>OX454332.1:84173257-85534884 GCA_949716465.1 Chalcosyrphus nemorum
GTTGGATCTTAACGTATAATTTGGTACCTGTTTTGGTGAATTCTGGTTTATGAAAAAGTGGAAACCACGCAAGTCAAGAAAGTATTTAGCACTACAACAATGTTTGTTTGCTAAGGAAAAAAATAAATAAATAAATAATACTTTTTTGATGATTGTCTTTCTTTTACCAAAAATAATTTAAACAGGGTGATATATTGCTTATCGCAAAGGATTAACCACATTTTTAACAGCATTGCTAACGCAGACTGCTTTACCGATTCTGTTGCTCATATTCATCCTTTTCACCAAAATTGATCGAATTCTCCCATTTCCTGCAAACAAAGCAGTATAAAGCACATCGCTGATCAGCAATAAAAACATAGGTACCAAAACAGCGATTTTTACGAAATTTTACAAATTTTTACGAAAAGTTGTTCGCGTACAGAAAATTTTCGTATTACAAGAGAGTAAGAAATTTGTCCGTGCTACGAATTTTAGTGCCGGAAATTTCTTTGGGCTGGTTAGTGAAAACCGTCAAATCTGTCAAATCAGTATATTTTCAAGTTTTTCTTGTTCAAGCCGTTCGTTTACTTCTTCGGAATTTTAGCTCTCTTAGAGAGAATTTTACCCCACACATCTTCGAAATTTGCTAATTTACGAATTTTAGTGCAAAAATTACGCGAACGAACCTAATATTGGTGAAAGAAAGCAGACTTGCCGAGCTCAATTTCGAAATTCCAATTCCTCTACGATTCTATGCAAAAAGTGGCATGAGTACCCATCCTGAAATGTCCCTCCTAAACAAGCCACTTTCGATTAATACTATCAAAAATCTTTTGAAATTCCTTGAACTTGTTAAAGTGGCGATCAGTTATCAACGCACAAGGCAATCATGATCCGGAGGGTGTTTATGTGCGGACAAAACATGGAGATCAATAGGAAAAGTAAGCTTATTAAGCATCGGATGTGTCTTCGAAGTAGTCTTCGATGCCCTCTGGCTTAGGCTTTTTCTTTTTTCTGTATTCAAGATGAGTAAAATGAAGTTCATAAGATCCCAGCGTTTTTGTACCTAGCTAGATATAATTGAAATTTCAAAATGCAAAACATGGTTGAAAGTACCGTCAATTATTTATGGTAGCCATGTTTCTGCAAATTGATAATAAATATTCTATCCACGCATAGCATACCATTACTTTGTTTACCAATTCAATACTAATAATATATTTTATTTGGTTTTTAGGTTTCCCAGTCGAGCATACGCCTAGTCACATAATCCCCATCAGAATTGGAGACCCATTGAAATCTTCTCAAATATCGGACTTGCTGATGCAACAATATGGCCATTACGTGCAAGCAATTAACTATCCCACCGTAGCACGTGGCGAAGAGAAACTTCGCATGGCTCCTACACCATTCCATACACATTCTATGATTGATACTTTGGTAACCGACATGAAGAAGGTTTGGCAACAATTAAATCTTCCATTAAACGGGCCAACATGCTCGCAACAATGTTCCTTCTGCAACAAGCCGGAACTCTTCGATTACTATGAAGCCAGGTCTAGATCGTGCGCCTCTACAGTTATGGCCTGCGCTATTCCAGATTGCCCGCGTATGGCTGCTGCTACCGCATAAGAAGTATACATATGTACTTCAATCAGAAGAATCAGGCCAGTATTTAACGCTGATCGCCCAAAATAATTATTAAAATATAACTTCGCATGAGGCTCTATGGCTTGTTCTCTATACACACAAAGTAGCATGGGTTTAGTTCTTCGGTGTCTATATATTTAAAATTGTAAAAGGTGTATGCTTCTGTTTTGTTAAAATTATTTTGCGAATAATAGACCAATTCTTGTTAAAAACAAAAAAAAATGTCTTATTTCTTTTGTTTTTGCTTTTGCTTCGTCATTCGTCGTGAGCTTTGAGCTCAGCGAGTATTATTGACTGCGATAAAGTAAGTATACATATGTATAACTTTTCATGATAAGGTTCAGAAATATTTTTGATTTGTATTATTTTTTACCTCCTGAAGCGTGTCTAAAAAAAAAACAAAAATATGAAACACGTGGCGCATGCCGTCCGGGATATCGCACACGTATCGATTATGCAAGATTATGGAAGTGGTAGCTTACATTCAAAGGTAGGTTGTCACAGGCAAAATTGCTGAGATTGTTTTCTATTTTGAAGGTTAGTTCGGATAATTGAATTTGCGGCTTATTGTCGTTCGGATAACTGGCGTCCATTTGCATGTCGGATAATTGACACGACTTGAAGTTGATTGATAATTGAAGTTCGGATAATCGACGCTCTACTGTAATTTTGTTTAGTTAAGTAAACTATTTACAACAAAATATGTTTTTGAATAGGAATCCCTGCAAAAAAAACCACAGATCGGCTGACCTTTGTTATTCTTTTGACCCAATACAATTGAAGACTGAATAGTAGTCATTCTCCCCATGCAATTCTCTTCAGCAAATTCTCATTTTAGACCACTTTCCAGCAAAAGCCAAATTTAAAGGGAAAATCTAAAATAAAAATCATCATGAAACGACACAGAGACCTGACAAAATGTACGTCCCTTTGGAAAGTAAGTAGGTGCGTTCGCGTACTTTTTGCACTAAAGTTCGTAAATTATCAAATTTCGAAGAGTGTGGGTAAAATTCTCAAAAAAGGGAGCTAAAATTACGATGAAGTAAGCGAACGGGTTGAACTAGAAAAAGTTGAAAATACACTGGTTTGACAGCTTTGACAGTTTTCATAAACGAGCCCACAGAAATTTCTTGCACTGAAATTCGTAGCACGGGGAAATTTCTTACTGTCTTGTGAGCGCTCTCTTCTGCGAAAAACTACGAAAATTCTCTGTACGCGAACAGCTTTTCATAAAAATTCGTAAATTTTCGTTAAACTTCACTGTTTTTAGAGGGTACACGAACGGACCTAGTATGTCTATAGTAGTGAAGTATTTCAGTTGCGCTGACATAAGTATCTTCCTGCGGAGAATGTGTTTACTTAACCAGTTTAGTGCTGGACATTCACGAAGAATGTGTGCAGAATTTTCATCTTCCTCTATGCACAACTGACAGTCTTTTTTTTGATACCAATTCAACTTATTAAAGTGGTATCTCAGGCTACAATGGCTAGTAAGAAACCTCACCAGATTCCTTATACTTTCCTTATTTAATTTAAGGACTGCCTTAGGTATATGAATATGGCTTTTGGATTGGCCCATTGGACCAGTGGTCTAGACGAAATTTATTTTCCCATTCGTTAACCAGCCTTGTAGCTGTTTGTTCAGATTCTGAGTTCAGATTCTGATGCCTTAGCCTGAACTCATCTAAAGATTCGTGGTCTACAATCGCCTGATGTCCAGGAACCCAGCCGAACTTTACTCTTTTATGTTTGGCAAGAAATTACAGTGCACTTGACAGTTTTAGAGTCCATTAGGTTGGGCGATAATGCCCCTAGAGCTGCCTGGCTATCTGAGAATATTTGTATTATAGCGCAATTGAGAAGATTGTGTCTGGCGCAGATCTCAATGGTATGGTATTTAGCTTGATCCACAGTGGGAGTCGTACAAATTGGTACTTTGTGCTAGGTGTTGGGTCCCCAGTTCTAAATCCAGAAACCATTTTTCGATTAGTCGGTCAACAAGCCCAGACTTCTGGCGTTCAGTGTGGGTCCAGTATATTTTTAACTTCAAATTAGCCATCGAAACAAATTTGCCTACTAACGTTCGGATAATCGACGCTCGATGAATAACTTTGTTCATGCGATAGATACACAACAATGTAGAATATGTGTTTCTTTATGTTTTCTCCTTTTGAAGGTTAGTTCGGAAAATTTACTCTGCGACTGTTTGCCGTTCGGATAGCTGACGTCCATTTGCTTCCGATGTTGCATTCGGATAACTGACATTCCGGTTGATTAACGTTCGGATAATCAACGTTCTACTGTATTACTTTACTTTAAGCTGCACATAGGGGGCCGGGGCTACTACTGACAGCCATAGGTTTTGTGTGCAGGTAACATTTCTGCAGCTATAAAAGGGAACTATAGTTTTATATCCGAAGGGCGATATGCTTTTTCATGATAGTATAATACTCTTGGAGGCTTATCAGATGTTCTTAACAAGGTGGAGACATGAAAAATAACTTTTTTTTTGTGTTTATCCGCATACTTTCTCCACAGATCCGTCTAAATAAGCTCACGATTACGGTTTCCGCGCGAGGCGAAGAAATATTTAGATAGCGTATCCCAAATCCGTTCTAGACATACATTGTAAATTTTTCACACTCATGTAAAATAAACTTCTTAGTTGCATATCCATAAGCGAAAGCAAATAACACCATTTGCCCTACTTCTTTGGCAGATCTTTACTTTATTTGACCTTCATAGCAAATTTAGATAAGCTATTCGAATCTATTTTAACACTATTCAATTCAAATATCTCTAGATAAAGACAAACAAGTACTCTAAACGAAACGCGCCTGGTTGTGAATGTGCCACTAATGAACCCATGCACACAGTGCACATTGACCGAAATTTCAATTTAACATTTCAATGAATAGGTGAATGGATACAATAACTTGCGGCTAATGAATATTTCATAGTTGGCGTCATAAGTGCCAGCAAAAACATTAACCTGTGCTCTTTTGAATTTGAACTTCAAAGCGAATACGCCATCGAAATAGAATGCAAATCATCACGTGACAGTGTGTATTTTTTTTAATTTTTTTTTTTTTGTTTTCGTTAATTGGAAAGTTTCAAGGGCTATCTAATCATTGACTTTAGTCCGCAATAATTGAAATTTAAAATTTTCCGGTTCACGCGTTTTGAACTCTTCGACTGAACTGGTTTTTTGCAGTTTCATTTGTAATCTGAGTTTGCTCATATTGTTATCTGGTCAATAAAAAGTCCATTTCATGATGATTTTTATTTTAGATTTTCCCTTTAAATTTGTTTTTTTTTTTTTTAATTACTGAACAGTGGTCTAAAATGAGAATTTGCTGAAGAAAATTACATCGCGATAATGACTACTATTCGTATTAGATCAACAGTTACTAACGTAATACATAGGTCATCCTATCTGGGGTTTTTCTTCGAAGTGATTCCCATTTCAAAATAAATTTTGTTGTAAATAGCTCAGAATTACTTACATAACTAAAAGAGAATTATTATCAATAAATTTGACATTTCTTAGATTAGTTCTGTGGTTTTCACTGAGAAAAATCTGAAAAAATCACCAACTGAAATGGGATTCGTAATGCAAGGAGTTTATTTCTATTAAATGTTTGCTTAAGTGTTGGCTTAGAGCCAACTTGTAACAGATTATTTAACCTTCGCCTGATATATTTTTTGTTTTAAAAGTAGCAATTGGTTTAGTGCCATCTTATTTAATTAGCTTCTTATGGCGATAATATTAGATAAACCAAAAGAAGGGAATTTTTTTGAATAGGCAAGCAGAAGTGAAAAGCATAAAGTGGCTTATAATTAGAAGCTCAATGCCTGGTTGTGACTTGGCAACAATGGTAGTCCACGTAATAGTCATTCTCGGCAACACAGGCCAAATTCAGATCAGCTGTCAACTATTTTTGGTCTGTTCTTATAGGCGGCGATTAGAAGTCCCTATTTGAATAATATGAGGTCCGTTCGCGTACTTTTTACACTAAAATTCGTAGATTATCAAATTTCCAAGAGTGGGGGTAAAAAAAAAGAGCTAAAATTACGACAATGTAAACGAACGGGTTGAACAGAAAAAGTTGAAAATACACTGGTTTGACAGCTTTGACAGTTTTCATAAACCAGCCCACAGAATTTTTTTGCACTGAAATTCGTAGCATGGGGAAATTTCTTTCTCTCTCGTGAGCGCTCTCTTCTGCCAAAAACTACAAAAACTGTGAGTACGCGAACAGCTTTTCGTAAAAATTCGTGAATTTTCGGAAAAATTCACTTTTTTAGGAGGGTACACGAACGGACCTATATATATTTTAATTAAGGATGAACTTAACTACAGTAGAGCGTCGATTATTATCCAAACGTAAATTGACCGAAATGTCAGTTATCTGAATGCAAAATCGGAAGCAAATGAACGTCAGTTATCCGAACGGCAATCAGCCAAAGTCAATTATCCGAACTAAGCTTAAAAAGGAGAAAACAAAATGGAATACATATTAATTAGACCACATATGATACATTGTTGCGTATCTATCGCATGATCGTCATTGCTAGCTATTCTTATCTGAAAGCAAAATCGGAAGCAAATGAACGTCAGTTATCCGAACGGCAATCAGCCACAGTCAATTATCCGAACTTAGCTTAAAAAGGAGAAAACAAAATGGAATACATATTAATTAGAGCACATATGATACATTGTTGCGTATCTATCGCATGATCGTCATTGCTAGCTAGCTCTAATGACAAAATATACATATTTAGCTTGTAAAAGCTTCTAAACTATACGTGTAATGGACTGAACTAATATTAAAAAGTTGTATAACGATTGTGCATTACTGATTGACTTTAAACATGACAGCCATAAAATAAAATGGCTGACGTGTTCAAATTTTAATAACTTAATCACTTGATACGATGATACATATACATGTATTCCGACAAAGAAGAAATATAAGATGTCGGCCAAGTAGGTTTCCGGTTTGAGTCTGAGCTAGCTAAAAGTTCAATGCACTGAACATCAAAACTAAAACCCATCCATCATGATGTGTAGGCACATTTATATATCTTTCGCAAACAGTATAGTGGAAAAAGGCCTTCAATTTATAACAGGGAATGCCGAGAGCGAAGCAGACGTCCTCGGCCTGTAAATCAACTCGCAAAAACAAAAGGTTAAGCCTTCCATCGAACTCCTCTGTTCGAATATGCATTTCTAGACAAGCGGATGAAAGAGTAGAAAGTTTCCAATGTTATCTAGCTAATCATTCGATGCAATAAAATCCGACTACTGGAGAGCAGTAGGAATACGACCGATGTGGGAAGGAATAAGCACAAAACAACCAAAAAACTAAATGGAAAGAGATACTCTATTGATTTACCTAATTTAAATTACTTGAAATCAAGCCAGTAAAGCAACATATTTCCTATTCTACATTTATTTTTATTTATATTTTTTACTTCTTTCTTCAAACAGAACAACAAGTTAAGGTTATCATTATTTTAATTTCTTCTTCGTCGAACTCTTGATATTCTCCATGCATTCGGTTCCTCATATTTATTATACAACGGCTCAAGACGTTGATTCTTCTTGAATTTACTAAGTTTCGTCGGATCTGAGAATCTAAAGAACGATGAAGCGAATTCAACCAACCACTTTGGATCGATAGTGGTGACTTCGCGCATGTATTCCTTTGTGGTTTGTACAAGTTCATGGTACACCACCCACTCGGGTTGTCGATTGAAGAGTGCACTAGACGGATGAATGTACACAACTTGTGAGTCAACAAGTGTCCTATAACCTTCTTGGGGATCTTTCTTCGCAGCATTTCTAAAGAAACCAGAACAAATTGCTTTTTGTATTCGTACAGTGTTCTTGCCGGCGGACACAACGTCCAGTTTATGTCTGTCCATGATACCCAGCAATTGCTTACGTACATCTTGTGATCGTTTTAAGGTACGAATTTGAACAAAGTTTTCATAGCACCAGGCATTTGAGAATTTATTATTCTTCCAGCTGTTATACACGGCCAGTAGGGTCAAATGGTCACCTTCGGCTTGGTTAAATTTGGCTTTCTTCTGATCGGCCAATGACTGTTTGTCCTTGGGACGATAGAAGACGTTTTGGACGCTCAACATGGAGACTATTGTGAGAATTTCATCTGAACATTGGAGAGCTACGGACATAATAAGCATTTTCGATAGATTAGGTTCGAGAGGAAACTCAGCCATTCTTCGTCCAAGGCGTGTAAGAAGACCCTCATCGTCGAGTGCAGACAGTGAATGCAATTGCTCCAAAGCCATTACCAGCGATTCAACAGGAGGCGCGTCCATGAAGTCAAAATGAAGTAAATCGTTGATACCCATGGTTTTTAACTGGAGCACTGTTGTGGCCAAATTGGTACGTTGTATCTCTGGAACTGGTGTGGGCAGCATTTCATCACGATATGCACGTTCTGTGTATAACCGATAGCACTTTCCCGGTCCAGTACGGCCTGCACGGCCAGCTCTCTGCTTGGCAGCGGCCTGTGAAATTGGTGTTACCACCAGTGAATCCATACCTGTCTTCGAATTGTAAACTTTTTGCTTCACAAATCCAGGATCTACTACGTAAAATATTCCATCGATGGTCAGAGATGTTTCAGCGATGTTAGTCGCAATCACAACCTTTCGACTGCCAGCTGGAGCAGGATCAAAAATTCTCGTTTGCATTTCTGAAGGCAACGCTGAGTAGACTGGTAAAATAATCAATTCAGGTACATCGGGACCAAGACTCTTCATTCGCTCGTACAATATCTCGCAGGCAGTGTCGATCTCCTCTTGACCCGTAAGAAACAGCAGAATATCTCCTGGTGGTTCTCTGAGATGAATTTGCATGACGGTGATTAGGGAAGCGTCAAGATAATCGGTTTCGGGTTCCTTTGTGTACAGCACTTCGACGGGGAACGTCCTACCAGGAATGGTAAAAATTGGTGCTTCGAAGAAATACTGCGAGAACTTGACGGCATCTAATGTTGCTGATGTTACAATCAGCTTCAATTCGGGACGCTTTTGTACTGCCTGCAAGGGAAATTAATTTTAGAAATCTATGGGAGATGTTAAAGGGCAACGTACCGTTTTAAGTAAACCAAATAGAACGTCTGTGTGAATTGTTCTTTCGTGAGCTTCATCCAACATGATCACTGAATAGGATTTTAGATCGAATTCCATAAGACATTCTCGTAACAACATACCATCTGTCATGTACCTAAAAGATGTATTGTTATGCATTTTAAATTTGAATGAGACAGAATATAGAGCAGGCTTTATAAAACTTACTTGATTACCGTCTCGGGGCTAGTGCAATCTTCGAAACGAATGGTGTAACCAACTTCTTGACCCAAGCGACAACCAAATTCTTCTGCGACTCGTTTGGCTACCGACATTGCAGCCACACGACGTGGTTGAGTGCAACCGATTTTTCCTCGCGCAGTGAAGCCACACTCAGCCAAGTATTGCGTGATTTGTGTAGTCTTTCCTGATCCAGTTTCACCGATGACAATCAAGATTTGGTTGTCCGTTACAGCCTAAAAGACACAGTTTCAATTAGAAAGGAATAAAGGACTTAATTTAAAAGCTTACTTTAATGAGATCATCGCGCAGTTTGTAGATGGGAAGAGATTGTCGCTGCTCAACAAGCGTCATATCAGTCTTCTTACCAAAGGATGACTTTTTACCGCCGATGACGTGTTTTTTCCATTCGGGTACTTCAACAGGCGCCAGTCCGACACCTCGAACATTTGCAGCTAAAGCACGACTGTCCTCTACAGATAGAAGTATAGACAAACAATGATATAGTATTCAAAGGTTAAAGATATTTTTAGGCATACCTTCTGGCAGTGGATCGATCCAATTTTTATTCAAGCTTGTTGGTATCGAATCCATTTCCTGTTCACGTTGCAGCATTTTCTGTTCTCTTCTTTCTTTAGCTAGGGCCGATTGCATCATGGCAGCTTGTGCTAACGACCCATCGGGATTCTTAACAATTCTCACAGGCGAAAGATCATGTAAGGCTCGTCCATGGCCGGCAAGGAAGGGTGGTTCTTCTTCGACTATTTCGATTTCAATGTCAGCTTCGTCATCTTCATCTTTTGGTAGTAATCTTAAATAGAAAATAGTCAGTTAGATGTTGGTATACAAAGCATTAGAAGAGTGAGTGTGTTAAACCTATCGCAGGTTCTTTGAATAGTTTTTATAACTAGTACTCACCCAGTTTCCTCATCAAAATCGGGCAACTCGCTTCTGTCTATTACCCCGGACGATATCATCTGCTTAATCTCCCATCGTTCAGGGCTGGAAATTCTTGTCACTCGCTTTCTACTCTCATCATCCTCTCCGTCGACATTACCCTGTAGCTGAAGTAGCGATGTGCCTCCAATTGGTCGGTCCGGATTTCGGTCCTTCAAGTCGCTGTCTTTGGTCGGAGCATGCGAGAGTGGATTTAAATCTTTTCCATTCGCTTGATCGACTTCTTTCATCGAAAGGGACACCTTCTGTCCGGTGATAGAGATAACCTTTACCTTGACCATAGAACCACGGTTCACTACCTCGGTTACATCAGTTACTCGTCCCTCGGATCGGAGCTGAGAAATGTGAACCAGACCTTCCCAACGCTTGCGTAGCCCAAAGAGTTGAACAAAGCAACCAAAGGGGACAATGTTGGCTACCTTGGCCGTGTAGATCTTTCCTGGCTCGGGATCATCAGGCATAGGAGTTGGACTTCTTCGTTTTTCACGATGTGGACTTCGTTCGCGTTCGCTTCGTCTATGGCGCTCTGGTGTTCGGGATCTTCTACTTCTGTGGCGGTCTCTGGATGAACTGCGCCGGGTTCGCCGATCCCGAGATCTGTCACGATGGTGCCTGTCTCTAGACCGACTGCGGCGGTTCCTCGAACGACTACGTCTTCGATCCCTTGATCTGCTTCGTCGTCTTTCCTTTTCTTTGCTTCGGTGTCTTCTGCTGCGATCTCTCGAGCGACTACGCACTTTATCTCGCTTTTGTTCTCTAGATTTAGATCTTGACCTACGCTTTTTCTCCTTCTCAATATGATTGCCCGCGAAACTTGGCGCCAGAGCTTCCAACTCGGCCATAGCATCGTCCACGACATCCTCATCGTCTTTTTTCTCATCCTTGGTTTCCTCTTCCTTTTTCGGTTTCTTCTCCTCCACAGGTAATGGTTTCTCATTAGGTATCGCTAAGCCCGGAAACATCATTGTCAATTTGTTCTTCTTGTCCCCCTGAACGTATTCCTTGCTCCCGTGAGGGGATTCCTCCGCAGGTTTCATCAACTGAATGATTCTCAGCAAGTTTGTGACGAAAGAATCAGGAAACTCAGCTCCATTTTCCATTAAGACCTTCTTAAACGTTTCAAATGTTCTATTTTTCTCGGCTAAATCGATGATGAACTCGGCTGCGGGATAAAAAGAAAAATATTTTTTTGTTTACCTCGCGTTTGGTGGGCGAAAAACACAAAAACTTACCCAAATCTTTGTCGTTTATCCCCAAGTGGTTGTCCAGTTCAGTGCAGATTTTCGATACGAGCGAAAGGTGCTCAAGTCTTTTTAATTCATCCATTTTTTAATAATTTATGGATTAAAATGGAATAATACACTTTCCTTGTTAAAAATTTTATATTTTTTAGTGAAACTTTTGTGCCATGGGTGCAAGTGGACAGAGTTAAATGTCAAACGTTTAATGACATCTGCTCTCAGAGCAGGGTTGTTCATTAAAATGTCGGGTAGGCAGTTCAGTGGAAGTAGGTATTTAAGGTGATTGCGAAATGGAAGTTCATGAATAGCGGCAAAACGAATGCGCATTTGTGAATGAGTTAGTTTACGTCTAATCTAAATTTTTTTTTTTTATATAAATCTAAATTGATATACAATAATATAAGGAAAATTGTGACGAAAATTATTTAATATAAAAAAAATTTATTGCAGAATATTATTGCAAGAATGGCGATAGATTTGGATATATCTTTATCATATACTAATTGATCCGGAAACTGCTAACTTCAAAACGTGAATTGATTAAGAAGCGCTAAAAATTATTGAGCATAGATCTCATTTGGGCCTCTCCCTTACTTGTGTCCTGGAACTCATCGAAGTGTTGTCTGATGGCTCTTTTTGTGAGTTTATATCTCTCCACCGCAAATGAAATAGCTTGAGTACTCGCAGCAGCTTGATTGTTTATGCAGATGTCTTAAAAAATATGTTTTATGAATAATTACTATGTTGTGTCGGTGAAAAATGCTACATGGTGTGATTTTTCTGATTGAATATCTACGATTTGTTCCAATGTTGAATATACAGTTATTGTGAAAACGATCATCAATTTCGATTTTTTCACTTTGACCTACCGTGTGCTCTTTGAAATTTGGTTTGGGAGGACTGACGTATATCTAATCTTCAGAGGAAAGCATATGACTACTCCTTTAGCCTATTACATCAAAACATTTTTCGCCAAGCCTGCGCTGTCGTCCAAGTTATTTACACAATGAAATGGAAAGTTGACACACATACTGGATAACTCTTTGATCTGCTCATAACGATTGTAACCATAGGCGTTGCAACAATCTTTGCCTGATACAAACTGCAGTCTTATGTTATCAGTATAACATTCAATCACCAGGGCTTGATCATTAATCTGTTTTGAAGCACTCACTGAACTTCGAGCTACGCTTCAACCTTTTCCTACATTTCAAAAGGTTTTATGGAGTTTAGCGCAATAGGCAGCCAAGTATTTGCTTAAAAGCCCATTACGTTAATTACGCAAAACTTGATCAAGAAGAAGAAAAAGCCAGAGCTTGAACCGGTGATCCAGAGAAACTTGTATGTTTATGATTTGACATGCTTTGTCTAGACAAGTTTCTTTCCAAGATCATTTCAGGCCATTTAGCTTTATCGTAACATCTTTATGAACTATCTGACTTCATCAGACTTCCTTACAAACAACTATTGTTTTAGGAAGGTTCATCGATTCGATTCCTACTATAGCATTCATCGATCATGTCTAAGTCCAGCTGCAGATTGACAGGCGAAAAGCACTTAATTTTCTTGGACGTAGATGTTAGACCTATTGAAGGTCCATAGCAAAGCAAATGGTTCTCAAATATAGTACGAGAAACAATAAGGATAAGGTTACCTGAACAATACTTGCCGTTCTTACTTTACGCTGACTAAAAATTTTTTGCCCACAACTTGGCATCTGTCTAAATCTCATCGCACATGTAATCCAAAGCTCCCTATCAGTCGATAAGCTAATTCTATCCTGTCAAACTTGTATTCGATTCTGGCGACTATAGATTTTGCAGGATTATCTCACAAGATTTTCCTCTCTCGACAGAAGATCCGAACGAGAAACAACTGTCCGCCTAGTCTTATAAGTCCTGGGAATAAAGTACATACAGCTGTAAAGATGCAAGGCACCCAGTTACCTGACCTAATTTACTTGAAAATCTGTAGAAATGCACACCTCAAATATAAGTGGGGTGTACTTAAAAGAATGCCTCCTATCAATTCTACAAAGATCAAATATGATAAAACTGCCATATTCCGCAGCCCGTCCACTCTCAAATCTCATAGAATTAATGCACATCATCTCGAACTAAAACCAACAACTAGTAACTATAAGTGCTGAAGGCGAATAAGTGTTTTTTTTTTTGCCAAATTAATACCCTCAAATGATTAGGATGCTTATAATTTGCGTAGTAGAAAAAAACTTCCTCATTTACCACTAAGTCACCCTCCTTTCCAGTGGTGAATCGCTAATCTTGTTCCATCTGATCCATAGAATCACCCAACTATATACACTCTTTTCCCACGATATCAATGTTCAGGCAGTTTTACGTCACCAGCACACGGCTTTTCTAGTCCCAATTTTGTGCAGAAAATAGGGAAACCCATCCATTTGCCACCTCATCCCATATGCACAAGGAAGGCTCAACAAAATATTTGTTATTCCCATTCCACGACACCAGCCAGGCAACCTCGTTGCAGACAGAGTGGTGCAGGCTGTTCGAACCAACTCTCGAACTCAAAGGCCAAGTATCTTTTTGTGTAATCTGTAAACTACGTCATTCCTTCCAGGCCCAGATATTCTGCTCAGCACAATTCCATAAAACAAAAAAAAAAAAAAAAACACCTCCTCGGTCTGTTCAACCATCCAACCAAAACGACGCCATCGAACATAACAAAAGTATCTGGAAAAATGTTCGTGTGTATCTTCAACCACAAACGGCTGGTATTGTTGTTGTTCAACCAGCTTTCCAATGATTCATACCAAATGTATCTATGCTGGATGTTGCAAGGTATCTGTCAGGATGTTTTTGTTTGCGCCTAATTCTCAGGGCCATCGTGTTGTGCTGCTGCTCACTGTATTGTGTGTAGATGTAGTGTTTGCTTCAGCAATAGTTGGTTGAAGATGGTGGTGGTAGTGGTAGTGTTGTTGGTGGCTCAACGTTTCAGCTAGGTATTTTTCTGCAAGTGGTTCCGCAGCATTTCAGTTGACCGAGTGCGTTTCTGGAGTTCGGAGTTGTGTTATCGTATTGCGCGCTTGTTTGTGTGGTGGTTGAATGTTGTGTTGGTCTCTTCTATATATCCTATAGATACAATCAACTCTTGTTGGTATTGTGCTGCACATATAATCGGGAATTGTGTGCAGATTCAAACGGATGTGGATGCGAAGTTGCAGTTTGCAATAAAAATTTAGTATCGCGGGAGTTCTTCAGCGTTCACAAGCACAAGTGAATCGTTCCTTAGTGACCATACTAAAGTGAAGCAGCTGCCTTTTTTTTTTATCTAAAAAATTATAAAAAAAAAAAACAAGGTGAAAACGAAACGAATGTGTGCTCTGTTTTTGAGTTTGGAAATACATATGCATGCATACATTCATACAGATACATCTCTGTCCAAATATGAGTAACTGTGTGCGTTAAGGGTTCACAGATGTGCTTACCTCTCTTTGGTTGCCGTTGTCGTCGTCCTTTTACTTGATCCTCTGTCGTTTTGTCACATCATCGAAAGTGAAGCGCAAAATGAACTGTTTTATGTTTTTTTCTTAATGCTATTGGTCCTGTAAAATACACAACACTTATGTCGTTTTTTTTCTAAATCGTTGGTCCTTTGAAAAATTAATAGAAACAAAATTGAAAAATATTTTAGTGTGTAGTTTAATTACGTGTGACAGGGATAATACGTAAATTTTTCGGAAATAAGAAAAGAAAGAAGAAATTTTGAGAGTTACCTACCTACCAAGTGTGATGTGTTTTAAGTCAGAGGTTATAAAACAACGGTCTTGCATCATAACAGAAAGAATGGTGTGAATTTATCTCGGTATTCTTTTGGTATACTCGTTCAAAGTGTGCTCAGGTTGATAGATAGAGGGGGCGGCAAAGTAAACTCGGTTTATAAGTGGGTTAACGAAAATTAAAAAAAAAAAAAAAAGTGACGCCGCAGTGAAAATAAAAGTGCAAGAGGAAGCGCAATAGAAATATACGAATATATCGGTGTGTCCTTTCGGTGTCCTTCGAGTTTTTAAGTTTATTTTTTTTTTATTTTTTATTTACTTTTTTGCGTTTGCTGTGTGAGAAATAAAGAAAAAGTTATCGAAGATGGCTTTAGCTAAACGGATTAAGTGCTTCAAATATCTGGTCTACAGTTACGTTGTTCTCTTAACGGTAAGTGAAAGTTTCAATTATAATGCTTTATGTGTATGTCGTATCACAATTCAATCAATTGGTCGGAACGTTTGTGGGAGAATAGGCAGGGATTGCATGGCAAATAATAAAATAAAAGTCCTTGTACCTAACTACTTCTCTTTTGCATTGAATCGCACTCACACTCGGGTTGTGCACTCTCTCCTTTAGCTATTTGACCTAAATACTGAGCTTGCCTGCACGTAAGAACAAACTATACGTTAAAGTATCTATCGTGTAGTTGGTATGCACTATACCTATAGTATAGTGTACTGGGCAATGCTGCGATATTTGTTTTGGATTATACCCCAACGTAAAGGTTTTGCTTCTCTCGGGTGTTTCGGGAGTTTTGTAAGTACATATACGAATGTGCAATGCAGCTACTGCTGGACGACTATCCAGCCAAGTTAAAGTTGAGAGGTACCTTAAAGTATCTACCTCCTGACTGCCCCCTGATTATGTATTCAGATGTCATTTTGAAGTTTTTTTTTTTTCAATTTTTTGTTCTATACCAAATCTGAGATGAATATTTTAAGAACTTGTTTTGTATCTGAGATGTGTATGTGTATACTGCACACTGTATCCCAGAGAGAGACCGAGATTTAACTTTGGAAGGTATCTGTGCTGAATAAATTTTGCAAGAAGAAACCGCAGTGTGTTATGTAATTAAATAGTTTTCACGTTCTCGAATTACAATCTGTAACCCATCTTTGATGTGTAGGTATGTGTGTATGTAGGAGATAGATTGCTGCTCTCCCTCTACGTACACCCTATGTGCCCCCCCAAACCCCGACCTATGCCTATCTAGGGATTTTTAGTCGCAAATATACATACTCCTTGGTATATACAGATGCTTGACCTTGAAAACCCTGGCTGCGCAGGTTCTCTTGGAAAATCTCATTGGAAAATGACGACGTTCTGGTGTTGTACCTAGTTTTTGTTGCTGTTGTTGTTTTTGTTATTTTTTTTTTTCCTTTTACTTGTACACGAGCGGCTTCGTCCTGGTTCTGTATGCCGTGTGCCATTGTTGGATACATAATTGCATTGCATAAAATTTAAAATGCAATATTGGGAGAGGGGAGGTAGGTATTAAGTATATTTCGGGCGTATATGGGGCACAGAAAATCCGTCCAAGCCTTTTTCAATGTTACAGTGGTTGTATGAATGTTTTTTAATTAAATATTCGGCGTGTGTGTATCTGTATCTGTATTATTTGTGATGTTGCAAAATCGATAGATGATAACTTAAAGGGATTTCAGATTTCATATTTGTTTTTTTTTTTTTCATTTTTGCCTTCGAGAAAGGAAGTTTTGTCCTCTCTCTCTCGGCAAGGATTTTACACGAATGTGTACACTTTCGTGTTATAAAAGATGTGTTTGGCACTCTTTGGCAGTTCGATTTTTCGTTCAAGGTCCTATCGTAACTTCTCCTGCGTTCACGAGAAAGATTTCGGTGGAAAAATGACAAAAAAAAAGAGAGAAAATTTTATGGAACAAGGAAAGTTGCAAGGACTCACTCTGGTGATGTGATAAAAAGTTGCTTGTGTTGTCAAAGGTTTTTTTTTTCTTGCTTCTTGGGGGTGAAACTTGTTATTTTTTACGACATGTGTGCTCAGTGGGCAGAAGGCGGTACCTACATTCGTCAAATGATTAGGCTTTTATGGTGTGCTGCTTGTGGATTTAAATTTTGTTTTTCATTTGCGTTCGGGGACAGTGAGAAGTTATTTCTCATGTATTTTAAGCCTTTTTTTATTTGGGACGAATGATCTTATGTTTATTTGAAGTGCACTGAAGATGGTGAGGACATTAATCAATATGGTTTTGTAACAAGGTCGTATTGTAGAGGCTTAGAGGTCAGCAAAGCAGTATTATTGAAGTTGTATTTTAGCTGAGTTGAACTTTTACTACGCACACTGTGGTCTAAGGCTGATGATGGCTTACATTGCTTGTGACCTACAACTTATAGAAACAAAGAAACCTTCAACACAGGTTTAGGTGTGGTTTAAGGTTAATTTATTCCATCATTCATTCATTAAGTCATTCATTTCTTTCAATATTCGGTCATCAACTGATCAGCTGTAATTCCCGAATGATAGAATTGATATGTATCGTATTTATTGAAGAAAATTACGGTCCATTTTAGAAATTGAGGCGGTCTCCCCCAGGGATCCATACTTAGACCACTACTCAAACTTCTAATCCTGTGGTCCTTGATAGTTGACTTCCTGTTGTAGTGGCTACAAGACTGGCTAGTAAGCATGGACCTTGAACTAACTAGCAGAGTAAAAGATGGAAGTAGTATTCATCAGCACAATCGGCAATCACGTTGGAGTCTAAGCCAGAGTTGAAGTACCTTGGCGTTACTATAGATGCAATATAACTTTAAGGGAACATCTGCAGCGGAGAAGGCAGTAAAAGCAACGGCTGTCCTGGCAAGGATCATGCTAAATATTGGAGGACCTTAACAGAAGCACAAGGATCTCTTGCAAAGAGTTGAGAAGTAGATGATGCTTCAAATATGGACTTCCAAATAGCCCATGCAATGAAGAGTGTATGCATTAACTTTAGGGGACCTCTCCAGCGAAGAAGGCAGTAAAAGCAACCGCGGTCCCGGTAGGGATCATGCCAAATTTTGGAGGACCTTAACAGAAGTAGTAGGTTCTCTTGGCAAGAGTTGCGAAGTAAATGATGCTCTACAGCTCCCAAATATGGGCTAATGCAATGAAGACGTAATCATACAGAAGTAAGACCGAAATAATTTAAAGATCCAATGGATTGACTGTATACAGCGCTTTTTGCACAACCTCCTTCTACGCGGATGGAGTGGTACGACATCCACCTTATATACCTACCAGCAGGACAATGATGTCAACAGCAACGAGTGGAAGGAACAAAATACCACTAAGGCAAGGCTCGAAAAATGGCAAGATAACAAAGGAAGATGGTCGCAAGGACTGATCCTCAGCATAGACCCTTGGATCAATAGGAAGCATGGAGAACAGAACTTCTACATTACGGCGCAATGGTCATAGGTATTGGGGAGCCTATGAGATATAATATCGCGCAAGAAACATCTGTTACATAAAATGATATTGACTAAATTTGCCATAGGCTATTGTCAATTTTAATTCCACAACATATTCAATCTCTCTCGGATGGCCCATCAAACGTGACAGCCGTCATCGCGATGACTTTTCCATACCTACTTTTTACTAAGTTTTATTTGCACATTAAAAAAAACTGACTTATTAGGTCACTCCCAATCTAATTGCTCTACTTAGTGTGGTGCTGTGTGCGATGGGACGGAAAGTTATTACCTACAATTTTTTTTTGTTTTTAATTGAAATCAAAACAAGTACGTAACATAGCCGCAAATGAGTGATTTGCCAGAAATTGAAGTTAAACAAGTTTGACAAGCTTAAGTTCGACTTGAGTACATATGTAGTTACCAAGAAAAAATATATCTGTTGTGAGTAAGATTGCGTTTTATTATTATTCATCGACCTACCTATATATTTGATCCCTTAGGCTTGCGGGAATACTTTTTTTTAAATACATTCTAGTCTTATTTTGTCACTGAATTGAAGGCTTAAGTATCCGATTAAATGAAGGAATATGTGAAATTATAAGCCAAATTCCTTCAAGTCAAAATAAGGACGCTTGTTTGAGCTTTATAATCCCAAGGCTTAAGCGTGCGAGAAGTAAGATCTGAAACAACATCTAAATTTGAGCGCACACATACCTAAGTTCAATCAAGGAAACGTAACCGTATTTCATATCGTTTCTGTCACCCTTAACTGTACGGAAGGGTACCGCTCTCTATTTATGGAACCAAAAATGAAACTGAGTAAAAAGTCATTATACGTATGGCAGCGTCCAGAGCCATAATTATGGTTGGCATTTTAAAATTATTTCAACTGTCAATGATTGTCAACATAAGGTCTGTTCCCGTACTTTCTTTTCCAAAATTCGTAGCTTGCCAAGTTTATAGGGGTGGGAAAGAAATTTTCTCAGAGAGAGACAAATCTCCAAAGTACGGGAACGGGTTGAACAACTTTTAGATGTCACTTTTTTTTTGTGTTGATTTACATCAATTTGTCTTGCCAGCCAACAACAACATACTCATTTGACAGAACTCATATTTTTACCAAAAGAAATTTATTGGACTAAAATTCGCAGCATGGGAGAATTTCTTACTCACTCATGAGCTCTCTCTTTTGTGAAAAACTATGAAACTTTGACGTAGAGGAATAGGAATTCGCTATTCTTCGTAAAATTTCGTAGATTTTTGTTATGTTAGTCAGTATGGGAACAGACCTATAAAATTCAATGTGGCTGTCAAAAGAATAAAACTACTTATTTTGTTTGTTAAAATGAAAATAACTAATTAATTATTCTAACTAGTGAATAATCAAAATCTAAATATAATCACAGATTTATCGGTAAAAATGAAAGTTGAAGTAAAGAGGATACGTTATTTTAAAACTGCGGAAGTTAAATTTCGACGAAGACTGCACCCTATATAGCTCCCGTTTTTAGCTACACCCTATGTATGTATTAATGGGCAAATGCAAAAAAAAAATCCAATTAAAATATCTTTCGGTTCAATGTAACTTATACAAACATTAAAAAGGACTTAATTCACAAATTAATTGAAGAGATTTGTCTGATTGAAAATTAATAAAATAAAAAAGGATTTAAGTGCGGCCTCATTGTATTGGTCAATATTCTTTTTTCAAAAGGTTTACTTAATTCACAGGAGGTAGATGGTCTGTAAATCACTCCCTCTAAAGAATTTAGGACATGTTTTGGACACGAGTTCATCTGTTGATTATAAACATTCTTTAATAAACTTGAACCAAATAGTCTTCCAATAATAATTGATAAAAAATGAGTAAATATCTTTGTTCTATCACCCTAAAGTCATCATCCGGCCAACAGTTTCTAGCCACATAAACAAAAGACACAATTTTGTAATTAAATCCTTTTTAAGCACTTAAAAGAATCACACACAAACCCACTCACGCACGTCCCATCAATATAATGTGTATTTCAAAACAAAACAGAAGAAAAAAATCTCTATCCTATTCTATTTAAGTGTCCTTCCCACGCAGTTCTCTGAACTTAGCTCTAAAAGGTTATCAGTGGATCTGCAAACATTGATGATTCGATTAAATGGCTGCAGGAAATTATGTATCCACCCACTAGCAATGTGTAGATATACCCCAAAGGACTCTGACGACTTTGATTGTTTTTTTTTTTTTTTTATATTTATGTTCGCCTTTCACGAGTGTGGTGTGGCTCTAGAGTGACATTTAATATCGGTCGACAACACCTCTTAAGATAATGTTGACCCCTAAGGAGAAGCTCTAAATACGGACAATATGGACGAAAACTGTTGGATACATTTTAATTTCTTAATTTGCATTCAAAATTTGAAATTTATTCTGTTAATAGGTTAGAAATTTGAATCCTTGAAATTGGATCCAACGCTCTAAAAAGCTACGCGCTACAAGAAGAAGAACTTGGTGTAGACTTTAATTAATGAAATGTTTGCTTAAACTTTCGGTTGGATTGGATTTCGATCGAATTACACGTAGACGTGGGCAAACTGAAACTGCGTTAAAACAATTTCCATGTACTAGACAGTGCGGAACCGTATGTATGATAATTTAGATGGTAAATCACTAGATCCATCAAATGTCATCTCATGCGTTGTTTACTTTTGCTATAGATACATTTTCCTTCTTTTTTTCGGAAGCCCACTGAGCAGTACGTAGAAGTATCTAAAAATATATTGAAATTATCTATTTGCGAATAGGAAAAGGAATTACACATCCGTGGAATGGATGGAATGGGCATTCTTTTAGTAGATTTTAACTTCTGATTGATGGAAAACTAAATATCATTTACTGTTTATAAATAATTGAAAGAAACAAAATTATATCTACCACCACCTTGTGGTGTAAACTCATTCCAGTGGGGGGTAGGTATCTGTATCTGTGTGTGAGTGTTTGAACGATCAGACGTTGAACTCTTCTTGCAATAGCTAGAGCTAGTATTTTTTTTTTTTTTTTTTTCGTTACCACTTAATTTATTTTTTGTTATTTTGCGGAATTCACACTCCAGTAAATTTTTTATTTCACGTGTAGACCTTGGGTGTGTGGATACATATGTATGGTAGTACAGGTATTTGTATATTTTTTGTTTCTTTTTTGCGTTGTGACGACATTTGAAAGAAACTTTCGAAATGTTTTTGCAATGGAGTAGGTAGAAGTAACTGAATCACAGTCTCTATTAGAAACGGATACAACAAGCAGACAGAAATTCATTATTTTGTTACGAAGAAGCAATCAAAATACTGTTGGGGCTTACTGAGTCATGAAATATGAGTTTTATAATGCTTCAGTTGTTTGGGATTGTTTTTTTTTTTTTTTTTTTTTTGCTGTTTTATGCCGATAGCAGGGGGGCTCCAACGCACGTTGTATTTTACGCAAATACGATGGCTATGGCAGCTATCAATTTCAGTTTGAGGGAATTTTAAAATTCACGGAAGTTAAAATGGCGGTCTGGATTTTACGTCACTTTTGTGGATAACACATTGTAGTCACAATTCGAAAAATGACAGTTTTGAGTCAGAATCGCAATTGGATTTACTTAATATGAATAAGTATGCAAAGATTTGTGATCAGAATATTAATCATTGTATGTATCAGAGTAAAATGTGTTCCTAATTGAACGTCAGATTCAGTGACACAACTCTCGAATTTCAATCGAATGTGCGTCCCTTTGACTAAATCGGGTGATTTATTAGAATTTATTTTACAGTTCAGGAATTGCTGTCGGCCACAAAAATAAGTGATAAATTATTGTATTATAAATAATAAATTCCACAAACTAACTGTAGGTACACGAGTGACATTCTTGTCAGTATGTATTTTTGAAATCAAATAATGTCAGAATATCTTACTTGAAAATAGTGCTAAAAAAATAACAACAACAAATTTCGTACGTAACCAACAACTACCAAATTCTGTCGATCTGTCAGAAAAGAAAAATGCGGGAGTGACACGAAACACTAATGTCAGGTGCCCGTGACGAGATCGATCTTCTTCCTCGTCCGTAGGTATAGCTTCTGTTCTATTGCCTAGTTTCTGGTAAGAACATTTGCTAATGTTGACAGGATTTTTATCTTCTGTTTTAGGACTCCAGTGGACCTGGTTTTGATGAATTTTCCCATACCAATTAGCCTAGTGATGTTACATTGGGCTAGTTAGTTCCATGGTTGATTACCGCATTGGGGTAGATATGATACTTTACGTAAAATGTGCAGGACTTCACTCACTCATAATGCTTACAGTCATGTCTCAGGCCTAATAAAAAGCGCTCCAGACAAGCTTTTTTGTCTGTGGAATCTGCTACCGCTGTTGCAAGTTAGTAGTAAGTCTCTGTCACTAACCACCTAATCCCTACGCGAAATGTTACCCAATTATAGATATCAGATATTTTGTGGTTAAGTTTTCATGACAGTTTTTGTTTTGTTTATGTGAAATTGACATTTTAATTATATATCTATTGTCATCTTTTCGATATTACAAACGTGACACATCAACCAAAATGAAATTTGAACATGCATATGTATGGATGTACCTGGGCTGTAGTTAATCAATCTAACATACAGATGTAGGTATACAAATGTTTATATGTACTACAATAGATGCGTGCCAATTGTTTAGTTTTCCAAAAAGGTCACAGTCAAACAATTTGTAGTTTAGGGTGAATTGAAATTGGGCGATGTTAAGCCAAAAATATAATAGAATCCACCTAAAAAAGTTGAATACCTATTATCATTTGCCACAGCGTTTCAAAGCGAGATATGAATTTGTCAGTAAACTCTGGCGCGTAGGTTATGATGACGCATACGAGGGATAAATTTGAACTTTTACCTTTTTATTCGTTGCTGGCAACGATTGACAATTCTATCAGCAAAAAAAGTTTAAATTTTGTTTTTCTTTGTTCGAGCTGCAATGTGTGTGTGTTTAGATTTGCATTACAAAACTTTCATATAGCATCTGTCATTACCATCCGCAGTGACAGTTTGTTAATGGAATATGCAGAATTGGGATTCTAAGTCGTAGATACATAAGTGTTCAAAATAATATATATATGTACATGAGATCACTTGCACAATAAGGGTTCAAGTCTTCTTATACACATATGTATGTCGGTATATACTTTGACAGTCAGATTATGACAGTCTCTTGATTTACAATCCAACTTGCCTGTTGGATTCACCGAATTTGATTCGATTTCCTATTTTTTTAATTATTTTTCTTTTGATTGTATTATAGTCTGTGACCCGATTGAAAGGTTTATGATAACTAGATATCTGACAATATTTTATTTATAAATGTCTGTAAAATGACATAACCTACTAAATCCCGATTGTCACTTGTTGACAAGATCTTGGGTGACGTTGTGTGACGCAGATGGGTTTCCCCTATTATCGTCTTATAATTCATTGTTGTTCCTTATACAAGGAATTATTCAAAAAGTAGATACCTACCTACCTACCTATCTACCTATTAAACTTTTCCAATTAATTTTCTTGCATTCACACTTTCAGATATTCGTGCACTTCTATCGTCGAATTCAATAGAAAATGTTTGATACATTAGTATAAGGTTATGATACCTATATATACAGCAAATGCAAATTGAAATTTAGCGTCCCATAGGAATCCCAAATGCCAATTTCGGTCCAAATCCGCATGCAAATCATGTTTTGTGTTGTTTGTTCGGATATTGTGGGGTTAACGACCGTAGCTGTGTTCAGTAATTTTTTTCTGTTACCGTACCTACTATGTCAATGCTTCCTGAGC
Organism: Chalcosyrphus nemorum; assembly: GCA_949716465.1. Classification (NCBI taxonomy): domain Eukaryota; kingdom Metazoa; phylum Arthropoda; class Insecta; order Diptera; family Syrphidae; genus Chalcosyrphus; species Chalcosyrphus nemorum. The sequence goes on from OX454332.1 coordinate 84,197,520, forward strand.
AAACGGGTCACATTGTCCTTCGCCCTGATAACACTACCAATTCAGATTTTTGATGACTGGTCTCGATTTTCATCAAAAAATACCTCGTGTGGTTTGTGTTTGCATATTGTGTTGCTTTTTTCTTTGTTCGGCACCAACCAAATGAATAAATGTCCATTTTGGTCGAATATTTGTTTACACTGGAACCTTAAAAAAAAGTCTCTCTTATCCCTGAATATCTCACTGTTTGGTTGGTGTTGAACCTTTCAGGGGCTGAACAATGGCCCAAAGCGATCGTTAGATGAACTCCAACGGCCACCAATACAGAGACAATATCTTCACAGTTTAGTTTATTGGGTGTGCTATAGGGGAAACGAATAAATAAACAAACACACACATGAACATGCAGAATGAAGATCCCAGGCGAACGATTGAACAAACGAGAATCGAAACATAAAGCAAAATGGCTCTGCTTTGTTGTGTCTTGTGTTTATTGGCAGTGTGTCTTCGATGATGTTTATCATTGTTTCGTTTTTTCTTCTATTCTATATTTCCAGTTACATGTATGAATTTCCTTTTTTGACACGTCGTCGTCATGGTGGTGGTGATGTCTAATACAGTGACAAAAGCATGTTCCACCTGTGCCACTGTTCATGTGGACGACGACAGCAGATGAAACAATATTTTCTCAATCTAAAGTCGAAGCATGCAGCGCTGCACATTCGATTTGCTCAAACTGATGCCGCACTGCGTCACACATTTATACCTACTTATGAATATTTGATTTAGTTACAATGTTAATGAGTAACTTTTCCGAGTAAGTCAACTCAAAGGAATGTTAACGGTTCGCTGTGGTTTTTGTGTGTATTTACTTACTCGGCAGCTTTTAGATTAAACAACGCAGTTTGTTTGTTTGTATTTAGCAATATTTTGCAATGTAAATTTATGCAAGAGACTACAGTCAGCGTCAGAATAAAATGTTTTGTTAATTTCTTACTTTAGACATAGACTAGAATTCTTACAAATTTGACAGTTCTTAAATGGCTGTCAAACCCATGCTCACGTTTAAGAATATTGTAATATCGGTTAAAATGGCCGCCGACAGAGATGATGCAGATTCGAGTGCTTCTCGTGGCATTTTCGGTAAATTTTCTCAAAAAAACTTCGTCACTTTTTGTCGGATGTTCTACTTTAAAAGTGCTTAGTTCTGTGGCTTGTTCGTATAGACCTGTGTATAGTTTGACTATAGGTACTAGGAATATAATTTCGGTTGCTTTGAGCTCAAAACTTTTGATTTATATTACATTCCAGCAAAATCAAATAGAGTCTACTCAAAGCCACATATTCTCTGAATCCTGATCGTCAATTTGAAGCAACAAGAAGTCGTTAGCATGGTTCTGAACTACTTACTAGTCACATATAAGATGAGCGATTAAACGTGGACCTTATTACCCAGTTGATGCGTTGAACCACCGACGGATTGTATGTAGCTATGTCAAAAACTTTTACTGATTTGTTCTACGTTCTTGAAAGTTATAGCAGTCAGGGGTATGTCTATTTGCATGTCAAAATCATGATGACATGAAATGCCATTTGGTAGGTTTAAAACATCTTATAAGTTCATGCGCTTTTGAGTCGCTTTGTACCATACTGTCCATATCTAAAGGACGCCTCGAAAAGAACAACTTTAATTTCAATATCGTGCCGTTTTTAGCTGTCAAATACTACCTATGAAGTCCCATGACATATGGTCTTGCCATGACATGTGTATCATGCCCCATAGATAGTTGCTGCTATCACTTAACCTTACCTCAATTAGTCTAAACAAACATCATGATGCCTCCATTTCTTACTATGTAGTTCACGGCTCTTAATCCTTTTAAGTAGGTATATTTCCTAATTTTTTTTTTTTCAAACAGTGTTAGCAAACAAAATACAATAAATTTATAGGTATCATTTTGGGGTTAAAGGGTGTTCCATCAACCGAATCACGACATGACTGACGTTGTTAATGTATTCCTTTCATCAGAATTTATCACCAGGTGAAGATTCGTCACCATTGCTCATGCATTAGTTGTTAAGCCACGTTTCAAACTGAAACAAGTTTTATTTTATTTGTTTTTTTTTTTTTTTTCCTTTTCTTTACTATTCTACTCTTGAAGTGGTTTTTTGCTATGCTTCATGATACCGGTTACGATGAGGTATTCAAGCTCTTTTTATTTACACCTGAATAAAGAAGTGCACGTTTCTTCAGATACATAGATACCAGTACGATGTGGGTGTGTGATTGTGGTTACACTCGTACTTTGTATGTGTGCGAGTTTTTTTTCTTTTTCAAGTAAGGCTTTGTGGAGTAAAAAAAGGCAGTCGTGTTTTTTATCTGTATATGCTTTGAACACACATGCATGTATGCCAAACCTATATACCCTTCTTTGAAACCGAGTTCAAGTCATGGTTACGTGGTGGTATGAGAATGAGAAATGCATCTGATATTGAAACTCGTGATGAGTATTAATCGATGCACAGTTGTAGGTAACTAAGAATCCATGCTCTTCTCAATATTTCATTACATACATACATACATATATTCATTACAATAATTTAATATGCAATTCCTATAATCTATAAAAATGAACGATTTATTTTTTTTGGTGCAAGCAAGTAATGTATATCGAAACAATTTGCAGTACGTAAGTAATAAGTAGTACTTTGATATTTTATGGTTTTAGTACATTCTTACTTGTACTTGATGTTACATAGTCTTTAAGTTGAATCATGAAATAGGTGTAATACTTAATCCTACTGTCCACGACGGCTCCTTTGCATTCAAGCACTGACTACAAAACGTCAAATATTTCTTAAAACTTTACCATGGGAAAGGACGTATATTCGTTGGAAAAATTTCAACTATAATGAAGAATCATAAAGAGTGACACGAAAGACACTGACAAAGTTACCAGCCAAAATATTCAGCAATGTTTGGCATTTCTCAAGCGAAGCAACGCTCGAAGTTCTGAAGAAGAAATTAGTCAACTGGGTCGATCATGCGAATCAGTGTTCGGACTTTACTGCAATTGCAGTAGATCTACTGCGATTTTGAAAAATATTTAAAATCTGCTGCGCCACTGCGCTTGACTTGAAATCTACTGCGATTTTTGAATGTGAAAACGGTTGAAAATTTAATGTTTTCTAGATGAAAAACGTAACACAATCTAGAAAAAACGTAAATTTATTGATGGAAAATTTCTTTTAAGAACTGAATTTAACTGAAAATTAATCAGTTATTAAAAATTTTATAAAAAAATAATTTCGTGCAAAGAATTCTGATTAAATTTACTTTAAACTGTGCAATTTAAGTTTGTTTTAACCTTATTTTATCGTAAAAAATATATGTGTATAAATCTAAACCCCAGTATTGTTGTATTTTTTGCAACAAAAACAAATCTGCTGCGGAAAATACGGATCTACTGCACTTTTTGTAAGAATCTACTGCTAAATTTTATTATTGAAGTCCGAACCCTGATGCGAATTAACACAACTTGATTATTTTCTTTGGGTCTTCGTAGAGTCCTTAGAGTACGCTAACAAACCAACCTTCTAAAAAATCTTCTAAAAGGTGTTGATCCTTTGAAATTACATCAATCAAGAGCCGATTTATTGCTATGGTGCAAACTTACTACTATGTGTAACAAATATCAGATTAGTTATAACTTATGTAGGTACATAAGTACATATTTACATGTCTGTAGTTTTGAGATTTACGTTTGTAATTAAATCTGCCTATTCAATGCATACTAGTTAGTAGTATGTATGCACGTTTTTCTCCAGTCTATCTGCCATCGAAACAAAGACATTTTTTCGAAGGACACTTTGTTAAATTTATTTTTTTAAGTCCATAACCAAACTTTACGCATATAATGGTCACTGATCACACTTGATCACCAAAGAAAGGAAGCATCACTTTATGAGTTATGTCATTCCGGAAACACGATGCTATGTATATCGAATTCGCTACTTGATTTTATACCCCCTTATCTAATGTTACCAAAACAAACAGACCCAATGTTTGTTTGTTTCTCTCGTCATCGAATTTCTATTTGCCTATTAAGACTTTAATTTTTTTATTTGATTTACGGTTTTTTATTGAATCAAATTTTATGACAATTTGGTTTGGAATTCATCCAAATTTAACGGGAAGCTAATTGTAACATTAAACATTTAGGGCGATAACTTTTGTTTGCTGTCGTTTTACATTCGTTTATTTATTCTTCAGTTTATCACCTACAAACTCGTACGACAACGGAAAGTCTTTTTAGATCACTTATGACGAATTGTGGTAAAATAATCAATGTTTTTAAATACTTTACTCATTTAAAGTAAAAGAGTAAGGCTCAACTATAGAGTGAGATAGACAAAAATTCTACTCGAGCGCTGTCAATAGTTGCACAAAGGAAACGCGATTATATACATAGAAAAAAAATAACAATAATAAAAATGATTCAAAATTTTTCCAACTCTGACTTTGCTTCATTCGTCTCTCATATTTCAATAGGATTTCCCTTTATCACAACCGCAAAAAATCATGTTCAAATAACTATAAATCATGTTAAAATACCTACAATGACATTTTCTGTTGAATTATTTTGATCGTCATGTAAAATAAACATGGTAATTCCTTTTGAATCATATTGATCTTCATTTTGAAATATGTAATTCGTTTACTGGTGAAACATTGATCGTCGTTGGTTCATTATGATATTTAACGAAGAATGCGACTAATGCTGACTTTCAATTCCTTAATTGTAGCCGGCGTATTTATGTAAACTTTGAACTTTTTATAGGCTAAAATGTAGAAGTATAGAGGTGAGTTATCATACGATCTAGTGGGCCAATTCACCCGAAATTAACTATTTCTCTAATTATTTTCAAAAAAGGCAAGGTTTTAAGCGAGATAAGTCTTTCGATGGTAAAATGTTAAACAATACTAAGCAAAAACTCCGTGACAGGTTGACAATAATCACGCGTCATCTGTCAAAGAAACCAAAGACAAAAAAATACCTCTAAATGAGGTATAATTTATAATCCGTCTAGAACCTTCTCTTCTAAAATGTGCGCTTATCTGTCGGCGTAGATTGGACTTTGTTTCAAAAACTTAAGTATTGCTTTCCTAAGAACTAATATTTTTTTAGGAAAGTCGACAAAAATTTTCCAAAAAAACTATTTGACCAAGTACTCGCTTTTAAATTTGAGTGCATTGTTATGCCTTTTCTTATCATATTCAAGGCATTGTCTATGGTTTCGTTTATTGCGGGAGGAAACATCTGCACACCCATTTTCCTTGAGTTCGAAAGTTGTTTATTCATCCCTACAAGTCACAGTGGAGGTGAAATAACAACGCCCTGAGGTGCAAGCAATATAATCTGCTATTTCCCAGTTTCATTTGATTAACTCTAACAATCTATTAACTTAGATCATTTTCTATCCCTACTTCCGACTATATAATTCTGTGTGTACGCTAAAGGGGCTATTAAAATCCTGAAATTGATATTCAGACCACTTGTTTTAAGTAGATTGGAAATGAGAAGAAGGCATAGCAAGTATAGAGGTGTTGTAGTATGAAATGTGGATGGCATTAAATTTCGTGTGGAAAGGGTGGTGTCCAAATAGATAGTGAGGATCGGTTGTGATTTTTGCATTCTGTTGTATTATAATTCACAGTACTTTTCTTCTCTAATTCTAGTAGACTATTTAGATATTCACTTTAGGTTGGAGTGATCTAGGTTCAGGCCGAATGAATTCTTATTTCTTATTAGCTTGAGCGCCGCGTCTTTTATCCAATGACCGTCCGTACATAGTCATCCAAATGGATTTTTTTTTTTATTAATGTCTCTCCTCGAAAATGATTCAACGAAAATTAAAGAAAGGTAACCATGCATGAGTATTTGCTATATTCCTTAAAAAAACTCACAAGTCACTCAGCGTATAAATGAATAGCTAATCAACAAATAGACGTGTGATTGGTGACAAAAAACTTAGGTATGCTTATCCATTTAAAAAAAAACGCATATCTCTCTAATATTAGATAATGGTTCTGACCATGAATAATAAGTATAAATGGCAAGAACTCACTGAAGTGTACTTATGTGCGTATACACACTGATTATGCCTGTAATGAGTTGTAAGAAAGTTCAGCACAATGGAGGTCATTGTTAACGTTTGAACTGAAGTTATTTGTTAAAATTTACAGAAAATTACTACAACCTTATGGAAATTCGAGAATGTCTTACAAGGTTAAAGGCAAAGTGGCAAATTAACTTTTCACGACTGTGTACTCGGATATAGACAATTAAAGTGTGCAAAACATAAAGAACTTTGGGTAATTTAATCAGAAAATTGAATAATTATTCGGTGAACTTTGTTCAAAAACATTGTCTGGTGACAATTGGTGAGTAGAATTAAATTTAATTTAATATTTCAATCAAAATTCAAGGTAAGAAGAATCTGGGTTGGAGAAGTTGAAAAAAGAAGAATAATTGCTTACTTGGTCCTGCCTTATATGGTGGGTCCTAGTGCCTTTAAAATGCCTGCCCATTATCGTGAGCGGGTTTTGTCAATCTGAGAAGAGAGTCTTACGTTCAGTAATTCATTTTAATTCCAACCTCTAAATTAGACTGACATTAAAGCCCATTTTTTCTACTCCCCCCCACTGACAGCTGACAGTTGATCGACCATATTCAGTGCACTCATAGAAAAGAAGTGCATTCACCTAACAATATGTTTTCGGACTTACGAAGACTAATTCTAGAATGATGATTGGACTTTCGTTAAAGGTTGCTGTCAAGTTTCATCTGTCAGTTAGCTGATCTGGTGCTACTTATGACAAGTCGACTATAACTATAAAATACTATAAAACTTTTGCAGCTGTCAATGGGATTGCTTATCTATTGTCTTTAAATTGCAAAAGCTATTGGCATAATTGTGATTGGGGTGGATTCTCTCGATTCCGCAGAACTCATTAGATTAACCAATCAAAAAATTGCCAAAATAAACGGTTCGAAATCAAAAAAAGAAAAACACCTGATTTGACAGAGAAAAGTGCAACGTAAAAGCACTCATAATTAAGCTTCATATCCGCAGTGAATTGGTCCGCAACTAATGGCATTCAGGGCGCGCACCAACGACACACAATGGGCTAAACGTCACTTTTCATGCCATTATGCCTAACGAAGGAAAAGTAAAAAAACCAAAAAGAGTTCCACACCACATGCAGGTCGATATCTAAACGAGTCACCAGGTACATGATCCGCATAATGTGCATTTACACATAACACTGAACTCTCCTCGTACACACTCACAGGCATACAGACAAACATACTTCGTCCTTCTCGGTGGGTTAACCAGCTATGGAGCTTTTTGCAGCTGCCTCCCCATTTGCCTTGCCTATATTCACAGCACAAATGCCGCAGTATTTTCAAACAGGAAGGGTACTGTCCGCATTATCCTGTCCCACTAAATGTCCTCCTAGCGCTTCATTCATAAAACGGAAATAACTTTGTTTTATGAAAGACGACGCCATAAAATATGTTCACCAATTACGAATTATTATTCCCAAACGTTGAACCGTGCCGTCATCGTCGTCAAGTTGAATATGTATTATAGTAGTTATGTTGTGAAAGGACTCGGTGGACTCATTTAATTCAACGTGTAGGTGGTGGATGGGGCGAGCGAAGATTTGCTGCTTAGATCGCTTTCAGGTTTAATTTAAATGGACGACGACGATGAGGACGTTCTTTGTGACAACTTGTGCTGTACGTATCACTTTCTGGAATCCATCACTTGTGTGTACCGACCTGAAACCAATGGAACACAATGTTGTGCGCTGAAAGGAAGAGTTGTTACAATGTGTGCACACAATGGTTACCAATTCGGTAACGTGTCCTACTTGAATCCTATTCGCAATAGATAAATGCATTCAGTTGCAACTTCTAGCTACACACTATCAATGGTGCCATCGAATGGTGGAACAATGTAATGGAGAAGTTCCCTTTTCTACTTTTTTTTTTATCAAGAATTTGATGTACTCACTTCAGCCGACAGTCAGATAATATGCTAGGACGTATTAGCGACCTAAAAAGAAAATAAAAAAAAAACCGGCAGCAAATCCGCTTCCTCAGTTTCTGCAATGCACTGCATATCCTAGTTGATCATCATCATAGTAGCGGATCAAAGTCACATACTATTCCGAGGCCGGCACGAGGACGAGAGAAGACAGAATGCGGCGGATGCATGCATACAAAAAGAAGGCACAATGACATAATTTAAAGGGGACTATCCCGTTTTGCAACACAATAAGGATATGGCACAATCTGTGCTTGGTGTACTACCTAATTTCAAAAAGGGAAAATGAGCAAATCCTAAGCTGACATGCATATGCATTCGCGATTGGCGGGATATGACACATCTCCAAAAGTGAATAAAATTAGCAGAGTGTTTTCAGTTGCATGAATTGTTCCACATTTTGCAGGATATGAACCGTACTCGTATTTCTGGGGGGGATTTACTAAATTTTTATTTTTTTTTTGAAAGATATCAGGGAATACTATTAGGTTAGATGAGTTTTTTTGCTAAATAAGTGTTCTTATATAGATGAAAGAGAGAGTTTCCTTATTTAAGACTCCATCTCTTCAGTGTTATTCAAACTCAACAGATTTGTATTGAAGATACCTTTTGTGATCAAGAGTGTAGTCTTTATATATTAATTCTGTTGACAATAAACCCGGTTTGCAGGAAAACCCCCAATCGCATTTTACTTTAAAGTACCTACTCCACATACAGAATGTAATGGAGTCAAATTACAACAATCGATAACAAGTAACTTGTCATCGAAATATGAGAATTTGACATTTCTGCTCTCGTAACCGTGATCGAAATTTGAGATGACAGCATACATTATAATGCGTCATGTCATTCGAACATCACTATGCTGTCCGATTGTTGAGTGAAAATCAAGAATAAGAGTACACGAATCGTACTCAAAGAAGAAGTAAGTCAATCGACTCATGCGTCAGTCAATCACAAAACTATTTTGAGTATAGAAAGAAGATCAGTGTATAATGTAATTCGCTGCTTTATTTCGCTTGAACTTTTTTTAAGACATAACTAGTCAGTCTTGCCCTTTTTCACTTTTCAATAAAAACCCAACTTGTTACTCTCTTATTAGAATAAAATAAAAATAAACACACGCCTGACTCTTGGGTTCTAGAAATAAATAAAAACTTAACCGCCTCACTTCGTAATACATAGTGCGAAAGTAATAACTGCACAAACTAACCTCGACACACGTATCAGCTTACATTCAGTAAATTTACTTCAACTCGAATCGAGGCAGGTGACTACTCGCAACTTGTAATTACAGTGCTTGTCACCACAAGTGATTTATATACGAGTATTGGCTGTCGTAAAAGTGCTGGTTAACTGGAATTTGTGGCTGCGGGTAATGAGTTTGAAATAATTGCCTTTTTGCTTGAATATTGCTTTCACATCTTGAAAATTCATTAAAAATTATCAGAGCTTAACACCAGGCTAGCTATCCAGAAGAAATTCTGAGGAAAAAAGATCCGACATTACTGCCGCTGAATTTAGAGATGTTGTCAAATCTGTCAAAAGATCACAAGTCGAATCGCTAAGATTATGAGAAAAGGTCCAACGTGCCCCTTAATGAAGAGGTTTTAAAGTTTTAAAGGCACTTCAAAGAATGTTTTTCAAATAATTTCTTTGACATTTCGGAAGTCTAAATAACGCTGTCACTTTGAGTGCTACCAAGTCAAGAGTAAGAGAGTAGGATCCAATCTGACTCAGATGTGATGTCGGGTGAGGAGGAAGTCTGAGTAAAGATTTATTCATAGCTCAGCTATCCGCGAATACGATAGAGTATTCGAACATTTTTACATTACATTTAAAACAACTTCTTTTTTTTATCTATCCCCAATCTATGTATGTATGTATTTCACCAGTCAAAAAAAGAAAATAATTTAAATTCTAGCGAATGTTTTGGATTGCGTTCCACTTCTGTGGAATGTGAATAAAATTTGACAGTTCACAAGAAACATTCGCTTATTCGCCATAATGATCAGTGAATTGTTAATTTCTTCCAAGAAATTAATTAAAATTCTACTTTTTTTATGTTAAATTAAGCTTTGGGAGTAGTAAAAGTGTCATTTGATTGCTTTTAAATAAGCTAAAAATGGTTTATTCGCAGTTTGCCTATTCACTAGTCGGTGAGCTGTAATTGGATTTTAAGATCGTGATGGAGTTGTTAGGTTAGGCTACAACAGTCAACATGCACAGTATTTTTTGAAATTGAAACCTAGTGGTGCGATAAAAACTAAATTTTTTGACCTGAGCATTCTTTAATTTTGCAATTTTTATTCCAATTACTAATTTTTGTTTTCTTTTTAATTTTAGGTGAGTCATCAATTTTTAAAGTTAATTAATGGGTAAGCCGAACCATTATACATATTTACCATCAGAATTTTTGTCTAAAACAATAAAGGTAGAGCAAGTTAGAAACAAAATGTTTACCGAAGACACAAGTCGTAAAAGTTATCTTTAAATTTTTTGGCGTAAAACCTTTCGCTAAAGTCGGAGAGAATTATTATCTATGAAGAGCTATGCTTCCCTGGTTCAATGGAAACCTGAAGGCATATATACATGAACATGAACACACATACATGTACTTAGAAAGTTGTAAGTGGATTCCAATAGCACCAGTTACTCAATTAGCATATGAAGATCACCTCTGGAACAATTGTCCACACTTGAGTGAAATTGTGAAAAGTAAGAGCAAAGTAAACCATTGTTTTGTTCTGGAAAACACATTGAAAGGCGAATTGGGCTAAGGTGTAACGTCCCTATTAACTGGGCTAAAGAGCTTATAGCTTTGGTGGAGTAATGCACTCTACCATCTACGAGTGTTTTAACTATAAGCATCCTTAGCCCAATGGAAACTTGGATTTTCTATAAATTGAATCAGTTGTCTTACAAGATTACTGCGTTCGTACTTGTATTCAGTTCAATGGTATATCTAGGATCAGGTATATTTTCGTAATACCAAACCTTATCATAGATCCTAGTTAATTCTGAGCTGTAATTTTATCAGGATAACTTACGAGTCTATTGTAAGGACAATCAAGGCGTAACGCTAAAAACTAAAAAGAAAAGAAAACTCCCTTATCAGCACTTTGAAATATTGAAATGCTCTAGTGGAAACATTTTCAAAAGCCTAGCTATCTACATTCTGGCCAAAGGATATACTTTCCTCCTTATCTTGGTGATAAAATCATGTGTCTATTTGCTTGTAATAACTATGAACTGTCTTTCTGATTGCGATACAAATCTGTAATCACCATTAACACAACTCTTATGTACGTACGTACACTACTTCATGCAAAGTTAAAGCAAATAGACACGACATCCATGTGGTGCAATTTAAACAAAGAAATAGAAAAAGGAAGGTATCTGCTGTAATTAGTATACAATGCCATGATACTGCCATACAGAATAAATCTGATAACTGAAGATTCAAGAAAGGCTTGATACAATGCGCTCTGTTATACATATGTATGTCCTTTCCAATTTCTAATGTTATGTGTCGAGTATAAAAGTGCACCCTCGTTAGACGGTATAATTTAGTACAATGTAATAGCTGTAGCATCTTAGGATACATATTATACTAAACTGCACTGTCATATGGTGGGACATCCTCGGACGGGACAATTTGAAAGCTCTACAACTTGATGACTGCCTCATCTTATGAAAGTATAATTTAGCGGCTATACCGAGTACGAAAGAGTACTCTCCTATTATGAGACAATTTGACAGCTACGCTAGGTTAGGATGAAACAACTTGACGACTGTTCCATCTTATAGTGGTACAATTTGGGGTTTGTACCACATTAGAATGGCTGAGTTATTAGCTATACCCTGTACGAAATTGCACTACCATCCGATGGGACCATCTGAAAGCTGTACAATGTGATGATTTTTTGACCTTAGAATGGTACAATTTTGCGGCACTGCCAAGTATGAAAGTGTACTCTCGTAGTATGGAACAATTTGATAGTTACGCCAGATACAATTTGGATGGTACAACTTAGCAAATATGTAATTGGATGTGTATGTCATTCTATGATGGTACAATATAGTGGCTCTTCCATCTGAGAATGGATAGGACAAATTAAAAGTTATGACAGCTTAGGATAGTACAATTTAGCGAATGTGTAGTTGGATATGGGTGTCAGTCTGGATGCCGACTGTACAACCTTAAGATGATACAATATGATAGCTTTATCATCCGAAGATGGTACATTTTGGCAGATACACCGAGTAAGAAATTGTACCATTCTAGAACGGAACAATTAGACGACTGTGTACCATCTTACTGTGGTAAAATTTGACGGATGTACCAACTTAGGATGGTACAATTTTAGACTCGGTACATAGCACTCATACTCTTATATTTATATTGGAAACCTCTGTTTAAATAAAGAATATCTTTTTATAGCTGAATATTGAGGCCACCGCATGTTTATAATTTGCGTTTTAATGCTTTAACGCCAGATATGTATATCCTCCCCTCAGGCTTATTTATTTATCGATGTCGTAACTCATGACTGTGGAATCTTAAAAAGTCACTGCTTTCGTATTAGCATATATTATATGCTTCACATTGTTTTAATGCATCCCATAAACCCTTTTTTTTTTTGAAGAAGCAAAATGCGTTAATTCCGCCGTAGAACCCCACATGGTGTATGTCTCCTTCTGTGTGCTGAATTAAATATGAAAGCTAACTCCTTCCTATGCTTAACAGGAATCCACCCTGTCACCAAGCAACCAACCAACACGAAGAAGAAGAAGAAAAAAATAGCTATGAATTTACGTTTTCGGCTATTTACCATACAAAGGACATATGTTGAGCAAAATATCCCTTTTCTGCAAAATGATGCGGAATTTATTGATTTTTTTTACTGGCTTCACAATTGGATGAGAATCAAGGGATATGTGTGGTAGCGTGGAGTGAGAGCAAGTAAAAAAAAAACCATAGAGAGAACATGATCAAGTAGACGGACGGAAATCCAAGCCTTCGCCATGTCAATTGCCAAATAAAAGGAAATTTATGCCTGCTCGCCAAAACGTTTCATTGTACTGGGCACGACTGGGGCAATGAAGTATAGAAACAGGACTAGGGGAAGGGCATACACAAAAAAAAAAAAAAAAAATTCCAAACAACTGCTTGTTGGTGTTATTATTGTCCATTGACTGTCGATGAAGATGTCCGAAACACGAATGTCGGAAATAGAGAGTACGCCACAATAATGGTTGAAACAAAGGATTTTTTTTTCTGCCATCTATTTTTGTTTGCAGGATTCAGCGAAAAAACTTAAAAAAAAAAAAAATGTGTTCATGGAGTAAAATTTTAAAGGACTATGGTTGCTTGGTATATCGCATTTCGTTGAGTAGGGATACCCTGTTTGTGGTTTCAAGGACCTGACAATCCATTTTGACGTCTTAAATGGCGTCAGTTTGTGTTGTGCTTTTAAGTCGATTTTTATGTTTAAGATGCGTGAAATGACGCAATAAGCATTTCGTTTTGTACTGTACTGCAGTGGGGAGGGTTTAAAAGGAGTGAGATTAGGTAAATGGATGTCTTTATTTAGTAACGCTGTCAACTGGTAGATTTTAATCGTTGAGTCTACTAATAATGAAACATAAGTGGATGCACCTTGACGACGAAGATCGCTAAAGGTACTTTACACATGCATACTTGCACAATCTGATTGTGGGATTGTGCATGCGGCTAGTGCAAGTTGTAATATTGTTTTGTTAGTACCTGACTGAGTGTTCGGTGTAAGTTGCTCATTCACGTGCAAAATTTCGAAGATATTGAGGTAAGCTGTAAATGAATGCATTCATTTTGACTTCACGTGGATTTGTCTCAATTAAATGACTTCAACTTAAGAAAATCATTATTTATTTTGAAGTCATAATTTAGCAATCATTTTCTGCAATCAAAATCAGAATGAATGCAATCATTTTGATTGTTCTGAATTCATTGAAGTCACTAATACATTCACAGTCATTGACGTTTTTCTTAAGAATTCAGTGACTCCTAATGACTTCAGACGACTTCAGATGACTTCAATGACTTCAAAGACTTCAGATGATTTCAATGACTTCAAAGATTCAATAACTTAAAATGATTCCATTCCTTTACAGCCTTGATAGTGATTACCGACAAGTTAGGGAAGGAATTGTTCGATCTACCGTATTTCACGAGAAAGTGATTGTGTTTGAGCGTATATAACGTGTAGATGTTTCTAAAGGTTCTTTGAATGACTTGCATTTGGTCTCCAGGTTTCTGATTAGCTTGTTCTCAAGGCACCATAAACAGAGGACAGAACGATGTTCAGATGGTAACCTGTTTACGATAAAGGTTTGACTGTTTTGAGAAATAAAGAGAAAAAGGCTCCGAGCCCCTCAAGCTATAAAACAACCTCAGTGGAATGAATTTATTCCTTTAAAAAACCAGATATTCCTAGCGAAAGATATTCGGAAGCCCTTCCTCTGTAACACTGTACAAATCGCGTGGCACGTTTATGTACACAATTATAAATTGTAATTCTTTTTAAATTATACATCAGCAAAGTCTATAAATGTTGTTGTTCGCTTCTTAACAGCACGTTTGCGCCAATAATAAACAATTTTCCTGAGGTTACTTACCAACAGCATGTGAGTATCTGAAACATTCGCCTTGTATTTACAATTAATTTGCCAGATACAAAACACGAGTGGGTATTGTACCGAGTGTACGCCTCTGTTCTATGTTTCGGCTGGATTCTTTGAAGTTCGATTCCTTAGAATCAGGTGCGTTAATTATGAATTTCATTCTCCACCAGAGCCAAGCGGTTATAGCTGATTTATGTATTATGTATCTCGTATGCAGATTTATTTATGCACAGGGATATTGCCCCCCACACGGTTTGCAGAGAGATCACAGTCTGTGTGTCCATATTTAATAAGATTTTTTTTTTTTACGGTCGTTCACTTGAATTAAACGTCGGTTATACCCGGAAGTATACAAGCCATTGCGGTAGGAATTCAAAAGAATCGTGCCATGTGCTTATAAGTTAAAAAGGCAGGGCATCCTTTGACTGTGTGCTACGAAATTGCAAATCATAGTTCGCCTTCTGAATAAGCAATATGTACTATGCGATGCGATACATGCACACAGATAATACTGGTGGCAGCTCTTTAAGGCTTCTTCTCAGCGATTGCCTTCTAGCATCAATATTTGCTCACGTCATCTATTCCCTCCCTGGAATCGTCGTCATCGTCATCGTCCTCGTCTGGTTGATAGGCTAGGCAAGCGAGCGTAGAATATTCTCTGTTTTTTTTTTTGGTATACGTATCCTGGATACATCTTCCCTCGACATGACCCAATTAAGGTGTGCCATGGTTTCTTGATTTCTCTTTTTGTTATCCTGATTTCGGTTCTATTCCTTGCACAAATTCTGCAGGATAAAACCCACACAGAGGACGAAATGAGCATCACCCGGAGGTGTACTGTGTGACTGACTCGAATTCTGTGTGCATAGGTCCCGCTGCAATGTTGAGGTTAAATTTTAGATTCCAAACGTTAAATTACGTCCTTAAATGAGGATCGCGTTCATCAAACATTCAATGGAATGTCAAATAGTTCGACTTGTAATGAATTTGGTAACCCGTTTAAGGCAATAGGTTGGGTAGATTCCCCATCTTCAATCGAGGCAGTAATTGGCAACCTACTTTCACTGGAAATAAGGAAAAAGAAAAAAAAATGAAAATAAATATTATTGAATCGAGGATAAACAGAATTCCTTGTCAGGATATTTAATATTTTCCGTGAATGAGGGCAGTCATAGCGCTTCACTATATTTGTATTTTTTTTCTTTCGCCCGCCCGACTGTATTTAAGTGCTAATAAGGACTCTTGCCCTAAATAAATAGGTATACTCTCTCCCTCGTGGTGAATTGGTATGCAATAAATGAATGTATGTTCAGACTCATTGAGGAGAGAGTGTATATTGAATTAGGTGAACTCGTTTCTCCATCGAATGGTGCTTTCAATGCAAATGCGGGTGGAAGGGGTGAACGAACGTTTCTCCCATTGGGAATAGTTAAGTGCATTGAAGTATCTTTGATTTGTTTATAGATATTTTGCGTCGCGTGCAGATTATAGTTGATATCATTAACTTTCGTTTTGATTTTTTGCTGACGATATAATGAATAATAATAGGGAATTGATGTTGGCTTTGCGCCTGGTAAATTGTTTATTATGGGATGATAAATAATTATGGGATTGTTGTAGGGAGAAGGAAGGACCTGAGCCCAAAACGAAAGTGTCGTCGCTGTGGCTGAAGATGTCTTATTGAAGCAGCTATATCTCTGTGCACGAATGTCAAAAGAAGACATGCCTTTGTTGCTTTTTATGGATGCTGTCATAGGCGGCGCTACAATCAATTCAGAGGTGCAGCATGTTTCATGAAAGCTTTCAGGCGTTTACACAAAATTACAGAAAATATCGTTTATGCAAGATTGGAGTTGGTGCCTCTATAATTGGCGCGAATGAGGGGTCTTCTGAAGGCCGAACTTTTAATCTAATTTTTAAGAAAGGTTTTGGAAAACTACAACAGGATTTCGCTCAAACAATGGAATACAAGGCTATGATGTTTTGTAGATCGTTAACGTAGACCTAATCCTTAATGCTTCTTCAAAAGCGTAGCTTTACTAAATGGGACAGTCTGGGCTACCGGTTGAAGACTCTGAATGTTTTTTGCAAACACGGCATTGCTTCAGCTTCTCATTTTCTTGCCACTGGTTCAAATTGGCTAAAAAATAATGATGCCATTTAATAGACGTGTCCACAATGAATCCCTTCTCTGTTTTAATAAATTTTTACCAGCTTTGATACACTGTTCTGTTCTGCGGAAACCTGCTTTTTCGAAATAGAGTGAGTTTCCAAGTATTCTTCTAGTTCGTAGAACAAGCTTTAGTAGTCTGATTGCAACAGGTCATACTTAGACAATGAAATCAGTATCAGTGTTTGACTCCAAGTCGAAGCGTGTCAGACCAGGATATTCCCTATAGGGCTGGGTTCCTAATGTTACACAGTTATGTATGTATGATACGTCCTGTGTATCGTAGGCTTGGAAAATGCTTAGGCACCATGGTGTGTGGTTTCTGGAAATGCGCCTCAACTCTTCTAATCGTCATGCTTTCTGTTCTGCGCCAGTTTATCCTTCTACTATCGCGTATTCTGCCATTCATTGCACCTCGTGACAACCATAGGAGTTTTTTTCAATTCATTTATCATGGATCTTCTTCTTATGGGTTGACATAAGACAATGACATAAGACAGAAGATCATATGTAGGTCATGTTAGGTTAAAGTAGGGTTATGAGGTTTTCATAATACACCGGGCACCATAATGGGTAAATCTGCGGAAAGAAACCTTAACCAATCCATATTTTTCTTTATCGCTTATGGCTTGTCTCCGGCCACAAGGCTTTGGACACCCTGTGTCCCTCCACATTGGACCAACTGCGGTTCCATATTGTACATTCTGTCCTTTCCCCTTCTCGGTGCCTTGTTCCTTTTTGTGCCTGCTTTTTTGGCTAGTCTATAGGCACTTTCCTTGTTCTATATATCGCATTGTACAGGTACCCAGCATAATCTATCGCGATTCTGCCTGCATAATGTTTTGAGTATTGTGCGGCAATCCCTGAAAATTAATAAATCAGCTGTTCCATCATATTATCCCCTATAATTTATTTATTTTGTTCGAACAAACTAATGAAAATACGCGAGGCTATCGAGTTTTTAGCTAAAATTTTTAGATAGAACCCACCATTGACAAGGTTCAAAACGCCATTTGTTATTTATTATAAAACAAATTTCAAAGTAGGCGTGTCTGCAATTGCTCTTTCTGATCGCGTCCAGTTCCTTATTTAGACCAATTGATCTCAAATTTAGAGGCCACTTTACACCAGTAAATGACCAGGCAATCAACAGTTTGAAAGCAACTTCCTTAGCTCTCTCCTTGTATTAATATCATAAACAGTTTTTCGTTTTCTTTGTCGTTACTTTTTCAGCCAACAATGGAATCCAATTAAGTGAAATGGGCTGATATGACTTTATGATAGAAATGAGGACACTCTTTAACTGTCCCCATTGGTGTGTGCACTGAACACGTGATAAGAATATTCATCTTTATCTAAAGAATGGCTCCAAAAAAGGGCAAAAAAGAATTTCAAAGGGAACTAGGGACTGGGATGAAAATATTTTCCGACATTCGTATGGATGAATATAATAAAAAAAAAATAAACTCCCACTGTAAAGGACAAGTGCATTTCCTTAAGAGAAATCTGATGCAAAGGGAAGGAAAAGTATTTTTTGAACAAGTATCTACCCTCACTCTGTGATATATCTTTCATTTGAAAGAAAAATAAAAAAAAAAAACTCAAAAAGATTTTTCAGAAAGACCTAGTGACTAATGGGTTTCAAGAGCTTATGTTATTTTAAAAGGTCATTTAAGTGTCTTGTCATCCGTCGTTTTTTTTTTTTTTCTTCAAAATCTGTGTGGTGTGTGAGAAAAAAATTATTGAATGAATAAAAAGGGATTTTACCCTTGAGAAGTGAAAGGAACCGAACGGGCTTTCATAATGGGTAGTGAAGATGAAAGGTTCAATCAATGATTTTGTTGACAATTCTTGAACTTCAATTTACGCTTTCTCAATCTTATTGAATGTGCGCAGCTTGAAAAAATATCAGAAAATAGAATCAGAATATCCCTTTTCAGTGGGGTTAGGCTAGGTTGGTGTGGCTTTCCATACTTAGATACAGTGAGGTGCGGACGTTTACTACATAAATCTTACTCTCTTGTAATTTCACTCCAAAACAACATGTCACATTTAATTGTGCTTTGGTTCAACGTCACTGGGGCTCTCAATTTTACAGAAGAAATGACAGCAAAAGAGTGGTAATTAGTAAGCCTAGGCGTAGGACATCTTCAGTGAATCTGTTTAAAAAGTGTTGGTGGAAACACAGTATTAGGGTAAACCAGGTTTGATTTTCATTAAAACACAGAATGTGATTGATTCCAAATTGAACATATGGAAAAGGTAATCAAAAAAGCAAAAAAAAAAAGATTTCCTTAGTCTTTCAGTCTCACTTTCTAGTCATTGATTAAGATGGGCACATACCTACACTAGCTTTTCTGACGCGTAGAAGAAATAAGGCCCAAATATTTTACTTTATACGGGAGGACAAATAAGAAATATGCAATGACAGCAATATGTCAGCCGAAACGATACCATATACACGAAGTTGACATGTTCCCAATGAGCTCAGAAACTCAATCAAAATAACAACCGATTCGAACCAATAATGCTAAAAACGATCTAAAATTATGCAACGGAAATGTTAACCCCACAATTATTGCTGCATACTATAAGGCTAGTTAAAAAATGACTGAAGTCATGACTTTTGCCCGTTGAACAAATTTTCGAGATTAACATCACGTGTCGCCCTTCAAGGAGTCCTCCAAATTTTGACGTACAAGGTCAAGCAAAAAGCTTTACGTAATGCAAAGTAATTCTTCACAAATTGTGCAATTATGATGAACAAAATAATAAATCAAAAGGCGAAACGCACATTGATTAATGAACCAGAAACAAGGCTAATATTCTTCCATGTTCATAATAAAAGAAACACCTAAATATGTTGGCAATTTTCATGCAAACAATTTAAAACGATTATCAAAGTGCCACGCTTTATCAGTCTTATATT
This sequence comes from Chalcosyrphus nemorum, assembly GCA_949716465.1. Taxonomy (NCBI): domain Eukaryota; kingdom Metazoa; phylum Arthropoda; class Insecta; order Diptera; family Syrphidae; genus Chalcosyrphus; species Chalcosyrphus nemorum. The sequence goes on from OX454332.1 coordinate 84,217,382, forward strand.
CGGCTAACTTTTTTAATCAGCGATTTAGAATCCAATCATCAATTTCACTTTTAACATGGACTACTCGTAATTGCCGGAGAAGAAGTTTTCCTTTCTCATTTCGCAATCTCGAGTGTCCACCCCTTCAACTCGATGTTTGATGCTAAGGCAGGAGTACCTACTATCTTCTTCTTTGTGTGGTTGCACCCAGACGATGCCTTAATGAGCTCCTTCAAACCGAAGATAATCTTTTGCAGGAAAAAATTACTGACTTTACAAAGTAATTGATTGCAAAATGCAAAGGTCCATTAACCCGGTTCTTTTTGGTGTGCGGCTCCCCTTCTCCTTTCTTAGGCTATAAATGCGGCAAAACGAAGCCCTGCTGGCCTGCAGCCTTTCAAGGAAAAATTCCATCCCTTAAACCACACCACCAGCAACTACGCTGACTCTCACCCGCAACCTCAATGTTTAGCCAACACAAATTATTATTGGGATACGACCCAGATTGAGGAACTGAACTGCTGCATTATACACCAACAAAATGCCACCACCATCCAACAACAACAAAGTCCCCGTACCGAGAGGAACGCCTTTCAGCACAGACACTCGTTTTTTTTTTTCGTTCACATTACGTTCGGGGCTACGGCTCCATAAGTGGAACAAACAAACTTTGTATAGACTTTAACGCGGAGCTAACTACCATTAGAGCGCACTTCTGTCAGGAACACCACAAGGCACACAGGCGGATGAATTCGAAATATTGCAAAATTTGGAAGTTCTTAGTCAATATTCGCGTACGCCAAAGGACGAGTGCCACTGAATTCTAAGCCTCACTAATATTTGTCTGCTTTATGAACTCCAGAGTTAGGGATAATCCTCCCTCCAGGAGACAAATACTCAAACTCCCAAGGAAGTCTACGCATGCTGAGTCTGACCTCCTTATCATCATCAATTGGATTTTGAAAAAAAAAAGAAAAAACTTGGTAGCATGCTAAGGATCTCTGTGGTGTAAAACGATTAAGCCACAGAGTTGCTGTAAAACGTTTAACCAACTATCAATCACACCCCAGACATGCAATGTGTTTTCCCAGAGTCCGGAGCTGGATTTTGCCATCACGCAATTGCCAATCGTGGGAGACTCATTGTGTATAAAGGTAGTAACACTTCGTGTCGATTGCCACCAGAGAGGAGAATGAACTCCTGTGTGATGGTTTTGTAATCTTTGACCCGAAACAGTGCATTTCGGTTGGCACATATGTATGTACATATATATATATATATTTTTATCGGAGATTAATGTTGTTGGCCGCGGGCGATGAATGGAAAGCGATATTTAACAAAATGTCTAAAATGGATGGGTGGGCTGGAGTTCTGGTTTATTTTTCCAAGCTAACCACATGAATGTATGTCAAGGGTTCACATTTAATTACAAGTAATTACGTTTGGTCGCAAGCCTGTTCACCTCATCGGTTGAAAGTGGAATTTCTCAGCATAAAAGTGTTTTTAAATATATTGTTTTGCAATAACATGAGCTTTGTTTACATTTAAGTTCAAAATACATACATATATCATATATGTCACGGTATTTTACTAACTGTCGAATTGAATGATGATCAATATTTGGCAGCTGTCATCGGGAAGGGTTGCCATTTTATTATTTTTAAATCATACGTGAAGTGATTTCAGTGGTTTTTTTTAAAGAAACTTAGCGATATCCTGTTTGAGTACAAAAAAAATGCGTAAACTTTCGCAAAATAGAGTGGCTCATGAGAAAGTGATAAATTTCTTTGACCCGGTGTATGACATCTGTCAAATCGACTTTCTTTTGATCAACGCAATAGTTTACCGGATTTCTGTATCTCTCTGACAGATCTTCATCCAATTTTTGGCAAACTAAGAATTTTGGTGCATAAAATTCCTATTTGTACATTCGCGCAATCATGTGCTTATAAGTTTTGTTGTAACTTGTTGTAACGTAATATGTTTTGGTGAAAATGGGACCGCAGTTACTGAAAATTGAACATATTCGTAGAACCCACTTACCTTGATTCGTGCAAAATAATCTAACCTTTTAAAAACACTGGCCTAGCTTCTCACAACTAAACGTGTTGTGCGTGGTGTACATTTCTGCAAGTAGAGAAGAGACCTACAGTATTATGCCGTGTCCGATGGGCAGAGGGGGAACATTTTTCTCGTGACAGTAATACTTTTGCATATTTTTCAGACGCTCGCAAGAAGTGGAGCCGTGAAAAAACTTTGAGGGCATTTTACTAGATTCGAACATGGAATCCCAAGCACAATAGCCCAACGCTTATACTACTGAGACACGGCACCCGTGTGTAACACAGTGATGGAATTTTAGCACGAAGCGCATTCAACCCTCATGCAGCCAAACAAATTGTCGAATCTTTAGAAGCCAGTGTAAAATGGCGCTCTTAGTATGTTCATGACATGACTCATAGAGGTCTTGCGCTAAATGAAAGAGAAAATAAGCAGTAAAAGAATCGGATAAGTAGAAGAAGAAGATGGTGTACCGTGGTAACTTTAAGGCTTACAGTCAAAAAACGAGCTAGCCGAGTTGAGATGCAATTCTTTGGGTAAATATCTGCGTTAAGTCGAGAGGAAAATGAGTATTGTTAGGTGAATGCACCTATAAGTGCACTGAATACGACCGTTCAGCTGTCAGCTGTCAATGGCGGGAGTAGAAGAAAAATGTCTGTCCGAACTAGCGGTTATTCAATAAAAATTAATAACTAAACCTACGACTCTTCTTCATTTCGAAAGTAACTCAAGCGTATGTTATCTGATTTTTACTTGGGGATACCAAGCTGTGTATTATGAATACGACTGAACTCACTCATTGGGTTGTCATCGAGGAGATGACTTATGCAAACGTCACGTGGCCTTTAAAACGAGAAAGGCCTGTAAATTGACATGACTATATTACCTTTATTTGCTTGCAGTTTTATACATATGTATATGTACCGTGTGAATGACCTATCATAACAATTTAATCCTTGGGCCCCATGTTCTGAAAAATTTATAATTTAAGCCTTATCAATCTAACTAATTGAAAAGGATAAATAAAATTTATAATTGTTTTCTCTTCTCTATTTGCAGGTAAGACAGTGGCTTCCTTTATATTCTTCATACCAAGTGTAAGTGCGTGTACATCGAATGACTGAAAGCCCCCATTAGATCCGATCTAATGCTAAATATGGGAATAGGCATAACTTAGAAACAAATCATTCAGTATAGCAGCTCGAAAACCATGTGTCGTCTCGACGTTTCACATTACATTTCTCATTAGTGAAGAACAGAGATAATTACTGGAAATAAAATTATCTTCTGTTGGGTGTATGGCCTGTGCAATGACCTTCTCTACGCTCGGTTCATACATAAATTTATTTTTATTTTATTTATTCGTTCTCCCTTGAAAAAAAGAACAACAACACCATTCTGTGTACTCAAATAAAAACCACATGTTTAGAGTGCCGTGCCGTGCCGCCTTTGCCAGCGAACATGGCATTCTACTAGATCCAGATCGAATATTCATGTTACTGGCGCGCCACTGATCCTCTTCATATTGTTCATTCGAGACCAAACACTTTAATTTTATGCCATATGGGGGTACTATTTTTTTTTTTTTTTTTCTATGGTTTTATGCGTTTCCGTTCCGGATGTTGAAAATGGCGACCAGAATAAGTCACAACAAACAGAAGAGGGAAAAAAAAAGAATTCCAAAACCTATACTTCTCGAATCCATCGCAAAACGAATTTTTAAACTCAAAGCAAGGGGTAGAAATCCTAAGGAGCGACAGAGCCGGATTAATGGCCTCAGCTTCCGCGAAGACAGTTCCAAAAAGTGAAATTCTGTTGCATTCAAAAGTTGAACGCGCCAAAATGGCAGCCAGGGTATGGCAGCCTTCCGGTGTGTATTTAAATTGCAACAAAGCCATCCTTATATCCACACCACAGTGTGCATTGCATACTGAGGTCGATAAATAATACACTTTCTAATATATGTTCTCGTATAGTAAGTGCGACGATGTTCAAGGAGCCTAGCAAAGGGAATTAATTGCAGTTATGTTTCTGAAAAGATAGGATGGTAGAAGAGAAGAAAAAAATCGAATTTCCGTTTTGGTAATCGTCCAATCGTCCATTCGTAAAGTAAAGGATTTTTTTTTCGCCGACATACAATTGATATGTGAGTGAGGATGTGGATTGGGGAAGGGAAATTTCAAGTGCGCGCTACATAACAAAGTATCTGGCACTCATAAATTTTTGTCTTATGCACACACGATTAAAGATTACTTTTGCATTCATTAGAATTAACGGTTACAATAGAATTGGTTTTGTTCACTGAATGCATTATGGCACTTCTGAATAGCCAGACATATTGAAGTGATTTTGTCTGGCAAGGAGATATCATGTGATAAGTGTATCCCCATCTGCTTTTGACAGAATGCTTGAGATTTTTTTCAATGACCAGATGATAAGCGGGTATTCAGACAAGGCGCTGGATTGGAAGGAATTAGCCTGAGGAAGAAAGCGAAGGACCTTGTGTAGAGAGGAAGACAGTAACTGCAATGTTAGGGCTCTAAATTCTCTGTTTATGGCCGAATACACTAATCAGTTACTGACTGGTTTCGCGCTAAACTATTCAAAGGAGAGTGAAATCAGGGCCCGAGTTACCAATGTCGATAATGAGTGAATGAGTAGAACTCGTGTACTCATATTTTTCTTGGTTCACTATACGAATCAACAGCACAATAGTGTTCGAATGAACGCTGTCATCTCAAATTACGATAGCAGGAATGCCAAATGCTCACATTTCGATGAAGAGTTACTCGTTATTTACTTTTGAAAAAAGTACCTCTAAATGAATCTCCCTTTACTTGTCGCATTGTCTTATAAACCTTACGGCAGAAGCCAGATTTGACAGGTGACAGAGTGAACGCTCTATATTCCGATATGGGCATTGGTCGAATTGTCAATTTGACAGACGTATTCACGTCAAACACAAACTCTCATTGAACCTTTATATAACATGCCCTCGTGTGTGAATTATACAAAAATAAAATTCAAATCCCAATAAAAATGTCCAATAAATCCTTCTCTACTCTCTCGTAGACGTTTATAAATTAATATACTCGCATTTGTTATTGACCCGAATGAAACATGAAAAATTACCTACATAGAAACATGGGACAACAAACATTCAAATAAACTAAAAATAGTTTTTATACAATAGTAATATTTGTCAAAACAATTAAACACCCAATTTTGAGACATTTTTATTTATGCCTTTTCAAAATCTGTCTACAAAATAATAAAAAATGTTAAATCACTGTCTGTTCTGTTTGTTTTATTAATTTTTTTCAGGATGTACATATCTGTCATTCACACTTATGTTCATCTATCAACTTGAAATAGTTTCAACTCAACACTTTACGAAAAGTTTATTCTGTTGAAATTGCTTCTAAAAAATAATCAAAATGATGTAAAAAAAAAAAAAAAAAAAAAAATACAAAAATGTTTTTTGTAAGACATTCCAGCTGATGGTAAAGATTTTGATTTATTAATGAGAAATAAATGTTTTGAAATAGAAAAGTTATGGACTCGTTAATGGTTTTGAAAAGAAAATATTTGTTTTTAAAACCGAAAAGTATATTTTTTCAAGCGCACACTTGAACTAAGTAGATAAAAATCTAAATGAAGTCATTAGCTGGAATTTTTGACAGTCGGTATTAGGTATGCCTTTCCGAGCTGTCTGTTTTGACACCTTTATAAGGGTAGAATACTGTGGCACGCCCAAGTTATACGCTTGAACGTTCACTGATTGTATCTACATAGGGCTAACTAGTAGAAACAATCATGTAAGGTTATGTGACGTTCATTCGTAATTAGACACAATTTACCTTCGTGTCACGAAATTGTGTTTATTTAGGATTGTCTGTGATTTTATATTTCTTATGTCAATAATCGCTCGTTAGAAGTTGCATACATTTTGGGGGAATTTGAGCAACAATAAACCGTTTCGCCCTTTGCTTTGTGTCTGCGTATTTATGGTTTAATAAGTCGTTAATACATTTGATAGCCTTTAGGGAATTATTTCCCGTGAACAGGCAGCATATGAAAATATTTTAGGATCCCTAGGGGGCATTTAATATAGAATATTCATTTAAGATAGAAACATGTTTCCAAACGCCTTGAAATGCTTGAAGGTATTTCGAGACATCTTGTAACGCAAAGAAAAGAGAGATAAATTTTCTCACACCAAGACTGGCTGATTTGGAGAGGAATTTTATAGATTTAGGGGAAAATCTTAATGAATAAATGGATTTATACCTGAGAAAGAAGAATCTTTACAAGTTAATTGAATTTGAAGAACAGGTGATTCGAGGTGAACGGTGCAAGACTTTCGGCAGAAGCATTTCCAGACCGCTTAGTTTTTAAAGGGTTTTCCAATAGTGTAATAAATTTTTTTACTGTCAGTTCCAGATGCGAGAACATAAGACTACAGTGTTCACTTCAATGGCAAAGACTGTTCTCTATTCGCAAATTTTTGCAAACCTGATGATCGTCAGGGGAATCAGTAGAAGTTGGTAGAAAAGTTTTAGTACATGCGTCTGTGGTAACTGCCTAGCTGCGCTTTAAACCTTGCTCAACATTTAAACTTCATTCAAACTGCGATCAGTGAATGAACGCAACAGTTCTTTGAACTGCGTCGCAAGATTCAGTTCATTCTGACTCTTGGTCATACTGATGCAACCAGAAAGGATGTCTCTAATAGAAGAACCACTTCTTAGACGTCGAATCTGCATTGGATCAATGATTGAACATAATAGTGGGTACCATGAATTGGCTGCATCAAGACTGAATAAAAAGTTGCCACCGGAAATTAAGCAGAAATCCGCGCCATTCTGGCTGTTGGTTCTCCTCAGAATTTTCGACCTTTTGCTGTTCTTAGGTTCTACTTTAGTAAGATGTTAAGTTGAATCGAAATATCTATCTAGAAGTTTGGGGAGAGGGCGACGAAATTTCTTCGGTTTCCTTCTTCTACTAAAATCTTCTCTGAACAATATTCTAGTATTCCTTAGGAAACCGAACAAAAAATCAGTAAACAACGATAGTACAATGAACTAGCTGTGCCTGAGTGATCCAATGAAGCGTTTCTGACAACAAAGAACAAGAGTAATACTCTGTGCTAACTCATGAATAAAGTAAACATAAGAGAAGGCGACTTTGAAGTGAGGTTACAGAGACGAGCAAGTGAATATCTACCGCGTCACTTAAAAAACAAAGTCTTTTTGAAGGCAAGATACCGAAAAACCTCGTCCGTACTCACTTTTATTAGTTCCATAGAAAGGTTGCTTTATCTACTGCTGGTCCCTAAACGATTGACAACAAGCAGCATTTTTTGAGCAAACCTAATCACGACCTTAAAATGTTTTCCATTTTTTAGCAACACAATGGCAAAGGCCAAACAAAATTCCACAAAAAGATAAACATTCCTTAAATTTTGTATCCGAAACACAACAGCGTATTGTATTTTGAAAACAAGTCATCGTCTATCATGTATCATTTTACTTATGAGTTGTTTTCAAGTGTACATGCGTCATTAGGAGTTTGTCCAAAGTGTTAGAATAAACAGATACTCTTCTGTTGAGAGTTGTTAAAATATTGAGATAATATACCACCTATTATGTGAATGCAACATTGACTAAATGGTATGGACGAATTTGAATAATTAAAATGTTGAACCAATTTGAAATGCTTTATTGCAATTAAAGCGTTGGTAACTTAACACTCAGGCAGAATGGTAGGTAATACCATTCATTTGATAGACGTGGGAAGCAGTGAAACATCCGGCGACTGAATAAAATAATCACCACTTAGATGATTGCTTTATTTCAACAAAAAAAAAAAAAAATAAACATCCACGACTCTGTAGTGAAATCCATACATTATTTATGGGATGACATGGCAAAAGTAATAGCTGAATTGGAAGTGGCTTGTTTTTCCTAGTGATCATTCTGAATGACAAACAGGCTTGTTGATTTTTATTTCATCCAGTGAATACTGTAGAAATGTTATTCTGTTAAAAACAAACAGAACTGCTGTCAACTGCATAAATTTGAAAAAAAAAGGATGGACGATTTGTAGATCTACATTTTGTTAAATGCAAATTGTTCTTCCTTTAAATGTTTATTGTATAGAAAAGGAGGCGTAGGTAGCTAAATACATTTATAGGAACAAAAAAAAGTTACCTTTTAAGCTCGGATTTTTGCTGTTTATTAGATCATCCCACTCCCTTCAGTAGCATCGTCCTTCGTATAGGAGTATAGATGTAAGCAGGCTTCTGTATGTGAAACAAAGTGGTATTTACCATACACCCAGTTACGAATACATAGACCAAGCATTTTCTTCCTTTTTTTTTGCTAGTCCGCTGCATCACTGACGACACTTTTTGATCGTATCCCTATGAGACATAATCTCTCAGCAAACACAAAGTTAAGATCCTACCTGGTCGTTGCTCTCTCAACTATCATCTCACGAAATGGGCCGTGTCAAATTGGATCTGTGCCGCCTCTGTCGGCTTCAGCTTTTAGCAAAAAGGCTTCGCATGTTCTTTCGCTCAAAATGTCTACAGCTTCATGAACGAACTACATTTCCGATAGAAGGCAAATTTCCTAAAACAAATTACTCAGGGGAAAGCACAAAAGATCTTCTCTTTAGGTCGCCGTGCTTGTTTAGGATCACCCACGCTTTAGTCAGCCCCTCTTTCTTTAAAGTTTAAAGCTTTGACTTTGAAGCTGATGATTTTTAATCGGAAACTCGCTGGTGTCTAGTGTGATTACTTAGCCTAACTCCGGTTTGGTGCCTTCCGATTATTTGAAGAGCAATAGAGCCCAAGATCTTCCCACAATACGTTGGATAGGTTTTTGAACGCAATGTTTTTAAGGGAAAGATAATTCTTTTAAAGGATAAGAGGGCATGCTTTCGTCTAGTCATACTTGGTTAACATTTTGGTACATTCATGCTTCCAAGGATTCAGCTCAACATTTGAACAGCTGCAGCCCATCATTGCCCGTGGGTTCGTTGATTTTCATTTCATTTTGATATCTTTTTCTAACCACCCTGTTATCCTGTCTTTAGCATAAGCAAAAACTATTAAAATTCTCTTCCTGTCCTATCACGCTCTTTACTTGATGTCCTGCTGTAAATGCAGCTTAGAATAATTTCCGTTCGGAGTACGTAGCCTACGTCTTCCAATAGATGGAGTTGAGACTCCGCATAAACAGATTCTCCTCCGACGACTTCAGTGGGATTAGCCTTATGACAAAATCGAATGGAACTCAATTCCTTTCAACCGCTCTAGTTGCCCATAATGAATTTGAGACTTCATAACCTGTCATTTTGGTTGTGTCACTTGTCAAATTTCCCATTTCATTCCGTAAGCCCACAGAAGCTAACGAAACTTGACGAAACTAAAAATAAACCCATTATGGCAACGCACTACTATTGGTGTATGCTGGGACATTGCATTACGTTGCCGTATGCTCACCTAAGTTGATTACGGTTGGGCTGGTAAGAATAGCATCATAGTAAATACAGTCTCACCTCCTGCTAGCGGATAACAAACGGAAAAGTAGAGTATTACTATCATGAGAGAGTTTTTCAGGAATCTCTGCCTTTGGGATATGACCTTTCTGTACGTGCAAATATATATTCCACTCACAACACGTATAGTTGCAGCCATCTCCAATCGTTCTCCAATCTCTTTCCATCTCTTCTCCTTTGTTATACGTAGCGTACGTACCTGTCATAATCAGCTGAAAAACTAATTTCAAAACTGACGTGTTCAAAAGGGTGTGTGATATAGTACAATACCTATTCTTGACAGCTGTTATATGAGTATTACGTCACAATTTTACTCATTAAACTGAACACGTTGTGCACACACAAAATCTCAATCCCTCGCCGTTGCGTTCATAGAATAAGCAAAAATAGTATTAAGGATAATTCCACGTGACTTTCCAGTGTTAAACTTTTGTTTAGCGTCCCTTCAACGGGATGAAATATTTCAGGTCACGGTGTACACCGCGTACTTTGTTTTTAGTGCTTGTACCTTTGTACTTATGTATACCTCCTCGTCAAGGATTACGTATTCATACATTTATTGCATTTTTAATCAAATCACAAGAATGGAAATATCCTCTTGAATAATGTACGTCCTTCCTTCTATCTAACTGGCCTAGTTTTGTCGAATCCCATTTTCTATGAAAAAGAAATAAAAATAATTGGATTAAGAAAAAGGAAGTAGTCCTGTGGCCTCCTTGTAGCCTTCTTTGCGTCTTCAATTTTGACGAGAGTAGTCTTTTTTTTTTTTTTTTTTGAGCAACTTCAATGACATAATTTTTTCTTCCAATTTATAGGGCAAATCAAGTTTGTCTCGCTCCCCGGAACAGTCAGCCAGCCAGCCAGCCAGCGTCAATTACATTGTTCTCGGTTCGCCCCGCATCCTTATGCCATTCAATCTGTACTCTTGTCTATCTGCAGAACAGTAGGTATTCCCAACTGCAAAGCACCGAAGGGAAAGGACGACGAATAAATGGTTCTTTCTACAAGTATTTTCCACGATTGCATTTGTTCGTTGGCAAATCGGTATAAAACTACTTCTGAATGTGTGTGTGTATTTGTGAAAAGGATGTTGGCATAATTAGATAAAAGTTCGCTGCTGTTGCTGCTGCCACTTCAAACTGACAGGATTTCAATTCGCTCTTGTTAAAATCGAAGAAAACTAGAACTACTAGTTGTTGGCAGGAAGAAGAAGCTTTTTGCTTCGTCCTCGCCGTCGTCGTGCGCATTTTAGCAAACGTACACTAGGAGAACTTTAAAGCCTTGACACAGTTCCGTCGTTCTCTGGTAAAAACAATGGCAAACTTCAGCTATTCCACTGGCAATAATCCTTAAAAAATTCCCTTTGTCGATGGGAATTGGTTGGTTGTGTTGTGTTTTGTGTTATTGTGTTTGCCTTTTACGGTTGAGGAAGTAAAAACTAGTTTGACTTTAAAATCATCCTTTTTTTTCGAATATATACTTGAAATTTTATTGGCAATTTATTTGCGCATATTCTTTCCTTGTTAGGTGAGGAGGAGGGTTTTTGGTATTGGAAAGTTTTCGAGTGCAGTCGTCCCCTTAAGCGCATTTACAGGCAGAAAAAAGGTAATAAGTGCATACTATGGGTACTCGTTCCTATTATCCTTGCACAAATACCTACGTAGAATTGAAGTGGAGTTTCGGTGGATTAAGTTTTTTTTCGTTGATTAAAGGAGCTGAAAGGAACAAGTTTTATTTCGTTTCAATGAAGAGTAACGTGCGAGGGAACAAACCTTTGAATTAATTCTTGCAGATTGGATTATATTTGCTTTCTTTTTATTAAATATGCAATTAATCTGTACGTCGTCGTCGGTCTTTTGTGGTGGTACCCCAGATAGTGGAAGATTGTAATAAAAAAAAGAAAATTAGATACAGAATCGCTGAGCTTTTCTATGGCCTTGTGACATTTGGTTTTGTATTGTGGCAATAGGGTGTACAGCATCTATTGTAGGTCAAAGAAAATTTGTTTATAGTTAGTTGCAGCAAGCAGGGTGACCAAATAGCAATGGTACTTTTTTCCAATTGTTATGTTTCAGCAGCTGTCAAGGTTACCAATGACATCCAGCTGTCAAAATGTTCAGTAAGGTTTGCCATTTCATCATGCATTGTTTCACGCTTGTTGAATGTGCGGAAATTATAAAAAAATATCATCGAAATCGCGCCTCAGTTGGTGCGCAACATAAATTCGTCCTATGGTCAGTCGTTGACATGCAGACAATTCATCGCACTGAAGAAAATTTTGAGCGTGAATAGATTCTGTTGGACCTTAAGCCACCAACCAGACAGATTTTGGCTCAAAATGAAGAAATTATAGCCGCCAGTATCGACAAAGACCCAGAAATTCGATTCGGCGCCGATCGACTGAATTGGGCAGCGCCAAAGACTCAACGCGAGTTTGGGCCTAAGATGAAGGCCATGGCCGACCATTGATAACGCCGTGAGTTCGCTAATTGGGCGCTGGAAATGTTGGCCGGAAATTCAGATTCTCGAATGAGGCCCATTTTTGGCTCAGCGACTATCATAACACAATCTACAAGTGTTCGACCAATACAGAATGTCATCTTGAGAGACGCTATTGCTGAATTAAAGCCGTACATATTGAAGCGAGTCATCGATTATTGGAGAGACCCCTAACCAAGTCTGCTATTTGAATGATGTGCTATTCTTAACAAAATGGCATGAATCTAGCTTTCAAAATAAAGCCAGAGTAAATTTTATATTTCACACCATCGTTGTTTTATTGAAATTCATTTTCCGATCGTTCTTATCTGGTCACCCGAAACTTCAAAATCTGTATGATTTCATTAAAATTAGTTTTTTTTCTATCGCGTACTTTCAGAGGATTTTTAAAATCAATTCAAAGTTTCTATTTTACTCGAAACTCATCAGTCCTTAGCGTGTAGTTCTAAAAAAAAAAAAGAAGAAAAAATTAAAACCATCATAGCGTGCTTCTTGGTTACACCATCCTTTCAGGAACAACATGTGCACACAAACCACGAAAACTACTTCATAGAATTCACTCTAAAAGTTTCATGTTTTATACTCTTTTTTTTTGTTTTTGCTTCAAAGTTTTGGACAAAAATCCATTAGAGTTATTGAATCCAACATCGAACGTTCTGTGCTCTGTCAGGCTGCAACCCGTTTAACCTACCCAACTGACTGAAGTATGTCAGCTGCCGAAGTGTAATGCTTTAAATATCTATAGTAACGTCAGTTTGAAACAATATCTCGAAAAAAAATCAGTACTTACTATACAGCCGATGTACAGTGGACCGATTCATTAAAAGGACTCATTAACCTAATTTCACGCTGCATCCTGCATCCTGTATCCTTTCTTCCATTTTCGATTATCGGTTTATTTCATAGCTCATCAGATTATAGAAACTTTGAAGCGAATGGCAAAATATATATTGCAATCTGATGTTGTGTGACGAGCGCTCTAGGGGGCTTTGTTTTATGTTAAAAAAAAAATGTATCCTTTATTTTCCTTTTTTTTTTTTTGTTAACGTTGAACTCTTTAAATGGGACGAGGGAATTTTTGCTATAAATTCTACCATGTCTAGGTGTTGATCTAAAGTTGGTATTTAAATGACGTCCTTAGGGACGAGAGTCATGAATTGTTGTGCGCCTACTAGAGGCTGGTGCTTACCTCTTAACGTTCTGTCGCAGTTAGTTGCTGGGTCTACTTCGACTGGAGAAGTACTTTATGAGGAGTGGGAACAACCATACAAAGACTTTTCATAGGAGTGACGTAGATGGTCCTTATGGGAGTCTGATAACATTTTCATCAAGCAGTACAAGGTAACTTAAGAACTTAGGTTCTCCGTGGAGCAATTTAATTATTGCCTTACGCCAGAGGAGGTGTGAAGTGGTTTTAAAGTTTTTATAAAATATACATATGTATAAACAAAGGATGCAGTATCTATTCTATTGGGATGTTTTTTTAGTTTTAGTGAGATGGTACTGCATTAGGTAGCACGTTAAGCAATTAGCGAGGACATGTACAGCGTGATGGAAAAATTAGTAAAAAAAAAAAATAAGGAACATCGCCTAAGGGTATACTGTGTAATTTTATGAAACTTTGCAAAGTTTTTGGTGAGTTTTAAGATAAAATACTAAATGTGTGCCTTTTTTATGGCTCAATCTATTGCGAGAGTCTGACAGTCCTTTGAGAGTATTATGCGGGATTTATACTAGTGAACGTCAAATAATGACAAAATTTCTCAATTGGAAATAAAGCAAAACAAAAAATAGTTCCGTACGCGTACTTTTTGCACTAAAACTCGTAGATTATAAAATTTCTCAGAGAGAGCTAAAATTACGAAAAAGTAAACGAACAGATTGAACAAGAAAAAGTTGAAAATACATTGGTTTGACAGGTTTGACAGTTTTCATAAACCAGCCCACAGAAATTTCTTGCACTAACATTCGTAGCATGAGGAAATTTCTTATTCTCGCGTGAGCGCTTTCTTCTGCGAAAAACTACGAAAATTCTCTGTACGCGAACAGTTTTTCGTGAAAATTCGTAAATTTTCGTAAAAATTCACTGTTTTAGGAGGGTACGCAAACGGACCTAATATAACAGAACAACGCATTACGTACACAATCAACGGCATTCTGTCAGAAATATCTGTCTGTCCGATTTCCGATAGGAATAATCTCACAAATATTGTAACAATGTATAAAATTTTGCAGGAAGTTACGGCAGGACCAGACTTAGATGAGCTTACGCTAGCTTAATAGAAATTAATATGGGAATATGCTCAGTTTCGTGAACTTCTGTGGGCTTAAATGGCAATAAAAGAGTCTCCTCTGCAAATATGGAGCTAAAAAATCTTATCCCTTGTTTTTTTGAATCCGTTACTGTCTACTTAATCACAAAATACTATCATTAGCCCAATCTTTTCCCTTCAAAATACAGCTTGCCAAAATTGTAACCTAATTGGGCCTGCCTTCAGCTTGTATATCTTTTTAAAAATAAAAACCTACTCAAACGACTTCATAAGTTCATTCAACAATCTCTTAATCTTTTGTGTTTTACAAACGATTGTACAATGACAACGTGTCTATTCGCAAGTTTTCCTCACAATCAAGCACATAAACTAAAAATGCCTCTAAAGAATTACTGGCGCACAAAGTTTTAACTCAATTTCATCCAAGTAATCAACAGCATCCAACATCCTTACCTATTAAGGTATGTAGCACCGTCGACTTGCTTCTTCCCCTTGAGTGTTTCAAATTTTCAGTAGAGGCAGTTTAAAGTGATACTTTTTTACATGTTGACTGGCACTTAGAGATGGAGTCAAAATTTTCGCACAGTGCTGTAGATATTCATTTAAATTGACACTCCTTTAGAATGGGAAACTTTTAAAGCGAAAAGTTTTTCATTTTTCGAGTTGTGTTGGGAGTGTACACCTAGAGGTTCGAAAATAACCTTAATAATTGTTAGTATGATATACGTAAAATGAAAATGTTTTACAAATTGTATCTTCACGCAGTTGGATCCTCTGCTCCTTTTGGGTAGCAAATTAAGAGTTAATTTGGCTCATAGAGAGCGTTCTGGTAAGCTTTTGTGGCGAGAACGAGATGCAGTCAACAATTGGAGCTGTCATCTGCTGAATTGTAATGACAGCTGACTATCAATAAAATGGCCGAAAGACGATCTGTGCCCTCTAGGATCTTTGAACTGCCATTTTCTTACAAATTGTGTTCCATCTCCAGAGGCCGTAAAATTTCTATAAGTGCATTCGATTGATCTATTTTTTGGGTTCCTTTTCAGTTATATATTTATTCGTATTCCTAAGCATGTAAAGGGTGGTTCATTCAGAGGTACTTTTTTATCTATCGGTTTTTGGCACATGATGCCTGAGTGGTGTTAATCTGCCGTGATTTTTTGTTCAGTATTTCTTGACATTTTATCATGGAAAAACATTGCTCGGCACAACGTCTAGAAATGATTCTGCAGTATTACAAAAATCAGCGTGCTATGATAAGGCACATTTCTGGCTTAATGGAAACTTTAATAAGCCAAATTGCCGTATTTGAGCTGAAGTGCAATCCGAAGAGTATGATTCGGTGATTATCGCGCTATGATAACGGACTATTTGCTGCTTCTAATTGAAGCCCGTGACCTCCAGGACCTCTTTGTTTGAATAGACAACAAAAGTTAAGAAATAAAAAAGGTGGGGAAATTGAGAAAAAAGACAAATAAACATCGAGCTTTTGTAGTAGAATTTGTACTTCAGGTGGTACTAACTGCTCGTAACTTTTACTTTCGGTTCCAATATAATTCGCAGTATTTTTTCCAGACTTTTTTCTTCTGCTTGAAAGAATTCTTTTATTGAAAACATTTAATGGCCGCAAGTGGAATTGGAACTCAATCACCGTAGCTCTATATCCTACATTTTAACAAGTCAAAACCACTCAACTGCAATGCTATAGGGGTAAACAAATTCAATGACGTCCTACAATCTCAAAATATCCTTAGTCATGAGATAAAAATGGCTCAAGTACACACCTGCGTCACACAATTGATGTGGAAAACATTCACAATTGACATTTTCATTCAATCAATCCATTCGAATACCCATTCACATCTTTATCTTGAATTCAATTCAATTTATTATTCGAAAAATGCAGATGTACACCGCCATCGCCATCATCATCTTCCACTTCCACTTCCACACAAAGCTAAACTTCAAATAAATCAACATTTTTATTTATGGAAAAAGAATTTCTTTCTACTCGAAGGTAGAGCAGCTACACACAAAGCCACACTGACCTTCTGCGTGTGCATTGTTGGCCTAGATTCTGCACTCCTCGTCGTCGTCGCTCAATTTAAAAAAAAAAAAATTCGAATTAAATTACACAGTAAACGACTATGAATATATTGATCCGTATCTCAGTGCAAAACTTTTCCATCTGGTCTTGAGGTTGACACATTTTTTTTTCTTGTGGATTAAAGCGTACTTAGTGTCTATGATACTTTTGAAAATTTAATCCAAAAAGGACAAAAGGGCTGGAAAAGTTGTCCTTGTTACAAGTATATATTTCGGCCTCTTTTCCAAATTGAACGAGTTCACATGAATATTTTACTTTTGTCACTTCTACTGTTGCGAATTAAAATTGCATTTCAAAAACCTACAAAACACGCGACGCGCAAAATGCTCGTACCGAAAAAGACTCCAAGGAAAATGTCCCCATTTACAGACACATTCGTGGTAGTCCCTTTTTTTTTTACTTTGTGCACATAACTAATTTAAGGCATAAATACATACATACATATAGTACAGTATCGTTTGCAGGATATTCACTTGCCCCTGGCAAATAGAAGAGGAGAAAAAAACACCATTATTTTCTTTTTTAAATAATAATTTACGAACAAAAAATAACTCATCTAATTTAAGATTTTTGTACGCAAAAAATAAGTATCCTGCGAAAAGGATTAGGCTTTGCTCCTCACATTCAAGTAAACAGAATTCGGGGTGTTTTTTAATGGTTCTCTTGATATCAAGAACACGATTCGTAGCATCCACCTAACGAGAGGGAAATATTCCAACAGAGATGACAAACAAAGGATAGCTTTGAACATTTTTTGTTAGTCCTTTAGAAGTTTAAAAAGGTCAGCCATGTCTTTTTTCTTTTTTTGTTTGGTTATTTTGGGAGGACATTTTAGGGAAACGACCGCAAATGGGCTAATATAGTTCAAACTAATTAAATTTCTGTGTAGCAACGATGTAATGTGGTGCTACTAGTCGAAAGGATTACGAAAAGAAGTGACTTAAGGATGGAGTATTGTTTTTGTTTATTTTTAATTTATTCGTTTAATTTTTAAAAGGAGAAGGCGCCTCTTTCTTGTTCAGGGCGTGGATATTAAGATTTCTATGCTTTTGCACACCTGACCTATTTAAAGCAGATTGCATTTGATCCAATTATGTAAAATGAAAAAAAAAAAAACTAAGACTGTACAACTTTTAAAAGGCACTATTCGTCGATTGTTGAATTATTTAGTTTTAAAGTACTCAATTTATAGTTAACTACATGTACGAACTGACCGTGAACGACTATAAATCGAACATTTTTCTCTTCTTTATATAGCTGCCATCTGTCATAAAATATCGTTAAGAAAACCAATGACCAACAGCTGGTTCAGAAAACCATCGCTGAACCATAAGTTCTAAAGCTGATTTTCGCAATACAGCTGAAACGTTTTTAGACGCTGTGTCGGACTTATTATTTCCATGATGAAATGTCAAACAATATTGAACAAAATACCATGACAGGTTAACACGAATCACGCGTTATCTGTCAAATAATCCATTGACAAAAAAATACCCTTACATGAATAACCATTTAGAGCAATACGCTTGAACAACTTTTAGAATTTTTTCGCAAAGTTCGCGTTCGGTTTTGAAAACATTGAGTGTGTAAAGGTCAATAAATAAAGGAGACTAATTCTTTACATATCTACGTGCAATCGAGTACATCGAGTACGTGCAACCAAAGAAAGAAGAAAACGTGATTTTTTTATGTGGCAGTTGACAGGTGACGGCTCCAAGTTAGGTTGTGTAGAGGTTGTCTGTTATGGCAACGGCTCTGTTCGCAAACTATGTATGTTTCGTGGAACCGCCATGGGTGCATAATTAATCCGTACAAACAAGATATACATTTTGAAACTGCATCCACGAGGGCTTAGATTTGTAGACACCGCATCTTTTTGAAGTATTCGATATGTTTTTGACAAGTTTGTGACAGACTTGGATTTGCATCCCACTGTCTGACTTCCACTGTCTGTCACTGGAGTACAAAAACTCTGCATATTCCTAACCTTAATAGGTCCTGAAGCTCCTGCATTGCCTTTGTGCCATCGTTTCTTTAGATTGGCCCAAGATTTCCCTAGTTGCCATGCTTTTTTCTTGATTGTTCTATTTCTCAGATTTATTTTGATTTGGATCTCGTTAATCAATGATCGAGTCTAATAGTTTCCTACGCCATTTTGAAATAAAGATGTTGAGAGATTAAATCACTGAAGATATTTGATAAATGACTTATCACAGAGAGCGCTTGCTTCCTTTGCTGATTAACATTCCTAATTATGTATAAATGCGTTTTAAAGCGTTTTATACCTTATGACTGCTTCACGTTCCACACCGCTCAAATTAGTGGAATATGCATAAAAGGCTCTCAGTTTTTCTATAATAAAAATTCTATTTTTCATAAAATCTATTCAAAGTCCAAACCAGTGGACATGCAAAGGACATGTCAACCATAAAAATCACCTGAACATTCCGGAACACATTGATAGCGTGACCATTCTCGCACCGCATTATTTAAGGTCAATTAAATATTCAAATTTTGCTTCTCGTGCTCTGAAAACTATTTCAAATAACCTTCCAACCCAATTGGAATCTCGTGCTAGCAACAAATATCCTTGATCTTAATACTTCTGAGACTTTTTTTCCCTAACAAAAGTTCCTTCTTTTAAAGTCTAACAGAACGCCCACAAGCAATTGTGTCACATTCATTTTTGTTCCATAGTACAATTATGCAAAGCGAAAGCATTCATCATCCTTCAACCATCCAGCAGCAGAAGCAGCACCAGCTCGAGCAACGAACCACTCCGGCCATGAACTACTTTATATTTACTGCAAAGGAGATTGCGTACGAGTACATTAAAAAAAAAACTGCATTAATGTATGTGGTACACGCTCCTATTCTCAAACAATAACCAAAGGTCAAATGTGGAGGAAAAAATCGCGAGGCACGTTTGCATCTCACACACGTGCATGCACACTTTCAATGCCAAGCAAACTAATCCTGTACGAGCCAAGGATTCTGTTTATTAGAATCAAGTGCTAGAAACCACTTGAAAGGTCAAAGGATATTCCACACACATACACAAGCGCACACAGATTCATGTCATGGAGTCGCATTGGAGAAAAATAGTAGGCGCTCATTGTGTGCAAATTAAAACCGAGCAAATAATAGAAACACACAATCTCTCTCTCCATTTAGATCTTTTATTCCTTGAGAACAAAAAAAAAAAAAAACCAAACGAAAAGACAACAAACACTTACGAAAGGACATGCATGGATAATTTTTTTCAGAATACCTTATCACTTAAAGATCTCTATGAGGCACAGCATGAAATGTGACACATTCCATAATGCAACCCGATGTGGGGTACGGATACCGTACAGTATCATTTCTGCTCCTTACAAAGAACCGTATACATACACACAGAGAGGCAAGAACCAATTAGCTCCTGGGCATGGACTCTTTTGTCTGTGAAGAGGACTGTGAGTCCTCGGCTATTTGCAGTTTGGATATTTTCATCCGCCAAAATCGTTACAAGATTATAATTATAAAAACCGGGAAGGATACTCTATTCACACGGGTACTTCTGGTGCTCTGCAAATGGGCAACACAAATGCATGTTGACCCAGAATGAAGTATGGCTTCTACACAGCATCCACTGTTAAATACAATTCCATAGATCTGCAGAGATCCTGGTAATAGTTTCATATTTTCTAAACGAAAGGACTCTCCTCTTCTGTGTGCGGGTGTAGTGGATGTTGAATTTGTTTCATGTTTCATTTTTTTTTTTTGCTCGGTGTATAGAACGGTGAGGTGGGGAGAACTATATGCAGCTAGCATGTCCTTGACCGTGACCCTGTAAATGGAATCGTATGATATTTTCTGTGTTTCCATAGTAGACACCATCCCATTTCTCTCTTCCTTTTCATTTGACGTTGGCTGTCATTGCATTTCACATCTGGGTGGATGCCAGTGTGGTTTTGCATTTTATTTGAGGATTTATTCTGCAAACGTTCCTTAAATGGTGTGATTGTTGTTGAATGTTGATAATTGCTGAGCTTTTTCGAGATTTTAATTATATACGCACACATTTTCCTTTCATAAATTGCTTCAATCAAAGAGTGTGAGAGAGAGAGAGAGTAGAAATTCATCTCAACTCGAGGAGAGGGGGAGGACGAGTAAACAGGATTAAAACTTAGTATGAGTAGCTTATAATGGCATATAAATTTTGTATTAAGCTTTTGATTGCGTAACTGCATAACCAACTTAGAGAAATGATTTATAATAGTCGAGAGACAATGGGAGATTGACAAGGTGACAAAGTCACAAAGGGATGCAAAGTATTCAGACAAGTGTAGCTAGTGCATTTCAAATTAAATCCATAAGTACTTGTACTCGTAGAATATCTTCAGGATTTTTCAAGGTATTCTCGTGTCCTTGGGAAGCGTTTAGGCGAAGCATTTTTAACTCACAGAGACAGGGACATTTAGCTTTCATTTTTAACAACATCCTATTCATGTCTTTTCGTCATGGTTTTTTTTGAAGTAAGTTGCCTAATTCAAAATTTGTACTCTATTGCTTTCCAAACTCAAAAGAGGTTAGGAAAGGCTCGTCTGTAGTCCTAAAATGCAAACATATGTGTAGAAAGCGATAGTTTTTCTTAAAGCTTATTTTTCGAATTGGCAAAACTTTTTCCAGTGAAAACCCATTTGACAGCTTACAGCTGACAGCTAACTTGACCATTGGTGTCCTTTATGGACTTCACATTCGCTGTCCTGCCAGAGAAGGCATTCATGGTAGTTGATGTACGAATCCACCAAATTCCTACGTTTTTCATTCGCAAAACAAATTGAGTCCATACCTAATCACCGACACAAAAAATATTGGTGATATAATGCAACCTTTCGGCACCCAATTTGAACTTCGAATCTCCGGTCGCATGCTACGCTAAATTTCTCTTCTTTTAATACCATAATAGAACTCTGGTTCAATCATCCTGTTGCTGAAATTGGTGCGATTTGTAGACTTTTATTCAGGTATGTGTCGGTCCTTTCTGCAATCGGAATAAGATATAGAAACAGTCAATGAGCTGATTGTTAGCACATAAAGTGAGAGATGGTTTCTGTGGGATCATTGATTACATTGGTGACCTTGTATCATCTCTACGTTGCACGTTCAGAAGATTTGTTCAAAGATACTGAAGGACGTGTGAATTTGATTAAAAGTTGCTTTTCTGCTAATTAGCTATCAGGCTTTATGGGAAGCTTAGTGCTGTTTGACTTCTTTACTGTAGCTGCCGAACTTTGCACTAAAGTTTCTCAAAACTATGATGACATAGAACATCTATTGAAGCATAACACTGTTCAACCAACCTTCTTACTCTAGTCCGGAATCTGGTTTTAAAATTCTGTCACCATATGACTACCAGGAAATCTGCTTTCTGAGGATGATTAGTAGACCGTAAATACTTGTCCAGATGTAATCATATTATGTATCTCGTTTAGTGCCAAAATGTCCAGCTTACATATATCACATGAAATCTTGCTCGAGTTAAAGGAATTACTCTGTTCCTAGTCCGCACTCTATAACTAATAGTCGTCAGCCTGTCGTCAGTTTTACATGCAAACCATTTATCCAAGGCATCGTATCGCACAAACTAATACTAGTTGTCTATTTACTCATCCAATCAAAATTTGTAATTCAAGAGCTGCGATCGATATTGACAGGACTCTTGTAGTAAATGCATCTAAAGAAAATTGACGAGGAAATCATTAATTAAATTCGCCACTGAATATAAATGAAATGTAGCACTTTTCCAGATTGCGTTTGTGTCTTATTTTTGAATTTTTTCTTTTTTTTTTTGCAGATAACTGGAGCTGCACAAATAATAATAGGAACTTCATTGCTCTGGGGACATGTCGGCTACTATGGCATTGTACAAAATAAATTGTGGGCACCATCCGCGATTCTCCTGGCTTTGGGTCCTTTCACATTCATCTTGTGCTGGATGGGGTGTCAAGCAACGAATCAAAAGAAGCGCTGCCTCCTCGGAATGGTGGGTACTTTTTCTTCTTCTATTTTTTTTTTTGTCTGTCCTATTTTATGAATTGAAATCTAAATTGGGTGAATCCTTGTGGTGACAAGCCCGCTCTCGACAGGAAGATCATTAATTTTCTTATAATTTTTTTCTGCACATTTTTTTTTGTTGTGCTAACAGTTTAGCGCACTATTAGTGGCTGCAATCTGTGTTCAGTTCATTGTGTGCGGTTGGGCTTTGGCTATGCGAGAGAATCTACCGACATCCGTTGAGATTTTCGTTGACGATTCGTTTGTGGACTTTTTGGATAAATTCTCAAGGACCAAAGTGGATAATTTACATCTGTGGAACCGGATGCAATCGCAGGTAAGAGGTCGTCATTAAGGATGTTAGTCAGAATGGAAAAGTTTAACTAAGTATTTTTTTTAGTTACAATGCTGTGGTGTAGATGGACCGTTAGATTATAGACGCTTATCATTGCCATGGTCTTGCTGCTCTCGTCCAGAACACGCGTACGAGTCGGCATGTGATACACATTACAAACGGGGCTGCCTTGCTGTACTATCAGAGCAAATAAAGGTTCGACTACTTCTGGCTTGTTTCGCTGCCGCTGGTATTGCACTAGTGCAGGTAAGTTTAAGGCTTAAAGTGGCGCACAATATTAAGTAGTGGCTTAGATTACACCGAATATTTTACGCTGAAATGTGCACAATGTGTGTAGCTTCTTGTAATAATGCAATCTGGCTTAGTTTCGGCTCTGTAGCCAGTTTGATTATGATTTAGTAAAGTTACACATATTCGAAGAAATTTTTATGGCACGCATACAGCGCATTGTCCTCCTTATCCCCCCAATTGGCCGAGTACCTACACATTTTTGTTTCAAAATTTCTGTAGTTTAGCTTGAGTGTGATTCTCTTTCTGATATATTTAATCCCTTATACACAAGACACATGAGGTTACCTATAGCTTATTGGATTCATTGACATGGTCTTTTGATAAAAAAAAAGAACTCAACAGATGATAACCTTTTCTTCCAGCCAGGACGGGAAAGACTTTTCTTGTGGCCAGTAGTTTGGTCGTATCAAGCAGTCGGGGCCATAAATAAAGCTCTTATGGATTTACGGATAGGAATTGATTTAGTTGGTTTATTTTAATTTGAAGCTTTAAAAATTATCCTTCATTTAAATTTCTTAAGAAATTTTTAAAGAGATGCAAGGATCAACAGTTACAAAATTTGTTTAATTTTCCAGCTAAGTCTTGTTAATGTATAGAATATTTTAGAACTTCAACTAACTTGAATAAAACTCCTTTTGGAGCTGAATAAAAAATGTATCCTTGTGGATTTGTCCAAATTTTTGGGAAATTCTCTAATTTAAAAAATATAAAATAAAAACGGTGTATTTCTTTGTCTTTTTTTTTTTCTAAAAAAATATTTTATTGTTTTACTAAAAGAATATTTTTATTTAATAGAGCTTTGGATTATTCTGTGCAATACACTTAACTGTGCTCCTTGGACGAAGTGAAAATGGTGAGGATATTAACCGCATTGCTAAACGACAGCAAGAATTTTTACCACTGTCCATTCAAGATAAAGGACGACGTGATTTGCCATCGCCATTGAGTTTATCTCCATCGGCACCTGGCCATCGACTTATGAAGACTGCTCCACCACCGCCACCCACCATGCCCAAATGACAGACAATTAGTTTCTAAATTAATAAATATATATAAATATACGTATAATATTTAAAAAAAAAGATTTTCAGATTATACTTAAATTTACTAAATAATTTATCAAAAAAAAAAGGCAAAAAAAAAAACAACAAAAAAACCTACAAAACGATCAAAAAAATGATAAAAAAAAATGAATCTTATTTAGAAAATCTTGAACATTAAAAAATGAAAAAAAAAAAAAAACAAAGCCCACTGCATTCCGGCACAAAAGTGGTCATCCATTAAAACGTAGTTTGTGATAGATTTTTTGTCTGGCGATCTCTAAGAAACAAAAAAATAAAAAAAAGAATCTGTAAACAATGAAACACTCGAATTGTAAAGTTCCAGCGAATATTTTTTAAATAAAAAAAAAAAAACAAACTCACAAGAAAATGCAAAACCTTCACAGAGTCAGGAACCGCGCGGAAAATAAGAGAACGTTTATTCAAACACAAAACAAAAAAACAACACCCACTCTCGTTGGAATAGAGGCGCTAGAAAAGGCTGAACGAACAACAGTGTTATTGTCCTTGAAAAGAGACACAAACCAAAAATATGAATCTGGGCACCTTCGTCCAATATTATCACTCGAACTGAATACTAAGACGAATGCCAATAAAGCTGTCACCACCTAATATACATTTTCTAAAAAAAAAACAAACTTTATTTAATTTTTTGGGTTTTTATAATTTTACTATCTTAATTCTTTGTACGAGATGAAAATACAAAACGAACCTGAAAAAGGATAATGCGTTGGATAATGCTCTCAAGAGAGATATGGAATCGAAGTTGGAATGAAAGAAAATAAAATAAAAACAGAAGCCTTTTTAGACATTTACAAAAAATAGACTATAGGTAGGAAATGTAAAGAAATAATTTATGTATATCTCATATATAAAATAAAAAAAATTCTTAAACTGCCAGTTGAGTAAACTCTTTCCCAAAAAAATAAGTAAATAAATAAAAAATAAATAAAACAAAAAAATATTTACTAACGATGGAAAAATATAATCAAAATATTTAGATATTTTTTATTTAGGCATAAGAGGCACTTTTTTTTTTGGAAAAAAATGCGCATGTTTATCCTACGGATATCGGAATCAAATATATATACATATATATACACAACTGCTAGAGACAGGACACGTATGACAGCACGCTGATGTTTATCGCACAGTAAATGTATCGAAATGAGGCTATGGAGGTATCGTTATAAACACAAAAAAAAAACTATAAACTTTTTATTCATCAACACAAAATACAAACTTAAAAAAAAAAAAAAAAAAAAAGAAACAGCCCTTGGAGTTAGCGCACCGCGTTAGTAGAAGAAAATAGTACACTCAAATCAGGTCTCAACTGGCTTCATAAGCCAGGAGGTGGTAAAAACTGCACGAAAGTTTTTGTATCAATAGGTTTTGCACTGTTTCGTTAATAATTTTAAAGGTTTTTTTTTTTTTTTTTTGTTATCCTTAAAAGAGCGCCTATAAATTTCTTTTCAAGGAGAGGCAACTCACTCAGGTGAACTTGCGATCTATCTCACTGTCCTGACACCGACTCCAACTGAACAATAGCAATTTTCAGAAGAGACCAAGATAGATGTCAGTTTCTATACAACCTTAAATATGTTTCTAGCCCTTCCAAGAGCTATTCTTACTGGACGAGGAAATAAAATAAATTGCTTAATGCTTGCTTTACTTCTCTCACAAGTAGCCTTGCTCATATATTGGCAACTAGCGTTTGCCTCGTGAATAATGACGTCATTAACTCTTTAAAAATCTTTAAGATTTCAAGGCCTAGACGGCCTGTTAAATAGAGGTCTCTTGGAGGCGAACTCCTTCTAACTATCTTCCTAGCATCAGATGCTAGGGACCCCTTTATCTATGCCTACGTGTACAGTTTTGGTCATAGACAAACCTAAATAAGACAGTCAACTCGTACTTCCCCTGCCCCCTTAGTGCTGAAAATAGGAGGAGCCTAATTACCATGTTTGTGAATAAATGTGAAGTAGCGTGTGACCAAGACCTAACTATTATTTTGTCGGGTTATCTCTTTCATTCCGTTTGAGCAAACATTTTTTTCCGGTTGTTATTCCATTAACAACAACAAATTGTATGTAAAAAATGGCTGCGGCCATAGATGTCAAAAAAATCGCCGGATTTTGTGATTGGATGTGTGAAATTAGTGAGCTCCCATTTGATTTTGCTTGCCTGTCAGAATACAATGACAAAATCTAGCGGATTTTAGCTTGGGGGAGCGAATGTGTCAAACGAACCGAAGTTGTCGGTCTAATTTAGTTTTTTCTATGGTTTTGGTCTAGCTCCTGCTGTTGTATCGAGTAGAGTAAATTCGTTGGATTTATATCAATTTCCCTTACTTCAAACAATTGCCAAAGTGACAGGTGGAGAGAGAGCAAAATATTTCCTCTTAAAACCAATCTTATGAACACGCTCCAAAAATAGATCTGTTTCCTTAGGAAATTTCAGGAAATCAAGTTGGCATGTCATACTGCTTCAATAGAAGCTTTGTGCAGTGGCTCTATACTGCACAGTCCAGTATAGAAAATTACAGGTTTTTGCGTCCAAGAGAACTAATATTGTCCAAAAGTGTTTCCTACTTTTTGTTCAATGAGTCTATATTGCACCTACTTTTGGGGTAGAACATATTCGTGAGAAGTGTCATAACAAAAATTATTTACGATTTAATACGTTTGACTGCTAATAGGAAGAATGCTTTGCGAAACGTTCTGACTCATTGAACAGAAAGTTGTAATTTTCTGTTCTAATCTGTTCTGACAGTTTTCACAAACTTGTCCTGTTCTGTGCTGTGCTACTTCTTCAGTCACTGCTAAAGATTCTCACAACTGATCAGCAAGAAAAAGAGCAATTTTGGTGACCACGAATTGACAATCTGTCATATGCATATTTTCAGCTGATTCGTTTGAAAATTGTTGGTAGTTTCTTGAATTTGAACAAAGAAATTGATAAAAATACAAAGCAACTTCTAGACATGAGTAGTTTGCAAAAATATTCATTTACTCCTTGGCGGCTATTCGTTTAATGTCATAGTTTTAGAGTTTTAGTTTGAAGTCACATTTAGTTGGTTACGTTCAACACGATGCTTTCTTCTTCTTTTGTTTGTTTTTCATTCGTTTTTTTATATTACTTTTAAATATTCATTTGGTTTATGATTTTTTATTTTAAAAAAACGTGTAACTCTACATGATACAAGAACTGCAAATGTAATATAAAAACAGAACAAATATAAGAATGGTAAAATTAGAAAAGCTATGACGCATGTAAATAAGCTAAAAGTGAATAGAATAGAATAGGACCCGATGCATTATATAAACACACAATAAACATTGATACGGACTTAAGAAAATACACATAAACAAAAAACAAAAATATTTGCTGGGATTAAGTTTACCAAGATCGCTCGGTTTATTTGTATTATTAATTAAATATATTAGGTTATAAGAAACAAAATAAAAAAATAACGTAGTTGTTGAATTAAAATAAAGAAAAAAATATAACAAACTCAATGCGACAATGTTATTCGCCCTTAGCAAAACAAAAAAATTAAAAATTTCAATGTATAATTATATGAAAGATAAATAAAAAAAAATGTATTTTTCTAATAATCTAAGGTATATAATGGGAGACATCTGAAGAAGACGAAGAAGAAGGACAACAAACACCCCATTTAAATTTAATTTAATTTTTATTTTATTATTTTTGCAAACCTGTACTTAAGTTTAAGTGTTTAAAAATTTATTTTTATTCATAAAATACCGACCTCGAATAAATTTGTTGCTTTCCTTCACTTGTTCCGCTAAACAGTACCTACTTGAATGTAAACACAAATTAAATACTTAAATAAACATTTTCAAGGATGTGAATATGAAGTTGATCAAAGTGAAAAACAAAACAAAAAACATTTATTTTCAAATGTACTTAATATTTTTGAGTAGTTAGTAATATAAAAACAAAAAAAAGAGATACATATTTAACATTAAAGAGAAAAATACACTTAGTAGATTTTAGCTTCACTATTATTGACCAATTTCATCATTATAACAATGAAAAATAAAATAAAATTAAACTTTAATTGAAATTCAATATAAAAACAAAAGAAAACTAAAACTAAACCTTTCAAAATTCCAAAAGAAAAACAAAAAAAGCAAAAATATGAAATGACTAAAACTAAAAAAAAAACAAAATACATATAAAAAAAGAAATGTTCAAATTGAGAAAAAAAATTAAATCCCAAGTGTTTAAAGTTAAATTTTAAACATTTAATGTTAGTTGACATTTCTATGTTCTAGATGCAATACACGTTGTTTTATCATACAAACATACATATTTGTGATCATTTATAGGAAAAAAGTAAAAAGAAAACAAAATTGTTAACCTTAGTCTCTCTCTATACGATTTCATAGGAGTTTATTCATAATCTAAAAAAGAAAAAGAAAACCTTAAACATGTCAGACTTTTGTATTTTTTTTAAGCCTCATGTTAATCATCTCAATAAAAACATATTTATTTGACTTCATACAACCGTAGTGTATTCTTAATCGATATATGCCTTTTTAATTTATATATTTTCTTTTTTATTTATTAGTTCTAAATAATCTGTAACGTTATATAATTTTTTTTTTAATTTAGTTTGAAGGAAAACTACTTTTTATCTGTCGTTTCATGTATTTTTACAAATTTTACGAATTTTAAGGTCAATTAAAGAAAAAAAATAAATAAAAATAAACTTTATTTCTTTTTCGTTAACATTTTGGATGTTAGTGTTTGGGATTCTAGGAAATACTGTATGATACTCGTATCACTCCCGTATGTATGCATGCTCACCCGTGGGTATGACCCATATACGCCTTCGGATTGCAACTGTCAATAAAAACTGTTCAAACTTGCTAAACAACACTAGGTTCAATACCGGCAGGATTATAATTTTCCAACTGCGCCAACAGCTTAGGGATCATCTGGCCTCACAAGCAGAAGCAACGAACAACTTATTGTAGGAGAGTATGGATGACTATTGGAATGCTGTGAAAAACATTTTTTTGACGGGGTCATGTTCCAGACAAAAACACCATCGACAGACATCTAGAGGTTCAGATTGTAGAGGCTTCAGCAGTGGAGAAAACTAAGATAGAAACCCAGTATCGTGTAAACAAGAAAGAAATGCGGCCCAGTGTGACGCGTAACAAACGTCAGGGCTGAAAAGCATCACCAATAAGTTCATTGGTGAACTCCCGGTGAGGACTCTAGACGATAACCTTCTGATTTCGAATGAGGATTAGCTCGTTAGATAGAGAGAAATTTAGACGGTATGAACAATGCGTCGAGTACAGCTCCGCTAATCGGGTGTGTATCGACAGCTTGAATAGAGATGTTATCAGGTTGGTCTTGCGCAGGAGAGGCATCCTAGATAAACACAGCTATGATCAATGCTACAAAGGGCAGTAAGAGTCAGTAATGTAAGTAACAATAGTTAGGTGTCAAAAGAACTTGAAGAATAAAATGGAGTATGTCAAAGATGCGTACTGTCACCGCTGTTGTTCTTGGTGGCTATTAGTGATGTACTCCGTGCAACCACGTTGGTTAGTTATTGTAGTACTGGTGATCAGCAGCACTTAAAGGTAAGATTGAAACATGAAATATGTCGAAAAAAAAGAAAATCTAAGCCACAGCATTATGGGAAAGTAAACTAAAAAGAACGCCCTCTTCCGCCAGGCCCTTTGGTCGGATTCGACTGTCGTATTCGAGTTCAAGAATACAGGTGAGTTCCACGAACCTCTGGGTTAAAGATTGCAAAGTGATGAAACTAAAGTGGTGAAAAAGAAAACGGCTTAGTTAAACTCACCTAGAAGTGAGTTACATTAGTCTTGCACAGTAGAAGTGCGCCCAATTTCAAGCAAAAGTCTCTATCGGTAGTTGGAGAATATATCGTCTTCGCCCTAATAATTCAAAGTAGCCGCCCAGAGAAGAAGAAATGCTCTGGAAATTCGTTCACTAAGGTTCATTAATTAACAACGCTCCTCAAAGCCAGATTCTTGTGGAAGGTTTTACCTGACGGCGAAATTCTCTACAGTATTATGAAAGACTTTTAGACCAAGAGTTTTCCCGAGTATACTTTCCAAGAGCCACCCCTTACCATGAAAAGAATAGTCGCAGTCGACTGTCGTATTCGAGTTCAAAATTAAGGTTGTCTAGTAAGGTGAAATAATACAAAAAAAGAAAAAAGAAAAGCGGTTGACCCAGACGAGATATCCTCTGAGTCCTAGAAAAAGATGGGAGACATGCGGTCCAGATAGCTCATGATTCTCATCTCTATTCTAATGAGCAGTCATGTAATGCCTCATCAATGAAAGCAAAGTTATCTTCTTCCTTAGCAGAATAGAAAGAGCGACATGCGATTATCGTAAACTAACTAAAGTTTAACACGACCTACCATGGTGGCAAAATTATTAATTCTTCATAAAAATAAACAGATAAGTACACATGTAGACAGCGTTACTTCCTTTAGCTATTAATCATCATTTTGCTGTTGGTAAGCAAAAAAGTTAGTGAAGACAAAAAAAAAAAAAAAGTCTGGAGATGCGGGGCATCGATCCCCGTACCTCTCACATGCTAAGCGAGCGCTCTACCATCTGAGCTACATCCCCATGACGAATATTTGTTCTAGTGTTATATGTCAATCGCAATGTATGCTATACTCATTCTTACCGTGAGCTGCCACAATGGTTCAAGAACGAACTAGATTTCAGTTTCTGTGACAATACTAATTCCTGTCAATAGATGTCACCGCAACAGCAAAAATCATTTGATTTGAATTATAAATTTTAAAAAGTCAGTTGTGACAAGTAGGGCTAGAGAAAAATTGTGATATTTATATATTTTTGTGGCGAGAGAGCTGGGAAAGAATTATTACATCTATTAAGTAAGCTCCCACGTTATCCTATATTTGATGTACAAATTTCGACAATCTAATAGCTCTTAACGTACAGAAACTCATGAATGCTCTAAACATTTGATGTACATATTTCTTTCCTGCGGAATTGTCAGTGCTTTAAAAGGTATTTTTTTCTTAATCAGTGCAGCTTATTGGCTTCCTATTACTATAGACTGACTCAGTGTGAACAAGAAAAGAATTGCAGATTTAAGTACAACTAACTGTGCAGTAAACCATTAAGTCCTACTCCTCTGATGGTTTCTTTAAAAAAAGCAAACTTTACTTCCACTTTCACCAATTACCGATGCTTCTTTTCAGGCTCGTCGTCAACTTATGCATTATCTTGATTCACGAAACCTCTTCATTAATCAAAAGTATGGTTTTCGTAGCAAAAGGAGCACTAGTGCTTTGATAGCATATCCCACCGAAAAGTTAAACCATTCTCTCCATCATTACGACTAAGATGATTGCTTAATATTCTGATATTTCAAAAGCATTTGACAAAGTTAATAATAATAACTTTCTATGCTGTTATATATACATATGTACATGCATATCTGACATGACTCAAATTCTACGCAAACACTTTAAAACGTCATTAAATAAAAGACTGCACGCACGACGCAAATTGACTCTCAAAAAGAGAGGAGAATTAATTTAGGAAAGTGAATTTGCATGTCCAATATGACGCAATATACTCAATTGTCATGATATAAATTCCATTGTCGTCATTGCATTTTTACAAATCGTCAGAACGAGAAATTCTCGAAAAAAAGCTTATGTCTTCTTTAAGGGGGATGATATACATATTTGCATTGAGGTCGCCCTTTAAGAGTTAAGAGAGTTCTTTCGATATGGGATATGGAATAAGGGTTCTAGGACAAAATAAATTTTGTCTTTTTCTTCTAGTATGAGGGGATAAGATAGTTTATTCATTTTATTGCATCAAGTCCCTTGCCTACGATACTTGAAAAGGTGCATCCGATTGGTAACGTTTGAAAACTCAGAATTCGTTCCCCGTTCCGTCCCTATTTTCTACTGCCTATCACATCATCCCCGCGTATATACATATGGATCCTCATTCCGGAGTTCTTTCTCCTCTAAATGATTGATGAAATTATTGGGCCCCATGGATCCATACTGTTGGTCTAAGTGAGAGGTGACTCTTCTCCCACAAGGCAATAGAATTTATCAAAATCATACCGACTATTGAGAGGCTTGTCATCTACTTAAACATAAGTCTGTAACCTTTAGTATCATTGCCTTCATCATTGATAGCAGATCTGATCTGCTTTGGTCCCTTAAACTGGTGAAGGAGTATAAAGATGAGCTCGCTTTGCTGTGTCAAAGGTTCAAAATAAAGACGAACAAGGAAGCTGATAAAATAATGAGACAATGATCCGCCTTTGACAGATCTCTTAAGGTGGCTTTACACGTTAGTTAGTTGTTGAAAACGATTCACCGCGGTCAACTACTGCTTCAATATTTTCTTTTCTACCTGCTGGATATAGTCTATTTGATCTCGTATTGTCTAACAATGAAAATTAGGTTTTAAACTTTTAGATGGCATAGCAAATTGTGTGCTCCGTAGGTCAATTACGAAGACCATAAGTTGCCTATGTAAGTACACGAAACACAACGTTGATTTTCGTAATATAGCTGAATAATTTTTAGACACTGTATTGACTTAAGTCTTCTCATGAGCAAATGTCAAACAATAATAAACAAAAAAACCATAACAAGTAAACACAAATCACGTGCCTTCTGTAAAAAATTTCATAGACAAAAAAGTACCTCTAAATGAATCACTCGTATTATGCTGCCAACAAACATAAATTGGAAGGCTGCCGTATCTCAGGAAGAGGCTCTTCAAAGGTTGTGAGCCTTTTACATAAGTAGTACGCATATATTTTCTGAATGCCAATAGCGATGTTTGATTTGCAGACTTACATACATTAACATCATATTCAAAAGCTAACTGACGTTTTGAATAATGAATCGTAAGGCTACGTGAGTGAAAGTAGTCTTTTCGAATGCCCTGTGGTGTGTGATTGCCAGGTCAGATACCTACCTTTATGTCACCGATTTATTCTATAAGAAAACCAATGTCCAAACACAAAAAAACGATAGAAATTCAATACAAAATAAGAACCAACTGGTTTCGACTCCTAATCCACTCTCGTTTTCTGTTCTATACTCCCTGAGCTTTCACAAATTAATTCAATTTTAATTTATTCACATCGCCAACAAAGCTTTTTCTCCACAAATCCATTAGATACATTGCTTATAATTTTTGTGCGATTCGACGACCACTACTGCACTTGTGTGTACGAGTATCTATGTGGCGAGGCACAACACACGACATCGGCTTCGACTTCGACAGTACGTTACGGCTTTGGAAGAAAAATTCGTTGATCTCAGTTTCATTCGCCTTTGCCCAGCGTACAGTAGTACGTTCTACACTCTCACAGTCCGGAGGAATTTTTTATTTTGTTTCTTTTCATATATACTACTGCGTTGCCATAAGGTAGTGTATCTATCTATCTATCAGTTCAATAGAATCACCCACCACCATTCACTCGATCGTGTATGCAATCGGGACGCGTTCTCTCCCTTTAGCATCTGTCTTGAATAATTCCTTGTAAATAAGTAAAAAAAAAAAAAAAAAGAAGAAAAGAAACAATAATCAAAAATAGAAAAATTCATATTGACTATAGCGGAGTATATAATTAGATTTGTGTATCTCAACATTTGTCTTGAAAATTGAGATTGGTCATCGTTTTATTTTTTTTTTGTTCTCATGATTTTGATTGTGGAAAAGTGAAACTGTGTTTATTAGTTAATTTTTTTGAAGAAGAAAATTGTGTGAAAATTTGTTTTTAAAAAACGAAAATTCCTTTTAGGCTTTTACATCGTCAACATGGGCTGCGGAATATCAATGGTTAAATACATACTATTCCTCTTCAATCTACTATGCGCGGTAAGTTTACAACAGATCATTTCATTTGCATAATTTGTCACCTACAGGGAGAATGCTCTAAAGACTCCTCTATAGATGTGGGTGCCACCAGATGATTTCATATTTTCAAACTAAAAATATCCACACAGTATCTTAAGTCATTTACAACGTATCTAAGAACAGAGATATTCGTTTTTGATATTTTTTTTCAAAGGCGACTCCCCCCTGTGTATACTGATTTTGGCGCTTAAATGCCCACCATAATGGTTTTGGGTACGTCCGAATCCGGTTCTCAAACGCAGTTCAAATAGGAGCAATAAATTTATTTAAATATATGCACACCGAATGGGTTTGGCTGGTTTGTTATAGGTTTTTTGTTTTTCTGTTTTCGATCGTCGTCGTCAGACTGTTTCTTCCCACAGGCCGTTTCTCAACACCACACTCATACTGTTGATAGGTTTTTTTTTTGCCATCATGACGTCACCTTGCGAACATGACACAGTTGTTGTTGTAAGGTTTATTTTTAATTTTTATTCTATGTTTTTGTGATCAGCATCTGAGAGAACCAACCTCCAAAAAAACAAAAAAAAAATGGTTGTTTTGACCATGAGCACATATTAGATACTAGATGTGAGTAAGTATGTGCACGATCGGGGTTCAAGAGTGTGATCTTTACGAGAGATTATTGGTGCTTTCGAAACAATCGTTTTGTTCTAGATTGAATTGGAGTACGCGTTTGTTTTGAAGAGCTTTAAATTAACAGTTAAACTTGAGGATTTTTTTTTGTTTTTAAATAAATGCTCATTTATGGTTGGTTCAAGACTTCATAAGCTTAAACCAGTTTTTCCCGTCGATTGATGAGTAATACTTGTATTGTAATATTGGCATTGTAAAACGATGGGGCGTGCACCTAGTAACTATTCTGAGTTTCAAAAGAATTTTGCATATAGACAAGATCCACGTGTCGATGTAGGCAAAGTATCGAGACGTGTATGGTAATTTGTTACCTTTTGTATTAAGTTATATGACTAGCCCTATTTGTAAACGTTTTTCAACACTAGTATGTATTTGAATGAGAAATTACTTATTTCATACTGCACGAAGTTTTTACTCAAGGTCTCGTATGGACGATGAATGATGTCATATGTAACTTGAAGCTAATGAAAAATGTGTTTCAATTGGTGTGTTACAAGTTACAACGTTCTCACGACACATTCGATTGAAACGCTTTAAGAAGCGTAGAATGTAGGACAAACTAACAAGGAGAGGCAGAATAGTAGCCAAAGGGAATGGGAATACAATTGTATTGATGTACAGGGCACGAGCCACGGTTGAAATTGTAGAAAAACAACAAAATCTACAGGCTCTACAAAATGGCTGGTGCCGCAAAAACAACTACAGATTAAAAGTGTGTGCGTGAGTCCCCATTTGATTTTGTCAGAAACGTCAAAATACATTCAAAATCGGTGGGGGGCGCCAGAAAAGCCAGATACGAAAATGTCTGTTTATTAGAGTTATTCTATGCTTAACGGTCATGATTGTGAGAGGAATATATTCAAAATAATATTGTGCAATGAGGACACAGTGATTAGTCGAAAAATATGAACCAACAGGTGGGCTAAGACCCCGAATGTATGCAGTGTATTCCAGACAAAGGTTCAAGCTATGGCTAAAACAATATCCAATAAGGATAACCATCTATATACATTGATAAATCAGACTACGTTCAAGACGCTAGAATCTTGTGTTATAAAATCTGTAGTAGGAATAGAATATTATGCATTATTATGTAACGTTATCGCTTGTCGAGTCGTTAATTACATTCGCGAAGCAACGATCATCCGAACGTCATTCATTTGACTTCATACGCTATACCCATGTACATATGTATGTATTGACGAAGCATTTCAATTCAGGGTGGAAACTAAAAAAAAACCCAAAGCCTAGCGATAACATTCGTTTTAATATTTCTTTTTAAATTTAGGTTCAGATTTTTACTCTTTTTCAATTTTTATTGTTCGCTTTATGCGTACAAGACTTAAAAATAAAGTTTCGATAAACAGAGACCTCATGTGGAAAACAAAAATTGTCACATATTAAATGTTATGGATTCAGAGTAAATACGCGCCATATTAACTTATCTCGTTGCTTAAAATCGAACAGGTCAAGCAATAGTGTAATGCTAAGAGGGCTTTTAGCTGTCAAACGCACGGTGAAGAAGAAAATTACTCACTTTTCCGATTGCCCCATAAGAACACATTGTTTTTACTCAATATGCATCAAAATTTGACCGCGTGAACGCGACATTGTGCTTTCGCCATTACTGTCATTCCCTGCCTTTGACACTAACTCTATGCGTATGACGTTAGTTTAGCAATAGGTGTCTGCCCGATTTACTTGCTCTTTGCTCCCCGACTTTGTTGAGATAGCAGCATTTGTAAACTAATTGTGTAATGCAACAAATAATGACATTCATGATGTGAACCGTAACAATGTTTCACTTTTAAGACAATTAGTAGAAGCTGAAGGTTTTACCGTTGAGTAATGAAATGCGCGCTTAATGACGTATGTACGTATCTCATCACGCATGCGTATCTGTTGTGAATCAACCCCCTCAATCATTACTCTTTATACTCGATTTGTAGTTGACTGGCCTTTATGTATGTACATAAATCGTGCAACAAAAAGAAATTGCGCAATTTTTCTATCACTTGCACAAAGTTGATTTACATTTAACTTTATACACTTCACATTTAATAACAGTAAGTGTAAGTAAGTGTTAGTTAGCAATCATATGAAGAAATGTATTTCAATAAAATGTTGTAGTAAATATGGCGACTATGCAATTTTGCCATTCTCTTACTGGAACACGTGAATAAACCTACAATCTAGTACAACTGAACTAAAAGCTTTTGTCTCATGGTAGTAATTTATTGCAAGGATTCACAGGGATTTCGATTGCTTAAGATTCGTAAAATATTGCAATATGAACACCCAGTTGAAATTTTTAATACGAATTCCTAATTACCTCCCGGAGGTGGAATTTAAGGCATTAGGCTAATTAAAAACCTGTCCGGTCATAACAAATTGTGCTAATGGAGAGTTGGGTAACATTTATCACTGCTACATTCGCAGACACCTTTTGGTAGGTTAGGTTCCCACAACAATTTAGTAAAAGCAATGTCTGAATGGTTTTATTAATTATCAATGCAAAGTTAAGGTTCGTTTAATGACAGCAATTTCAATTAGTCATTCAGGAAGTATTTTAGCTGGTCATATCGCATTTGTATTATACGGTGTCTTGTGATTATTTAGAAAAAAATTGAACTTGGCCAATTAATAGCAATAAACAGAAATCAAAAAGTAGCTGCAAGATGTGGGTGGTCATGTTGTAGTACTTATCTCTGTAGTTCCAACTATTCTGTTCCAACTGTGAATTATGAACGAATACAAAAAATCACATAAAACTCTCCTCAGTTATTTTGTACACATGGCAAATATTGAAACTTGAAACTATGTCCTGCCCCTTCGTCTCTCTTCTAATAGAACCAGTGAACGTGCCCTTTGGCATGCGCTGATTATAAAAAAAGGAACCAAAGGCTGTAGCTATAAGTGGGCGGTCTCCAGGGAAATGTAACTTTTCCCTAGACGCAAACAACAAATAACCTATGTGGTAGATTACAAAAAAGTGTGGTAATTCGTGAAGATCTGGATACCTACTCCGGAACGCGTATCTCTAAGCGCGTCAATACGAGAATTCATGGCATTAACTGCAGTTGCTTGGTCGATTGCTTGGTCATCGAAATGATGGTGGATATGTACTACTTGCCGCGGTTGAAATCAGCAAACGCCTTCATCAATGAGCAAGTGATTTTATCGTTTAGAGGCTTCTCCATTGGTCCAAAGTCGTCGTCATGATGTATTAGTCTTTGTGCGGGAAAATACTTGTAATCATTCTGAAGTGCTATCGCGAGATACGATACTTACTTTTTATGAATCAGAACCTATGATCTTTGACGACATGAGTCATGGACTTGACATAATGCGAGTCAAATGTTGAACTCATTGAAGAATGAACATCGCTTCTTCCGTAATTTGCTTCTGAAAATTTTTAAAGTCAAATATGCTGATAGCTGGAACCCCATTTACTCACTCATTACTAGTTCTTCGTTAACAAAGTCGCGGGTATCATTTAGCATTCCATAAAAGTCTTACTGCCAAATCGCAGTCAACATAAAATTAATCCGTTGAATACTTAATCCACAATGAATGCATTTGATCATATACTAGAATTTTTATTACCAAACTATGTACAATGGCATCTGAAATACTGCGTTTAATTTGAAATTGAAATTACCATTAGCCGTTGAGACACCCATAAGTGTAAGCAAGCAAATTAAAAATAGCTATGCAGCTAAGGAACTTAAACGGTATAGCTTTTAGAATTGGGTCATAGACCATA
Organism: Chalcosyrphus nemorum; assembly: GCA_949716465.1. Lineage (NCBI taxonomy): Eukaryota > Metazoa > Arthropoda > Insecta > Diptera > Syrphidae > Chalcosyrphus > Chalcosyrphus nemorum. The sequence goes on from OX454332.1 coordinate 84,255,977, forward strand.
AAATTAGCGGTTATGTACTTTGCAAGTACGTATCCGCACGTACATATACCCATTTTTCTTTGTTGTTTGTTCTTCTCTATAGAGATTTAAATTTGATAAAAAGGATAGTTAAAGATGGCAATATAATTCATTCTTCTTATGGTGGAGGAATAAAATTTTAAATTGCTTCTAGCCCACTTTCGTTTCCTGTGTACATTTAGAGTGTAAGAGATAACCACTTGGCAGATAGCGTCCCCATTCAAGCTGTCGAAAGTCTATACTTGATGTCAACACATAGTTTAAGTGTAGGAAGAAGCTGTACTCGTAGAAATGCTTTGCAATATATAATAAAGTGTCTGTATGATCGAGACAGGGCTACAGCTATAACAACACACCTTCTATTTACTCCGGTTAGGTACAATACGGCTTCAATAGAATTAAAACCTACAAGCCAAGGATTTCATCTAGTTTGGCACTAGCGCTTTATAATATAGTAGTCGTCTCAGCCCCACAATGATGCACTGGCTGTATATAATGGCAGTGAGATCTATTGCTACGTCTAGTCTCCAAAAGTTATTGAACAGACAACGGCAGCCTCTGAATAGCGATTGAATCAACACAATTGATCTTATATTTTCTAACCTCATCGTGTGTTAAAAGTTGATGGCAACTCGCCAATGGATTGTCAATCCGACGATAATTTGCCATTTACCCATCACAGACAGTATACTAAAGGACTTATTGGATGATCTTGGCGTTGCGCATCTCCACTTAATCGAAGAGACCGAAGCCCATGTCATCGTCCTCCTCCTCTTCGGATTCCTCCTTAACAGCTTCCTTGGCGGAAGTATTCGATTTGCCAAAGTCCGCGTCGCGAGGTCGCACTTTGACATATTGAGTAGAAAACATGGCTTCCATGGTTTGGAACGTACGTATATCGTAGACCCGACTTCAGCTTTGTTGCACGTTTGACAGCTAAATGCCTTCTTGTCTTGTCATTCTATAATTTTTTGAACTGTACGATATCCAGCAATAACATTCATAATGCAGGCACCGGTTGTGCTTGTCATATTTTTCCTGCTAAATTGAAGAACCCTATAGTTGCCGGTGTGAGTTGATGTTTGTTTGTTCGTTTTGTTGAGACTTAGTTCGTTTACGGTTTGCACTTCGATTTGCAATTTACATTTTAGACTGAATTCACGGCATATAAAGTACTTTCACATGATTTAAATATAAAATTAACTACCCCAGTATTATGAGAAAAATAAAAACAAAAACAAGCATTTGCATTTGGAAAACTCATTTAGAATATTCTTCAAAGTGATTAATGGAAGACATTTTAAGTTATTTTTTCCGACGAAGTTAGTTTCAAATAAATAAAAAACATCCATTCTTACAATCAAATTATTAATACCTCTGTTTTGTTGTCACTTATAAATAGTGAAGTTAAAAAAAACTATTGACAACTGTCAGATTTGCTTATATTGACGATTGGAAATTTGTACTAGATCGCATTACCAATTTGTTTGATAAGAATGATAGCTGCAACCAATAAAACAAAAAACATGACACTAAGTATGCAACTCTTCTACCTTGCGCTCTTTATTGCGCATCAGTCTCTTCTAAGTTTTTTACTCTGACAGTTTACTAGGTAATCAACGATAGTAATCAAATGATTAATGTCTAAAGATGTCTAGTAGGTGCAATTTAAATTTGATTATCTCATCAAATTAAGTAAAATGTGACTGAACCTGACCACGAATTAAGTCATCGACTTAAATTACGATAATAATGCAATTTCCCTATAAATTTTCTTCTCTCTTTCCCATCTTCTTCTATCGGTGATTCTGTTTTCTTTATCTACAGTTTTTCTGAAACAAAAAAAATGAAATAAAATGCAATGACATCATATTTTGCTATTTTAAACTGCATCGCTCAGGGCTACACTTCTCGCAGTAAAACGAATGTATCTTTTGAATTTAAGCAATAAAATGTTGCATTTTTTCATTTCATACAATATTTCTACCTTTTGTGAGACAAACTTATTGCGTGCCAGCACGTTTGAGTTAAATACAAATAATCCAAGTTCAAAACAAAGTCAAAGTTCATGTTCTAAAGCTCACGTAGCTAATAGTAGCTAGTGACTGTTTGTTTACGAAATCGCTGGGTGCATGAAGAAAGTGTTAAAACTCAAAACAATGGGTGAGCAATGGGAACGGAAAATATAAAAAAAATGTGTAGATTAATGCCTTTTGAATGTAAATTAATATGCAAATGAATGCTCGCTGTCTAATAAAAGTGTGTTTCATAATTTGGAGGCGCTTGTTATCACAAATAAGGCAGTCGGGGGCCCTTTAATCTCTTTTTGGTTTAAGTAGTTTGATAAATACTCTTGTCTTGCACGTAAGCGTGTTTGGAATATGTAACTTGTTTTCTTGTGGCTCTTCCACAAACGAATTTATCTGGAATATGATAGCAAATTATACAGATATACTAAGTCATAGTAAGGAATCTAGGCAGTACTATCTTTTTCCCAAGCTGAATTTTGGCAAAATTTTTATTTACTTTCAATATCATGAAAAAAATATAGCTAATTGTAAAAAATGCTGTAAATTTAACACACGAAATCCTGAAAACTTGATGAATGCAATTTTTGCAGCAAAACCAAATATGCTGTAAAACAAAGGCAGGCATTGACGTTTATGAACGCAAGTAATACTAAAATGGTAATGCAGTCTTTTAACACTTATGAACGCAAACTTTGCACAGTTGGGGTATTTACCATAATGATCTCACCCAAAGTCTCATGTCTCACTTTTGGGTATCAGCTGTCACACCGTATTTACATGCATATGTCCCATGAGTGAAACAAAAGACTTTCGCAGACATTTTGTATCACCAATTTTATTTCTTAAACACAAAAACAACTTTTCACACTTCTAAGGAAAACATATCTACATACGTTAGAGCCTGTTTTGATGATGACTCTCGACTACGTAGTAAAGAGTAACGTCGTGTCTACATGCAATAGTGCTCACTCCTGCATTACTTTGATAAAGTATAGGGGAGGGAATGAGTAAATTAAAACACTTCTGTATTTTTTGTGTGTTCTCTCGTCCAATTAATCATTTTATGCGCGAACTACCCTCCTCAACGATCGAACTAGTAATGATAAAATGGAATAGGAACGGAACATTTCGGATGTAGAACGCGACTCTCCTCGATTTTTCTATTTTCTTCATGACTCTCCCCTTCTCTTTACCCCTCACTCTTCTTACCCACAAACTACCGACATAGCCGAGTTTTGAATCAACATCTAAACAGGCTCAAACGTCATTTTGGTGTATTCTTTTCAGTACTATGAGCGCAAAAGAATGCACCGATTTTTACTCCGTTCTGCTCTTCATTTTTCAAAGTTCTTGGATCTTATTCATTGAATTTCTATTGCTTTTCTCTACGTATTCTTAGCGATCAAATAGCCCCGTGATGTGCTTCAACAGTCCAAATATCTTACGCAGACATCTAACATTTAATGGCAATTAACAATTAGATTGATCTTAATAGATAAAGTATAAATACATCGTGAAAATACGAATTAATTGTGATATCTCTCAAATGTTGCCACAAAAATCATTTTTTGAATTAAAAACAAATTTTTTTTAATTGTTCCATTTGGCTGTAATGATTTATTCCTATCAAAGCACAGCCAGCGAATATGACTCATAAATAAAGTTTATTTTTTTTTTTTACGCGCAAACATTTGCTAAAAATAAATTAAAAGCAAAACCGTGTTACTTGATCCCCTACCTGTTGTTTCAACTATTCTGTTCGAATTAACACAATCGACTCAATTAGGGAAGATATGATAAAGATTGACATGTGATTACCTCAACCTCGGTCGGTCATCAGGAATTATGTTACAAAATCAACAGATAAGGCTACTACTCACACTTTGTCCTGTTGTTGGACGAAGAATGTCCACTAATTAACTTAAAGCATAGCAAATACACGCAAGTGTCAGTAGAAAGGAGATACTCTACGAAAGAGGAGTCGGTGTTTGAAAGGACGGCGTCAAGCTGTCTGAAACTTTTTTTTAGAACCAATAGAATCGCGTGTGATTAGCCAGCTTTCAGGCGTTAAAAAGCCCAAGCAATTAATAGATTGTTTTCTAATTAAATAAAAAATTGCCAAGTCGGTTGACGAACTTCTGATTATTATAAATCCAAGTTATTTTTATAATATATTTTAATTAATCGATTAAATATAAATCGTCGCCAAAGTGCAGTTAAACAAAGGTTGATAACACTTATCGGAATTTAAGGAAAAAGTGTTTTCGAAAACAATAATACGGAAGCAATTTCAGAAAATAAATAAAACCGCTTTTGAGAACTCTTTACGATCATGGTAATGGTTATGGTATTGGTTTCTGTGGAAAGATAAATAATTATATTCCAATACTGTTTAAATATGATTTGGGGGCCTCGAATAAAACGCCATCTTGAAGTTAAACTATTGATCAACGATGGCATCCAAGTTGTGCATCGTTTCTTTTTTACCGTGAAACACTATCGGCTTGACACATTGCCACAAAAAATAATCCAAAGCCTAATTGCTGAACACAGTTTTGTGGTGAAAACAAAGCTCAAGAACAATGTTCAGACGGTTTCAACACTTGAACGATCTGGATCTTGTAAGCACATAGGCCCAGATCTTTCTGCAAAATCTTCAATGGAGTGAATGGACATAGCTCCATGAAGGCGAATCCCCTTATTCAAGTCCTTTTCAATACAACACTTTTGAGAATCAACAACTTCTTCAGTGTGCACTGTACAATATTCCTGTGGATGCATGTAGTAAATTACAACATTAGTAGCCTGAAAATTCATGAAATTTGGACAGTATCACTCTGGGGAATAAATGCAGTTTGACTTTGGAGTCACCTTTTATTCCGAAAGAGAGGTGAACTCTTAGGGTTCCGCAGTATTTCCCCGTCACTGTTTAATCCGTACTTGTTGGTTTATTCATTTGTTTTTATCATGGTATGAGCTTCTCTCGATATGATTGTGGTCATACTTTTCCACCCACAACTACTAAGTCACCTTTGAAGGTCTTCAACAATTGGTGATTAAAGTTAACGCTAATTACGCATACAAGGTCAACGGCATGTTTTAAGAAATTATTCTCGCCTGTAGATATCAAGTTTATTGAACTTAAAAGTACAGAATGTATTCCTCTTGCTTGTTAAAAGATAAGAATATATGTATTTCTTTTTAGTTCAACACAATTGTGTAAATTAAAATTAGCAACTACTTTAACGTATGAAGCAACAATTTTATGTACCTACTGCCATTTGTTTATCACTTAAAAGTGTTGTTCAACAATGTTAATCAAAAAGTTGAGAAATTTTCAGCAAGACATTTTGCTTTTCTCTCGAAGTCAATTACTAAAATTTTCTGAATCTATTTTCTTAAGTTATTGCGATGCAATGCGATTCGTTCCTGCTGACGTCGCACTCTTCGGTCGATTTGACGATTTGGCTCCCACAAGTTGTAAACTGTTTTTCAGTCAGGTGTAAACTTTTTAGGCTTTGACTACTTCTGTGGTCAAAATCGATGTGATCAAAACGATGGTCCCTAGAAAGGTACACAAATCCAAGATGTTGGATGCGTGCCTTGCGTCGATTAGCACGTAGTGGTAGCCTTTAAACCAAAGTAGAGAAAAAATTTAAATAATACTTTCTGGTAGACAAATCCGACTAAAATACAGTATTTAAATACACAGTTACATTCATGACCAGTGTTGCCACAATGATACCAAAGTATCAAAAGTGATACTTTTTAATCTTAATTTCGACGTGATACTTCGGTTTTTGTAAAATGCCTATTTTGATACTTTTTTAATTTGAACAACAAATTACTATAATGTGCCAGGCAATACTTCAATATTCCCTGAACTGTGAATCGAATAGGTGAAGTGCAACTCAAACCCGACGGATTCTACGATAGGGGTGATTATTTCGTAGTTTTTTGATATTTTATTTAAATATTCTTGTAGTTGACTGGCCGCAGGTTTGGATTGATAGGTTTTTTTTGAAAGAGAATAAAGAATATTTATGTTATTATAAGCATTATCGTTTGTCTTCATGTTTTTAATATTAACAAAATGATAATAATGGCAGTTTTACTCATAATTGCTACTTTTGATACTTTTCTTCTGTCTGCGGAGATACTTTTTTCTAAAGTCTTGTGGCAACACTGTTCATGACATGGCATTCAGTACACTCTACACAATGAGTCAATTATGTATACAGCTTCAAACAAAAACTGAGTATGGGGCGTGGAACGAGCGTTTCCTATTTCATCTGTTGACATGTGAGTAAAGCCAACAATAATGTTATGACTTAATTTTAACTACCTACCGCCACTGAATATTTCTGTTGGCATTAATGTACTATAGACTGCGTTCTTAATTAATGTGACTTTGAAAAAATATTTACTTCCAATGTGACTTTCGAAATCGAAGGTGCATTTATTGTTATGAAAACGAATAAATAAATTAATAATAGGGCAATGTATAGATCCTTCCAACTATAACATATGTTATGCGCGATATATGTATCATATTAGGTTAGGTTGTAAAAGACGTCTGCTTTTTAATAAAGTTGGGACCTCTAGAGTCCATTGTGATACCACCTTAACTGCTACTAAGACTACCAATACAAAGGGAAACGAAAAACGGAGATAGAACACTGAGGAGTTCGAAAACTATACTATTCTAAACTGTACTAAATACCAACCGATATAGAATGACAGATAACAGAAAGGGAGGGCTGAGCTGACAACCTATTAGGTTATCAGGGAAACCATCTGGAGCCTGGCAGAAATTTGAGAGATTACCAAGACACTGCAGGACAGTTGCAGGGCGGAAATGTGCTGTGTGTGGTGGTTTTCATCCTTCCCGTAGGATTACCTAATGACATATTCCCATATTTACCCTCAGTATTGCTCAGAACTTATCTCTTAGCGACGGCAAAACAGCAGGATACTGCTTAGTGGAAAGGCACGTCGTTGTTTCTTTCTTTCCTTTTGAACACCACATTTTTATCAGACTGTCAACAATAACAAAATGTACAGAATGACTACAAAATGGCTGAACTCATAAAAATTACCACCATTTAAGAATGTGTGCGTGAGTTTACAGCTGGTAGTTTACAGTGTGGGGGAGCCAAACGTCAAATCGATCTCATGTGAAGTTCAGTTGACTTAATATACAAGTTATCCTTGGTATAATAACTGCTCAAGGTGCCATTTATATGGTGACGTCTCGAAGTACAACACAATGTTGTTGCATATGTTGCAGTGATCCTTCGGGATTGTCCTGCCCTATCATTTAGAAGAGTAAGGACTGTTGGTAGATACTTAAGTTATGTTAGGGCCGCCTCAGATACATATCACTATCTGGTTGGTCCCAAATTATTCGTCAGAGAGATCTCGGTTACGTTTAAAAAATTATCTCTGAATAACTGCTAAGCTTGGTTGGTTTTTCTAAGCAAAAAGATTGTTCCGATTTTTAGTCTCAGAATAAGTAAATTGCGAAAAGCTTATAGCAACAAAAGAGGATGCTCATTTCTATATGTACCTGAACCTAGAAAAATGTAGGAAAAGAAGCTTATTTTTCCATATGTACTCATCTGTTTTTCACCTCGACTCTTGTTTACACTCTCAAGTTTCAAAATTCAATGACGAACGATAAAAGTTTGTTCTCTTTGTTAAGTCAAAATCTAATGAGCAACAAGCTATAACAATTTTTTGTTTAAATAGACAGCTCAAGGTCAACGCGACGTAAACAGCTGCTAAAATAGGCATTTTTATGTTTGTTTCTACCTCTTCTATCGGCATGATTAAGCACACAACAGCTATTTTAACTTTACGCCTAACTAACTTCAAATAATTATCTTTTTCTTTTCCAGATATGTGGCATACTTATGATAGTATCTGGCTCAATGCTCTTCTCCAATGTCCAGTCTGTCGATGAGTTATCAGAGGCCATCAAGGTGCAACAGATACCAATTACACTGGTTGTATTGGGTTCGATAATCTTTGTTATAGCCTTCTTTGGATGCTGTGGAGCTATCCGGGAATCCTATTGCATGTCGATGACTGTAAGTAGATTTGAATAGAATTTGCTTCTAGATGGGAGTTATTTTGTTTAAACTTTTTTCTCTGGATTAGTACTCTTGCCTGCTGTTCATTCTGATGGTCGCCCAATTGGCTCTGGTTGTCTACGTGTGGGTATACAAACAGGATTATCTTGTTAACATGGGTCAAGTTGTGGACAAAGCATGGAGTCGCCGTACACAAAAGGCTGACTATATGAATGCCTTGCAAGTTGGAGTAAGTTCACCCAAATTTCTACTGGATTCAAATTCATGTTTTGATTTTATTTCTAGTTCAAATGCTGTGGTAAGAACGATTATAGGGATTATACTTATCAAGGATTTTTCCCTACATCCTGTTGTGATGATGCAAACAATTGTTCATCGGAGACTGTTTACAAAATTGGATGCAAGCGAGCATTTGTCAATTTCTGGGATGATAATAGTGACGTCATTAAATATGCTGGTTTAGTCGTTGCTGCCATTGAGGTAATTTTTATTTAAAAAATATTCGATGGGTATTTTAATAACGATTTCCAGTACGTATAAAGTAAAAGTAAATGCATATGCTAAGGCGCGATAAAGCTGATAGTGGGGTACTACAATGCGCCTGAGAATATACACAAAATTTAGTTGTATTTCCTATGTTTTGTAGGGTTGCCATTTCATCATTTTAGTCGAAATGGAAGATTTCAATTTCTATGGAAAATTTTTTAATCGATTTCAATTGGCAACTTAAAGCGAACCTGAATTTTATTCAGCATTAATCGCTGTTCTTAAATTAATACTGAATATCTTGAGGGAAAAACTGAATATTTAATCTAAAGACACTGATACTATCTCCCAGCCTTATGTCCCGTTGTGGCTCCTAGGCCCTCTACAATGAACGCCCTTCGTGTGCGATTTCCCAGTTGCCGCCCTTCCTTCTCAACTGTTCTGTGCAACGTACTCTTAGGACCGCCGCGTATCCTGCCATCCTGAGTAAGCGGGATTGCATTGCATCGCGTGGTTAGCTCTGGACCTGTCATGCTTTCGGAGAGCGTGAGCAATCCACTTCCACACTTTCGTTGTCGTATCGGTATCACAATGAGCCTTCCTGGCTTAAATGTGACTGCACTCACTGCAACCAGCCGTTCTAACCTAACATAACCTAACCTTCGTCGTGATACGGTTGTGCCTATAGGTTCATGGCCAATTCTCTGATCAAGCTGTCCTCTCTACTCTCTCAACCATCTGTCCAGCAATGCATATAGGAGTAGTTGAAGAGTTTTCTCCTAGGCTGATCATTTTTGTTTTTGCCAAGTCAATTTTCAGCCCAATGACGTCTTCTTCCCTCTCCACATTTGCTGTCATTTAGTGAAGGTCCATTATTCTGTGAGACAGTAAGTGTACATTTTCGGCGTAGTGGAGGTGTATGAGTATAGATGTAAGAGTCCGTCAAATTCTTCTATTTTCCTGTTGATGAAAAATCATTTAGCACATCGCTAATCATCGTATTGGAGAAAGTATGCAGCCTTGCCGAACCCCACTTTGGGTTTCTAATTCATTAGACAGCCTTAACTCCTTTAAATTTTCTTTCTTAGGAATCTTGACGATCATTCCCTTCTTCTACTTGTCAGGAAAGCTCTTAGTTTCCCAGGCTCTTCCAATTAGAGGGGACAGTAGTTCAATCAATGCTGTCGCCGCTGTTTGGCGGGTATATCGTCAAGCCATACCGCTTGTTGTTTTTTAGTGCTTTGGTCGCGTTAGTGGCCTCTTCGGCTTCCCGCTGGTCTTCTGAAATAGAGCAGCACAGTGTAACGCGTTGGGGACTGGTATTCTCTTGGTTCTAACCATCTTTATTCGCTAATCCCTAGGATGTCTAGCCTGGTCCTTCTTTTCCCGAGTCAAGGAGTGACTTCACATTCCAGAATCCTATCTTTGTCCAGGTACAATAGCCAAAAGTCGTCATCATTAAATCAGTCCTTATCTAAGGCGTAATTTCGGTTTCGGAACATGATAGTCTGAGGAGGTGACTGTCTTAAGCATGCCTCTTTTTGTTTTTGCGTTGAAAGGTCGGAAGGAATTTGTTTAAAGACGAAACTGAGACCGAACCCCTTTGAATGCAAAATTTACATTTACTAAAAAAATATTTATTTTCTTTCTACTTTTAGTTTATTGGTTTCATCTTCGCCTGTTGCTTGGCCAATAACATTCGCAACTACAAACGAAGATCGGCGTATTAAGAGAAAGATGAGGTGGTGACATACTTATTCGAATCGTCCTCTACATTTATAGGTTTTATTTTTACGATATGCCTATTTATTTTAAAAATAAACGAACATAAAAAAAGAAACGAATAATATTAATTTTGTGCTAAATTGTGCATTAACAAAGCTTAAATCTTCAAATTTTTTTTTAATGTAATTGTATATATTTACAAAGAGAAATAAACTATTTTTTAACAACAATTTAAGTATGCTTCTTATCTATTTACGAATAAGAGAGTTTTTGTCATTTGTACATTCGGTAAACGATGGGAATTATCAACTATCAAATGTATACTGTGATTGCAAGGTCCAGACTTGACTTATTGAGCAAATGCATTGTAAAATGCAACAGACAAAACTAGATATGTACATCAACAGATACAAAGATCAGCATGGATTAGCATAACAAGAGGATAGAGATCAAAGCCTCAGATATAGTAAACCTCTCTCCTTTGGATGAGCTGCTAGTAGAGCTATAAAACTCAAGCACATTGGGCAAAGCTGGTATGGATATGTATCTACAAATCAGTATATCTTTATAGAAAGGACATTCAAGACACAAGACCGCTAGGTAATCAGATTGAAAACAGTCCTTGCTTTCGTCCGGATATACCTAGCAATACAGAAGGAAACGACATAACTTACGAACTAGCGCCGCTCATAAATCTGAAGATGTTCCTGAAGGTATCTTTAAAAGGAAACTATACCTTAAAGTAAGAAAGAAGGTCAAAATCTCTTGGGCAGACAGAGCCAACTGTGTCATATAACGATGCTTATGGCCAAAAAGCATTTAAGCACGGACAACAAGAAAGTAGGCACGGATTCCCTACGCCATAACAATAAGCCGCAGATGCTCATAACTAATAATATGCAACCAAGCAGACCACAAACTAATCGCACAAGGCACCAATCCAACACCTAACATCACCTCTGATAAACTAGATATTGCTATATTTGTAATGCTTATGCTGGCAAGTCACATTCTTGGAAATAGGAGGAATAAAAGTGTCTGTAGTGATAGTCAAGTTGGCCTAAAAGTCTTGCTCAACCATCTAACCACTGCGAGCTGGTGAATGCAAGAGCTCTTTTTTTATTGCGTTTCAAGATTCAATACATTGACCCAGGTATTAGACAAGATTATTAGACAAGGCTCAGAGGAGAACTTCTGAGGCGCAGAACCTGTATTGGGCCGTCCTGCATTCACGGTCAGGATTGTGGCATGTCTCCCCTCTAAAAATGAAAGGTGCCAGCTAAAAACATATAATGTACCTTTGGCTGGCTGTAAAGTTCCTCGGAACCGTCCATCTTTCAGAATCCGAAGCTCGAATGTCATGATCATAGTCGCATCAATGGCTTGTCGTGTTGTCTTCGTGATAAGTTGCAGTAGTTATTAGTATTTCTTCCTCCTAAGGCGAACATCTTCTTAAGCAATGCTAATGTAATAACTAGATGTTCAAATCTTTTTATTCTACTACTGCTACTAAGCGAATGCTCTCTGACGTCTGTAATAAATCAGCGGCTTCCTTACAGTCTCTCAGTGACACTTCTCTTTCGCTAAGTATCTGATCGCGCTAAACTCACGTGGTTTTACAATCTGTAAAAAGTGACCGATTATTGATGCTGTTGGCTTTGTTCAAAGTCAAGAAAATCTCAGTAAATATAGAATAGAATTTGCTTCTCCAGTAGTAGAGTGTACCAGTTGACTCTGAGTGTTCCAGTTTATTTTCTTCCCAGTCCGAGAAGACAAAAAAGTGTGAAAGCCAAAAACAGTGTTCTTGAAGAGATTCCACCGTACTTTGTTAAACTTTCAACAAAACAAGAAAAAAATGTATACGATCGCATTGTTTATCTGCGATTTCATTAAAATTCTGCAGAACCTCTATCATGAACCCATTTATCAAATATAATGAAGTGAGCTTCTCAAAAATGACTTCACTATCACTTCAAAAACTCGTTAGACAGCATTTAAACATGTGGCAATAAAACAAAAAAAAAATCTCATCATTTTAATCTTGTCACCGAAATTAAAACTCAACTGTAAATAATAATACATTTCGATAATTCCTCGCACCAGATAATTGCCCACATTCAGATACTTTCGTACTTATGTAGCTATATGAACTCATAGGTACATGATTACGCGAATGTACTCAATGTAGTGAGCTGACTGAAGGCTTACACTAAATATATATATATACATATTTATAGCCAGATATGTGCTTGTATCAATTAATTCTGATTCATTGGCAAAGCTAATTTGGATTGTTTTTCCAAGCAACAAAAAACCCCCCAGTAATCTTTTAAAATAATAACCAAAATATTATCAACAAACTAGTGGAACTTTTTTTTTTGGTTTTTAGATTTTCGAAATAAAAAGTTATAATAAATAAAAATATCTAAGTAATTGTCAGAGCGACCCTAGGCAACAAATGATAGTGGATACAGTGGAATGCTTGTCAGGATATTGGTCATCAGTTGTCACAATAGCCGTGTTATAGCCTCTGAATAAAACGTCCATACTCACTTTTATACTCACTTCTCATATTTATCTTCAAAATGACATTCGAATCATAGATGGCATAGACTATATTGGAGACAACAACTATTAATGAATAAATCATCAGCGTAAAACAATTGAGGGTTGTTGTCCACAATTTTAGTTTTTTTAGTCAACGCCATCCATGATTCGACTTTCTCCACACTTTATGTTCATTTTTGGTTACTGAGTAATTTATGTTAACTGTTCGTTTTGTTGGGTATACACTTTCGAAAAAAACACGGCTAATAAGAATATGTCGAAGGTGTCTGCAGTACAAAGGAAATGAGGAATTAAAAAAGTGACTTTGTAGAAAAACTAATTTTGCATCTTATGAGTGGTTGATGGCTTAAAACTAGAAAGCGGTTGCATACCTAACAGTCGAATAAATTTTGAGCTACACATGTAAATCCTTGGAAAGACTCCCACTTGAGCTCACAAAATGTCTAAGCAATGCAACAGCCAAAAGCAACTTCTACAGCAGAGACAAATATCCAGACGCAACGCAGTGATTGAAACACATTACACACAGCAAGGACATAAGCATACAATGTGTTTTTCCATGCAACAGAACAAATTGAGCCTGGTAACAGCAACAACAACTTCAACTTCAACATCCAACAAAAACTTCAATTTGAAGTTGCTCTTGCTGTGGTCAATGTGTTCTGTTCCATTGAAAAGCATTGATTCTAATAAATGTCCTCCAGTTGTCAAAGTTGCTGTTGCTGTGTCAATGTGCTTCTACTATAAAACATTTGAGATTTGACAATCGTCCTAACATTTCTGTACGTTTTTTGTTTACCCTTTGAAGCGTACCACCTTGTTATGACAGTGAAATTAACTCTTTCATAATTTAATCTTACTTTTAATTTGACTCCAGTGACATGTGTGATTTAGTCCAATTAAATGATAACATTGCATTCCACAGACATAAAAATATACAAATATTTATTTCGTATTTCGTTTGTTTTATTTTCTTTTCTTTTTTATACAAAAATAAAAAAAAAAATTTAATTATTTAATTTTAACTTCTAGCTGATTCATTTGGAAATTTTGTTGACTGTTGGCAGTCAGCTCAAAATCAAAGCAGTTGGCCAATTAAGCTATTCAGCAATTGCTTACCCAATTCATTTCATCGTTGTCCCATTCCACATAGGCACCAGCTTTTAATCCTTGATCGGTCACCAATATGTCTATGTTCAAGGTATACTGAAGGGTGAGCAGATAGGAATGATACTTTTTTCAAATTATGTTTTAGCAGTTGATAAAAACACCAATAAGATCTAGCTGTCCAAATATTTACTAAAATTTGCCAATTTTTATGCACCGTTTCAGGCTTGTCGAATGTCCAAAAATGTTAAAAAGTTACTGTCAAAATTTTGCCTCAGTTGTAAATACGCAACGTGAAGTTAACTGTGAGGACGGTGGCATCATGACTTCAGTGTACAGGCAATGCATTGCACCGTAGAAAAGTTTGAGCGTAAGTACACTCTTTTGGACCTTAACCCACCAGCCAGACAGTCATTGGTGCGAAATGAAGAAAACATAGCGATCGTAGCGGTTAGTATCGAAGAGAACCCAGAACAAGCAGCTGAATTGGGCATCGCCAGAGAGTCGACCCGTTCTATTTTGAAGTTAAGTTACATTTGTGTAAGATTAAATGGAAGCCAGCTGACCATAGACAATGCCTTTAATTCGGTAATAGGGCGCTGGAAATGTTGGCCGGAGATTAAAATGTTGGCCAAAGACTAGGCCCATTTTTGGATCAACGGCTATGTGAACAAGCAAATACTACTTGGCACAATTTGAATATTTTCTCTAGGACTACGTCAAGTCCAGCAACCCAACTAATTCGCACGCGCTTGAGGCCAACATTTGAGACGCTATTGCTGGAATAACTTCGTACCTATTGGACTGAGTCATTAAAATGTCAACTGACCCCTTTAAGGACTGCCAGTGTAGCCAAGTCAGCCTGTAAAATCTAACATCGTTGTGGTATTATTTGATTTGTTTTTCCTATTGTTCTTATCTGGTTAGCATATATGTATGTACATCATGTGTTCTCTTAGCTTGACCTAGACAAAGGCAGCCTTTCTTTTTTAATAAAAATTGAAGTCTTTTTTCACCTTATAGCTTTTTGACTGCCTCCTTCAAATGCACTGCATCTCCACGGTGTAATTTGTTATACAAAAAATAAGTAATGCAGCTTTTCAAAGCGCTTTGTTTCCACATCTAGACCATAGCGTCTACCAAAACAAGTTGTAAGTACAGAAATAGAATATCATTCAGCGAGGGGCAATAAGGTTCGATTTACTGTCATATTTTTGTACGGAAACCCCCACGTAATTTCGTATACTCGTATTCGTCGCAAGTTCATTCAATCCGAAAACAACAAGTACTTTTAGTTTCACTCCTCTTAACCGCTCGCAGTAAAATAAACGTATTCACCTTCAACATCTGTTTAGATATTCATAACGCACTTTTATGATTACCTGATCGCGAACTTGGTATTCTACGTTAGGAAGGTGTATTACCCCATGACACATTTTGCGTAAAGTAATTAAGCTCGCTTACTCATCGATGGTCTTTCTCAAGATCTAAACCCTATATGAATTTCCTATGAATGAATCACCCTTGTTTGAAAATTTGACTAATAGATACACATAAAGGTACATCTATTCCTTTTATCATACAACATGGCTATCTCCTTAGATATGGTTATCTTTTGTTTCCCCCATAAAAGTACCCCTTTAGTTGAACCGTTGCGTTGATAGGGGTGAGTAAAACAGACCCGATAAGATATGCCATTGTTTTGATAGATTAGCCCCTAGCTACACTGTCCGTAGAGCTAAATCAAAGTATTTAATAGTCAGTACAGTATATTAAAGTTAAAACACGGAACTCACCGGTAGTTAGAATTTTAACTTCGAAAAGAACGAACGAATCACGAACAACTAAACCTCTATTCGCTTAAGTTTAACAAAAATAATTCAAAATGAATTGCGTGGCTCATATTGTGAAATATATTCTTTACATTTTCAATCTTCTATTTGTGGTGAGTGGAAAGTTTATAAGTTAAAACCTAGAGAATATTCTTCTCTGCTTTGGATAAAAACATTTCATTTTAACGATAGCATATGTTACAAGTGTGGAATAAGCAAGCTTATATGAATAATAGCTCATCACGTACAAATGTACTTTTCTGAAAAGCGAGCCTTGAATAAAGCCTTGGCCATTAGTACCTAGTCACTCTGAAAGTATGTAATTATGCCTGACATAACAAACAATTATTGTTCTTATCGTTAGCACTTGGCGTAATTTAAACTGGTGATTCTGAGTGTTCCCCTTATCAAATTAGAAACAATTAGAATATATATCAAAACCACTTAAAGGCTTTAAGGGTTGACTAAGTGGTTAATAATTTTTTTATGGAAATTGTTGTTCCATTGTTCTCTTTGCAAAAATGTTGCTGCTAACAACAATTCCTTCAAAGTATGACTAATAATTTTCTAGCCAAACATTTTTTTTTAACAAAAAACTTTGTTAACTTTCCTAACGTGTTAAGGACCATTCACAGCTCGGCGAATGGGCGAACTGCGAATAAACAATTCTTAGCACATCAAAAGGCACGCAGTTCACAAATTTACTATGCCAAAAGAAGAGAACCTAATTCATTTATCGATTTATGCAGAAGAAGTTGAATTTTAAATAGTTTTTTGCAGAAATAAGCACATGCTTCCTGCGAACTGTTTAACATTATGCACAATTCACAGATGCGAAACGCGATCCATATTCACATAACTTAACATTCGCGAGAGTTTAAACTCACAATTCTTTTTTTTTTGTAAATGAGAAGTCCAATTCGAAGACTGCTGCGACAAATAGTTGCTGTAAATGACCAGCATTGGCCTTATTCAGTTTATCCCAAAGTTTATATTGTGTTGGTTTACGACCTAAAATAGTTACTTAGCACACGGCATCAAAAGGATGAAAAGTTCAAACAGCTTTGAATTGACAGCACAACTATCGGCGGCAACAAGCAAACATATATACAGAATCAAGTTCATACCCAAGGTCTTGATAAGTCTGAAACCGAGTTGAATCTGGGTTCAATCATCCATGTAAACAAGAAAAAGTGACTCAGCATACAACAAATTATTCACAACAAAATGATCAGTGCCTTCCCACAGTTTGTTCAATACTTTTATTTTGACATTATCCTAATTAACCGATTAAACCGTTATCGATGCTTGAAACGCGGTACACAGTAGCATCTGTCAAAAGTATCTGACAGTTGAATTTAATGTTAGAATCGCATTACGCCCTTTTTTCATAGCTTAATCACTTCGTTCTGCAATCTCAGGAAGAATCGGGAAAAAACAAAAACAAAATGATTCATTCATTGCCGGTTTGATTTTTTTTTTATATTTTGAGTACTCTTCTATCTTAATTAAGGAATGCAACTTATAAAAACAAGTTAAACGAAGGTAACAGCACAAGGAGCTATATTGTTTATTAAACTAAAGTCTGACTATAAAAGGCTACATGCGGGCTTACGTCATTTGAACGTTTGGTGTGGAACCTGTCAAAAATGGTTGCATGCCGGTTACCAGTCAAAAGTCTAATGTGAATATAATGCGAGAACCATATGCGCATCTAACCTTCTGCATTTAGTGTACTATAAACTTAAAGGGACAACAAAATAAATAATAATTATTAAACACTGACTATGACACTACATTTTTTTCGTATTTTTTACCTACTTAGTTATGGTAAAGTGTCAGCTTCGCGTGAAAAAGACAGCAAGTTTTTTTTGACGAAAAGCAAAGCTATTTTTTTGCAAGCCACTGTATAGTGACATAGTTTTTTTCAAGCTCAATGCAGAAATGTCAAAAAAAAAAGCTGCCAGCGGCTGATTAATGTGGTGAGAAGTACATTTTTAAAATATATTTTTGACATTTTCATGTTTATGGGCTTAGTGCGTATACACTCACACCTACTGAGAATTTAAGTGGTGAATTTTTCGTACTGCTCTAATTTAATATCAATCACATTAAAAATACAACAAAAATGTAGTGTCATACGGGCTTTATAAGCGGGAAAAATACACCGAATTGCTGTCAACTAAAAAATACTTTTTCCGACATCTGTCAAGTAAACAGTATTGCGGTTGCCTTTTTGTTAAACTAAAAATAAAAATTTCAAACTCTACCCAAGACATGAGCGATTTCAAACAACTTGAGTAAAATAGGAGTAAAAGAGCTTAGAAAATATTGAGTTTGTTAATTCTTTAGTCTACAGAGTGATCCCATATGAACTATTTTGTTAAAACAATTCTAATTTCTCTTTGGACAGGTATGTGGTATATTACTGATCGTCTTTGGATCGCTGACGCTAACAACGCTAGGAGACTTTCTGAGCTTCTCTGAGGCCACTTCAACAAACACCTTGCCAATATGCATTATAACTCTCGGTTGCATTATATTTGTTGTAGCATTCCTTGGATGCTGCGGAGCAATCAAGGACAACAAATGTCTCATCTACAGTGTAAGAAAGAGTTTTCATAATGTTTTTTTCCCAGAAAGGTCTTTACCTGTCTATTCTTTACGATTTAGTACTCGATTAGCATGCTAGTCCTCTTGCTGTTGCAAATTGCATTGATTATCTACACATGGGTTGCCAGGAGTGACTTTTTGGATACCATGGGAACAATCGTTGATAAGGCATGGGACATCGAACAAGAACAACCCAGTTATATGGATGCTCTTCAAATAAGCGTGAGTCTAGAAACATTTAATCTCGGTTCTAAGCGAGCATGCTAAATTTTATATTTTTTAACAGTTCAAATGCTGCGGTAAATATGCATTCAGTGATTACTCACTCTCAGGACAACAAATTCCAAACTCATGTTGTGGATCTTTGACTTCGTCGTGCTCAACTCTTGTAGCAGCCACTAAGCCTGGATGCAGAAATGAGTTTGTTGATTTCTGGGCCACAAACACGAATATAATCAAATATGCTGGCTTGGGTGTGGCGGCTGTTGAGGTAAATATATTTAATTGTGATAAAACTTTTGACAGGAAACTATTTTTTTTTTCTTTTTTATAGCTTGTGGCATTTATTTTCGGTTGCTTCCTTGCAAGCAGTATACACAAAGGACGAACAGTGTGAACAAATAACTGAATACAAGGAGATCCTCCATTGTGTGTGTGTTTTTTTGTTTTATAGAAAAGTTCCTGTACATATATATGACGTAGAATAAAAGCAAATAAATTATTATAATTTCAAAATCACCAGAAACAAAAATATGATGTCTTTAAGTTAGAAATGGTTATTCATCCTGCTAGTCACCTATATTCTTAAGGCTTGACTATAATTGAATTAAGGCTCTGGAAGCTGTCAAACCGATACTAACTTTCCGCTAAGTTTCATTGAGTTTCGTTCCATTTTGCTTCTTTACGTAGAGAGCGCTTTAATTCGCATATTTCGTACGGAGCGCTGAGGATGGCTATATGGTGATACACGTGATATACGGCCCAATGCACCCAGAGCATGACTTTTGACAGCGCGAGAGTAAAATGTTCCTTCAGTTATGACATTACCTTTCACACGCTTAATGCAATTAATGCTGGGCTTAAAGCTTCCGTCTCTAGTATTCTAAAATTAACGAATAAGAGACGGACATTTAGTTCAGCTTTTAAAAAATTATTTCAACTGAAATCACCGCTGTCCATGTCACCCAATTGGGGCAAAAAGAAATTGGTTAACATCGACCGATAGCGCTTGCTTTCCGTTGACAGTGATGGGCTGGCGAGCATACAAAGAAGTATGGTATATATATTAAACAAAAAAAAAAGGAATGGATTGAAAATACTTTGGCTCTTTGGCATTTCCTTTTTTTGTTTTAAGTTCCAAAATCCTTCTTTCCACAGTCTTCTTTCTACGAGTCCTGATATCGGCTTTTTCTCTCGTACTATTGCACAAATACAGACTGAAACTTTGGTTGATTTGGCACGGTAGATCCGATTATCCTCTTCGGTTCGGGAAACGTAGCAGAAAGTATCATTCGATGGGGTCTAACGTGGTTTCTTTTTGCTGGTGATTTTCCCACTTCATCCGGAGTTTATTCTCTTTGCTTACCCATTAGACTCAGTGTTGAATCGAGCTTACGTCATATACCGAATTGAATAGCGGCAACAAGATTGCTGAAACTCTTTCGAGGTTAATTGAGCACCGCTGTCAGATACAATTAGCCTTCGAAGACCAGCGAATACAGAGGGCGTGAAAGGAAATGTTCACTTCGAGTCCAATACGATTAACCACATGGCCTTTTGGAAAGGGTTTCTGGTTTTTTGGAAAATGAATGCTTTCCCAAACTTTCTATAATGTCGTCCAATTGGGGCATTAGTTCGGTGAGTGGCTGGCATTTGGTTGGCATTGCCTTACGCGGCTGTTGATGATGGCATGTACTGTCAACTTCCGCCAACCGTATCGACGGGCCAATTGTTTCATCCCTGACCTTGATGTAGAAGCGCTAATACCTTAGGTCGCAGCGCGGTAGGTATAAACAACCTTAAATTTGGGCTGTGAAAAAAAAACAATGCTAACAAACCTTCTACGATTATAAGAAAGCAAATGATTCTACGCTGCTTGCAAACGTTCTTGCCAACCTTTGTGTATTCACTCGAAGACTTGACGGAAGTCTGAATCATTTTTTGAAGCTGCTAATGCTAGCTTATAGTTTTCTTGCCATTGCTGTGGAATAAGCGCCTAATTTTCTTTTCTTATTCAAGTCCAGCCCTGAAAGAGTACATACTAGTGCTAGCTCGCTCACTTTGATTGTCTTCGTATCTTTGGATTGACGAGTGAGCACACACGATAGCTGTCAACAATTATTACTCAGGAATATTCGCACTGATAAATACCTGTGGGTTATGATTCACCCATCCTAATAACAAAATCAACTGATAAGAATTCAAATCGACGTTGATGGAATCAGTTACTCATTCTGGTATATACAAACATTTTACAGCTTACACTTCGTTTTCTCCTGGAAATAAAAGTTCAAAGATAAGCGGACATATTTATCATTAAACTATTTTTTGAACAATTTGAGAACCGCACAGAAACTATATTTACTTTAATTTACCCAACAGTTCCGCCATAGAAATACTTTTGGAACACATTTTTTGATAAGGGCTCCACGGGGCGTTTGAACTTAATGAACGGCAAAAACGAGAGGTCTTTTGAGAACCTGGGACCCAAATTTGTTGTACAACCATTCAACGGCAGCGGCAGTATTTTTCCACCTGTTTTCAACCTTACTGCCAACTTTCAGTGCACTAGACCTCATAGTTCAGAAGGCCAGCATGTTTGATTATAAAGGGTTATTCATTTAGAGGCACTTTGTTATGTATGGATTTTTTAAAGATGAAACTAGAGTCATGTTAACCTGTCACAACATTTTTATTTAGTATTGTTTGACATTTCATCAAAGAAAGACTTACTTCAGCACAACATCTGAAAATTATTCAGCAGTATTACGACAATCATCGTTCACTTAGGGCAACTTATGGTCTACCTACATAATCGGCCTAACGAACGCACTATTCGCCATACCATCGAAAATTTTTCATTAATAGACAATACACGACCAAATAGACCACAATCAGTACGTAGCGAAGAAAATATTGGCGCTGGCTAAGATTGTACGCAATGGTGCGAGAAACGATTTGCTTGGTTTATCGTATTCAACAACTTGGCATATTTTACGTAAGGATCTTGATTTAAAAGCATACAAAATTCATCATGATAAAATGCCAAACAATACTAAACAAAAATATCATGACAAGTTAGCATGAGTTACTTGTCATCTGTCAAGAATGCATACACAAAAAAAGTACTTTTAAATGAATTACCCTTTATAAGTTGGGAAATTAGAAAAATGGTGAACTTTACATTCTCTCTCTCGTTCATTCAACTTCAATTGAATAAATATGTTCAAATTCGAGTAAATAAAATGGCCGTTAGACTATTGAAGACGAAATCTACGACCAACGATTTAAACTGACTTTTACAACAGCTTATAAGGCTTTACTTAGTCAACCCTATCTGGAGCTCAGTTTATAAAAAGCTTATTTAAGCTTATTAATGCAACGACCGTTGGTCGTTGGATTGTTACATATAAATCGGTTAAAACTCATATCTCTACGCGTGTTCCTGGATAGAAATATCAACCGTCATTGGAAAATATATACCTTTAAAGTCTTTTGCCTAAAATTATAGGTACTCCACTTTGCGCACTTCGTACTAATACTAGTTATCCCTTTTAACTTAAGAGTATACTTTAACTTTTCTTCAGTGATATACACTTTTTAACATGCTGCTGAATTATAAAAAAAAAATCAGTCAAAAAAAACCTAAAAGTTGGTTTGCTTTGCTTCTCTTACGAATTACTGTCACCGAGATGACAGATAAGCCGCACATATAAGCCTTACTCCGTGTTAATTTATTGAATAAGAGGTTAGGGTGAATTTAACTTCAAAACGAGATGATAACGCTAAAGTGGGACTACTATTATTATTAAAGCACTTGGTTACGTGCTAAAATTATTTTAAAGTGTACCTTATTCAAGCATAATTTTGCGCCAATATCACTAGCTCCAGGTGGTTTCAATTTTTACCGACTATTTTCAAAGTCGTTTGCGAAAACGCCTGTATTGACAGTACATCAATGATAATGTCTAACACATCGAGTTAAATATTTGCCAATAATTAAATGCAAATATTACGATATATTCCTGATAAGAAAAGCAAACTATTTGCATATCGTTGTGTGCAACTTTCTGTACTCGCATGGACTGTAAGTTAGTTTTTCGAACACATTGATAGACTTAAGCTTAAATTGGAGTTATCTACAGAAACTGATAACATTGGTATCTCGATACCAAACTCAGATAACACTTTATCATTGCATTTTAATAATAAATAACTTAACAGCGAGTTGGTAGAATTTAGTGAAAGGCCAGACAACGAATTTCGAAGTCGACCACGTCGGTTATCTCGAATTATTTTCAACGAACAAAACTAGTGTGTTATAATTTATAAAGGTATTAACGCAGTGTGATTAAAAATAAATAGTCAATCTATTTATTTTGTTTTGGTTTAGTTTTTGTTTTTTATTTAAGAATCCTTTTTGCAGAAAATTTTAAAAATGGATTGCGGTGCGACGTTTGTTAAATATGTGCTATTTATATTCAATATACTTTTTGTGGTAAGTCGATGAGTTTTTTACTAAGTTTTCAAAAAATGTTAAGACAGAAAAAAATCAGTTAGTACATTCATATTGCAATGATGTCATCGATGAGTCAGTTTAAATGTAATTCCGACTCAAACCACTTAAATTTGTGGCATTTCTCTGAATCCACCCCCATTTTGTGCTAAATCACGACGCATTCAAATAAAATTAGGGAGACCATAGCTACAAATCATTTTGTTATTAATTGCTTACGGATAAAAGCAACCCCTTTTCGGAATCTTTTAACAGATTTATTTAGAGCAGTGCCTCTCAAAATGAGCACTTTAATTTGCTGATGAATGTACTCGTTGTACATTGTTTTCAGAGTATTTTATCTTATCGACAAAACAGAGTACGATTATCTTATCAGAGTTTCAAAAATTACTCGATAAATAAAAGCACATAGAGTAAGCACTCTATAACGATGATTAACGCCTGATAGTCAACGGAAAGAGAAAACAAAAAAAAAAAAGCCAAAACAAATTAGCTTTTCGCTTTTTGGTAACCATCTCGGATTCAACTTTTATCTAATTAATTTTATATTTAGAATATACCAGATACAAATGTTGTTATATAACTGGCTATTTTTTTTAACGAAATTAGTGCTGTTTACCCTACAATGTTTCACAGTATTTTACTAGCGATTACTTAGTTCTGACTAGGGTGTGGTAGAGCTTCTTATCTTATATTCACTTCCAACGAATATTTCGAACTCAAATAGGATTATACGATTTGGCGGCAATTATGACGGAAGTCTTTTGTAGTTTATTCGGCGAAATTAATAGAATTTAGCCATCATGATGCAATTGAATGAGGATTAACTATGGGTGCTATAGAATCTCTGCCTGGAATGAGTAGCCTTCTATAGTCTTCATTTCAAGCCTCTGTTAGCTAGACCACTGTTCCTAATTCGCACATGGTCGCCAGATAAGGGTTAGCTTCTCTCAGGTATTCGTGTTGTGCAATGTATATATTTTTACCCGAATAAAAGTGACGTACAATTTTATTCCTGACCCGAAGGACGATACTGAATTCTAGAAATGAAGTCGGGTTTCCCGAGAGATGTTGGAATCAAGAGTTGAAGCACGTCTAACTAAGTAGGTGAGGATTACTGTCATTGAGACCTGCAGTAAGTTAAATGTTTGAAAACGCATTAAGAACTCCAGAGGACATAGCTTCTAAGAGAAACAAGCTGCGCTAAAAGCATTATAGCTGTACTCACTACAGTACATGTGCAAGATACTCTGAGACTATCTTTCTCAAATCCATCCAACTGCTGGGAAACACGGACGGCATTGGATTACAAAATCGCTCCCAATAATAGTAGAGGCTTTTACGACAAGTGCATGTGGCAATGTACATTTTTTCGTCAAAAAAGAAAATCTTGTCACCCATAATTTTAAGTTAAGATTTTGAAGCCAGGTCACGGTAATACCCCGATTGCAGTTAGATCGACGAAATAGGGGCTGAATTAATTGCATTGCGCTGTCAAAATCCTAGCTCATCCATAATTTAATTATGCAACGTTACCGTATGTCATACCTTTTTACATGATGTAGCCATCCTCAGCGCTCCCTACGGAATGTGCGATTGAAACCGCAAAGGCAAAAGTGAACGAAACTCGATGAAAATGAACGGCAATCATGTGTATTCGCATGAATACGTACGACAGCGTACAGGGGCTTAATTTAAGTAGGAGTACACGTCTCTGTTTCGACTCTACATCCCAAATTTTTATCGGTATTGAAGACCACCAAATCACCCAGCACAATAGTGGTGCACTTTTGAGTCTTACCAGCTGTTGAAAGACTTCTCAAAGGCGATTAGCCCTAATTGGAGAGGATACATGTGCTAGAACCATTGAAGGCGTATCTGTTCATCATTTAGGTTATGTTACAGTCCTGGAACTATAACAAATCGCTCAAATCAGGCCTAGTTTGAACAAACTGCTCCCAGAGGAGCACATTAAGTTGTTGGGATCCCATTCCATACTCTTTCTAGTGAACACTTGCTTGCCACTAGTCTTCTGCATCTGGTAGCATTGAGCTTTGTTGTCAAGTTAGAATCGATCGGCAAAGGTTCTGGCGATACAGATTCAGGCCATGGCTATCTGGCTGAATCTAAATTTTCTATCAATCGTTTGAAGTGTTCATGCAAACATTGGTTTCAAACTCGTGTAAAACTAAACACCTTCAGCAGAGTTATAAAGGGGGGCAGATCAAGTGTAGGTCTATCACTTTTTCTCCAGAAGTTTTTGCTAGAGTTTTTGAAGAGCTTCAACTGTCGGAGTAGAACTGAGAATTCTGCTAAATAATCAGTCCACATCAGGTCCATATTAATAAAAAACAAAAACATTTATTTTCCTTGCAAAGGTATGTGGTATCCTGCTCATCACGTTCGGTTCACTTATGCTGACGAACATGGGAGATTTCAACAATTTCTCAGATGCAGTCCATACATCCAGCATTCCCATTGCAGTCATTGTATTAGGATGCATCATCTTTGTCATCTCATTCCTTGGCTGCTGTGGAGCCATCAGGGAGGACACTTGCCTTACCATGACCGTAAGTTCAGACTTATAGTTCTTCTTCGATTGTCTTATAAACTCTTCTCTTCCTTTCAGTACTCTGTGTTTATGTTAATCCTGTTGATCCTTCAATTGCTTTTGGTAATTTACATTTGGGTTGAACGAACAAACTTCCTGAACGCGATGAGTTCTATTGTCGACAAAGCATGGACGCAGCGCAGTAACGAAGGACATTTCATGGATGTTTTACAATTAGGAGTAAGCAAACTCAATAAAAACAAGAAACCCTTACTAATTTGATTTTGCGTATAGTTTAAGTGCTGCGGTAAGTCGGGTGCAACAGATTACACCTTGGCACTTGAAGCTGTTCCCAATTCGTGCTGTGGATCTTCGGCTACATCTTGTTCGGTTGTAATTGCCGCAAAAACTCAAGGATGCACAAAGGCGTTTGTAAGTTTCTGGGAAAAGAATACAAATATTGTACGTTATGCTGGCCTGGGAGTTGCCGCAATTGAGGTGGGTTTTAATTGTAGACTTTTAAGTTAGGAATTTTACTAAAATCATTTTTTTATTTCTTTTAGTTGGTTGCATTTATATTCGGATGCTGTTTAGCAAATCAAATAAGGAATGGACGTAGAAGGGCTGCATACTAATGCATGAAAATATTTCTTCTTTGCGAGGAATCCTGCTTCAATTGTATTCACTAGGAATAAGTACTAAGACTATAAGTTTGTAAACATAACTTTCTCAATAAAACACAATCTTACTTATACACAGTTAAGCTGTTTGAAAAGGATACAAGTGTATTGCTGTTGGTGTCAATCTTATGTAATCCGCCACATCCGGATAGCCTGCATGTCGAATATGAATTCCCCTCTCGCCATATGTCAAGCGTTCTTGTGTAGAGGTAGGATTATTAGGTGGTGGAGGTGGGTATTGCTCTCTTGTGCATGAACGTCTCTGCGTGGGTCAATGGAATTTATTAGCATTTCCCTTGTGACTAGTGACTCATTAAGAAGCATTAACACTCTAGCGCTATATCTTTGGCTTTATAAAACGTTTCGCATTTTCATATACATATGTATGTATATACTCATGAACTCAATGCAATCACTTGACTAGTACTGTACTCTTGAAATTCAAGCGTTTTTCTCTAGAACTGTTTGACTAATAGATCTTCCAATTAATTTCGAACAATTCTGAAATTTTTGACAGTTATTTGACATTTACGACTGGAAATCACCTAAAAAATCAGATACGTGTCAAAACCAAAACACGCTTATAGAAATTTAATTGTTTTTATACTTTTTTCCAGCAGTTATGACCTTTCACCATTCAAAACTTTGCGTCGTGAAGCAAAGGTTGAAAGTGATTGCCAGCTGAGAAACATTCTTAGACCAGAAATAGCTCGGTTGTGATGCTAGGTCTCCTTAGGACTAAAAAAATAGAATAATTGATATTTGGAAATCTTTTACTGCTAAGGTACTACTCCAAGATGAATAGCCGGAGCAACTAGGAAGAAATGTGACGTAACACAGTGGTTACATTAAAAATTCGGCTTATACTTAGACTTGTATAGAATATTCAAACTATTTAGATAGAACTTGAAATGATAACATATGTACGTGCGTGCTATTCATACACTTCATTTTATTTATTATAGTAACGACGCAAAGAAATTTTCACTTTCATAGTTTAATGAACTCCAAAGCACAACCAGCGCCAGCGCCAAAAATATCCATTCAAAAACAAAATTTCTTTCACCATAAATAAATACATTACACTTGCAACTACGAGCATGGGTGTGTACAAATTCAAATTGAAAAAAACGTGATAGTTTATTGTTTTGTAGAAAGAACAACAAGTGCTTTGTGTTACTTTATTTTCTAAAATAAATACTCTTTTGCCTTCAATCCTCGCTGTTCGTGTCTCCAAGAGTTAGACATCACCCTGTTCGTGACTTGAAAACGCATGCCTCCTTCCCATGGCATGTTCTCCCTAAAATCCTTGCAATAATAATACATAAGGCACATAATAATCCTTCAGCAAATTATTTTTATATGTATGTAACTACAAACCCTTACAATTCCATGCAAAAGGTTGCAAACAATTTAATTTAGAGCATCTAACTAGTAGATACATACATACATTTTTATTAAAGCCAACACACCACCCTAATTTTTCCATGCCAAAGGACACTTATGCGGATTCCATCACACCAGAGACATTACATGAAACTGAAGTGACATCAGTCCATGATGCCATCCTTAATATCCTTGGTAGATGTAAATTTTACTTTCACGATCACGATGCCAAATACTAATTGCGCTCCGTAATAAGGTGAGGCACAATTGTATCTACAAACTACTGTTTAACTTAAATTCGCTAAATGGTCTCCTCTCTGCACACTCACTCATAGAAACAATAATGTAATTTATTTCATTCAAGGTTTTTATTTTGCAAACAAAACTTAAACCATCTAGATACTTTATTTTGCACGCAAGCATACAAATACGCCACATTTTAATAAAATAAGCAACAAGTAGGGTAAAATTAAATTTATGCAAATTAAAAAAGTAATTCTAAAACTACGCAATAAAATGAAAAAAAAAAATTAATCGATTAAAGCTCCTGTGGTCCTTTTGGAAGCAAACATGCCTCCAATAAGAGCAACCCTCAATCATCTTTGCAAATAATGACATTCTTCTCTGCACAATGACGTCAGATTTATTCGATACCTACAACTAAACGTACTTTCCCCAGATAATGAAAGTGAAATTCTTTTCGAGTGCTTCCCCAAAATGTGTAATACATACTCGTACTCGTAGCTCCCATCCCATTCCTTGACCCGCCAAGTCAAGTAGTGTTTACATTTATACTATTGCTTCTACGTGTATAGAATGCTACATAAGTTGGTACACTTTGTAGATTGCGCACTAAAATGTTGCTCCCCTTTTGTAGTAACAAGGAGATTCAGTGTAGCCAATGCTTCCTACATCCTATTGCCAGATGGCTACTATCGGAAGAGAAACTGTTGAAATATTTATAGATTAGTTCTAAGATTCGTATGAAGTGTGGCTACTGTAAGGACTCCAAGATTTCAAAACAGGAAGTTCGCGGGTAAGGTCCCCGATTCAGCACCTTAAGAGCGACAGCTACTGAACATGTCTCCTAACCAGACTGTGTGGTCAAAGAGATGATCTGGAATCCATAGCACATCCCAATTATAGGTACCTCAATGGGACAACACTGACCTGAGGGTAGACTTCTTCCTGCCAACCCACACAGGTAACTTAACAATTAAATTGCAATGTACAATTTGATTCAGTAGTTGCTCTGACCACTTTCAAGCCAAAACGTACATATGTATGGCCTTGACTTTGGATATCTAATATACGTAAGTATTGCATGCGCTTTGTGATAGCCGGGTGCCGCCAGAATGACTGTACGGTGGTGAAGTAAAGAAGATAAGCATGGCTATTTATGTGTTGCTACGTGATGTGGAATGGAGCACCATGTAGTCTGTTCACTACAAGCAGCTAATCTGACTATATTGACGAGCCTATGGGATTGCATCAACCTGCTTCACAGTCATCTGTAGGCAAATCATAACTTGAATCCCAGAATACAAAGACTTTGAGTAAGAGGAACGGACACACTGTTTGATGAGAGGAAGCGCTTGTCACCTACTCAGCCCAATCAATGAGAAAGCTGGTGATTATACAGAGAGAGAGAGAATATCCATTTTTACCTTATATGAAGAAATTATGTCTGACGGAAGAATGCCTTATCAGAGGGTGGCCACGGCGTAGTGGTAGTGTATTCGGTCATTGAATGAGAGGTTTGGTGATCAATTCCCGACCAAGTCCATTCAATTTTCACAGTATTAAAAATTAAATAATTCGCTCAGAAAGCACTTCGTGTATTTCAACATGAACGCGAAAAAAATACTGTGAATTCAAACGAATGCAAAAATCACACACAACTCTCTCCCCAGTCGAATTGGATACCACCCATGGAGAATAAACATTGAAACCTAATATCACCTGAGTTTCAAATAAAACTACACCAACTCTTTCCTATCCTTTCTTCTCTCTTCCAAATTAACTAACGCCCGTGTCCTGTTAAGCAGTATAAGGGTATTCATATCCCCTTTGGCATGTGCAGATTATAAAAAAAAAAAAAAAAAGAGGCTATTATCCTCATGAGGGGCACTTTGCAGGATATAGAGAAGCTTAACAAAATTACAATTATGAGCTTGAAATCAAACTAACAGAATGGTTATGTCCAAACTTACTAAGTAATTTAAATCCAGTGGTAAAAAGCTTGCTATTAAGATTGAAATAATTAAGTATTACCATCGCAGTCCATGACTTAATAAAAATACACAACAATGTAGGTGTCTATTTCCAAGGTTACATAGATGACATAGCGCTTCTTATAAGAGATAAATTATGGCTACCTGGTGCCAAATAGTAAGCCTCAATGTCCTCAAAACGAGCCACTCATAATCTTCAGTAAAATAATATGTTTGTCAAAGCACGTTATATACCTTGGCTTAGCTCTTTATAAACAACTTTGTCCGAATTCTTATCTAACAATCGCATTAGAGACCTACAAAAGTGTTATTGGCACAAACTGAGGCCTAAAACAAGAAGAACATCTTTAGTCCATGCGACAGCAAAGGGGCTCTATTATACGATATAACGCCCAAACTAGACTAGAATGGGACTGTTTTCATCTTATGAAACTGCTAGCCAACACAAAGGGTTAATTTCATTTCAATGCATGGACAGCGACTATAAAGGAAATGAAGTAGCAAACCAACTACCCTAAACAGGATCGCCATCTAGCTTTTTGATATTTATGTCCTGTATCCTCTTGGGGGTCTTAAGGCCTCTACAACGTCTACGCATGTGTGGTTTCTAGAAATGTACCTTAGATCTCTCCAACTGTTTCCTAGTTGCCGTACTCAGCGTTACTTAAGTACATTTCACCTTGAAGAATAGCTGTCAGCTCTCTCAGGGATATTTTTGTCTTCTTATCCTAAATGAGCTTTAACATATGAGGAAGTTACAATAGACTCATTGTAAGCATGGTTTCTAGAAGACCAGATCCAACCTCAACCAATTATCTACTATTTATATATGTACATATATGTACTCAGGTTCGCGGAATAAGTACAATAACGAATGCCAACTGATATACACCAGTATACTTCAGACATTTACTTGCATGCAAAAGTGCTTCCCAAGCGCGAAAAGTAGTTATTATCTATAGCAAACAGCTAACAGAGTTGATGACATCAATCATCGCGTTGGCGTGCCCTAAAAGCAGAGACATCAGCATTATTTTCATAACTGCTCTCTTATCGATTATCGAAGCTCCAACATAGAACCAAACTATGTCTATATGTGTGCATCTGCATTTTCGCTTACATCTCCAAAAATGATCATTTGCCTTAAAATCGCATTAAACAGGATTACGTTGTTCTTTACGGATGTCAAACGTAAGATCGAAGTAACGTGATGCATTGAATTTAATTTGAAACATCACACAAAACTTTTCCAATCTGCTTCCTCAAAAGCAGCATGGGTTATTCATCTCGAGGGTAAAATAAGCAAACGCAACAAGAATCACGTTTTAAAAATAAATATGAACTCGAATCATTCGATTGGCAGCAGATTGAACATTGTTCTTGTTTTGTTTATCAATTTTATTAAAATATGCAACTTCACTTGAAAGCATTTTCCCATTTAGACTATTGTTTCCAGAGAAAATGTTATAAAATTCAAACTAGGTATATATCTTCAAACATGTGACTAAGCCTCCCACTGGTCTCTAACGCACTCCATTATATTTGCTAAATGACTCAGGTACAAAAGAGTACCTTCACTTTCCCTCCCGCCGAAAGTACATTTACGTCACTACGACAACACCAACCAGAACAGAAATTTTGCAACCTCCACCAGGGTTACCAATGCCGTATACATGTACTGTTTGCTTTATGTGCTTGTAGTAGGTACTTCCTCTGGATATAGATGAATACTTTTTGTCTCTGGCACGCAACGTGTAGAGGGAAACTTATTTCAATTGATGTGAATTTGTTTCAGTTTACTCGTGGACGCCGTTGCTGAAAGTTCTACTTGGAGTTAGTTTATTGTGTAAGTTTTTTTTGTGTTTTTTTAAAACCGCCTTTGTGCCTGGTTTTGTTGTGAACAAGTCAAGTGTGTTAAATAAAAAAGAAAAACAAAAAAACGATGTGATGCTTTTTTTGTGAGCTCTACATTGTGTGGCTCTCCGCTGTGACAAATCCGTTCGTTTTTGTTGTTGGATTAAATTCGACTATTGACACAATTTGTTTGTGAAGATGTGACATCAAGTCACGACGTTTTGTGCATATTCAAATTTTTCTTCTAGTATTTGACGTACCTACTCATTTAGAATTGCTTCCGCGTGGATTAAAAGTTATAAAGAATCATGTTTTTTTTTTTTTTGTGAATTTTTAGGTTTTACGAGCGCGAAAAGAATTGTATTAAAAATAAAATGGATTGCGGGACATCTATGGTGAAATATATATTATTCCTCTTCAACACACTGTGTTCGGTAAGTGATAGATAAATTTTGTTCTTACATTTCATATCCCATTCATATTG
Organism: Chalcosyrphus nemorum; assembly: GCA_949716465.1. Classification (NCBI taxonomy): domain Eukaryota; kingdom Metazoa; phylum Arthropoda; class Insecta; order Diptera; family Syrphidae; genus Chalcosyrphus; species Chalcosyrphus nemorum. The sequence continues at coordinate 84,288,375 of OX454332.1, forward strand.
TATGAAACCAATCATCTGATGATGTCATACTTCATCGAATCTCTTCGTACAGCTTCTCGAAATCGCATCGAGATTCCAGGGTAAAAAAAACAAAAAAATAACAAACCACTGGTCTGCTTTGAGCTGTCTTATACATACAAGACTATGTACAAATTAACCTTGAGAGCAAATACAAATAAAACGGATTATATATACCCAAATGCAGACACTATACATGTATACACAACTACGTTTCAATTTCGCACTCAATTCGAAAAGACAAGTTCCTTTCAGCGTTCATCTCTCTGAGTCAAGGGTGGAATGGATTCTTATATGAATTTTTTTTTCTCATAACTAACGACGTAGTAGCGGGAACTCCTGCCGGAATGACTATACGTGAGTGAAATTATTGAACAATAGATTTCTCACACAATTACGACGAGCCAAAGCGAAGCGGATGGGAACGGGAAGTCTGGAACGAGTACATACTATTAATTGTTCTCAAATCAGCTGCAGCTGTTCGCTTACTTCAAGTACAAATCATAACTAGGGAGTTATCAATTTCCTACCTTCTTCCACTAACGACACTGAACATTATTATCATCGCAAAAAAACCTGTTCATTGTGTAAAACATGCACTTAGTAGTATTGCTTCCAGAGATACACAAATGTTACGTAAAAAAATCAGCAAGTTTAAGAATGTAGGTAACAAATTGAATGTTTCTTCTTTTTTTTCGCAATTAAAATCCCCCTTAAAGATCTTGTTTTTATGTGAGATACAAGTTTTAATTTAAAACTGCGACAAGCAAATAGTATGTACCTACAACACCCACAGTATAGACATGTTCCCTATGTTCCATAGTAACGCGTTGCTTTGTTTTGTTCAACGCCATGGAAATGACCTATTTTATTTTTGATTTCGTACAAAAGATCCGATAAATAGAAAAGGAATCAATTCCAGTGACAGAAAAGTGCAAAATAATTGACATATGTTCCTACCTGACAATCGAGTGTCATATCGCCGTCGTGTCGTTTATCACATAAGAACAAATGAATTCACTTGTTTGTTTAGAACAGTCAGCAACGTGTGAAAAGGTTTTGCATCACAAACAGCCGTGCGAATGAGAAGTAATTTATTTTAATTTACCATTTAATTATTAGAAATTACGTTGTGGTTCTCAATGATTAGTACCTATACCTATCAAGTAGATAGGTATTGTTTATTTTTGGTTGCGAAATCGTTCGATTTTACTAGAATTCGTTGAAAGTTATTCAATTGAAACGACTGCTAGGTAATTAAATATATTTGCAACTCTCAACTCAAACTTTTCGCATGGCAATTGATAAAACTGTGACACAATTAGCAGACGTAAGAAACGTCACCCATTTTTGTCATCGTCTCATTTAACGTTTGACGCATCACACAACACCACACTTCCATGTAATATTGTTTGTTCACAGAGAAGGCTATCATATTCCTCATCTTTCAAGGTTTTAAACATTTATTCATGAGTTCATCAACTAGAATATAATCTGTGAATTATTTTCCTGTGCCTCTTATCAAAACATAACCATGACTTTGAAAAAAGAAACTTACCAGTAAAGACCTTTTTTTACAAAGGCAATGCAATCCTAAAACAGCTTAATTCCCTGACACTTTGCTTCCAACAATTTGGTGCGAATTAGAACTTTGCAAAATTTGGAATCATGATAATTGATTGGTGCTTTCTGCAATTTGAACTGATACATTGCCTAAGCTGACATTGCTGACAGTCTATTCACAGTTCAATCAACAAAAAATTGCTTCTTATTCGTCAAATACCTCAATGCCAACGAATCCATCAAAGTAACAGATGCGTTGAATACTACATACGTGTTAAGTTCTACCAGTTTTAGTTAACTAACCTCAAATTTTCAAAGCTAAAAACGTCATAAGCATTCCGCATTTACCTTTACTTTCAAAGATGACGCGACAAAAACGTCAAATCATCTTTGATTGTTCTCAAAACATAGTTTTGACGGTGACAGTGCAAATAATTGAAACTTTGCATGCCTATTAAATCGCAAGGTTTAATTTTTTTAAGTCGGTACTTAAACATACAAATTAGGTGCTTAAATAAATTGACAGATCTACAAACAGGTTTTAAAAATGCATTAGTCACAGACAAAAAAAAAACAAAAAAACTTACAATCGTCACGTTTGCTCTTCCTTACTGATTAATATGTGTTTTTCGGGAAAACTGCTACGTCACTTAAAAGCATTTGATTTCGCCAAAGCCAATGAGTCAGAAACCAAATTCCGAACTGTGATTACTTTGGGAATAAGAATGACCAAGAACCCGGAAGTTATTGTTATCCATTGTTATCCGGTCATAAGGTCTTTTTGATTTTCAGTTTTAAATAAGAAGATTTGTGAATCATGTGATTTCTAATTTCGAAAAATCTAAATCTTTTTGGTAAATAAAAGTTGATTTGGCATTTGATAAACATCAACACTTACGTTACGTATTGATCCTGAACTTATACGTTACCGTCCTAAAATGGTGTAGTGTCAAATTGCAAATATGATTTGTGAATTTTTATATGACCAATATACCAAATATGTTTCACTACATAGTGGCCATCCAGGCAGCCAATCCTGTCAGTCGTGCTACATTTTATACAGTAAACTCTTAAAATGTGTATTTTTATTTCAAAAAGGTCGTATTGAAGTCGTATTTAATTTTTCTCTAAAAACTACCGTTGTTCACTTAAACTATTCAATGTGTCAAACTGACAAAAATATTGCTAATTACCTCCAAAATTATACTAATTTGAACATCATTAACTTAATCACTCTTTATAGGTTAATTATTTGCTAAGTAATATTTTGTTACCTACTGTAATTAGCAACAAATGAAGTTGAAAAAGCGTTGCATAGCAAAATGTTGATGCCAAACATTATTCATGTATACATATTTACATACTCGTACATTTCTCTTCAAATCCTGACATTCAGTACGAACTATAAACAGTGTTGCCAAGTGACATTCTTAACGGATTAAAGGCTTGAACAAGTTCAGTTTTAAGACAAAAAGTATTCGGCCAATTATGACAGATGTCTGATTTCTTTGATACAAAAATTGGATGTAGGATATTCTTGCAGATAAATATAAATACATGTCTTTGACAGAGGAGTCAACGACTGTCAATGGCTGACTTTGTCTTCATATAGGATTCATTGTGTCAAAATTTGTTTAAGATGCTGTGAAGTTTGTGAGCTCAGACAAATATAAAGCCTCAATTATAGTAGTATGATGAGAAGCACTCATTGTCAGCCATTTAGCAGTCAACATTGCCATAGTGGCTTCATTACTCCTTCTAGTCCCAACGAGACATACTTATTTCAGACTTTATGTCCGACTTTGCTTCAGAAATCTTGCGATATACCTGCAAGAGGAAGCAAGTAATTCCCACCGAATTGTCTGCAACACTGAGTAGACCATTAAAAATAAAAATAAATAAATACAAATTTGACCGGAAATTCAAGAATACATAATATTTTCACAGTTCAATGATTTTTTTCCCCCTGTGCAAAGTTTTAAGTCAGCATTTATGTACATTTTATACAAGTGATATGGTGAAGCTTGTTTCCGTCGGGTGTGTCAACTTTTAGGATTGGGAATTGTTGTTACTATTCTTAAGGTTATTTAGCCTCATGACCTTTCGAAGTACATACACAGATGTCAAATGGAAGAGGTTTGAGTATTGCTGCCATTGATTATGTCACCACTAGTCAGCCTAACCGTTGAATTTAGACTATCGAATCATATATTTATTAGAATCGGTCTTATTTTTGCAGTGTACTAGTATAGCCAGCTCAGAGTGCATTTTGCAGATTCCTTAAACATTAGATTCATTCCCATCAAGGTTATAATTCCCAATTACTCTACCAATCCGTACTTAATTTCAATCACTTATTCAACCTAACCCAATTATGAAACAGATTAATTCTTTGTTTAGTAGCGACGACTTATGTTTTATGTAAATAAAAACCGGGTTTCTTTTAAGATTGTTTGTCACTCTTCAAACATCAAATAGCAAACAAACGGCTTGAAATGAAAAGCAACACTTTCGCCGTCTCCGCCCATGTTGTTTAGTTTTTTATTCTTTTCTTTTCACTTGTTTTGCCTGAGTTTGTATAAAGAGTTAAGTCAACAAAATTTTCAGGATCATATTGCACAGTTATGTACATATATGCAATACAAATTATGTAGCAAGATATTGGACACCAAAGTCAAGTTTCCCCTTTTTCTGTGTCTGTCCCCAAATTGGTGTCATTATAGATAGACATTTATTTTATTCCCAAGTAATGTGAATTATTTCTAAATTCTATTGTCAAATGTTTGTAATTACACAATACAAATAGTTTCACATGATAAGGGCGGTTTCAAGAGAAACATATTCATGTTGTGCTTTTTCTAGAAAGAAATATCGGAAGTACATGTTGGTATAATTTATTTACATGGGAAACATGCATGTGTTTGACCCTTAAGGCGGTAGTTTTACAAACTCTTAAAACATTGCTTTAACCTTCATCTAATGAATTGTTTTTTTCTGAGATAAAATCGTGATTTAAAAAAAAACCTTCTACATCATGCGGTTTAGTTCTAAACTGAAACAAAATTATAGTGAAAATAAATTTAATATTCATGCTAATGGGCAATAAAATGCCATCACTTCTGATCAAATTCAACAAACAAAATAAACACAAACAGAAGTTTTATAGATCAAAATGTATATAAAACAAAAAAGAAGCATCCGTGCCGTTTAATCATACTTTATTTTTATTTCGTATAAGAACAACAAATGAATCGCATCCATTGCATTAAATCAATTAAAAGAGGAGTATCTAAAAATACATGTAGGAAATAATTAAATGAGTTTTCTAAATACCTTGAACTGTAACGTGTATATGTAGATATATACCGATTTGTGCACATCTAACTTTTGTTGAGATACCTTTGATGTCGTATAGCAAGAATTAAACAGAAAATATTTTTTTTTTTTTCTTGCAATTTTTGAAAACGGATGATATCATTTAATGAGTTGAGCTAAAAAAGTGATGGATCATTGCCAAAACATCCTACTGGAATACAAGTGATCACTTCAAATAATGACAGGGAATTTGTTTCTTTATATGGTCTATAGTATATTCCATTTGATGCAGTTGCTCTTATGGTTTGCAACTCGGATCGAATGAATGGTGGCCGAGCTAAAATGGGGGATCTGTTTGATCTTGATTACAATATGTTCTGGGATCTCATTGAAATCTTTCTGAATATCCGACATATCTATCAAACTGTCATGTTTCAACAGCTGTCAAGCAAAAACAAAAATTGTACAATTGCAATTGTATTACGAAAATTGTAAAAATTTCGAGGTATCATTTTGTAGAGTCCAACTTTTGGCGTTACGAAGCATCTTTAATCTATAAATGTCTAGATAATTAACACATAGTTGTGAATTTATATTTACAAAAGAATTCAACAAAAAGAAAAAAACAGAAGAATCGGAATAATGAAAGTTTTTCAGATTATTTCGCTGTTAATCGTAACTAATGAATCATCAGTAACCCACTTTGTATTGGAGACAAGAGGTCTTGGTGCAAAACTTGCCACAGAGTCTAACAAAAAAGCAAATCTATATTTATCCGAGATGGCAACTTTTTTTGCTACACACTTTTGAGGACAGCATTCATTTTATCCGTAGTTTTTTTAGAACCAACATCTGTTTCCGTCCCTTGTTTTTTAAATCGACGCCTAGTGGTCTGCCCATCTGGATGCGTACAATGGCGGCATTTTCGTTCTAATCTGATATCTAGTCAAGGCCTGGTCAATGGTATATGGTTTGAAATATTTTTGAGATACTAAAAAAATAAATATCAGGCCGTAAGCAGCCCATAGAGGGCCTCTAGACCTAGCTTCTCACAACTGTACACGTTGTGCGTGGTATACATTTCTGCATGTACAGAAGGGACCTACAGTTTTATGCCGTATCCGAAGGGCAGAGGGGTTTTTGAGAAACTTTCTCATGACAATTATACTCTTGAATGCTTGTCAGACACTCGGAAGAGGTGGGGCCGTGAAAAAACTTTTGATGGTATTTTTCTGGATTCGAACTTGGAACCCCTTGCGTAGTAGTCCAACGCACTAACCACTGCGCCACGGCACCCACATTTTTGAGATACTATTTCCCGAATACCATTGGGCACACCTGTAAAAAAAAAAAATAAAGGGACTCAATAGACGGGACGCTGCTTTTAATAAGAGGAGAACCCTACCGCTGATAAAAAAAAGTTTGGTGATACAAATGACAGAGCCTTGAACACTTTGTTCCGAGCCCATCACCCCTTTCTGTGATGTGATTCGTGTATCTTGGTACTTAACCGAAAGATCATTGGCTCCCGATACCTTGTTTAAAAGGGATCTGATTGCAGCAAAGTGCACCGGGTTCAAGTGCTCAATATTAGGAGATTCGGTACGTGTACGATGACCATAGCTTCATGGAACTAAATCAAGCAATTAACTATTTTACTACAATGGACAGAAATGTTGGTGATATTTGTTCTTCTGCTTAGGAATAAATCTCACCCATTACAAGGAGCTTGAAGAAGGCTTCTTCTGCAAACCCTTCTCCGGACTCATAGCATTGACTCTGTGATATTAGTTGCAAAATCTGCTCTTTAGCTGAGCTCTGTACTTACGTAACTAAACTTGGGAGACAAAGTTGAGCACCATTGCTATTTGAACGTCTAAAAGTTAAGATCTACTTAATATAAAGAATTACATACCTCTGCCGGCTGACTACCGATTATTGAGTCGATATTTTCACTCGTCTGAGGTCTGACATTTCCAACGATCCCACATCGCTCAGATTTGACCACCATGGAAACTATGGGAGCATTGTCATTAAACACTGTCGGTAAGCACATTAAGTGACAATTAATGACAGTCGAGTCGTGTCCACTTCCATTCGCTCTGCAATGGTGTCCTTTTCCAATTCTGAACCTCACAAGTTTAATGTCTGACATACAAACCAAACAATGTGCTAGAAATACATTTTTTCAATCGTTTTGCCCACCCTGCTGTATTTCTTCTCTAGGTGGTCATTTAAAGTACATAGCATTCTTCATTTCTTCATTAGTCAGAAGAAAAAACAATTTGAAAATTTATCTACGCAAACCTCTTACGATCGAGTAGACTATATCTGTATGAGTAAACAAAATTTGCAAATTGCATAGTATCTTCCATGGAAGTAAAGCATCTCGACCTCGGTTTGTTTACACCAAGCGGACAAAACCGATACGTAAGTGTAAATATTTATACGCCTACTGTTTACAATTGTCCGCCAAATGGGTTTATGTGATATTAAATTCAAATGTGCAAGATATTGTTTTACTACGTTGCAACTATTAAGTCACGTATGAAGTTTTTAAAAACTAATAAAGTCATCAATAAAATACTGACTCATGTTGTACTTCTCGCAAATGTGATTTGTATTCGTTGGGAATTCAGAGAAATCTTGTCGCATAACAATCCACTGCTTCATCATTGATAGCCCCAAAAGGTGACGCCTATAGATACATACAAATCCACACCACATACACACTTGTTGTTTGTTGTTTGTGTAAGAAAAGATCAACTGGTTTCCATCAAATTTCTAAAAATAACTTCTGCATCATCGAATTGTTTAGCATACCGAAAAGTTTAAGTGAAAACTGTGAAAAAATTCGGCAAAATGTAAACATACTTTAAGTTAGTTTACGAAAGCAATATCTTTGATTAAAAAAAAAATTAAACTATATTGGGTAATTTGTAAGAACATTTTTTTGAGTTGAAAAAACTCAAGCCCTTGACCTCTTTGGGGAGAAGAGAGAAAAATTTCAAGCGATCATTCCTAATGGTCTGGTCACCTTCTTTTGTGCTCTCGTTCTCTAACAATAAAAAAATGATTCGAATTTTTTCTCCTCATATAATGGGCTAATGGAACTCAAAGTGCGGTCACAGTTGATGAGTACGGTGACTCATTTCCTCTAGGTCTAGTGCGACTTTGATTTTGTTTACAGAGCAATTGATGAATACAAACATCTTCTAGATAAATGCCAGTGCAATCATGATTCGCGAAAAGAAAAAAAGAAAACAATAATTCTATTTAAAGTTTCATTCGAAAATTTAAAATTAAATTACAATGCGACAGCAGTCAATAAAGAGATTGCTTTTAGGGTTAAGAACCACCCATCAAGCTTGTATGTATGTATGTATATCAGCACCTCGATGTGGTGTTCTGAACAAATTTATTTGTTGGATTGATAAGCAGACAGAACCGAGCCACTGTAAATCAAATTTGCATATTTAGATTGCAATTAATTGTACGTTGAACATTGACGCCATTACAGAGGAAAGTTTATCATCATATTGGAAGGGAATATAAATCACGAGTTTACTTGACACGCAATGATGATTATTGTATCTTTTACACAGGCCAAGTCTGAATTACATATATACAGTGAAAAATAAAAATAAAACTTGAAATAAATAACCACCTGGCTGAGTGCAAAAGAGACAGTACGAGTAAAACTCGTAAAATTACGTGACAATCGGAATTGGTTGGCCTTTTTGTTTTAGAATGATCAGAGGAAAGCACCATCTTTCTTGATCACCCGCCAGCGAATCCAACTCATTAGCAGATAAACCCAAACTACAGCAAGATGTGTATTACGTTCCAAGTCTAGTTGAAGATGCTTTCCTTCCAACGCAGCTACCGTTGTATAAAATCATAAAATTCACAAATGCGCGTATGATTTCACAGATTCGTAACCTTCTTAGTGGAACAAACCGACCCCCAAATGTCTGGCCTTCACATCTGGCTCCAAAGGGAGCGTTTTGTATTCCAGTTTACTGGCTTCAGGTTTCAATTTTATTCCCTGATTGGGGTCTAAATTATTTCAAAAAATTGTATTTGATTTTTGCATTCGTTTGTAATTTACAGAATTTATGATGTTATATACACTAAAGAAGCCCAATTGGACAAATTTTAGACTCAGCGAAATAAATTTCTATTGCTAAACATGTAATTGCTCTCTAAGGACCTGGAAGTGGTACAGATAGCTAGTACGTTAACATTGAGCAGCGAGACTATCTATTCAGTCGCCATTTTGTGAAGATCACCGATCGTGTAATCCAGAAGCTTAACATAGAATCTGTTTATTCAGATAAATCTCATCGCAATACAGCCACTGGTTTTCTTGCGTATTTCCCAGCTCTTCCGTAAATCACCGTTGAGCTCATACTTCCATTTAGCACTTCTAATGCTCACCAGTACTAGGTACTTTACATAATTGACTAAATTTGTCATTTCAAAGCAAACTGCTTCTTAAAAATAAATATTTCCGCCTTTTCTTTTATTTTTTCCCCAAGACACGAATTAAAATTTAGATAAAAGAAGCAATTAAGTATTATAACACACGCATCCGTACGATCGTCGTCGTCGTCATTGCGAAATTAATCCCACAAACATGCGTACTAAATTTTAACCTTCCAACTGCCTGCTGCTACCTCCCTGTATTTGTTGTTCATAATCGTTCGACAAATACGACGACTGTATTCTCTAGATCGAGAAAATGTAGGTATTAAATAAATTAGTGAGAAAAAAAAAGCTAGGTTTGGTCGGCCATGTTTGTTATTTTTTTTTTTTTCACAACAATAAACGTTGGCTGAGACAGTAAATCATTTGGCGTTTTGTATAATGAAACAATGTGTGATATAATGACTCCGGTTTTGTGACAGTGTTGCCGATGTTTAGATGATCTAGCTTAGCAGTGGTTATTAACGATGATTACGTAACTTATGTGGCATGTTAATGCATTCATTTCGGTGCGTGAGTCTCTCTTTTTCTGTTAATTGAACGAAAAATGATCGCGCCGATTGCAAGTCGTCTAAAATGATCTCCGCCCGAGATCACCAGCCCAGTCAATGGAATAATTGAAGGTACCTACACGGACTAGGTCATTTCAAAGGTCAATATAGTTTGAAGTCCCATTAAGAGCTGTTCAAATTATCTTTGAGAAAGTTGTTGAACTTTTATTGAATGGATTCATAATTGTAGATGAATTGCCTGCAACTGTAGCACCTAGTGAGCATTAAAATGAAATTATAGTTAAACCGAGGTGTGTTCATCGCTAGTCACATGACAAATTTTATGGCTAATTTACATTTTGAAAGAAAAACAACAACAAAAAAATGTAGAAATCCAATAAAGTCGCATGTAGGTCAAATGCGTTGTCACTCGCACAGAGTGGGCTGCTCATAACCGGAATTGTAATGTGGTACACCAAAAGTTAAATCACAAAATGATCACGTACGTAAGTTGAAAAACAAAACATAAAAAGAAATTCAATCGGTCTAGGACGAGTTAATTATACCCTAGGGCTTGTGATTTCAGTATTCTTTTCATGGAAAAAAATATATACAGTGCAGTTATGAGGACTAAAATTTGTGGACTCTTTCGAACTCAACCTTAAAACCCTTATTTATTAATTTGTTTATAAATTGCTAAATATACAAGCAAGTACATATTTTGAATCCCCGGTTGGATTAGGTTGAAAAGGATGTATTCGGAACTCATTAGGGTTCATTTTGCGTCACTATCGTGGATAGAATGCCAACGTCCAAGTTCTGTCAAGAACTTTCTAGAAACATGAAACCATAAGAGTTCCTTCTGATGATAGCAATTGTAATGCTTCGGCAGCTGTTAAAGTTACCAATGACATCCAGCTGTCTAAATATTCAGTGATGTCAGTATGCATCGCTTTACACTTGCCGAAGGAACTCAAAATATTAAAAAATGGTGCGATTTAAGGAAAACGTAGCCGCCGTAGAGGTTAGTATCGAAGAAGAGCCAGAAATGTCGATTCGGCGTCGATCAGCTGTAAGTTTATTTTGAGGTTAGATTCGAGTCTATAACCGTATAAGAATGTGCTGTCTCAAGAATTGAAGCCGTAAACGCTCACCAAGTTGTGAAGGAGGAATTCGGCGACTGAGTTATCTCACGGCGAAAGTTCATTAATTGGCGTTCATGAGACTTGAAAACACTCGATTATTTTCTCTGGGTCTACATCAATGTCTTAGTCTACGTTAACAACTTGACTACTTTGAACGAGCTAGAGTCCGAGACGCCGGAATAACGACGTTCATATTGAACGGAGCCATCAAAAAGTCGACCAACTGCTTGAAGCTCTGCTTTAAAATAAACCTAGAATCCATTTTATATTTCCCTATCGTTTCTATCTGGTCACCCTGTACTTTGTTTGATCTGATATTTTCAAGGGTAGGTCGAGATAAGACTCCTTGTCGGGATCCTCTAGAAAAGAGTGCATCTAGGAAGATATTTAACTTTTGAAACCCAAACCACACGGAACATTCAAAGCATGCACATTTTACACCAACTTTATTCTTGAACTAACAAATGAATTTTTCTTTCCAGATATGTGGACTACTACTTGTCGTCTTCGGTGCATTGTTGTTTAACGACGTGGGTGATTACCGCAACTTTGAGGATGCCGTGAAAACCCATCAAATTCCTATTGGACTAATCGTTTTGGGATCAGTTGTGCTCTTTATTTCATTCTTAGGATGCTGTGGAGCCATCAGGGAATCCTACTGCATGTCAATGACAGTAAGTTGAATCCTCGTTGCAAAATGTTCCTTAACTAAATTGTATCTGCATTTATTTTCTTTCAGTACGCGGTGCTGCTCTTGATTATGCTTATTGTTCAACTTGTATGCGTCGTATACTTCTTTGTCGATAAGGACAATCTCATCAATACAATGAGTAAAGTAGTTGATAAGACATGGAGTGAACGCACCAACAGGGCTAGTGCCATGGATGCAATGCAAGTTGCAGTAAGTTTTGCACACATTAAATGAATACAATTGCTAAAACTGGAATTTCTTTAGTTCAAGTGCTGCGGTAAGAATGGACCAACCGATTACTTGACCTCCCTGTCGGTTCCCCCACCATCATGCTGTGAAAATAACGACTGCGCGAATCCTTTGAATCTCTATACTAGTGGCTGCAAGAGTAAGTTCGAAGACTTCTGGTCCGGTAAGAGTGATATTATTAAATTCGCTGGATTAGGCATTGTCGGCATTGAGGTAAGAAACAATTTTGACTATTATTCTTAGCACGTGTGTCTAATGTATTTGATTTTATTATTTTTTTCAGTTGGTTGGATTCATCTTTGGTTGCTGTTTGGCCAACAACATTCGTAACTACAAACGTAGGGCGGCCTATTAAATTTTCTTACAAATAAAGTTTTCTTTTTTTTCTTTTGTACAAAATGCTAATAGCATTCCGTTTAAGTTTAAATATAAAGAGAACACACCCGAATTTGTTCAACGGTGTGTTATTTGAATTGTTTCCACCAAATTGTCTCACACTCATAAATAAGCTTTTTGATACATTTTTTCTTAAAAAATCCGAAGGATACCTTTTTAAAAAAAAAAAAAAAACGATATACCAACCAAATTTGTGCGGTTAGTTTTTATGATATGTTTTATAATATTAATATATGAATAAAATGCGTACAGTATAAACGAACGAAATGGCATGTAGTTTTTGATGAAAGGAAGAAGTGATACCTAAATTAATTTTTAATGCAACAAGCAGGTCAGTGGCCTATTCCACCAACTTACAAATTTGTATTTACAAGCATTAATTAACAAAATTTGTAGAATAATCATGCAATTACGTTTCACCATATTTGTGCTTTACAATTTTTGCTGTGAACCAAGTCCCAGATTACAGATTTGTAGTTCAGATCCACAAGCACAAATTTGTAGTTGTAAGTTGTAGTTGGTGAAATAGGCCACAGAAAGAGTGGCGGCGTGTTACTTTAAAACTTTTAAAACTGAGACGAATGATGAGTACAATACAAACCCAATGATGGATTTACACGAGTGACATATTCGCCAGAATATGTTCCAATAGGGGGATAACATTTGGCTTTGATGAATTTTAGCCAAAAGGACTTGTTTTATAAGATATTTGTAGAGTCAGAGAACATCTACGTATTTTTGCGTGATTTTTAGAGTGGAACTAAATACGTTTGATCGTACACGACGTCGAACAAGAAGCATCCTCCTGTGCCGCCCTCATTAACGCCTTCTGGATTATTATTAAATACATATCACCACTTGTTGGCAGGCAGTTTATTTGGCTTGCCTTATGCAGTAGATGCATCGCCGATAGATTAATAGGCTACATACCATGAAATTTAATGTCACGTCCCGCATAGAGTAACGTTGTCTAAAGAATTCGAGGTCAAAAGTGGCGTATGACAGGGTTCTATTCTTTCGCCGTTTCTCTTTTTTTCTGTAATCCTCTACATCAGTGGTTCCCAATGGGTAAGGCGCGCCCTCCAGAGGGGGCATTGCGACTATAGAGGGGCATGAACACGATTTGAATTGTGAATTTTTTATGCAAAGAATAGAGTACCGAACGCGCCCAATGATGTTTGCAGTTTGAAAAGAGCTGAGAAAAGTTGTGGAACATTCCCAGAAACCTTAATTGATGGTGCGTAAGCGTAGTGAAGGTTCTAAAATTCCCAAAAGGACTACAGGATGTACATAAGTAGTAAATAAATATTTACATATACTATGTAGTAAGTAAGTAAGTAAGAAAAAATTTACGACACGTTTGTATGTTACTAAATGTATTATCTTTACTTATGCATTATTATTCACTGTATGTATGTACATATAACGGTCTTGTGTGAGGCCTGACTTTACAAAACAAAATAACCTTTCAATTACATACCTACATCCGTTCTCCAAAATATATTATGGGTTTTATAATACCATGTTGCACGTGATCCACTTCATAAATTTTCTTCCCTTTGAATGTCACTCATAATGTTGTAAAATCATCAGAATACCAAACACAGTTTACAAACGTTTGCCATGCCACCGTGAATGTCAAGCAATCCCTCACTCCCGCCAGGATATAAAAATAGGCCATAACCTTACGTCATTCGTAACATGCATACGTGCACGGCTTTATACTAATTTACTTATTAACACTATTCATTCGCGAATCAAATTTATTGATTCAATTAAACTCCCATCGAGTAGAACGACTAATGTCCTGATAAGCACATCCTTTAATGGTTTCTCGCACCGACTGACTGTATTAATAGCAAAGTACCGTGCAAAATGATGATAGTCACGCACCTGCTAAAGAACACAAATTAGCTTAGCGCACACATGTTATCCTTCATCGATGACATGTAAGGAAACTTAGTTTTGCGGTTGCTGCCGCATCAGCAATATACCTGAGTTTGTCGGAAACCATGAATCCTATTCAAATGTGAGTGATTTGTGAGTTTAAGCTTTTAGTAGCAAATTTTGTTCGTCGATAGAACATCATAATACTGTCTTGTGTAGTGCAATATGCATCTAGTGCTCCTACATATACGATTAGATACATGCACCTAAAAACTTTAGCAGAAATCGATGCCTAAACAAAGTTATTTTGATTGCATATTTCTATTTTGTATGCATGCAACACGAGATCCACTTCAATAGAGGTATTCCTCATCCTTGCATGTATCTGTAAAGTTTTAAAATTTATCCAGTCGTATTGTGACTATAATCGAGGCATCAGAAGGTTGTGTCCTGCTCTCGCAAGGAGTTTCTTTATTTTTTTTTTCAACTAAGAAATAAAGTTAAATCAATTAAAAAAAAGGATTCATGTCTTCCTGGAGTAACTGGAAGTCCCGGTATGTAATTATATTTCACATTCGATTGAGTTATAAACTGCAAAGTGACTTATTGGAGTGAGTTGTTTTACTTTTCTTAAAAATATCGCCAAATAAAAAAAGAAACAGTTCATAATCCTCTGTTAGTGTGTATCTCGAAACATATTCCTATTCCGTAGCTATGAGCATTTCAATTATACACACGCGGCCGCTAGTTTCCATTACATATTATATTTGAGATAACATTAGGAAATGGATAGTGTTTAATTTTGTTCTTCAAATTTTGTGGGTGTTCTATAAAGGTGCGTCCAGACCGAGTGAAACATTTCAGAAACAAATAAATGTTTCAGAAATGTTTATGATATGTTTGTGAAATATTTCAGAAATGTTTCACTCAGTCTGGACGCACATTAACAGCTAACTTCTCATTCATAACAGAAAGCATTATTGGGAAACTAATTTTGAGAGAGTACCTGACATAAACCAGCAGAAATGGTAGGCCACCCTCGCGCATTTTATCGTCCAATATCTTGGAAACGGTAGGTTTGGGCCCAATATCTATAACCTGAGACCTTTTCCGGAAGAGATAATAAAGGATAAGAAAGAGTTCGTGCAGTGGTATTTAAAAATCAGGTGGTAAAAGGTTTCATTATTAATTTCCATGGGTGGTGTCCAAACCGGTTGGAGAGAGCTGTATGTAATTTTTGCATTCATTCATATTTCACATTATTTTTTTTATTTCGCCCAAAGAAACTTAATTCTAAGTCTGGCAGGTTGATAGATGAGGTGATGGTTCAGAACAACCTAATAGTGTATTATTTTGAAGATATTACTAATGCGTCTTTATGATCTTGTGGTTCCTTGGATTTCTACCACGCCTGAGTACATGCGTTTTAGTCTTTGTTGACTTTGATTCGTCATTTATAGTGGGTGCCCACGGATTGAACCAGAGAAGACTTTTTTGCTTACATAACCTAACTACAGATTGAACTTATTTCCAAGTCTGCGACGCTTGTGGTGAGTGTTTTCAATATAAGCTCTTCGTCACTGAAGCTCATACTCGAATTCATTAAGAAGACGAGAAAATTTATATACAGTAAAAGGGGATGCTTTGTGGTAGTAAAATGGACAAGTTGATGTCTGAGTGTTCCAGTGAAGCTTTTTCTATCCCAACAAAATTATTATAAGAAAAAAAAAAGTCTGACAGGTAAGTAGATAGGCGTGTCGGTTTAGTGAAACCAATAGCGATATCATTTAGTCGTCAGGATGTTGCAATAGAAAAGGCAACATTAAACACATCGGTAATGTGCAATTAAAACAAGTGCTGTCCAAGAATCCAGCCTTGCTCTATATCACGTTAAGTTCGAAGTCCTCTAACAATTTTCCACTGAGCAAAGCGTAACCTACAAAGTCAATATTAAACCTTCGTTCGTGGCTTTTATCAATATGCTTCGTCAAAACTGAATGACGTTTACCCTGTGTCATTATCCGAACCAAGGCTTTCATGCCTGTCTTCACGCTCTAACCTTTGTCTACTCTTTCCAAAACTTTCTTTAAAAGGTCGACTTATCAATAATGGCTTGTCGTCTGTTTTTGTAAGTCTATTAGCCTCAACACAGATTATTTTGACTCTTTTTCGCTTTTTAAGGTGCGTCTAGACCGAGTGAAACATTTCTAAAATGTTTATGAAATATTTAATAAATGTTTCAGAAATGTTTCGCTCGGTCTGTGCGCACATTTAGAGTTCTTCCTGTGAATTTTTTAAGTGCCAGTATATTTTAAATCACTTCTGCCTTTAATAAAATTAAGTATTATATATCTTTTTATTATATTTTAACAAAATTTCAATCTTACATAACTATACTTACAGCATTACGGCATCAGTGCGAACTACAAATCGCATGAATGCTCTTCTCAATGAAACAGTAGCAAGTAGAAGAAAAGCAATTTTACGATCTTCAAATGATGGTTCCACCGAAGCTGACGAAGAGTGTCGCCCAAGATTAGACATCCAATTCTTGAAGCGTAACTTCTCAATGGAACAAGTGTATAAACTGGTAGAAGCAATTGTCGAAGAACGTCTTCTTTGGGATAGGCTAAGTCGAACTTACGATTCCTGGCGAGCTGTTCACTTAGCTGAGAGCTTAGCTTCTGAGATAAGAGACAGAATAAAATGTCTTCATTATAAAAGGTGTGTATAGTTAAATATAGTATTTATCTGTCATTGAAATATTTAAATTTTACATTTTTCAGACATCGAATTGTCTGCATTGTGTCTTTGATTGAAAAACAAAATCAAGGAATAAGTATTAAGATGAACTTCCTAATGGATC
The DNA here is from genome assembly GCA_949716465.1 of Chalcosyrphus nemorum. Lineage (NCBI taxonomy): Eukaryota > Metazoa > Arthropoda > Insecta > Diptera > Syrphidae > Chalcosyrphus > Chalcosyrphus nemorum. Next base: position 84,305,484 of record OX454332.1, read on the forward strand.
CAAGTTTCGATAATTTTACAAAATTTGTATATGAACGTGCAACGTACACAATTGTTGTAACAGTATTTTTAGTTCATAAGGATTAAAATAAATACAGTCTGGAGAGGTTGTCGACTACCGTCTTTTCGAAAATTGGGATTGATTTTATTTCGTTCTTTTAGCCTGTTTTGGTTGTTAGGAGTTCACTGAAATAAAATAAAGTAAATGAGAAAAACAAACAACGAACGTAACAGCACGATCTCGAGAGCGGAAAGGCCAAACCCTCACATTTCGATGACGAGTTACTCGTTAGTAATTGTTGTAAATCGGCCAGTGCTAAGCGAACAAAGTTTAGGATCTAAATATAACATTTTGTCAGTAAATAAGCCTGTATTACGAAAATCGCAGTTGAGCTGCTAGAAATCTAAGAAAAGGTCAAAGTAAAAAGTCATAGACCACAGGATCTAAGTTGCACGTGCTTTATTTAAAATATAAAAAATCACATTGGACGGATGTGCGATATAATTTAATGTGTTCTGTGTAGTTGCATGAAAAACTTAACTAAAAATAAATAAACAAAGTAATAAATTAAACTAAAGTTCAATCCCACTTGCAGCTATGAGATTATGACATAGCGGACAAGTCCGATGTCGTGAAATTTCCATTGGCGAAGCACAATGGTGGCATCTGGAGCACATCCAAATGTTGGCCGGCTGAGTGACTGGCTTCCCGGAAGATATGCAGGCCGGGAAATGTGCGCCACAGTTAGAGCAGGATGGTAAACTAAAAACAAAAAAATATATATACATATGTAGCTCGATGCAGTAAAATAAGTACCCACCTATCAGGTACCGGAGCTTGACATGAATAACACTGCACCAAATCCAATTGATGATCGATTGGCTCGTTCTTACAAAAAATACTCACTGCAAGTTCCTCGTACTCCTGTTTACTCTTCTCAGATACAAAATCTAATGATTCCAACTTAATGAATGCAATAGAGCATGTAGCTTTAAAAAAATAAAATTGACGCTTTAGCTACGATTATCTAAGGGTACACAAGAAAACTTACCAAAAGAACGATCAGCACAACTGGCTAATGCCAACAAACTATAAATATCTTCTATATTGAGCACATCTTCATAGTCACGCAGTCGCAAAGCAGTTATAACTGCACTGTGTACAATTCCGAAACGCAACTGTCTCTGTGCCAAAAGCATGAAGTGATATGCCTCAGCACAGTGCCATATGCGCATGATTAGATTCGACTCCTCGGTGGACATGTCTGCCAAAACGTTTGTACGATCAAATCGTAAATTATCACCAGAACTTAAAGACTTTAGATGTTCCTCAGCGAGAAGCCCAGCAAGGACGTACAACTTTTTGATTCTTAATAAGCTTGCCTTCTTTTTAACCTCACGTTCGGCTAGTTTTGTCAGGAGATGTGCTGCATCCAAATATCGTGAAGCTTTCTTCTGCAATTCAACGGCTTCCGGCAAACGTCCCTCTTGTAACAGCTGCGCTGCGTGTTTCGATAAGAGAACACCAACTTGTGGCATTTTATACTGCTGGGCCAAGTCAACAGCTTGTCCCCATTGGCGCAAGTTTACACATGTATTTACAGCTGATTTGTGATCACCTAATTTCAAGTAAGCTACAACAGCTTCGTTGCACATTCCTGAAAATATTTCTATATAAAACGGAGATCACACAATATGTAAATGCTAACTCACCAACGGATGCCATCATTTCGGCAATTTTCGACAGCAATGGACTCCTATCCGGCAGTTTGTCAATGCAAAGTTTTAGCTCATCGAATTGTTCTAAATGGTACAATGAATCCATTAGACCCTCGATGTGATGGGCCTTTTCAAAGTACTCCTTTGCACTTTCCCTAACATCAATTGGTTAGTTTCAATAATCAAAATAAAAGCAGACAGTCACCTACCATGAGCGTAGATTGGCGAAATGATTACCGATTTCCTTCCAAGCTGTTTCCATTTGCTGATCAGATATTCCTGGACCCATTCGATAAAGCTGTACTACTCTGAACCAATCGCACAGTGTCGTGCGTAAGTCAATAGATAGATCTCTAGAGAAAACAGTGCTACGGAGGACAGGCACAATAAAAATATACAACAAACCTTCTATCTGCATCCATATACAACTTCTCGGCCTCATCAAATTGTCCATAAAACGCTGCGATCTCTGCTTTCTGTAAAATTTCTGAGGGAATATTCCTCAGCCGTTTAATAAGTTGAATGCCGGGATAATTTGCACATCTAACAAATGCACTCTCAGCTGTTTCCATATCAAGTTTCTTCAGAGCTGCCTCTGCCAACAATCTCCACAATCTCGGGTGTGGATTGTCTTCTATAAATTGCTTAGCATCGTCGATCCCAACGTGCGTTAGCAGATCATCAGTATCCCGCAGCGACTTAACTCGAAGCTGGATAATGTGATTTGTTGGATTCTGCGTCTCACCGCCGCTCATGATGTCATCAAGCAATACACTTGTTATTTCTAGATCCTCAAAGCAACATATGTACCCGGAACAGGCAATTGGCTCTTCTGGGTCATTTCCGCGAAACACATACATTCGGGTTTTCTCCATTAAAGCCAGCAAAAGTGGATTGTCTTTTGCCCAACATATTGCCCAGACATCTTTACGTTCTACACGACTGAAGTTCAGCTGGGTTTCCTTGTTATCATCCAGATCAAGTAATGTCATCACCCCAGCGTGATCTATTATAGCAGCGCGGCTAAGTAAAGAAACAAATTAACATCAAAGCATAAATTGACGACAGACTAACTTACGTGGAGTTACAATTGATTGCCATTTTACAAGCACAGTTTAGCGTTTTGTGTCTGTTCCTTAAGGCGACATTGGGCACACTGTATTCATTAATGGTTCCTGATTTCCGTGATACCAGAAGGAGTTTCTCCGATAAAGTGATAGCAGAAATCGGATCTTGAGTCTTAATTGGCGGCTTCATACCTAGTTCCTTAGAATCAACACCAGTTGGTGTTTCATCGATGTGAAATCGTTTTTCCTTTCGAGTCTTCACTCCTTGGATGTTTGTCGAACTCTGCAAGAGGAATAATGTAACAGACGAATATGTATGAATAAATTTTCACCTACTTTTGGTGTGTGGTACTGCCAGAATAGAACCTCTTCATTTGAAGCTATTACGACATATGTAGAGTTGATTGCGATATAGCTCGGCCTGACGTCCGTATATTTGGCTAAAAACAAAAAATATCTTAATTGTTGCCCAAGTCATCTGAGAGAACACTAACAATCGACAGTAGTTCCAATAGAATTGCACAACAATAATTGATAGCATTTTTCGTCGGCCTTTCGATCACCCATATCTCGAATATTTGCATTCAAACACTGAACTGCTATCACACAGTGCTCATTACAAGCAGACATGCACAGCGCAGGCTCTACTTCCTTCAAAAAGCTCTAAAACACAAATTAATTCTCTACAGACTTCTTTTTTGTTCCTCAAACCCACCTGATTAGATGTTGTATTCCAAAATGTTATCACATTCATTGCCGACTCATGAGCAGTATTTAGAAAAACAACGGTCTTTTCAAAATAACACCAAATATAGTCGGGTCGAATGTTGGCAAAGTAAATGAATGAATCAACAGCCATTGCGATTCGTAGTGATTGACCTTCCCATGCCATCGATGTTACTTCGTTACCTGGAACCTTAAGGGTGCGAAATTCTTTACCAAGGGGAGAAAAAAACGACACCTGATTGCCCTCTTTCGAACTAAGGTCAGCCTTCATTCCACATATTGCTAGAACAGAACCATCATGGTTCCATTGGGCGTCGACGTTTTTCATATCTGTGTCGAATATTACAGGAGCTAAAAAGAAAAACGCATGAATTTGCAATTGGAATCATTTTGGGCGGCTGAGATCATCTCACCATCGTCACTTTCGTTTTTCATTATTTGTACTTTTCCAATTTCGTAACATATAGCAAGGATGGGACGGTTAGGAGCTACCTTGCCACTGTACCAGCACAAGTTGGCAATTTTGTAGATGCGGCTTGGACCCAGTGGGACGCATTGGATGTTCACTTTAATCTGAAACAAAATAAAAGGTTTTAAGTGCATGGATTCGGTAAAAATTCAACTGGTCCCATTTACGGTATAGGCACCTTACAATCATTAAAGACCCTCGCTTAGAAGACTTCTTCTAAGAAAAAAAACCTTACCGCAAAGTTTCCCTGGTTATCATATAGGTGACATTCTCCATTGGCCAAACTAAATAGTATGAGCCGATTGTCAGGACTCCACTGTACTCCAGTTAGATGGGTATTCTTCAGCTCCTTTCCCCATATCCGATTGCCATCCACTGAACCTGCAAGAACTCTTATTAAATCTGCTATCCGAATTTTTTCTGTGTTCCTTACCAACAATAATGGCGCCATCTTCGTACACAATACAAATCTTAGTTCCATCCGATGTCCATGCCATTCCATTGACGGTGGACTTCTTCCGATCGTTCGTCATTTCTTCATACCACGAGCCCTTATACAACATCCAAACCATAATGACACCATCCACATCCGACGAAGTAAGCTTTTGTTGTGAATCATTCCAAGTGACAACTTTGACTTCCGCCTTATGTCCATCTAGTGTTTGATTCATTGAAAGGTTGCTTACGGCAGCTAATCCCCCTTTGGTTTGTCCATTGCCACTTGCTATTCAATTTGAATAAGTTTCTGACGATTTTTTACTTTAGGCACTTACCTTGTTCGAGCTTGAGAACTTTTAAAAGACCATCAGACCCGGCCACAGCGATGTAGCCCTGTTCCTTGTTCCAGGCGATGCTGTTCAGCTTAACATTGTTGGGAATTGCAATCTACTCAAACGGGGTTCATCGAATATTAGTAATTATCGATAGAAAATAGACGAATTACCTTTTTGCTTAGGTAAATAAACATCCTGTGAGTTTTTTAATATAATTTCTGATAAACTTGCAGCAATATTTGATTCATAAATTCGGCAATATCCAAGAGTAACTTATGTCGTTTACATTTTTCTGTTTGTTTACGTTTTTTGTTTCCATGACTGTTGACAGGTGCAACGCATAGTTGGAAAGCCATATGGTTGGTGTATGAATAAATGCAGTTCCAGAGCATTCAAAGGAATGAGATCAGGATCGCTCAAAATTTGAGATCACCAGATAGTCACCCCAATTCTTGAACGACAGTTCGTATAATCGTATTTTATCCCACCACAGTCGTATCTTGTGAACAAGTACACGACTTTTTAATACTTAATATGACTATGGTCGGATCCGACTATCGTATTCGAGTTCAGGAATTGGGGTAGTAATTAAGTGGAAATTTTCTACAATCTGTAAATCACTCCTAAACGAGATATTCAGAATCCTCTGCTGGATACTTGCACATGTGGAAATTGAAGGAAATAAAAGGCTAACGAGCTTGCGAAAATAAGGTCAGCGCTGTACGAATTGCAGGCTCTCCCGTCTGTTCTTAACGGTCAAGCGATTCAACGCTAGACTCATTTAGACATATGCGCTGAGACAAAAACGCTATTACTGGCCCTGAACAAGGATTCCAATTGAACATGTAATTTGTCTTCCACTCAACTATTTATGTGCACATAAATTTCTTGTTTTTGTTTTTACAATGAAAAATCGTTGGAACATATGGCATTGACAAGTAGTCAAATGGAAGAATTTTTGAGTGTTGGTGTTTTCTGTGTGGCGTCCGAAATGAAATCTGCTAGAGAAAAGATCTCCCAGAAGATACTTCAGAAGAGCCAATGGAACTTGATTGGCAATGTTTTTCTCTTTAGAAGATAAAAGGAAGACTTCTTCTTGCTCAATGGAAAGTGACATTAGACCAATATGAAGAATTATTTTGTTTCACTTTTTCAATAAACATGTAACAGATGTTGTAAAAAATATACTATATCTAAAATTTTGTTATATTTTAGATTTCTATTATATTCTAATTTGAACTTGGTTTAAGTGTAAACGTCGCATTAACAAATTTCCAATTTTTTGTCTTCTGTTCCGTCTGAACCCATGTTATGTGCATACACCTTAAAACGTCGACCACTAAACACAAATGTCACTTGCTTTTGGAGGCTTCCACCGCAAATGTCATCGCAATTTTTTTTCAATAAATTCAGCCACTGAAAATAGTAAATTTTCAAAATGAGTTTAAAGGTAATTAACTGTTTTAAAATAATTTGAAAATTTATAATTTTTATTCTTTGGAAAATATAGAAAATAAATGAAAAGAAATTGGAGGCCTTCACCCTCGGTGCGATGGGTAAGAGGCCACTCTCTCGGAAGGAACTCGAGGATCAAAAAAAGCGTGAGGAAGAAGCCGCCGCTGCTCATGTAAATTTTTTTCTTTATTTTTGTCTTAAAAACTTGCTCCTAATTATTCTATTTGTCAGGCTTTCAAAGAGTTTGTTGAGACTTTTCAAGAGCCACCCGCCTCTTCGAAGATTTGGATCAAAGCTGGAACCTATGATGCCGGCTCTAGACGTTAGTATTAACCCAACAACACCATGTAGTGCAATTGATTACTTGCTTTTTCTTTAGGCGAAGACAAACGAGAGAAAGGTAAGATATACATACCCGGCAAGGGAACGGATGAGAAATCCACCGCGGAACGAGCTCAGGAATATGCCAAGATGTTGGCATCGGAATCCAAAAAAGAGTCGCTATCAACAAAGAAAAAATCACAGGAGAAAAAGAAAAGCAATCTGGAACTCTTCAAGGAAGAACTGAGGCAGTAAGTTGAGAATTATTGTTTGGTAGGCTTGCGAGCTTTTGTAATACTTGATCTTCAGCAGGCCAATGGCCAGAAAGATAGCCAGAAATGTAGTTGTTTGATAGCCGTTAGTATGGATTTTCAGACCTTAAATGACTGTTGTGTCTCTTTAGGTGAAAATCTATTTACGAAGAATTAAAGAGGCGCCTAAAACCTTTTCTAATGATTCATTTATTCTCTTTTCTTTAGAATTCAGGAAGAACGTGAAGAGCGTCATAAATATAAACACATTGCCCGACAAACAGTCGTCAACACAGAGTCAGATAATCCAAAAGAATCCAACGAGTCGGGATCTTTTGATAATGGTGATCCAAACACCACAAACCTCTATTTAGGAAATCTAAGTCCGAAGGTAATGCTCAAAACACTATGACTGAGCTTCATATACATTATTTTTGCTTAAAGATATCAGAACAACAACTAATGGAACTCTTTGGACGCTATGGGCCACTAGCAAGTATAAAAATTATGTGGCCGCGGTCGGAAGAGGAGAAATCCCGTGGCAGAAATTGCGGTTTCGTCGCCTATATGAGTCGTAAAGATGCAGAGCGAGCGCTTAAAACTCTACACGGCCGTGATGTGATGGGATACGAAATGAGATTGGGTTGGGGCAAAGCTGTACCCATTATGAACCAACCTATATTCATACCACCGCCAATGCTTGAACTCACTCTACCTCCATCACCGTCAGGTTTGCCATTCAATGCACAACCTTCGCCAAATGAAACACTCACTACACCTGAGGGTAACTATAAGGAGTACACAGACGATCCTGAGAAGACGGAAATTATGAAAAAAATCCTCTACAATGCGGTGGTTAAAGTCTTCATCCCAACTGAAAAGTAAGCGTTTGCTTTGTTGCAAATATTGAAATGATTTGTAGCTCTTCTCTTAATTCTTTAGAACTGTTCTCTGCGTTATACATCGTATGATAGAATTCGTCATCAGAGAAGGACCCATGTTTGAAGCTCTTGTGATGAGTAGAGAAATGGAAAATCCACTATTTGCTTTTCTATTTGACAACGAAAGCCCGGCACACATTTACTACAGATGGAAGCTTTTCTCCCTCCTACAAGGTGACACTCCGAATGAGTGGAGAGAAAAGGAATTCCGTATGTTCAAAGGAGGTCCCATTTGGAAGCCTCCTTTAGCAAATTTCTACACACTGGGAATGCCCGACGATTTGGTTGTAGACGATGAAGCACCCGAACCGCACAAAGGTGCTCTATCCAATGCGTAAGTTATAGTACAATTATTTCTACACTCATAAACTAATAAATTTTTGTAGGCAACGAGATCGCTTGGAAGATTTAATACGTCACCTGACTCCGGAAAGATCACGTATTGGTGATGTTATGATATTTTGCATTGAGCACGCCGAAGCTGCCGATGAAATTTGCGAATGCATTGCAGAGTCACTCGCCAATCCGGATACTATGTGTTCGAAGAAAATCGCTAGGCTTTATCTGTTCTCTGATCTGCTGCATAACTGTACGGTGAAGGTTTCGAATGCGAGTTTCTTTAGAAAAGCGTGAGTATTTTTACTAGTAATGTATTTGAAAAAAAATTGGAAAGCTTTTTGCATCTTTTCCCTTTAACAGTGTTGAAAAACAGCTTGAAGAAGTTTTCGAGAATATGCACGCCTATTATGCGGCTATGGATAGCCGATTGAAAGGAGAAGGCCTCAAAGGGCGAGTTCTGAAAGTTTTACGCGCCTGGGAAGAATGGGCCGTATATCCAAAAGAGTTTTTGGCTAAGCTCAAAGCAATCTTCTTGGGACTACCTCCCGTAAGTTAACCTCAAAATCGATTTTTGTTTCCATGTTTCTTATAGAAGCAATCATTTCAGCCGAATGAAGAAAAGAAAGAAGAAGAAGACCAAGACATCGATGGTGCACCAATTTCTGGTGATGAGAAGGACGATGAAGATCTTAATGGAGTGCCATTGGATGGTGCTGCTCTGTTAAAGGGAGCATTAATGCGAGCATTACCTGAATCGATTCCAATTCAGAAAGACGCTCCAATTATTAAGAACAGAAATAGTGTATGCGAGGAAGACTATGACGATGATATTGATGGAATTCCATGTAAGTGTTAACGCAAAACCAATTAAAAAGATGAAATCTAAGACATCTTATTTAGTGGATGACGACATCGATGGCATTCCCATTGATAAACTGGGAGATTCACCGAAAAAGGCGGGTGCTTTTATTCCCTCCAAGTGGGAGGCAATAGACCCCGAACAAATAGAAGCACAAGCAATAACCACAAGCAAATGGGACACATTAGACCCTATTGCACCGGAACCACCCAAATTCTATGATAGCAATGAAAGTTCAGATGAGAATACAGATCAATCTCGAGACTTCAGCGAAGAGAAACGTAGCAAACTCCGGGAAATCGAAATGAAATCCATGCAATATCAGGACGAGCTAGAGAGTGGTAAACGTGAGCTGCGCACCGGATGGACTATTGGACAACAAGTAGAGCACTACCGGAAGAGATTACTTAAGAAGGTAAAAGCAAATCATCACATGGACTTTCAAGTTACAGTCTTTTTGTTTTATGTTTCTAGGACCAGCATAGGGAAGAGGTAGATTCTCCGTCTTCATTTCTCCGCAAAGACACCCGCCGAAGTCCCAGTCCAAGTGGATCGTAAGTTTGTATTATAATTTTGCGTTACAAGGCAATCTTGTTTCATTGTTTACTTTCATTAGAACACAATCGAAAAAATCCCGTCATACCAAACGATCACCGTCGCCATCGTACACCTCACGTGTAAGCCCAACAAGAAGTAAAAGGCGCTCCCGATCCCCATATAGCAAGCGAGAAGCATCACCATCAGCACGGTATTCAAAGCAATTAAAACGCAATCGTTCGCATAGTCTTTCCAATTCCCCAAAACGCTACCTTGACAGATCTCCTTACGTTTCAAAGGCCACAAAATACGATGACAGTCCACCACCCGCACGATCAAGAAGGTAAGACCCCTCGTGTCTCCTGAGCCTTAACCTAACTAATTCACAAAAAAAAAAAAAAAAAAAATAGATCCCCATCTCTTACTCGATATTCCCCGCCCGCAAGGGGTAGGCGCAGCCCTGAAAAATCCTCCAAACTTGATGCATCCCCAAAATACAGTAGCAGTAGGTCACCTCCCTCTCGGCACCGTAGCGACAAGCATAAGCATAAGCACAAACACTGAAACCAATTATTAATTAATCCGTCTTCAACCGTCATCGTTTCGTAATTACTTTTCCCTTCTTTTTATACTCGTAAGCCTCTTGTATAAAACAGCCCACAAAAAAAAAGTTTTGTGAATCAATTTCTAGATTGTGTTTAAGAATTTAGTTATAAGGAACTTAGCTTTTAATTCAAATTTATAAATTTTACTGAACTCAAATGTTACTCTTATCATTTTGATTATGATATGCTCCTCTCAGCGCAATCATACATATTTGTAATAAACTATACAAGTACATAGTATAAGGTGTATTTTTTTTTATGACTAAACGCAACGCGAGGTTATGATTGTCCTAGTCTATCAGCCGCGCACTACAGTTTCATCAGCACAATTGTAAACTGCAGCTAGCGGAACAGAAAGACGGCTTCCACAAGCAGCGCAGAACAACCACAGCCCGCTCGATGATCACAGTTCACATATCACAAGGCCTCAACCAAACATCGTCGCTGCGATCGCCCAGGATCTATCTAATGCGTTCGACACCATCCAACTACCATCCTACCGTCATTCTCGGTGGCCAATAAAGAACGTCGGCTACCACGCTATACAAGAATAATATTGGCTCAGCTCCGCTCAACCTGGTGTCACAGACTTAACAGCTACAAGGCACGACTAGACTGCAAACTGACTAACATTTGCCCGGATTGCAACAACGGCCACACGACTTACCACATCTTTTCAACAGCCCGGCAAAGCTAATAGGAAGGATTGCTCTAGGCGAGGAGCTTGCTATACAGTTTACTTTGAATTTGGAAGAAGGAATACAATACGGCGAGCTGCGGCCTTTGGCGATCACGATCACTATACTAAAGCCGCCTAAAATGAAGCTAACAATTTTATAAAAGCCGCACACCATTTATTAATCAAAGTAGTAAAATTCCACAAAGTTTAGATGCACAAATATAAAATAAACAAAATGTGTTGTAAAAGAAATACAAATTGCATTGTAATTGGGGACATTTTCTTTTAAAGCTAAATGCTACGGGAAAGAATAATTCTTTTACGTTAAAAAACTTTTTAAATTGTTATCTTATCACAAATCAATCGTCATCCTAAGTTCTGGGGAGCTGTCCTCGGTCGATTGAATTTATTTTACGTCAATTTCTACATCATGATTGTAGACTTCCATTATTTCCTCAATTATTTCCCAGTGTTTCTCCTTTGATAGTCCACTCACGAGTACCTAGAAAGAAATTCATTTTTTAAATATACATATATTTTTGTTGGATTGGAACTTACATTATACCAAGCAGATTGATCATCTGATTCGCCGGTAAGCGGAACCTGTACGCCATAAGTTTGCAGAGCCAATGAGAGGCAGCATATGGCAATGTGTGTGGAATTGTGGTTTAAAATTTTGGGATTGTGATGAAAGTCCTTTAAAAATGATAAGTGGATTGATAAATTCTGTTTGTAAAGGTGAAAAGGAGATTTTTACTTGTAAAAATGCTGCAGCAGTCTTTGCAATGGGTAGAGATCCCCATGTGGTTGGACCTAACCAGTCCTTGAGCGATTTCATATAATACAAGAGAAACTGAAAGAAAAAAGAAGGGATTTATAAATTTATAAGCATTTATGTATTTACAGTTAAGATTTAGGACCATAGGTAGAATCAATATCATCCGGATGAGTTGGAGTTAATGGCGCGGAGGATCGACAAGGATGGTGAGTTCATTTAAGCATGCTACCACCACGACTCTCATGAAAGATTAGCCGGCCAATAAGATTGTATGATACTCACTAGTCTATAGCGATCAAAAGGAAGGTATTAAGCATATATACCAATCACGTATGTATGTACACGAAAGAGCCTTTCATTCGACAACCAATGCACACGCCATAAGGGGCTAACATCCGACTGTTATTGTGCGCAGGCAAGAATAAAAAGACGCTCACTAGAAATAAAGTGATACTTTGATTTAAATTGTAATCCTTTACGCAGTAGTTAAACGCACAAACCACCGAGACACTGTGCCAACACAAGCTGGAAACAAGTCTTACCGAAAAGACGTTACGCGGACATAAGCGCCACGCCTTTCCGCAGTCGCACACTGCCAGAAAACAAGGAAACGGCTTTGACGTTTCTTCTCTTCTTCTATAAATCTCGTTGCTCGCTGTTATAGTTATTCTACTTTAGGCTATTCTAAGTAGGCACCGATACCTTATCACAACAAAGAGTGAATGCCATGGTTGATCGTTTTATTGGGTTAACATAGCTTAAAGGAAAGGAGGGCTATTTGTGGTCAGTAAGAAGAATTTGAATTATAGCACGGCCAAAAAATGGACTGATTCGAATGTGCGTAGCTCTTCTTAGTTTATCAGTGAAAATCTTCCAAACTAAAACTTACCTTATGTGGGTGTTCAATATTAAGATCGAATTTGAGTGTCCGTGCAATCAATAACTCTGCCTGTACAATAGCATCCCTCATCGACCAATACTCATCGCCGAGATCAAGCGGAGCAGTGCCTCTATTTAATGTACTGTAAGATACATTTATAACATCACGTATCTTAACTGGGTCATCCTTAATCTTTCCGGCCAAGTACAAGCAACTCGAAGCAATCAACTGTAAAGAGACTACGTTAGTAACAGCACAGGGATACCCTTAATTTTACTTACATATTGGTCATAGTCGCTCCTTTGTACTTCATTAAAGAATCTATGAAATATTATGGCCGCTGTTGCCGATGTCAATGGCTTCATGGACAATTTTATCGAGCATTCGAAGAGGAAACGTGGCACAACCCCAGGTCCATCCTTTTTTCTTTACAAAGATAAACAAATTTAAAGAGGACAATGGGTACAAGTCCAATTATACACCTACCTGTAGTCTGTTTGAATTACTTTTAATGCATTTGCTGCGTTCTCGGACCTCTGCTGCATCGACATTACATCAACAATTGTTTTCATTTTATTTTACTTTTTTTTGTCTAAACAAAGATAAAAAAAAACAATAACACACAAGAGAAAAGAAAAACACATGTTAGACGTGATATGGCATCAAACAAGTTCGATACCCAGAAGGCATCAAGATATTAGAAAGTTTTTTTGCGACATCGTCATCGTTATCGTCTGGATGCCGCAATACTTAATGTCTTTTTTTTGCAATAATCACAATCGATTGATGTTTAAATTACCTAATATTTATTATTTACCTTAATTTTATCAAAAACAAATGAACAATGGCTTATAAATAGAGAAGAATGCAACAATTTGTCGGAGGAGAGAAGGGATAATTCCGATGCGTATTTGGAGACAATGGATGCCGAATTTTTTTTCCAAGTGCAAGGAAAAAAGTTTAGCAAATAATATTCCACTTGACTGGGGTTGATTTTATGGGGTATTATTTCAATATTAAACAAAAACCACTCACAGTTTTGGACGAAAATAGGCAAAAAATCTATGCAAATTGACCCACACGCGTCGCTGGCTGCAAGTAGGGATTGAATGCAATTGAATAGCTGTCGCCTTGCCGATGACAGATAGACAAATAATGGAGCAGTGATGCCAGACTTTATTTACTTTACTGGATAGTTTTATTGTATACAGGGTGAATTTATGCATAAAGTAATAAATATAAGGTCGCATGTACAGAAGAGACCTACAGTTTTAAGCCTTATTCGAATGGCAGAGAGATTTTCTTTTTTGAGAAGCTTTCTTATGACAGAATTCTTAGATGTTTGTTTGTCAAACGCCATGAAAAAACGCAGATAAGATTTGCCTGGATCCGAATTTGAAACCTCATTCACAGTAGTCTCACGCACTGAGCCAATGCACAGCAATGTCAATGCCAATGTTTGACCAATAAACAAACAAAATAACAATTGACAATTGGATCTTTGTCAACACCTGTGTCGTATGCGACAGATTATATTGACATCTTAAGAATGATGTAATAGAATCCTTCTTTTTGTTTGACTTTGGTGATTGATGAGAAACTGCACAAGGAGAGTTTAAAGCTACTTTTAAGCCCTACGTGCTGTATGGAAATCATAGGTCAATTGTATTGTGTGTTCAATGTCAGTACAACGAAACGCAGTAGTTATTGCGTTGAACTATGTCTAGCAAAGAATAGTATCATTTATATTTACAAGAAACTTTGTCAACTTTGACTTGAACCAACGCGATTTCCGTTCACAATCCTTAGGTACAACTGTGGGACAGTGAGTAGTTATCGCATCGAAAACGGTACGGATACGCATGGATGCATACATACCTATTGGTCAAATTATTCTTTGGTCCCATTTTGCCGATCCTAAGCAGGGGCTTATTACTCTCGCTGCTGATGTATACAACCTTAAATATTTAGAGAAACATGAACTGAAAGTGCTCTAATCAATAACAGGTAAATCCACAGCGAAAAAAAACGTTCAATTCCTTTTTCTTTCTTTCTTTTATTCTCATAATGAAAAATTTCATAATGGATTTTTGTTTACTTTAAACGGTATTGTGAAAGACTTTAAAATTAAATCTCATAACAACACTTTCTGTATTCAAAATCTATAAATGGACTTATCGTTTAAATATTTAAATGTATTACACTGAATAATCTGCATAATGTTTATAGATTCAATTAAAAAAAAAAAAAAACGGTTTTATTATTAAACTACAACAAATCTTAAAACGTGAAAACTGAACAATGAATCTATCACTTTTTATTTTTTTGTCGGTAACTTGGTAACAGATGAAAGCGGTTCTTAGGTATGAGCAAAATAATAAATTACAACAATTCATATTTATACATATATATATAAACAAATAAATAAATAATAATTACATCAGTCATTATTTTAAACAACGAAAATAATCAATTTCTTAAATTAGATTATTTTCTCTTTTTCTTGTTTTCAAAAAGTGCACGTGTCATGACATTTTTTTATTCCAACTACTTATTTATGAATGAAAAGCTTTTAATGTGTGTATTTTTTAAATACAATGACGAAAAATCATATATGTACGAGTAGTTTATAATCTAGAGGTAATTAAAAAAAAAAACGTATTAATTTTCATCATGACCAATAATTTCTATATCATCGGCTAGAGGGCTCTCCACATCACTCTGCGGGGTCTTTAAGCTGTCTTGATTGATTCCCTCAATCGCATCAAGATTAATTAGGGATAATGTCATCTTACTACTCAGCACAACCTAAAAAGAATTGTTTGAGAATCAATTTAAAGTGGTTTAAAAATATTTTGTGAAACCTACAGCTGGTTCTTCGGGTGATCCATTGAGTTCCTCATCGAAAACTTCTTCTGTACGTGTTTCTGCATCGGATACCAAAATTTGCGAGTCATGGCCCAATGATCCCTCCAAATATATCGATTGGGGTACCGGGGGATTTTCAAGCTTATCGCTGGACTGAAAGTGTCAACAAATTACTAAAATGTTGTTTAAAATTTCAAGGTGAGAAAGGAAAGTAAGCAGATTAAAAGTATTAATAAAAAGGGACAAAGCAATCAAAAAGGACCAAACATAACGATATTCTTTCCCGCAAACTATCAACCAATGTGTATACAATATGCCCGTTCATTTACTCTCCTAAAACAGCGAGAAAAGCTGTTCGCGTACGGAGAGTTTTCTTAATTTTTCTCAAAAGAGAGCACTCACGAGAGAGTATGAACTTTCCCCATTTTCTTTGAACTAGTTTGCGAAAACTGCAAAGTCAGTGAATTTTCAATTTTTTCTTGCGAAACCCGTTCAAGTAAGTTTTCGTAATTTTGGGACTCTCATATAAAATTCTCCCAAAATAAAAATAAAAAGGGAGCGGATCTGATAAATTTTTCATATAGGATAATTCAAATTTCCATAATTTCAAAACAAACTTAATTGGATTGGATTGAGAAAAATTGTTAATAGCTTAAGGCCAGTTAGTCACCATTGCGACTTACATGTTCGGGGTGTGAGAAAAAAACAGGCGTTGGAGGGCGGCCGCTCCATTTTTGACCACCTTCACAACTAGCCGTTACCTCCATACCAAGTACCTACATGTGTAAGTTAAATTATAAAAAAAATATTATAAAAATTTACAAGAAAAAAATAATACGTACCGCCACCGATCTGTCAACGCTACTGTCCCTCTTTTTTCGATCAAGAGTTTCAGATTTAATATTTTCACTTTTAGTTTCTTTTTGTTCCTCAGTACTAGAAATGTTCTCGTCTTCGTGGGATTCATCTACTGATTTTTCTACAGAATTAGGATCTTCACTCTCGTTAATATTTGTATGTCCATTTGAAATGTTTCCATTATTCGAAGTCATCGTTTTGTCGTTTGTTTCCTATTTCATATGGAAAATAATTTATTTTATTAATTTTTTTATATTAGATTTGAATAATGGTGAAATCTGTATCGCATGATGTAGAATGTAGAAATTTTTAACATCATTTGTCAGTCTCCAAATCGTTTTTGATTTCACGATTTCACCAAAAAAACAAGCATGCAAAACGCGTTTAACAAAACCAAAAAATCAGGTCAATATAACAAAATAATTATTTAATTTTTTGTTAAGAAAATATAAAAAAAAATATTTTCTTTTTAACGAAATTATAATGAGAATAAAACTGAAATTATGGTTTGTTAGTACTTTTGAGTTATTGAAAATGTTTTATAGATGTTAGGTGTATCACAGAGTGCTTTTATATACTTTTTTATTTAGTTAAGTACTGATTAGTAGAAAGGCAAACACACGAACGAAAAAAAAAATAGTTCGGAATTTACAGCTGTTATGTACAAAATTTTAAATCGCCATTTTGGTTTTTGTTTTGTCTTTTTTGCTAACCTTATTTGAATCTGAAGTCGAATTATTTTCTCGTACTTTTAATTGCTCGTCAGCAGCATCAATTAAACCTTGAATAGCTGTTACAACTATATGTGATAATAATTATTTATAAATTTTAAGACATTACAAGAGAGAGAAAAAAAATCAACAAACAAATCAAGTGTTTGAAATATTATAGCAGAAAACCAAAGTGATCGTTACAGAGAGCAAAAAAAATATATAAGTCAAACTTAGTAGATTTTTGAGCTAAGAGCGTAGGTTTTTGTTTATAAAGAGAATGATATTTTTCTATCTAATTTTTACATCTTTTTAAAATATGTCCCCTTTTTTATTAGTTAATAGTGAGTAGACATGCGTAAAATACTGAAGTGCATTTCAATTTGTGCTTTAGTATATGATAAATTCATTTGCATGATTGGCATTTTCTTCTTTTGAAATGGTACACACGTGTGCAAACAAACACACACACACAAGAGGTGGAGGTGATTTACAATATAAAAAAAACATATAAAATTAAGGATATTCCCATGCTACATGAGTTAAGGATCTCAAGAAACCGAATCGATAAATTAAGTTGAGTTTAATTACTTATTTTAGAAAAGGGATGCCGAAAGTTTGCCGTTTTATAAAATTCATGGCGAGCATCTTGAAAAATTAAAATTAAAAATGAGAAGTCTTTCTAAACATAGTATATTTTTTTCTTAATAGTTAATAGTAAAGTATCCAAATCCCTGTTCCTGGTTAAGGGTGTTATTAACTTGTGTCTATATGTATGTATGTTATTTTTAATACTTTGTCCCGTGTTAGTGTTTATGTTGGAATATCAGTTGGTATGTTGTTCGCAATGTGATATGATTTTTTTTAATGCTAACCAAAAATAAAACCAAAAATATAAATAATTAAAAAAAAATAAGAATAATAATAAAAGTGCGCAATATGCGATTCTTTGCAAACAGTTTTTTTTTTTTTTGTTATATTTTTCTAACCTTGGCTTGAAATTGATCTGAATTCATTTCAGCTATTAATTTAGCCATTGCCTTTTCGGTTTCCTCGAGTTTTTTCCTTAATTTCTCAATTTCCATTAATTGTTCAGATTCCTTACTTATTGGTTGGTTTGATTTTGTAAGTGATGACTGACCACCAACAACGCCTTGTTGTGAGCCGTTAGTAGCAACTATTAAGTTAGATGATGGTACATTTCCAAGCCTTTGTTCTTGGCAATTAATCCGGTTACAATGTTCTGGTTGATGGTTAGATCCTAAAAATTTGTTACGAAACTTGATATTCAAACTCTACCATGTACTGAACAAAAAATATTTACTTCCGTCAAACCAATTATAAACAAAAAAAAAAAATATATTTTACGTGAAATGTTAAGAAAAACAAGCATTTTTATTTGAAATAAAAGTGCAATATTGGTGTATATTTATAAAAGGAGTTCTTAGAGTGTAAATTATCTAAAATGATATCCTTTTTTAGGAAACTTACGAGTTATGAGAGAGAGTTATAAGACAGCCTTCCCGTAGGGTGTAGTTGAATAACATTTGTGCTTATGTGCTTATTGCAACAACCTAGTTAAGAATTTAAGAAATGGAGGACAATGCACACATTGGACTGATTACTGTCTGAACAGTTTCACAGATTTATTTTGACATTTGAACTGTAATTGTCTTTCAATTTATACATTTTTTTTTCTACAAAATCGTTATACAACAAGGGAAATTTTAGAATCAGAAGAGTCTACCAAATCAAAAAAAAAATTAAATCTGTATTTACCTAACATGTCGCCTCTTCCTGTCAATTGGAAAATTAAATTTATATGTTCTCACGTTCTGTTCGTTTTTCCGAACTCATGTCATTTTTACAAGTTGAAATCTATACTGGCTTCGGGGAAGTAGCAAATGTTTGTATGATTTGTAAAAATACTGTCAATGGTTTGCTACTTGCTGGTGTGACCGACTGGTTAGCATTGTGCAACATCAATATTTGCCTTGAATTTCTTTTTTTCAAGAAATATCCCACCAACTAATTTCAAACATATGTATGTATCAGTTAAAAACAATTGAGATTTTGCCAAATAATGCCCACAAAACTAGTCCGACGATAGTGCGTTCACGTTCCAAGTCTGTAACAAGCTCTAACTAGGTAGCTTTCCTAAGAATGGTTGAAAAACTAAAAATTGTATGGCTAATGTTCTTCGAGAAAGTGTCAAAAACATAACCTTATATCTGATAGTAAACAATGGTTGATTGGTATTACATGTGTTTGTATATCTTGCAAGAGCTCTCTAACGGTATCTTCTGGTAAAATTTATAGGAGTTAAAGTTAATCTTCTTTCGATCAACAGTTTTTTTAATTTGCATACACCATAAAGACAGGAGTCGATCAAACAAAAAAGCAGTGTTGAAAGTTAGAATTCTACAAATGTAAAAAGAATGAGCATAAAATCAATTGCAAATGGATAGAGAAACGATAAGGAGGCCAACTACTTTCAAAACTAAATTCCCAAAAGGTTTGAAGACTTATATAAAACTTAAATGCTCCCAGACCCATGACTCTCAGCTTATAGGGAAATACACAGAAAGAGATACCTTGGCTAAATGGTAAGAGTAAAAGGCTTCAGAGAAAAACATAACTCAACCTACTTCAGATGTAAGAATTGAAAACAATAGTATGCACTTTAAATTCTCATATCAATTCATCGTTTGTCCGTCAACAAAGGTATTCACTGCAGTAGGTAAATTAAATTTTGTAATTTCGTTTATCTCATTTCAATCATGATAAACTATAAAATTGACTTCTTTATTCGTTGTTTCCAATTTTATTTTTTTGTTTGTTTAAAAAAAACTACATTAAAGTTATTCAATCCAACAACAACAAATCAATTCTAATAGAAAAAAGTATTAATAGAAATATTTCATTAAAAAGCGCATATAAAACAATATTTTATACCACGTATATCAACTGCATACATTCAATTGCTTCTGATAACAAAATTACATAAGAAGGACATATTTTAAAATCTGTATATTAACGAATAATGAATTTAAATAAATATAAATGAAGAATAGAATTTATGTGTGTATTATTTAGCGAAAATGTCTAATCACTAAAATGAGCTTACTTGTCTGATGTTCTCTCCACCCTTGTTGGGGAGTTTAATAAGATGAAATTAATTTTTGTTTTTGATTTTGATTTTAATTTACGCTTAACTTAGATGGTGTTAGTATATTTAAATATAAAAAAAACACAACTTACCTAATTTAGAACCATTAAGATCATCAAGCTTTTTGTCATGTCCGAATACTTCCTTTCTAAAGGTAGGATCAGCCGGTGCCGGCCCATAGGGGGCATTGGGAATAGGCTTCTTGAAAACAATCTGTTTAATGTCAGAACGTAATTTAGTTTCTATTTCCCTAATTATTTTTAAATGCTTTTACCTTCATAATAGTGTAAACGAAAAACACTATTATGCCGACTGTATATAAAGGCATTATCAGGCCCATACTGCTTCCCTTGGGTTGTGCCTGGTGTACAGATCCTGCTCCCATTGGCGGACGCATTCCAGGAATAGGTCCAGGCTGTAGGTAATAAGATTTTAAATTGAATAAAAGTTAAAACCTAATGTACATTCTATTTCAAGGTAGTGCATGACTGAAATCTGAAAATGAACAAAAAAAAGTCATCATCCTATAGGGAGGGATCTTATGTAATCGCAACTTTGACATTTGTAAGTAGACAGAATACACCTAGACAAAATAAGCTCCACGTTTTTAAGAACCGACATCAGCTGCTTTTACTGTCTCAGGCTCCGAATATTCTTAGAGCGCTTTTACAAAATGAGCTTCGCATCTTGTTGATATGGGTTACGCACTGTGGACTGAGATAACACCTTCAGAAAACCAAATTAGTCCTTTTTTTGGCGTGACTGTGGAATGGCCAACACCAAATAAAGCTCTCAGTTTCAATATCCCGCTCTTCGGTCTTGAATCATTTTATTGATGAATCCCTTAAATGCTCCAACTAAAGCATTAAATTCGATATAACGCACTTTCTTAACCAAGGCTCTTAGGAAGACTCTAAACAGCATATTGCCACACCTGAAACATCTTCAGAGAAATCTAGTCTAAATTGTACCACATACGCTCTAAGGATTTTGTGTTCTTAGTGTGAGCAGACCCTTACATACTTATCGATGTCCGATATGCGGTAACAACTGTTGCGGTTATTGCAGGAGCTGAAGATGTAAGGAAGTATTCTTCACTCTAAAAAATTACCTACCAAAGTCACCATACACACTTTCAAATTATACTCTTATTTATTATTATTCGACTAATCGAAAGTGATATTTTTATATGTTTTATTAGTACCAATAAAATGAAACAACTATCCAAAGTAAATATTTTACTCGTAAATTAAAAACGTAGTCTGCATTAAACTACGCAGTTTCTACCTTTCATGTCACGACGTACCACGCAAATTTTTTTCCAAATTATATCGTGGTGTGAAGTACCAAACATTAACTTCACAACATTCACTTTCACGCCAAGAAAACAACACCCCCATGTGTTGAAAATACTCATTTTTAAGACGATTTATAATTAACGGTCACAGGTAATAAAAGGGTTATAGGAGATAAATTTATATATGGAAATATGTATGTTTTCCCACAAAATCGAGGGTAGACTTCTGGTACAAATTAAAAAAAAATGGAAATCGAAAATAATAATCTCATCGTGGCAATCAGTCAAAAAAAAACGATTTGTCCTCAAAATACCTAAATTAGAGCCTTGGCACATTCATTTATCCATAAACTTGCACTTCGGCTGTTTCCTTTGCTGTGCGCAACTAAACACACGACGTTTGAGGTTTTATTTATAAAATCCATTAAATTGACTAAAATAAACAAACAACAAAATAATTAAGGCATTAGCTCAGCTGATTCGATTAAATTTCCAGAGTTGCCATATCAATCGCAAACCAATCGAACGATGCAATTTTATTCCATTGGTTTTACGCGTGTGTTTGTGTCACAGTGACCAGGGCTTAGACAATCAAGACGATTAACCAAGCCCTGCTCTTACAAGTAAATCCCTGTGTAGGAAGAATTTTTAAAAGTAAGTGCTGTGAATTTTAGTCCAAGAGACTGGGCAGTTTATGAAATCCATCAAATTGACACAATTTAATCTTTTTTGTGGTTGTACTCATCAAAGAAAACTGAAAATTTTACTTATCTCTCGATTAAGAGACAGTTGCACTATTCCTTAGCTGTACGTTTCCAGTTTTCTCCCGCTTAGTAAGGTTAGATTCTTTTCCAATCACAACCGTTTCTTTTATCATAAGAGACGTAAAAAGCCAAATATTATATTATAATTTTAAACAAAAAGTCTTCGTTTTATTATCATGAACTATAATCTAATCACTCTATCCTTTATCTTACTCTTGAGTTTTAAATGAAACAAAATTGAATCAAACAAGAGGCGCATGAATGCACCGCATAGCGAGAGATTATAAAAATCTGTCATCACCTCTGGCTGATCGGGAAGTCATATTTCGAGGCGACAAATCACTCAAAGAAAGATTTATGTATCTGGCAACTATGATTAGTTCCCTCTATTCCTACATAATGGAATGAATGAATATTGACCGTGAATTCGTTCAGCAAAAAACTTTCGTAGGAGGTAAAGGTCTTCTAAAAATATCCTTCCTTCGTAAATAATTCGGCTAATTTGTATTAGTTTTACGCAAATTCTTCTCCAATGTTTATCTAATACAGAGATAATAAATAAATCGCTCTTGAATATGCATTTCTTTAATTACGGACTCTTTGAAGTGAACCACTAAATAACCGTCTTCGTTCGGACTTTATTATTTCGATTGCACCACATTATAAATTATTATTGTTCCTTTCCTTTCACAAATTGTCAATTGCATCTTGTCAGTCTAAATTACATATTTTACGATTGACAACATACATATATTTTTTGTGTGCAATTAAAAATTGTACATGGAATGAAACTTGAAGACAACCGGAGCGCAAATTAGCAAACAAATTGGCACAAGTTCAATATTATTCCTCGATGCCACACATTTTGGCTATTTTTAAAAAAAATGATACATCTGCCATAAAATAAATGCACGGTTATTGTTATAAGACATAATGTTGTTTCGTAAATACTTTTAGATATACATATAATGTGATGTGTATCTATTTTTCTTTTTTTTAAGAAAAAAAAAAAAATGTAAACAGCTGTAAAAATATAGAATGTGTATATTTATAACTTACTCTTCCTTCAACAATTCTTGGAGGCGGATTACTGGCCGATTTTGACCTTTCAACGATCGGAACAGTTGGCGTAGCTGGAATAGCTCGACCTCGTTCCTTCATTGACTGATATATGGATTCTGGATGCAGATGTGATGGTCGTTCTTGGCGTATGCCTACCAATTAAATACGTTAATTATGTTTTATTGCTCAAATGACATAAAAAGAAAAACATTTTGTTAGTATTTAAACCAAAAGAAATATATAAATATGTATATACTGCAGAGAATAAAAAATATACACACATTTTTGTTAAAAAATTATAAAAAAAAAAAAACTTGGCACACTAATTCCAATGAAGATAAAAGATAAAAAGTGAAAAGCCATCTTTCGTATCATCGCTTTTCTTTTATTTAATTTTGCTTCTATTTTTTTTTTTTTGTAAAACATTTCACTTTTTTCTGTTATTTGTAAGCGAGATTCCACACCACTATCATCAGGTAATTAATAACGTTACGGAAAGGTGAGCACACTTTCAATCTAATGTTGCATTTAAAAACAAACAAAACCAACAGAAAAAAAAACAAAGAAGAAAAGAAAACCTACTTAATTCGCCGGTAAGCAAGTTCAATTGCTTTCGATACAATTGTGGTCCAACTTCGAAGGGAGTGGAATTTAAGAAAGTTTCCCTATCCAGAACGACGTCACAACATCCTTTGATGATGTATATTTAAATAAAAATTTCACCAAGAAATAAACTTATAAGCTTACCTCCAGGCAGACGATGTTCCTTGGTCGCGGCTGGGGTCTTCGGAGGTGTACCTCCAAACATCATGGGGTGGAAAACTTTTGGCCATAGTATTGCAACGCATCCTATAACGGTGACGATAATGAATGCTGTCTTCTTTGGACCTAATCCTTCGTTTAGGTACACAGGATGACTTGGTGCGTTCCTCATGTTTTGTTTTGTTTTAATTTCGTTTTCTTAATTTTTTTTTTTCTTTAATTTCTCGTTCTAATTATAAGTTATTGTAATACATATTATTTATTCAAAGGTTTGTAATCATATCTTTTTTATCTTATCAATATATTCGATTTTTAATGTAAAAATCGTATGGTTAACATAACCTGAAAAGAAACAAGATATACCTATTATTATCAATGCCGAGTTATTAAACATATGATGGTAATGGCGATGATATTAAGAAAATGCATTCTTTGCCTTACATACATATGTTAATTAGATTTTGCGTATTCTAAATATAATGGGGTTAATTTACTTTGGGATTGATATTGTGTGTTGATCTGTAAGGTAATAAAATAGAACATTTCTAGACAATTTAGAAAGCGGCATTTTAATTGCCCAAATGCAAGAACGTGCTGCATAGCAACATGAAATGCTGCAATACGGAACATAAGAAACCTGCACTTTCAAGCATTTAGTGCTCTGTACACGTACGATTGTGGGTGGCCACAGTGTAGTCAAAAAATATTTGGCTATTGAATGTTTTGTTCGCATCCCAACCTTATGCATTCAACTTTCGATTACACGGAAAAATAGCAGTGAATTATAATACAATTTAATACAAAAAATCTATAACAATTATTCCCGATAATTTAGACAACTCACAGGCCCACTTTCTTGGGTCGCTTTTTTTTAAAAGCAGTTTTTGTAAATTGTCTTGGAATAATCTACATTCCTCTACACAACATGTTTAAAGTCCACCCAATGACACGAATTTTTTGTTGAAAGTGTTTCTTTTCAGTCGGTGTCTACATACATATGTATATGTCACCCTAGTTGGCAA
This sequence comes from Chalcosyrphus nemorum, assembly GCA_949716465.1. Taxonomy (NCBI): domain Eukaryota; kingdom Metazoa; phylum Arthropoda; class Insecta; order Diptera; family Syrphidae; genus Chalcosyrphus; species Chalcosyrphus nemorum. The sequence goes on from OX454332.1 coordinate 84,330,394, forward strand.
TAACATTTCCTTGTGTGTGCTGTCAAGAAATTGTATTGTACCCCATCATTTGGCATACAAAATAAAAGAAAATTTCACGCTTCATTTTATAATTTATAATAAATTTATATTTATATAAAAAGTCCCAATCACCACAGCTAGTGGATTTTTTTGAATTTTGCAGTACTTTCCCGATTGTCAATTGTATGAAGTGCTTGTCTTATTAGTAATGGATTGTATTACGTTCGATCAATGCCTGTTCTTTCGATAATAACACCGTTAGACCTCTTTGAATTTATAAAGTCATTGGTGTAGGCCAATAATTATTAGCTTATTAGCTTCGTCTCATGCTTAAGGATATAGAGCCCGAATTTTGCGAACACGTGATTGACACGGTGAAGATATGGCATATAAATTCGTTCAATTTTAATTTGAAATTACCAATAGCCATTGGGATACACTATACATATATGTATTTCGATGAGCACAAGATTTCCATAAAATGCTAATGTGTCTACAAAAAATGGAATCAAAACGCAGTCTGCCATAGAAAAGTGTATAACAATACATTGAATCTATCTACATCTGACTTCCTAGTTTTAGTTAAAAGAGACTATTTACTAGTCTATTTACTATTAGTATATTTTAGCATTGTTGATAACTTTACAAAAGAATACCTAATGCTTGTTTCTATTCGAAAAGAGACTGCTTTCTGCTAACTTTTCATTTAATGGACATCGAGGTGGCACTGATTATCATAATCAATTTAAGCTTAATTTAGGATAGCATAAGCAGCCTATAGAGGGTCAAGGCCTAGGTACTAACAACTGTAAGTGTTGTGCGTGGTACACATTTGTTCACGTATTCAAAAAAAAAACCTACAGTTTTATGCCGTAGAGGAGAGAGAAAAGCTTTCGCATGACATGACAAAAGCTTTCATGAAATGTAGGACGTAAATTGTTAAAATTGAAGGAAGGTACATTGATGTTACAAAAATTGGGGGCCTAAATATCGGGGAAATACCGCGCATTTGGCAACCAGTTTCTCATAAACCAAAAGCCTTGCTAAAGTTTTCCAATGTGACAGCTCTTAATCCACAGAAATATATGCCTGCACTAGGGGCTTATACAATTTATTTTCCGCAACAAGCGGTGTCAATTAAATGGAGTATTTGTTTCTTTCAATAGATGTCGTTAATTATAAAATAGAATATAAATACCTCGCTGGCGCCAAAGAACTTCTAAAACTGTCGATTAATTTCTTTATGAATGCGAAAACTCATTTTAATATGTTTAAAAGACCCATAACCTACCCACACCTCGTTAAAAGATATAAAAAATAAATAATTAAAAAATCAATTAGCAGTTGCAGAGATATAAATTTTTTTGCGTTGTTTTTTTTGTAGAGAAATAAATAAATACATAAAAGTTCCCACGATAGTTTATTTTCATGTAACTGTCTTGCATCCTTCGAAATATTTTTGGCAAAATATATACATAATTTGGGTCAGAATTTCATGTCAACACTAAATTTAGATTTAAGGAACCCTATTCATACTGAGAACTACGCAGTCTTGTCCATATCAAGAGCTAGAGTGCACATTTTTCATATTTTAAGAAGTAAGAAAAAAAACTGCACTAATTTTAAAAAAAGGTAATAAATCCCAACCACAAAAACAGCAGCAAAACGACATAAAAAAAAAAACACACACACACACAATTATATATCAGCAAATCCTGAGCGTTCTTATTTTTAGAGCTCATAAACTCGTTATATCCACCACACGATATTATTAAAAACAATTTTCTGCGTTCACATCTATAGGTATATTTAGATATTTGCAGAATGCTAAAATATCGAACATATTTTCTGTGACTCTTTCACTGTTTTACAGACTGTTACGAAACAATCCAACTTATTAATTATTATTTTTATTTTAGAAAAAACACTCTTCCGGATGTTTCACTGTCTAAACACTTGATTCATTTAAACTGATTAAATCGTAACGAACATCATCTACATATTAGATAGGTACACGTATGCGATTGCGATTAGAAAATAGTAATGAAAAGCGGAAAAGCTAAGAGATGATGATGGTGTAGGAGAAGAGTCGTCGAGTCTTACGCAAAGTCCGAGTAGACCATTCGAACTGGTCAAGCCAATTTCAGTGACTATTGAGATCACCTAAGCAGATTTTTTTATAAACCGTCACATACTCATCATAGATTTATTCCATTTTCTTTTCGTCTTTCTGTGCCGTTTTCATTTTCACGTCGTTTGCCAAGCGGCTAGATAAAACTTGGAAATATCAAACAATTTCGCTACACAATACTTGTATATCGGAATTGTTTTGTGGTGTTTTGTATTTGTCCCTCTCTTCTGGTCTGGTATGGTCTGGTCTGGTGTAGTGGGTATTTTCTTTTCTGCTGCAAAATTTTTCATATCTTGTCGGCGAAGAGCAGAGTTTTTCTCATCTCTTGGATGTCTGGCGTAAGAAGAGATTTTTTTTGTTTTGTGAGGCTTCCACGAAAGTGATCAGGAGATGGAAATAAATAAATAAATAAATAATAATTATAATTTATATCTATTATCGCTTTGATGATGAGCATGAGCTGGGTGCGAATAGATGTGGAACAGCTGTGAGATATAAGCAAGTTCCTGTGCGATACTTTGATGTAAGGATGACTGATGGATAATGTGCGGAAATGCAATTCATAGTCCAAGTACTTTTATGATGATAATGAAAAAAGTGATTAGTTTTAATCTATATGTATGACCAGTGCATTATTATTTACTTAAGAAATTTGTAATGTGTCTCTTTAACGATTATTTTTAAGACGTTGCAAGTGATGGTATCTGATGATCATTTTACTTTCAATTCTCAGTTGATTGAAGGAAATTTCCATCTTTTAAAACTTACATATCATCCTAAGTGATAAAGTAATAGCCGAAAGATCTTAAATTCATTTTAATAGCTTTTGGCAAAGACGTCCGCGAATTTGTTAGAGCTAGAATCTTCTATAGCCAGTTACAAACCTTGGCTACGAACTAATCACTCTCTTAAGAATCTGTTAAAAGAATCTTAATAGCAGAATCGCATTACCACAGCAAGTTCAACGTTAGACCTAAAGGCTCAATCATAGTAGAATTAGGACTCTAGACGTCGTCGTACGTCCCCTCAGTTTCGTCGAGTTTTCGTTCGGTTTTGGGTCCATTTTATAGAGAGCAGTTTCATTCGAAAATTCCGTACGGACCGCTGACGATGGCTATATTGTATGAAAAGATATGATATGATATACAGTCACGTTCCCTTGATGTAAATGTGTGTGCACTTAGATTATGACAGCGCCCGAGCATTTATGACATTAGCTACCGGACGCTAAAAGAAATTCCGGTTGGGCCTTAAGTTTTAGCGCATGGCAGCTTGGGTCCCGTGTCTCAGTGATTAGTGTGTCCGACTACTGTGAATGGCGTTCCAAGTTCGAGTTCAGAAAAATACCATCACAGTTTTTTGCACGGCCCCACCTCGTGCGAGCGTCTGTCAAACATCCAAGAAAATAACAAAAAAAACGTTGCCTTTTAAATACGGCATAAAACTGTAGGGCCCTTTTATACGTCCAGAAATGTACACCACAAACAACACGAAGAGTTGTGAGAAACTAAGCTTTGGCCCTCTATGAACTACTTACGACTTTGATGGCAACATAGATTCGACTCAACTAGTCCATTATACTCTCAATAAGCTACATTTTACCTCATTTTTCATCTTCTTAAGGAATCTGAGTGCTGCAATGGCAATGAGCTTACATAAACAGCATTTGCCACATCAGCAACTAAAATCTGCAGTCTATAACCAAAGTCAAGACAACCGCGGAGAATGAGTTCCACCGTATCCTCCCTGTTTCTGTATGTGTCACAGAAAAAGGTTTCGTTAAAGGCAGTATGTCAAAACTCTAAGTTCTATGCAGTATTTCCTTCTGAAAGATAGGAATAAAGTAAATTTCTTACAAACATCCAGGAGTATCTATTTAATCAGTCATCATCTAGAAGAGAAATGCCAAATACCCAATTATGTTCACGAGAAACTCAATGGTTAATTGAAACCTTGGATGAAGGAAGAGCCAACGTAAGTTCGCCACTGAAAAATGTTCCTCTAAACCTCATCTAGCCATCCCATTGGATATCTTATTATACAGAACACAGAAAGAAGACAAACAATTGAATACTGAGAGTTCTAGCATTCATTAACTAGTCCGAAAGTGGCTTAAAGGTTTAACAAGGCCTTAAGCTGCCAGATACTGACAGCTTTACACCTGTCCCTAAAATGCCTAACAATGGAATTGCAAAAATCTCTGCTTGGAAAATAGAGGCATGTTTGCCGAACGAGTTCTGTAATTTTGTGTTGGCTCAATCCAAAATTATGCAGAAAAATGCAACTTGACTTTATTTCCGGCTCAGATTCAGATTAAATTCTCATAAAAATATAAATAAATATATATGGCTCCTGAGAAAACAATAAGGCCTCTCATCAGATTACTATGCAAAACTCACAAAATGACTAAAATTAAAAAAAAAATATCCCCAATGTTTGTGTTGACTTGCGAAGCATATAAAAAAGATACAGACAGAAATGGTTACGCCCAGGTGGGATCTACAAACTAAACATCTCAGTTAAATTGTATTATATTGTAGTTTAACATTGCGACTAATAATCATTTAATTTAGTGGTTTCTATATGAAAAAAATAGCCAAACCTTCAATATGTAAATCTATAGACTAAAATAAAATACATCTTCGTTTTTATTTTATTTTTTTGACAGAAGAATACAAAAACATACACAAAGGCCTTCATTATTGGCGATGAACAAAGATGCTGAAAATGCATAAAGATTGTCGTACTTGTGGAAAGCATCCGAAAACAAAAAAAAATAAATTTTTAGCAACTCTTTGTAACTTCTTGTTTTTTACTTTAATTTTGCCAATGGTAGTTAACGTCTTAACTAATCAATTAATGGAATTTCACTAATTAAATTATGTCCTATTCAAACAAACAAAGGTTCTCCCCCAACCTAATGTCACAAAAGGCTTTTACATTTTTTTTTTACAAATGAATTTACTTACACAGAATTTTTTGAATTTTTTTAATCACTCTCGGTATTTATATTATTTTAAATGAAAAATGATTGTTTACCAAGTTTATGTTAAATTAAATGCCAGACGAGAAAAATCGATATCCCTGGTTGAAGCTCTTCTTCAATGTCCAGACGTGGTGATAGCAGCTGAGATGCTGGAAATGTATGCAATTTTTCTCTGCCATTCATAAAATTTGAACATGCGCCTTGAATAAATTTATTTGCAAAAAAACAAGTGCACCTTTCTGTAGAGAAGAGTGCTAAGTTTCACAAAGGTTATGATTGTCCTGTGAAAGTTTGCTGCACATGAAACTCACAAGTGATAGGAAAGGGTAACACAGTCAAATGAAGATCTGTACCAGTAGGATAATATAGGGCGAGGCGTTACTCAAATTATAGAGCAAACCGCACGGCACGGAAACGATAGAAAAAATCATACCTTTGTATATGCATTTGCCTATATTTACAAGCTACAATCACAAATTTGTACTTTTCAGTTTCATCTACAAATTTGTAATTTAGATTTTGTTTCACAGAGTGATTTGCTGATCTCTGTACTTTTTATATTTGTATATATAAATTTATTTAAAAACATGCAAAGAGCAGACTATTGAAATTATGCAAATCGATGAGACATGAGTGTTTTGAGCCATATCACTTCGAAATTTTGAGGAGCTTTTTCATGACAGTAATACTTTCATTTGTTTAATGTTCGCGAGAGGTAGAGTTGTGAAATTTTGGGTTGAACCACAGACCTTTATCACAAGACCCCTACGCACTAACACAAAATCCGTGTTTAGAAGCAACCTGAAAGATATCATTAAGATTTTTACGGCTGTTTAAAAGTAGAAGTGTGGAAAACGCTTCTGCAATTTTCTGCAAGCAATAAGAAGAAAAAGTTCCCTGATAACGTGATAACGACCTGAAGCGCAGTGCTCTAAGGGGAGGATTCCAATTGAGTCGAAGCAATAGTTTCGAATATTTTCATTTCGATTTTCTATTTTATACAATTGACGTTTGAATAAACTATAACAACAAAATATCCAATTTAAGGTTTCTCTTCTCACAGCTTTTTGATTTTTCATTTGACTTTTCATTCACAGAAAAATTTTTAAAAAATTATCTTGTATTTTTTACATGGTAACTGTTCATTTGAAGGTCCCTATTTCATCACAATCCTAGCATTCACTTTATGCAATCGAAAATGTTGCTTAAAGGACTTAACAGAATGTGAATGCATCTGCGGTTGAGTCTTGCAGCGCTGTCAAAACTTTCCCGCGTGGGACTATTAAATTTGCATCTCTTGATTTCACTTCTCAGATATAACGAATTTATATACATACATATTTCTTTTTTTTTATATTTATGTTGATGTTATTTTGAGTTTTGTTTAATGAACAAATGTTCGCAAATGAAAATAAAATTGACAATAATTTTTGTAATTACTTTAATTTTTTTATATATTTTTCCATTTTTATGATTTTTCTTTCATTTTTTATACTTTAGATTTGATAAATAAAAATGCGTTGACTCTCACAATTTCTACAAATTCATCGACATCCATTGCAGTAAAAAAGAATTGTAGCGCACAAATTCATAGACGTCAAACTTTCGGCGCTGCTCCAAGTTGAAAGAACTCAACTTCAAGATGCAAACATTTGATATTTTGATAGATTCAAAGGCTATTAACCCCTCGCACAAAATAAACCAAAAATATTTCTTCAGCCCATCTATCGCTTCCATAGTAGATAACATTTTTGAACGCTGCTCACAGTACAATTCATCTTGACATTTGTCAGCTGTCAGTGGTTCGTCGGCCTAACTGTCAAACATTACGTAAATAGAAGGTTAGATGTTTAAAAAAAATAATTTTAATTTTCTTGCATTTAATTTCCTCTGTTTCAAGTAAAATTATACCGAAGCAAGGCAAAAATGTCTATAAGTATAATTCGCTTATAAAATCCGCTCGATTTCAGGTGAAACATGTCGATCCTGAAGGCGAACTACTACGACAGGCCCGAGGGTCAGGATGCATCCGGAAAACTCGTTGCAATTAACAAATACGCTGTTGGTCTGGGCTTGGCCTGGTCCACACTTGACGTCTTGATGATTTCGAGGACCCAGGGCTACCTTTCGACCCTTGGCCGGTACGCATACTTCACCGGACCGCTGGTGGGAATGGCCTCAGCTTTCACACTGGGTACGTACGTGGCCACCAACGCCCGCAGCAAGGATGATAAGTATGTTTGTGAAATTCTCCACGAATTGGACTGTATTGATTGCCATATTTCTACAGATTGAACTATGTCATTGGTGGGCTTTTGGCCGGCAGTGTGTATGGCTCATGGCAGAAAACTGTGGTCGGTGGAGTTTCCATGGGATTGATCTTCGGTGAGGAATTGATTCTTAGATACTAGTAAAAAATTATCAATTCCCCGTGACTTTTGCAGGCATTGCTGGTTTCCTGAAGAAACTGTCCAAAGAGGAGGGATGGGAGTTCTTCCCAGCACGCAAAACCCATGAACTGGGTTCACTTCACGGAGTAAACCACGATTTCACTCTTATGAAAGAGCGACCAAAGAATTGGACCACTGGCAATGAATAAAACACTTAAGGCGTCGCAATTTGTTATATAGTTCAGCTGTTTAAGCAAAAATAAACTCAAAAATTGACCGGATCGGGTTCGTAAAATGGTTTTTTAAATTTTTACCTATTAGGTGAACTCATACATATCCTACTTCTTCAAGCATGCAATTGAGTCAAACATTTGAATAGACAAGTATACATTAATCATTCTAAAGAGAAAATCAAAGACCTATGTGAAAATCTTTACTAAAAATATTCAAAAGTTGTTCTTAATATCAAACTTTAAACGTTTTACCCATATTCATTCCGATGTGCAACGACAAGGCTTTCTTATGTCCCAAGGTAAAGTATGTAGTATCTGTGTTTCCCAGACAAGCGTGCAGTAGTTACTCTTTGACTGCCAATGAAGCCATAACACTATATCCGTATCTACTGTTTCATTAGTTACTAAGTGTTAATCATCCCTGCGCAAGTGTTCATAACTTGACTTTTTGAAGAAAATGGGTATCGCTGACTTCCATAAACCACTAAGGCCTGTTGCGAAGATAGAACAATGATTTCCAAGTGCGAAATTTTATATATCTGTGTTCTGTGACATGAAATTAATAACTAGACAAACTGTGATGAAGTACATCACCATATTTTGTGTGCGAAAAGCTAAAAGAAATAGCCGGCACTCAGACACGGATCACATTCTTATACAATGGGCACAAATGCACGGCAGGTGAGATGAAGATGCTTAGTATGACTGCAGCAGTGTTAATCATCATCAAAATAAAATATAGCTGTGAAGCCCAAATTTTTCTTATATGGGTCTTTTTCGTCGTCTTGAACTTGGAAGCTGCGATTAGAGATTCCCTCAGCTGGTGCCTTGTTGACAAGAACTTTCAATGCGGGCATTACTTCTTGGGTAATTTGGCTTACGGTGGTGCTGCTGAAGCTAAACCCTTGCTTTGTCTACCCATTAAATTTCGCCCATACTCTCTTGAAGGCTAATACTCGTGAGAGAGGTCATCGTGAATTCAGCGGTATTGGTAAAGATCAGCAAGATTGGGGGTATTGGTCGCCATACCGTGGTTTTGGTGTGACTGTCCCAGGCGCTTACTTCGGATTCTACGATACTACCCATGGTATTTTTGGTAAACCTAAGGATACAGCAATCTACATTGACTGGGCTATTGTTCAACAGGATGGAGACAGCAGATTCTACAGAGGCTTCCAAGATTCACCTTCTCACTAAATTTAAAGTAAAAACTTACAAAAGAAAAACCAGCTTGTGTGCCTACAACTTCCAAGAGAGTGATCTAAAGTCGCTGGATTTAACAAGCATACCACAGTTCATTAAACTAGTTGGACTGTAAGAACTGCTCTAACCGAGAACTACATCAACTACGGCGTCAGTACGAGAGCACAGTAACTCCAAAAATGATTCGCAGTACACCATCTCTTACCTTATCTAATCTAATCTAACTTTCTTCACCTTGTTTTGCCTGGATAAAGCTGAATTTCAGACACCGCACCTTTTAACAGCAGAATTGTTCTCTTCATATTCTCATTTCCGTTTCAACAAACCGACTTCCATTTTTATTCTCACAGGTTTCTGTTCTGGTCTTCTCTGGAAGTCCCTTTACTCATACCACGAAAGCAATCTTGTCCCTCTGAAGACAACTCACTATTTTCTCTGTTCGTTTGGTGAAAAGCTCGTCTAGTTCGTTGAAAAAGTGTCTCCATATGAACTTGTTTCTTGTGTAATTGTGATCCGTGCAGTGACATAAGAAGTGTGTTATATCCTGGGTATACCCTCTAAGAAAAAGCCCTCTTCTTCCTTCAAGGGTGATTTACTCATATGACACCGTAATTGCTTTTATAGGTGCTTGGCTTATGCATTTTGTTCTCACCCAACGTTTTTTTGGGAACAGTTTTGAAAATTTCAGCCTGCAGGCTAGTAGTAGCAGTAAGGACTCTTCGGAGTGCATTGTTTGCATGATGATAACTTTGTGCAATCAAAAGAGCCTGAAAGAAATCTGAAATAGATATTAGCATCTTTGTCAGCCAAGCAGTCATTCGATCCTTAGATTGTCATTCATCTCTTATGAAGATCTCATATCAATACAAAGTTCGTCTCCGCTGGATTTCAGGTGACAGAGACATTCCAGGTAACTGCCACGTTTGGCAAAACCCTCTCAATCTAAGCTTATAAAATGGGGGATGGTATGCCATCTACCACATGAGCGGTAACTATCTCTGGAGGAACAGTAATTTGTTCAAAATCTCCTGAGAATTGTGGCTGAATCTGAATCAGAAATGTTCTAACGAATTGTTAGTTTAAGTCGTCTAGATTTGAGCACCATTATTGGTGTCCTGATTTTCTACATGCAGGATATCTGCGCTTTCCTTTAAACGATTTCTGCAGAAGTTTCGGGGACGAGTACGAACTATCTATCTCTAACTGTCCTGTCTTCAAAGAGAAACCTCCACATAAGGTCATACTTCTCTGATGAACCAATCAATTCTAATTCAATCCAAGCTAACCTTACGGTTACGTGTGATTCATAATTTCAAAAAGATAGGTACCACACTCATACAATTAATCACACACAACCGTATAAAACAATAGCAATGTGAAAACAGTTATAAACATTTTTACGATCAATACTTTAAAACTTTTAGTTGATTCAGTTCCGGTGCGCAACCCTTTTGAAATAAACATACAAACATATATGCATACCAATGAAAAGATTATTCAATTGAATACTTGATAGAGAGTTGAGTTTCCAATAGAGTATTTGCCACCACCACGATATACGGCAACCGATACTCCATTATGTAGTTGCAAACAATTTTTTTTTGTCTCCTAATAGGTGGCTAATATACGATTCTTCTTTTATTCGCAGTCGTTAAGAATGCGAAACGATTTCAACTTTCCACGATGCGCCACAGATGATTCAACAACGACAAGGCATTCATCGCCTTTTTCTGGTTTATTTCAATGTTTTCCACATTTTTCTTAACACACAAACGAAGGAGAATGGAATTAATAAAGCAGCAGACAAAAACCCGTGATCTTTTTCAACGCATCCGTTCTTTCTGGCGACAATGTAGAAAGCTGGATTTATTACATGCCTTTGGGGTTCATGGATAACGCTTAATAAATTATAAGCTGCAACAATATGCACTTATAGGAAGAACTACTTTGCAGTTTCTTCTTCTTTCTTTCTCTGAGCGCATATTGGGCTAATGTTAGCGAATTAAACCTACCGATGGTCAGGTCATGCTGCACTCGCTCACATTAAGGACACTCCAATGACTAACCTGCACCGGATTAGACGCTGTCCTTGTTGTATGTAGCCATCTCAACTTCCTTTTGCCTGGTCCATTCGATCGCACTTCTTGGATAGCGGTAATGTCTGCTTTGTAGCTGTCTGTGTTTGGATTTTTCTTTAGTTTCCGTCAGAGATCCCGCTGACGAAAAGGTTTCTTAACAACACATAACCTTTCTGGATTTAGGCTAATTAAACGAATCCTTCAGGACGTTGACAGACGGGAATCCTCGGCATTTTTACTCTTATAAGATTAAATTGCAGAAAGCTTACTTTGCTTTTATAAAATATTTTCAATATACTGTCTGGGGGCTCACGTGAAGAGGTCGACAATACTACGATACACACCTTCTGCGACAAATTTGTAGTTGAGTTCCACAAGCACAAGTTTGTAATTGTAACTTGTAACTATTTGGTGAAATAGACCACCGGTATTCATCAATAATAGGCTTAATACTATGTGCTCAACCTTAACATAACGTAAGGTCAGCGGACAACGAGAGAAGTCCAAATTTCATGTGCAATTTCTGTCCCTCAAAATTTACAATATTACTGCTTAATACGACAACCATATGTCTGTATCTTCAGCTTTAAAAAGGCTTTTTATAGCTTTTGGTTTCGATACGTTAAGGTTTCGTCAACTTGCTTTTTTGCGAAAGAGCGAATACTTTCGTTGTTAATAAAATTTGTGACTCCAATTGGAAAAGTTCTGAAACAATTTCTTAACGTACAAGGCTTATCATTAGCTGGATGAATAATATTCCAAACAATTTAAGACACAATAATAACTGGAAAGGCTATTTGACAGTTGCTTCCGGTTGGATACATCCATTATAGACTACTTAAAGAACTGACAGCACTGAAGGAAACTTAATAGACATTACCTTCCGTTTGCATTCGCATAAAATAGTTCTGTCTTAACGTTTGAAGAACATTTTTTATATGTATATCACAACCTTTAATTCCAAGCATCACTGAAAGGCCAAAATAGAAAAGTCAACCAACAGAAAGGTGTTAATATAAAGGTTACGATATTCGTTAACATTTCTTTGTTCTCTAAAGCAGAATCTCCTTCAAGGCATACATATGTATGTAATATATAATGGCCTCTGCACATAGCTAACTATAAGCACAAAGATCATATCTTTGCAATAAAAATCAGTTCAAGGACCATTGTACCATTCGCTACAGAGAGAGAGAATATCAATTCGTTGGAATGATGGTGATGTTGAACGAGAAAAGAAATCACCACCATGAACATAAGATGAAACTGAACTGAAAGTATTTCCGGTTTTCGGATTTTCGGTTTCTCTCACGTTTCTTTCGCACCTCGCACCGCAGAAGAAAAATTAGGAGAAAATAAAAGAAAGAACACAATATCACTCCTCCCGCTGCATGCCGGCCGGGTCGGTCGTCTTTCACATTCGATGATGTCATGATGTCATTTAGCCAGTAAAGCAACACCAACAACAGTACCAGCAAAAGATTTACTGCCGCGCATAACATTAGTGCACGAGACATTCTTAGGCATAAGTGGCTAGCAGCACCCCAGCAGCACCCAGACGTATGGAACGATCGCTCACCCGCAGCTATTTTTAATTGAAAAAAAAAAATGTTTGTATGTATGTATATTCTACTAAAAGGAAACGAGTGAAAAAGTGTAGAAAAATCTGTGTAATGCTAAGAGGTCAGATATTATAGCTGAACCTATCGGGCCTAGCCAGCCAGCATGCGGAACTTACTCAAGTCCCGAACAAAGTTCTTTGTTTGGACTTTTCTTGTGGTCAAAACACTCTGTGCTATGCAAACAGGTATTGGTGGATGGACAGACATAAGGCAACTTTAACTGCTTTATAGTCGTTATGGCTTTTATTTTTCGTTGTTTTCCTTCCTTGCAGCAACAGCAGCAGCAACAGTTTGCTTGTATTCGTTTATCTTACTTTTCTCGTATGCAAGTTTTGTAGAGTAGGTCGCCAGTCGTGACTCACTTAAATTGGAATGTATGCTAAGAATACGATTTCAACTCTCTGCTTGGTCATAATGTACCTACAATTTTTTTTTTTTTTGTTCTTTTATTACTTACATGTACCTCTTGTTGAGTGTCAGAGCTACGACGAAACAACTGTAACAATTGGACGAAGAAATTTTGCGAATTGTTGTATAATAAAATCGGTTTAAGTCGAGACCATAAGCTCAGCTCAACTTCAACTTCGGCGGAGTAATAGGTACTTGGGTTTAAATTAACGCATTCACACTTTGTACTCTCGGTGTGGAGGTGTCAATGAACTTGAATAAATCTGTAGTTTCTTGGTGTGTTGTTGTTGTTTGAGGTTTTTCTTTGCCAAGTAAATAGTGGTTTCGATGCCAGAGATCATCGTCAATTCTATTTATTTATTGTACGTACTGAGGTTAAGACTTTGTGTGCGGTTAGATGGGTGAACGCGAGGATGCTAACTAGATGATGCAGTTGTACGAGTATCTGCATATGTAATTATTTCACTTTTCACATGTATTGGGGATGAGAAGCATAAATATGTAGACATATGCAGATGTACTTGTTAATTATGCAGTTGTACTTGTGCTAAAAAGAACACACGCTTTAGCAATATTGCAAAATAGAAGACAACCAGCAACTGAAAGATAGATTTGTGGGTTTTCAGTATTTTCTGAAAGGTTTCTCGAATAAGAAAGGCATCAATATATCCACTCTAAGTGGAATGGCGGGCATGACGGGTATTAGTCAGCCTACACTATATTGGTACCATTCGAATTTGTCCGATTGTGCTTACTAGTTGAAGCTATCTTCTTTTACCTAACCTAAGACCTATTACATCGACATACTTTACTGACAACAAGATAGAATACTCGCCGGCAATTTTGCTTGTTTACATAGTGAGCTGAGCCAAATATAGGCCTTGTGATTTTTTAGCCAAAATCCGTCCAAATTCACGGCGAATTCACGGCGTTGTATATGGTCGTCCGACTTCAATTCTTTCGTCAGCACAATTTTATACGGATGAAGGCCCAAATCCAACCGCAAAATAAGCCGGGTTAACTCTGGCTATGCCCAATTCAACTGATCAACGCCGAAGCGACATTTCTGTCTCTTTTGATAATGGCCGCTACGGCGGCCATGTTTTCTTTATTTCACATAAATATTTCTATGTCTGGTTAATGCCTCAAACTTAGTGTGGCGAATTGCAATCGACCTCACGTCGAAATTCGAATTGCGTACTTACAATTGAGCCGGAATTTCGATAATATTTTCCAATACTTTCCGCAAGTTCGACAAAAAGTGAACCGGCGCAAGCGGAAATAACCAACCTTACTGAATATTCTGACAGTTGGATGTCATTGGTAACTTTGACAGCTGCTGAAACATAACAATTGGAATCCGTTGGCAATCGAATGTCATAGTACCAAACTGCGCCTTGGCCCAAAACTGCGCTTCGCGGCAAACAACATAGTAGACCCCTTACTCTGCAATAAGAAACTGTCATCGTAAATTGCGAGTTTTTTTAGTATGCATTTCCGTTACATACGTCAAATGTCAACTTATCCGTCAACGGAACGGATGCGATAGATTCTTTGGGACACCCCTTAAGAAGTTTTAATGTTATTAAATGATTCAACTGTTACACTGTACTATCAAGGAAGCACATCACAAAATTTTATACTCTGTTTGTCTGTCCGCCAGTCTGTCACAGTCTTGTAATTTTTAAACCCTTTGACATAGTGAGCAAATATGTATAACGTACATTATGTGTAGTATATCAAATTAAAGAAAATTTTACATAGGATCCACATCTGTAGCAATGGCAGGACGATCACAGAGGATATGTTTTCTCTAAGTACCCTAAGTCTCAGCTTCTTCCTTTGTGTGCTAGATGTTAAATATTAACTCTTGGTTGCAACTGCTCACTAGACTAGGTTGTAGTGGCTGGTGGCCAACATATTTTAGTACTTACAAGCCTTGTTTATTTAGTCACCATAATACACTGTATGCTTATGAAGAAACAAAAACTCAATCGATCACTATTTCACCAGTAGTCCAATAAATTTGTTAAATATTTTTGTAAATGACTGTAGACAGCACATTTGTACTAACTAATAACGTCTTCATAAAAGTTGATACCCAATACCCTTTTGAGTTATAGTGCCACTAAATGACTAATGCTAAACAATGAATTATTTATGATCATGGCTGAGTAGGCGTTTTTTTAAAATTCTACATATGCACACAAAACTCGTTTGTTTTTCTCTTCTATCCAAAGTGATGTTTGTAACTTAATATGCATAGCATAAGTAATGCGCTATTAACGATCAGGTTTTAATAGCAATAGTTTTTATTGTCCAGCTAATTTCTAAGGTATAATTAAATGTGGCAATAGGGACTTAAAGTACAAAACGGAGGGCATTATACAATAAAGAAATAAATAAATGTTTAAAGTAGAAAACAAACGAAATACTTATGTATTAAGTTGGTCAAATGTGACGTCATTATGTCAGCTTTCATTTTGAAAAGAGTAGTAAGACAGGCAAAGAGACGGAGTGGAACGGAATTTTTTTGTTTAAAATAAGAAATACAAATTTCAGAAAGCATAAGCTCATGGATGAATAGGTTACAAAAGTAGCGCACACTTTGGGTAGGATCTGGGCCTCAACCAACAAGCCTCTTGACCGAAGCTAATTGCTTCTAGCGGCGCAGTCCAAATTAGTTGGACTCTAACTCTGGGTCGTATCATTTCGGCTTGTACATAGGTAGATGCCCTAATCATCTTAAAATTGTAATACGCAGTTTCGTAAGTCTTTAAATCGTATCCTCCAAGTATTGTCAGCGCGATCGAAACCTGGTAACAAGCTAATAAGTTGTGTCCCTCAACAACCAAGGATATCTTCATCTGCCTTCAAGAAAGTCTAAGTTTCAGCATCGTCTTCTACAGAGCCTCTTTAGTTTTTTTTGAGATAAAATTTTATTCTTGAATTGCAAGCTTCTTGAATTGCGTGTGAGTGTGTACACCGCATAACATCTACTCTGTGCACGAAAAACACACTTTAATATCCCACATGAATCATCAGTGCCAATGACAGATAAAAATCGTACATCACTTTGCATAGATGCCATTTTGTTTCCGCCATATTGGATTTGCATCATCAAAATCCATTCACAAATGATAAAGTTTTCTCACAAACAAATTGATACTTAAATTAATAGAAGCCGGTTGATACAAAAAGGGTCAATATCCCTACTGCTTTCCGACAATTTCTGATGACCTGATGTTTTACGAAAAAAATCGTGGTTTCAGTTCTTTGTGTTCAACAAAATTTGTGTAATCGATATCTTCGGTTCAAGACCCATCGCATCGTATAAAACGAAGACTGAATTTACATCAGAAGGTGTAGAATTGAATTTGTTAAAAATACAGGGTGGTCCGTGTGTAATTGATTGTGCAATCGATATCTACATACTAAGCCAGAGAGACGAAGAATATGAAAATTTAAAATGAAATTTGTGTAGATCGCAGGTCCTGCTTTATTATGTGAATACAAATTCGTTGAAAGATAAGGTGACGTGAAATAACGCCCTACGAAATAAGACCACATTTAAAATGTAACGCCCGGCGGGTCTTATTTCTTATAAATTGGACTGGGAAAAGAAAAAATAAAACATATTACACTTATTAAGTTCACAATGCATAAACAGAGAACAGGCATGCAGACACCCCAGCAACCCCCTGCTTCGGGTCACTGTTGGATTTCGAGTAGATGCCAGGTTGGGTATATGCAAAGTTTCTTTAATTCCATGCGAAACAAGCGAGACATATGACAGCTGGTCTCAATATTTGTAAATAATTACTCGGTAAGATATCCTTAATCCATGAATTCAATGTCTTAAAATTCCAGTTGAAATAAAACACACAAATTTTGTTTAAATTAGAAAAATACATATATTATACATTTTCTAAATTCATCGTTTCTATATTTTGTATTTTTTGTTTTATTAAATATACCTTCACATTTAATCAGTTTACGTACAAAAACTTACAAAATTAGAATCACGATTAATTTTCCTTTATTTCTAAATTAATTCTTGAAAAAAAAAACTTTGAAAAATGAAAACATTAAAATTATATCCTCTTCTCTTACTTAATCTTATTTAATCATAGTAAATTAAAAAGACAAATAATTGTAAGAAAAAAATACTATTTAAGGCAGTAAATCTGATTTAAATATAATGTAAAACTAGTATATGTCTTTAAATATTCTTAAAGGTTTACACGTTCAATTTGTTCATAATAAACTTTGATATAAGTATGTATATTTTATTACATTCATAGTCTTTTTGTCTTTTTGATTTTACTTAAGAAAATATTTGTTTTTTCTTATACATATAGTATGCTAGTAGGTAGGTGTAAAAACGGAAAATTAAATTAATTCGAGTTTGTTTTTTTTCACACATTTAAAGAAAATAAAAATTGCTAAAAATATATGTATGATTTATAAAATATGGAAGTCCGATTTAAATCGTAATAAATAGCCACCATTTTTTGTATGAAAGTGCAAGAGAATGTAAGAATTAGAATAAGAACTTACTTGAATTGCAATAAATATGTGTGTATGTACTTTTTTTTTACACTCATGAGAAATATACACTCTTAATTTAGGTACTTAATTTTATATTAGTTCATTTTATTTTTTATTTTTATTTATTTTTTTACAAGAAATTGTATTTGTATATTTTCGCCAGCGACATTATATTAAAGTAGGTATATATATTCTTCATAAAAATACGAACAATTTTTAATCTACAATAAAGAGGCACAGGGTGCGATGTTCTTATGAAAGGACATTCGTTTCTATTGTATAGGTTTTGTTATTTGTTAACTCTTAACATTTAGTACAGAATTGTTAGATCAGTACTAAGTATCTAATTTATTATCATTTGATACGTACATAAGCCACTTTGTTATATGTACTATTAGTTATTTGTTTACCAAAAAAATGATATACATTTTAGGATATACTTGTCAAAGTAATCGTAGGGAAGGATGAGTTCAGATGCATTAGATATATTTCAATTCCATTGGCAATTTTTTGAGTTTAAACAAAAAAATAATAATCTTCAGTGTTTGTGTTCCATTTTCCATAGGAAAAAAATCTGAAAAAAAGAAAATAAGATTTGTTTAAAGATACATGTCAGCAATATAATAAAGAATCACACGTGAATGATCAGCGTTTAATTTAAATAATTAACTAATTTTAAAGATATTATTCTGATACAATCTTTTCCAAAAGAGAGAGAGGTGTTTCGTCACTTGGTTTGTTTGTATCTTAAGTATAATGTGTATATTCTTAGAGACCAATTTAGGTTGTATACGGGTATAAAGGCCGTCATACTACACGGTGTGAGAAGATTTGCTAACAGAAGAACGGATAAGAAGGGGTTGGTATAGTTGTATTTGAAACCCTCCATGGGTAGAGTGCTTTATAGTTCACAATAGTACATCTACTGAACAAGAAATAAGAATCTATTCTTCTAGGACTTCTGTCAAAATTCCCAAAGCATTTTAGCGTTACGTCAACCTTATCTTAAATCTGCTTAGGTTTATATTGAATTCGAACCAAATTCTCACCAGATGTCCCAAAAAAGACGAAATTTTTTTTTAGACAACTGTGGCTAGTACCATCGGCGATCAGTCTAGATTTTTGAGGATCAGTAGGCGAAGAAAAAAAACTGCGCCAGATTTCTTATAGAAACTACATATTTACAAAGGATCGTCAAACTGTACACCATCCACTCCCATATGGTTAATATTTAGCTACTACATGAACTCAACTTGAATGAATTCAATAAAGATCAATCGATAGAACAACTGATTGAAATATACGACTTAAATTCCCCTACACTCAATCTCTTTTGTTGTGGAAATTGGTTTACAGTACAGAACTTCTAGTAGCAGACACATCAGTGTGATCTTAACAAAACGTCAATCACACATCTCCAATTCCCTTTTTATAATTGACTTGACGAATTGATTATTATGAATGGTGGCTGCCAGTCTTTTTCTCTTTTCAATTTCACCCCTTAAAAAGTGACAAGCAATATGTATGACAAACTCATCTTCTCGAGGCTTTACCCCTTGCGCGCGTTATATTTCTCTGTCGCGCCACTAAATGCGGTCGTTTTCTATCCACGACCACGACTCGTCACCGCATTCCACGTTATAAATCGGAGATGCAGCCCAGATTTTGTAGCATCTTAAGACCGAATACAGCATCTCAAATGAATAGCGCACCAAACACAATGAACAATGACGACTGTGTATAGCTACGAGTACTAGCTAGTGTAATAAATCCGTCGTGTGGTACTTGAAATTGAGTATAGCATTCAAGATTGGGGGACTGAAAGAAGAAAAAAAGCGTTAATTAAATATTACTCAGCTGCCTGCGTACAGATACACTGACGTAGTGTAGCCATCAGTTAACACGAGTACCTACATTGTCAGGCTTTGGATACACTTTGAAACGAATACATTCTCATGGAGATCTCAAGTTACCATCGGGGTCTCTCATAAATATTACAAACGATCGTGGAGTAGTTTATTAAGCTATGTCGCTCAATATAATGCTTTGCCACTACTATATGCTGGTCTGCTGAAATCACAGAGAATCGTTTTGGATTCTCGAACAGAATTGTAATTTAATTATGGAAATTAATTTTTGTGATTTTGGAGTGCTAGATTTATACAGCCGAAATAAAGGGTTGTTTAAATGATGGATTTATTGAGCTAGAAAATTAAAGCTGACAAGTCGTTCAATAATTAACTGTGCGTATGCAGTGCCGATACATGTCTATGATTGGGACTAATTTTTGTTTAGTTGTATTAGACGCAAACTCCCTTATAAGATTTCTTCTCTTAAATCGGAGTAAATTACTGACTTAGAATCGAATACCTTCAGCACATTGCTAATTGCAAGACAAAATAATGTTGGTGGAAGAATGCTGCTTTGCCGCATCCCATGAAACTTGACAGTAGCTGGCTGATTTATTAGGAAACTATAATACTATTCAATGTTTGTCAGGCGCAAGAGAAGTTTTCTGAAACTCGTTAACACATTAACCACAGATCAACGGCAGCTTAACCACAACAGGCAGCACCTATCAACACAGTTTTTAAACTGCATAAAGGCGGAACCATAACGGACTTAGATGAGCTTACGTCAACTTAATGGATAATGCATAGCCTTAATGCTCAGTTTCGTCGAGTTTCGTTAACTTCTGTTGTCCTAAGGAAGGTGTAAATGAAATGACACATTTAGTACGGAAATTTGACAGCTGACACAAACAAAGACGAAAAAACTACAGGAATAGAATTAATTTGTGATTAAAATTTATAAATAAATATGGACAACTAGAGCGGTTGGAAGGATTTTAGTGAGCTTTTCGTTCGATTTTGACATAAGGATAATCCCTCTGAAGTCCATTATGGTTGAACCCTTAGGCTTCCTTTTTTACGGTTTTCATTTACTTCAGCGAGTCATCTTCAAAGGTCTAGGCCCGCGCGCAGCTGTTTAAGCTGTTTCTCTTTCAGAAGAAGCTGAGGAAATTCATCAAATTACTGAGTGAAGCTGCGACCGCTGATAAAAAAAGATATAATTAAAAATGTTAGGCCATAAGCAGCTCATAAAGGGCTAAGGCCGAACTTTTCACAACTGTATGTGTTGTGCGTCGCATATATTTCGTTCGATGTTGCCATATATAAAGAACAAAGAAATTTTTTGAAAAGCATAATCATGATAGTAATACTCTTGCAGGAGGTGGGGTCATGAAAAAACGTTGATGGTATTTTTCTGAATTCCAACTTGTAACCCCTTAGCCAGTAGTTGAACGCACTGACCACTGAGCCACGGCCACTGATCAACAGAATTATCAAAATTCTACAAAAGGCTCAGTTTTCCCTAACTATTTCCTGATCCCTCAACTTCAGTGTTCTGTGTTGATGAGAAAGAGAACTCCTTTCCCTAACCTTATACAATGCTGGAAGTGACGTGCGGTTAAAGTGTGCTTCCAACAAAATTTTAAATCTAAAACGCGTCAATTGATTATTAGAAAATAATGTAAAAAGTTTAAAAAAAAGTCCTCCTGGTGAATTTTTGTTTCTGCATCAATCCACCGAAACAAAATCCCATTTCCAATCATTAGGTATTCTCTTCAAAATTTCCGTTTTCAATTGAAAAGCATACCTACAAAACTTATTTAAAATGCTATTCATCCAACAAAATATTTGAACCAAATCACATGCAAACAAAAATCAATAAGTCAAAACACATAACCTCATCATCATTTTAACCTCAAGTCTAATGCCGGCTTTCAAAAGTTGATTTAGTAAGCAGCAGGTTGGTATAGCGTGCCGATGATGAGAAATACAGTGTCTTGCTCACATAGAAACCAGTAGTTCAACAACATTCACCACTTGCTTGCAACAACACCACTAGCTCCTCGCTGTCGTACATTTCATTTTATTTACAGTCAATAGCACATTGGGTGCCGGTGATTAGCTTCCCCACATAAGTCGTCTTATACACTCGTTATTCGACGACAATAGATTCTTTCATATCGACACTTTCTGCTGGAGGAATAGAGCAACTATGTATTCTGTACGATATCTAGTTGGCGCTATCCGACAACGCAACGCGCGCTCATGACGTTTGTGGAACAACAATAAGGCCATTGACTGAGAGTGAATTGAACTACAAAATTAAAAAGAAGAGAAAAATGTTCTTCAATTACTTTTGTCATTTGACATAATTAGCTTTTACGGTGGCTATGTTTCGCGCTGTACGTTTTTAACGTTTATTCTTTCACCTTTTCGTCGAATTGTCATGCTTCTTCCGTTCACGGATAAGAGTCTTTGCAAGTGAGAATGTTAGAAAATAAATGAATAAAAGCGCTAAATTACTATCAGCAATTTACGATACGCGCGAAACTTGAAATTTCACCGTACTCCGCTACGGACCACAAAACGTATGCAACGACATGTACGGGAAAGTACTGATCGTAAAGATTGTTTAGTACATAATTTGGTAATGATCTTTTGATAATTTGATGACAAGACAATTAGAAGCAACTGACGTATGAAATGAGGCTTTTAAGATGACATTCAGAGCGAGATATGTACAAATAAATTAACCAAGGTTCAGAGGTTCTACTTTGTTTGGTTATGAATATGTCTTTACCAAAGGTGACTCAATTGTTACCTCATTCGGGGTGAATCAGCATGCGAATCTGATTTGTGGTTTTTGACAATGATGACCCTCTTTTTATTTCGTTGGATTTTGTAAACTTATGCACAAACGTGCGAGCTCACTGAACTTAACCCTTGGTATACTCAAGTTCTTGAGAAGAACTACAAAAGACTGCTGAGTCAGGAGCACGGCTATATGTATAAATTGTATCCCAACGTATATATGAATAAAGAATTTTCAGACTGACAATCAAACAAAAGATGACAGTTCCAGTTGTCATTGTGAAAGCTTGTCATTTTTTTTATAAAAGGCGCGCTTTAGGGTCGAAGAACAATTGAAGGAACAAGTGGAAGAAGGGCCTATGCTCAAAGTGGTAAAAGGCTACTTAGCCAAGAGAGAGAAATGTCAACCGAAGTGCAGTTGACTGTCTAGTATACTGAATCTGAACTCCTGCGGTATTTCAATAAAAAGAGAAGCTAACTTTGTGTGAGCTAGACTTAACGAGTACCTCTGCAACAGCCAACCTTCTCACTAAATGTGAAACAGTAATTAATAAGAGAAGATCCTGCTCGAAATAGAACCCTCTTGAACTAAAGGAATCGCTCTAACTTCACATCAATTAGAATTCAAGCACAGCAGTACTCTAGAACCAACTAGCACCCCCGTCATCGTATATTTATTTATCTGTTTTCCGTTGGACAATATTAAATGGAAAAAACTAATAAAAATCGATGTAATGCGATATGATAAGGTTTGCACTGAATTTTCCATTTACTCAGGTGAATCACATCTTATCGTATAAACCCCTATGCAATACGGTAAGAGTGCTAAAAGTAGTCATGATACATTGGTGTTAAAGCATTATTTGTTTTTGTTGGAGTGTTCGAGGAAAATAAAAAGGATTGCATTGCAATATTCACTGTAATATTTGATCAGTCATATCTCTTATTTTATTTATCAGCTGCCTTTTAAGACAGATGTAGGAAAATAAATCTATCGATAACGGTTTGCGCAATATGGTATCAACCAATGTTGCCATTGGGTTTATTTTATGAGCACTATCCTTTAAAATTGCACTTCTTTCATTAATTAAATTTACAATATTTGTTTGCCAGTAAAACATCCGCTATACTACTAAATTTCGTAACGTGTGACAAACATCCAAAAGTATCAAAAGTCTTACTATTGTGACGTCACGCAGGTTATCGACCAACTCTAACCATCGTTTCATCCGATGACAGCTGTCAACAATTGCCCCCAATTGAACGCGCCAAAATGAGATTCGCTTTTGTGCTCTTATACGAGTTGGTTGTCTTTAATTTTCTCAGCATATAAAAAGATATTTTAAAGAGTATTTCTTGTATAATAAAACACTTAATAATATCGTAACACTATTATGAGAAACCTACTCAAAAATCCTCTCCCTTTAGGATACGGCACAAGACTGTAGGTCCTTACGATACGTGTACCAATGTATACCAGCCACCAACACGTACAGCTGTGAGAAACTAGGGCTTAATCGGTCATCTACACAGGAGTTATAATTCACAAAAGAAAGAGAAACTATCACTCATATTGTTTGATTGCCTCATTATTTAATTTATACATGGAAAATAGGCTTTTTCATAAAAAAGTTCATATCACACTCTGGAATATGACATTTCTGATGTACTGTCTAGCAACTCTAAGAATTAGAAGTAAATGACAAAGCTACGTAACCAGGTGTTCCACAGGGATCATTGCTAGGTCTTCTTCTGTAACATCATGCATTGAAACGTCTAGAAACTCAAAAACCTCGAATGGACCAAAACTGGCAGGCAACTTTAATAGACAAGATTGCAAGCAGCGAAATAAAAGTATTTGAATTCACCTGAAAACCATCGGCCCAAAGAGGTTGAAAGAATCCTAGGGAGAGTCCGGTAAGAAGTTTTGACAGCCAGTTTTAGAGAAGAGACTCAGAATAATTCACATAACTGAAGCCGGGAATCCCCAATAACTTAAAAGACAACCAACTTACTTACTCATCGATTACCCTTTATCAAATAATAATTCATATCTTAAGCACGATTTCGCCATTCCTTCCTCTTAAAAGCAATAAATTTCTTGCATTGCAAGCATATTGTTTACCAACCTTCCGTATCTTACTGTGAAAACATTGTAACCAAGAGGGTTGCATCTTGCAACATAAATCACAACAGATTCCAATTATTTCGTCATTGTGTACTTAGGCTACACGTGATTACACTAAATCACAGCAAAATAACATACACAAATTGCAAGGGAAGAAGGCCACGACCCCCTTCATTCGAGGGTTTCTTTACTGCACTAAACGTAGGTATTTGATTTCATCCCGTCTACCATGGGAATATGTAAACAAAATTAGATTTTAACCCTCATCAAGATTCCCGAAGCGATGCAGATGGACGTCATA
Source organism: Chalcosyrphus nemorum (assembly GCA_949716465.1). Classification (NCBI taxonomy): domain Eukaryota; kingdom Metazoa; phylum Arthropoda; class Insecta; order Diptera; family Syrphidae; genus Chalcosyrphus; species Chalcosyrphus nemorum. Next base: position 84,355,089 of record OX454332.1, read on the forward strand.
GGGGGAACAGCACAACAAGCTACGAGTTCCAAGCATTTTATTGCATCTGGAGTGTGTGCAAAATATACCCGTAAAGTGCTTAATGGGCAGATACAATCCTTCGAAGGACAGGACGGCAAATTCAGGAATTTGCCTGACATCCAATGATAAGAAGTGGCCATTCGATTAAAGACTATATCGAATCTCATTTTCACACTATTTCAAGTATCTTTCGTAAGCCGGAATGTCATGCAGTTGTTGAATCATAAGCTCTGACGACATTTCTGAGAAAATTCCCCTCGTAACATTAGAAGCACCAGGCTGACACATAAAGCGCTGAGCCATACTTATGAGCTATCATAACTACGACATGCAAGAAGGTAGTTAGTTGCTTAATCTAGCCGAAAGTTCATGTTATAACTAGTCGAGTCCCTAGAGATTTAGTCTACAAGAATCACGTTTCACTTGCACTGAGTCATTAATCAAATTCCATACAGGAAACCAACACCTTCAATTTGAGTGAAACTACATTTCGATCTGAGTCAGATCTAAAAAAGAAAAAAAAACCGCTAACAATAAAACCACAAATGTGAGTTTCAGCACAGATACATTTGCGAAAGAATGTATCTGTAAGCAGAAAAAGAAAAAGACGTCCAGTATTCTCGGCATGATATATTTATAGCCAGCTGGAGAGACCACTGCTCTCGCAATGAGGTCAGCACACCGACATATGAACCAATTAATTGTGCGTTCAGTTGAAATTACGTAAGCCCTTGACATAGTAATAAAAGCCAATAATTATAACCGGCACGGTACACAAACATTATAGCGAATGTTCCTAGAACAATTGAGTGGAAACGAGATGCTCGCATGTCCCAGTCACAGTATTCGTGCAATGCAATGTGGCAACTTAAAATATGCACAAACAGATACTACCTACTACTATGCGATGAAAAATGTGACCTAAATTCTAGAGGTATCGCATACGATATGTCAGGTCAATTTTATTTATTAGTCTAGCCCGGGAAAGAAAGTTTATTTGTCATCGATTGAGATAAAGCTGAAGCGAGGTCTTCATGAAATGTATCTGACAATGAATCGGCCCCAGAATGAAGATATTATACGAGTACCTCCGGTAACAACACAGTACTGACCTATATCTTGGTATGCTACAAATGATAGTAATTTATTCTGCACTATTCCGACTCACAGTTCATCGTCTGCATAATTACGTGCATCACATGTGTTTAACGTATGGTTGATGAACTGAGCATGTACAGGGAAACACTGTAGGAAATTAAAAATTATTAGCTGAGGAGTGAAAAAATGAGGGAAACGGTGGAATTGATAGGGGGAAACTATTGCGAAAAAGGGCGTTAGAACGTAGAAGGAATCTAGAATAGTTTAAAGCAAACAAAATCACTGTATAAGCTGCATATCTCAACTGATTTTACATAACAAGAAAGAGCCTAGCTTCTCTGTTAGTAAGTCCTACTCTCACCGTCTCGTAGTGCTATCAAATTAGTACGAATGACCACAAAATAGGACAAGAGCTGGTTAGTCTCTAGCCCAGCACTGTAAAACAAATATTGCTTCGAAATGGACAATAAAGCCTCAGAAATGGAAGGATATTTTGGTGATCTGGAATCCTCCTCCACTTACGAAAATGCAACTTCTTCTTCCTCCCTGCAACTTCTAAAGTAGTCAGTCATTATGCAGCCCACCGAGTAGATCAGCGCACAAGTCAAGGATTCAAATGGTCGGTAATAACACCAGAAACGAAGTATGCGTTATAACGACTGAGTTTAACCAGAGATTATGATATCTTCTAGCTAAAGGTCGGCCATAGCGCTCTGGCCAAGCGTCTATTCGCTTGACCGGAGACTTCATCTGGAGATTTGTGTAACGGCCAAGGCGCTGTGGCCGGCTTTCTGTCATCTTAATTGGGGGCTACTACAAAAGGATGGGTACGATAGATGCAGTGTCGACCCATTTCCGAGCAAGCTCGTTAGCTTTTTCGTTTCCTATGGCAATGGTATAAGAAAGTTTAATCCTGTTGAATTCCACTCCCCAAAAAACGAATTTCCTCATGAATGAAAAAGAGTGGAAGACTGTAAATTTGAGAGAACACATAGAATCAAATTTGACGTCAAACACCGTACGTATTCGTCGAGTACACATCTCCACTGTTGATCACCTTTGAGAAGGCTCTCCACAGATTGCAAGGACATGCTTACTCTTTCGCTTGAGCAGGAGAGGCCCCTAAGAAAAACTAAAAACCAAATCAAATATACAACCTTCTATGCCTGGCAGTTCGCCGTTGGTCTCCCCTAAACTATTGGACTGGTATCGAAAGATTGCAAAGTTCTTAGGCTGCAGTGTGGAAACCATAGCGAAATACATATGCCATGCAAGGGAATCCAATCACTGGCGCAGACATAATAGCGAGACATCCTTAGCAAATTTGACGCAGAACAATCCACGACGGAATCGACCTCATTACGAATAAGTGAAAGGCAGATCAAGTACGCTCGTCTACCTTTTAGAAAAATAATGAAAAAGGCACTTAAAATAAACAAACAAAACATACCTTTATCATTGATCCATTACGAACGGTCCGACAACGCAACATGTTCAACTCCTGAAATAAAACAGTTTTAAAAATTAACAAAAAGCTATAAGGAGAAACGTGTAGACTTAAAATATTTTAAATACATTAACGCCCTATTTCACATGAGTATTTAGTACCCGCTTTAGCTAGCCCAGGTACTGCCCTTAGTATTAGGCCCTAACGAAACGTTAGCACATTTGTATTTCTCCGCGTTGCTAGCACCAGATCTAGCTCCACGAAAGTTTATTACGTCTAAAATGGTCTAACAATGAAGTAAACACTTCTATTGACATAAGAAATGTCAAATTTTCAAATATCAGCTTACAGTGCTTATCCTGAGCTTGGCTATCCAATTGGAATAAATCTGCAAGTTGAATTGGATTGCTTTTATTTCGTCAATTCGAGTGCCTGTAGATAACGATGTTGTAACACGATATTATCCATTTTCTAATGTTTTTAAAAGAAACACGGGTAAGCTAATGGACCTGAAGTCTTATGGGGAGCAGTGAAAGATATGGAAGACATGTACTCTCTATTGTCTAGGTAAATACATGCGACACTTTAATATGCTACGGACAATTTAAAAGTATTTATCAAACAAGCTCATCATCTTCATTGCTACTAAACCACTCGCCTTAATTCCAACCAATTTGGAATATATTTTAAGCCAAAGATCAATGTCATTTGCTATCCTATCCAAATTAGACGCATCCCCCTACACACGTTCAAGAAGAAAACAATAAAAAAAAATCGCCCAGCAAATCTTTGAAGATTTTAATAGACACTTTTACTATCGCAACTGCATCAGATGTTCTAAACGAAGCGTTTCGTGATGCATGCGCGTTAAGCATCAAAACATAAGAAAGTCTGAAATTAGTCCATAAATTATGTAGGTTTTTCCCCCCCAAAAACAGAGGTATTCACAAATGACAACCCACTACAAGGAAGCATGGCAACGTTCCCCATTAAAGGAAGGAAAATTCGTCTCTGATATTCGTATATACAGCTTTGCTTTGGATCGTTAATATGAATGGAATGCGTGAATTTTGGTTCATAATTCTGCTATAAAAATGCTTCTACAGATAAAAATTGGTTTCATCAGCAATAAAATTACGACGTTTTTCATATTTTATTCAAATTAACAGGGCGATACACTGTTTATTATTAAGCTAATTAAATACGGTTCTAGTATCATAGGAAATGCGTGATTTTTATATAATATTGTGAGCTCATAAGGGCGACTACACTAGTTGGGGTTTTTAACCCCAAATACAATGTAGGCATGTCTCTTAAGACAGTTGAATATTTTTTTAGATAAATGAGAATATGCCTTTTTCTAGTGGCGATTTCCCAAATAAAATTGCGGAAGTATCTGAAAAGAAAAAGCCCCTTTCAGCAAGAGATTATTATTAGAGTACGACCCAGATAATGAGTTGCAATACTGACGATGGAACGATGCAGTATAACGTCATAGGCGGTGTTCCCCAAGGCTCTGTACTAGGACCACTACTGTGAATCCAAGGGCTGATCTTTAGCAAGAGTTGCAACAGCAATGATTCTCTCAGGCTCCCAACTATGGGCTGATGCCATGAAGACTGAGCCATACAGAAGGTAGACGGAGGCGGCTTTTAAATTCAACGCACTGAGAGCAGGGCCTTTCGAACAACCTTCTATGACTCGACTTGCGTAATGGTTGGAATGGTATCAATAGACCTCCTTGCTAAAGAAGCTCAGCGGAAATATCGTGCCAGGAAGATACTAGTGACAACGGCGACGATACCAAAGTCCCACCAAGGACAAGCTTCGAAGAATGGCAAGAGAGATGGTACCACTCTGAAAAAGGTATAAAGGCATAAAGACACAAAGAGCGGAGCTTACCACCACAGATTGGCAAAGGTACTTTTTGCTCAACATGCCTAGAAGCAATTAAGGATGCATAACACACCATCGTCCATATTCCAAGATATTATAAACACTGTAGCCTGCTGGGTAAGCTGGACGAGGATCTTAACTTACATAATATTACCAGTTAGAAGCAGAACAGTTGAGCACAGGAGAAGCAGGAAAAGACAGGAGCGACGATGGAATGCAGTCCAGCCGGCTGTCTGTCAATACGAACAAGTCGAATACGAAGTCTGAAAAGTCGACCCATCGCCAAAAAATGCTTGACGGTGCCAGTACCACAAGTTTCGTCTTTGAGAGATTCTCACTTTCCTACGCCATTAAACAATTAAATGGCCAATTGTAATTTCACGAGATTTATCAATTGTCATTCATACAAACAAACAAATTGTGACAGCTGTCATCAGCAACGCTTGCCATTTTAATAATGAAGCGCATAACGGTCTAACAGTGCATACTGATTGAATCAGAATTCTATAGTCACGAATAGATTAGTGATGACTAACACCCTGAACGACAAACTCATGTCATAATTTGAATCCCACTAAAGATGTGTTGGTGATAAAAAGATAAAAAGGACAAAATGGGCAACACAGAATATGCAATCTTATTTAAAACACAATCCACTGCCTTTGTGAATGTTTGCTATATTTTTTCTTTGCTAGAGGGAATGCTCCCGATGAGAACCTCCTTAACCTAAGCTAACCTTCTAGCCTTCTTTGGTACAACCACCGGAAGGGTTTTTAAACAAGTTCTTACATTCTCCACAAAGACGCCTGATTGTTATTGTTTATTCCTAGTTTTAACATAAAACTGCTTGCGTAGATGCAAGCAATATCATCTCTCCCCCATGAAGATCTCATAAAAGAAAAACCATCTCATGGTTACACCAATCCCAACCGTTAGTATCGCAACAGTTTGCCATAAGATTGCTTTGTAAACAAATCCTAAAAACCATCCTTGGAAAGTACTAGCATTCATTCCCATTTTGACTGACCCTGTTTACGTTGGCAGTCGATAAACAACACTCAAGCGGACACAGCGTCCAATCGCAGATACTATACTATTTGAGAAGCCAAGACCAAGAATAAATATCCACTTCGTCTTTTTGGTTTTTTTTTTCCTTTTTTTTGTTTATTAGTTGAATTGAGCCATTTTTTTCCAGCCATCACCATCATCTATTACCGCGCGCCGGTCGAATTCAAATTGTTTGTTGTTTTTGTATACCTCAGTGTTGTGTTCCTCGAACACAAACACATGCTTGAGCCGAACATAAATGTGTTTATGTTATAAATACTCCGGAAATCGTAACTTTTTTCTGTTGTTGTTCGTTGAAAACAAATCGATTCGATTAGAGTTCGATTAGCATATTTAAAACGTTTAAACATTTTGTGTGAAATATCATGAAATGCAACATAAATTTCAAACAATATGTAGGAGTGTTACATCATACCCGTGTGTGTGTGTGTGTGTGCTAATTGATGAACAATCCAATAAAACTTGCCCTATTTTCGTTTCCCACAGAATCATTGATGCGTTGCGATTTTTTTTTTCCTTCTCCGAATGCTACCGTACCCATTAGTGAAGAAGGGAACATTGAACATACCCTTCATTTTCAAAACTTCAAATCGTATCTACAATTGGGAAAACCACAAAATTTGTGAAATTTTATTTCACTCAAAAAGAAATGTCCTCCAACGGAATGTGAAGAAGCGCTGGCACTCCTTTTGGCATCGTTTGTTGAAAAATTACCATTTTTTAAGGCAGGCATACTCATATGAATATTGTGGGAAATTTCTTCACTTTTGTTGTGTCATGGAAGAGTGCTCATTTTTTATTATATTTGTTAGGTTTCCAAGGAAATTGTAGATGCATTTGCACACATTTTAATGATAACGTTAAGAAGCAATGTGAACTCAGCCGTTTAAAGAGTAATAAAACGAAATGGGTGAAATGAGAAAACAAAAAAAAAAAAGAATTTTGTCGAATAAATTTCAAATCGGAACAATTGAAATTTATGCAAGGAACATATGTATAAGGCTTTAAAGGCACTCTTAATGAAAAAGAAAAAAGATGCGAAATTACTCATGGAATCTCGTTTAAATATATCTGTATCCAAATCTATCTGATAATTTCACTTTGGAACCAACCCTTAGACATACATTTATACTGGAATGATAGCTATCTAATAAAAGAGCGGGATAAGGACAGCTGTCTATGCAAGGAGATTTTACACAATTCTTAGGGGCCATTGTGATACCACCGGATCTGCAATAACCACAGGCAATCACTATAAACTACGACACTACAATGAGAGACAGAGGACCAGTACAAATAGATTACCAGACACAATTAGACTTAGAAGAGGTTCTGCCACTGAATCAGGAGAACCAACCGGAGCTTTTAATAAAGCGTAGAAGGTGCTTGATGGGTACACCAGTCAGGTCACAGAGGTCGTCAAAGAAGAAGGACCCCAGGTGGAGGTTTCTTCTTGACGCTAAGGCAGGGCAGTTGCAGCGAAGATGAGGAATCATTTCTTCTTCCTCCTCGTCCCTACAAATCCGACAGAAATCGGTAGATGGGACGCCCAGACATCTAGCGTGCAGGCCGATTAGGCAGTGTCCCGTGAGGACACCAATGATGGTGCTCAAGTCTGGACGCTTCAGAGTCAACAGTTCTTTTGAACGTTTCTGGTTAAGGTAAGGCCAGAGCTCTCTCGAGATCCTAAAGGGGCAATGAGCCCAGCGAGCGATTTGGCAATTTCATCAGCCTTACAGTTCCCTGTGGCCTGGCACCCAGCATAGGTGAATGTTATATTGTTCCGAGATCTCCATCAGAGATGAATGGCAATCTTTTCCGACCGTTGATGTGGTTGTGGGTGATTGAAGAGATTTAATGGCTGCCTGACTGTCTGTGAAAATGCTAATATCCGTGGCAGATAGTACATTACACTTCAGCCATGACAAAAAAAAAAAAAAAATAGTAGGCCGTAAGCAGCCCATAGAGGGCCAAGGCCTAGCTTCTTACAACTGTACGTATTGTGCGTGGTATACATTTCTGTACGTACAGAAGGGACCTACAGTTTTATGCCGTATCCGAAGGGCAGGGGGGTTTTTGAGAAGCTTTCTCATGACAGTAAATACTGTTGGATGTTTGTCAGACAGGGCTTCTTTAATTGCCATAATTTCCGCCTGAAAAACGCTACAATGATCAGGGAGGCGGAAGGAATTGCTTAAGTTAAGCATAGAGAAGTAAACATCACCACCAACTCCGTCTGAGGTCTTAGATCCATCAATGTAGATGTGAATCGTTCCGACATCCACCTGCTCCACATCAGACCATGTTTCACGAGCTGGGATTAATGTGCGGAAGTTCTGACCAAAGCTGAGTTTAGCGGGGGTGTAGTCGGTGGTTACATCAATGAGGGTAAATTCATTAAAAACGGAGGAGTGCCCGTAGTTGAGAGACAGCCACTGGAAAGAGGCCGCTATTTGTTTGCTGACGATGTCTAGGGGCAGTAGGTGAAGAATGGTACCTAGAGCTGCGGAAGGAGCAGTTCTTAGGGCTCCACATATACAAATACATGCAGCTCTTTGAACTTTTCCCAGGAGAGAGAGGTTAACAGTTTGAAGAGCTGTCCACCAAACGGGCACGCCATAAAGAAGTATGAATGTTGGCTTTCCAGCTGAGTTTCCTGGCCAAAATACAGTCTAAGAGTCCAAGAGACAGTCTAAGAGGATAGTAGTTTCAAATGGAAAAAAGTCCTAATCCGGAGAACACAGAGCAACATCCTCTAGATCATAAAGCAAAGGCTATGGTGGATCACGTACAGACGAATACGAAGAATACTAATCCTGAAGGTTCAAGTCAATTAAAACTCAACAACCGATAGGTATTCCAATATTTTTCTTACAAACCCTCAAATTTCCCAACATCTGAACGTATTCACATAGTTCTTCTGCTTATTTGGCACTCCTTATGAAACTGCCAGATCCAAACAAATAATGTTCCACTATCCGTATGTCAATCAACGACAATTGATTGAAATTCAATTAAGGAGATATTTTTCCAAGACTCCACACAAGGAATGAGGTGTGTGTGAGTACAGTCAATTCTAATCGCCAGCAACATATGCGCGCTCATGACTTTTTTCCATTTTACTCGTTCCATTAAATGTTAGCGAAGTCCCAAATATTTGCGATATCTTTTTCCGTTTTTCATCAAACGCACATTCATCCCTAAAATTGGTGTACTCCATGCAATCTATTGTTCAATTTAAATGATCAGGAAAGAGCAGCTGTACCAGAGTGTGCTCTGAAATATTCGACCGAGGAAAATAACAAAAAAAAAATGTGCAGGGTACGACGTCATTGGTATTAACACTGCCACTATTGCCATTGTGTTGCAAGCCAGCTCCGGGCACGTCCACCACCTCTCACTCTTGTAACAATGCAAAAAAAAAAAAAAAGAACTAAGGTTGGACATACATTTCGGTTTTCACATTTAGTTCTTTTGTTTCACGTAACATGCAGGTAACAAAAAAATAACACAAGGTAAACGTTGCAGCAATAGCACAACAAATGACCCTAAGCGGCAGGGACCGCAGAGCCATGCCCGAGTTGTTTGCTCCGAATTTAATGCTTTGGACACGTATATTTCCAACACAAGAACGGACAGACCCATTCACAGCGTAGATGTGTATTGAATGTGTGTTAGAGGCCGAGGTGCGAGGATAGAAGAGAAGGAGATTTGCTCCTTAGTTAGATATCGTGCGACGACGAACGGTTGGGTGGAGTCATTGGACGGCTTTCAACGATGTCCGGTCTCTCTTGGCGATTCAAGCTAAACGTGACTTTACACATAAACCGTTCCATTAAAGGTTTGCTTCAGGAGACAACAAAAAGCAATGAAATTTTATTTGAATTTTTTTGAGCCAGATAAAGGGCGCAACTCGTGCCTTTAAGAAAGTACAAAACTAGCATAGAAAGACAAACGAGCTCCTAATGGATAAACTGCATTTTGCATCTTACAGTGTGAGTTAGTGTAGTTCTTTTAGCGAAGATTGTTGGCCATCAACTGTGCGGATTAGATAACAGTTAAGCACTTTTTAACCAAGGTTTTACATATCGATAGTTTCGTTTGGCTTTGTATTATTGACTATTTATCACTCGTAACACTCGATACTCATTTAGCAGCAAACCTTTACAAAATAAAAAGCTATAATTTATCACTGACTGGTGGTTGACTTAAAAGAATCGTTTCACCTGCCCTAATAAAGATATTTGGTTCTATACGACCGTGGCTCTTCTAATTGTAATTTATAGCTTTATTGTCAAGTAAGTGACACGTTTATTGTATTGTAACACACGAATATACAAATTTCTTTTGTAAAAAACAATTGGATTTTTGTAATTCTTTTATGTTTTAGTCTTGAAGACTTAATCCCGCTTTTGAGTACAAGATCTTTAGCAAAGATTCAATGCTTATGAACAACATTTGAAAAATTGTTTTTTGATCTATTAAAATCGGTTTTAAATCGGCTTTGACGGACTGCCGGCGGATCTATTCACATAAAAATTTATGAATATGCACCAAGTCATCAATCGCTTATAAGTTATATACATTTCATCTTCAAGGAATTACTTTCATTCCCATGAAAGTGAGGGCAGGCAATAAGAAAATTATTTCATCAATCTTGAAGTGAAACTGATAGTAACACACAGGACAGAGATTAAAAGGCAAGGAACTACAACAAAACAGCACAGACCACAATCAGCTCATAGAGAGACAAAGTCTAGTTTCTAACAATGATATTTAGCTAGAACAGGAGGCATCCGAACGGCAAAGCATTATAAGAAGATTTACCGAGGCAGTAAGTCTTGTCTTGTCTAAAGAACTAAAGAATAAGACATGTTGGGTGAAAGAGAGCACAGATTATGCTGAATCGTGAATTGGAATACACGCCTGCGAGTTAGGTTAGGTTACAACTGCCATGCACACAGCTATGCACTGTGTTAGGATTTGGCCGTTCCCCAAAAATCTAGGATACTTCGAATACGTTAGCTCGGCTATATCGCGTAAATGGACATCAGCAAGTCAAGAGGATATCAAATCACAGTCCCCAGGTTCCAGGCGACAAAAAAGATCCGAGCCACAAGTACAAAACCTAAGCTGTCGCGGATGACAGCAAATTCGGTCTTCCCAAGTGGAAGCAGCGTGCTCGGGACCGTTCCATTTCACTCGATCAGCTACTTTTTCTTTTGCATTTGTGTGAGTCGTGACTCACGAGCCTACGTGTGAGGTTAAGTAAGCCAATCAAAACTTTTAATAAAGCAGACGATTCAGCATCAGGGACCATAGATGTCTGGCGACAGATCGTATACAAGTAGCTAGTTAAGTAGCGCAAGACACACCCAATGCATTCTTTGGATTCCGGGGATGTTGCCCAAGTTATCCAGCCAAATATTCCTTAGCCTTCCGTGACCACTATACGACCATTGGTGTTGTAACAGACTCCAGGGATGTTATCGACGCTTGACTTCTTGTGAAAATGCTAATACCGTTTGCAAGAACTGCGTTACACCTTAGGCATAATAGTGTTTCCTTGATGGAATACACAACAGTGATTGAAGAAGCAGCAGATGCCGACATCCAACTACCCATTATATTGAACTTGAACTTGAAATTATCAAAAATTAATTTAAACTTACAAACTGGGGCAGTACAGCTACACATTATCAAAAGCTTTAAAGATATTTATAGAGGCCGTTGACTTTATTCGTTTATGCTATCGTATCTACGTAGTGAGGCAGGTCAGTGTATTCAAAACAAAACAAACTTTCGCTTATAAATAACTCATAAACAACTGATTTGCATGCATTTTTATACTTGCACCATTTATGTACTTATGTATTGTAGTTTAACGACCTTAAACATACATACGTAGAACTAGAGATAAAAAATAAAGAAAAAGTTTAAAGGGGAGAATTAGAGAATAAGTAATAAAGAAGAGAGTTTAGGTTTAGTGTTAGAAAGTACTAAGGTGTTAAAAAGTATTTGTGAATGAGGACCAAACTAATTACATTTAATGATCTGAATATGTACCTACTTTCTTAAGCATAGCGAAGTCATGAGTTAAGCCATTTTGAAAACAGTTGGTACTACAATACCTAACCTTCCAGATCCGATAGAAGTTACGAACCACTTTAACCTGATCCTAGACTTCGATAGGTTTAACACATAGAGGAGGCGTTAGGCTTCTTAAAAAAGAATAATCTCTTTGCCACGATTGACCAAGAAAAATTCTTGAAGAAGCCTTTGAGGCTCAATAACATGTACCAATGAGCGCTGCAGTTGTAAGCTTCTATAACATATCTTTCACTGGACGCGTTCACTTCATGAGCGCCATCTTCGTTGTTTTTTTTACTTAGCGAAACGCTTATTTGTGTCTTTTGGCAACGCACCCAACTTCGGGACGAATGAATCAACTGTTTTTCAAGGTTAATAAGCGAGACCTGCTTTTAGTAGAAAAGAAACAAAAATTATATAATCCATGAGAATCCATGAGAATGTATTTAAATTTAAATGAGGTTATTTAAACAGTTCAGCATCGGCAAATCACTGGTACCAGTCACTGAGTGTCTAGCTACATGGAGATCCTGAGTAACGAAAAGCCTATTAAAGGTCAGGGAAGAGTCGTATTTAAGTACTTCTAGAACCCTTCCCTACAGTATGACCTATTAGCTCCTGAAACAGAAAAAAAAATACTTAATCGTTTGGGTTACCTTCGTCAAACAGGATGTAACAAACGCTTGTGACAAGTTTACAAAACACGAAAGAAAGTATTTCACTTTTAAACCTGTCATAAATAAAACTATCTTTGTGTCGACACTTACGAGTCTAATTAAATAGAACCTGTATGGCCGGCATGCTTTGAAGTATCCACGCCTTATTTGTGTGTAACTACAATTTCAGCGCGTTACCCTCATGGGATTCAAAGTACATAGTGCATGAATAGCAAAAGACACTAGCATTGAAAAAGAAAAGCGTTTATACTCTTTACATTGGCAACAGATTAACGCATTCTAGGGCACATGACACGCTTCAATTAATATTATTCCACGTGACATCAATTCATGTGGACAGGTAATTGTCTCCTGGTTGTTTCTTATGCCACCACATGCAATTGCTTCTATCTTTGGTTACTATATTGTGAGATATTTAAAATATCATTGCACATTTGACTTCTAAGGGAGAAGAGAACTTGTAAGTCTCTCGGAACCCTTTATAACTCATTGAATGCATAAGTAGGTGCACCTGTGCATAGAATACCCAATAAGGGTAAGTGAACATGTATTTTTTTTTTTTTTTTATGGCAACAATAAGTTAGTACGCACACCTATCGAACACAAATGAAAGGAATCTCACATGAAAGAACCAACTAATTGATTCTGAACACGTTTTGGAATTTTGTGCCTTCTGAAGCTTTACACTACATCACCTGACTGTTCGGGCTTGCGACTATTCATGGATGAATGAATAATGGAATGTTTGTGTTTTAAAAAAAAGGTTTTTTTTCCTTTTTATTTATTTATTTTTTTTATAAAATCAGGGGAGAGAAAGTCAAGCCAAATTTTAGAAAATAGTGGTAGTAAAACCTATGGTCTATGTCAAGTAAAGACTTAGATACTTTCAAGACTTTTTAATTCCTCTCTTCTTTTTATAACTAAAAGAAGCGATTAAAATGACTTTTTCACGTTTTTTATTCTACAAATAAACTCTAATGACAAGTTACAATTGTTCTCCAAAAGTACCTCAGGATGTGGGCAGCCATTAAACATGTAATAAATCTTAAGCTGACTCTTTGGTCTAATTAGTTTTGCTTTGTGCACTACATACATGAGTTGACATCCTGTCAACGTGGGCACGTTCCGCATTCTAGGCACTACGTAGTCAAACTATTCTGATTGGTGGAGAGATTCAGTTTTGACTACTTACTTTCTTTTTGAGGTAGTGGACTGGATTTGAAGGTAAGAAAATTCTCCCTACCTTTTAAATCAATGTCCAAACTGTCAAAAATTCGTTTGCCGTTCCATATGTCAGGCATTACCTCAAAAAGTAGGCCTAGAGTTCGGAACGTGCCCATTGACAGTCCACACTCAAATATGGAGAAACAATTGTCAGATAGTAGTCATATTTTTTTACCGTCATCCCGGTGCAAAAGTATTCTAGCAGATAGATTAGCGAAGTGTCGAGAACGCACTTAATGTCTATCTACCCTCTAGAGAGCCAGAAAAATTGAGTTCTAATTTAACTTTTTACAATGCGGATTCAATTCTTTGGCGCCCGCCGTATTGAATTTTCGTTACAACACATTTATTACCTGTCACAATCTGTTGATTGATGCTCAATGGGCGCGTTCAGTACTCTAGGCCTACTTTTCGACGTAAGGCCTAACATATGGAACGGCAAACGATTTTTTGACTTAAAAAGTAGGGAGAATTTTCATACCTTCAAGTCCAGTTCACTTCCTCAAGAAGCAATATCTTACTTTGCAGTCAAAAGTGAATCTCTCGACCAATCAGAAACGTTTGACTAAATATTCCTAAGAATGTGGAACGCGCCCAATAATCACTTAATTTATGCTGACAGAATCTAGCAGCCTCTAGGGCAAAAAATTTACTAGATTTTAGCGAATTCCAGCGAAGAGGACTCTCGCATTCTTCCACACCATGACGTTTCAATGAAAATCAATAATACTCTTAAGGCAACATGTTCAATTGAATGAACGGTTATCTGAACATACTCTTTGTAAGTGCCACTATATTGATTAAGGAGACATTATCTTCTGCAAAGAAGTGAAGGTGATAAACTCTTCCAGATGCTGGGAAATAGAACACGCTGTCTACTTGTATTAATAAAATATGAGCAGCCACTCGTACCTCTTAGGATAACACGTACGCCTTCTATCCTTTCCTAGAGTCGCAGTACATTCTGGGACATGTGTTATCATTTGTTGAAAACTTATGTCATACAAACAACTACAACGGACAAAAAAGTGATAACAAAACCAAACCAGACAGTATGCGGCGCCACCCGATCGCATAATTTACATACAAAACAAAACCAATGACAAATCACATTGTTCCCGTGCACGTAACGAATGCAAATAGCAGACGAAGACAAAGAGTATCTCGGAGTTTGTAAAATCTGCCTCCCATTGTCCGGGGATTTCCAAAAAAAAAAAAAAAGCACAAAACCTCGTAATAAAAAACGGTTATTACAAATCAGCTACTTTCTCACGGTGTGATAAAAAAAACAAAAAAGAACAAGAACACAATTTGAAGTGTCAACTGGACAGAACATGAAGCCACACTTGCGAAAGTCATGTTGACTCGTTCTGCTTTTGTTCGAAAGATCCACTTGCAATTGCAACGTTCAAATGTTTCATGTGTCTTAAAGTTTTCTTATTAAAATATTTTCAAAACATTAGCTTCATTAGTTGCAAATACAGTGAAGGTAATCGCCTTAAGTCTGATTGGGTCACTTGGATACATTTCCAATGAAACTGGGTAAGCGGTCAGAAAGTCTCTCTCTATTGTCCATGTATTGTGAGCCCTGAAATAAATGTGAAACAAGCGAAAGAGCTAACACAAGACACCGGGCGACGAAAAGTATACAATTTCCAGCCATGCATGCACATTTCGATAGAACAAAACACAAGCATTCTGCAATAAAGCACAACCTAGTTTTAAATTTCAAACAAAAAACAACAAAAAAATAAAATTCAACATTAAAACAACAAACACACAATAAAGCAAGTAAAAATTGATGACACATAGCCAACAAGCTGTGTGATGAGTATTGTGTTGTACTGACCACGTTGTGCACAGTTTAGGTCTAAAGGGGCCAACCTCAGTAAGGGAAAAGCAAACAAAAAAACAATAAAACAATTGATTTGTTAACTCAAATTTCAAATAGGATTATGGTAAGGCAACAGAACAGCCAACAGCCGCAAAATTCCCCGGGTGCGAACGAGAGGGGACCCGGTGATTTGATCTGCTTGAACTTACGCTACCTGCTACTACTACTACTACAACAGACTGAAGGGATTGGTAGTGACGTTAAATTTGCGTCTTTGGAACACGTTGACAAATTGGTTGTTGGCCTAATTTTCTAATCAATATGAGTTTTAACCTTTGCTATTGGGTGGATCGATTTTTGCTGCTTGAGACTTTTATGGGCAGTGGTTAGGGTAAAATGACAACAATATACAGAAGCAAAGCTTAAGTAATTGTTACTAATTCCAACAGAAGGTCGAGAGATCGAGTTAAAGCTTAACTTGATTATTGTATAACTCACAATCACAAGCATCCAATATTTTGGTACAAAGATCAAGATCAAGTTTAACTCAGTTCTCTTGACACGACAGTAAGGATGCAGAGAACTTAGAATGTTAAGATCGCCTGCTCAAAATTTAGCTGCCAAAAAAAATGAAGTGTATACAAGCTGGCATAAGGGAGCCAAGTTTGACGTGAGACTGCCATGACTCGGAACAGCACTAAATCAAATTGGAGTTAACTGATTTGGCCACTTGTCATTCATATGCTACCTGACTATTAGAGCATTTGTGTTTCCAAAGCCCAGTTTCACAGTGCAAGCTTAAGCCTCAGCTGGAGCTCATCTTGGTGTTTCACAGTGTCGGCTTAAGGGGTAAACCCTGCTCAAGTATTGATAAAACTTAAGCCGCCGATTTAGGTGGCTTAACTATTGGCTTAACTACTGTCAGAGCAAAATTTATCATTCGATGTTACCAGCATTAGCACATTACGTTTTTTTAATGTAACTACCTGCTTTATTTATGAACATGAACCTAATTCTGCAAAATACTATTGTTTTACAACATTGTTACATCACTTGAAACTTTTATTTCTGGTCCACCGCCCGTGGCATACCTGCAATGCTCGCTTTTCCTCCGCAAACATATTTATTTTTTGACGCCTTTTTTATATTATCGTATTTTTTTTTTTAAACACCTGAGCCTCGAAATATATCCGCAGCCGGCATTGAATTCAATTTCAATTATTTTTTAATTTTTCCACGCCATTTTTCTATTTGACATCTCCGATCAACTCACAGTAGGTAATTACCCACAAACTATTCACAATCACTTCTTATATTTGGCTTAGCTAAGCCACAATTTTTAAATGACTGTGAAACCCGAAAAACTTAAGCGAAAACTTAAACCCTGCGTTGTACTTAGCTAAGCTGCAGCTTAAGCTTCCACTGTGAAACCGGGCACAAATCCCAGAGCAATTAAACTCGACCGATTCATTTTAAGTATTCCAGGCAGAAACTTCTATTTGACGCATTGGTGACACTTGCTTTTCTAATGTGAATGGGACCGACGACGGATTCAGTGGTTTGAGCCCTTAAGTTACTTTTCTCTTTAAGAAAGCCTTGTGGAATCTTACAAGTAAAGGGGTAAAATATTTCAATAAATCACTGCTTCTAATGCAAATTTAGAAAACTGTCAGGGCTTAAAATAGATTCACAACAAGGAAAGCATTATATTCGTAGAAATAAGGGTCGGCAATGATTTGAATAAACACGCAATTGTGTTCCACAACTGGGAACGGAGGTAAGCGAACAGGCAATTGTTGTGTATTAAGAGTAACGCAGTGACAAGTCACGCCTGATTTGGTATTCATTAGGAATACTGTATAAAAGTATGTATCTGGTTATTGTTACAGTTTTTCCTTCTTTTTTTTGTTTTTTTGATTTGTTGCATTCATTTCAGAGCATAATTTGTCGGTAAATAGGATTCAAAAGAAAAAGTGAAAAAGTGAAAAAGCGGAGCCACAAAAGTCCTGATCACAAATGCTAAAAGTATTGAACAATTGTTTAAGCTGATAAATCAAATTGGTACAGAAGGAAATATTTAAAGACCTGGTCTATTCAAAGAGTTGATTAGCAAATCAATGGTGAGGAGTCAAAAGTTATCCCTTTGAAGTCATTGTTGAGGTTGATAAGGAGTTTCAAGCTGACTCTTGTTGAACAGTTGTACTTGCACTAATTCTCTAAGATTGGACTCCCTTTGGACCCCTAGTTACGTACCTTATAGCAAAACATTACCTTCTATGGTCTTGTTAAGTTTTTAGTAAATATTCATATATGTAATAATATTAAAAGTAGGGGCCTACTACTTAATTTCAAATTGTTGTTTTTAAAAGAAAAATCACAAGAAAATCATTGATACTCACTATCTTATTGCAAAAGAATGCAAAGAATGCAAAAAATGCAAACAATGTAAGAAAACCTTCAGGCGGATTGTAGAATTTTTAAATATTTTTTTCTTTACTTAAGTAAGACAAATGTCGAAAACGCTTTCACAATATTTCAATCTTAACACAAACAATTCATAAGCTCAGCTCTCCTCTAGGGTTAATGCTCCTATTTCAGGGATTGGTTAGCAACTTCAATCAATTATGTTTCATTATTTTCTCTAATAAATAAAATTGATAAGAATATTAAATATTTTCCAGCAGTCAACAAATGATCAAAGACTTTCCCACTTAATCGCGTTTCGATTCAATGTTTCTCTCCCCTCCATTCCTTAACTAAAACCTTTGACAACATAAAGAACCTACCTGCATTCGAAAGAAAGTAAATTTTATCTCTTTTATGATAACAAATACAGTAACATGAAGTGATAACTCCATATTTATGAGCAAACATCCACCAAAAGATAAAAACCCAAATACAAAAAATAAAACAGAAGATAAGACTCAAGGAATATGAGATTCCCTCGGGTCGAAGAAGAATGAAGACTTTGTGAAGACTTTAGCTTTAGATATGTAGATTCTCTCTTTTAGCACACGGAAATCACCCTACCCCCTTCTAGAACGACGACGACGGCAAATGCTTATCATATATTCATTGTCGTTTCGGATAGATGTGAAACGTTTAAAAACCGTCATGAGAGCAAAATATTCAATTGTAAATCAATTTAAATTGTACATACATATTTGCATTCGTTTACTATGCCAATAATAGGAAAATCAATAATTTATATCTACAAAGTTAGCCACAGAGGGGGGCTATAGTGCAGCATATAAAGCAACATGCTAGCCGGGTTTATTTATAGAGCGCCAGTGTTTTTAATTAATCGATTGAAAGGAAACGAAGGCAAAATGACCCCGTAACAACTCTATTATTCAAGTGTGGAACGACGAATAGTGTTCACATGGAGCTTTATTGCTTTTGAGGTGTCTAGACGTAAGAGTTTGTTTGAAAGTATTTTTTTTATATTTCACTGCAACAACGACAGCACTGATTGAGATTAATTTTGCATCAGGCATGCACGGAAATAAAATGACATACCGAGCAAAAAATAATAGCGCTTACAGCTTTCGAATTATTTGTCTTTGGTGCAAAACTACATTCAAATTTTACAAACAAATTTCAAATCTGACAGAATTTAACAGTAAACTCAATTCAAATGACATGACTTAAGCCTTAATCATAATTGCATTCAGCGTGCGATAGCTAATGTCATAACCGAACGAATGTTCTGCTGAATGTGGTGATCCGATCGAGTCAATCCGATTTCAATCTGATCTGCGTTTATACATATGTCAGTTGAACGAAATTGAATGCGTATTCAATCCAACCTGATAAAAAGGATAAATATTTACATGTCAGGTCACGGGCGTTGTCTTTAACAGTTTCACTGACAAAGCAACCGACCTTTAAACGCGATCGCAGCTACTACCCAGTAGCATTCAACGGTCCACAGATCGAGTGAAATCTCGGGTCATAAATCCACAGGACACAGGCCTATTTGTGACATTTAATGGCATTTCGGGCTATAGTTCCAGAATCTTAAGAGGAAAGTAGGACATTAGTCAAAAGCTATTATTATGACTACACGACGACCGTCTTTTGCATTTCAAGTTTGGCAATGCGGCTCGTTTTGCTCGCCAACAGGATGTTACCTTTTTTTTGCACGCGACTTTGTCGCTCCACTAAGGCTAATTTATCGATAACTGTCAGACAGGCGTCAGTCAGTGGGTGTATTTGAAG
Organism: Chalcosyrphus nemorum; assembly: GCA_949716465.1. Lineage (NCBI taxonomy): Eukaryota > Metazoa > Arthropoda > Insecta > Diptera > Syrphidae > Chalcosyrphus > Chalcosyrphus nemorum. The sequence continues at coordinate 84,374,665 of OX454332.1, forward strand.
TTTATGCTGGATGAATGATTTCTTCCAATGGAAGTCCGGTTAGGATGGTTATTAATTTGAAAAGAGTTTCCTTTCTTGTGTTTCAAGAGTTTGTTGGAGGGTCGGTATTGGTCTAGCTGGTATCATTTAGGTAAGTCTGCCAATGTTGGCATTCATGAGAATATCCTGAATTATTTAAAGAATCTTTGGGACAAAGTCTCGGTAGAGAGACCACCCTCACCTCGGTCCATACAGTTCGCATTGGTCCGAGCTCCAGCAAGCTGAGATGTTCTGCCATAAAATGCTGAAGGCTGTCTGCATTTTAGCCCTTCAATTGCTGAAATTTGAATGTTTCAGAAGTGATCACCACCTGAATCTGTTGAGCGTGCTTCATTTACTAGGTCAGGGTCGCCACTGGAGGCAGATAGTAAGTTTCCATAAGCAGGTTTAGCTTTGGAATTCATTAGAACATTCGATACGTTTGGTAACTTGGAGAGGACCTTCAGCATTCTATTGTCAAAACTTCGACAGGTCTTTGACTTTCCAAAATTCTGTTTTGAAAATAAGACACTGTTCTAAATATTCCACTTCATAGGTAGCTAAGTTGATTTGGTTCTTTTACAAGACGAAACGAATATTGTAGACTTTGTCTATTTCTCTTTCTGAATGTTTTAAAATCTGAATTTAGAACAGAAGTTAGAATAGCGTGGAGCTAATCTATTTTTGTATTTAATTGACTTGTACACTATGAATAAACTCGATTGTTTAGCAGCACGTCATAAGTTGTTAGTCATAAGGTTGATACTGAACTGAACTGCGTAGGTATAAGCGGTTAAGATATTCCTTTATTTCTAAATTAAAGGGAACCACTCTTACGAACTTACGAAAGTCATTGACTTGGCCTTAAAAGTGAATTGAAATTGAAATACATAACTCCATTAAACTCTCATACATTTGAGGCCTCTTAATTGCCACTCCTCTCCATTTTAACTTTCAATTTTCCTTACAAAAGCTCCGTTTAGTGCTCGAATAACTACAAGCGCTTTATTTATTACAACTTCATGGTCACACACGATTCTCATTGTTTAATATTAATAAATATTTAATATTTTACGTTCGCTGAATTCCCTGGTTCTATTGTTGCCTTCCCTTTCATGTGGCACATGTACAAATTCATTGGAAACCCTTCAAATGAAATATGAGTCGTATAATAACCTCCCCTACAGAAAAGCAGAAAACATGCTCGGGAAATTGAAGTGTTTTTGCTTCTTCTTCTTCTTTTTTTTCAAAGAGAATACAATAACACTACACCAAATGCATTAGCGATGTCCATGAACCGCCGAATGCCATTATTTACACACAAAATTCGTATGCTTCCCTCCTCAATAAAACACACCCTGTAGCAGGCAATGAAATGCCCAAAAAAAAATCCATGCACACACGCAATGTGCACAAGGAAAATGTACATACAGAGCTCAAACCTGCACACCCAAATAAAACAAAATATTATTGCAGAGGACTATTGGCTAGTCCTGGAATGAACATATGGCATGCAATGTCAAAAACGGAAAGTATTGAACAAAAAATTAATGAGAAATGAAAACATGAAAGCAGCTCTTGCTTTTTAAATTGTTGTCTTCTACTTCTAGATACAAAAAATTGCATACTCATTCCGCATCTTTCTTGTAGGAATTTTGGACAGAAATAGAATACAGCCAGACAGTGGAGGACATCTATAAACTCTGGATGAGAGTTGGTTTAGCATTAACGCACCAAAGTTATGAATCATTTTTAAGTACACGAAAGACTACGCTCTCAGAATTATGAACGACGCAAGTGATCGTGTGAAAATGGAAAGTGCTGAAGTGATATGACAAATGCCCTTTGCAAAATTTGGCAGAGGATAGTACAGAAATAGCAATTCAATAAATTTAGTATTCTATTGCCTCACTGTCTATGAAATATCAAAAAGTAAGTGCACTTCTGCAATTTGTGCACATGAGAGGCTTTTGGAATTCAAAATAGAATTACAACATGGGAATGAGGATTATCTTGTAACGAATTGGTTTGCTCGTGCATCGGCCTTTTTTTTGAATTTTGACAAAATCTTACTCGCAAGAGAAGAAATTTTGTAATTTTTGTCTGATAAGAAACTACTAACGAAAGAGTAAGGCCAAGAACTTTTCCCATATGTCAAATCGCTGGATTTTCATCTTTAAAATGCCAGCTATATTTGTATTAAGGTTCTGAGCGCTGAAGGGTAATCATACGAATAAACACAATTGGTATATTCCGCCCAAAATTGCTTTTCGCTCAATTTCGTTCAGTTTACGTTCACTTCTGGGTCCATGTGTACCAAAGGGTTTCATTCCGTATGGAAAGAACGGAAGGGACGGGGTTATCGTGTGAGAGACAGAGAACAGTGATATGACACCATGTGACGTTTGCTTGATGGCTATGTGCGGATTTTGACAGCAGGAGAGCAGTATTTTCGTTCAATTATGACATTATTTATAGAACTCTTAATACAATTCTAGTTGGATCTTTAGTTGTAAATGTTTTACCCTTGAAGAGGTTAAACAATACTCTTTTTGTTAGTAAGACTTCGGGTTTCAATGGCAACTTACCAGACTACAGAATGCAATTGATTGCGGTTCTAAGATTGATGATGATGGTGTTTCTATAGCAACATAATGCTTAAGCCCGGTACTGATAAGCATTTTTTCACACTATTCGACCGCCTTATCTGTATTTGAGTAAGTCAGAAGCGCATAAGCCAGATTTCGCGCGAATAGAAACTATTCAGACCAGGTGCTATCAGTGAGGACAAACATCAAGGCAGGATTTAAGAATAGGCGTTGATAGACATTCAATCCTTGTTCTAGTGTACAAAGGTATCAACGCGCACATCAACTCGTTGCGCAACGCAGTTTATCAACGCGAGAAACCAATTTGTTTGCACAAAATAACACAAGTTGATCAACTAGGTTTAGGAGGCTATTCAGCAGTTGAATGAGTTGATCAACTAGGTGTTGTACAGGGTTCGGATCAGAACGCATTCAACACGACCATGTGGAACACAGGGAACGTGAGTTTGTGCTCTAGTGTACGAGGTTATAAATTTATTCGATTTGAATATCTAAACAGTTGTTGGTTGGATGCATTGCGCACGTAGTGAAGAACGGACATTACTCTACCTAAACTAACCAAACTACACAATTTTCAACAAATGAATTAGCCAGTAGGTAACTAAGAACTTAAGCAATTTTTGTGTATTACATACATATGTATGTAAATACGACTGTTATCCTGTCATTGAACAGATTTCGTGCATTTACCTAGGTAAACTATCCAGAAACTCACATCAAAAAATCTTCAAATAACCTCACGCTGGATATTCCTCAACATACACAAAACTACCTGACCAGGAAGATCGGAACACACTGAATAAAAGATAAACGAAAAAAAAGGAAAAAACCGGTCTTAAGAATTATTTTCATTAGAAAAAATAAAATTAACGAACAGATGGCATCAACGACATAAGGAAAATAAGATAGCGTACCCAAAGAACCAAACGCACCTGAGACGCAGGTGCATTTTATACCTATAAGCATCACATGCCCAACTTCTTTTATTTGTTCACTCACGCCCGGATGTGGATGTGAAAAAAAACGACAAAATAAAACTATAATTTTATGGGCTCTCAAGCTCGGCAAAATGAACCATTGACCGGCCAAATAAATTTCTTTCTTTCGTCTTAAGTCTTGGAAATCTCTTGCTTTTTTTTTAATCCAAATCCAAAATAACTGAACCAATTAGTGTGATTTGTAAAAAAAAAAAGAGTGAATCAATTTATTAGATCATTTGGGGCAAGACTCTGACTGTATATCTGCTTCTTTCGAATTATTTAAAAAAAGAGACGCAAAAAAGGCTTAGCATTTTTAATTTGAATAATTTTTTTCGTCTGTTTTTCAATTATCTCAAGAACAAACGGTTCCTAATTAGATTTAGATTCATTTAGTGTTATCATATTCAGTATTCAGTGACGCGATCATCGGGAAACGTGTGCAGTAGCATACTAGTGCACTTATGTACATCATGGGGTCAATTCAAAAGATAAACCACTTTGAGATTACAATTGAAGGGAATTCAGGGAACATATACATTTATACACACACTCATCCCTTTTGACTCAAATACAAAGAGTGTACTCCCCTGAGTTTAGAGTTCGAAAGCAATGATAAGGAAGTTTGTTTTAATGAAAACGCATACGAAAAAAACAACTGAAGAACTAAAATGTATTTAAAACATTTTAATTGAACAAACGACTTGGCATTAATCTGTGGCAGTGATGGCGGCGCGGCGTTGCTGTCTGACTGACGTTTTCAAGTACGATTCATCTCTCTTTACTCAATTAAAAAGTTCTTGATTGTCCGCCGCGCCGCCGACTTGAAAGTGATGTACTAATTAAAACATTCAAATGAGTGCCGGGACGATTGAATGCAAAGAAAAAGAGAGAACAGCACTCGGAAATAAATTACGCAAAACCCTTCATCGTAGAGGTTACATGGGCAAATCACAGCCTCGTACATTTTACAGCAACGCAGCAGATACTAACGACTGGTTATTAGTTTACAATGCGAAGTAACAACTAGGTACTCATGAAATTGTCTAGAGGTTTGCAATTCCCATTAGAAAATTCTTGGCATTCATAGATGAAATTTAGATTCACACAAATAATTGTAATCAGCAAATATTTCTATTCAGTGGTATTGATCACGTCGACCGAAAACCGTAAACTGATATCAACTATGCACTAAAAGTACTGAATAATTGGACTAGGCACTGGAAAATCAAGTGAAAGTGATTTCTACGTACCCATTAAGATTTTCTATTAGGAAAACAAGTAATGCACCAGCTAATAATGATCGGCTTTTTAACATAACTACGGAAGTTCTAGTCTACTACGAAAGCTTATTAACATTTTCTTGTCAAATGTTTGTCAAGCTTCTCAATTCAACAAATTCCCCCGGAAATAAAAATGGTTTATAAAAATATGAAGCGCTCTTGACGTTCCCTAATTTAATGCTTCATAGCAGCCCAAAAAGTGACCCTTAATGAAATTCGTTGCCGACATTTGGTGCCGGCTTCCACTCCATAAGTGCGTTCGCGTACTTTTTGCACTTTTTTTGCAATTCGTAGATTATCGAATTTCGAAGAGTGAAAATAAAATTTACTTAGAGAAAGGAAAGTTCTGTCCGCATTGACTAAAAGTACGCAAAACCTACGAAATTTTACGAAAAATATAATGAATTCCTGTTCCCGCACGTCAAAGTATCGTAGTTCTTTCACGGAAAAGAGGGCTCACAAAAGGGCAAGGAATTCCCCCATGCTACGAATTTTAGTCCGCAAATTTATGAGCTCTGTCAAAAAGTTCTGATTTTGTTGGTTGCCAAAAAAAGGTCCGTTCGCGTACTTTTTGCACTAAAAAGTAAACGAAAAAGTAAACAAACGGGTTAAACAAGAAAAAGTTGAAAATACACTGGTTTGACAGCTTTGACAGTTTTCACAAACCAGCTCACAGAAATTTCTTTGCACTAAAATTCGTATCATGGGGACATTTTTTACCCTCTCGTGAGCGCTCTCTTCAGCGAAAAACTACGAAAATTCTCCGTACGCGAACAGCTTTTCGTAAAAATTCGCTGTTTTAAGAGGGTACGCGAACGGATCTATAATTGGAAGTAAAACAATACAAAAATGAGTGATGTTGTGACAGACTGTCATGCAAACATCGTATCATTATCAAGTACATAAATGCATTGTCTTTCCTTTTCACTGTTCGGTTCACCAAAATGCAAGATTTTTATGATTTCAATACTTTTTTAACAGGCGATCTTTGGACACACAATGAATAATGATGAATTTTTTAAATATTTAGAGTTGATTAGGTTCTCTACCTACTTAAAATTTGTTTTTAAACTAAAAAATATATAACCAAAGTTTGCACGAGTAAAACAACAAAAAGTTGCTTTTACCGACTAGGTGCCACCACCGCCTATTCCTTATTTAGCAGTGAATTTCCAGTCTTCTGTTAATTGTACTAATTAAACTGTTTGAGGCAATTTTTTCGCGTGCTATTCTCTTGGTTCTAGCTAAATTGTCACCTTTTTTATTGCTTAGCTTAATTGCTTGCGTGCCCTACAGATTTATACTTTACGATATAAAACTGGTCGTTGGAAAATCTTTGTTTAGCAGAGTATATTGCATAAACTAGCTCTCAGAGGTGTTCAAAGGTGGGGTTAAGGCAAAATAAAATCCAAGATTTAAGCTAGTTACCACTACAAATTCTTGCTAAAAAGTGGTTAAGTTTTTTTATTTATTTCAAAGCACCGTATGTCTATTTTCGTTTATTAGTTTGAAATAAATGATAAATTAAGGATTTTTCACTAGGAGTGCGCTATTTTGTTTTATTTTTATATAAAATCCTGGAGTTGCAAAAAACAACTATAACACTGTTGATGAATTCTCTCGGCTCAATGTTCCATGACATTTTCGAACAAGTCTGGCAGCGTGCCGGCAATCTACATTATGTTGGTTCTAAAGTCATGCAAAGTCACTGGCCTATTGCCATAGTAGTCCACTGACTGTAACTATTTTGCCAACATCACTGAAGAAGATTTATGGACCAATGACACCAATGACAATGGACACTTGTCGAACACGCCCTATTCAATAAAGTTGCGTTGCAGTTAATGGTAGTTAGGCTACCGTTCCTGGACGCAGACCCAGTCCGAAGCCTTTTCTTAAAATTGCCAGAAAATAGTGAAAGATATTGCCAATTTTCAAGATCGACGCGGTGCTTCTATTTCTTTTCCACAAATTTTTCAATCGTTCGTTTATTTGGGTGGAAGCTATAATTTTCTAGGCTGATTATAGCCAAATATCTAATAACCTTTTCATTTATCTTCTTGATGACAAACAAACAAACAAAAAAATACTTATTTGGCGTGCTTCAACATTGAATATAAAAACAAATACTTACAAGGCAAATGAATGAGGTCCCAGCAACTATTCCATCCACCAGCTCCAGTTTGCACAAAGCGTTGCCTCCACACCAACGATGAACCAATAAACCGAAGAACAACCGAAGAAAATTGAACTTATTCCCAAAGACGTTGGTAAATCTTTCAAACTTTTGTATAAAAAAAAAAAAAACATACTTTTTTTTGTATAAAATATTAAAAAAATAAGTCTATTTATTTTTTCATTTTCTCTTTCTTCACTTGGATGGTAAATACTATTTAATAATATATTTCCACTCCGTTCTCTTCTAATCTAAATGTACATAGTTTAGTTTAGTTTAATTGTTTCTTTTTTTGCTTTTTTGATTTGTTTTCGTTTGCTTAACTTAGTTGGGGCTTTTTTTTATATAAAAATACGCTTAACATTCATAAATGTTTAAATCAAAACTTTATTTTTGTTTTACTTTTTTTAATAAACTATTCAACTATATCCGCCAGCCCTGATCATCGTCGACATTGGAATCTGTATCGGAGGGCTCTTCACCATACATGTCCGCTAATTTTCTAAACCGCGGCCCGAAATTCGACAAGTAGTCGAAATTGAGATCGCCGTCGTCTGTGCACGACGCTAAACTAGATAAACTACCATCACTGTTGCCGTCACCTTCGTACGCGTAATGCCGCACATCGTCGACTGGATACGCGCCCGAATCTTTGTCACAGTTCTCTTTCTTATCGCCTAGGAAGCCTCCGATGTCGGGGATGTCGTTAGGATCCTGCATCGGATGCATGTTGTCCTTGTAGATTTTCTCCTCGTACAAGGGATGGGAACGCAGGACGCTTAGATCGTAGTCTGTATCTCGTTCGCCGCCACCTTCGTCTTCGTAATTGATGATGGTCTCTCGGATGTCGTCGATGTCTTTTTCGTGCCAACCGTTCTTTTGTTTCTTCTGCACAACAACAGCGAGTAGGATAATCAACATCAGAGCTATACATGTGACTATAGCTATGATGAAGTTGCGATCAATGCCAAAGGATACAGCCACGGCAACGGCACGCTGACAGCCGGGGTCGACGTTCTTAAAAACTGATGGTGTACCTAGGTTGTATGTGTAACCGTCGACAGTTAAATTCCGGATGCAACCAAAGTAACCTGTTGTTTTGGGAATATGGGTCCAGTTGAGTTGTCTGCCGAGCCGCTCCAAATCTATTGGGGTGCCGCCCAGCTGAAGTGGAGCATTCACATTAAGGAATTCGTTGGGCCCTTGTGGGGCGCCCAAACTCATACAAGTCGACAGCTTACAGTTGTCCACGGTCATTTCAATACTGGTCTTCTGAAGGATAATATCTAGCGCATAACTCTTCCCACTCTGCAGCTGAATGTGACGATGTTCAATGCGGATCGCTCCCGATCCATAGTCGACCATCAGAACAGGATAACCCTTGACTAGCTCCAGCGAGAGGAAGTCCGTAATCGGTAGCAAGGGATTGTAGTTCAATGGTCCGATGTACATAATCAGTCCGTTTTCAGTGTGCGGCGAGATTTCCATCGATATCTTTGTATTGTCGCATGGTGACACAGGCTCATACATAGCATAGCCAGATCCATAGAATCCAATCGAAACGAGTTCACAGTGAGGACCATTAAACCCATCGATACACTGGCACATGTCGTCATCGTTGAGGGTGCCTCCATTCAGACAGAAACTCTTGTATTTATCCTCGCAAACGCACTCGGCTTCAATGAATGCATTTACGCCCACAAACGAGGTCGTATTCGAATATATCATGTACGGAATGCTCGACTTGTGCAGGGTGTTCGTACAGGACGATTCACATTTGTACTTCTCAATGAGACACTCGTCTATATTCACCATCAGCATATCCAGGCCCAATTCATTCTCAATCTTGCGCTGGTGTTGCGAAACCATAGCGTTCAGCTTCTCTGGTGCATAATAAGGACTGCCGTGTGCTGAGAATCTCACATCCAATGTCCGATTTGCGTGCTCCAGAACCGTGAAAACGTCCACATTCAACACTGATATATTGAACAATTTTGCCAGACTCAATTGCAGCTTATCCTTCAAACTCAGCGGGTCTGGATCTCTCGAGAATCGTGGTGTTGAAATGAAGTCCTCTTTGGTGGTATTCACAAATCTGATGGATCCACTCCTGTCTACAGCTTCCTCTGGAATCTCTTTAATTACGATTGCAACCTCTGCGTCCACTGAATGCCTGGGAATGAACGTGGATTCCTCTGTCACAGTGAAAGTTAGGAAATAGTCTCCGGCTGGAGTCCCCTCCAGCATTGTTATCATACCACTGCTAGGATTCAAACGGAAATAGTTGTGCGAAATACCTCCCTTCCACTCAAATGTTTTATCATCCAAGTCCCAATCGTCTGGGTCTTCAACGAAAATTCGTCCGATCTCTGTGTCTGGCGCTTCTCCCTTGTAATTGTAGATGAATATGCGACTAGATCCTTCTTCCATTGCGTTATCATTCACATCGCCAATGATCAGATGTAGGATACTGACACTGCTCTGTTTTGGCGTTCCCGAATCACTGATTCGAATCGGAATAAAGTATTCTTTCTGCGCCTCACGATCGAATTGAACATTCGCAAATAGGTAATCATTATCGATGGAGAACTTCGTCTTGATGTCTGCCGTCGCATTAGGATCGATTCCATACGTAAATGGTGGTCCATTCTGTGGCTCGTCATAGTCATTGGCTTGCAGTTGAACCACTTGGCCGGGATTTCGATTCTCCTGCCATATGACTGGCATTTTGTTCGTTAGGAATGGCGCGTTATCGTTAATGTCCTGCAAAGTTATGGTGACCACAGTGGCTGACCTTAAACCGTTTCCATTCTCATCGATGGCCGCGATCAGTACCTGCCAGTTCTTATGACCATTCGGTAGATCCCTATCCAATGGCTGAATCAAACGCAAACAACCATTGTCGTCAATTGTCAGCAGCTTCTTTTGTTCTTCTTTCACAACGTAGTACTTGATTTGCTGATCGGCCAGTGGATCCTTGATATCTGGATCGTAGGCTTCGATTTCCAAAATGCAATAATCCAAAACTTGCTCCTCCTGGATGGTCTTGCTGTAGGTCTCCTTGAACACCGGTGGATTGTCGTTAACATCCTCAATCTTGATCGTTACCGTTGCATAATCATCATAGATACCATCAAAGGCTCTTATCTTCAGCACATACTCGGTGATCTTTTCATAATCCAATCGGTTATTGACGGTTATTTTTCCGGTTTTCATTTCGATTTTGAATGCCTCGCCCACGTTGCCACTTTCGATGGTGTAGACTATCTGTGAAGCATTATCCTCATCCACAGCCGTTACTTCGATAACAATAAAATTAATATTCGAATCTTCAGGCAGTTTCTCAGCAACATACTCCGGCCGTTGAAAATGCGGTTTATGATCGTTCTTATCGGCGATCTCAATGCGAAAGACTTGCTGTCCCCGATTAGGTTCTCCGTTCTTATACAGCGCCGATGGCGAATTATCACTTGCGATCACCTTAACATTATAAAAGTCCCGCTCCTCTCGATCGAACGTAGTCAACGCTGTTATGTTACCTGTATGAGGATCAATGGCGAAAAAGTCTTTATTATCGGCCAGCTCGAACGATACAATATTGTTAGCTTCGGTGCCGTCCATATCGAATGCACGAACCTGCATCACGGGTGTTCCTGGCGGTTCATTTTCCAAAATGGTACCCGTTTTCACTTCCGTGAAGTAGGGAATGTTATCGTTTACATCTTCAATCTTAATCTTAAGTACATGTTCCGCTACCAAGTCGTAGATATTTTTCACCGACATCGTGAGCGTGTAGTCCGTGATGGCTTCATAGTCAAGAGTCTTACCCAAACTTATCGAAACTGTGTTGCCAATTTGATTGAAAACAAAAGTTTTCTTGCTATTTGTTTGCTCTGTCCGGCCAGTAATTAATTCGAAAATTACCTCAGGCTTATCAGGTACATTGGAGACAGCTTTAAGGGTGATTATTGGTGTGGAGTATTCCTTGAAGTCTTCTTTTAGCTTGATGGGTTCCTCTATGGGATTTATAAACGACGGTGGTTTCTTGTTCGATTCAATCACCCGAATACGTACTTCAATTTGAGCATCTTGTGGTGGATCTGGTACAATATTGTATGCTCGCACAGTGATTGCGTAGTACTGGCCTGGTTGTTTGTCTATTGGTCGATTTAGATAGATAATTCCAGCAGCTTTATCGATTCGGAAATATTGAAAGTCACGTTCGGCTAGGATTTCGTATTCGATAATACTGTTGTCGCCATCGTCTAAATCCGTGGCGGATATTCGCATTACATTAGCATCGGGCTGAAAGATAAAAGAAAAATAGTTAGTTCTAGATTCTTTCGAGTTGGATAGCGACAAAAAGAATCTGATCTTTGGATACTTTGGCTGATTCTTTGATGCAACTTAAGGGTTCAACTACATTTCAGGGTCTATACATTCTCAGGAGCTATACTTTGACCAAGTTCATCTTAAAGGGTTTTTGTGTACGACAAGAGTACTCTGGAAAGCTTTGCGTCCCTTTTGCTAAAAAGACACTCCCATGATGACAATCAACACTTATCACCTCGGAACAAAGCAAGACGCTCGCAAAGAACCCTTTTCTTTGCAGAAGAAAAGTGCCCCATTAAGACCCCATAAAGTTGTCTGCAATCTTTGCTATTGAGAACCAGCAAGAATGGAGCTGATTGAGAAAACATCTAGTTACACCTACATGCTAGAGAGTACACATAAGCTCTTATCGAGGATCCTCTGGGATTTGTCAACGATCTTATTATCCAAGGGTAAGGTTAGGCTAAGGTAGGCTTGTGAGGTTATCATAAAACACTAGTCACCATCGCGATGCTTAAGGGGACAGTAAATTGCAAAAATAAACCTAAACTTATTTACCCTACAGTAGTTGAATGAATTCTTTAGCTGATTCGGTGATCCCACCTCTTTTAGACTACTAAATGTCTGAGTCTGATAATTCTAATCCACTGGCATGCTTCCCCAGAATATAATGTCCAGAGAGTATTCCAATCATGACTGTGAAGTACCTAGATCAATAATAACACAGAGTGTCCTTTCAGATTAGCTCATCTTTCACAACTCATGCGAAGGCTAGAAACGGTTTTATTACAGCTCTATACATATGTAGATCGAAAGAATCCCAAGTCTGGCCGGAGGGACCTTTACCCTGCCAGAAATCTGAGAGTGCCTTTGATGTCACATTTGACTTTATTTGAGTACTAGAACATTTTGATCTCTAGAACTCTAGACTCAGTCACTTTTGTGAAAAGTACGATCTTAGATCGTGAAAGGCTATTGAAAAAGTGGAAATCGTTTCTAGGGCAATCTACAGATAGTCTCTGACAATATTTGCCTATTTGATTAACTAAAATACAACTTTCTAAGTAGTTTCGACTAAGCGTGGTACCAGCGAACTAAATTTATGCAATTGAAGCAAGAAAGAAAAAGCTGCAGTGAAAGCGATGTCGATCTTTGACAGAATTCGACAAAACAATATTCCCAAAACGGCTAACTCCACGATTATTGAACTTGAACGCAAATGAACGATTATTGAACAGGTTATGTATATTGGACGTCTTTCTAGCATCAGAGATCGTCCAAGTTAATTTCTTCAGTTTTTACCAAAAAATTAAGATCATCGGCCACTCTTTCAAAGAAAACTATACCACATACCATAAAATAGACTCACGCTAAGAATGGTTCTGTACGACTACGCGCGGATTTTCCGAAATCGCGCGAGTAAAACAATATTTCTTATTTCAAATTTCGATAGCCCATACAAAGAAACCATAAGGAAGCCGGTAGCACACTATGCATAACTCTTCTCAGACTAGCGCTGAATTTCTAAGAACTGCGGTGTCTCAAAGATATCAATATCATGAGCACGTTTCTCAAACACTCATGGATATGGGATAAGACTCTAGATTCCTTCTATGAGTGCAGAAAAGTATGCCGCACACAACACTGACAGCTGTAAGAAACTATACTTTCGCCCTCTATTGTCTGCTTCTACTTACAGTCGTGCCTTCTAAGACCAAGACAGTGAAAGAAACGCTCTCAGAGAGAATTAAATTTACGAAAAAGGAAATGACAGCGTGCAAGACAAAATATTGAAAGTGAGAGATTTGATAGATTTCACAAACCAGGAAGGAAATTTCTTGGACTAAAATTGGCAACATGGGAAAATTTCTTACTTCTCGTACGCGAACAATATTTTGTAAAAAAAAATTAAAAGCTTATTGTGAAGAATATTTCACGATATGTTTTGAAGACCACTTTAGGCGTAGGATTTCCTCCTTTTAAGCAAAAAATGAGCGATGTCCAGACACAAGTTTTCGGTGGCCAATTCATCAGTTAGAATCTCGCAATACATAGTACTGACCAGCAGTGCGTATATATTCAGTTGTGGAAAGTTTGGCGACTAGCCTACTCAGTGGGATGATTATGCGCACGTAACGCTCAATAAGTTTAGCGAACAAAAGATGATCTATGGAAATAAACTTGTACCACATTATACATATATACATAAGTATACTGAACGAAAAATGTCATATTTATCTGTCAAATTTGACATCTTGCTTGACAGTTCGACCCAAAAAAGGTCAGGCTCGAAATCAACACAAATGTACATATAAGGTCCATTCGCGTACCCTTCTAAAACAGCGAATTTTTGCGAAAACTTACGAATTTTTACGAAAAGCTGTTCGCGTACGGAGAGTAAGACATTTCCCCATGCTACGAATTTTTGTGCAAGAAATTTCTGTAGTCTGGTTTATGGAAACTGTCAAAGCCGTCAAACCAGTGTATTTTCAACTTGTTCTTGTGAACGGGTTTCGTTTACTTTTTCGTAATTTTAGCTCTCTCTGAGAGAATTTTACCCCCACTCTTCAAAATCTGATAATCTACGAATTTTAGTGCAAAAAGAACGCGAACGGACTTATAATTTCAGTGCCCACTAGCTGAGTCAGTTATGCATATTATTTAGTATAAGTTTAAATCATCGACCTTTATCTTTTACAAGCTGTTAACGGCGGTAAAATCTACAACTTTATTGATGCCAAATACAGTTTTTTTTGTCAAATTTGCATTATACCAATACGTGTAGCAATTGTAGCGATGTCCATTTAGTAATTGAAATGAAAATTCAAAACTATGAAAAAATTTCACCTCCAAGTTATTTGCCAACACAGCTAGAATCATATCCAAACACATTTTTACTAAATATTTCCTCCAAATTACACTGTGGATATAAACTTCACGAATATAAATTTAAATGATCCCCAACTGTTTTTTAACGGTCGCACAAAATAACTGCTGCCATACTATTTCCAAGAACAGGTTTTAACTGAAGCGAAGCATACGAAAATAAAAAGCAAGAAAAAAAAACTCAATTGGCGAATAAATAAACCAAAAGAGGGACGACGGTCAACAACGTGTAAGATTGCGAAACGGTCAACGTGAGTTTTAATGATAAATCCCATTATGTAGATATGTACATACTTAAAAATAAAAGTCAGTATACCCCCTGAACACTATAGAAAATAAAAAAGCCTGTAACATATAATTTAGTAAAATAAACCCCGCCATATGCCAATGAGCTGAACTCTGCTGGCTACGGGAACAAGAGCCTCATTTAGAGTGAAAAGAAATATTCGAAACAAAAGCAAACAATGTATAGGCTTTAGACTATGTGCGTCCTAATAGAGAGAGAAATAGTTTTTTTTGGAGTGTGGGAGGTTGTACAGTTTTTTTTTTGTTTATTCAAATGTTAACTTTTTTTATTTTGTACCGAAATCGATTGAAATAAAAATAAAACTCAACAAATAATAGCAAGTTGTTTGCAACTTAATTATCCAAACAACATGGCAGTTAGCAATTGATTGGATCAGGATTTAAATTAGCCAACGTTGCAAAGAAAAATGCCAGGGCTCAAATTAGCTCGAATGCAAACAAGGTTACATTCATTCTGAGGCAGAACGTTGAGCTTGTCACATTTGAAGAGTAATCACAAAATATTTTCTTAATAAGAAATATGCAAGCTAAATAAGATCAAATTTCAAGTTTTCGTTAATAAGGCAATGAAGACTGTTGTTAGAACTCAACTCATTGACATTCAATGCACTTAAAATGTTCCCTAAAACTACATAGATTGGTACAAACAAAAAAGTATTTTGGGTTAACCACCTTCACCAGAGCCGAACTAAGACACTTCATCAAAGCGAAAAAAAAAAGAAAAGTGTAAGTAGCTCATCGACCTAGTTCAGAGGACACAATAGACCTAAATATTTACGTCGCAGTCGACGAAATTGCGGAGGCTGACGGTTTTGGTTTTTTTAGAGCAGAGATGAATTGGCAACATCTTATCTGCAAAATTCGATCAAATAAAAGCGTTTTCGATGATTAGAATCCGTCGAAGAAAAAAACTTAAGATTTTGATTTTTGCAACGAGTTCCATTCCATCAAGATTTAAGATGAAACAATTTAATTTATCGACACTTTTTGCGTAAAAGTTCATAGGGTATCTCGAAGAAATTGGGAACCTGAATTGGGTCTTCCTGCATCCTCGACAATGTGTGTAATTGGTAATGAGAATTCATAGGAACACAATTGAAGAAGGAAGAAGGGCCTATGTGACATTATCATGTTTTTAGATAATTGCAATCCAAGACCTTCTTGTGCTGATCATTTGTGTCATATAGCATCTTCCCTTGTAAGTTTCAAGCTATTCACCCGGTAGCTCTAGGATTCACTCCGTATTACAGAATACCGATTAATTATGGTTGGTATGATTGGCCTAAAGGCCAGCCTGCCTCAGAAGTTTATTGGAAATTTGGGCCATTCTTATTGTGTCTTATAAGAAAATACTGCACCCAACCTCTTGGTGGTAACGGAGGACTTTGTTTTACCAAAAAATTTTAATATGCAAATTTGTGAGACTTGTGTAGAGAGCAGTGATTAATGTGTTGTTTAAAACCTCATCATTGAGGGATTTACTCGAAGTTCTTCAGCAAAATGGCGTTTTAAATACGTCAATTCTGGCCACACAATTGACTTGTTGTGCTTGAGTCCTTTAGAGAAATAAAAATCTTCACAAAAAAGCCACGATTTCGAAAGATTTGTGAATGCGAAATAAAATTACGAATTTAAACTCAGCAACAGAACACCTTGGATCAAGTAAATCATGTCACACATTCTCAGTCATCACTTAGTGGGCATGGATAATAATTAAACAAGTGGGAAAAGATACGACCTGACAAAGTGTGGATGCTAAAAAGTGCAACAAACCTATGGAATGAAAGATGAACACCACTGTGTTCGAATCAGATAACGATATTGGCGCTAACTAACGGTCGATTTGTTGCAAATGATACGTTCACAAAAAGGCGCCAAGCATTTAATCAATTAAAAAAAATCTGGGAAAATATTTTACACAGTTAATGAGGTGAAACAGAAATCTTATTTACTTATTACAAATTCTTATGTAGTTAGTCATCATTTCCATGAAACGAAGTTCCAATCGTCCCAATCAATAGGGTAAGGCAATTACATTGAAAACCACTGCATGAATCAGTTAAGATTTTGCTGATTATATTGTCGCATTGTAGTTATTGTAAGCACTACGTTAAGGGAGATCATATCAACATGAATGAAGTGATAATTGTACATAATATAATTTTATATAGGAGATCTTTTTCAAAAAATAAAATGAATTTTGCGAAGAATTATGAATTAGGTAAAGAAACAGGCATTGCAATTTAAATGTCAAAAACTTCTCAACTTAAAATGGCAGTGTGTCATCCAAGGAGAGAAAAGGGAAAACATATTGAGTCCAGTTTAGTGTTTGATTAAATTTAACCGAACCGACAAGAGTCTTTGATTTTATAAGTGTAACGAAGGCTTTTTGAACAGATTTTGAGGGAGAAACAAAGTTAGGAATTCATCAAATGGCATATTAAAGGTGAACAAGTGAGTAGCCTGACTTAATATCACAACTTATGAGTAGAATAGAAGTGGACTGCTTCCAAATGGTAAAGAAAAGTAAAAAAACAGGCGTTTTACCTTACATATGTATTGTCTCCTGCTTGGTACGTATTAGTATGGAATGATACATGAAAACACAGAAGCAACTACAATTTAAAGATCAAGAGTCTTTCCATTACATTATCTATTACTTACAAAACTTTCGTAATTTGTCACAGAAGAGAGTATTCACGAGTAGAAATTTCCCCATGCTGCGAATTTTAGTGTAAGAAATTTCTTTGAAATTGTATATGCAAACAGTGTAGAGGTATACTATCAATTTTGTCTGATTGAATCCATCACTCTAAAAGGATTTTTGTGTAAAATGTACGCGAACGGATGTAAAATGAAAGTGTTTAACGATCACGATCGAACAACTCAATTCAACTTATTACAAAATGGCGCAAAATTCAAGGATTCTGTAGTTTTCACCCTCCTGACTCCGTTGAGAATGCAAATCACCGCGAATCTAAGCACCTCAATTCGCCACTGTAACACAACAGTTGAGCATTTCAAAAAGAATGGTGCAGAGAATTTTGTCGAGAGATCTGCAATGCCATGCTTATAAGAATTAACAGACTTGAAATTTAAGAAAATGAACCCAGAGCGCTACAGTCAACGACGGTAAGGTGATAACTGACTTTTTGTGGCCTACACATGTGATTCAAACCAGCTGCAACAAAGCGAATTACTCAATTGGAATAAAAGAACGAATGACACATTTGTCAGAATTGACGTCAATAAGTGTCAATAATGTTTAAACGCTTTCATATTTGTCAGATGCAATCTCTTTATGAGTCACAAAAGAAAGTGACCGCGTTTATACTTTTGTTGTGCAAATTTAAAATGCATATTTTTGAGGGATTAAATGTTTTGGAAAACAAATAAGAGGAGGATCAGGCTCCCGACAATTTCAAGGTAAATAATTTAAATATGCATGCCCCCCGTGCGTCGCAGAGATATCTACATGTTTTAAATAATTTGGGCTAAACATTGGACTCTAACAGAGTTCGCGCGGGGATGAAGAACATTTTAAGTACATATGTACATATGTAGTTACAGCCAGATATTTAAGGTATGATACGATAAAGGGGTATTGTTATTCTGCCACATGATCTACAGTTAAGAGTCATTTGAAGTCTTTGAAGTCATTGATGTCTTTATACTCATTAAGACTTCAATGACTTCAAAGACCTCAAGTGAATGCAATGAATGTTAGTGACTTCAAGGGGACTTCAATGAATGCAAAGCAAACATAATGATTGCATTCATTTGGACTGCAAAATAATGATTGGAAAAATTATGGATACAGATAGACTTTAAGTGAAAATAAAAGGGAAGACTTGATTTTATTTCAATAAATGACTTTGATGGGAATGCAGGTGCCTTGTGCTACTTTTAGGAAAACATGATCCACTTTCCATATCCCGCCAAAATTAATTAACTCAGAAAATATCGAAAAATCATAAAGGTAACCTCACTTTGTCTTGCGCCAAACATTATACAAAATTTGGACAATGACAAAACGATCACTGTATTCCCTTTTTACACCGATTTCAGATGGACGATAGTGTGGCTACAGAATTTTTATAAGAAAGAACAAAGACAATACACGTTTGTAACTGTTCTCTTAGTTTCATGTTTCAAGTTTATCCGAATCCCGTGTAACAGCAAGGATAATAAGATTTTTTTTGTTCTACTGAATTCCTTTTCCGAACAATAGTAGTTTTTTGAGTGATAACATTTTAAAAGGAGATTTTCAGGCTATATATACACTTGGTGTCAGTATCCATAGACCTAAAGGTATTTTTAGGTAACTCACTTGCGAGTCCTCCGACATTGATTCATCGTACTTGGCCTTGTTGAATACCGGTGGATTATCGTTTATATCCTCAATGGTCACTTTAAATGTACAAACATCATCCAATGGCGGCCGTCCATCATCGGTCGCCTGTACTGTCACATAAACAGCTTTCTCATGAATCGGTTCGTCACGATCGAAAGTGTGCGCGGTCACGATTACGCCCGTATTCGAGTTTATATGGAATTTCGGACGTTCACTAGCCGATTGTGTCAAGCTGTACTTGATCTTTTGTCCCTGATCCGGATCTTCGGCTTGCACTTGAATCACAAATGTATTCTCGGGTTGTTCCTCCTTAACCGACGGAGCATAACCCAAACAGTTTTTAAATGCCGGCTTCCGATTGTCCATTAAATTCCAGTCATCACTAGCGCCACCATTCCCGAAGAAGACGCTGTCGCCACCGCCATTTCGTAACGTAGGCGGATTTTGATAAACCGAGTTCGATTCACGTTTCAGACGGCCGACATGCCGAGTGTCGTTCACGTAGCCGACTTTTATTTGTTCTCCCTCTTCATTGTCACCAACGGCGACAGTGACAGTAAACGCGACAACGATAATCACGATCGCCAACACGTTAAATACTCGATAAAACATATTCTCATTTGATAAACTAAACTTATATTTAAAAAGAAAAATCCACTATAAGCTTACAATTCACACACTATGTAACGCTTATTCATTCAGCCACTTTAAAAAAAAAATGGTTTGTTGCACTTATCTACTAATACAGCGGCGTTTTTTTTTTTTTTAATTTCAATTAAACAGGTAGATATAGGTAAGAGATAGTGTATTCCCGTGGCAAACAAAGAAAACTATATATATATGTATACGCGTATGTAATCCTCGTATCTATTTGCTCACAATAGAATCATTTTCGAGTGAATTTCAAAAAGTGAGTCAGAGTCACAGACGACAGAAGCGGTGTGTTGATGAGGATGCTGTTGTTGCTGGAGCTGGATCTGGTGTTGGTATTGGTATTGGTGATGGTGATCATGCAGGCAACACGGCATTTTTGCTTTCGAATGCATTTCATGGAACGACGACAAAATATAAGAAAAAAAAAAAACCTGAAATACTCTTTAACACACACACGAACACACGCGAACGAGTGGTGGATGAAATGATAATTTCATTCTTCCTCTTCCCTTCTATGCCCGCTGTTATAATTTATTTATTACACAGGTAAACTTTCCAGGTAAATCCACACGTGAGAGCGAAAGAGATAGAGCGGCTGAAAAAACGGTTGACACAAGCGAGACGAAATGTGGACGTTATCCGTTTGATTTTTTTTTCCTTTCATTAAATTTAAAATCAAATTTTATTCTCTTCAATTTACTAATGCCGGTTACTAATGAATGCGTATTCTTTTTAATTTTTTTTTTAAATAACAAAATAAATGCAAATTAAATGGGCAGCAACACGATCAGTTTGCAACGACGACGCCACGAATCGAACCCGTCGAAAGCCAAACTCGTACTCCAGCAACATTCCAAACGAACAAACAACACACTTGAGAATGGACAAATAGCAAACGTTGCTTAGGAACGTGCGAAACGAAACATGCACACAAGCGACTTCTTCACCGTATGTACGCTGGATGACGTGATAGTGTGTGTGCGATGAACATCAGCGATGAAGAAACCGGTTGTTTAATATTTCGTGCACAAAAGGGGAATTCTTGGCAGTTGCATTGCAGCAGCGAAAATACATTTCAACCACTTGTTGGGCTGGGAGAGAGTACAGCCGCTGTAGGCGGAAGCAGGCAACATAGCTTAGGCTGGGAGCACAATACGAGCTGCAACATTTACGGCCGTTAAAATGGGGGAAGAAGCATTTTTGTAAATTATAACAATTTAAATTCGTTACGTTAGCCTTATCGCTTAAGCCAGTATGACACTGGCTGTATTTTTAATGTGATTGATATAAAATTAGAGCAGTACGAAAAATTTACCACTGAAATTCTCAGTAGGTGTGAGTGTATACGCACTAAGCCCATAAACGTGAAAATGTCAAAAAATATACTTTAAAAATGTACTTCTCACCACATTAATCAGCCGCTGGCAGCTTTTTTTTTTTGACATTTCTGCACTGAGCTTAGACTATGGACACATCGTCTTCTTCTTCTTCTTCTATTTAATTTACTTGGAATGCCTTTCGTATTGACACTATCAAATATTTTTTCGATTAATACAACGTAAAGTAGCGATCGATATTCAGATATCATTCTGGTTGTAGGATTTGTTGCAAGTTTTCCTTAAGGTAGCCCTAAACGAAGAACATGCTCGCCAAACTTGCTCGTTTGCGTTATTCCCTACACGAAGAACAAATTTGACGAGCATTCATTTCGTGTTGATTCTTCATACCGTGAACATGTGCGATAAAGAAGCGCAAGCAAAGCAAAAAGGACAGTAAAAATGAGGTTTGCTCGCGAACATGGCCCTACACGGCGAATATCGAAGCCAACGGACACGAAAAAAATCGAAATTTTTAGCCAACAGCGAGCAGCTCGTGAACCAGCTCCTACACGAGAAAAACACAGCGAGCACGAGCAGGTTCGGCAAGCATGTTCGTCGTTTAGGGTTACCTTTAGTGAGCTAATCATATTTTTGAATATGAATACTTTTAAAGTTTTTACCTGCAGACCAGGAAAAATAGAACAAGTCAACAAACAGTACGTAATTTGTTAAGATTGACCAGCAGTTTACAAACAAATAAAGAAAAAAAACTGCCAATAACGTTCCATTGGCTCTTCGGAAATATCTTCTGAAAGAGCTTTTCGCTTCCTGATTTTATTTGGGAAGGCGCCCAGAATACTCTTCTAACACACATAAACTCCTTCATTGGATTACTTGTCAATGCCATATGTCTCAGTGAATTTACATTGTAAAAACAAAAACAAACAACAACAACACATAAACAGCTAAGCGGATAACAAATTGCATGCTCAATTGGAATCCAAAAGAAGAGAATTCCTGACTGAAACCAATGGAAAACGACATTAAATTATCATAACAGTTTACTAAAGTGAATAGACACATGATGCCCACTGAACACACTATTATGTGTTCCAATTTCAATCCATTTCACCACCCGACGTTTTTTTTTTACATTTGACATTCGCATCGGGTATTCGGTTTTCGCCTTCCCTTCTGTATTCATTTGTTATAAATAATGGCCGAAACAACATCCGAATCTAAACTAACTGCAGCTCAAAAATCACGAATTGAAAGGAACCGCGTTAAAGCCGAAAATTTGCGTAAAGGAAAACTAGTAAGCCATCCGTATTCTGTGCTCAAAAAGTACAACACCTTCCACCAGTCGTTTGTTAGCATTTGTAACTGTGATATTCTTTGTTTAGGGACTTAAATCTTCCGGAGAATTCTGTAATAAAAGTCCATGGAACGAAATTTGTCGACAGCGGTGGTGGTTTTCTGGTCGAAGCGCCTCTAACTGCCAGCCAGGCTGCTATTAAAGAAAAGCTAGCTCAGGCGACAACTGTAAAAGATGAGCCTCCACTTACCTTCCCCATCACATACAACGATTGTCTCGAATGCGCTGACAAGTTCATCGACTCATACCTCCTCGATAACTTTGAATATCCTGTCTGCGACAAATGCCGAGATCCGGACGAGAAGCACGCGCTCATCACTCGGACAGAGGCTAAGACAGAGTTTCTATTAAAAGATTGCGATTTCGATAAGAGAGAGCCGGCGCTCAAGTATATAAGTCGTAAGAATCCACACAATAACAGATGGGGTGAAATGAAACTATATCTTCTTCTTCAAGTAAGCTTCATTCGTATAGTATTGTAAGCTTTCAGTTCATTACCCGACACTTTGTAGGTTCAAAAGCGGGCTTTAGAGATTTGGGGCTCTGAAGAGGAGCTCTACAAACAACAAGAAGAACGCGTAGAGAAGCGTGAAGTAAGTAAAATTAAAAAGTACAATAAACAAATGAAGCAATTGCGCATGGATGTAAGGAGCAGCTTGTACACAAAGGTAACTAAGGCAACACACGAGCATGAGTTTGGCCCTGAGACATACAATGAGGAGGATGATAACTATACTCATGCATGTCTGACCTGCCAATACTCGGAAACTTTTGAGAAAATGTAAAATAAATGTAAAACCTTCGATTTATAAATACAATTTTGTCTTAATATTTACAAAATGTGGCTCAATTAGTGGGTAGTTAATTATTTGTCTCCAGGCATAGTGGACAATGAATCTGCGTTTATAGGGCTACAACTGTATTGTGGCGTCAACTGGGCTGCAAGAACAGCCCGAATTACTAGATGGTAACCCTAGCTCACTGGGAAAATTTGTGGGGCTTACATAATGTAAATGATTAATAAAGTTTTTTTTCGTAAAAGGAGATCCTTATTTTAGATAAGAAACGTTTCAGAAAGCTTGTGATATTTTTTCCCCCGTAAATGAAATTTTCAATATAAATGATAATTAAACAACTGGAGTCATAATGAAATAAAATTAAAACCTCTGTCACAAGGTAGGTGGTACGACTATTAGGCTAACTACATACATCCGTTTGTTACAATATATAGTTCAAACGTCACCATTCGGACCAGAATTGTATGTACAAGGAAACAAAAAAATGTATCAGCAAACAGAGAGTTACAAACATTTGAGTCGTTTTAGTACTGAGTTGTACTGCGGACCTTAAAAAGAAATACGGTATACTGTAAAACGGTCCATGCACACTTGTGCGCACATCGGTGTCCTCACACCAGTGCATTTAAAGAAGCCTTGGTAGTCATGCTCATTAGTTCAGGAGACCTACACTTAAATAAATACAAATTAGGTTCGTTCGCGTACCTTCCCAAAACAGCGAATTTATACGAAATGCTGTTCGCGTAGTTTTTCACAGAAGAGTTTTTCTCAGATTGCTAAATTTCGACGAATGCACATTCACTAAACCAAAAGCAAAATTGTCGTATTTGAGTTAAAGAGCAATCCGATTGATTGAAGAGATGCCATTACATCTAGACACAAAAACGGTTCAGTATGTTTCATAGACTAGTGGAATCGTTTCATATTTTCTCAAGAACGAAAGAGGCCGGCCAAAATGTTATTGCGCCATGATAACGAACTATTTGCTGTCTCTGATCTCCAGGAGATTCGGTATCAGCAAGACGGCGGTACTTGCTACGCAGTCCGTGAAACCATGGCTTTATTGCGAGAATAATTCGGTTAGCTGTTTATTTCGCGATTCCTACCGGTGGATTGGGCGCGTAGATCGTGTATATCACACCACTAGACTTTTGGGTTACGTAAAGTCTAAACTCTACAATGACAAGAAAGGTTCTCTTGTTTTATTGTAAGCATAATACATAATATTTTTTATATTAGATATACACTCAAGATTATTTTCACTATTTTATGTATTTTACTTCATTTTGGTGCACCCTATACACATTAAATGACCAGTGCATGCAACATCGAAACATAAAACACCTATCAACACCTCCTCAATCTACTACATAGTTTATCTTCATTTCGTAGGATTTGCTTTGCACCGAGTGGACTGACATTGACAGCCGCTCTTACAGTTTTTTCTCTCCCCAAGTAATAAAATAATAATTAAAAATATTTCTAAATAATCGCAATAGAGTGTAAATTAATTTCCTTTTCCCTAAGCGGGCAGATTACTTGTGCTTAAGTCAACACTTCTTCATCCAGAGGGTGTTGGTTGACCTAAACTTGTTCAGCTTTTATCTGTCAATTTTTCTTCTCTTTTTTTTTGCCTTCTTTTCTTGATTCATTTTGGCTCTTGTGTTTACTGAAAGCCCGAAATGAATCATATTTATGTATTCTAGTACAATATCCTCTTGTAGTATCGAAGTATCGTCACCTAAAAGAACAAAATATACATATTAAATTGTGTTTTCTTGGCATGAAAATAAATTCTTTTTAACACTTGAATCGCTTTCGAAATAGCTCTGTAAATCGTGCAAAAAGGAATCACCGAGCCAGCGAACAGCACGATGGAACAAACAAACATCAGTGACGCCGAAAAAGTGAGAATCGTGTCTGATTTCATTCTTCATGCACCGCCTGGAGAATTCAATGAAGTGTTTAACGATGTTCGCGAGTTGCTCAAGAACGATGGACTGCTCAAGGAAGGTGCTAGCTCAGCGTTTGCTCAGTACAACAAAGATCAGTTGACCCCGGTTAGGATCGAGGGCAGCGAGCACAATGCTGTTATTTCGGAATACAATGATTTGGGTAAGTTGCTTTACATTCAGCATACTTAATTGGGGACACAACGTTTCCATTGTTATTACCATATATGGTGTTATCGTTTCTCGAATTGAATTTTCGTCGTTGGATTTAGTAGTAGAAAGCTGTGATTTATTAGGAATGCGCCTTTCATAACTTAATTTCGATTATAATGTTAAAAAGGCACTGAACATTGAGTCAGCCTTATTGAATGCATTTTTGGTGTGGTTAACTGATTAATTAAATTTAAATTAAGAGACTTTGGTGATAGTCACGTAGCTAAATGCCCAATTGACCAACCTAGTAGCTGTGCAAACAAAAATGTTTTTATTCTTTGTCAGGGTATTTCCATTCTTTATAGTTATTTAACGACTCTGCTTTCCATAAAGTGATAGCATACATTTTATCAGGTTGGATAGAATAAGACCGCAGGCTATCGAGTGATGAGTCATTATCTTTTGATAACTTTAAACTGTGATACGAAGCGTATTAATATTCCGCGGATATAGTTATACATATGCATTTCTTTCGATATACATATATTAAATGTTTTTGCAATGAGTGAAAGGGTCTAAATGTATATTAGGAAGATGTCAACCTACGGGTGCTTCCAAAGCTCTTAGGCACATGCAATGATTTTCTAGAAAATGTTTAAGCCACATTGCGGGATTCACTCAAGGACCGTAAACCGTGTTGGGATCGAAATGAGTCTATCAGTGATTGATAAAAATATTAAATATCTGTACTAAAGTGGTAGACAACATGACACTTTAATCTCCAAAGGATATGGTACAAAAAAATGTCTTATACATTTTCAAGGCAAAGTATCGCTGTTTGAGATCTGTGTTTAACTCAAAGTGAATAAAACACCGGTGCCATACGAAGTTGGTGGGTTTAATGACATGTAGAAGCTTTACATATCTAACAGCATTAAGACTAGAAGATTTTCCATGTATAAATATTATTTTCAAATAATCAAAAGCATCAAAATAAGTGGAAATGATTTTCAAAATTCAGACGAGCCATCACTAAATCTTATCTAAAGAAATGTGGCGTCATTTTTTATCATATCTTATTTCTCAATAAGCAGCCGATCAATAATTTTAACATTATTTCGAAATGAAATAATAAACCTAGTAGAAAATTTATCGTATTTACCCCAAATTCATGTCTTGTTCAATGCTTTTTTGTGTTCCGGACCTTAAAAGGAAAGACGGAACACTTTTTTTTATAAGTATTAGAAGTTGCAATTGAGCACTGTAACACTGATTATAAATCGATAGCCAGAAGATTCAATAGCAAATGTATGCAAAATTTAATCAACTAATGGATCACGGCAATGCTAGAAATTCAAATGACTATTCGATCCTATGGACGACTCCTGGTTTCTTTAAATATAGTTAATCGGTAGCTGCAACTGCCGGTATGTATTCTGCATTCAAGACGTAGAGCCCTCTCCCACTTGTGGTCATTGATAGACTTCTAGTCAATTGACAGAGATCAGGCTACATTGTCATTTGTTATGCTGATGATCTGAGGAAGCTCTTTAGTGGTAGGGCCAATCATAAGTTCCGTGCAGAGAACTTTCCTTCATGTTTTAGAGTGGTACGCCTTTTCGTCATCTAAATACAATAGAGTACGAGTAGCTTCGTGTGTGAATTGGAACATGGTGGTAACCATATTGCACATACTTTATATAAAAATTCTCTGTCTTGACTTCTTTATGCATTCATTTAACATTCCTCTGCATTTTTAGGTAGCGGACGCTTTTACGATCCACGCACTAAGCAGTCATTCAAGTATGACCACTTGCGGAAAGAAGCAACTGATTATCAAAATTTGGAAAGCGATGTCTCTGCTGAGCCATGGCGCTCCGCATTGGACATTGAGGCAATTGCGTACACTTCCAACCACTATAGGCACGGTGTATGTACAAGTTCGATCTAAAAAGAAACATAATTGATTAAATTCTTTATTTGAACAGGTCTGTTCCGTGTTTGGCAAGTCCCAAGGTAGTCAAATAACATTAACCATCTGTATTGAAGACCACCAATTTCAGCCGAAAAACTATTGGAACGGTAGATGGCGATCTCAATGGCACGTCAGCTTTCAACCAGGCAGTGGCAGTGCAGAACTAAAAGGTGTCTTAAAAGTGCAGGTATATAAAACAAACATAAACTAAAAACAAACCAAAGGATAGAGTAAAAAATGAAATTCTATTTTCAGGTTCATTACTACGAAGATGGTAATGTACAATTAGTGTCATCGAAAGAGTGCCGTGACGCTCTCATAGTAACTAATGAACAACAAACAGCCAGAGAGATAATTCGACTAATTGAAGAGGCCGAAAACGAATACCAACTGGCAATATCTGAAAACTACCAGACAATGTCGGACACAACATTCAAGGCTATGCGCAGACAACTGCCAATCACACGAACTAAAATCGATTGGACCAAAATCGTATCGTATAGTATTGGTAAAGAACTGAAAACGCAATAAGGCATATAATAAAATTGTTCTTTTTCTTTAAATAAAACAAAACAAAAACTATTACAAAAAAACAAAAAATAAAGAAAATTATCAACTTATATATATTTTGTTGTGCAAATAACTGGCATTACGGTAGAGATTTAAAGAAAAGCGTAAAGTATTTTGTATGCCGTGCAAAAGAAGTTCGTTTCTTTTTTATTTTTTTTTTTTTTTTAATATTTAAACTAACACTTATATTTAGTTTCCGTTTGTAATCAGTGATTTTATACATATTTTCTACAACACTCCGATTTCGTTTTATTATCTTATTCGGTAATATGTAATATTGATTATCTTCTTCTTTTTTTTTTTTACATTATTTGGATTCGTTTATAAAGTATACTATATAAAATTTTATAAATATATATTTTTGTCAGTAGATAATAAAGCAATTCAAAAATACAACAAATTAATTAAATAAAAGCAAAATTTATTTACATTCAAATTGAATAGTTGTTTTGTTTGTCTTTGGTTTTTCGGTTAGTATAGTTTTGAAATGAAATGGTTTGTGAATTGCGTCCAAAATTCGTCGTATAGTCAATTTGATTTTTAAATTTTGTTGGTTTTTTTTTACCAAAAAGATTCGAAGAGAAGGTGAAAAATCTAAATCTAAACTCTTAAACAAATTTGATAAAAGAAAATGAATAAAAAATGCTTAAGAAAAATATAGTAAAATCAAAAAAAAAAGCTCTAGTAAATAGAATCGTCAATTTGTTAATCTTAAATATGAAAGATATACATACATCTTTTAAAATGAAAATATATATAAAAATTCAGAAATGTTAGCCTAAAACTTACAACTTATATACCATCTATATAGAGCGTAATGTTAATTTGTCGTCGACAAGAATAATATAGAGAAATTTAAGAAAACAAATCGCTGTGTAAATAATCATTCGAAGTTTAATTGTAGCCCATTGTTGAACTTATAAAACAAAAAATCCCATACTGTATGCATTTGCTCCAAAAAAAAAGTTTTAGTTTTAGCATTTGTTGCGATTGTCGATCAGTAATCGTATTCTGTGTAACCCAATCAACAAAAACTTTTATGTAATTGTGAACTGACTACTGTGAATGCAATTTTAACAATCGACTATCGAAGTTGATGTTTTGTTTGATCGACAATCGTGATAGGGCCCTCAATTCGCCTAGTTTCATTTAAAAAACAAAAAAAAAATATATCAGCAACTTCAGTGTAAAGCAAAATAGAATAAAAGACACACTTCTAAAGTGTTTATTAAAATTTAATTGTCTACTTATTACACAAAATGTATTAACTTTCAGCTTTTTTAATTAGAAATCGTTTATCTGGGTGTGACTTAACCTCCAAATCAAGTCGGTCGAGGACCCATCCTAGCTCGTCAGATCGTGTCGCCCAAAAGAATATTTTACCTGCAAAAGAAGTTATCTTTATACCTACGCGCACAGTAAATTTATAAAATTGTCACCTTTATCTTTGGGTCCTCGAACAGAAACTTCGAACTGTGCCGTCTTTCCGTCGCAGTTATTCTTCTTTTCGTCTGCCAAGTCGAAACCTATTTCTTTTATTGGTTCACCCAATAGGCTGACGGCACCTGTAAGGTACTGGTGGTGTTAAAATAGACTTTATTCGATAAGTTTTTATGTTACCTTTATGCTGTCGGAGAGTCTGGAGTGCGGATTTGAAGTAGTCAGTGTTGCGTATTCGATTCTGGATTGAGTAGCGCATGTACATGACAGCCGAAATGGAAGCTACAGCGCCATAGACGACTATTTTTCCTAGTGTTCTGTTGGAAGGAAATCTCATTTTTATAAAGTGGTTTGATTTTAAGTTAAAAAGAAATATGAATGTTCCATGGGTTAAAGCATTTTTCTTTTCTATGCATCGGAAACAGCTGATTGACATTGATCCGAGTCTCGAATGATAAACTTTAAATAAATGAATTTTGAGATGTCAATTAGAAGTGAAAGTACTGTTTGTTTGATGTTTGTTTGCTGTAACCTCGAGCTTTCTTGCAGTTAAAACGTTATAACTAATTTGGATGAGTAAAACAACTTTTGTATTGAATCGAATGGAAAAGGACTAATGTATTCCATTGTTTTCTAGTATGTATGTGCTTAATTTGTTTGTATTATTAAAACGTTTCAATTTGTAAGTGAAATGTTTTCGATTAGACCATTGCAATTTCCCGACATCAGAGCATTCATGGATGAGAAACTCTAATTCTAGTCTTTAATTAAGCGTTCCAAAACGTAAGCGGATTAATATGATAGAATGCATACGTTTTCAAACTAGATTGTAAATGTAGCAATTGCTCAAAAAAAAAAGCATACGGAGCAGCGTCAATGACTATGATGCATAACAAATGCAAAGCAACGCAAAAGAATCGTTTAAGCATTGTGTGCTTTGACGACTTGAAATTCAACTTCTTTCAACAAATCAATGTCGAAACACTTTCATTGAACACATCATTTTCGATACAAGTATTCATTCACGCCTGACAAATGAATTGCAAATGAATTTTACCGAGACAGCTGACAAAATCTCTGAATGACAGAAAGCAGCCCAAAATATTCCATAAATCTTCCGCATTTTCTTTTGAAAATTAAATAAATACCTTAACTTGACAAACTATAAACACCATGAATATCTCAACACTCTCGCTTACGTTTAATATTCTAAAACAGCGAATCCTGTCGCCCTCCCTCATGGTGAGAAGTTACGCAAAACCAATGGCAGGTACGACTTTTTGTTGGTTATATTTTGCTTACAGAGAAGTAACTAAAAATAATACAACTCGTAGCCTCACCGATGGCAAAGAAGAAAAAGTTAGGAAAACTTGGACCGATTGTGGAAAAAAAAGTAATACCCGTTGAGACAGATGCTAAGAAACTAATTTCATATGTTTGCGGCAGTAACATCAACAAAACCGGCGAAGATATCAAGGTAAAAGAGAGCACATTTGTTTAGGGCTAGGGGAAAAGTAAAGCGTGTAAGCTATTGGAGCAGAGTATAAAATTGATGGAGAGAGTGTATGATGGGAGAAAAACCCTACTTAGGGTAAAAATCTTATACATACTATGCGCCTCACTTGGTTATTCTGTATCACAAGCATTCTGTCCCTAGCAGTGGCCAAAGTTTTAAAAAAAAAACCATTTAAATTTTTTAGCTCAAACCCGATTCAGAATATCCCGACTGGCTGTGGAAGATAAACTACGAAGGAATTATTCCATTAGAAGAACTAGATCCCAACACAAAACAGTACTGGAGGAGAATTCGCAAGATGGCTCTAAGGAGAAACAATAAACTATCCAAGCTTAAGAAGTTTTAATCCCCGTGTAGAGTTATCTAGTAGTCTAAAATTGAAATACGTTCTATTAAAAACAGTTTTAACAAAATATTTCCATTGATTTTATCAATTATACTGGTTTCTGATTGTGTTTCTCGTCTTGTGTGTCATCCCTCGAAGAGTTTCTCTTAGTTTGATAGCTAAATGACCGAATTAGTTGAAAGATGAGATACGAGATAAGCACCTAACCCAAATTGGTTTCCTAGTAGCCTTGAAGTTTTACTGCTTGTAATTAGTCTTTGTGATGTCCCAACGTAGTGTCTGTGATGTCTGTGTCCAGTGCTATCATTATCACGTGATTTGGGTATGAGCAATCACTTTAACCTAATCCCGGGAAAATAATTCTTCCCAATATTAGGTCTGTTCGTGTACTTTCTGCACTAAATCCGTTGTTTGGCAAATTTAAGAGGAAGTAGACTTATTTGGAAATACAGCCCACATTTCTAAGGAATAACCGGGGGTTACTTCTTTACAATGTTAATACCACGTTCTGAATTGGTATATTGTAGAGGATCCTGATCCTATTGCAATTTGATTCACCCCAATTCTTGAACTCGAATACGACAGATAGACAGATACGACTATAGACGGATTCGACTGTCGTATTCGAGTTCAAGAATTGGTGTGATTGTGTCCGTTGTATGAACTTTCGTTTTTTCCGTCATTATTCTCTATTTACGTAATATATATTACTGTGTACATATACACAGGAAACAACACCAAACGGAAACTTATTTCATAAGATGGTTTTAATTCTCAAAGGAAACCGTTAATTGATTATATTATGAATGTTTTGTATATTTAGGCTATCAGTACAGATATTTTAGCAAAATACATATTCCATGAATCAATATGATATTGACGTATATCTAGATACTTGGTTTACGACCTTTTACGTCTCATTGACAGTAGCAAATAATTATTGAGAAGAGTACTTAATTTGTATTGATTGTTGTGCTCTCACAGATATTCACTTGACGCAATCTTATCAGAATTTCCCATTTATCTCAAGGGCTTCTTTGTAAAGCACCGAGAAGGCATCAAACGATTCTCGGGTATAAAATCAATCAATTCGTACGATCGGTCTTCAGTTACCATCGAGACACGTTATTTTTTTTTTTTTTGTTATCAAAAAGAGTTTGTTTTAAAAATAATTTTCGTTAATATGGGCACCAAAGCCCTGGTTATATTTAGTGTACTAGCACTGCTCTACATAAGTGATGTAAAATCGAAAAGTAAGTTAACTTCTCATCATGCTATTCCTTTGGATAACAATTTAAACAATGGATTTAACTAAGAACATTTTTGTGTTTGTATGTTTTCTCGTGGATAATTTTGTATTCATGTAATTTCTGAACAATGTTTTATGTACGCGATACTCACTTGTTAACAGAAACTGTGTATATTGCTCTTATCATCGACCGTATAGGTGCAGCATAAAACGCCCAAACAATTCCGTACATGTAAAACTAATCATGACATTGATCTAAACTACTACAAGAGGTGTATAAACGGAGCAAAGAATTCTAACTAAAATTAAAGCGACAAACCCAGTACATGAAATTGCAATTTATGTTTCAATATAATTAACGGGTGTGGTTTGTTTTGTTTTGCAATTTCGTTTACTTCAGTCTCTTTGCCTATACCAATGGCTGAGAGCACAAAAGAGTTCGATACGTAATCTTACAGGAAAGGGTTTGATTATTTACAGTTCAATACGGAATTGTTTTAACGAGTTTACATCAATTACGATCTCTAAGACAGAACTCTTCGTTCTTGGTCATTCAAAAAAGTATATGCCTGTGGATAAGTCTTACAATAAATTACAGTGCATCACAACCATAACTAACTTATCGCCTCCACTAAAACACATTCAATTCAAAGTAACTTGCGTTTAAAAATTTATTCTTTTAAACATTTTCTACATAATACAGCAAAAGCTTTACTTAAAATCTATAAAGCTTACATGACAGTCTAACATGTAAATTGTTTGTAAGTAGTGTAAGAAAGAAATGCAACAAAGTGTGCACATGAATACGCCGATATCGCCAGCACATAGACATGTGGCAGTGTCCGCGGTACAGGTGCACATACTTGCAGTACAACTAATATCACACTTAATATACACGAAACGTGGTACAACTTTTTGTATTTGTGAAGCATCCGATCCTTAGCCATTGGTTCCAGTTCACTTAGCAGCTGGATGACAGCATGGAATATCAGCCATGTTGCAATAAATGGCAGTGTTAATTTGTCCTTTTCCAAAAGTGGAAACATACTGAAGGTTGAAATCTGCAAGAACCAAGTGACAATGAACGGTTCGAATGGGTAGAGCAACATCGCTGGCAACGCTGGTAGCAGAATTGATTTCTCGTGAACTTGAAAGGAGAACAGGAAGAAACATGAGGCTGAATTGAATAGGCCATAGAGAAAAGAAATTTTCGATGGTTTCCTGTAGAGTTGGACTGCACTTGGAAGGAGGCTAACAGTGGTTACAGCTAAGCAAATCAGAGCCATCTTCTCATTGCTGAGCAGGGACTTTAGCTTGATGAGGACGTTGACGACACACCAAACGTTGGACACTTTGTCCTCGAACACACCTCGATTGATGGGAAAGATTCTTCGAACAACGGCAATGAAACTGTCCCAGGAGTGGATCCAGGGAAGCCAGAGGAGCGTAAATGTAACTATCACACTGGTGCCAATTTTTGTGAGCTTTATTAGGCCCTGTTGGAGGCTCTTATCGCGAAGACAGCTCTGCAGGAGATAGACGAAAATTGGCACAGCATGATATAGTTCCATTTGTTTGTAGTTAAGGGCAAGCGAGAAGCAAATCGATCCCAACAACAAACGATCTCGAAGTATAGCCACGACAGTCAGGGCGGCTAGACCCAGCGATATATTGTTGTATTGAAAGTGGCCGTTATCGATGAGAATCTGTCCAGGGTAGAACAAGCAAACAGCCAAATGTTGAAGCGCCGCGGTATGGGACCCTTTTCGAGCTTGCAGGCCATTTATCGCGATGACAGCGAGAAGAATAGCTGGAATATACAGCAACACATCTGCAGACAGAACACTTAGTCGCATAAAGAACTTGTGATCCTCCGATTCATATCCCCGTGACGCGTGCAACGCTACGTATGACTCACTCATCTGTTTGGCAACTTTTCCCAACCCAAAACTGTGATATGCCGTCAATGGTGGATAATCCAGACCCCAGTATAGTAAATCATTATCCGACGAGTTCGTATACCAATTGGAGGGAGGCAGATTAACACAAATCTCTTGCCAGTGGCGCTGTGCCTCGTAATCCCCATACATAGGGGGTGTTCCAGCGCCAGAGTATTGATAAATTGAGACAATAGATCGTAAAGCTATTGCGAAACATATAACAGCAGCGTATGCAATCTTTTTTACACTAAAACCCATATTTTTCGAGGTTTTTTAGTCAGAAATTCGCAAAATCTACCGGCGACCACGTAGTAAATATAAACTAAATCAGCTGTCAAGGGAGACAGTCCACTGAATAGAAGAAATATAGAAAAACTATCCCATTTCGAGGCTCGATTCAGACAACTAAAAGCATTGCCAATACCTACTTGAGTTGTATATTAATGGAAAAATTCTGTTTTAGTCATCAATTTTATGATAAGAATTCCGTGAAATATTTTTATCATAAATGTTTGCAATTCAAGTGCTATTAATTATGTGCTAATTATCAAGGCGTTAACCGACAGTGTTTAATCAAGCTTTCTACTTAAAGAGTGTAAATAAAACACATGTTGTTTTTTTATTTAATTTAAATATAAGCACGAAAATATTTGTAAAGTCGATAACTATTGCCCTTGAAAGGATACTTGAAACTTAAAAATCACTAATTTCGAATTTATTACAGTAGCGCAGAATTAAAAAGAAAACCTCTGCTTCAAAACCATTCACTTCTTTTTAAATACAATCATACAATTCAAATTCGACTATGATCTAAAAACCTTATCGAAAATTTGATCAATTTAGTGTGTCAGTCAGCTTCGGCAAACCACTTGAACTGCCACTGGTCTAAATTTCATTTCGTTTCCAATTGGTTTTTTTTTTTTTTTTTGTACACTTGCACCATTTTGCTTATAGAAACTTGGCATCACTAATATTCATTGGTTAAAACAATTGTGCACTGGACGTGACCTCCAAAATTTGTGACTTGCGTACGCTTTATTGTCAGTTTTTGTGTTTTTATTTATTTATTTCTACTAAATAAGCGATAAATAATATCTCTTGACGAATATAAAACAGTTTTACCAAAAATAACGGATGCGTAATCTCGCCATCGTTTGTAGAGGAAAGCTCCCAAAAAGAAAAAAAATTCCTAGGCGAAAAGTGAAAACAAACCCCCGCCATGGACGTCTCTGAATACGATTGCGGGATTCATCAAGATGAAAATAAAAAAATGAAATTATCCAATTCTTACTCGATTGCCGCAGATTCGGGATACGATTCCATCTACAATGGCTGCTCATCAGTGTTGATGGAGAAGAGTTTCAGTCACGAAAGTTTTGACATCTTTAGTCCAAATCGTACTCCTAGTAAGCAGTCCGCGGGTCTAAAGTATCATATTTCGACGCCCAAGTGCCCTGCGTCAGTAAAAAGGCGTCTGTATGCGTCGGTCAGCACCAATTCGAAGCGTGCAAAATCCGAAAACGATGAGAATGAGCCGAAGACGGTTGGATCGAGACATTCCCAGGAGAACACCTCTTTCCCACTGAAGACTCTGAATGGATTAGAATTCCCACGGCAGGGTTATTTACCTACATCCACTGTGATCAAGAAATCGCTGCTAAAGGACGATCTATTCAACTGCAAACATTCCACTCAAAAGATATTCCACAAAGAGGGACAGATCTTGGCACCCGAAAGGCCTTCGAAACATCAACGATACTTCACACCGACAGTTATTCATTCCAAACGGAAGTTGGACATACTCCCAGCAGAAGAGAAGCCCTTGCGAACGTACTGCAATGGAACGAGGTACTTGAACATAATTTCTAGATTGGAACCCTTTCCGGGGATTCTAGATGACATCTTCAAGAACTTAACCAGCAAAGACTTGCTCAACATTTCACTGGTATCAAAAAACTGGAGCCGAATAGTTAAATCCAATTCAAAAGCCAACACCAGAATACAACACTATTTAAATGAATCTCGAAACATTAAGGAGAACAGAAAAGAGCCATACAAGCAACCAATTTCTCAAGTAGAACGTCATCCCTTTGGTCAGTTCAATTTGCCCTCGTCATCGACCGGAAGTACAAATCTCACCCCAGTTAATAATAGTTTCTACGAGAACCAAACCATAGTTCAACAACTCTTTAAAAACGAAAGACTGGTCAAGTGTCCGCGCTGCAGCAAAGGAAGTATTGTCTCTGATTCATTGGACAGACTCAAACAGTCATGGACGACAAATGACTCACAAACAAGTGCCACAAGTATTGATATCGATGAGAATATACTCCCAAAAGATAAAATTGAGTCGCCGATAACAGTTTGTTTCGGCATATGTACCAGTTTAGTGTGCAAATATGTCTTTTGCGCGAAATGCTTGTGCGACTATCATCCCGGAGAGAATTGTAAGGTTTCGGAACCGGAATCACCATCGAAATTACTAGTTAGTAGGAAAAAATCGAAATTAAAAACAAACAAATCCAGTTGTAAACTAAGCTCTAAGCGTCAGTCATTGAGAAGATTGTGTTTTTCATAAAATTTTTTTATTTGTTTTTTGTATTTAATTATGTACCTATCTATGTCCTGTAATCAGTGTTTTCTTTTTTAATAAATATTTTTTATAATGTATTTTGGTTGTGTTTCTTTGAAGTTGTGAATATATTAGAGGCTGCTTTAATTCATTTGCATTGTAACTCGTTTTACTTTGTATTATGTAGATCGTGTGGACCATACAATTTTATAACTTTTTCAACGATTAGTATCCATTTGTCCTTATTCCACGGGTGCGACCTGTATTTACACTTACAATTTGGCTATTGCGTCTCGAATGACCAGAGAAAATGTTTGAGGAACATAAATACCCTCTTGCCTTTTATTATTGTCTACTCTAACTGCAAGCCTAAACCGGATTTGAAGCGATGTAATGTTTAATTTCCTTTTACTTTCCAGAACTTGTAGTCTGTTACCAAGGTACATGGGCCACATATCGGCATTCGAATGGAAAGTTCGACGCGAATCATATCGATCCGACCCTCTGCACGCATTTAATGTATGCATTCTTTGGTGTTCAGCCCGACGGCGATGTACGAATAATAGATCCTTACCTAGATCTCACAGAAAATTGGGGAAGGGGAAATATTAAAAAATTCATTCAACTTAAAAATAAAAATCCAGAACTTAAGGTTCTTGCCGCAGTCGGCGGATGGAATGAGGGTTCGGAGAAATTCTCAGCCATTGCTGATGATCCAGAGAAGAGAAGGCGCTTTGTTAAGTCTTCTGTTGATTTTGTTAAAGAACACGGTTTCGATGGACTCGATTTGGACTGGGAGTATCCAAATCAAAGGCATGAAAACATAACACACGATGATAAGGCCAATTTTGTGACTTTACTAAAAGAACTCAAAGAAGCGTAAGTTAAAACTAAAAAAAAAAAAACTGCACAATTTTTATTTTGTTTCCAATCAATAGACTGAGTAGAGAAAATCTTTTACTAACGGCCGCCGTTGGCTCTGCAGAGTTCTCGTCATCTGTGTCGTATAACATACCAGAGGTTTGCAAATATCTGGATATTATTAATGTTATGGCCTACGACTTACATGGTTCTTGGGATGAAGTAACTGGTATAAATGCTCCACTTTATGAGGGACCCTACGATGTAACTGATTTGGATAAACAGTTAAATGTTCATGCCAGTATATCCTATTGGTTAAATAACGGTATTTTAAATCGATTGCAATTTTAAATTCATAATCTAAATGAATTTTATTTAGGTGCACCAAAAGATAAACTAGTTTTGGGTCTACCATTTTATGGTAGAACATTTACTTTAGCCGATCCAAGCAAACATACACCAGGCTCACCGCATTTGGGAAAGGGTTTACCAGGCCAGTACTCCAATGAACCGGGACACATTGGCTACAATGAAGTGTGTGAACATATGCTTAAAGAAGAATGGAATTATGTTTGGGAGGATTCGCAAAAAGTCCCATATATTTACCGAGGAGACCAATGGATTGGATTTGAAGACCCCAGAAGCATAAAGTATAAGGCGCAATATGCCGTTGACCATGGTCTAGCAGGTGTTATGATTTGGTCACTTGAATCCGATGATTTCCATGGAATTTGTGGTGAACAGTATATTTTATTGAAGACAATAAGATCTGTACTAGAGGGTAAGGATGTAACTAGTAAACCTCCAGCGACTCCAACGACTGCTGGGACTGCACAAACAACGTCTTCTACTGTAGCGTCTGGTTTTGTGTGTGGTAACTCAAATGGATATCATAGGGACCCAAAAGATTGTTCAAAGTTTTACTACTGCAACAATGGCACCAAACATAGTTTCCAATGTCCACCAAAGTTGGCTTTTGACGAGAGCATCAATGGGTGTAATTATGGAGATTTGGTAAACTGTAATTAAAAAAATTTAAAATTAATATGCAACGTTAATAAAAGTTTTAATTCACTCCTAATGTATGTGTATATTGTGTGTGTGTCAAATAATCTTGAATCAACAATCAGCGTTTAATTTAAACGACTAATAATAATCCAAAGCAGGGAATACAACAAATATATATTCAATTCCTCCGTATACCTAACAGTCTAACTAGTAAGGCTAAAATTATTCTAATCTGGTGAATTACAAGTTTTGTCCATCGAGCAATGTGGTGAATATCGATCAACAATTCCCCGACTGTTCATCGATTGTGAAAACGCGTTTGATAGTGTCAATCAAACGAGTTTATTTGGCGTTGATATAGCCAGTCGAATAGACAAAGCATAATCTGCGTTTGGGATGAAGTAATGCAATTACCTTAAAAACCAAGCTACAGTTTAGTTCCAACGTCGAATCAGGCGCCGCCACATGGATGTGGAACCTGAAGGGTGACCACCACCACAAATAACCTACTTTTAGATAGTCCACTTAGAGGGATCTTCTCCTTAACCTAAAAAATTGACACTGGTGAGCTGACCAGTGTTAAAGCTGTTAGATCTTCTCCCTAACCTCCGAATTGGCCTACCTAATATAGGTTATTTGTGACTGCCACTATCACGAGAACGCTGCAAACGTTTGTCAATAGGCGCTTACCGATAACGTACATATCTATAACGTACAGCTTTCTCAGAGAACGGGCCATGAACCTATAGACATAACCATAAGTCGACGAAAGTGGCAGTGGATTGGTCGCACTCTCCGAAGGGGTGATATAG
Organism: Chalcosyrphus nemorum; assembly: GCA_949716465.1. Taxonomy (NCBI): domain Eukaryota; kingdom Metazoa; phylum Arthropoda; class Insecta; order Diptera; family Syrphidae; genus Chalcosyrphus; species Chalcosyrphus nemorum. The sequence continues at coordinate 84,414,145 of OX454332.1, forward strand.
CTAACCACGTGATGCAATAGAATTCACTTTCTCAGGATAGCAGGGTACGCGGCGGTGCTAGGAGTACGTGGCGCAGAACAGTTGAGAAGGAAGCACGGCAACTGCGTAAGAGTTGGGGAGAGCTAAGGCACATTTCTAAAAACGAGCATGGGCATTGTAGAGATTTTGCACTGGTCGCATGAATCCCAATAAGCCAGTGACCACTACTGATGGAAGACTGATTCTAGAGTTAATTTTTTTTACTGATTAAATGGTGAGTCATTTAACTTTCGTGGAATCCGTCGGGAGGCATTATTAACAGGAAACAATATTAGGGTATCCGCAAAGTTAAGGCTTCTCAAGTAGGTAATGTAAATGAGTTCCACTGTTTCGTAGACGGACTTTAACAATGCAGAAACCGAATCAAATAAAGAAATACAAAAGCCAGTAGTATGATAAATATGTAATGTAAAAAATGTATATTTACATTGAAGATTTTCTTATATAAATATATGTACGGAAAAAGTTGCAAAAAATACACAAGTATATTGTACATAGTAGAGTAGAAAAATGAAAAAAAAAAAGACAAAAGAAAATTCTTACTGAGCTAATTGCTTCGATAAAAATTGTTAACCCTTACGATTCTAGTAATTTGGTTACAATTCAAAATAAAAACAAACTTTCTTTATTTATTGGACAGTTATGATAAATATCACTATTCTTAAAAAGAGAGTTCTAATTCGGCCTCATTATCTATTCTCTTCGTGTGTTTCTTCGTGTGAATCGGGCGAGTTCTTTTATTACTAATCTTGCGAGCATTGTCATTGCGATAACATTCGATACTATAAGCATGTAGAATACCTTCTCCCAGCCATGACTGGATATCATTCCTGCCAGTAGAGGACCTACAGCAGCGCCTGCAAATGAGAGAAATATAAATTTTAAAATTCAATCATATTTAACTTTGTTTGTAATCCCATACCAATTGAACCGGTTCCATCAATTATAGCAGTGACTGTGGCTAAGGCTTTTGCGTTGCCTTCCAAAGAGCTGTGTTGTCCTAACTCAGCGCTCACAGACGTCGTGATCAATGCATATGGTCCGTTAACAAATATGCCCCCTAACAGAAGAAGCACAATGCTAATCGATAACGAAGCCGCTCCATAGAAATTGTATAAAAGCAGCTGATAAGACGATATAAATTGTATTTCATTTCATATATTTATATAATATCTAAGACTTACGACTGGACTAGCTAAGAACAGCATAACTGAACACGTTGTGGCAGACATGCCAGTGTAATCGGATACCATACCCGCTGCGATTGCCCCTATAATGCCTCCAACGTCGAATATTGTTGATACATCGGCACTAACACTAGCACCCATTGCAGCTAAAAGACAAAACATTAGTTTTAAGTGCACACAAAGAAGATTTAAGTGGCTTATGATTTTTACTTACTGGACGATTGTATGTATAATGGCAGCCAGTATAGGAATGTATAGCTTACAAGTTTGGAAAAGAATAAGCACAAGGAAAAATCAATAACTCCGGGTATGTTTAGGGCACCCATTAATCCAATGGGTCGTCTTTCCTGTACAACTGAAGAGGATCTCTCCAAAATGGGCGTTCTCTCTGTAGGGCGGTAGCTCACTTCCTGTATGGAGATAAAGACAATTATTAGTTTTGCAAATATAAATAATTTATAAGAGGACTGCTTAAAAGAATGTAGTTTCTCTGTGTTTCTGTTGAGAATACAATTTTACTTAGATTCAATTTCTGCTGTTTTAATTGCTCAAATTGGAGCTATAAGCCGCATATATAGGGCCAATGATTAGCTTCTTACAACAATACGTGCTAAGGGCTATATATTGTTCTACACGTATAAACTAGAGCAGCATTTATAAGCTGAACTCAAAGCCCTAACTAGAGGTATTTGCATTTGACTTTACACGCAATAAGTACTTGAGTTCGAGACTCCTAGCAAAACAGAAATAGCATTATCATTCAAAGCTTAAAAAAAAACAAGGCAGTGCGCACCACAATACACATACATAAGGCTTTTGGCTTCATAGCCAGAAGAAGACTATTGAAGTCTGATCTTAGCTTAAACACTTTGACTACGCTGACAATGATAAGCTTCATTCAAATAAGATATAATCTAGAAGCAGTACAGCCAAAACTAAAAGCTGTCTAACAATCGCGCTCAACTCAACGTTGCCGGACTGGAAACTGAGAAAGTTGCCTCCATATTTTCATGCGGAATCAGACAAACAAAGCTCCAATAATGATTTATGATTTGTTCGTAATCACCAAGTGAAATATTGCAATCACACAGATTTGGAGAATAGACCACACCATACAAAGTTGCGCCTGCTGTAATCTACACTTAGAATTATTAAGGACTTATAACAAGCAAGGCACAATCCCTTTTTTGGGTGCAAATTGCATTTAGTCAGGTGAATGTTTCTATACTTTCTGATCCTAATCTTATATTCAATAAAGTGTTAATATAATTAAGAATTCTAAATATACTAAAACTGGTGAATTGCACAGATACAACCATTAAGCATAGTTATTCTATAGTTGTGAGTAAAAATACACAAATAAACAATCGGATACACATAGTTAGGCATGCACTTACAGAGTCCATACTGTTCAAATTAGCTAAATCGTCAATACCAGCCTAATGACGAAAAAAAAAATTGTTTTATTTAGTAACGTGCAATTGTACATTAGTGTCCATAAATAGACCTACACAAGTTGTATAAGTAAAGTGAATATGATGGACTTACCGCATCCCGGAAATCTGCATTTCCATCTTCTAGATCCGATGAATTGGATGGTCTTCTCTCAGTGGCCGGCACCGGACTAAAGCCAACTAGTTCAGGCGAATCGACAAGAAATAGAAATAAAATGAAGCTAGCAACGGCCATTATAACACCAGGCATCATAAACGACATGGACCAATCCTTTTCAACATAATTAGCCGCTATTAATGAGCCCAATATATTGCCAATAGAAGTGTGACTGTTCCAGATGCCAAAAATTAAACCTCGTTTCGATTTTCCAAACCATCGACCGACAACGGTAACAACACCAGGCCAACCAGTTGTTTGAGCGACACCAGCACATGCTTGTACTATCAAAAAGTACCAAAGATTGTGAATGTTGTACGGTTTTGCAATACCAAAAAGATAAGAGAATACAGCCGAAAAGAGCATTCCGAATGACAGGAAATAACGCAGTGACACTCGTTCGGCAACAAAGCCCGATGCAAACATTGCCGCCGCATACGAAAACAGAAAAGCTGAGTCCAGAGCACCAAACAGCGTTGGAGCATCATGTCCATCTGAAAGTAACCAACAAAAATAAACTATTATCGATCATTTGTGGTATTTATTAGACTTACCAAATGGCGGATAGCCACAATCAGTCGTCGAATTGTCCGGATTTGTGCAATTTGTATGCAGAACAGATTTTACCACCGATATAGGTTTTCTTGTCATGTGATAACACGTATACGCAATGTACGTAAGTGCAAGAATCGAGGTTTTGTATCTGCAAACACAAATAAATATCCAACATTCAGTATTAATATATCAAAAGGAAAAAAAACTACAACAATTAAATAAGTTTCAAGAAATCAGCGTGCATATCAACATTTTTTCTCCCAATGGTAGTATTTTCTATATTCGTTATCTCCTAACTGTCTGTGTGAATTTACGATATGAGTACCTTTTCCTGTTAGATAATACAAGCTCCTAAAAAATACATCACAGAGAAAGGGATGTAGAAGTATAGTTATCCATATAGAAGACCGTATTTTAGGCACTTCCAAGCTATCAACCATTCCTAGGCTGTGTAAGGTATCCAATCATTGACTGGTCACTGCTTTAATAGCTTTACTATCTATCTGCTTCCAGGATGATATTACTCTTACTGAGTAAGGCAAATCGGCGTTGTTTTTTTAATGCAACTAAGGTCGATTTTTTTGATTCATGGACACTAATGACTATTTACCAGAATTATCTGTTTTATAATTGTACACCAAGTAATTGCGAGATATTGGAGTTCCTGAAGCATATAAATCTAAAAATGAAACAGATACGGGTTCTGAAACTACAAAAATTAATTACAATAACAACTTCTTAACAGTGTGTGCATTCGATTAAATCTTTACCGTAACGATAAGACCTTTTTTTAAATAATAATTTATAATAATGCGCACTCACGTGCATAGTTCCAAGTTTCAATCAAAACCTGACACACGAAAATTCGTTTACTCTTTGTTTAAAAAGATTAAAAAAAAACTTAGCACGAACTCTTCAAGGCTATTTGGTTTTATCTGAAATGTAGTTTTTTAACGCTCAGCTGAATTTGCATATAACCGCATAAAACAGAACAGATTCCAAGATATTTATAGATTTAAGTGGTACATATATGAAACTGAAAATATTGTAAACAAAGAACTATTCAATCTACTTACAGGAAGAATTTTGGGAATAACGTTCGAGGACAGCAGCTTCGTGATAGGGTTCCGATAATCCTGATACCAAAGGGGACATCATTGTAATTTGTGCTCATCCTCCTTGCTTTAAGAAGAATCATTAGAATTCCACTCGAATTGTCATTAAGAATACAGCGTCGTAACCACTTTTCTCTCGATTTTGTTTCACAGCGAACCTATAAACAAATTATTCAAGTCAAAACGTAAAGCCACTAAGCCACAGCCCGCATAAACTGTACTGAATCATCACAAATTCCAGAGTACAAAGTAGTAATACGATCGGAAGAGCGAAAACAAACACTTATCTCTACTGCAATGCTGGCAAAAACGTAAGAAAGTCTCACGGGATTTGCCTCATTTTCTTTTAAAGTTTTAATAAAAATTTTACACCAAATTAGATAAATTACAATTCGAGGTTATTAATAAGTTTGTTTTGTTATATTTGTTCCACATATGTTTCTTTTCGCAAAAAACGAATAAATTTTAAGAAATCTTACCAAATTAAAACTATATTCCCTAAGGCAACAACATCTGTGAGTGACAGTGACAGTCCGACTGACGTTAGGCTGTTTGACAAGAAAACAAATAATTTTATGGCAGGATTTGGTGAAATTTATGGTGAAATACTGACTAGTGACGTGGTATTATATTAATCGAAAGTGCGGCCAAACTAGCGTGAATTTATGTTGTTTTGAGTAACAATCGCAAAAAACGAGCAAATAAACTTACAAAATTTGTCCGCATTATGTGGGCTGACATAGTGGTAATTCTTTCTTACAAAATATTTTACGTGGGCTGGTAAAACATAGGTTTCTACATATGTTTTATGGTGGTAATGGTTAATAATACTTCTGTTTTTTTGCCACTTATAAACAATAAAGTGAAGTGAAATAGAATGACACTCGAAAACAAACGATTAGCAGTTGTCAGATTTGCTGTATTTTGAATCATAGACAAACTAATATAGACGGTCGTCTTCGGCTGATTTGACCGTTGGTTTCCACAAGAGCAAAAGTACCACGGATTTTGAATGTTTTCTGACGTTTCCGTCAAAATCAAATCGAAGCTCACGCACACATTCTCAATCCGCGGTACATTTCACGGGCGCAGCCATTTTCCTGTACATTTCGTTGTTGTTAATTGAATGACAGTCAATAAAAATGTGGTGTTCAAAAGGAAAAAAAGGGACACCACGATTGTTTTTATTGTTACGTCTTGTTCGCACGTTCGGTCACATGTATTCACAGAGAGGAAAATTCAAATCCGCGTACTTTACAAAATTTTCGGGTGGTGAACGTAAAGACGACCGTCTATATTAGTTTGTATATGTTTTGAACGTTGGTATTTTCTTATTTTTTCTTATTCGATGTTTTTTTTGTTTTGACATTTTTCTGCCACAAAAAATTTATCTCGACTTCAATAAGCGCTTTCCGCATTTTACGAACTAGGCAGTCAAAAGTCGTATTAGGCAAGTGGAGCTCTGCATACATTCCTTGTGGGTAGTAATATTCTTGGGAGTTAGAATGTGAGAGTTAAAAACCTTTTTAGTATTTTCTGGGATTCGAATTTCGATCCCATGCACAATAGAGTGAACAAAGTAAGCAATGAGCTGATGTCTGTTCATACATAAACTAAAGTATTTCTCTCACTGCACGAAGCAACAACTTAAAGAAACTAATATTTAACTTGGAAGATTTAAGTAATTTCCGTCCATTCAAAGTCACGATTCGGTCAATAACAAGTTTTATAAATAAAAAATACGTACTAACAACTTTACTGCACTGAGAATGTGCGTCTACATAATCGAACAGTATGACTTCTCTTCTTCTGCGGCTTTCCCAGAAGCTAATTCGTTGGCCTTTATTTGTAAGTACGTGTTTTCGTTCTTCTTCACCAACCATTCGGGTAAAGGCTTTGCCCAGTCTTCGGGTGGGTTCTCGCGCTTCTTCCACGTTGTGTTGGCATAATGAGCCTTTAAGCGTTTGTTTCTTCGTTCCTCTTCGCTTTTTATTACAGCTTGACCTGCAACGACATCATTTCCATTCGAATCTTTGTACAGGACACAATTGCGGTAGTCAGTTAACCATTGGCTGCAGTCGGTAGTCTCACCGTCTATGAAGTACTGGTGGAAGCGGGCTTTGATGCTTGTGCAATCGCTGTACTCTTCTTTGTACATGTGACACGGACGAATCTAGAATTCTTCAATTATGAATGAAAAAATCAAAGCAACGAATGTATAATTACCGCCCAAGTATCTTTTAGCTGGTTGTCATTGTTATTAACTTCGGTTTTTTCTGATTCTTTTGCCATTCTTTAACGTCCTCTTGCAAGAACGAAAAATATTTTTTCCTTTGGAAATTTTGTCCAATCTTTTTCAATTGTATTCAACTTAAATGTCACGCTGAAGTTTGTGATATTGATATCGCGTTTAGCTGAGCAGGGTATGCTAGAGTACGGCAAGAAAAAGAAGTGTATTCAGTAACATAATTAAAAACAAATTAGTTGTTCTATAGCGCTCTAAAAACAATTTTAGCAGGTTTTATTACAAAAAAAAAAAACTCTATATCCAAAGTAAAACTAATGCTTCTCCTTAATGCACTTTTTGGCTCCAAAATCGAACTATTCGCACGAAACCGAACACCTTTATTATCTCTAGCGTACTTTTTTGCATTAAAATTCGTAGATTATTAAATTTCAAAGAGTCGGGGTAAAATTCTCTCAGAGAAAATTAAATTACGAAAAAGTACAGGAACGAGTCGAAAAAATGTTGAAAGATTTAACAGTTTTTACAAACCAGTACGAAGAAATTTCTTGCACTAAAATTCGAGCGCTCTCTTCGGTTAAAAACAACGAAAACTCTCCGTACGCGAACAGCTTTAGGTAAAAATTCGCTGTTTTGAGAGAGTAAGCCAACGGAACTATTATTGATTGCTTAAAACATGTTATACTGAAAACACTGCTGTCTTTGGCGATGTTCACACGGGACTCACGGACTGGATTTGGCGGTGGCATATCCAAATTTTCTGTTTAAAAGTTTCTTCTACTTTGCACAACTTAAAATGTCGCTGTCTTCCTTTGCTAGTTTATAATATTTTGTATTATCTAAAGTAAGTCCAATATGCTATTCAAAGAATAAAAATAAAATAAATAATGTTGTTTCTTGTTATGTTTTTATTGTTTTACATGTCACTGTATGCACTAAATTTAGCCATTACATCTTACATACACTTTCGTCGGTGTAAATTTAAAAAAAAAATAATTGGTAAAAAATACAACAAAATTAAACAAAATTAGCTACTAGTTTTCACTTAAAAGTAGTAACATAAATTCTTTGTTATACGTCTCGATTTGGTGCTGCATATGAGTGGAAGACCTCAGATGAAGTTACAGGGGACCTGCCCAATTTATACAAGGTATTTATATAAAAATTGACTACGGAAAATTTGAATGTGTTTTTTCTAAAAAAAAAAAACAAAATTTAGTTTCTAAAAATTTGAGGGGAATCAAAAAGTATTTAACGTACACTAAACAATACTCAAACATTATCCTCTTACAAATCCAACGTAAGTAACCAACGAACGAGTTATACTTGGTGTACAGACATTTTTGCGCATGACGTGCCATAACCTTTGGTCGGTCAACAATATCCCCATGATGGCGACTTATAGCACGAATAGTATTTAGATTCCTAAAATATACATATAATATTTATATAAAATATTAAAAGCTTGATTTCTATACCTAACAACGAAGAGCATATTTCTGGGCATCTCACGGAGCGTTTCCATTATTCTATCGAAATTCTTTTTGGCTATTTCTTGCATGTACTCAATATCCTGTTGGGACAGCTTCGTTTTTACGTTTCCCGCGTTTATTTCAAAGGGAACCTGAAATAGAACTTGCGCAAAGTTTTTATATCCGTTTATATGCAGCGCTAAGGCACTTTGTCTCATTAAATCTTCGTTCTTTAAGACGGTAGCTTCCCAGAATTCACACAATGGGAGGCGTACTTTTTCAGGAACTGTCTCATACAACCCATGGTCAATTAGAACTAATTCAACTTTGTTACTTTTTTTGCTTCGTCGCACGAAAACTGAAAGACAATAAAACTTACGGTTAGTGATTTTGAATAATATATATTAAGATATCTCAAATTACTATTTCCAGGATGTGGATCAGCGTGGACGAATCCTGTATTAAATATTTGCTCAGCAAAAATCGTGAAGAGTTTATAGTCAATTTCTTTAAGGCTTAATTTTTGAACTTTTATATCGTCCATGTTCGTTATTTTGATCCCATCTATCCATTCTAGTGTCAGAATTCTCTATGAAGAATCATATAGATATATTTAGTTTATTTTCTAAGTAAAGAGAGTAAACTTACTTGCTTGCTGTAGTCCCAGTATACTTTGGGAATATGGACAAAATCAAATTTGTGCAAATCGCTGGCACATCTTTCAGAGTTTTTACCTTCTTCTACGAAATCCATTTCCTGGACTAGATTTTTTCGCACATCACGTAGAATCCAGCCAAAGTTGTAGTTCTTAAAGAAGAGTTCGACAATATCTTGGAGGAAGATTATTGTACCCAAGTCGCTTTTAAAACGCTTTTGTAAGTCGCCATATTGAACCTATGATACAGATTTTTTTTAATGTGGAGCTACTTAGGAGAGTTATTGAATTTCGATAAGCTTTCTGAATTTTAATAAGCTATCTGATAAAGCTAGTGCCTTTCTTTTAGCTAAGAGTGTACTTGCGCACGGATAGAATACCCTTAACAACCCATTAAAACCAGCAGGAGCGCACTATGAAGCATTGGCTTTGCAACTTTTGCTACTTTAGACCTTAGATTTCAGATGGAGAGTACATGACAACTGCACAGAAGATGCGGATTAGTCCTCATCCTCCTCGGCCATGCAGCTCCTGCAGAAATCGTTTGAAGGAAGGCTCAATCTATTTGGGGAATATTCCCTTCGAATCGCACTGATGCGTCCATTTTAAGGAAAATTAGGGCCTCGAAATTTTTGTTGCATATGAATTGAAGGAGGGTGTAGAGGCCTGACGGAAACCAGCTTAGTTTCCTACCTATAATGAGGCCTAAGTATTTGACCGTACAAGAGAGCACCAAACGGGTGCCGTGAGCCACTGCACCAAGTAGTAAGGTTTAGAGTTTAGCCTATTGCGTTGCTGCAAACTCTTAACTCGTATTTCTGTTCCATTTGTTGAAACCAGAACGACTTTAAACACATCCTGATTAAACTCATGAAATAAAAATTTAACAAATAAAATGTGATTTGTTAACGCTATAATATTTTATTGAAAGCAAAATTGCTGATTAGTCTAGCGATCAGGTGCGGAAGTGGAAGCAACTTTTGTTTTTCTTTGTTGAATTTGTTTATAGCGGAAAAAAGTAAAAGTCTACACGGAAGCAATTCGCATACACATATGTATAGTATGTACTTCTGAGTTTGTTTTCAATTGAGAATAGGTACGTCATATTTCCATAAAGAACCTAATTATAACCAAATGAACTTTGACATAATTGAACTCAGATTACTTTTAAATTAGTCAACATTTACCACGCACAACTACATAGCCTTTGGCTTATATTATCATTTTATTTACGCTGTTTTTAATGATTAAGCTAGTAATAAATATATATTTTTTTGTTTCATGTACAAAAACTTACCTTAATTGCTACATCTTCTCCAGTTTTAAGCTTGCCACGAAAAACCTGAGCCAAACTAGCTGCTGCTATAGGTTTGTAGTCAAAGTTTTCATAAATATCCTCAGGTAGCACTCCGAAATCATTTTTAAAAACTTTCTGAACATCTTCCTTTTTCGTTGGAAAACAGTCATCCTGTAATTTACTTAATGTACTAGTGTATTCGATTGGCAAAATGTGGTTTATAGCAGCAACTCCTTGTCCAACTTTAATATATAGACCACCATTTTGTCGACAAGCCTCAAGTAGCCTATTTGCACTTTTTAAGTGAACATCTTTAAGTAGTTGATTGTAGTTCTCTTCGTCTTCCTTCCATTCAAGCAAAAAGTAGTCAAACGAAACCTGTGCGGCGACCTTCAATGAACGTAAGAATCGACCAGCAGCTCCACAATACGTCAAATCATTTGTAATGTAATCATAAACAATGAACGAAGTGAATATGCCTCCAACTCCTATTTTGATATAAGGTGTTTGTCGAGGTTTGTTTACGTTTCCACTTATATGGGACTTTGATGGAGTCGTCGCAAAGCATCTCGATAGAATTTGTCTCTGAAATGTTGTTTAACAATGTTAGGACTTAATTAATTTGGTCAGTTAATACTCACAATTGAGAGGGACATACTATATAATGATTGTCATAAAATATAATAAGTAAAGAACTATAATTTAGAAAATGCAACAATATGTTTGATGCATATTAAAATGGAATCACCAATCGTGCTCTGTTTCCTATATCTAGGTCATGTTCGTTTTTGATGCTCAAAAGTGACGTGAGTGTGTTCAAACTGAAATAGTGCAAGTGATAAAACAGGAGTATGAAGGGCTGAAGGCTTCCGATCTGTTACGAGGGGACTTATGGCAACCAATTTTTTTGTGCATTTAATTAGATTATTCCGACAATTTTGCTATTAAAACATATGTTAAAATGTACTACGTGTCGAATATTTACAAGAAACGAGCACTTAAAAGCGAGGTCCAGGTAGATTTGAAAGGGATTAGACAACCACATAGACTGCGTTTTGCATAATTTCAAGGATATGCTTTGAATCATGAACAACCGGAATATGGTTCTCGGACTTGCGATAGGAACGCTTTTGTTTAAAATATAGGAATAGCTATAACAATAATTATGTATCACTATCACCCAAAGTACCTGAATTAAATTATTACATATTTTAAGAAAGAATGCAGTAATAGAACTCGTTTCTTTTAATATGGATAGTAATACTTTTTTTCTAAAAAAATCTCTAAAGTCCATTACCATTTGTGAAAGTTGAACGCATCTAAATTGTTTTAATTAGCATCCTAATCAAACGGAACACCCCGGTCTTTTTTGACAGCACAGGGTGTCTCTCAATAAATTATTCTCTTGCGAAAAGCAACTCATCTGACAGATTTGATTGCATGTGCAGGAAGAAGCCTTTAATTTTTTATTATTTTTGTTTGTTGTAAAACTTTCTAAATACACAAATACTCAACAACCATGAGTGGCGATTTTGAACCCCTGGAAGCCAGTCTTAAGAATATTATCGAACAAACATCTTTAAAATGGATATTTGTCGGCGGAAAGGGTGGTGTTGGTAAAACCACCTGCAGGTAAATTCGATTTTCTTTAAAAATACGACTAGAAAAAAAAAATACAAAGAAAAACCCGTTTTTAATTTAGCTGCAGTCTAGCTGTTCAACTTTGTAAGGTACGGGAATCCGTGTTAATAATATCCACCGATCCGGCGCACAATATATCCGATGCATTTGATCAAAAATTTACAAAAGTCCCAACAAAGGTAGCAAGTCATTTTGCTCTGTCGACCTTTTATGCATATTGCTTTGTTTTTAGGTTAATGGATTTAATAATTTGTACGCAATGGAAATTGATCCTAATGTTGGACTCAACGAGCTACCAGACGAATATTTTGAGGGTGAAAACGATGCCCTTAAGCTTAGCAAAAGTGTCCTGCATGAGTTCATTGGAGCTCTACCTGGCATAGATGAGGCTATGAGCTATGCTGAGGTTATGAAGTGAGTATATAATCTTGAATCGTCGCTGCTTTAGTTGGTTTTTACAGGATTTATAAATTTGCTTGCTTTTGGCAAGGTTCGATGCTATTTAAGTCGTTAAATGGTCTTAATATGCCGCATACAGAAGTTCTTGATCCAATATCACATCTTATCTGTTTAAGGTACACGTCAGTGATTAGTCTTACTTTTGCCCTTTGTTATCACTCTCATAACTCTGTTGTTTTCTAAACTGAGTTACTAATATATGTATGTGTCGTGCCTATAGGTAAAAAAGGTTTGATTTCCTCCTTATAATAGTTATTGATAAAATAATATGTAGCTTTGATTGATTATACTCAAGTAGAGAAGCTTTCGTGGTATGATTTTTATTCTATAACTGCATCTAAACTGGTATCTTAATTTATGGTACATTGGTGTTATTTCCCGATGCTGAGGGGTCTAGTTTCAAACTATTGAGTCGATTTACTATGATAAACAAATAAAATTAAGGACAAGCGCAATTGAAACAACTGACAGTAGGAAAAATGAATTACGGCAAAAGAAGGAAGGAAGGAAAAGGCCAACTGGAGGCTGTCCAATGCTGCTCTTCAGATTGCTATGTTGAGGCCGGCCTCTTTCGTGTATATGGAACAAAATGGAGTTTGAATTGGAAGGATATTTATATCCCAATCTCTTTGGAATGACGGAATTGGAACATTGGAAGAAATGAGAAGTGAATTCTGTAACACGAAAAGGAAAAATAGTTTAAGAGCAACGGGTTGTTTATTAGAGATGGTACTTTCCAATTGATGTATACAATCGGTCAAAGTAATCGATTTATTTACAATGGTAACAGTTGATCAGTTTGATTATTTTATGTATATCTCTGCCCAAAAGTTTCATAATAAATAAATATATACATTATGTTCTTTTTCAAGGCTAGTGAAAGCAATGAATTTCTCCGCAGTTGTCTTTGATACTGCGCCAACAGGACACACTTTGAGATTGCTCTCATTTCCACAAGTAAGTAATTAATGGCATTATGTGAGAATTATAAACTATAAGCAAATTTGTTTGCAGGTTGTTGAAAAGGGTCTAGGAAAGCTGATGCGCTTAAAGATGAAAATTGCTCCTTTTATTTCTCAATTTGGAACTCTCTTGGGCTTACAAGACTTTAGTGCTGATGCGTTAACAGTCAAACTGGAGGAGATGTTAACCATTATAAGACAAGTCAACGATCAGTTTAGAGATCCGGTAAGAAAAGCCCATGCCTGCAATAACATATGTACATATATATATTCATATATTCCATTTTCAGAATCAAACCACATTTGTATGTGTATGCATTGCAGAGTTCTTGTCGTTATATGAAACTGAACGGCTGGTTCAAGAGCTAACCAAGTGTGGCATCGATACTCATAATATAATTGTAAATCAATTGCTTTTTAGAAAATCAGATCAACAGCCATGCTCTATGTGTGCCTCAAGATATAAGGTAATTTAAAATATTTCTACTGCTTATACAAAAGATCGTCCATTTAGAATATAATGGTCTGATTTAATGTTATTCATATTTGGCTCTAATTGTTGCCGCCTTTTACACTTTTTACTTGAAATACTTTTATTTCACATCATGCGCACTGCCGCACTAATCTTGCAATATACTGTATTAAAACATTTGTTTCGCTTTTTTATTTTCAGATTCAAGAAAAATATTTAGATCAGATTGCCGATTTATACGAAGACTTCCATGTTGTTAAGCTACCTCTATTGGAAAAAGAAGTACGAGGAGCCGATAATATAAAGAAATTTTCGGAAAATTTAGTTCAGCCTTATAGTCCAAATTGATATGATTGATTGCGGTTTAATAATAAAAGATTAATTCCATTTTGATTTTCTTTACAGTGCTTCTTAAAAGAACTATTGCAATAAAATACCTAAAAGCAATTAAATTGATTACTTACGTACATATATACAACATTATATTGTTTTATAAATTATTGAAAAAGGAACATATTTATTATAAAGAAAATACATTTCATAAATCAAAACTTTATTTTTCTACGTTTATAAGCAGCTCTTCAGATTTATCTCATAGTTTTCTAATTCGGCTTAGTGTTTAAATATGCTGCTAGTTACGAACTGGGGTAAATAATTGCCTCTGTATATTCACCGAACCACTCGATGCCAGGACAGGACTTAGACAAGGTGATGGGCTATCATGCGATCTCTTTAACATAGTACTTGAGAGAATTGTCAGTAAGTATCTGTGTATAGCGGATCTCTGCACAGACGGACATACCCTTCTCCGCTACTCGTGAGAATCATTGTGAACAAAAAGACAAAACAAATTATATCTCCAATCATGCACTTCTTTAATTAACAAACCAGCGGACTTTAAACGTTTCGATAAAAGAAACTGTTTTAGACCGCCTAATAAACAACAGTCGAATCCAAGTTATAAGAAATAAGTAACTTACGAACGCGTACGACGAAATGATCGTATGTTTAGATTTGATTGACAAATGAGACCTTTTAACTAAGGCCCCGAATATTTGTTCCCGTTCCCATAAAATATATGAAAAATATTTCAGTATCATCAGCAGTGAACTTTTCCCCGTATCGATAATCTGAATGAGTTTCACTACGCCGCCAAAAACGAACGAAATGGTTGCTTGTTTCAGTCACTATAATAGAAAATGGTTTTCTTCTACACAACCCTTTCCGCCGCATAGTTTCAAGGTAGTTATCAAGCTGTAGAAAAAATTAATAACTAGCTTCCAATATCTTAAAGTTTTTAAAGCATTTTGCTGCCTCGATTGTAGACTTCACCGGAGTATTCTTTCGCTGTTCGTTCTTCAAAGTTCATTAATAAAGAACCTGCATCTGAAGTGTCGTGACATTGTGCGTTTGTCCTGCGATCAGCTGTGTCTTAAAGACAAATAAACGGCATATCAAACTTTATTTTGGAATTACTGGAGCTGATGAATGAGGAGTGCACCTAAGCATCAGTACTGAAAATGAGTACCATTATTATATGTATATGTATCATATGTACATCCATACGTAAATATGAATGTGCCTTGACTGACAAAGATCACATTAAGGACTTATTCTAAGCGTTTTATAAATTAAAGATTTGAATTTCTAAATAAATATTTATATTTTAAATAAAATTTTAATTTATTAAATTTGTTTGGTTTATAGGATGCTTTACACGGGCGTGTAGATTACTGCCTTTATGTACTTGCCCATAATAAACGAGCTTTCAACAAATTTGCGTCTATTTAAAAAGATTCTGCTTCTTTCAATTCGATTTGGCGTTTTAATAAACTCACTTCTTGCTCTTGAAGGTGTCTACTCTTTTTCATTTCTTCGGTCTGCATTCTTAGTTCTCTGTTTTGTCTTGTTAATAATCTATTTTGCTTTTCCATTAGCGTAATAGTTCTCATAAAAAATTTGTTTTGTTTTTTTATTTGCAACTGTAACAAGCGGCTAGTTGATTTTATTGGTACGCGAGTTCGCTGACGTGGTTTTAAATCAACATCAACTTCTTCGAATAGAATATCAACATCTTCTGTATTTACTTTGTGAGAGATCGGTTGGTCGTAGTTATGTTCATTCGAAAGTGTTTTAAAATCTTCTGAATGTAACGTAGAAGAATTATCGTAATCCATATCGTCATACTCGTTTTTCAATTCGTTTGGCGACATGCTTTCAATTTTTATTTCTATTTCAGAAGGAGTTGCTGATGATGATACTAGTTCATCATCATTCTCCACAGTAAATGGAATCTGATTCCAGGAAATGTCGAATTTCTTTCCCATTTCTCCACTTTCGGAGTTTCTTATATTGTATAACGCAATTACCTCTTCTTCTAAGGGCGTCACAGCTATTAGGTTGTCAGAGTCAGAGTCTTTAATGCATTGCATGTTACGACGTACTTTGTACTTAACATGGTACTTATAGTCCTTCCAAACCTGAAAACGATTTCTTACTTATAATTAAAAATAATCATATATGTACAACCTTCTACCTTTTTCCATCCGTCTGTTGTTCTAATCGGTGGTCCAAGACTATTTAGGATCTCTCTGACGCCATCCCACATATGTTTCGCTACATTCTTAAACTCTGGAACGCTTATCATTTTTTGGGCAACCTTTTCCAGTTCTTTTGCAAAATCAACCAAAGCTGCAAATTGTTGCTGATTTGTCTGTTTTTTACTCCTTAGTAAAAGTAAATGAAATTTTATTAATGCAAATTTACTTCTATTATTAAAAGGTAATTTTCTTACATTTTTATTTGATAGTTCGATTTGCTTATCGAAAAACAATGAAAATTGTTGAAAAACAATTAATAAAATGAAACCGTATCGCAATTGACATTCGATCTGTCATTTGCCATCCGCTTTCGCATTTTGTGCGACAGTGCGAAAAAGCGTAAAAGCGAGGCGAATTAAGAAATGACAGAGTCCCATGCCTTAGCCACTAAAAGTTGAAATAAATTAATTTTACTATTTCGGACTTTAACAAAATAAACTAGGATAATACATTTTAGAATATTGAGTAAGTCGTACAAAATTATGGTTTTTATTGATATTTAAAAATGTGGGCATTTACTCATTCGGTCCATTCGCGCTTAACAGTGAATTTTACATTTTAAGAATTTTCGGAAAAGCTGTTCGCGTGACGCACTTTAGTAGTTGTTCACAGAAGAGAGCGCTCCCGAGAGAGTAAAGGTCCATTTTGACGTTTCATTTACAGCAATTTTTTTTTATCTATGAAGTCGCTGCAATCTTTGAATTTCATGTCATTTGCACCAAAGAAGAAAATAAATATGAGGTAAAACGCTCGTGAATGCTTAGGTCTTGCGAATGTAAATTGCATACTAAATCTGTGGAATGTGAATATAATTTGACAGTTAGCAAGAAGCATTCGCTTATTCTCGGAAAGATAAGCGAATTGTTGATTTCTACGCAGAAATTAATTACATAGATAAATTAAGCTCTCATTTTTGGGAATAGTTAAATTTCCAATTGTTTGCCTTTACATGTGTTTGTTCACGGTTCGCCTATTCGTTGGCACAAATAACCTACTATCCCACATATGCTTCGAAACATTATTAAACCCTGGCACGATCATCTTTCCTTTGGCAATCTTTTCAAGGTCTTTTGCAAAGTCTACTAAAGCTGCAAATTGTTTTGATTCATCTTTTTTTTTTTACTTCTTATTAAAAATAAATGAAATTTTATTAACGCAATTTTACGTTGATTATTAAAAGGTAATTTTCTTACATTTTTATTTGATAGTTAGATTTGCTTCTCGAATTGAAAAACAATTTATAAAGTGAAACCGTATCGCAATTGCCATTCGATCTGTCATTTACCATCCGCTTTCGCATTTTGTGCGGCAGTGCGAAAGAGCGTAAAATCGAGGCGAATTTAGAAATGACAGCTTCTTATGCCTGTGTTCCTTAAAGTTGAAGAAGTTGTGTAGCTTGTTTCCATGCAGAAACTAATCCAATGTGTGTGGAACCACCCTTGTCTGTACGGTATGGACCATGTGGACTACAAAAATATTATATTGAATTGTAGAAATTCGGTAGAAAATTGAAGAAGGGTTAAAAGTAAAGCTGTGTCAATCGTGATTGATTTGATCATTTTGACCCGTTAAAAAAAAAAAAAAGTATTGGCATAAACGAAAAGGAAATTGGAATTTCTTTATGGGAACTGCTTCTTTCACTCACACAGATTTCCTTTGACTTTTTATTTATATTCACCCTAATTATAACAGGCGCTTAAATTCTTCGATAATAACAATCTGATTAATTGGAACGTGTTAATTATGAAGTTTAAGGCATTTTTAGTGTATTTATTTACTACCTGAAACAAATTATTTACAAATATGTTAATGAAAACCTCATTCTTTAATAGTCAGCCCCCTCTACTTCAGAAGTCGGCCTTTTATTATTTTTAGGTTTGTGTTCAATAAACAGTAAAAAGGTTCGTTCGCGTACTTTCTGCACTAAAATTCGTAGATTATCAAATTTCAAAGAGTGGGGGTGAAATTCTCTCAGAGAGAACTAAAATTACGAAAAAGTAAACGAACGGGTTGAACAAGAAAAAGTTGCAAATACACTGGTTTGACAGCTTTGACAGTTTTCACAAACCAGCCTACAGAAATTTCTTGCACTAAAATTCGTAGCATGGGTGAATTTCTTACTCTCTCGTGAGCGCTCTCTTTTGCGAAAAAACACGAAATTTCTCCGTACGAGAACAGCTTTTCGTAAAGATTTGCTGTTTTAGGAGGGTACGCGAACGGAGGTAAAATAGTCTACTTACAATATAAATATAATAAATATAACGCTCTTAACGTCAATACGTCAATACTACTGTAAATGAATCGACAATTTTCTTACTACTGAAATCCAGACATTTTATTTCAAGCAAGAACTTTAATCAAAGTGACAATTTTAACGAAGAAATAAGCAGCTGCATTGCAACAATCTTTTGCTTACAGACGGAAAATATGTTAACCTTTGAAAAAATAATTGCATGTGTGTTTTACAAACGCATTAACTTTTATACATAATTTTTTGGTGCGACGGCCGACTGCCAGAGGAGGTCGACCTTACATTCCATCACCCTATTTCTTTGTATTTAGCTGTGTTTAGGTAAGGTTATTAGGGTGTGTTATGGAAGAGGAACACATCATGTGCACTCTGAGATAATAAATATAAAATAAAATAAAATAAATAAATATTAATATTAGGCCATAAGCAGCCTATACAGGCCCATGACGCAGCTTCTCACATCGGCTGTAAACAAAACATATGTTCGTGAGTTTTATACCTAATTCTTTTTATGTTTCTTTCACCATCCTGTTTTACCTTAATAGTTGCCGGATTGTTGAATTGGGGGTGGTGGAATCGACAGATGGTTTATTTGGCGGATGGTCGACTTGACGGATGGTCGAATTGGCGGATATTCGAATTGGCGAATGGTGGGATTGACGGTTGATCGAATTGGCGGATAATCGAATTGACGGATAAACGTATTGGCGGAAGGTCGAATGTGTTTCTACTATAAAGGTAAAAAGGATGGTGAAATAAACTTAAAAAAGGGTTATAAAACTCACGAAAATATGTTTTGTTGACAAGCAAATCTACGATTTGTTATTGTTGTTGCTTTTCATATAGATTCGATGAGTTCTCTGCCAAAAATATTTAGCTTTTTATGACGTAAAACGACTCATTAAACGCCAGTTGCAATGATGAGCTTACATTTTGTCGTTTTGTTAGCTGGCGTTAAAAGACAGGTGAAATAAGGGTGAATATCTCAGAATTTGGGTAAAAAAATCACTTTTCCATGTATTGTATCCCTCTTCACTTTTGCTTTTATAAAAACTTAAAAATGAATATTATTACTACTTTGTAATACGTTCAGGGCTTCATGTATCCTTTCTTTATTTCACTATTGAAAATATTCGCTTGAGTTCGTTGCGAGTATTTCGACGTATAAAAGTAACACAGAGGCACCACAAGGGAACTTTAAGTTGTCTCGAGTCGGAGTCTCCCTGCCAAAAGTGCTCATAACAGCATTAAAATGTGGCAACATAATAATCTGGAAGCTCTGCTACTGAGCCTCTATGTCGTTGCTCAGTACGTAAATAATAATATATGTAAATCATAATATACTTACCGAACTATCGCAAATTTAATCATATAGTCATACGTTTTAAAGTTCTACAATGAATTGTAGTTTATTGAATTCATGTAAGTATATATTTAAATTTATGCATAATGGCTACATCATGGTGCATCAGAATTTGCATATCCGTGTACTAACAAATATTAACTAAACAGTATTTCATACAACAATATAAGTTCATTGTCTTCTACATCAACTACAACATAAAAATCTTAGAGATACAATCATTTTTTTTTCAAATAATTTAAAGTTATTTGATCCAAAGTTTATGCATCGTTTAGTGGGGCAAAATGCTGTGTGTCATAATTGGATACGATATAATTGGTTGTGTAGCATTGGACATTGCCAGTGCTTGAGACGTGTTGATGGTTAGACCCTGGGCCAGAGCAGGAGTAAGAGTGATTTGAGAAGTGCCCAAAATTTGCTGGGCATGTGTTGGCGCGAGCTGTTGTGTGGTGTTGGACAACGATGTAATGTTTTGCTGCGAAATGGCCAATTGTTGTCCCTGGGATGTGTTGGCGGCAATAGCCAATGGGGTGGCACTGCTTGCTATAATCTGTGTCTGAGGGGTGGCAATGCTTACAATGGGTGTTGCCTGGACTTGTACAGGAGCAATGGAGACTCCTCCGATGAGTTGTGTCTGTGGCTGTGAGGTGGTCTGAGTGACAGTTACTGGATTGACCACTGTAGAGCACTGGACGTTAGTGAGCCGAAGTTGAGCGTTTTGAGCAAGTAAGTACTCATTTGAGGCTCTAAGCTCGGCAATTTTAATTTCATTTGCTTCGACGCGACGTCTCAGCATGACCTGTTCCTCTTCGAAGCGGCGAACAAGTGCAACGATATCGATTCGCTCGATGTCTTCACGGAATCGCTTATATGCTGCTGAATTCTCCAAAGGATCCAACTTGGAGGGACGTTTCAGAGATGGAAAATCGTCACACTCTGCGCGATAGCCATTCATATGTGGTCCGGGTCGGCCCATAACATCTCTGTAGTCACCGTGATTCCAGGACGGGGGCGGTGGTTGGCGTTCCATACGATCGACTCGGACCGGTGCAGGTGTCTGTGCGGGCTCTGTCATGTAGCAGCAGTCCTTGTGGCGGCAACGTCCAAACATTGCATAGTCCTTACAGGGCATTGGCAGGGTATTTTCTTCGGCCATTATTTCGGGTGGAAACTCACCATTGGCCTTGTAGTATTCCTCCTCCTGAACAGTGTAGTGCAGGAACTTGCAGTTGGGCCTGGTGCACGCAGAGTTCTGATGATCATGGCAAAACACTACTAGATCAGGTGACACTACATGAGGGTAGCGGCAGTGTTTCCGACGGCATTGTCCTCGCACGAAGTCGCGACATATTCGGTTCTTTGGTGTGTTGTTTGAGTTGTTTCCGGAAGTATTGTTGGGTCCTCCACCATCCAACCCGTTGCTGTTGCAATTTTGATTCATTTTTTCAAATCTTTTTGTGGGAAAAATTACATAAGCTGTTGTAACGAGCTGGAGTCTATTGAGCTGGCTTTCCAGTGACCATTCGTTTTTCTGACCTGGAAGAACAATGCGTGAAAAGTTTCACGGTTTTGTGAAGGCCAATCAAGAGTAAACTTTTTTTTGCTTCGAAAAACGTACTAATTACTTACGAAAGAGTTACTTATTTATCGGGTAGAGATTGTAGAGCTAGGTTAAGATATTCGAAGGAAGAATTTGTTTACTTCGTTTCGGCAATGAACAGCCAGAACCCAAATAACAACACGAATCGCGACGGAAATTTATATATTCCGCGAGCAAGGGAGAAAATTACGTCGACTGACTTTTGGAAAAAAAAGCAAGCTGTTAACAGTGATGTCGATTGTGGGTTTTAGGGTACTAGAAAAGTGCTATAAAGTATCTAGTATCTTTCTATTTGGCTTAGAATAGAGAAGCATTTGCGTTTGCATGCAATATAAGTTTAATCGTCTCGTTTCGGTGAGTGATAATAGAACTAATATTGTTGCGGGTCGTTCCAAGTTCTTTTCCTTCGGCGGCAAAATTTTACTTTTTAGAAACTATTCTATTCTAAAAAAATAACATTTTTCTGTTTTTAATCGTATAAATTTGAGTGTTCTGAGCTCCGATTTGGATGAAACTTTTTTTTATTAAGTATTTGCATATTTTGTGAATAAAATAAAAATATTTTTAAAAAAAAGAAAAGATCGCAAAGAAGTTACAGTTTTAGTAATTCGAGTTATTGTTATTAAACTGATTTTTTTGGCGTGTGTAATGTGAGGGGGTTGTTCAACGAAATGGATAGTACTATAGTAATGTTCACATAATGTTACTATGGAAACACTAAGCTAAAATCCATGATGACAGATTTTTTGGGTCTGTTCGGTTAGAATATTTATTCTAATATATCACTGGTACAGTGATAACCAGTTCGCAAGTTTCTTTTTCTCATACATACTACATATCTATGCAAGATCGAGGGATCGTAACAACATGCAGAGTGTTTTTCAATTCGAATACTATTTTCTATTGAGAAAGAAGAAGTTTTCTTTTTGTCTAAATAAATAAATAAATATAGCTTTTCGCATCCTGATTTAATTTTGAAAGTGGGCTTTTACACGTAGACTCTTGGGGCTTGACTCTTTTCGAAATTCTCTTTTGTTATTTTCTTTCGTGAATATCCGACCCTACAAGCAACGAAAACATATGAAAGCAAAACAATGATAAAAAGAAGAAAAGAAATGAAAAACGTCAAAAAGAGTCGCCCTCGACTCACAGGGCAAAATATTTTTCTTCTTAACTTTTCGAATTTTCTTTCTCTTTTGCACTTATGTCAGTCCAGACTTAAGAGTCTACGTGTGCTCATCAATGCCCTATAGCTAATTTAGAAAAATGAAAATTTGCATTGTTAAAAATAAAAAATTAAAATATGTAGGTTCACCAACGTCAAAGACAAAGTTTAAACCAATGATTCGCAATGTAACTTCACACTAAGTTTTGAACGCTTGAATTTGGCATTACTGGCAGCAATAATAAAAAACAAAAAAAAAAAAAGAGAAGACAGCTGCCATCAGCCTGACGGCCAAAGAAATTGGTGATGGAATTTGTGTGTAGTTTATTTTTATCAAGCGGAAAAAACTGATTCCAAGTTAATCCCGTGATACTTTTTTCACATCCCCTCAACTCGCTTTAGAATATGTAAAATTGGTTTTCTGGACCCAAATATACTACAAGCATCAGCATCGGTGAGTTCAAGGATACGACCTCGAAAAAAAAAAAACGAAAAGGAATTCCTTTTATTACTCAAAAGTAACTGTGCAAGGTGCGTGCCTAACATTAGGCAAAATCAATACCAAGTAAGGTGTATGCTATATGCCTTCTCTATTGCGGGTGTATATATTCTAAATTTTTAACTTCCGCTAGGCATTAGTCGATAGAATCCGTCTCCCGTTGATTGTCCACCCACTTTTTTGTAAGTTTGTTTGTTTGTCCGTCGTACACGGGCAGACAGGAAGTGTAATGAACTTCTAACGTTTCGATGGGAATATTAATTACTTTTTGTTGCCATATTTGCTAAGTATGTGCTCTGATCTAGAAATTGAGCAATTGAATTGTGAGAATTGCGTTCTGGCTATAACGAGCGCGTTGATAACGATTTCTTTGTCACATTACTCACTTGTGTGTACTTTAGTGAACTTGGAAAAGTCATTTCTTCTTCGTAGAACTAGTATAAAATTAAGTAAGTGCTCTACTTTCATTAATGCGGCTCATTGTATCTAAGCATAGAAACTATCATATAAGTGCATTAGCGTTGTACGAACACATTCCTGCATTATTTACTTGATGACTTAGTATGGACTTTTCTATTAAATTTTACATAGCTATCTTTCTTGATAAACACGTATTTGGTTTAGTTTTCTGTTTATTTTTTAAGAAAATGTAATCAATACTAGTCGCATGCATTTATGATATATACTGTAGTCAAGCACAATTGTCCGGGTAGGTCTAAATGGTTTTGATAAATATTTCTGTGTGCATTGGTCTTGAGTTCGTTTTGTTACGGTTTAATTAAAAATTACTACCGCATATTTCAAATCAAATTTGTTGTAACAAACGCCACCCTGTGCATTGCAACTCGTACGCGATAAAATATGCTCCATCAAAACTGATTATTTGAAAATTACTCGTTCGTTTTTTCCGCGGAAGATGACGTTCCTGGAAAGTTACATCGTTGCAATTCGGTGCCATTTAGATAACACTTTCTGCAATCGACGCAAAAGGTTAAAATTCGTACCAGTCACATCTTCAACCTGTGTTAGGTCGCAGAGAATAGCGATCTAGCCGGTGGCTCCTTTTTTTTTTTCTCCATGAGTTTTGAACTCATCTCTGACTCAACAGTTGGACTAATAATCGGCTAAGGAAGTATGTTTCTTTCAATTGGTATCCACACAGAAGACGATGTAGTATCATTCATCTATGTAGGTGACTTTTAAGCCATCAATGACTCAAACTTATAATTCAATATAAATACGTGCCACAGTTTTGGAGATAAGAGAACTTAAATTCTTTCCTTTTATTCCCATTTCACGCGTCTGAACTCAGCTTTAGTAGTAAATAAATTAGTACTTCATAATCCAAATAATGTTTACCCTAGCGCTTACACATTTTCAGCTGCAATAAATGTGTCATACAGTGTAATTAATAGCGCAAACACATTCAAGAGAACGGGTGAGCGTTTAAATTACCTGCACTAAATTTTGTTTGTATACATAGATTAGATAACAATAACAGTCAAAATATGTGACTATTGTGTATAAGGGACATCATTTGTGAAAGTGTCCAGAAAGGAAAGGAATTTAGTGGTTTTAGGTTTTTCGCTTGATGGTAAGAACCATTGAAATGTCCAGAAAAATGTTTGATAAAACTGTGATCATAAATCTGTCTCTTCTTTGGCATAAGTGTGTTTTAAAGTAGTCAAATGCCTAGAAGCCTAGAATATGCACACAAATTAAGTGAAAGTTGCACTAGGCAACGCCAAACTATTAAAACTAATATTGATTACTGGATTCCTCACAAATCGTTTCGATAAATACTAAATAATAAACCAAAAGGCCATTTCTTAGCCTTTGAATGCACTATATACTGAACTTAATTGTTAAATAGAAAATAAAAATACGTTAACTCTAGAGACATCGTAAATAAATGCAACCGTATTGTTTATGTGGCTTTGTGCTGTATTTAATTATTTATAATACAAGAAACCGCTCTAAAACCTCTCTACCAACAGCAGATTTATACCAAATAACAAGACACAATGACTTCAGCTGGCTTTAGACAGTACTTACTGCTGTGGAGCGTGGACTATTGGAATTTGGAAGGTACATATCTGCCATGCTCTCTCACCGTCTCTGTACGGAGACATTTATTATTGGAGTTTTCGTTTCTTTTTTTCTTTTGTTTCTCACGAGTTATTTTACTTGTTTATTGTTTACAATTTCAGTTGGCCTCCTTTTATTTCCACTTGATTTCGCACCCTTTTGAGTTAGTTTCATAATATTTAATTTGTTATTCTTTGCAAAATTAAAAATTCCAGAAGAAAATGTAAACAATTTTTTTTCCCTTAAGTTATGACAGACAATAACTTCAAATCCCGCGATATAGGCCTTAGGGCGCAGAAGAAAATTCTTTCTCGCATGGCAACGAAGAACATCGCAAAGACTTTTATTGATGGAACGACAGCCTCTCTCCTTGACAATTTGTATAAGCTTTGCAAGATGCATGTAAGTGGAATTGTTTTATAAATTCTTTTTCAATGTATAACTTTTCTTTAATTTTGTAGACCGGAAATAAGAAAGAAGCCGAGAAGTTGATAAAGAATATTATAAAAATTGTTATTAAAATCGGTGTATTACATAGAAATAATCAATTCAGTCCAGAGGAACAGCAAGCTGCCGAGCAATTTAAACGAAAATTTCAAGTAAGTTACATAATTAATTTTAAAAGTTTTTAGAACGTTTAGGAAACAGGAAGCCGAACAATTCTTTCATAGAATTTTTAGACTGTTATTTCGTTTGAACTTGATTTGAAATATCCTAGCTTATTTAAAAAATGAAAAGGGTTGCACGGGGACTTCAACTAGAGGAAAGATGAAGAATAAAAATACAAGACGCTTAGATGGTTGAAAGCTAAGAGGTATACTATAGACTAAACTATACTAAGCTATGCACATGTCTACAAAACAGATAGGTCAGGAGACACAGAGAAAGATGGTTGAGCAGACAATCTACGGATTTATCAGGAGCTCTTGAAAAAAGCGTTGTAAATGCCTGATAGGTCATCAAATGTTCCTCTTTGGCGTTAGGACAGGGCAGTTGCAGAAAAGATGAAGGATATTATCCTCTTCTTCCTCAGCCCTACAGCACCTGCAAAAAGGGTTTGTAGAGAGGCTCAGACGTCTAGACAGTGCCCTCTAAGGATACCAATGATAATGCTCCGGTCCGAACGACTTCGAACCATCACTTCTGGTTCAGTTAAGTTCAGTTTCTATAGAATGTAGAAAGTTGAGCGCAGATGTTAGAAGTGCACAGGGTTTTTGTTTTGGCTGTGTTTATCTTATGGGTACATACAAATATCCCTTTTGTTACATGTATATTCATTGTTTGTTTGATCATGATATTCTAATTTTACGCATTTTTTCTACATTTTTTTTCAGAATACTCAACTCGCTGTGATTTCGTTCTACGAAGTGGACTTTAGTTTCGATTTGCCGTATTTGCAAAAGTCCTTTGCTGAGTCACACATTGCCCTTAAGTCAATTGTCCAGCGACACTTAACTGACAAGTCGCTCAATCGCATCAACGAAGTCTTTGATTTTTTCAGCGATGCTAAACTATTGGAAACTGCATTCAAATCTGACTCGCCGTATCGTGAAGTAATGGGCAAAATTGTTGCCGACATCAATCAAGCCATGGACACCGGTGATATATAATAATAAATCCGGTACCAAACACAACAAAATATTCAACACTAATTTAAAGTGTTTTTGCGTATAACAAATTGTTATTAGTTTGTAGGTGATAATTGAAACGTCCCATTTTTTTTTAGAAAACAAAAACAAAAATCGACTTTTACCAGACAAAAGACAACAAAAAAAAAAGAATGTTAGGGAATCTTTGTCTAATTTACTAGTGCAGTGTACTTTTTGCATTTCGTTGTTATACTTGTTGTGTGTTACAGCAATAATTTTTTGTTTTCGTAGGTAATGTGTCTATTCACATATTTGTTAGGTATATTAGTAGAAAGTGTTTATTTTCGTTTTATGTTTTCTAGAAAAGGTTTTTTTTTTTATACCAAAAAACAATTAAGCATATCGCGCCGCATCACAAGTTTCTTCTACTCTCTTTAACAAAATCTTTATATATGAAAGTTTTATACAACTTCGTAGAGAAAGTAAAATAAATTATATCAAAACACGTAAACAAATGCGGACCAAAATGGGTAAAAGTAAAACACAAAAACACACAAAGCAAAATCAAAGATCTAATGAATTTAAAAATGCTTTGATATTAAACGAAAGTAAACTGCAAATTTTGATATTAAAAACTATTCACAAAGTTCAATTTTTTATATCGTATTCTATTTACTATTATAAATATTGATATTCACAAAGTAAGAAAAAACACAAAAATTTTTCAAAAAAGACGAAAGCTTACATTCCCTTTTTGTTTACACACTTACACAAATTTATGTATGCCATTTCTATTGGATACTCTAAAAAAAGAAAAAAAGAAACAAAAATTGCCTACCGAGCGGAACATATCCATGTGACAATAAATGGCACAATTTTTTTCTTTTTTACTATAACGATCATTGTACAATTGTATTTTATACTTTTATTATTATTATTATTGCCGATATACACAGTTTTATTAGTTAAGTACAAAGTATATGCATATTTATTTATAAAAAACATATGGCCTATGTGCCTATAAGACTAGGTGTTGTTATTTTAGATTGTATTTTCGTGGGGAAAAAATATTTGTTGTTTTTTTTCCACTTGGTTATGTCTGTAGAATGTCGCTCTGCGTCGTGCACGTGCCTGAAAGGACAAATGTGTGCCACAAGCAATATTTGTTTTTTCGATTTTGGCGCATAATTGATGTTCGAGTTCTATGTTGTGCTGCACAGTTTACGTTACGTTGTTAAAATTAGCATCTTATGTACTTAAAGCAAAGTTAAACACACAAAGAGAAAAATTGTATTCAAAAACAGATGATGTTTTTCTTTTTTTTTTTTTAAATAAATACACAAACTCAATTAATGGTTGTTGTTTTTATTTCATTGCAACAGGAATTCATTCTGCTCGTTTATCTTTTAGAGAATCCCGCTCGCTTCTAAATATTTCCAAGAGTTTTTCACTTGCAGATTGCTCAATGTCCAGCGGTTTGGATGCCTCGGCGTTTGGATAGACTACTAAGTTTGAGTCGGGGGATTGCAATAAGAATGGTGACCATGGGCCTTGAATGGAGGGCATATCTGTGTGCCACATCTTCCTGAGACGCAAAGAGCTTGATTGTCCATTTTGTGTTTTCAGCAACTGAATCCATTTGGATATTTCCTCTTTGGTTGAGTTCCTACAATTGAGCCATTCCCTTTCGCCGTTGACTGTTGAAAGTGAAAAATATATCTATAAAATGCTTGGGGAAAATATTAATAAACAACAAGACTACTCTTTATTCTAATTGTCTACTAGAAGCTTTGAGAAGTAAGACACTTTGTCTATCTTGGCTCTGCTATTAGCTTTCACAAGAAAAACCCTTGCCAACCTCTGTTTTTTTTGGGCTAATAAGGCAGTATCTCGAAGAACTAAAGATGCTTTGTATAAGACTTTGATCGTTCCAGTTTTGCTTTACGAGACTGAAACATGGACTTTATTGAAATCGGACGAAGATATCCTTGGTCGCTTCGAGAGAAAGATTCTTGGAAAGATATTCGGTCCTGTTTGTGTTGACGGGTTTTTGAGGTGAAGATTCAACGTTGAACTATACAAGCTGTACAGCGACATTGAACTAGTGGAAAAACTGCGTGTTAAACGCCTGAGATGGCTAGGACATGTAGAGCGTGCTCATGGGTACCAACATTCTGCAGACTCTTCGAATCAAGCCCAGAGGGCTTCCTTGCCCCAGGTGGCGCCGTACAAGAGCAAGAGAACCTCGATCAACTTGGAGTACACAACTAAAGGCAGTCAGCTAAAGACCGACGAATTCAGGGTATTTTTAAGTATAACATGCAGATGCTATCAAAGAAACTGATTACTCTATCAACGTTAAAGAACCGAGAGGGCTAGTCTATGAAGGATAATTAAATCAAAATACACTTACGATACTCTCCAACTATAACAGCAGTTCTGTGACGCCTTGGTTTAACATAGACCACAATGCCGGGGTTTTCTTTAGCAAAATCAATAAGGCTCTCCTCCAGAAATTCCCTACAAATATATTTTTAAACATTTTAAAGTTCAAACATACTTAATTCAAGGGTTACCTCATGCCCTTGCTAGAACCATTGTTTTTGCAGAACTTTAACGTTATTCTTTGCAACTGGCATACGTATCGGCCAACACCATTTTGCAGTGGAGCTCTGGGGAAACCAGATTTCATAAATAAGTGACTATTAGACATTGTTTTTATTTAATTTTTTGAGAATTGATTCTGCTTGGACAATTATTACGAAAACTTATAACCTACAAAATATTAGTTTGACACTTCTTATCAAACAGGGATGGCTTAGAATACACCGTGAAGCGTTCAAATATAGGACCAGAAGCCATCACATTAGTTTAGATGTGGAATTTCCAGTGTGGTACAAAAAGTACTTTTAAGATGTCTTTTATTGCACTTTACCTACTTTAACTTACTTAGACGAGAAATTTATAATATATTAGGTGAATTGATACTTTTCCATAGGGTCGGGTAATATGAAATATTGGTACACAAGTAGAACAAGAAAAACCAAACATTTTAGTACATTCACTTTGACAAATCTTTGCATTTAAAGTGATTAAAATTAGTTGAAACAGCTGTGAATATTGTATTAGCCAACAATATTCTTACATCTACCGGAAAGTGACAACGAATTATTGAATATTTTAAGTATTTTTTCGTATAATAATAGGTCCGTTCGGGAACTTTTCTGAGAGAAAAATGAATAACGTCAATAAGAACGTCAGAAATAGTCTCGTAGATACATTTTCCTCATTTGTGCAGTTTATTGTTGCAATTTATACGTTTTATTATTTAAACGACATTCTTGTCACTTTTATAATAAAACCTCTAATTGGAAGGTATTTTCCTATGTACGTACTTCCGCCGACATCTTGTACAGAACAAAAAACTGTCTTCAGTTAAGCCAAGAACTATTGTGAATCAGGCACAACATTGATTTGGCATCACTTCTTCACTGCAACCTTGCACAAACTTCAAAAAACTGATAAAGTCTGCAAACGTCACACTTGCTGCTGCGTCCGCTCTTGAGTCGGTTAAACTTTAATCAATTTGATTTGTTTTCTTTCCCTCAATTCGCATCATCATCATAATTCCTGTTAGAAATTCAATACCTGCATTCAATGTGCTCGTGATTTGCTCCCCCCAAAACTAATTTTTTGATGCGTCTCCCCATTGAGAAATGCGCACCCCACAAACGTGTACGAGCACATCGCGTGGACCACTTGAAGAGAATCAGCATCCAGATGACGATGAAGGTTTTTATGAGTTTTTTTATGTTATTTTTCATTAGGAAATACTTACATATTTCCTTGGAAATTACAGTGGCATCGCAGAAATCTAGACAATCACTTGCCTCATCAACATCGTTTAGCCTTCAGGAATGTATCGACGAGTTTCGAGCGAGGAAGGCGCATCGTTCATCTCAGAGCAATCAAAATACTGATGACGATTTGATAAACCAGAACAAATCGAACAAGCAGAACGAAAGGATTAGTAAGCCGTGCAAAGACGGCTTCTGCTATTGCTTCACAAGTGACAGTGATGACTTTAGAATTTACAAGTCGGACGAGAAGAAGAGGTCTCGCAGGTCGGACACAGCAACAGACGAACAGGTTAGTTAAATAAATTTCACTCTTTACAGTACACGAATGTGTTTTTTTAGTCATTTAACTTCTACTTGTACACGTATCTAATTCCAATTGTGGGCTGTTGCTTCGTGTGAATACAAATTAGGTTGTGTGTTACTTCATTCACAGGCATCAGCTGTGGTTAGTTGCTTTCAATCAGTGCCAATAGGAGTTTGTTAATTGGACTCAAGGTCACTAGATGTACTCTCAGTTGGCGCATACAATGGACTTAAATTAGTAAACTAGTTTAAAAGCCTTCAAAAAATATTTTTATCTGTTAGAGTGAACGATAATTCTGGGTGTCTGTCTGAAGTGTAAAAAAAATTTCAATTAAGCATTGTTTTTGGCTGCATGTGCTTCATTAGTAGGCAGCAAATGCCTAACCAGATTTTGATATGCATAAGGTTCCTTCCAGGTATTGGAAGATCTCTACTTTCTCAACCATTTTGTGGGCGCTATGGCTATGCTCGGGTTCCCAAGTTTGAATCCAACAAATGGCTCTGTTCTTCGGATACGACGTAAAACTAAAGTTTCCTTCTGTACGAACTATTAGCTGAAGTTCGTCTGCGGTGTGTAGCTCCATTTAGTCTATTTTTCTTTCTTGTTGCCGGAAGGAAGTCAACATATATTACTTGGGATAGCATATATAAACGCATTTGTTTAGAAAATCTTATTTTTAATGAAATTTCTCTTTTACAGACTTCAGATATGGCAAAGAACAAGCATAAATTGAGACGAAGAGAAACCTTCCCGTTAAATTCAAAAAGGCAGCACGATGACCATCAAAAGAAAGTATCTCCACGCACGGTGACTGCAATAAGCAAGCTAGAGGACTCTAGCCAAAACTCGAGAGCACCATTGATTCACATAATCCAAGAAATACGCAACAACTGCGTAGTATCCGAAGTACGAGTGAACAAACACAAAATATCTCACAAGAGTCCTCCTGCAAAGAAACAAATGACAGCCGAGCAAAAGATCATCAATGTACAAACAAATACAAGCATTCCAAGCAATTCACATTCACCGGGCTTTGTTGACCGTGTCAGCGAAATGGACAGCCTTGCTGAAGAATTTCAACAATCCTCACTGAATACAAGTTCAAGAAGCAGCGACCGAAATGGCGGACGTCTACTTCAGAAACGCCTGAGTGGCACTCGAGCGGAATACAAGCCACGAAATTTGTCAACACCTCCTCGAAAGCCGCCACGTAACATTCGAGCCGCTAGCAATGAGCGAACATCCACAAGTACTGCAGCATCAATACGAGAAGCAGAGAAAATTCTCGACGAGTTTCTCCTCCGAAAAGGCATTCAAGTTCCGCGGGCGGCACAACCAACGAACAAAAGCAGTCGCAAATCATTTCCGCTGACCAAAACCCTTAATCCAGCAGCAGATGTGTCAAATTATGAAAAACCTATGCCTACTTGCCCGTCACTAAGTGACATTGAACGGCTTAATAGTGTTAAGTCCACCGAAAGCACTGGAGTCGTGGGAGAACACGAATTTTCTTGGATAAATCCTAAAATCAGAGAAATGCTTAATCAAGATGTTAATTCGAAGAATTTTCAATCCACCAATCCCGAATGTGGGCCCCAAGTAGGTTGGACAGTTCCGCCAAAACTCGACATCGATACTGTTGATGGGGCCTATCATAACCTAGTCGCTAACATGGAGTCAAAGTGTACACCAGTCAAGACAGAAATGATCAACAACAAAACTGAGAGTCAAAAATTTATTCTTGCCGAACAGTTCAAGTCGTTTGTCTCCAACTCGCCATGGACAAGTAAAAAAGCGAAGGATAAGCAAAACGTAAAGAAGTCCAATTCATTTTTGAGTGTTTCGAAGACAAAACTCTTGAGGTTTGTGACTGGAAATTCTCCCCCTATCAAAAGTAAGTCGATCGGAGTGCAGACATCCGCTCAACTGATGATAGATCAAAGATTTAGCCATCAATCGCCACCTGGTAGCTATTTTTCGAACACACCAGCAAAAACATCGAAAAGTTCCCAAACAGAATTTGATTTCTCACGAACAATTCACTCTCCTAAGAAGGAGAAGGTGCCACAGCGTAAGTTGCTTTTCCCCACTCACAATGTTCTCAAGGAGACCCTTCCACGAAAGGCGAACAACGATAGGAATCAAAATCAAACTTATCGATCATACAATTCAGACTTAGATAAGGATTTGACTTTGAGCAAGATGGGACAGGTACTAAGCAGCATTCGAAATCGTTTGGAAGCGAGTGATGATCGTGCAGAAGGAACCTTTCGTGAAATCCAACAGAAAGAAGCAGTTGCTGCCGCTGCATTTAGTTACGATTGCGTGGATGGTTACGACTACCAGGCAGTCTATCATGTGGCGGCTCAAGCGGATGTACACAATGAGCCATCGTATTCAGAAATAGAGGAAGATAGTTTCATTATTACTGGCAGCCCTATTAATGACAATACCAATGGCATTGAACATTTTGTAGTTGAGAGTGATCCGAAAGCGATATACGCTAAAATAAATAAAACTCCTAAGAAATGTAAAGCACACGCGGGCTCTTTTAATAATGTGATGGAGCAGAATAGCCCACCGAAGTTGCGGAACGTCAGCAAAACCGATTTGTCTGTGCAGAGTGAGATCTTTCTGGAGAACTTAACGTCTGAAAATAATGCTTCACTCAACCGAAGCTATGAGATGGCAGAAAAAGTGCATAACGTTCGGCAGGGAGATAGATCATGCAGTGATGTGGTGAGTAGAAAATTATTTGCCGAACAAGGTTATAATTCGCTTTGTTTTGACTGAAAACGTTCCTCTTACAATTTACAAATGACTATAGTTGCTAACATAACTTAATTTGTTTTATTTTCAGAATAATATCGACGATTCTTATGTATCTGTTGACAGTTTCAAAGAATCAATGGCCAAAGAATCTGATGCGGTGTCCTACGAACTGCCCGATGACAATTCAAACCCAATTAATGAGGAGAATGTTACCGGAAATCAGAGCACACCAAAGAAGACAATGCATTTGTCTAAGGTAGAATTTTATATTGATTCATACTAACAATCAATGTCTCCCTTTCTATAAAATTTATTCTTCATTTTCCCCTCTTGTTGCTTATATTAACAAACCAAAAAAAAACCTACCGACAAACTGCTGTATGTTTCATATTATGGTGTAAACTAATTGGTTGCTTTTTTCCATATTAAAACTTTACATATATATACACAAAAATTGGCATCTTTATTACCTACATATCTCTCTCTCTATGTTCTTGTTTTAACAACTGGTTCCAATGAACCACAAGATTGGTGAATTTTAATTTCTCTTATCTACGAAATCTCTTTAGTTTGGTATGGCTATGATAAGCGACTATGATTTGCATCAAACGACTAGTTGTCCTGCTTCGCCTGGCTGGTTACTGGATGGTTACTGTCCGCAAGATGAGTCGATGAGCTTACGTGAAGAGTCAACGGCAGCAAAAGCATCGTCAAGTTTGTGGAGGTATAAAACGCTTAAAGATAAACTTCGAAAATCAATTCGAAAGAGTGGACACTTTCTTAAGAACGAGAGGAAGCGAATATCAGAGTCTTTAAACTCACCGAAAGCATCGAATTTAAATCAGTCGGTTGAACTGTGGGATGAATCTTCGTTGTGTATAACAAATCTCTTTTCAATGGATGACAAAGAGCCAGTTAGGGATCAATTATCAAAAGCTGTCAGTATATGCCGGCTGGTACCGGAATTTGAGGCGTCTCCTGAAATGGTGGAAGCGGAAAGGCTTTTGTTATTTTCAACACTAAAAGGCGATGTTAAGAATCTCAATACAAGCACTTCTTCGGAGAATAATGGCCAGAAAGGTGTGCTATCGTTGAAGTCATTACGTCTGCCAATCAGGGAAAACAACTACCAGGAACTTTTCTTTAACTACTACTACATTGGGGTATTCTCCACTGTGGGACAAATCAGATCGACCAAGTCAGCAGAATGTACAAACGGCGAGGCTATATTTAGAAATTGCGATATTACCTTTGAGAATTTAAAAACTGATTCCGAAATTCACTGTGACATATTTATGCTGCGACTGAGAAAGGTATCAGCCAGTAGGAAACCGCCAAAAGCAAAGGTAAGTTCTAAATTCTGACATAAAGTTTGATCTGAATCCTATATGCAGCTAATCATTTGCAGAAATTATCACTAGCCTCAGCGTCGAGTGATGAAATCGTTTCTAGATTTCGTCCACATGCGTCCTTTGTTATATGTGCACGCGACTTTTTGCCTTATCATCGGGTTGATAGTTGCCAGAATGCAAAAGAAGGTTTCTTCTGCTTACATGCAGCTAATTCTTGTAAATCGTCTCTCATTCCACAAGTACGTAGTTCAAATTTACTCAACGAAGTGCACGTGTCGGGCGAAGGAGAGGTGTTCTTTAGGAAATTTTCGTATAATGGTTTCTTGAATGTTCAAGATGTAAGTAAAAAGCATAGCTGGAACCTCAGATGGTGTGAAATAGACTGTTTGAGGTTAAAGGTATGGAATGACCCCAGCGATGTGTATACGCGTGAGCCGGTATACACAGCAGACTTGTGTGAATGTCAGTCTTTCCCGGTGAAATGTGCACCAATAGAATTATGCGCTCGATCTCGATCATTTTGTTTAGAATTTTCGTCGGCTGAGACAAGTTCCAAATATTTATTCTCAGCTGATAATCAAAACGATCTCAATTATTGGATAAGTGCCTTAAATGAAGTCTTAGAATTCATTGCAGCTTGGATGAAATGAACTTGCTGTGCAATAATATTTACTTAGTAAGACGGTTTTTTTTTTACTCTGTGTATTTTTGTACTCGTACTATATACATACATATATATATATTTGTCACTTGTTATTATTCAACACTGTTACTACTTTTGATAATAAATTTACTACATAGCATTCCTATATTATGTTTATTTGATTTGATGCGGTAGTTTATAGTCCTAAACATTCGATCGCAAATGAATCCAAGGTTCCTTCACACACACATTCTTCTTAGATATGTACAAAGGAACTCAACTCGAAGTATAGTCACGTCATGTGGTATAGCCCGCTCCAGTGCATGTCATTATGATGTCATCGAGGACTATCTCTTTAAATGACTTGCCGGAAAAAGATATTCAATAGGACTTCAAAATTGAAGCCCTAGTGCTGCCGCGAAGAGCTTAATGTTCTTGGAACACAGCACAAGGTTCTGATCTGCTGAGTTCATGGACACTAGTAAAAAGCAGATGAACTAGCAAAGCAAGGAAAATTTCATTAGAATAACTAGAACAAACTGATCTCTCTGTAAACAATCCGCCCTGCGTTCTTAGACTTCAAGCTGGGAAACCAGCCACAAGAAAGCTTAAGGCGGAACTCCATGGACACTTACTACATTACAAGGCGTTACCCTTCGACAAAGCAAGGTTCGAGAGATTTATGCATGAGGACAGGCGGTCCCTTTCTATTCTCGTGGGGAAACTGAGTCAGACGGAAGAAGAAACACATTTCGGCATAAAACGTTCTGTATGTTCCATTCTCATTGATCGTAGAAAACGTTGTCCAACTATACAATGCGACCACTTGGAATATCGGTCTTTCCTATTTTCCGAAACGTTTGCAGTTAAAGTGTAGTTGGAAAATAATCTACGAACTGAAAGGGATGATCCACTAAAAAAATACAATACTTTGGCCCTACTGTTCAAATCAAAAGTTCAAGTTTTCTAACATCAGCGACAACTTATACCGGATGTTTGGTGTTCTTCGCTGGTTTCGAACCAGGAGGCTGTGACCCGAAGATCCTTTTGTGTCTTGGACTACATACTGGTACAGCTCAGAGAGTTCACGGTTCCTCCATTCGCCATCCTCGCATAAGGGACGTACAAATTTTTTGCTCAAAATTTCCCACTAATTGCTCAGCTGTTTTACTTATCGATCAGCACTCGGCACAATAAAACAGAACTGGTAAAATGAGCGTTCTATAAAGCATTCATTTGGTCCATCAATTTAGGTGTTTTGAACTCAGTTGTTCTGCCAAACCCGAAGCCGCATTAGGGACACATCTTTTTTGTTTGTTGATAACATATAGAAAATATTTCGTCTTGTCCCCATTTACTTCAAGACCAACTGGTTTCGCCTGCTCCTCAATTGGCGTAAACACCTTTATGACGGCTTGTCAGGATTTTTCAATGATTCCAATCCCGTATGCGTATCCCAGCAGTTGAAAAGATCTAGAAAACATAGTGCCTTCTTTGTTAACACTTGCTCTGCCTACTATCTGGTCTAACACGATGTTAAAGAACTTACATGAGAACGCATCTCTGCCGGAATCCGTTGAACATTTGGAAGAGCTCAGAAAAGCTGTTGGACAGAGCATCGTCTTCGTTACGGTTGGGGCTTTACGCGGACACATCTGGATAAGTTTTTACGAGCGAATAATAATAAAAAAAAAAAACAATATTGGCGTTAGTATACAACCTTGCCTGTTTCCATTCTGAATTTTGATTTTTGCGTAAGTTTTCTTGTGTGCAGTGAACCAAGTTTATTTCAAATCTGTTTTAAATTCAACGAATATCAAGTTAAGTGACGAATAACTATCTTAAAAGTCGGTATAGCATAATAAGTTCGTAATCATTGGGGGGAGGATTTTGGAATTGCTCACACTTGAAGTGTCATCATGTCAATGACTAATTGTATCTAATTGTATACGAGTCTTTCCCATGGTGGAATTAAAATCAAGTTCATGTTTAGGACGTTTAAAGTTTTAAAGTGTTATACCTATAAGTTGTGAAATTAAATATTCAACTTGTTAATCAAGTCAATAAAAGCCTTTGCAATCGAAAGGTCAACGAGTTTTTAAATAAATAAGGTTTATTTCAAAATAATCAACGACAATATTTAACATCAAATATAACTTTATATTTTTTAATAGATAAATGTGCCACAATTGTATATTTATACGTTACACCACAGGAAGCCTATAATAACCTACAACACAACGGTTTTGCCTATAAATATTATGTACGTTTATTTTTCTACTACTTGGTGTGTGTTTACTATGTAATTTGTGATATTATTATTTTTTGTTTATTTTCTCTTGGGGTGTGGGTACATTATTTTAATATGAAATTACACAAGTTGTATATAAAACTGTTATATAGAACGTTTCTTTTGATATGGGCAATGTTATGAGGGCTACTTGGGTACTATTTGTATTTATTTATTGTTTACTCAGCTCAATTGGAAATATGTATGTTTAAACTAAAATAAACTTGTAGACCTTGTTTGTAGCTGGGCTATCACCTATTTCAGTGACATAAAGGGCTGTTCCATTCGGACAAACGGCCAGAGAGTGAGGATTCTTGAACTCACCCCAGTGACCGATGATAGTCTCGGAACCGGGGTCGATAGTAAAGCCTCGGACGGGTAGCATTGATGTGGGTCCATTAACCGCATAAACGATGTCTCCATAAGCTGCAACATCAAAGACACGTCCTAAATCGGGTTCCTGAATAGTTGCAGCAGGTTGTCCTTCGCCAAATGAAGATTGTAAGCCAGCTCTATAAAAGAAAGCGTTTTTATTAGTTTTGATTTCACTGAAAATAGACACTCCAATTCTTGAACTCGAATGCGACAGTCGCATTTTATCTCCTATAGTCGTATCTTACGAACACATATACGATTTTGTAATAATTAAATGTGTTTGGGGTCGTATTCGAGTTCAAGGTTTGGGGTGAGTATGTATATTCGTACTTTGGACATACGACGCGCATGTTCTCTCTGTCAGCGATGCAAAGCAGGTCCAAATGTTCAAGAAGCGTAATACCATGGGGCACTTGTAGAGACATGAATTCTAAAAAAAAAATATTTACAGTTTTGGCAGCTTCAGTCTTATTGCAATCCAGAACCTCTGGCAACTACATTATACTACCTTCATACATATGATAATTTAGTATTAATAATTAATTGTGTAAGTATGAATAATTTGAGTTTCTCTTTATTTCCTCACTTGCTCATCACAAATTACTCGTAAAATATTCACACTACAAAAGATCTTGGAGAAAACGTAGGAGAACAAGTCGATATTCAGCGCCTGTTTATCGACTTTGAGGTAGCGCAAGAGTAGAGTTCGATAATTCCGTACAATTCCAATAGATGGTGGTGCCAGTCTATCAAATTGACGTTT
Organism: Chalcosyrphus nemorum; assembly: GCA_949716465.1. NCBI lineage: Eukaryota > Metazoa > Arthropoda > Insecta > Diptera > Syrphidae > Chalcosyrphus > Chalcosyrphus nemorum. Next base: position 84,453,369 of record OX454332.1, read on the forward strand.
GTTTCATGCTTTTAGACACGGAAACAAAGACACCCTACTCTTCCTTTTTCTCTTTTGGTGTCCTGTGTTACTTTTACACGTCGATATGCTACAGAAGAGATCTTCGATATTTCTGTTCCCCCTTTTCAATCGCACTTCTCATTCCAAACCTTCGAGTATTTCGTGTATTTGTCTCTGTGCCTAAAAGTCCTCTAAGATGCAAAATGCTCGTTAAGGATGCCAATAACTTGCATACAAGTCTCTTCTTCCGAGAAATAATAAAAATGCCGTGGATTTCTGACTTAAGTCCAGGAACGGAGTTAATTTAATAAGAGAGACTTGCCTTACACAATTGTGTTCACAGGAAACTCAATCATCAACAGACGTTCTGGGTGAGTGAGAATATAGAAAGACTCAAGGCAGATTTGGGGCCTGAGAAACTTTTTCTTGAGCCTTACCCAGCAATCTCATTGTCTGCAACCCAAAAGAGAATCAGTGAGTTGAATATTGTGACACAATGCAGAGAACTCATTCATCAACAATTTTGGTTTTAAGCGAGGCTTTAAGACCAGTTTGAATGCCACAATCATACAATTTTTAATAATGTAGCTTGCGGCCATTAGGATAGCGCAGATCTCCTCCTTAAAGACAGACATGTTTGCCCAATGAGTACTTAAGTCATGTGTCACCACACCAGGCCCTGATCCTTGATTGTAAAAATAAACTCCAAACTTGGCTCAGACTCTGGCCGAAGCTAGTTCTAAGTTTGGGGAAGTTGACCATCTGTAGGAGCAGAGTCATAGTCGCTAGCTCATTACCCTCGATGTTGCTGTGACCTGGCAGCCAAAGAAGCCTAAGCCTGTGAGCTATCTTCGAGTCTTGACTAGCGGCCTGACTAGTGACTGTTGACTGATGATGAATGTTGAGGATGGTTATAGTGTTTGGGGATAAGGAGATTTGCATGAATAGGCCGCAAGCCTCGCGTAAAGCAAGTACTTCCGCCTTGAAGACTACTATATAGAAGCCGGAAGGATGTAGAGATTTTGAGGAAACCCCTCAGTAAATTGTTGAACCATTGTCCTTGAAATTTGTTGTTTGTTGGTGTTGGACTGTTGCACTGAAGGATAGGGAAAGTAGTTGATTGTTAAGCCGTGGAGATTTTGGTTTTAGTGGTAAACAGCATCAGTTCCGTTTTGCTTGACTCTGAGTCGACATCGAGTGGCCCATTTGCTAATCTTATAAGCCTCTTTTAAATCTCGCTAAGTACTGAAGGAAAGATCCCTGATATTGGAATTACCACGTCATCCGCATACGGGACAACCTTGACTCCGGGTTTATCAAGTCTACACAATATTTTGTTTATTATCTTAAGCCAAAGAAGAGGAGATGTGTTCCTCTTACGACAGCTATGGTCGATCTGCTGTTATCTACTTATTTGCACAAGAAGCGATTTTGACTAACCTGGTGGTTGCGGAATTGTTCTCAAAAGCCTTCCAGCTGCATTAAACTTTAGAATCCTTTGGTTACAGTACCCATCAGCGACGAAAAACTGCAAATAATAAACCATCAGAACATCGTGCAAGAACGGGATAATGAATATGAGTACCTCTCCTGTAGTGGACACTGCTACAGCTGTAGGCTTACACAAATGGCTTAAAGACGAACCTGGCTTGAATCTCTTTCCAATAGTAATCTGGGCTGTTTCCTCATAAGGCTTGAACTGCAACACAACAAAATCTTAATCACATACAAATAGCCTTTATTTCTTTCTTACTTTGAAGACTTGATGCATTGCAACATCTGTTATCCAATAGTTTCCATACGTGTCAATAGTCATACCATGTGGCATATAAAACATCGATGCACCCCACCCGAACTGAATGCCACCAGTTTTCGAATCAAGCACATAGATTGTATTCTCCTTGATTGGTCCATATTCGATCAAATAAAATATGTTACTGTCATTGAAAGTGCTGAAAAAAAAAAAATCAAAAGAATTTTTCGAAACTGTGCACCAATTTTACGCTTACTTTGCGTCCCAGTATCTATCGGCACGATGGAAAATCACCGGATTACCATGTGGATCGATGGAAACTGCTGTTACCTGTCCAAATGAGTGCTTCTCCTGTGGCCAGTTTTCCACCAGAATTGGAGTGGGTACGTTCTGTGTGCGTTCCTCCTCAGAAGTTACCTCTGGTGCTCGCTGCTGAATACAAAATTTTCACACACAACGCACTGACATACGTGGGAATATTTACACTTACACTTTCCTTAAGGCGTCGTTTGATTAGAGTTCGTACATCATTGAAAAATTGGTCATTTAGGGACAACGCATCTCCACTGGCCAAGTGCAACCAGGTCCAAAGGATTAAAAGGTTCGCTATCCAATTTCTAGGTCCCATATTGATTTCAGTGATTTCGAAAACGTTTTCACTCGAACAAGTAAAACTAGCAGATGCCACTGAAAATCGCGAAAATAAAAATACACGACACCAAGTCCAAGTCGTCTATCACTAACTTGGTTTTTTGGTGAGTATGCGCGTACTTTAGAAATATGTAACTTTTGTCATACTGACAACGCAGTAACCGGTGGCTTCATTCATTGTATGTAATGGTTGAAAACTTTCTAGATTAGGGTGGTATCGATTTTCCAACGTGTTGCTCTTCCCCAACCCCGAAAAAGGGAAAATCTGAAAATATGTCACTGCCGCGCCAAAATAAAAAACAAATGACCGATTGATAGTTTTTTTATTTGGGACCAAACTAAGAATGCAACTAAACTACAATTTTTTTTTTCATAAAAACCTAATAAAATACAAGACTAAAACTTCCTTGGAACATATTGGAGAACACATTAGAGAGAAATATGAGCTTGAGAAGCGATTGATTGCTTGTTGAATTCGTTCGGTGAGTGTATGATTGATTAAGGACCCCAGTCCCACGTTGGTTGTGTCCATATATAACCGGTGTTGGTCATGGAGCAGTATGCGTTATAATACCGACCCGGTGACCTAATAACAAAACAAATTGATAAAAATGTGGATTTAATACTGCACCCACTTACCTGCAGTATGACCACTGTGGGCACTTGCAACGAAACATGTTTTGAAACTCCTCCTTGCAGACTTCGTTCCACCAGCAAGTACGCTAAAAATAATGCACAAATATATTATATTTTAATTTTTAATTACAAAACTTTGAGACGAGAAATTTGTTGGTCACCTCTGTCATGTAACCATGAACACTTTGGTCGGAGTAGCTTCGTTTGGTTATTCTCGAATTGGCTGAGTTAATCATCAAAGTGCATGTGAAAATCGTTAAAAGAATCTAAAGGATGTGATAAAGGGTATTTTTGTGTTTATGGGGCGGAGATACAATTGGTAGCGGTTACCTTTTTCATTGCGGATCTGTAGATGTTGCACTTTCACTGCACTGCACTTTATTTGGGGAATCTGCTCTCGTCGTGGCCTGTGCGGTAACGGTAAGCCAGCGCTCTATTGAAGCATAATTCTTTTATGTGTTGGGTCGTTTGTTTGTTTATATTCTTGGGTATAGCTCGACCGTTTTGCCGAAGTATGCGAGGATTCATTTTTGCGTCATTGGAAGCCTAAAAGGGTGGAAAGGAGCATAAGCATATAGCAATTCCTTGGCAGAGGGTTCGTTCGTTCGTGGTGAGAAGTTCCATTGGTGCGGTGAAGTTTTGTATTTAATGGACTTCCGTGAGTTACGTTTCCTTATGTATGTGGTGGGTAAAGGGAAGAATGGTACTCGTCGACTTCAATTGAAAGCAATGTGTAAGGAAGCTCGGAAGAAAATAGACTGCCTTTGAGTTAAGCTATTTTGCGAGTAGAACAAGCTTATTTCTGTGTAACATAATGGAACGCATTTTGCCTTGCACTAATTATGAGAAGGCGATAAATGTACTTTTCTCTCAGTATCCTTTGGCAGCAGACAAGCTTCATAAACATACTATTTTCTCCTTTTTGACAATTCTTGGTGGCTTGCAAGGCACTATTGCACTCTCAAACATTGTTTTATTGCTCACGAATCATTTATTATTAATTTTTGTTACTACTGGTAATTATAGATGTGTGGACGGGCTCTTATGTGATAAATTCGAAATCAATAGTTCAACGCAGTTTCATTGACGGAATCCGTAAAACTCCTTGAAATTTGCCATTTAATTTAGTCTATGTATGAGTCAAGCGACTTCTGACTGAGGGCACACACGTAAAGGAAGTTAGAAGTGGGAAGAAGTGATAGGAAAGGGTTGGTGTGAGAGTTATATGTGAGTTCTTGTATTCGTTCGTAATTCACAGTATATTTAATTTTGTTACTGGGAAATTAAACGGATGTAGTCAAGACTTGCGCACCAAATCTTTGATTTAATGACTGCTGCACTGAATACCTTGCATTCACCATTACGACCAACATAGCCAACATCTCATGGGTGGCGTGGCTGTGTAGGGGGAAGGGGCATAGGCGAACTAAATTAGACAATCAACTTCGGGTAGTTTTGCCGGTTCGCTTCGCCAAGCTAAAATGCACCCAAAACGCATATGTGTTTTGACGTTTCAGATAAAATAAAGTCAATTGCAGCTTTGGCATATATATTGACAGTTCTGGGCGCAACCATTTTGTAGATGCTGTGCATACAATTTGTTGTAAATGGAATAACAACCTGCAAACAATATTTTGTTCAAAAGGAGTGGAAGAGATGACTTGACATATTTATAGTTAGGTCTTGGTCACACGCTACTTCACTTGTATTCACAAACAGGGCACTTTAGGCTCAACCCCCTTTAAATAATAAGGGGGGGGATATTCTAGTTGAACAAGTTTAGCCTTCAAGTTCGAATTCCAGATAGTACCATCAAGGATTTTTTACGGTGCCACATATTGCGAGCGTCTGGCAAAAATCTTAGAGTAGCTTGTCAAGTAGTCTTTCTGTCATACTCGTATGTACGTGCAAAAATGTATACCGTACACAACATGTATAGTTGTGAGAAGTTGAGCTTTTGGCGATCTATGTGCTGCTTATGGCATCCATTTTCTTTGTGTAAACCTAAAAAAGCTCAGGAGCCATTAATTGCAGCTTTAAAGGTATCTGGGGAAAGTAACGCACATTGGCTTGCTTACTAAATATTTCTGCCTAAGTAGAACACGTCATCGTTACTAATTTTACCTTGAAGCAGAAGAAATTGCTGCTTGCCCAGTTAAAAATATAGTCGGATTCGTCAACAACATCGGTCTAAAAAACATCGGTCTAAAAAAATAGACTCAACTATCGCTGCAGTAGTTAGATGAGTAGATTCCACCTCGTTCTACAGTGTACAACCTACAATTTAAAAAGGAGCTAATACCTGAAATTTTATCGTGAATGAGTGTTGAGATAAAAGACAAGCTAGTATTTTTAATACTTTTGACAAAACCCCCAACAAAGGTCATAATGCAATACCTTTTCTAACGGTCTCTTTAATAATTCCCAGGACTCAGATGAGTCTTATTCCCGCTGTAGAAAACGCTCCTGGCATATACATAAGTAATTTTAGGACATAAAAAGGTCGAGTCGAGAATTTTCCCTGTAAGCAGATTTTAGATTAGCGTGAGTTGTAAAAAAAAAGTTCCAATCGATGCAAATGTATGAAACCGCACACAGTGACGTAAGTTCTATCGCATCCTTTACTTTCTGAAAAATTTAAAAACTCCCGCTACGTGACTTGACTACGACAGCAGGCTGATGTAACTTTGTAAAGTGGCAAGAAAGATAAAAGTGTTGATCGGTTTTAGGGTTAATGACATCGGATGTACAATGTACCCTAAACTAGCATGCAAACAATTTTATTAATTTCTATAATGCTGCCCATTAAATTTAATTCCTTCAATTAAAAAACTATGCAAAAACATGCGAAAACAAAATTGTAATTACTTATGTTTCAAGATCTAAAAGCAAAATAGACTAATAACAGCGCGGACAAATCACTTTCGTATGCCAACATATTAGTTTTGAGCTAAAATATAAAGCATTACAATCACTCACATCGATTTATTTTTAAGAACAAAACGTCATCAGCGATCATTTTATAGTCCGCATATATAAAACTGTCAGTTAATCCAAGAATATGTATTTTTAAATTAATTTTGAATCATTTGTTAGCAGGTTGGCGGTTGGTGGCGTGGGAAAAAAAAGTCTAGGACATTCCAAAATACACACCCGTCAAGTAATCATCGTGAGTAATATTTTTGTTTACATTTTATATAAAAGATGAGAAATGGAAATAAGTTATGTTGTTTTCTAGTTTAAAAATAAAACGCAGCCTTAAAGAGAAAAAAAACTTTTCTATAAATAGCTAGTCAGTTTACGGAAGTCAACCGGTAAAAGCCAGCCGAAGGGAGGGTCTAAATTCAACAGTCGACTTGTCGAAAGGCGCTGGATCCTCCTGAGATCCAAGGTCGAGTACGTCAAGGATGTATACTGTCACCACTATTGTTCTTGGTGGTTGTCAGCGATGTATTTTATGCAGCATTGACGGAAGTCAACTATGGAATTTTCTAGACTAAAATATATTTCCTTAATTACGAATGTTTGACTCTAAATACGAACTAGTATGAGGGCTCTGCTTTTGCTTGAGAGACAGATGACAGCATTGCATTTTAATAGAAACTGTCAGGGTATAGGAATTTAATAATAACACATTGCCATTCTATGGCCAAAGAGCGTGAGTTAGTTAACGAAGATGAAAATCTGAGGGTCGGTACTGTCATCAGCGCGTAAAATTGCAGACTGGAGATCATTTATAAAAATGCGAAAAAGAATAAGAAACAAAACTGACCCTTGGGTAACACCAGCATTTATGTGACTTGAAGTCATCCGGCACAACTTTATTGAACGTAACTTTTGAAACACACCTGTGCGAGTGAGAAAGGACACTTATTCCCATAGAACTCAGAGGCTTTACCCATTCCTTTCAATCTAACAGCGTCCGTAAAGTTCTATTCTGTGTTGGAAGAGGTTAACTGAATCACTAAACTCATGAAAATATGTTTGATACAATCCCGATATCGAGTACAATCCTTGTCGCTTGTGGGAGGGCTCTCCCTCTGAAAACCATGTTTATGGATGATTTTTTCCTCCACGATCAGCTATCTATCGTCCTCAATCGTTACCAGGAATAGAATCTTGAATCGAGAATATTCTGTTTTCAGGAAATTCGCCGATTCGCTCTCATCAAGTTTACATTGCAATAGACACTATGTACCTAAATGGATGAAAATTGTTAGTTGTTTTTAGTTAAGCCTTTATTCAGTGGAGATACAGGATCTTGTGACTTAACACCACAAGCTAATAACATCAGTTCGACGACCATATAAGGTGAGACGTCGCCGAGAAGAGATTATTTTTTAGAGTATATCTATAATTTTTGTAAGCCAACATAAATAATATCTTCCTTAAAATTCCAAACTGACAAGTCATCTGCACATCCAAGTGCGATAGAATGGCATGCATGCTGGCGTCGAAATAAAAAGTATCTTGAGAATCTTTGAAAACATTCCTTTGTTTTGTTTACGAAATCATAACTAAAGAATTAAAATCAAACAAAATTCACGCTGTTGCATGGAAAACTAACGTGTGAGTGATATTATTATAAATAGCAGATTAAATAAAGACGCCTAATTGAGAGCCAAATAGCAGCAGCACATGCTCTATGTGTTTCAATACACCCTATATCTTTGCGAAAGAGCTCGCAAGGTAGGCCCCAAAGCACAACACAGCACAGCACACCGATGAATAATTCACCCATATGATGGTTCTAAAATTAGAAATATTTATATTTTCGTATTTTTAGATTAAAACACAGAACTTTGGATATATAAATGGAAACAGTTCACGTCTTATCCCTATACGTTTCCTAAGCTCCGGCGAGCGCAGTACTGATTTTCTTACGACTTTTGTCCAAAAATAATAAAGGTATCTAAAGTTTTCGAAAAGAAAAAAACTCGAAAATAGTGCACTCATTTGGTTATTTTGCAAAATTTTAGTGGTGATATATTCGGTGTATTCCCATTAAATTTTGACTCGTTTTTGTAGATGTCCGTAGTTCCCCTAATGTACCGCGACTGGTGGGATGATTTCGATATGCCAGTGCGCACTTCGCGCCTCCTGGATCAGCATTTTGGCACCGGTTTAAAGTAATATCTAGTTATTGTGTGTTTAAATAGTGCAATTACTATAAATAACGAAATCATTTTAGACGTGAAGATCTGTTGTCTTCGTTTTGGAGCTCGAATCCTACAGTTCTACGTCAGGGCTACCTTCGTCCATGGAGACGCAGTACAAACCTACAGAAACAGGAATCCGGATCGACTTTGAACATTGACAATGAAAAGTTCGAGGTCATTTTGGATGTGCAACAATTCTCGCCAAATGAAATCACGGTCAAGGTGACGGATAAATTTATTGTTGTCGAGGGAAAACACGAGGAACGACAAGATGAACATGGATTTATCGCAAGACAGTTCTCAAGGCGTTACCTATTACCAAGTGAGTGTCAATGTCAATAACGGCATGATGACCGGATGATCTTTAAATAAAATTGATTTTATTGTTTAGATGACGTCAACCCGGACAACGTTTCGTCGTCTTTGTCCTCGGATGGATTGTTGACTGTAACAGCCCCGCTGAAAAAGCTTCCACCACCACCTAGTGAGCGTGTTGTTCCAATCACACAGACGGGACCGTCTAGCAAAGAGGATAATGCTAAAAAAGTAGAGACTACGACTGCTTAAAGTTGTATGTTCTTAGACTGTTAGTTACTCGTATGTTTAGCATTGGATGTTTTAGTTTTTCTTTTTTTATATATTTCAAATAAATTTTTAGTATTTACAAATTAAAATCACTTTTTGTGGAGTAATAATAAGTCATCAAGTGTTAAATTGTGAGGCCTGAGATGATCTTCTATCCAGCGGTCATACTTCTCCTCTAGTTCTTTGGAGAAATCTTCTGTGTATCCATTGACTTTGCCTTTTCGAATAAAAGACGGTTGGTTTGTTGAGTCACTGTAAATTGAGTCAATTTAATAAATTTTATCGCGAATAATTTCAAGATGTTTTCTGTTATGAATATGGTTATATTTGTATACTGGTTATAGTATGTTTTCAACAAAAGTAATTGCAAGGCTTCGTCAAATTTCGCCAAACCACCGAGGTTCGTCATACGTTTTCGAAGAATCGAAACCTCGAGATTTCTGCGAAACTGAGTTGAAATACCTCTGAGTTCATCCGTCTGTCAAATCGAACAAGCCTACACCATGAACTTCAGTTTATTTTGGTGTTCATTTCATTTCATTTTCACAAAACTATATTCGCAAGGGCCCAACCCATCGAATCCGTCGATCCGTTGTTCCGTTCTCCCGTTGAACGTTGACATTTAAGTTGACGTATTGCCGGATGGAACAGCCCTAAAGAATCCGTCACATCAATAAGCTGATTGTCAAATGCTGTCCCCGGCTCATCAACACTAAAGCATACAATGACATTAACCAGTGATCCCAATTCCCTAATCGCAATTATTTTGAACCGCACATTTGTAGAAATTTACCTTATGAGAGTAGAATTTTCAACATCAAGGGCATTACCATGCCCTTTAAAGTAGTTTCTTAAAAGCGCGGTTTCTTTCAGATGATTACATTGAATGTTTTCTGGAAAAAATATCAACACATTACTAATGATTAACCTTGGTGGTGTGCATATACTTTTCATGTTTTCAAATGACAGGTGATCAAGCATTTGGGTCATTTTAGAAATATCAATTGGTACGTTAAGAAATTTGCACAAGTCTTGAACTACGTTGGGTAAATCTGATTTCATCCTTTCAAAACTTGTGTAAAAGATATTAGGTTCATGGCGGAGTGTCCAAAATTCAAGCACATGATTCCAAAATTCATCGTTGTCCTGAATAAAATTGTTCAAATTTTCCTCTTTTGTATCTGGAGAAGGACAAATTAACTCTCCGTGGTAATAATTTGAAACAGCTGCGTCTTTGGGGTTTCGAAAAACGTAGATTATCTAAAAATGTATTCAAAATAGTGCATTTATTAATATTGTCATTTGGGGTGCCAATCTAAAATAAAAAAATATATTTTAGGCCATAAGCATACTATCATTAGAAACCTGACCTTCGAATAAAAGAAGCTGGTATAAAATGGTCGCCTATGGATTATACCGTGCTTCATGACAACCAATAGTCCAATGACATTTTTACGCCATATATGTTATAACACGATATCACTTTCTGAACACAAAAGTAATTAAGAATAGTAGTTGTAGTAGTAGATGGCCCATAGGTTAGGTTAGGTTGATACAGTGGCACACCAATTGTGGTGTTAAGCTCCATTTACAACAGATAGACATAGAAAAGTGGGTTGAGCTATTTATATAAACCTAGAAATCAGCCGGAAACAAAGCGTAGAAGATGCCCGATGGGTAAACGCGCTTAATCATTAAAGAAGTAGCGCTCCGGGAGAAAGTTCCTCGTTGACTATAGGGCAGTTGCAGAGAATATCCAGGAAGTTTTTTTTCTTTTCATTTTTCTCTTCCGCCTCATCTCTACAGCTTTTGCGAAAACAGTTTGATGGTAGGCCCAGACGACTAATATGCATACCAAGTGCCCATTAAGGACACCGAACTGGATATAACCAGTCGAATAGGCAACACTAAATCTGCGTTTGGGATGCTATCCACAGTTTGGCGAAGTAATACAGCTTAAACACCAAGCTACGACTGTTCCGCTCCAACGTTGAATCCGTGCTGCTATGTGGATGTGGTATCTGGAGAGTGACCGTCACTATCACTAGGAAGCTGCAAACGTTTGTCAATAGGTGTCTACACTACATCTTAAGGATATTCTGGCCAAACCGTATCTCTAACGAATGCAGAACAGTTGAAAAGGTAGCACGAAAAAGCAACTGGGAAAGAATTGGGGAGAGCTGAGGCACATTTCCAGAAATCGCACATGATGGCGCGTAGGCGTTATAAAGGCCATAGGATCTATAAGGCGATACAGGACATAAGTAAGTAAATACGTTTTGGTTCAGATTAGGCTAATGCGCTGGACATTGGCCCTCCTAATAGCACCCAGTTTGAGCATTACATAGTTTACATGTAAAAAATTAACACAAGCACATACTCGTATGTATGTAATATGTATGTACATATATAAATGCGATAAAACAATGCTACGATTCGAACATTCTAACATACCTTAGGTCGTTTAGTCCACACTTGATAAGGCAACAATGGCAGTGGGAGGTGTGTCTTTATTAGCCTGGGCGACGAAAGCTCTCTTGCTATTGCAACTGAATCGAAAATTTCTCGTGGAAGCACCGAACTCGATCTACATACAAAAGATGAATTTGAAATTTATAAAAAACTCTTTTTTAAAAGGATACTCACTCCAAAAATGGTGATCTATCATCAAGATCTGTTGTCAAGGCCTTTTTAAAGTCAAATGAATTTAATATCAACCATGTCATTTCCTGCATCCATGTTGTTCCACACTTTGGAAGTGTCACAAGCCAAACATCATCGTTTCTCACTTCAAAATCATGAATCTCTTCCAAGATAGCTTCACAGCCTATTAAATATTTACAGCCACGATTCGCCCAATCTTTATCAAGCCACATAGATGGCGTACGTTTTGGAAATACACTGATCCTCTCCATTGAAATGTGTAATGGTTAATGCGAAAATCTGTTTATGTGAATCTTTTGAAATTACCAAGAATTGCACTGATAGTGCAAAATGTACCAAACGTTATCTAGCATCAAAAGTGGAACGAATAACATTTGTAAAATAGTCTTATCTTCAATTGTTTCGCAAATAAAGTGCACGATTGGGTTGTAAGTAAATAAAAATTAAATGCACACAATGTCGATTTGTGTTTTTGTTAAATTGGTACTGTTAATAATAGGGCTACACGGAGAACGAAAATTTCAAATCTCCTTCGATATGTGATTTTATAAAGCTCAGATATGAAGTTTAAACAAAATTGGTCCAGTCGTTTATGCTGCAGCCTTTACCGACCGACGTAAGGTAATGTAAAAATGGGAATCTCATCTCTCCAAGGCGTAATTAGGGAAGACAAGAAGTCCTCTTAATATCTAATCTAACATATTCATCAGCATACTGCTTTCAGTTTTGAAATATGTATTTTATTTAATACAAGAAATGTATATGCCTGGTAAATAAACATTCAAATAAAAAAGCGAGAGCCAAAAAAATAGATGCGGGCTTTTCTAGAAGGCCTTTTGCTTTTAGGTCTTACTAAAAGTTCCAAGTCCCAAAATTAATCAACATATCAATGATGGAACTGAGAATATATCAATGGTGGAACTGAGACTGTATGTACATATACTTCCAGTTATCATTTGTAAAAACCATGCAGAGAAAGAACTGTATGACCTCCTGGATGATGCCTATCCCGAGTATAGATTTCAACACGAGAATCGGTGAAGAAAACATCTTTGACGGGTTACTCGATAGCCTTGCCTTTTACGACATGACAAAACACAAGAGTTTCTGACTAATCGAGGTCTATCGTTTCGTAATGAGGTGGCGAGCAGCACTACGTTTCTTACTAATCTCAGAACTCCCCCAAAAACCAGGTCGATGGTAAAATGCATAACCAAATTAACGCAAGGGTCAACGTTGATTATCGGACTTTTTTTATGCAGCTAAATTTATAAACGTGTCGGAAACGTATACACCCTCTTGGCAGTGGATCGATTGTAAAATAAAATAAAAACTAATATTTGGCCGTAAGCAGCCCATAGAGGTCCAAGACCTAGCTTCTCACAACTGTATAAGTCGTGCACGGTACCTATACATTTTGGCACGTACAGAAGAGACCTCCAGTTTTATGCCGTATCCGAAGGACAGAAGGTTTTTGGAAGTATATTTTTTTAGTCCAGTCACTTGACGAGGGAGTAAAGTATTTTGCGTAAAATTTTCCGTAAATTGTCTTAAATAGGCGGAGCCTAAATTTTCTATCTGTGAATAACTGTGAACTAACGTGTGAACAAGACGCAACTATAAATATTTCGTGATGTTCCTTTTTTTCAGCAGACTGTCATTGATTTAAGAGCAACAAAATGTACAGAACGACTCTACAAAATGGCTGCCCCGTAAAAACTACAGCCGAATAAGAATGTGTGCGTGAGTTCCGAATTGATTTTACCGGAAACTTCAGAATATATTCAATATCGGTGGTAGTTTTCAGCTTGGGGGAGCCAAACGACAAATCGACCGAAGACGACCGTCTCTCATCATAGACGTTTGTCTATGGATAAAATTTTACAAACATGGTCTGCTAGTGAAATGTCATTTCCATACAATCTCTTAACAAAAAATGATGCCAACATAACTAGCGGTCGTGATTCAACGCAGAGAAATGTAGAAACACAGAAACAACACTTCGCTTATCTAGCTGCTAGAATACTTTAGCACCGGGATGACGCATTTTGTACTAGAGGTCGCTAGATTCGTTAGCGACAAATCTGTCATCCCGGTACAAAAGTATTCTAGCAGCTAGATTAGTGAGCTGTTGGGAACTCAGCCAATTTCTCCATAGAACGACAGAGACACTTCTTGGGTGGGTGTGGATATGCTGAGTAAAACGGTTGAAAATTCAAATTGTTGAACCATGTTTGCAACAGATATCGATCTCAATATATGCATGCTATTGCCACATGAATTGCATAATATTAGTAAGTAAGAACAACACACAAATTTAACTTGAATGCCTTCCATTTCGCAGCTGTCAACCAGTTCAATTGGTTGCAGTGTTGCCACAATGATACCAAAGTATCAAAAGTGATACCTTTTAATCTTATTTTCGACGTGATACTTCGATTTCTGAAAAATTTCTATTTTGATACTTTTTAATTCCGACAACAAAATACTATAATATGCCAGGCAATACTCTTATTCACTGAACTGTGAATTATTGCGATAATTTACTTAAATATTCTTGTAGTCGAATTGGCGCCTGTTTGGATGGATAGATTTTTTTTTTAAAGACTTGAGAATATTTTAGGTATAGCTTGCCCTCATTTGTTTAATATTAACAAAATAATAATAATGGCAGTTTTACTCATAATTCCTATTATGATACCTTTTGATAGTTTTCTTCTGTCTGCGGAGATACTTTTTTCCAAACTTTTGCGGCAACACTGATTGGTTGTTCGGGTAAACTGCGCCAATTTGCAAACAAGTTTTATTTAATTGGGCACACCCTTTAAAAAATACTACATAGTGACAGCGACAGTGCTCGCACAGATGTTTCATATGACAGTTTGCCCATTTTAGTTTAAAAACAGTAAACAAACGTGTGTGTTGTATTAGCCATTCACAGTATTATTAATTCTTGCTATTAAATGAAGCTACGTAATTTGTGGTAAAAGTGTTGTTTTCGCTGCTAACTAATAGTTAAAGTATTGTTTATATTAAAAGAAGTTCTGCAGCCAGCCATTCTGTCGGTGTGATTGGAATAAGTCCACGTTTGTTAGAGAATTCTCATTGAAACCACTAAAATTTAGAATAAGGAATTAGTAAGTGATATCTTTTGAGCAATAACGACTTTGATTCAAATTTCTTTCTTTTCCTTTTAATTCTCTTTAAGGACTGTAAACATGTCGCATGCAGTAAGTTTTAGTTCAACTACTTTGAAGTCAAGAAATGCCCTTGTCGAATCACATGTTTGTAAGGAAGAAATGGATGAAATAAAAAAAGAATACGCTGAAGATATTGAAATGGGGAATGAAAATTCGGAAAACTGCAGCATGGAGGTCACAACAGCAATTCCTAAGACGGTCGGAGTCTTGCAACCAAATAGAGTTTCCAGTAATCATTACATTCCCCAAAAACCAAGAAGAAATGTGCATAAAATAGTTTGGAAGGATATTCAATCCGCATTTGGAAATCGGTAAGTTTTATTCTAACTTTCATTATTTGTATGCAGGAAGCTGTAATAGAGGTTGGAGACAATTTCAGACTCAGAATGGAAGGACATGAGAGCTTTTAGAGCTCCTTGGCTACTTGATAGTTTGTATGTTGATATGTAATCTACGGAGGTTTCTTCAAAAGCATTCTCTGGCACAGAGCTCGATGGTGAGGACTTCTGCCTGGAAGATAGTGGTTGATTTCTTAAGATGAATAGAGACTTAGGTTAGAGTTTTCTGTCGCTTTGTCTCTGGCCTGTAAATGAGTTTCACAATAAAATGATGATGTGGTTAATCTCTTTTCTTTGCTTCCCCTTGCAGCACCCGATCAATTCTAAATTTCTATAGATCTGTATTAAACCTTTTATATCTAAAAAAAAACCTCACCAATTATGTATCTTTTTATTTCAGTATGCAAACCGGTGTCATTATCAATAGAAAACATATCGATCCAAAGCCTTTTTTAGACGATTCTCAAAGTATGGTTAGAACACAAGTAAACGAATTTTTCAAAGGCACTACGTCCCTAAAAATAAACACGGTTCTTTGCTGCGGATTTAAGGTCACCAGAAATAAGGAACAAAAATTTGAACTCAAATACTTCGATACCCAAAGTGTGTCGCTGTACAAATATGATGATTTCGAAACTTGGTATCTTCAGAATGTCGAAGAGCCACTTCTCAGAAGTTTCGAAGAGTTTCAAGCTAACGAAAATGGATGGGCATTATCAGCAGTTGTTGATCTTAAAATTAATATTAACAAGTACACAATGCTAATGGGAAGCTCATATGTCGACTTGCCGAACGAAATAAAGGCTAAGAAAGCGTGTGTCAATGTGCACAATGATGATGAAGCCTGCTTCGCTTGGGCAGTAGTCTCGGCACTCTATCCCATTCGAAGTGGTTCAGATAGAATGAAGAACTATCCCAAACCTGAAAGTGTCCTTAAATTGCAGGGTATCCAATTCCCAATGACATTCAATCAGATTCCACGTTTCGAACGACAAAACAAATTGTCCATAAACGTCTTCAGATTGAAATTGAACAACGGGAAACAAGGAAATGAAAAGTTTACTGTCGTTCCCGAATACATCTCCCGCGATACTAAGGAAAAACATGTAAACTTGATGTTAATACAGAATCGGTATGGAGAAGATTCTTCGACGGATCACGAGGAGGACGTGCCGACATATCACTATGTTTGGATAAAACAACTGTCGCGACTGCTATCGTCGCAATTAAGTCGAAACGGATCTCAAAAGCACATATGTAATCGTTGCCTACATTATTTTTCTGCAGCCAGCGAACTAACCAATCACTTGAAGGATTGTTCTGAGAACAATATTAAAATTTCAGTGCCAAACAAGGATTGCGCGAACTTGGAGTTTAGGAATTGCATGAGAAAGAAAAAGGCCCCGTTTGTTATCTATGCCGGTCTTGAATGTTTGTCGAATGAGACGAGTATGAAACGTTATAATTACCGTAGCCCTGTTAATGTAGGTTATTATGTGAAGTGCTCCTATGACCCTACGTTATCGTTCTATAAGTCGTATCGCGGAGTTGATTGCATGAATTGGTTCGCGAGCGAATTGCAACAATTCGCCGAGGACGTCGGTACGGTTTTTATTTGTGAGTATCCAAGGAGTGAATTGACGGCTTCACAAAGAAAGGACTTTGAATCCCCATTTTTATGTTATGTCTGTGAGAAGCCCTTAACTGAGACTTGTAGAAAAGTGCCCATTCATTGTCGCTTCACAGGGGCTTACAAAGGTCCTGCACATGACATGTGCAACATTAATTATAGCGAACCTCGTACAATTCCAGTGTTTTTTCACGATCTTAGGGATTTCGATTCGCAGGTTTTGCTGAAACATTTCGAAACTAGTTTCGACGGACGCATTTACATAAATTCGCTCAAAAATAATGAGAGTTTTATAACTTTTACCAAGCATACGGATGGCCTGATTAAATTTCGATTTATTGATTCTAGTCAATTCGTGGGTGAAAATTTAGCTCCATTTCAAAGCAATTTCCCTATTTTGCGATCAGAAATGTCCTGCTTGACAGTTGACCAATTTAGGCTTTTGACCAAGAAAGCAATTTACCCCGACAGGTATGTAGACCGCCCGGCCAAGTATCTTAAAACTATTTTACCTACTAAATTGAGTTTCGGTGATGTTTCACTGGTGGAATACGAGCATGCGAAAGATTTGTGGAATGAATTTCGTTTAAAAAATTTAGGCGAATACTCAGACTTATGCTTGAAAAGAAACATATTGCGTTTGGCTGATGTTTTTGAAAACTTTCGTGAAAAGTGCATGGAAAATTATAAGCTTGAACCTTCCTTTTACCATTCCTTGCAGTCTTACTCATGGGATGCTATGCTAAAGCAGACAAATGCGTCTTTAAAACCTCTGACCAATAAGGACATGGTGAGCTTTATTGAACGAGGTACTAGAGGTGGCTTTAGTCAATGTTCCAAGAGATACTCGAAAGCTAACAATGTGTACCTAAAACGTTATATTGACACAAAACCTTCGAAGTATCTCATGCATTTTTGTGTAAACGATCAGTGGAATTGGGCCATGTCCCAATATCTGCCTTACGGCAACTTCCAGTGGGTTGATGATTTGTCTAATTTTGACGTTCAAACTGTACCTGATGACTCCTTAACTGGGTACATTTTGGAAGTCGATCTTGAATATCCAAGCGAAATCCACGATCTACACAAAGATCTGCCATTCTGTCCTGACTATAAAATGACGCCAAATTCAAAGCCACAGGAAAAACTACTGGCCACTCTGTACAATAAGTTTAACTACGTCTTACACTATCGCAGCCTTAAACAAGCCCTAGAACATGGTCTGATTTTGACCAAAATTCACAGAGTTTTGCAGTTTGATCAATCGCCTTGGCTTGTGTCTTTTATCGATTTAAATCACTCCTTGGCTGTATCAGCGGAAAACGATTTCGATAAAAATATTTTCGAACAGATAAGCTACAGTGTGTACGAGAAATTTATCGAAAATATTCGAACTGAGAGCACTTTGAAGTTTGTAACAAAATGGGAAGGTCGTTACGGTGTCGAAGCTCAAGTTTCAAAACCTGAATTTAAAGCCTCAAAAATTATCGATGAAAATATGGCAATCATCGAACTGAATCCTAGTGAAATATATCTAAGCAAACCCATCTATGTAGGGATGTGCATCCAGGAGTTGGCTAGATTGAGACTTTATGAGTTTCATTATGGGTACATGCAGGAGAAATTCAGTCGATATAATTCCGTTTGTTCTGTCGATATCGATTCGATTTTATATGAAATTAAATCAATCGATATATACAATTCAATTAAAGAAGATTGCGATGAGCATTTCGATACTAGCGAATATCAGGAAGACAATTTGTGGAAAATTCCTAGAAATAATTGCAAAGCATTGGGTTTGATTAAAGACAAGAATAATGGTCGGGTTTTGTCAGAGTTTGTAGGCATTCGATCGAAAATGTATGAAGTTAATTTGGATGATAGGGATAAACCGAAACCGATTGTAGGTATTGAACAGGAAATCATTGCTAGTCGGGTTACATTTGAAGATTACGTAGATTGTTTGTTAAATGAGACTGGCTTACTAAGTCTGGAGGATGATAAACGTTATTTAATGGAAGACGGCTGTAACACGTTACCGTGGGGTCATTATTCGTTACAAATGTGAGCATGGTCTTATTGATAATTTTCCAAGTGAAATTTACTTTTTTTATTTTATATTCGTTAAGTTTTTTGTTTTTATTATATTCACATTGTGAAAGATATCTTTTTTACCTGAAGTTTATACCAATAAAGTGCAAATGTACAAAAAGGAATTGATTTTGTGTTTTATTTGATAGGAGTCAGTCGTCCCCTCTTGTGCTGTCAACCGAGTCACTTAAAACTGCACTTGTATGTGTTAGGTGCTATTTAATTTTGCCGAAACGTCACAATACAAATGCTAGTGAGCGAAACTGTCAAATGACTCGAAGTTGACTGTCAAACTTAGTGCTCAACAAAACGCCAACAGGAGATATAGTTGTGGGTATGCAAAGCATTGAGTATGCTATATGACAGGCCAACCTGCGTCGGCGTAAGCTTCACTCTAATTGATTCATGCAGCAGCGCTGCTTAGGAAAAATTTATTATGGTTATCAAACACATCGTACAGGACCAACATTCTTCTTCATTTATTTATGTCTTCTGTATTTATTTATAGCAAATATACATTGAATTTGCAGTATCAACTACTCCCTGGGAATGATTAGTGCATCAAATGGCTTTGCTCCAGCTGTCACTCCATCCACTGGCTCATCATCAGGAATTGGATCTCCTTTTGGTATATTGAACGTAAATTTTTGCAACAGTGTTGTCACGAAGAAAAAAAGGTTTTGTTTGGCCAATAATTCGCCCATACAACGACGTCGGCCATATCCAAATGCAGAGAACTCTGGCGTCTTGAATTTTCCATCCACAAAGTAACGATCTGGATTAAATTTTTCTGGTTCCGGGAAGTCTTTAGAGTTCATGAGCATTCCGCGAAAACATGCAACAACCATTGTGTCCTACCAAAAAAAGATTGATAAGTAAAGATTTTACAGTAAAAATTGCAAGCATACCTTGGGGATTTTGTAGCCACAAAGTCTGGTATCTCGCAAGGCACGGTGTGGTATTCCGAATGTGTGTCCCATGAAGAATCTCAATGCTTCATACACGATCGCTTCGCAGTAGGGCAAGCTGGCAAGTGGGAGAATATAAATATTTTCTTTCTCTCAAAAACTAAAACTTACTTGACTCTATCCTCCCAATTCGGCTGTCTTTCACGTCCAACCACAGCGTCTAGCTCCCCCTGGGCTTTTCTCTGAATCTCAGGATTCTTAGTCATGTGCAGAAAGGCGAAACTCAAACTCTTATTCGTAGTCTCCGAACCGGACAAGAATAAATCCAAACAAACGGACAATAGCTGCTCCTCTGAGAAAGTTTCTCCAGGATTCGCTTCAGCTAGTTCCAACAAATAAGCGTCCATTAAATCTCTCGGTGGATCACTTAAATTCAATGTTTCACGATGTATATCAACTTCCTTCCGCAGAAATGCGTAGAAATGCTTGTGTGACTCAACGAAACCAGTAAAACCTGAAAAATCTGGTGCCAGATACCTCATAAATGGAAACTGACTAAACATCGCTCCAACCATGTCGACGTTCTTCAACAGCTCATAGAACATGTTCAAAAGACCCATGACATCCTGACTATCCCGATCGTAACGTTTACTAGCCATGAGTCGCCACAATGTATTTAGAACAAAAACCTGAAACAGATCTTGCATGTGAACAATAGCATCCTTGCCACCTTCCTTATTGATCCTCTTTTGTATATCCTCGGCCAGATATTGTGCTTCTTCTCGGATGTTGAAAATGATGCCACGTCGAGAGAAGCCAAAGTCTTTAAGGTGGCGAATTATAAAGCGGCGTTGTTCAACCCATAGTTCTTCATCAGCAACGATTATTCCTTTTTTCGAGTTGAACGTACGTGTTCTGTAAAAGATTCCATCAGGACGACCATCTAGGTCCTCGTTGAATCCCATCTCTTGAATGGCATTCGAGTAATAAGCCACGACCAGTTTATCTTTTCCGATTTTAAGGCCATAAACTCCGTAAGGATTTACAAAAGTTTGAACCAATTCATCGATAACTCTGCAGAAAAGACCATATTTGACGCGAAGGTGGGATAGCTGTAGAGCACAGCCAACGATGGGATACCACCGAGGTCCTGGTGGGAAGCTATCCGGTTTCTTGCAGTCCCAAAAGAGAAACAATAAGATGATAATGATAAAGAATGTTACCGCATAAAACATGGCAAAGGCGACTGAAAAGAAAAAAACAAAAAAACTTATAAGCACTTATTTATTTAACATATCTTAACCCGAGGTCGAGTCGCTATAGGATTCTCCAAACTACAGATTTCCGTTTTTAGGTTTTTGTTCCTTAAAAAAGAAAGACGGAACACGAATTGAATCAACACAGTGTCTTTCAGTGAAATTTAAGATACTGACATTTACTGACAAATGTGTCAGTTGTGTAAGCCCTGCACTAAACTCAATTCTGCTGATTTCGGGACTCGTAGAGAAAATTTCTTAGAAAGGTAAAGTCGTGCACTTTATTTTAATAATTTTATTTTTTATTTATTAGAATATAGGTACAATGAAAGGTGTTTGTAATTGAGCAAACGTAAGTAATAAAATAAAATTCGACAAAAATGTTGGAATTGATTTGCATATAAGAATCAAGTTCCTACTCAAGTTAATGGCAAAAGGAAAATAGCATCAAACTTAACTGCCGCTTAATATGTATGTTTAGTGGAACAAATAAAATAACTTGCTTTTAGGTACATACGTATTGAGATTCAGCTATAGTTATTTCAGGTAAGAAAACCGTAGTAAAATTACCTTATTACAAGTATCTATCGTTTTCTCATAACACTGAGTTTCACACCCATGTCTCTTGAAAAATAATAAAATAGACAAATGGCCCTGAGGGTGAGTGGTTTGTGATAATAAAAAAATATTTCTTGGAGAATGGGTCTATAAAAAGTAGCCGAAGTTTTTTAGTTGTAGCTTTGTACAACAGATTCTATAGGTATAACAATACAAAAAAGTGCAGTGTAAAGCCTTTTATGAGGCTCGGTTGGTTCATGAGTTTGGAATACACAAACATCTATTCACGGCCCACCTCTTGCGAGTATTGGATGGAAAAACTATATCGGTATGGTTTGAGACAACCTATGGGGTAAAACAAGGTTGTCTTTTAAGCGCACTACTCTTCACAGTATTTATAGATGACATAAGTAAGAACCTTCCTGCAGGAATACCAATTGCTGACTTGAGCAATAAAGCTCTCATGTCAGATGAAATTGAGCTACCAGTAGAACCACCTCTCCATCACAAAATACATTTTTTGAAAACATGGTACACACAATGAATGGAGTAACTGGAGCGGTCGAGGTCGATATTCAACAGCGAAACACTTTTAGGAAGCAAGATATCTCGTCCATAAATATGGTGACTTACCCTGATCTGAACAATTATTTGAGAAGTCACAACTTCAACGATACCTTCGTTTATGTAGATATATTTATTAAATTTTAATTCTTTTACATTTTTTTTTTATGTAATATGAAGAATGTAAGATTTCACCTCACTTACTATGTGTATTTTCTTAACTGTTTTTCTGGTTATCGCTATTCACTTGTTACCGAAACGTACGCAACGGTTCTCCACTGTTGTACAATAGATACTGCCGATTTACAGATAGACAGAACAATATATAACTGGTTCAGATACTTAGTACTTCTCTCTCATTGTCAATGCCATTCTATTATTCGGACCTAAAAGTGGTGAGTATACCCTATCCTAAGGGTGTCAAGCCATACCCATAAGAAGTGCCTTACGTCAATTAGTTATGTAGCATTTCATTATGTTTTTTGTTTTAAGATTGTTTATTGAATGGGCTTAAAGCTAACGAGTGAACTGAAGACAGTTCAACTGAAAACTTATAAAATAGACGAGTGAATGAATGTAATTTAAGAAGTCACAAAAAAGTGTTTTAATAAGAACCAGTCCAGTCACAACGAGAGTATCACTCACTAAAGCGCGTAGCGTATGACGGGGACCATGTTAACATGTCCAATTGCAGCTCTGGAAGTACTCCTAGAAGTCACATTACATCATCTTGTAGTGGAGCAAAGTGTAAAACGAAAAATACTGAGGATTGTAAAAGAAGGCAGGCAGGAAGGAAGATAAGCTTTGGTTCAGGTCGGGAGAATATGATTCGCTTCTCAAACAATTTTTGCTTCTTGTTGTCGCCAGGAATGACTTTAACTTTGAGAAAAGATTCTACACAAAGTTGAGTAATAGAAAGGATAGAAGCAATAGTTCCGTTCGCGTACCCTCCCAAAACGCGTACGGAGAATTTTCGTATTTTTTCACAGAAGAGAGCGCTCACGAGAGATTAAGAAATTTCCCCTTTGCTACGAATTTTAGTGCAAGAAATTTCTGTGGGCTGGTTTATGAAAATTGTCAAAGCCGGGAAGTCTCTAGCCAGTATATTTTCAACTTTTTCTTGTTCAACTCGTTCGTTTGCTTTTTCGTAATTTTAGCTCTCTCTGAAAGAATTTCGAAATTTGATAATCTACGAATTTTAGTGCAAAAAGTACGCGAACGAAACTATTGAATCTACATTATATGGAATAAGCAGTCATACAATAAAGTGGTACACAGATGGCTTGAGACCGAGGAAAGAACGGGTGCCGGAGTGTTCGGGCCAAGGACAAAACACACAGAGCCCAGGGGCAATAGAACCAGCATCTTTCAAGCTGAAACATATGCATCCAAATAGATCTCGAAATAGCAATACTGTCAAACAGCCAAGCAGCCATTAAAACCCTTGATTCCTAAGTCATTAATTCAAAACTTGTATGGAAACTAGGTAGAAATAAGGTCAAACTCGACTGGATCCCCGGCGTGTATAGATCTTAACGACTTGGCAAGATAAGCACCTTATTCTGCTGAATAAAGGATCACACTATGCACAACAAATTCAGAAAGTTAAAAAAGAAGATGGGACAAGAAACTGAAACAGTACTGCAGGCCTAAGACAAGCTAAAAATCGATTGGGATGCTATAACCTGAAAAGATTCAAGGTTAGCGCCTTAGCAAGAATAATCTATGAATCCTAACTGGATTTCTTAGGAAACACGCAAACTGCGGGAGCATCTATGGCAACTGGATACAACAAATGAAGGTCATTGCAAAATTCTGCAATGAGTCAAGTAAGAGTCCGGAAAACCCACATACTCAGATTCTTAAATTCTCTGGATTTTTCTTTTAGTTCACATGTTTTACACCATCAAGTCGTGTAAATACGAATTAAATAATTGACGTCGATAGATATCTGGATCTCTTATAGTCGTTCTTACTTAATGTTAATGATCTGTTTATAAAACACGGCTAATGACAATATGAACTTTATTTAAATTTTAAGCGACGTTTCTTGAAATAAACACAAAATGAAACCGACAGACATTGTTGAAGTGTTATGGTTGAGGTCTCGGGAAATTCCCTGAAGTTGTTTTTGTCTGTGATTGAGGAAATATTTGTGTCCACTTTTAGCAAATAACTCCACCGTATAATTTATACAGAATGTGATTCGGATATTGACTTCACCGGCGAATTCATTTATTGTTGAATGGGAGAAAGATGTTGTTAAAAGTGGTAATAAGATGGTAAGTTTCCGAGCGTGACGTACATACATACATGCATATTAGACTTATTAAATTAAAAATGTAAAAAATGTAGCTCACTTATGACTCTGACAGTTCTGCCGAAAAAGAAATGAAAACAAACAGTCGCGATCATAGACGAACTATATTAGACAGTTGTCTTGAATTTACCCTGCACCCCATGACATAAAACGGGGGACTTCTGTGAATAAATGCAATTGACCAAGAGCTGAGTGTTCACTTTTTTGCTTCTTTCATTCCTTTTGAGCACCACATTTTGTCCAGCCAGGCATTAAACAACAAGGCAAAAGCTATACTTTTGTCCTGTCAAAACCCAAGAAAAAAGTACATCCAAATTTAAGGAAAGGTGATGTTGCCAACGCCAACAACTACCTATAATGTGTATAGGTAAACACATTTGAAAATCGTCATACATCCCCGCCAATTTCATACAAGCACTTAGTTAAAAGTTTTTGTATTAAATATTTATTTAAAGTAAACGTATAAAAGTAAAAGCAAAACTAACTACTCCCTTGGAACTACTAGTGCATTAAATGGCTGGGCTCCAGCTGTCACTCCATCCACTGGCTCGTCATCAGGAATTGGATCACCTTTTGGTATTTTGAATGTGAACTTTTGCAAAAGTGTTGTTACGAAGAAGAATATGTTTTGTTTGCCCAACATCTCGCCCATACAACGATGTCGGCCATATCCAAATGCAGAGAACTCTGGCGTCTTGAATTTTCCATCCACAAAGTAACGATCTGGATTAAATTTCTCTGGTTCCGGAAAGTCTCTAGAGTTCATGAGCATTCCGCGAAAACATGCAACAACCATTGTGTCCTGTCAAAAAAGATTGATAAGTAAAAATTGAACAATAAAAACTTTAGGGTTACCTTGGGGATTTTGTAGCCACAAAGTCTGGTATCTCGTAAGGCACGATGTGGTACCCCGAATGTGTGTCCCATGAAAAACCGCAAGGCTTCATAGACAATCGCTTCGCAATAAGGCAAACTGGGAAATGGGAGAATATAAAGATTTTCTTTCTCTCAAATAATAAAACTTACTTGACTCTATCCTCCCAATTCGGCTGCCTTTCTCGTCCAACAACAGAGTCTAGCTCCGCCTGGGCTTTTTTCTGAATCTCAGGATTCTTAGTCATGTGTAGAAAGGCGAAACTCAAACTCTTATTCGTTGTCTCCGAACCGGCTAAGAATAAATCCAAACAAACGGACAGTAGCTGTTCCTCTGAGAAAGTTTCTCCAGGATTCGGTTTTGCTAGTTCCAACAAATAAGCGTCCATTAAATCTCTCGGTGGATCACTTAAATTCAATGTTTCACGATGCATATCAACTTCCTTCCGCAGAAATGCGTAGAAATGCTTGTGCGACTCGACGAATCCCGTGAAACCAGAAAAATCTGGTGCCAGATACCTCATGAATGGAAACTGACTAAACATCGCTCCAACCATGTCGACGTTCTTCAACAGCTCATAGAACATGTTCAAAAGACCCATGACATCCTGACTATCCCGATCGTAACGCTTACTAGCCATGAGTCGCCACAAAGTATTCAGAACAAAAACCTGAAAGAGATCTTGCATATGAACGACAGCGTCCTTGCCACCCTCCTTATTGATTCTCTTTTGTATATCCTCGGCCAGATATTGTGCTTCTTCTCGGATGTTGAAAATGATGCCACGTCGAGAGAAGCCAAAGTCTTTGAGGTGGCGAATTATAAAACGGCGTTGTTCAACCCATAGTTCTTCATCAGCAACGATTATTCCTTTTTTCGAGTTGAACGTACGTGTTCTGTAAAAGATTCCATCAGGACGACCATCTAGGTCCTCGTTGAATCCCATCTCTTGAATGGCATTCGAGTAATAAGCCACGACCAGTTTATCTTTTCCGATTTTAAGGCCATAAACTCCGTAAGGATTTACAAAAGTTTGAACCAATTCATCGATAACTCTGCAGAAAAGACCATATTTGACGCGAAGGTGGGATAGCTGTAGAGCACAGCCAACGATGGGATACCACCGAGGTCCTGGTGGGAAACTATCCGGTTTCTTGCAGTCCCAAAAGAGAAACAGTAAGATGAGAACGAAGAAGAATGTTACCGCATAAAACATAGCGAAAGGTCTGAAAAAATAACACAAATAAATATGTAGGTACATATGTATGTATGTTTTGAGTTTTTTAAATTAATGTTTAATATAAATTGGTGGCATAAAAGTCACGAGGTATACACAGACTGCAAAATTTAAATTAAAATTACCCAACATGCGCAAAGATAAATTTAGCTGGCTTTGAACTGCTAGTCTCAATAACTCCTTGCAGATGCAAACAGCCGCTGTGTCTTTATACTAAATTTTGGATATGGTCAAGATACAGGAAATGCAGAAGTTACTTCACACTAGCATATTTGCATATTGTTTATTCTGTTGATAAAATTTCTTTTGCCAACGAAATTCGGTGCCTTATTGCCAATGATAGTGTTCCCTTATAGAAGTTCCGCACCTTTTTTGGCTCATTCGTTGCCCACATCTATGTACATATATCGTAGTGTCCTGGTACATGAGACAAAGCAACAGCGATGCCAATGTCCTGGCCCTCGTTTACCTTGACAAGTAGGAGGCCAATAATAAATTTTCCTCCTCGTCTCAGTAGAGACACTCATCAAGAAATTGTTACCATCTTTTGTTTTCTGCATCGCACAAACTTTATGTGTGTAGCCGTCCACCATTGTTTCATGTGTTTGACTTCCATCACATGAACATGCTATGCTAGACTATTATTTGCCACTGTGCAATTGGTCGAGGGCAAACCTGTTACAGCAACATATTTTGCTAACCATTTCTTCTGGATATTTTACAGGTTTTTGTTTTATGGATTGGTATCCTGAACCATCATGACTTGTCAAACTCATATATAAACTAAAATAAGAAAATAAATCATTATGTACCTTTGAACTCACTCTCAACGGAAGTATTCAAATATCCACTTTAACTTCCGGGACCACAATTGAATTACTTTTCAAGAATCACACAAAAATTATTCGCAATTCAATAACAACTATAAAATTCAAAAAATCTCTTCCTTTTACAGTAAATTACATAACACCGGAGTTGCATTTGCAAATAGAAAAAAGAAAAAAGTTCACTTTCACTGGTTGGGAGTTCAAGAGATCGTATACTCTCTGCACAGCCGCTGGACTGCCTTGTGTCTTTAACAATACGAACTAAGAGTGCAGATTTGCGCGGGATTCACTTTTATACGAAACCACCAATGGTACTCGGAACTGCATCCACTTGGGGTAGGGGTTGTTGGACAGGAAACCATAACATGTCTTGTACGACTGATTCGTGTTTGCCGGCTAACAACTCTGCTCGTACATATGTAGGAGATATAATTGTTTATTGGAGCAGCAGTTGAACGACACAAATTATGTTTGTGATGTCATTCTAATTATGCAACAAAAAAAAAGTCGAAAACATGCACAGAGACCGATTAGGTTGATCTTGAGCTGATCGACTACTGGTCGTTGGTTTTTACCTCCTTTAATGAATAATGTCTTTATTTTAATTCACATTTAATGGGTCAAACGTTGTACCCACAATCTTTAACAAGAAACATTTTAAATAATTGTAAACAAGAAGTATGAAAACAAATAAGGATCTCCAAGCGAAAGGAGGTCAGTTGAAAGTAACAAAATACCTGATATAATAGCCTAAGATGCAACACGTATATATCACGAATAAACTACTTCAATTGATGTCCCTGATGAACGATGAGGCATGATTAGAATATATTTAAGGCAAACAGGAATCTGAAGGGATTTGGGGACATTACATTTGCAACCCCAAAAAGCATTGATGAACTAAACTTGACAGTCAACTTCGGATCGTTTGACAGATTCGCTCCCCAAAGCTAAAATCCATTGAGATTGGTAATAATTGTATTCTGACCTTCAAGCTTAATCAAAAGGGAGCTCACAAAGCTCACACATACAAGAACAGATGTCGGCGGCTTACCTGACAGTTTAGGGCGCAGCCATTTTGTAGATTCTGTGTACAACCTGCAAGAAATATTTTGTTCAAAAGGAATGAAAGAGATAACTCAAGAAATTTATTTTTAGGTCTTGGGCACACGCTACTTTACATTTATTCACAGACAGGGCAATTTAGGCTCCTATTGTTTTCAGCAATTTGCAGGCAGGGAAAGCTCGATTTGACTGTCTGGTTTACTTCATTTATGACTTAAGAGCAGCAAGAAGGTATTCGACGTTTTTAGTACAAGGATAGAGGAAGACAATTTGAGTGATGGAATCGGACAGTATATCAAACCCTACGGCCTTATGTAAGTACTCCAAATGATTGGAAGAAAGTCAAAGGCAATACAAGGGCTCTCACAAAAACGAAAAAGATAAATGCGCAATTCTCCTCCCTCAGTTAGTTTTGACACACCACATGACATGACATTGAAAGAAAGTACGTCATATTTCTACTTACGTCTTGGCAAAGACATCTTTGGTCTTGGCCACACGTTTGTTCACTTAAACGACAATTTAGGCTCCGCTTCATTTAAAAAATAAGAGAAATGTAGAGATGTCTGTCTATTTTAGCTTATCTATGCCGCAATGAACTATGCCCAAATTTCCAAGCCAGTTAGTAGTAAATTTGTTGTCTGTATTTGAAATCTGAGCAAGCATTACCTATATTCTGTCCTCTCAACGGCCGACTGTTCTGAAATTACATTTTGGAATACAAATTTTCGAATGCACACTTTTGAAAAAAGTTATCGTAAAGTCTTACCGACTTACCGAAAAGCAGAAAACCACGACCGCGGGATTGTGAATTCGGCTTTAACAAGTTCAAAGGTTCCTTAAGGTTCATTCACAGTTCAGTGACCTGCTAATGGGCGAACTGAAAGCAAACCAGTTTTAGCACATTTAAACCTACAGAATGGCCAATTTTACTATTCCCACAGAAAACATATCAAATTATGTATCGATTATTATAAAAAGAGTTGAATTTTAATTGTTTCCTGCAAAGATACTAACATTTCGCGGATAGGTTTCTTACAAACTGTCAATTCAAACAAAAAAAAAACTTTAGGGTTTTACCTCACAATTCTTTTGTTCTTTGTGAATGACAACTGAAATTAACTGAATTTTGCAACAAGATAAAAAACAGTTGCTGTAAATGAACTGTCAAAATTTGGTTTTATGCATTCGCTCGCACATATTCTCAGTTCGCTGTGTTGTCATTGTGAATGAACCCTTAGTTGAGGTAGCTAGGCTAGGTAATCTTAACTGTCTGTGAACTGTTTACTTTGCATTTATTTTTCATGCGTCAGTGCGGTGTTTCATAGTTCGTTGGACATTTGCTTAGGTTTCCTGGCGTTTTTATTTAAATAGTTTCACCAAGCATCAAAAGTCATTTGTTTTCCAACAACGATAACTCACCTTAAGCCACTTCGCCGCCGAAAAATAGCCGCTGTATGGGCATTTAATCGCCGGCAAAAAGAACGATCCATACCACTTCATTCTTCCATTCAACCATTTTTGTTTTGTTTCATTACCTGTAAATTTCTACTACTTTTACCCGTCCCACTTCAGAGTCATTCCACTTTCCAGCAACTGCGAAACTCTCGCTCTCTGAACACCTTTTTCCGTTCACCAATTCACCAACCCTCCTCTCCTGTGTGTTTTTGCCATTCAATGGAAAGACGCCGTCTTTCGCCGCTGCTGCAACAAAATCACACCAACACCTACACCCATACACATAATCCAAATCGCGCAAACAGAAACAGCAGCCACCGAAAAACATACACCACTAGCCAGACAGCCAGTCGGAAAATGGAAGTGCTCCAAGTTGCGTCGCCTCTATTTGTTGTAGAGTGAATCGTTTCGCGCTTTTAAAAACTACAAAAAAAAAGTCTCATAAGTTTTCATTTTTTCTTTTAATTTTTTGTCAAAGAAAATGCAACATAAAACTGAATTTTCTTAGACCCAACACAATGCAACAACAAATTGTTAACGAATTTTATGTATGTGTCTCCACTCAGCGCGATTGTTGAATTTTCGAGTGTTTTTAACGGAAAATCGTCGAGTAGAATACCGCAAGTAGATAGATAAGTTGTGCGAAAAAAAAATATACGAAAAGAATTTCGAGAGAAAAATAAAGGTGAAGCAAAAATTATCTGCAAAAAAAGAATCAAAATCAGTGCCAAGATCGAAAATTAAAAAAAAAGAAGAAAATTGTGCGTGCAATTGTGTTCGTGTGTGGTTAAGTGAATGGAAAATCCTTTTCGCTTTCCCAATCGTCATTGGTTTCTATCATCTTTTTGCTGAACAGTACTATCCTCTCCGATCCGACAGAAAAGGGGTGGATTATTACTTTGTTTTCTTCCAATAAGCAGATCTGGATACGAATCAAAAGCAAAAAAAAAAAGGAAAAGGACTCGATTAAGGATAAATTTCAGCGGCAAATATATCGCATGTTTATTTGTTTGGGTAAGCGAAAATTTTATTTTCACAATCCCCACAGAGGGTGTGGGGAAAGTAATAAAAATGCTCCACATCCAAGCATACAGACAGACGGTTACCGATGGGAGAAGGGTGATCCTTCTCGAGGGGCAATGTGTATGTGTGTGTGTGCGTAAAGGGATGTAGGATTTTTTGTTGTCTGGCGGCGAATTGCCTTGCCTGCCACCACCATCCTCGCATTCAA
This sequence comes from Chalcosyrphus nemorum, assembly GCA_949716465.1. Classification (NCBI taxonomy): domain Eukaryota; kingdom Metazoa; phylum Arthropoda; class Insecta; order Diptera; family Syrphidae; genus Chalcosyrphus; species Chalcosyrphus nemorum. The sequence goes on from OX454332.1 coordinate 84,484,374, forward strand.
TTCGAATAAACAGCAAAACACCACCCGCACCCGCCCTGTTCTTTTTTATTTTCGTCCTTTTTCTGCGTTTTTGGTTTGTAGTTGTAGTTGTAGAATGGAAGGACAGTCGAAGTACCACTCTCGCCGCGCCGCTCGCCGGTTTTAGGATTGCTCTCTTTGTCTAATGGTTTCCAGCTAAAGAGCATTGCCAGGTGGGAGTGGCAGAAGGCGCATTGTGAAAATGCATTTTTACAATTTTCTATCTATAACTAATGCTAAGCCACTCATACGGTAGTAGTTCGAATTCATACTGGTTTCGATGTCGAAAACCTATTTTTCTTCGAAGAACGATTTGGTAGGTAGGTAGACCTTATCCAACGAAGCTTGACGATAGAGTTTATAATTAGCTAAATCCAGTCACCAAAGATCAAATGGATACTTTCCGAATAACGAGCCCTTATCTCGAAAATCTATGATGCAAAGACCTAAACTAAAGAACTAAACTGCAGAACCGCCTAACCGTTAAATGTCAGAACAAGTTCTCTTTTTTGAAACTTAAGTCAGACTCTGTTCCCGATCTTTTCGCAGCTGTATAAGAGTGGGCGTAAAATGCTTCTCCGCAAATGTGCGGAAACTATTAAACAAAAAAACTCGACACTTTTTAAAAGTCACTCTTCTTTTGTATTTGCTTACTTCCAATATTAGGTCCGTTCGCGTACTTTTTGCACTAAAATTCGTAGATTATCAAATTTGTAAGAGTGGTGGTAAAATTCTTTCAAAGAGAGCTAAAATTACGAAAAAGTAAACGAACGGATTGAACAAGAAAAAGTTGAAAACAGACTGGTTTGACAGTTTTGACAGTTTTCACAAACCAGCTCACAGAAATTTCTTGGACTAAAATTCGTAGCATGGGGAAATTTCTTACTCTCTCGTGAGCGCTCTATTCTGCGAAAAACTACGAAAATTCTCCGTCAATTTTCGTAAAATTCGCTGTTTTAGGAGGGTACGTGAACGGACCTAATGTTGTCAACCAACAACAAAAAACCATTTGTAAGAAAACATAAATTGACCCAAAGAAATTTTTTTGACTAAAATTCGCAGCATTTAATTCGCATGAAGCTTTGACGTGCGGGAATAGGGATTTATAATTAATAAATATTTATTCAGTACCGGAACGTATCTAATAGATAACGACATTTTGACATCTAAGTATTATTTATCAAATTATCAGCTCATATTTACAAGTGACAACTAAGATTTCATTAAAAAAAATGATAGCAAGTGTAGATATAGTCTATAAAATTCTAAGCAGATTATCTGTCAAATGTTCAATGCTTTCGTTAACTTTTTTGACAACTATCCCCGGGAGCATTTCACCACATACCTACCTTATATTGCTTATACATTTGACAGCAGCCACGTAAGAGAACAAAGTTACAAATAATTCAGGCGGCGACCTTATTTACCATAAATCAATAATTCCAAGTGCACTGTCTGGTTTCTATCGATAAATTCGTTTTTATGGTGTTTTATGACGCCATTCTGTCATTTACCGCTAAAGCTAAACAGACATTAAACCTCATCGTCATGCGCCACAAATGGCTATTAGGAAGATGCCAGTTAATCACATTTGTAGGTACTTTGCGATCTATTTATAGATGACAGATTGTATAAACTTAAAGTGCATATTTGTCCTTGTAAATCTGCGGAGTCTAATTGTTATGTGTAACTTAAGCTGGAAATGATAAGATTTCTTACAATTTTATGCTGAATTAATTGGCAATTAGCAAAAGCAAGCCATTCAAATGCACGATGCACTCACCAAGAGAATGAATATTTGTGCCAATCTGAGGCTTCCAATGAACTCTTTCAACCCCCAAGCGAAAATTTTAAACATATTTTTGTGTGCGGTTCCATTGCTATAACAATTTTAGTTTGCAAAATCATGAAATGAATTGGCAAAAGATATAACATACCTCCTCCTCTTATGACTATTGCCCTAGAATCACAGAGCGTATGAAGCTCAAGGAAAACTGTAGCCGCAATAGCACACAATGACAAGTGAATCGCCTCGAATACGCTTCGCAGATTAAATGACAATAGAAATAACTCAAATAGTTAAGTTTAAAACTTAAAGAGGCTTTACGGCGATTACTCGTTGTAAGTGCTTTGTTTAATTGCAACAATTAATTCATTTAATTTTCCTCTTAGTAAATAACTTCTGCTTTAAGCCATCTTCTTCTGATTTGTGGTCATCTAATAAATTCAGTTAATTATTTCTGTATAAGCTACTGCATTAATAAATGCTGAGCCTTGTAGCTGATTTTCTTTGCTAGGCACTTCCACACCTATACTGATTCGTCATGATTGAATTGTAAGACATGATCTTTGTGCCCGAGGTGTTCCGGCATTGTCGACTAATGACTACAGTTTTCCACTTAATGACCTCACATAAGAATGTAACACTGATTCATTTGTGTTATTAGTCTCAGAAATCAGCATTAATTTCTTTCTAAAACTTACCTGCCGGCAAACAGTAAGCAATGATGAAAGGTGAAGTTGCTTTCGTTCGCATTGTTTTCTGATGATAGAAGATCACTTCTATAGATTACCTACAGCAGTCGGACATTTTTGTAGAGCTTTCGGTATTAAAACATCTTAAACTGTGAAACGATATTAAAGGATTAACAATAAAGAATCAAAGAGCGAACCTTGTAGTACTCCGCTGTTGTGTGCAACATAATCAAAGCGGGAATGGGACTACCCTTCTGATTTATGTATGCCATTTACGAAGGTCAAAGGGTTTTTAGAACCTTCTCATAATAGTACTAACCACTGATCCACAGCAGCGCCCCTCTTTAGCACATGTTAGTCAATAATTAAAGCTGAAAAAGCAACGAACTTTATAGTTGCCTTCGTTCTCTCCTTTGCAAGCTCAGCCAGATAGCATCTCGGTTCAAGCTGTCGAATCCATATATCCGTACGGAGGTCGATGTAGGAGGATAGCCCGTACTCTCGACGTCGAGAGTTGAATCTAAATGCGCTTGGAATCGGTCTAAAATTTTTCCGGGTGTTGTTTGGAGTTTCGACCGCTAATGAGTTCCTTATTGATAGCCCTTCAGTCGCACATGTTGGCTGCTTCTTTTGCCTTTGAAGCCTATGTGTATTGACGTTTGTTTTATCTCACACCATGCACTTCTTTCTTCTTCGAGATTCCAGCTCGGTTCTCTCTTGTGCGCTCCCATCCGGCGATATGTCATATGCAATCATAAGCAATTATATATCAAACAACTGTCAAAAATGACAGAACATTTTGCGAGTCAGATCTATCAGTAATAAATACCTTTTAGAATAATTAAAAATGCAGAAGCAAAAACCGAACCTTGTGGCACGCCGCTTTTTTTTTATCAATATTCAAAATGTGTACATTTCTGATTCAGAACTTGTTGATAATTTTTCTTTTTAAAAACAGAACCTTCACTTAAGAACCAATTGTGTATGTACATATGTATATCCCTCCACAAGTTATATTCTTTTGTGAAATCTTCTGTCTGGCAACAATGTTCTTCTAACATTCGTCTTCTATTTTCCTTCCAATTTTCTCTTTCAAATTCCCATCTTTTGTGCGTTTGCCACCCTTCTTCACCACCTATATGTGTTCTTTCGTCTGTTTGAATGGCAATTTCCTTTCTCCAATTGTGTGCGTGCGCACAAAATTTCTTCTGAAATTTTCCCTCAGGACAATGCACAGTCAGTTCTTATTAAATCGAAAAAGGATTTCCCTTCGATGCATTTACATATAGATTTTAAAATCGTTGACCAATTTCGATAAGAAAAGTTTAATTAGAAAATCAAGTGAACCTAAAAAAGGGTTGTAAAAGGATATACCCTCTTCGTGTGTGTTTTTTGTGCCTTCTTCTTCTAATTACTTTGAATAAGGATAATAGAGGAGAAAAAACAGAAAATTATGTCTGCATTCTTGGGGAACGTCAATGAACTCGGTTGGCCGTCAATTTTCTTTTGTTGTTGTTTTGGAAAATGTTCTCGTTTGTATGCGTGCGTGGTTGGTTTGTGTTGTGTGTTTTTGTTTTGTACTATCTGTCGCCCTGTTTTCCCGAAGGAAAACGTAGGTATCTATAGGTGTACTTGGGCAGCGATTTTTCACCACCCGGCTGGATTTTTTATTTTCGCTTTTCCTGCGCACGAGAAAGTATCGTGAATGAACCCAATTAGATACATATACACAATTAATTAAAGGTGTGTGCCGGTGCGTAAGGAGGGGTGTGCATCCTTGTTTTTGTTTGTCCGCTGTCGAGGGTTATTTTTTTTTTTTAAGTGGACATAAAAGGTGGTCTTGATTTTTGTTGAAGAAAGGAATTGATTTTGTTACTGAACCTGGTTTTGAAGTGCATTCAAAGGCTTCTTAGGATTCATTGTAAAAAGCAGGAGGATATCGAATAGGGGACGTATTTTTCTATTTTTTACAACTGCGGTGACTTAATGAGGAAGCAGAGCATTTATAAAATATTCGTCCTTTTCTCATGAGATGTTTATGAGACCACAGGTCTCTCCCTGCAGTTTGCTACTTTATTTACGATTCTTGATCCAATCTTTCGTTCAAAGTCAATTAGGTGTGAATAATGGAAGTGCATTCGTCACATGTAAGAGGGCAGATGTGTACGGTCTACATAAAGAGCGACAAAAGATTAAAGAAAGATACCTGCATTCTGTCGCATCAAAGAAGCCGAACTTTGGGTTCTTAAGCCCTCTAATCTTATTTAGAGATTCGGAAACATTTTAGAAACAATGGGCTCCGCTCTTGCAACTAAAGTACTGAAAGATGGGATTGCTTTAATTCAGAACTATTGGAATCGACCTGAAAACGAAGAATGATCATAGTATCAGGCATCATACTTTCTCCTTCTCGTTCATTTGTCGCACTGAGCTATAACAGCCGTATCTTGCCAACCATATCCTGGCAGATACCAACATGTCCGAGAATCCTAAAGAAGTCTAATATCATCACTTATTAAAGGTTTGATCCCCAGAACACAAACGTCCTTTCCTAGCTACTCATCATTTCCATTATAAGATTGGGTCTCACTCATTAGTCATTACACTTTTGAGAAAAAAAATACTGTGAACTACAAATTAATGCAAAAATCACATACAATTCCCCTCAGGCTCCAACCACTAAAAATACATATTGAAACTTAAGAACACCTGCGATTCAAATATGTACTACTACACTAACTCTTGCCCATCCGTTCTCTTCTTTTCAGTATATCAGTATAAGGGTATTCATATCCCCTTTTGCACGTGCTGAATTCGTTTGATGATATGTTCAAGAATGACCTGTTTCCATTCGTAAAAGACGGTTTTGGTATACCTGATGGAAATTTAGACATTTGAGTCAATTGATTCCGAAAAGCACACGTTTTGCTTCAGTCGTTAAAGTGAGATCAGTCTTCAGTTTTTTCCCACTCAAGGGTGCAATATTTAATCTACTCCCATTCATTTATGATGTATATGAAATTACCATTACCACCAAATCGAAGCTGAAAATATAATTTCATTTCATTCAGCATTTTGTAGTTTTCTTTGCCATCAACAAACTCCAGCTAATTTCACATTCAATTAATTTTTTTGCACTTCAATGTCTCTAGCTATTGGCCTGTAAGTGTCACCAATGTATTTCTAAGGTTCATCCACAAATATAGGTGCACACATATTTGCTGTCGCCACTATACAAGACACACCTTACAAATTGATTGTAATTCAAAAGGCTTGCAGAGCATGTAATTATATTTACGGCGTTAGTCAAGTGTGGAATACTTAAACACAATGTAAATGAATTTAGTATTCCAAAGGATTGTTGGTGATCTTATCATTATATCACCATGAAGTATATGTTCTAAATTCAGATGATCGGGTTCCTGATATTTTTATCATGATAAGATGCCTAAGTGCGCACTAAAAAGTGGAGTAGGTTTTTTTGTTGGTTCTCACAGAGCACAACAATACGATATGTCATACTCTTGGCTCTTTCGGATGAAGGAGTTGATTTGCCTGCACAGGCGTTGTTGGTGAGATCTTTAAGATCATTGCAAAAGTATTCACCTAGAGTAGGTTTCCGAATGTTGGCTAGCACAGGTCAAGAGCACAGCCTAAGCTTCATAATTTCTGGACAAGTCTTCGTACTGCACAGTATCCGGTAAGCACGTTCCTAAGTCTTCCAAGAAGGCTTGGTCCTTGGTTTTTGACCCGTCAAATTGATAGTGTTTCTGTGTATAGAGCATCTCGGTGCGACCACTTTGTTTTATCCACATGATGATTCATCGATGGTATTCAGGCATGAGTAGCTCTTTGCATTACTTAGTACCTCTGAGTCTTATTTACTGAGTTAGTAGCCAGTTATTTGCTGACGATAACAGCTGAGAGTTGCTGGACTACTTTAAATGATCGAGGGTGTGATTCCCTACTCTAAATGAAATGTAGAACGCAGTATCCATCCCATGTGTTAAACCTAGAAACAATCAATAGCCTGAGCTCACCAGAACAATTCAAAACAAATATTAAACTTTGGTACTCGAAATCGATTCATAATAGACTCTAGCATGTGCGCCTCATAATTCTCAATAACAGTGCACTCCCCTCCTTGTCCTTGCTTTGTTCTTCTAAAAATAAACAAAGGCTACAAAATAAAATGAAGGCAAAATCAAAACAATTGCGCATAGTCTGACCACGCTTACGCTCACGCAAAATATTTTTTTTTTTCATATCTGTCTACACCCTAGACTTCTCCAAAAACAAAAATATTTTAGCATTCTTGTTTCTTCGACTGAAATTCAAAAATAAACTTGAAATTTTGGCAACGCACGACACAGAACTAAAAAAAAATCCTAAAATACAAATCAAATTTGAGAGATCTGCTAAAGGACCACTTAATAAATTAGTTAAAGGAAAATAAAAATAAATAAAACAACAAAAATACGTGCTCCATTTTCACTTGAAAAGTTGAAACATCTAACAGTCGATCGACTTTTCGTTGTTCTCCCGCTCCCCACGAGTTGCGACACAAACATAAAAGATACATTTTACGATATATTTTTTTTTTTTGAAGGAAAGATACGAGTATTGTCGCTGCTGCGTTCCCCAATAAAATCAAAGTGCTCACACTTTAACTGTGTGTTACTCTGCTAAGACGGGACCCTCGGTCGTCGCGAAGACTGCGATTCAATTTAAATTGGAAAATGGAAACAAATCTTAAGAAAAAAAAAAACGCCAAAATAAAGCAGAGGAAGTATAAATGTATCTACACACTGCGAGGTAGATATAAATACCCACTCACATTTGTTATGCATTTGATGATGAGTACAACCCAGAGTGTCAGAGATGCTATATGGTAGATACATTCAAGTGGGCGGTAAAAAAAAAGAAAAAAAAATTATAGCTCACCTGGAAAATGTGTGTATTTTATCTTATGGTTGTGCGTATCTAAAAGCGTGCCGCTACCACTAAACCGACACACTTTTGATGTAATACAGGTGAAAATTTTATACAAAGCTTCTAATTTTTTTGAAGATTTTTTTTGTTTCTTTGGTTTAACTTCTGTTATACGCATCTAGTCGATGTTAAACACAAAAATACATATCTATTTCTGTTTTCTCTTTTGTTGAAGAATAAAAAAACAAAAAAGGAAATATTAATTAATTGAGTGCGATTGGATGTGTTTAATGATCGACTCGAAGTGGCTTTGAATGTTTGATTAGGTGTCAAGATAAAAGACGAAATTAGAGACGAAAAAATATCAGTTTAACACATTTATTTGTTTAAGTGATGCAGTTGCAGTTAAATATGTTGTTGTAAACGATTTAATGGCGTTTTAAATGTTTTCTTGTTCAAAGCTTTTGTTTTTTATCCAAAAAAAGTAATAACTTTAAATTTATACAGAAAATTAAATTAAACAATCAATTAATTTAAGTGGAATTTTATGATTTTATTTAAATGGTGCGCATAACTATGACTTGGCGCCAAAACCAACGCTTTTGACGTAGATAATACTTAGTTCAAATTTTACGATGGCCTGTTGAAGGGATTGACAGTTGGGGTTTGACAGCTCAGAGAGAACATGTTGTTACAGAGTTTGCTGTTAAACATGTATGCTACTCCTATAAGCAGAATCAAAGGATCTAGTTGGGGTTTCAATCGGGGTATTTATGCACACCGAGTTGAAAGATTGAAAAGTGCAGACGTCATTGAACTGACAGATGCGCAAAGCCGTTAAAACCCACGCATAAACAGTCAATCCAGGTATACGTCTTAATTAAACTCGACTCAGTTCAATTGAGTCGAATTGAGTCAACGTTTTTATGGGTTGAACTTTGCCGTTGTATATGTTAGGCCTTTACTTGACTACTTTACGTCTTAATGACGTTATGACAAGACTAGTAGGACAAGCTGTCCGTCTATAGAGTAAGTTTTTGATGGTGGGACAAGGTATTTTCGGGAGTTCAGGGGCATTTGCTAACGTTGACCTCAATTGACCAAACTGAATTGTTTTGCCACCTGATTAAGAATCTGTCACTGTTATCATGACAGATAATAAGTTAGATAGGCTTAGATAGCTTCTATCTAAAGCAACATCAACATCTTTATGGTCAAGTTAAAGATCAAAGGCCTAAGTTGTCTACCTTGAAGGAGGGACGCTAGATATCGATGATCTAATGAGCCTGTCAAGTAGGATCAATTCTCTGAAACAGGCCAAGAGCTCTGCGTCAAATCCCCTGCGAAGTAAAGAGTTGAAAAGGGATAGTGATAGGTTTTTAGACTATCGGTGTTCGGAGATCTAATAGCCATGTTTGGATTCAAAAACGTGATCGCTTAATGACGCAAAAAGAAATGCTTACATAAAGTTTGTGACGAGAACTTTTTACAAGATAATGAGGCCATATACTCCCTACTCGTTCTCTTGACTTTACTCTGTTAGACAGCTTGTGGAGAAACTTAATAATTAGCAATTATACCAATGGTAGCCGAATCAACTTTTTGTAGCCACTGCTAAGGAGGAGAGAAATACCAATCATAGCATCCATCAGTCAAATCGTTTATTTAAAGTAAGAAAGCCGAGTAAGACGAGACTCAAGATTTATATTAAAAACTCCTACCAACTGAACACTTCTCACGTCAATAATATCGAAAAAAATCGGTTATGGTATCGATTTATAGCACTGAAATCTAGCTAAGAGGTTTGACATCAATTTATGATGAAACAGAATCGAAGCCGTTGAGATACTTAAAGAGATTAGATAAACGTTCCAAGGTGCTCATGGCGCGTGCTCAGCTTCTTGTTATTGACCTCGTACATTCAACCAATTAATGTCTGTCTAAGTGTATTTAAGCTGCCATTTTTGAAGAGTATACTTCATCTCAGTAACAACTGATGAATCGTTTAGCCAATTAATGAAGTACTCTCATCAATTCATCTGTAACTCAACTCGCATTTTTTAAAATTTTTATAAAAAAAAAACCAAGCTGAAATGTTCCGACGTACACCTTGCATTAGAGTGCCATACTTTTATCGGTGAAACATCAACGCTATTTTGAAATTCTACTTTTTTTTTGCAGAAAAAAGGCGTAAAACAAAGATAAGATAGCACTAGTTGTGGAGACCGAAATGTACATATGTACGGATCCGCACTAGTAAACATAAAAATTATCTCTTTTTTTTTTAGCTACGAAACGTATCGAAACATAGCACGCTACGACTGTAGATACCATTCAGTGTTCGAGTGTGCGTGCTTGCTGCATTCAGGACGCTCCGATTAGGAATTTGCGTGCGTAAGGTGACTGGTAAATATTGATTTAGGGCAGCTCTGTAGGTAGGGTTTTTTTGCAATCAGCGCGGTTTGTTTTGTTATATATTTTTGTTTACTTTTGTGGAGGGCTTTACGATAGCTAAGTAGTGCCATAATTCATTATAAATATTTCCCCTCAATTTGGGTATATCACACCAAATGGTAGGAAATTTGAAATATTTACTGAATTATAAGAGTAGAGCTGATTTCAGGTTGAAGGTCATAGATGACTTAATGTATGTAAATAGATAGATAGGAGCATTAAGCCGGATTTCCATCAGACGGGTATACGGCTATTTGCGCCCTAATTTTGTTTTGCCAAATGGAAAACAAAGGCTAATTTGTGTACACTTCCTGTGGTGAGACTGAAACTTAATTAAGTGGGACAGAGGAATGGTTTTCGATCAATTAAAGGATGAAATAGATTGATTTGTTTGAATAAAATTGTAGACACATGGCAAGTTTCGCATAAATCGGGCAATATGCTGATTCGACGTCCGTTCTAAGGTCGTTCAAAGGTCATCATTGTTGACAGTAATAACGTCAATACTTCAAATACCTTGCCTCTGAACACAGTCCGGTAGCGCCATCTATTGACTTGAGTGGAAACCATCCAGAATGAAACTGGCAGCAAACATTGAATTTGTGGGCCTTCATTGACGCTTCTGATGATGGACGCCCAAATGAGCCCCAGAAATGAGTTTCATCAGAGAAAATTGTTTTGTGATAAGAATCAGGATCCTTTTGGACCCCATTTGTTGATTAATCGACTTCAATCAGTGAATCATAATGACTACATTGAGATGTAAGCTCAAGCGCTGCCACTGAATTCTCCAGAAATTTTGTCCATGTCCCAGCCTGGAAATGGACCAAATTGTGACTTAAGCCGGCCAAGCACAACTTCAACTCTGGTGTATTGGTGTTGGATCAATCATGAATGACATTCAGTTTTGCTTCAACTACAGCAAACGTCACATGGCCTCATCTCTCGCTGTGAATTGTTAAAAAAGTATGACATTCATTGCAATCCACTATCACGCATTCCTTTGAAGAAAGTGTATTTATTTTGACACCAAATTGACCAGGCATCCAACTCTTCGTTCAAATGGAAGGCCAAATATCGAAATTGAAGACTCGAAATAGAAAACGGTTTTTGAAGTTTCCAATGCGTAAATGTCAAATATAGACTAATTGAAATGTCAAACAAACCGTAGCTAACTTCATGCACATTTGGTTTCCTTTTTACTTTTCTAACTTTATGTACTAATTGCGTTTAAAATTAAATCGATGATGCACGTGTATGTTTACTGTTTTTGATGCCAAATTTTGCTCTTCTTAGCCTTTAAAAATAATAAAATGTTTCCATTGAAAAAAATGTAAATCATGTTATCCTAAATCACGAACGTTATTCTTATTCACGTCCAAGACATGAGTTTTGACAGTAAATTTAGCTGTGGCAGCTGTCAAACCCATTTCTTGTGTTCCTTTGAGCCTTTTTTTGAATCAGAGTTATGCTAAGAAAATAATATGTGTAAATAACATATTTTTTGTGTTACTCCCTTTTTCTTATCCTCTTTTGCCAGTGACGTTTTAAATTGGGTTCCTTTCTGGTCTGTAGGGTCCACCTTTCCAAAATATCGGACCTCCCAGGTCCTGATTTTGTAACTATTGTTTTTGGGGTTTGTTTTATACATGAGAGTTAAGTCCTTTCTCTCTTATCGCATTTGCCTGACTGATTTAGAGTACAGACAGCTCATACGTCAGTCTTTTGCCTAGTCGGTACAGAATACTGAAATCCTCACGACCTAGAAACTTTTACGGAATATTTCAGAAAGCTGTTTGACCATCCTAATAGTGGCACTGAACTCTCTGGCTTTGGTCTGGTTAACGATGAATCGATGATTGAGTCTGATGTTGAAGGTGACGTTTTTGGATCTGCACTCTGTTTTACGCTGAAATCCATGCTATTGAGATCTCAGCTAAAATATACTTCCAAAAAGGTATTTAGGCTGCTAGAATACACATCTTCAAAGATAGTCTAGATGCATTTAAACCATCGTTACCGTCCAAATCAAATTTCGGCAGGAAATGACCAAAGGTTCTATTTAAACATACAACTTTTCGGTGAGCGAAATTTAATGTATAAGCAAATACTTGTGGTCATTTTAACAATCAAAAGTCACATGTTCATATCGCTCTCTTTGACCACAATTACCAAACACAAAAAATGTTTGATATATAGTTTTGGAGCCCATTTTTTCGTTCCTTTCTTAAGCTCTAAACATTTTCAAAATCAACATTTTATCAGTGAAATTTCCAAAGACTATCACTTCTTTTGATTTATCATCTACAACTGTTTTATAATAAATTATTGCGTGCACACCTTGAATCATTTATCACACAAAAAATATGACTATTATCACGTCGATTTAATCGATCGCTCTGACAACAGTTAAATAATAAAAACAACTGATAAGAGGATTCAACAACGCCATCCCATTCCGAGTGTCATTCATCATTTTGTAATTCTTCCATTTACGCTGGCTATCACAAGTGAGCTACTACTATCTATTCCAGCGATAATCCCCTCAATTCCATTGCACAATATGAAATACATTACGACCGACTGTTATCATTTTATTGATAAAATACCAACTAAATAAATGCACATGCATGCCTTAAACCATAAATCACTTGATTTGTCTTACTCGCTACCAAATGCCACTGCCATTATGTTGACCATAACCTGACAAGTCACCTTACGTTCATTTTTATGCTTTTCCTCTCTTTTCCTACTGACATTAGCAAAAAATAAATAAAAGCGTGACACTAATGACATTGTCTTAACGTCAAACTGACGGCTAACAAACAGAAACACCGCTAATGACATGTCAAGTAATCATGGCCAAAGTCATGGATAGTACTGCAATTAGCATTCGTTTGGCTTTGCTTGCGAAAGGTATCATGGGCCTTTTATTTTTGAATGACTATTCATTTAGTTAGCACAAAGTAATGACATTTTGGTTAAGCCACACAAATTTCAAGTATAAACCGCTAAATTGCAATTTGTAACTTAAATGCCTACCTTGCCGTAAAAGTCGGTTTTCATCATCATCATCATCGTTGGGTAGAAATGGTTGGAAAGAAATTGCACATTTTCTTAATCAACTGACAGCAGCTGGTGAGGCACACAATGTGTGTCCCGCTTAAGGCATGAACGCATTCATTTGTCCACCTCCAATAAGATCAAAATCAAGCTCAAGCTCAAGTTGAATTATTGGCTTAAGTGTGTTTGGCTGACTTCCTTTCTTCGACCGTGTTGTGTATCATTTTCTGTCGACTTGAATTCGCAGCTAATTAGGTTAATGAGCAGTGCACGCAGGTTGTTTTTTGTATCTAGAACGAAATAGTTTGCAATAATTTTGTAATTATAGCTAATTTTATGCGATTACTAGAGAAGGAAATCAATGAGAAAATGATGGCTTAAAAAATATTTAATTTGTTCTCGTAAAATGCTGGTCAGTGCTGCCAAATCATCGACTCAGTTGTGAGGGTTCCTTCTGTGTGAAACATCCTGCGTTTATTAACAACAATTAAATTAAACAAACAAACCGCCATTCACTGGGTCAGTGATACTTAAACGTTACTTTTTTTGGTCATGTTCACGTGCTGTGTGACAAGAATAATAAAAAAACCCAAACACAAAAAATTATAGTTTTTTTTTGCAACGATATCCCATAAGAATACAATCAAAATACAGTAGCCAATAAAATGGAAAAAAAGAAAACATAAAAAACTTTACAGCCTATGAACAGTATCAGAAGCCGTAAAAATTTATTTTTTATTTGACGAATTGAGTACAGTGTCATTTGAATTATAGGGAAAAAAAAAAGTCGGCCCTTTGATTGTCTTTGCTTTGATGATTTATTCAAATGGTTATTTAACATTTTAGTTCAAAATAATTAAGCCATTGGACAGGCCGTAAAATATTTGCCTTCAATAGCACACAACTGTCAAGTGGGATGTAAATGGCAACTAATAGGTAACTTTTGTTTATAAATTAATATTCAAAACGAATAGCTTAGGTGTGAAGAAATATAAAATATTGCCGCTTACACAGTTCGGATTTCCTGCTTTGTAAAGGTTTCCTGTTAATAGAAGAATTATTTGCTCAAAATAATGTTAAAGAAATGTATCTTTTGGAGTTAACGCGCTTTTTAAATGAAAAAATGAGTTCAATCTGAATTCAAAAGTTGAGTTGAGGTTGAATCGAAGAATACTTTGCGACGTGATATAATATTTCACTACACAGCGTCTCTCCAGGAAATATTTGTGGCAATTTGTTTTCTTCATTTAGTAGCATTTGCAAATTTCTCGGCTGGTAATGATGGCTTTTTTTTAGTAAATGCTATTTGACTTTGACATTTCAGTTAATCCAAAATGGCTGAAGTTGAACTTAAGCCGTTTGATAGCACGCAAATGTGTTTTGTTTAATATTTGACAATTGAGTTGGCAATACTGCAGTTTGTTTGACATTTCAATTGCCATTGAGACGCTGGGCTAGCTATACTTGAAATTACTTTATCGGATTGAATGCATTCGGAGGGCTTAAGCGATTTCAGTTGATTGAATGCATTCATTAAATGTCATAATCGTGTAAAGGGTTTCATATTTCACTTTATTTCTTATAATGACCGTGTAATGGACGAAATGTGGTTGGATGAGCCATGACTCAGTGGTTGGAGCGTTAGACTATTGTCAATGAATCTCTATATCTTGTGGCGTTAAATATCCAAGACTATAACTGCCAATCTGAAAAAGGCTTACAACTGTAGGTTGTATATTATACGTGTAGAAATGTATAACGTGCGTAACACCCATAAATGTAAGCTAGGCCTGGTTCAGAGCTGTATATGACCTAATAAGCACTGTGATCGTTGGTCTCATGGTTGTGCAGTATGCAAGGATATTTGATATTTATTATCTCTTTCTATGGACTATATGTAATCCTTTGTAAGGCTATTGTTTAACATATGTACAGTTACTTATGTATTTATCTTAAATCGTAATAATATTTGTTATTTTCGTTTTGTTTTCAGGTAAGTTGCTGCGATCTTATTTATTAAGCTTTCTTCTGCGTAATAAAGCCTTAGTTACTGGTAAGTCTTTTTCTATCTTTGGGGCAATTATTTTGGTTGATTGGTAACAGAGAATCGAATGAAATTCAAATCTAGACGAGCTCTTGTCAGGATCTATGAATTTTAGTGATGCCAAACTTTTATGTCATAGGAAAACTCCTCTAGAACTTTTTGATCTTCAGAGATGGAAAAAATTATAGGTCGCTTATATTCGTGCCACGAAGATCACATATAATAGTTTTTAGAAGCTATACCTTCCCTCTGTATGGTTGCCTGTGTTTTAGGCTTGGGCAGGTTGGACCTTTGCAAGCCCCTAAGAAGCTTGCACTGAACGCACATTTGCATTTTAGGCCCGTCAACTAAAACGAACAAAGACAGGACACTCGCAATTAAGCCACTTCATTCTATCGACACCACAAGTCCTGTTGATTGTTGGCGTCACTAAAGCTCGACACAATTAGCTGAAGTGTCCTGTGAAGACGTCAATAAGTATATACCCCATCCTAAAGGTGTACTCAGTAATCAGTAGCATAAGTCGACTCGATTGAGATCTGTTCGTCTCCAGTTTTCGGGTGTTAAATTTTTGAGCAGTACGAAGTCTTCAAGTCTTATCTGTGTCCCAAGAAGTTAGCATGCGACCTAGTTTTGGAATTTGTCTTAAGCACAGCATGAATGTTATCAGAGTTTTAATTCAGGACAAATTTTCTGGCCTTGGCTTCTTTGCAGGTAAAAAGGAAAAACAACTTTCATTTTGTTGCAAAGCCTTAAATTCGCCCGAAAATAACCGCCAGCTTCCATTAATTTAAAGTTTGTAGTCATTTATAAAAAAGTTGAAAGTATGCTGGCTTTTCCCTGGTTCCATTCTAATTTGACTTCCCTTCTCCTCTTGGCAAAAGAGCTATCGGGATAGTGCTCCCGTGTATAGATACATTCGTTTGAACGACAACTGCACACAGCAGGAAATGCGGAATTGAAAACGAATTGCTACTCATTTTGGATACAAGAGGCCATGAACGACGACATCGACGAGACGTGATGGCCTATTTTGGAGCGGCCGCATGCAAGCAAACTCAATTAAGGGCCGTAGGGTGATAGTGTCGCCGCATTTTCTTCCTCCTTTTGTACATATATAAACAAAGAGTTAGAAAAGGTGGAGACAGCAGACAGCACAACCATCACCACCATCACCACCGTCACCACCAGCAACAGCTACAGCAGGCAGCATATGGCATATGCTAAAGGTTCCTCGGCGGTCGCATGGATCTTTATCCAATTAGGCTTGCAGTAGTATGTGCAAAGCTATTTTTAGGATATCTTGCTGCGTGCTTTCGTTTTGTTATCCATTATATTCTCTTTTGTTTGATTATGGCTCTTCGGCCGATAGTGACAAATTTCGTTTCGATTTATAACGTTTGTGTGAGTTTGGCAGAGCAATTGGACTCAAAGGTGTGCTTAAGCATACATAACTATTAGTTAATGAATGGTATTTAAGTTGTTAGGTTTTGTATTTGGGTTTCAGAGGGCATGATTATGGTTTGGCTTAAGGGAAGTCTGCGGCGTCTAAGGGAATGGCCGATTGAAATCGGAGTAGTAGTTGACCAACTAAGTATGGGTCTGCTTGGAAAGGGAACTGTAATTAGAAGTACTTACGTATAATTTCCCCTTCTGAAAATGGAGGAAAATGTAGTTTTAATGGGAAGAATAGGTTGATGACCGGAAAATGTATGCAGTTGCCATATTGGGCTTGAAAGATGTGACTCTCTTATCGATCACAGTGAACTACTCGTTCAAATGAGTTGATTTATACTTTTGAGTTCAAAAAGGAAGCACGTAAATTGTAAAATTCAACTCAACACAAAAAAAGTAACGATCGTCTCCAAGTTGCAAATCCTTACAACCGACTTATCCTCTGTACACAATTTATACTTTTTAATAGATGTTGACTTTGCATACCCCCACGTGGCAATAAAGCACTCGCACGTGAAATACACATTCATTTTAATATTTTCCTCCGAAGAGTGGATTCGCTTTCGCCACTTAGATGGAGCACGAGGACATAAAACAAGAACGTGTCAACTCATCGAAAACCTTTTTTGCTACTTAACTTATCGACAAAGTCATTCCCAACAATGATAAAGCCAAAAGATTCCCCTGCAATGATAAGCAAGAGTAATAGGATTACACAAACATCAACATTGACAGCAAGAAATGTCAAGTATCTATGTGATCCAATTTATTAAAAAATCAGAGTACAGATTACAGAATACAGAACCCACCTACGTTTGGGTGAAATACAAATAGATACCCTCCCGACTTGTAACCTTTGCGCTAACTTTTACGCGTGGGAACTTCACAAATCGATTAATAAAAACTCAAATAAAAGTCAAATAAAATCCAGTAGTACTTTCGTTTGACGTCATCTTGTCTAGCTTCAATATACACACTCAACGGCCTACAGTAATATTCAAATAAAAAGCCCTTCTTCACATCCGATAAAGTACTCTCACTTCCCACACACACACACACACACGACTACCCATCTCGAATCTCATTTTCTGTTCACACTTCAAGTTTATAATTAACATTTCTACTGTTATCTCTGCCTACAATAGCTTTTCCAAACTTCACTATCAACCACATGCCATATACAAGTGAGCTGTTTGTTTTTCAAAAACCGTCATGTTATTTGTATTTGTTTCTGTCGTTTAATTTGAAAATCTACCCTGAGAACCACAACAGAGCTATAGTCTGCTAAGCATACAGTACTTATCAAACTGATTCTATTAATTACTTCGATTAGTATGGTTATTTGTGTGTTGCGACACCGCGAGATACTTTATCGCGATACAACGAACTGGAATGTGTTTACACACGCTCTTTGAACGGATGACCTATTTCAGTCGCGCTGAGTGATTATATAACTTTTTGGAGAATGCATTGCATTCGGGGAATTTTATAGATGGCAAGGGGTAAATCGATAAAGAAATTTTCAAGAAGAATTCCAAGGTGTTCCTCCGAATGTTTTGGGTATAAGTGGAGGTAGTTATTTACTTTTATTCTCAATGAATAGTGCTTTTTAGATAAATCCTTCAAAATGTAATGAAAATTGACCTCATTTGAGTGAGTCGACTCACTTACTTGCCGATGTAACTGAGGCGATTCGATACATTGTTTTCTAGAAAGGTTATGGGTCCTCCCTCTTCTTCTTCTTTTATGAATTGCTAATAGTATCTACATAGAGTCTGGAATCAGTAACAGTGAACTGAATAATTGGATTTGATACAATGACTTTCGGAGAAGCATTCACTCCTTCTTCTTTTTCTCTAAAGTAGGGATAAGTGGGCAATAAACTGCGATTTTGGTTTGTGAAAGTTGACTCTCTTTAGTGAACCGACTCACCCACTTAGGGAAGTAACTGAGTCAACTATAAACATTGTTTTCTGGTGAGGTTATTCCTCCTTCCTTCGCTTTAACTCTTAAGAAGTGATGAGTAAGTAATAGAGATTATGTTTTGGGTAAACAGTCTCATTAAGTGAGTCGACTCTTCCATTCAGTGAACTAATTGAGTCGATTTGATACAATGACTTTTGAAGAACTATTTCGTTCCATCTTCTTCGTTAACTCTTAAGTAGGGATCAATAGGTAATAAATAGAGACAGTCCTGTGAAAGTGAACTCTTTGTAGTGATTCGGGTGAGTCGACTCACTACTCGGCGATGTAACTGAGTCCGTAACTCCTCCTTTCCTTATTGCTCTTAGACATGCAGGAGTGAGTAATATATAGAGATAGGGTCTTCGATACGTAGCTTCACTTTAATGAGTTGACTCACCTATTCAGTGAACTAAATGAGTCAATTTGATATAGTATTTCGAAATGATTGCGCGTGCTTCCCATTTGCTTTAAGGAGGAAATGAGTGTTGGGAAAATTGACTCTTTGCAGTGATTCGACTCACTAACTCACAGAGTCGATTTTTTTATTGGAGAAGTGTTGCTTGTTGCTCTTTTGCTGCAGTGATTCTACAGTGATTCTACTCATTTAGTGAATTTACTCATGGCATCAAAAGACCTCACCCAACTGTACTTTCTCTTCTTTAATTTAAGAAGCCCGGATGCTTGGATATTTTTAGATACTGAGTCGACTCATGACATTAGTAAATAATAGGTAAGTCAATAACAATTTGAGAGTGAAGTCTTATAGTCTTAGAAGACTATGTTATGTATGTATGACCGACTCAGGGAAAGTCCTCAATTCAGCCTCTCGGTCTTGTGGGAGTTATAGGGACTCTCGGGGATCTTTTGCTGTGCTTACCGTAGAAATAGATGTCAGTAAGAATCATTAGAAAGAACAATTCAATTGGACATCAAGCAGTTGTGATCCTGTCCCCTCTGCATTCAAGTTTACTAAAGTAAGTTAACTTTGTTTCTTCAACTCAAAATTGTGCAAAAAGGATAGAGATTTTTGGATGTGTTTGAGGCATTTGAGATGTAAGTTCGTCGCGTCGCTTTGCTGGTACAGGTGATCCTTAGGCTTCTTCTGCTTTAATTATACCAAATGACTTGATGTAAATTGTCTCCTGGGACACGAGCTTCCACCTTCGGATATTGGAAGTCGTTATGCCTCTTTTAGTTGCTGTTTCATTCATAACACTCGTGAAAATGTTAACCTTTCAATGACAAACGTTCACCTATCTCAAACGACAGACTGTATTCTATTTAACTCACCGTGAAACATAAAAAAACCAAAAAAAAAAAAAAATTGCAAAGCCAAGTTCAACAACCCACACCAAACCTACCTCATTAGCGGAAGCAAAAAACGAGCAAGCATGCTCCATGATTAATGACCTGTCTCCCATTCAGGGTCAAAATGGCCTTCGTCTGACATTTTGCGGCATACCTACACGAGTCAGCAGTTCCGTTACCCCAAAAGCCGCCATTCCTATTTGATGGGCAAACTCTTTAAAGCAAAAATTGTAACAAATGTTATCTTTCGCCAAACACAAGCGCTAAAATTCAATTTATCTAACAACATGCAACACAACAACAATGAGAAAAAGATACTGCTACAGCATTTGAGTTAAGTCAAAATGTAAACGACCTTAGAGATAAACAACCAACAGATGATGATGGACTAAGAATAAAAGAATAGACGCGCTACAGAAAACCAGAAGACAAAAAAAAAAAAAAACAACACACATCATCACTAAACAATACACAACGAGTTGGTACAACTTCACACGTAATAAATCATCAGCTGGAAGAAGATATAACCATAGATACATTATACAGATACTTGTCGTCATACTGCTTTGCCCCTTGTTTGGATGGAGTTTTTCAGTCTGGTTTCTTTTACACTTATTCGAATGCAATAATCTTTCATTGAAGAAGGAAGGAAGAAGGAAGAAGAAGAATGATTTTCTCTCTCTACACTTCAATGCCAGTTTACACTTCACTTGCCGCATGAGACCTACTTTAAGCGCAGCGCAACATTCATGCGCTGATAACCCTAGCGCAACACAGTTGAGTAGAAACAGAAGCCAGATGCAGCAACATCATCTGCGAAGGCTGGTTAGGTTTTAGAAATCGGAATCGGAATTGAAATCCAACAGAAATACACATAGAGTACACAGGAAAGAACAAAAACGAGTTCAATAAACGCTCTAACCACCAGCAATACCACCACTCAACTCTTCCCTGTAAAGTTGGAAAGCAGGGAATACCCCCGGGGCATTCTTCTGAGGAACAAGGGCAAACAAGAGCAGTGTCTTTAAAAACTAGGTACACACATACTCGTAGACACACTTCTATGGCGCGCTGCTGTAATGTTCTAGTAATCCCCAACTAGTTTTCCTTGCGAGAGTGTATCTTCTAGGTTTCTGTCAATTTTGCTGAAAGACTTTGCACATCCGGAGTACGGAAGAAGAAGAAGAAGAAAAAAAAAGTGTACCTCCGGTTGATATGCTATACTATACTTGTCCCGCATGCAAGCAAGCCACTTTGGGAGGCACAAATGTTGAGAATATTACACCGGAAATTGTTGGATTATAGCCCCCATTCAGCGAAGAGTATCTACGTATCTACGGGTTGATTTCTTATGTTTCTCTTGAAAGTAATCACACACCTCGTAAGGCGGGCTTACCAACTACCCTCTCTCCCCCCGTGTGAATTACTTCTAATTGCAAAATTATTCTCTTTTTTTTCCTTCGTCTTTCTGCTGTTTGATGTATTTTTTGTTTCGTTCATTATAAGGGTCACGTTCTAGCTGTCACATTGAGTGAATGTGGATTTTCCTCTTTGAGGTGATTTCTATTTTTTTTTTATTTTTAATTCAAAGTTTGAATGACATTTTGTCATTTGAATTTTCAATTAATTCTTCTTCTTGAGGGGAAAAGTAAAATTGTGCAAAAAATAGACAAGAAGTCGTACGGATTGTAGGGCAGGGATATTTATGCAATATGGCTCGCATTTGCATGGAAATATTTGACTAATGAACTGGGAAGGGGTTATTCTCTATACCTACTCAAACAATCAGGGAAGTGCACTCTAAAAGATTTAGCTATTTGTTACTTGGGATAGTTGACATAAATTTGAAGCAATCAGTGAAAAAAAGCATCTTTGAGGACAGAAGTAGGAGCTGTTAATGCGAATGGGAGGTCTTAGAAATCGACAGAGATGGAAGTGTGTCCCCATAAACTCGTTCCTTCCATGCTGAAGATCAGGGGGGTCGCAATGGGTTGTACCCTAAACAACACCCTCATCACCACGGCCTCGTCAGAGTTATTCCTTCGGGAGCTATTTCATCATCACCACAGAGTATTGTGCCCCGTGAGGATTTCTGGTCTATCCATACAATTATTTCTTTTCTGGCTTTTTCAAACGTTGGCCATAGTGCCTTGAAATGATGTAGCTTGTAGCTTTTGCCCTTCTTCCAGCATAGCGAGATATTCGCAGAAGAATCGGTTTGATCCGAGGTCGATGTCGAGCCTCCTCATGCTAGTTCATAAGCCTCTTCTTGGTTGGTATTACTTCGTGCTTGAATTGTGTACTAAGAAACCTCAAACTCATCTCTAAACCACTTTAGACGCAGCAATTGCTTTAGCAGCTGTCTTGCTATCGAAGAAGAAGGTGGGAATGTCCTTACCCCAGACACCAGGTGTTTGTTGTCGCTGCCAGGACACCTGCTTCCAAGACACTGCTATGGTTTTGAAGTCTGAATGATTTTGATGGCCAGTTTGGAGCTGTCTGTGAATAGAGCTATGGTATATGACAATTTTTTCCATTCTTACCAGCTGAGTGAAGGCCTAGGAGGAAGGTTTTGTGAAGTCCAGATGTGACGCGATGCAGTCAGGGATAGGTCAATATATTTCTGAAGTATTGAACCTGGCTTACGAATGTACATATGTATGTAGTTTTAATGCGTGCAGTCAGCGTGTAATGGCTAAATTTGTCCTTTTGCATTGACCTGACGGGCAGTGAGCTACTAATTATATGAGCTGGCTCTCTATCAGTCTATCTATCTTGTGTTATTAGATCTTCGAACGACATCAGTGCTTAATTAGATAGTCATTATAAAATGGTGATCTTGCAGGAAGTAAATGTCCGTTCCTCGTTATTTCGACCGTCTAGAAGACTTTGAATGTTGGTTGTCTGTCTGTGAACACCGAGGCTTGAGTTCGACTTATAAGACTGCTACCAAGAAAGCAGGCCTCGGATGACTACCTCAAGGAGGTAAAGCAGATATGTCCGAACTTGATTGCAGCGCAACTGGCTCAATCCACGCTTGGGGCAATCTGTAGTCTCTGCATCATTCGCCATGTAAAATTGTCGACCAAAAGTGACTACAATGCCTTAGAATATTTATGAAGAACTGGATGTCTAGATTAGGCTAAGTAAGTAGGTTGGCTAGAACGAATACTTAGGTCAGAAAAAAGAAATCATTTGCCCTGTTCACAAACAAACCTATCTACTTAGTTACTTGCTTCTTTTCTGCATATAAACTAACTTAACTTGTCTGTTAAATACCTAGGCAAGCTGGTTGTGAAAGAAGTAATTCCCCAGCAGTTGTTCTAAGTATGCAGATCCGGGTAGCATGCTTTAGAACCAAATTTTTTGTTTCGTCAGGCACTATTTCTCCACATGGTGCTGCAGAGTATAGTGCCTCGTCATGATACAGAATTATCTTCTCTCCTTTGGTTTAAATATCTCGGTCCTTGCTTTGTCAAAGGACAGCCATAGTTTTCTTTTAGTCGCAAAAGTGTCAATGGAGGTCTGTAATAACCTTTTGCCCCTGTGCTGACAGCTTAAGTGTGCAAGTTGTAATATCCACAGAGAGGTAAGCTTCATCTACTAACACTGTTGATATTTTCCTTGTTGGTATATCAGTCTGTTCACTGTCTAGATCTTCCGAGAAGGCGCCAGTATCAACTCCGGCTTTGGGCTTGGACGCTCTATATCGATTTCTGTTTGATATTGGTGCTTATAACTTATTTGCAGCTGCACTAAATGGGTACTTGGTCATTAAGAGAAGATGACAGCTCAAATTTATTAAGCCGTTATATTTACATACTCTACGTGGCTAAGTAATTTGATTCATGAGGACACTAAGTCCAATCTAAATTCTTAGTCTCCAGCTCTATGTACACTCTTTCAGACATCTTTAGCATGGTATCTAGACGTTGCTTCATAAATCTATTTCCCTTTACCCGTCATTCTCTTCTTTTCTAAACTTAAATCCAAATTGTACCTTAAACTCTAATTATAAACAAAAAAGCTGTCACGGAAGGTATTAAAAACTTATTCCCAAGCAACTCACTCGTATCTCTGTCTACCAATTAAATCCAAATGACGGCAAAGAAAATAAAGGCAAATCGTTTTTTTTTTTTTTTTTTTTGCACTTTAAACCTGTATTCCCCCTTTTGTGCAGAAGAAAGCTTCAAACTTCAACCCTAAGTCTGATAAACACAAAGCAAACGGTTCCCCTAGTATGCTCGAACAAAAACGTGTTTATCTTGTGCTGCTTGTTCTTTAACCCCGACTTTGAACTACTTTATAGATTTATTTTTTGCTTTCAACAATTAAAATATTTTTATTCGTTTTTTTTTTTCTTCATTCTAGGAATTTAATGCTTAAGACAACTTTGCAACTCCAGCACAATACACTCAGTCCAAGTACTTCCCAAGAAAAAAAGAAAAAAAAAACTTCAACTGCAAGTCGACGAATTATTTTTGTTTTTAGTGTTTCCTACGCAAGATATCAACATTTTTTTGCCAAATGATAACAAAACCACAAAACATTTCTAAAATAAAACGGAAAAACTAAAAGAAAAAAAAAAAATCGAAAAAATGTCGAATCGACGAAATAAATTTCAACTCTTTGTGGTGTTTCTAGTTCTAAAGGAGACTTAAGAGAGTATCTCTAAGTGTAAAATCGCGGAGGAAATTTAAAAGAAATTAATCTACGTAACAGAGAAAAGTTTAATTGAAATAGTGTTTATATTTTTATTGCGAAAAAAAGTGAAAAGAAAAAGTTCAAGATACGCGTGTTGCGTCCATCGGAGTGATATATCGCGCGCGTTTTTTGCTTTCTTTTTTAATTTAATTGCATTTTCAATCTGTATTTGTTTCTAAATCGAAAAAAAAAATCAATTTGTCAACCAAAAGATACTTCTTGGTTTTAAAAAGAAAAATATAAATACGTGCACCATGGATCTTAGTTTGGAACGCGATGGCTCTGCCCTTGGGAGTTTGTTTCAGCAAATTATTGCTGACATGAAGGTGAGTTGTGTTTGTTTTTTTATTTTTTGCTTATTATTATTTTGTATATTTTTAAACCGGTAAAATACCGTAAACAAAAACAAGATGGCAGATGTAAATGCGGGCTAAAAGCATTTGCATCACAATTACACAGATGGTTTCGGTCTGGTTATTGAATTTTGGTAACCGGAATAGATTTTATCTGTGAAATGATGTTATCTTAATGGAATGACAATGTTTGTGCTTGAGAGTGTCGTATATGCCATAATACGCACCTTGGAATTGATTTGAATTGATGAAATATTGGCCTTAATTGACGTTTAATATGCGCAGTTAGTTCTGGGACTGGTTTTCTCGAATCTGTAGGAATTTGTATATGATAGATGTTTTGAAAAGGAATATTGTCAAAAAACTGAATAAATATGACTAACATAAGTGCCTTGATTCTAGTACTAGATGCTTTGATTCGAAAGGAAGGACTTAATTGGTGTTGTAAAAGGCAGACCTTTCTTCATTCTTACTATGAACGATCTAGAGATGATCGCTTAGCACTTCTCCCTTACCTTCAACGATGGCGATAACAAATCTTTTAAAACTGTTTTAGCGCTACATGACAGTAGGTCTCATTCAAAAAGACCGAAGCAGTTCCTCAACTTCAGATCACCATAAAACATAGGCCTAGAGAAATCATAGAGAAATCCCATTTAATTTTGTGCACTAGTATTTACGTAATACTTGAACAAATAAACAACAAACAGAGAAAAACAACAGACATTCTAGGATTTCTGTAAAAAAAAAATGAAGAAATTGGCTCCAACAGCACCAAGTACGGCTGCAAAAAAGAAAAAATACTGTGAACTATAAAACTGAATCCAAAAAAGTAGTTACAGTTTCCCTCAAGAGAGAGAACACAATCCTTATAGAATATGGATTCCAGTGTACTGTGTAAAGTTGCTTATACATATGCGAATGAAAGAGACAAAAATGTTATTAGAAAATCCAGGTTCTGAATCCTGCAGTACCACGCCCACGTTTGGTCGGGGAAAGTCTGGAAACCGAAGATCATATATCAATCAGTGGGGCAACTGCAAAATTATACTCAGTGGCAGGCTTCTAGGTTCGAATAGGTAAGGTAGTTAGGTGAAGGGCTATCCTGATAAGAATCTTAGACTAAAGTAATGTGATACAAATTGAGAAACCGGAGAAGTTACCGGTTACTCAAGAACCCTAACTTATCTCAGAAGAGAGTCTGAAGATTTAAAGTGCCTGAAGGGGCTAAGTAGGGTGACTGACTCAATGCAAACTCTGTACTCTCTAGGTATGATGTGGTCTAGATGATTGTGAAGGTAAAGGGTGCATAAGAACATTAGATTGGCTGATTCAATTGAACTCTTGGTACTGTTCGTCAGTTGTTGTTGGCTAGGTAGGGTGACTGATTCAATGGAACCCTTCACACTTATTTCAACCTTGGAGATTTTGGCGTCCATAAGAGCAGTAGAGCTGGCTAACTCAATCAATCTTTGTTACTGATATACAGACGTGATGTTATTTGTTTACCAGTGTCAGTCAGTAGGTTCAGAGGAGATCACTTGTCCCGTTCATGGGAAGTAGACCGAACGATAATAGATGCTGATAGTGACAGATTCTATCGAACCTAGAACTGTAAGGTGTTGTATCAGATTAACCAGTTTAATTTTCATACCGATCTGTATAAAAAGGAGTATCTAGCGTAGCTAGTGTTGGAAATGTACCAAAGAGATAGAGGTTGTGTTCCTCTTCGTCTCTGCCACGTAATGTAGCATCTGTCCATAAATTTGTAAAGAGATTCTCTGCATTGTTTTACCAAATTTTGATTGGTGACTTACAGACAAAGAGAGTCTGCACACTGCATCACGAATAGCCAAGGAACGTGACATGGTTACTATCTGAGGGTTCGAATCCTAGAGAAGACTGAAAGTTCTTTTCTCCCATTGCTTCTCCTCTGGCGAGCATCTATTCCTGTGTTCAGAAAGTTTCACGAACAACACCTACGTCCCTGGGCCTGGGGGTCCTATGGGCTACTTGTGGCATTAACCAGTTGAGGTACTTCTTATGCATCTCAAGTAAAAGTCAAACTGGTGATTGTTAAATAAATACGATTTACAGTGTGTGCAACACCTTTGAAAGGATTTTTAATTGTCCGATAAGAAATGCAATAACGTGAATGTATTTTGTTTTTAAAAAAAAGGGTTCAACAACTGGAGTGCTCCTTCACTGTCCATTTAATGGTCATATATTCATCTCAGGAACTACCTACAAATAAATTTTTAATGGCAATTTCAATAAAAAATGTTTTATGATTGAAAAATTTCAAAATACTTCTTCTTATAGCTTGAAAGCAATTACATGCTCGTATTTCTTAAGCGGCAACTCAACCACAATAAACGTTTGTGCGCTCCGGATGAAAGGAAAACGCATTACAGTGCTGCTGTGCGACCCTCCCTAAAGCCATGTTCTACACCATTTTTTCGGGTGTCAAACTAAAAGTCGTAAATTACTTTTCATGACACCAATAAAAAAAAGAAAGAAAACTGTTTCTGACACGAGATTTTTGTTCTAAGTAAAACTTTGTCACTTTTTTCATAGTTTCACTGTGTAAAACAAGGAAAACAACAATGAAAGCGAAACAAAAGCCCCCACCGCTACAAAAATAAGGTCATCTGCATCATGCCAAAGGGATTTGGTTTGGGGGGTGGGGGGAGAGAGCCACAATCAGAGTCTCTAGGTGTTTAAGAAGCAACTCACTCACACTTCAGATGGGGGCTCTTTTGAAATATTTACCTCCGTTTAATGGGTGAGCCCCTCTTTTACATGTCAATAAGCTACTTTGTTGTACGGATTGACTGAATGGAAGTGATTGTGAAAAAAAAAAGAAAAGCCTTATTTCTGTTGATGTTTACCTGTCAGATAAACAACATCAGCGGCAAAAAAAAAAACCAAAAATCAAAGATACAGATGCGCGTTTGACGTTCAAGAGTGTGTGCTGCTGTCACTCAGATGGAATTAAGTTTTTTTTTTCCGTTTACACGCACAACAAACCACATTAATTGCGGTGGCGCATCCACTGATGATCCGCTCAGATACTTCTGTGTACTGATGGCTGTGTGTGTGCTTAATGTCCAATAACTCACATTTCCGGATGGTAAGCCATAAAAAGCAATTTAGTAATGGTCACAGTGTATCTGTGTATTAAAATTTAATTACATTTGTTGGAATGAAGAGCACTTATTATGCCAAGTTAGTCCCTGCAACATGTGATGCAACTATTATGCATTGGTCCGGTCTGGCTCTGCATTGGTTTTGCACATGCACTTCAATGGAAATGGTTTTCAATAAATGCTGTATAGTCCTGTAAAATCCAAGAGCCTTGTCCGATTAAATAAATCTAAATCAATAGAAAGAAGTATGTAGTCGACGTTGGGCAGTAATTTGACCAGTTTTTCATTACTCACATAAGGAAGGACAGGGATTGATCCATTCTGTTGCGCATTGGGGAAAAAGCTGTCACTTGTTGAGAGTAATCCCGTTCCATATTCATCTACTTAACTTGGTGTACTGCATAAAAACCACCCTGAGGGTTTGAAGAAGTTTATAACCTTGTCCGTTGGTTTACTAGAAAAGGTGCCACAGACGTTGTTTCTGATGTGTTGTAGACCAAAATGCCCAAAAAACTTGCTCATGACTCCAACCTCATTAGAGAGGTCGTCTTCATGTGGCACTGCAGAGTGTTGTGTTAAGAGTTCTTCTCTCTGTCCGTCTGGCTCCGTCAAATGTCGACCACATCTTCCTTGTAATGATTCAAGTTTCAAAGGAGGTACTCGCCTTTTTGACGCCATGACTGCTTTGAGTATAAACAACATTACTGAATCAGCAGCTTTTTCGTCGCCTTCCTGTCCCCCAAAGCGATACCTCTTACGTTGTGTTTCAAGAACCTTGAGTTTCTCTCCACACAAGCTTCAACTTTGTTGCGTTGGTAATTTCTTCTGTAGTTAACGGGCTGTTTTGATGCTTGTGTTATTGTTCTTAATGCAGGTTCAAGGGTGGTCATTGTCATTTCAAAGACCTTCGCTTGGAACACGGTATCAGGCCCGCCGATGTTTGGCAGAATCCGAGCGTGAATCTGTTACGCCTTCTTCCTAGAATTCTCGACCTTTTGTTGAGCGGTCCTTAGACCAGATTATATGGTTCCCAACCCGAAAACATGCATATTCCACAGCCTTTTTGCTGGTTATTAGGGCAGCTTCATATTCCACCGCCCTCAACGGATATCTCTTATTAAAAAATATGTTCTTAGGTAGACATTTGTAGAAAAGTTAAATGACTTCCGACCCTTATAAAGTCTATACTTTCCTTTCATCCTCTGCAGTCTAAAATACGCTGCTTTCATGTGTGGAGACCAAGTTTTCTGGCACCTTCTTCGCCTTTTCGAACCAGCCCGCCGTAAGTCGAAGATCCTGTTGGCTGAAGTGCTGTTGCTTTATGTAGCCGAGCCAATGTAGTATCCTGGCTTTTGGACCAAATCGTTTAGGAAGTCTCATTTTCTAGACAGTGGCCTCGAACACACCTTTCTCGAGATATTCTGCGATAAACTCTGAAGGATTGGTTCACCGTAAGTACACATGTCACTGGACTTTAGAGTGATTTCCCCAAGGTAACACTGGGTACTTCAGCTGGTCATAAATAAGTTTTAACGCACTGAACCTCAAGTGCTAGAAAGAATCTTCCTAATTAGTCTACACACCAACCACGTGCCAATTCATGACCTAAGACTCAAACCATTCACAACATCATTTCCTTTTGTTGTTAAATAAAGTTCTCATGGCATAGTGCGTCTACTTTAGATCGGAATTATTGTAACCTATTTGCGAAATTATTGCTAAAAATCTTCCCAACTAGTTGATACACTAACCACGGCCCAAGTTCATCACCCAATACTCAAACCACTCGCGAAATTATTTCCCTTTTTCAAAATAAAATTCCCATGGCACATTTCGTCTGCTTTAGCTCGCATTGAATGCAAATTTTCTACGAATCTATTGCTCCGTAACAACACACTGATTCTGCTATTGTTTTGAGTTGTGTAAAGATGGTTCAATATTTTCATAATGTATCTGAAGCTTTCATGGGAAAAGTATACATTTTCCCCCGATTATGCAACATGCTGGTGCTGCATCCCATTATACTCGTATTCCTCGAAAAATATTTTATAGCAATCAGCTAATGGTTTGTTGTGGCTAAATAGTTTCACTATCCGAATTGTAAACGCGTTTTTAATCAGCACTTAAAGTGGCACTGTTTTTGAATCCATTAAAAGCGAGTTACAAACATGAAATACACACCCAACTAAAAAGTCAATGAAGCTTTAGTTATAATCATATTCATAGAGAGGGGCAGTAAATTTTGTTTCAATATAAGTTGTGGCTTAAGCACGTGCTGTGAGAGAATTTTCAAAATTAAATGCAATAAACTATACTCGTCTGCGATAGGCCTATAGGTAGGTGATTACCAACTCTCTGGCACCCATGAAGGCTTTGGCAGCAAAAATAGATAATATAAATACGCCTCACGTTGCGTGCGAATCCTCCCCCCTGTGAGAACGATGATGCTGTGTTCTTAGATACACATACCTACTAATGCCAATGTTCCGACCTTACCTAATTAAATTTATCGCATTTTTACTTTCGTTTTCGGCAAACAGAAATAAATAGATACTTATCTGCTGGCAGGCGTGGGCTGTGATCTAGTACCCATCTGCTTTATCGGTGTTTTGAAACGTGTGGATCCATAAAATTAAAGAAATCGATTCTAGAATCCCCTTACTCACAAAGTTCTTTAGTTAATTTGAACGAAGACGTGCGGAATTGGTAAACACTTCCCATCGGAAGAGTAAAACACTCTTTCGAACTATTTCATTAGGCTTCACCCTCGCAAATTACATCGCGTATCTGTGGTGGGTACCTAATTAAATGAGAATATCTGCGTTGTGTGACAAATCAGGCACAATACGGGTGTAGCTAGCAGCTCTCATGGATGTTTCATCGGAAACGTATCGTTTCACAATTTAGATTAAGTAACTATTGTTACTGATTGGAGTACAGTGAGTCTTATATAACCGACAGCCATGGGAGAGTTATGAAAACATTTCAAACAAACAATGAGAAGATATATTTTTATTTTTTGCGACAATTGGCCACAATTGCAATAGATACTTGAGTGAAGTTTTCACTTTCATTTTTCGATACAAACACAAACAGATATTGCGATATTGGAAGATTGTTTGTTACTAAATGTATAATGGCATACTTTTTGCGTTCGTTTGATGTACAACATTAGTTTGTTGTTTTAAGGAAAAACAAATAAGTAGAGCGCTACACGAGTCGATTGTATTGTTTTGATTATTCAGCTTTTTTTGGTGCGGAGTGATGCGACATACTACACAACGATTGGAGTTTTATTCAAGTTCTCAGGTCGTGTTATCTTACTTTTTTGAGACCACCTTGTTTGAACTGCAGTCTAATTTTTTCTAAGTTGGATACACACAACCTTGAGAAGGTTTAAGGAGTGAAGGGATGTATTGTGAAATGAAGACGTCTTTACTTCATGGTGGCCAATTGACAAATGTACTGTGACCAGCTAAGAACGATAGGAAAACAAATTGAAATAAAACATCAACAGTGTGAGATATAAAATTGGTTCTGGATTGATTTTGAAGCTACAATTATGCCATTTTGGGTGAATTATCACATTATTTAAACCAATTTGTACGTTATTAGTGTGGGTGCCGTGGCGCAGTGGTTAGTGCGCTGGACTACTGCGCAAGTGGTTCCAAGTTCGAATCCAGAAAAATACCATCAAACGTTTTTTTCACGGCCCCACCTCTTCCGAGTGTCTGACAAACATTCAAGAGTATTACTGTCATGAGAAAGCTTCTCAAAAACCCCTCTGCCCTTCGGATACGGCATAAAACTGTAGGTCCCTTCTGTATGTGCAGAAATGTATACCACGCACAACATGTACAGTTGTGAGAAGCTAGGTCTTGGCCCTCTATGGGCTGCTTTATGGCCTGATATTTATTTATTTTTTTAATTTGTACGTTATTATGCCGGCAATAGCGTCTCGATTGCTGGCCTCGAGATCGTCCAAACCAGTTGGTTTGTAAGCTAAGGACTTGTGGCTCCAGAGAAAATAATCAAGTGGTACCAAGTGCCATGATCGCGGCGGCCAATTAATGAACGCTGAGACGCCAAATTTCTCCTTCAAAACTTCGAGACTTGCATCGCTTTGTATGACATATAGCGCTGTCTTGTTTTCGCACAATCAGCAAACGTGAAACTATGTACAATGAAATGACAAACCTTTCTGAAAATTTTGACAACTTGATGACACTGGTAACTTTGACAGCTGCTGAGACAGAACAATTGGAAAAAGCATCATTGCTATCTGGTCACCCTTTATTTGAATTCATGTCTAACGTCAACTAAAGGGGGAAGCATTTGATACAGAAAGAGAGAGGGAGAGGGAGTACACTCCTGTCAATCCACTGTTGTGACAGTAGAATTCAATTCCATGTCATAACACCATTTTACTATATCTAATTATAGCACATAAAACCAAATGAAGTCCTTGTTAACAGAACACATTTCCTAACACAATTTTCAAAACCGGAAAATGCCCTTAAAAAATCAATAAAAAAGGGTAACAACAAAGTGTATCACCGCCACTTCCGAGACGCGGCATTTCGTTTGACAAAAAAAGTCTACAAGTACACCACAAGGATTCATATAGACTCTCTATAGATAGACTGTAAAACTTCATCGACATTAGAAGTCTGAAGTGTCTCCCCTGAGGCACTTCAACTATTCTTCTTCTCACCACAACACTTTGTTCTATGTCTCAATTTATTGTAATAACTCTCAATAGATATTTGTCCCTTCTAAAAATACCACGCACAACTAAATTTCTTAGAAAAGGGATTCGAAGAACAAATGTCCTTGTAAGTACAAAGTAAACAAAAAGAAAAAACCAGAACAAGATATAAAACAAAAGGCAAGAAAATGAATAACATAACAAAAAAAAACTAGGAATGAGAACACCTGCGATTCGGCATCCTTTGTAATTCGTTTCGTTTGTTCCAGTCTCCTCTACCGCCTCTCATGCTCCTTCTCAATTATAGAACATGAACACAGAGCGCATCCGTCCTTTCGCACATTCTGCGCTGCAGGAAACAGTAAAAGGGAACTTCTTCTTCGTCTTCTAACAATGTTACTTGTTAAATGTAATAATTTCGACAAAACTTGTATCTTTTTCCCCCCCCAACCGAAGGGAAGACGCATCGAAGAGGAAGAGCCTTTATTCCTCCAGGCGCACACACTGTGGCAATATGCGGTGTGTGACTTGAGCGAGTTTTATTTTGGGATTTTACAAATACGAAGACGAAGAAGATGTTTTTTTTTATTTTCAAATGATAATTAATCCAAAAAGGAACAGGAGTTGTTGTTTTTCTCTGAAAAGTGGAAGTACCCTTAGAGAATATCCGCAGGAGACATAGATTGACGACGGCTGTTTATCAGTTTGAATATCTTAAGTGAATGCCGCTTTTCGGAAGTGGTGTGGTGATCCATTTTATTGTTATAACTCTTTTTTTTTTTTTTTTTATGGGATTTTTAAGGTAATCTTCCGGTTTTGCTAAAAGGGTGTGAGGAAATGTGTGTACTTAGCAATGTCATAAGGAGGTTAAATGTGTCAATGATTAGAGCGAGAGACACAAAAAAAAAGATGAAACAATGTTTTGGCAATTTTGACAATTTTGACACCAAGAAAGTTAGACGATTATGGAGGTTTTTGGGGTGAAATTTTAGCAGAAGATTGGAGCTTATGTTAAGATGCTTAATTAGAGGTTGGATGCATGTTCAACTTCAGGATGGCATACCACCTGCTAGAGCGCAGTTTGAAAGCCGAAAAAGGGTGAGGTTCAATGGTTCTAAAATTGGTATTCCTAGTGTGTGGCGACACTGTCTTAGAAGTCTCGTTTGGTTCACCGACAGTTGCGGCCATTCGGTCATAGAACGAAAGGTTTGGTGCACAAGTCCCGACAGAGAACGGACAAGCAATTAGTGTACTTCAACGCGAAAAAATACAGTGAATTATAAATGAATGCAAAAAATACATACAGTACTTTTCAGTTTATCTTGACACCATCCAATGAGTATAAATATTGATATCATTACGTACGTATGTATCACACTTATTCCAAGCCCAAATCCATGTCATTGAGATCTGCGCGGGATACAATCTTCTCAAGAGTATTTAGTGCAGTGGAAAACATATTTTCCAAGGTAGCCAAGTCACATTTAGGGCTTTGTCGGCCAACTTAATGGACTCAAAAACGGTTAGACACAATAGGGTAAAGCTTGCGGTCTCTATTGCGAATCAATCTCTCTGTCCATCGGCCTTTGTCAGAGTGAATTCATCTGTATTGCCTCTCTTCGACGCTTTTCCTTGATACCTACTTCTGTACCTCTTCGACTTGTGACTGTTAATAACTATGCCCTGCTGGCTGGATTGTGCCGAAAGCGCTGTATACTCTCAGGGCATCTAAACTGCTTCTGTCTTCCTTCTGTACGAGCTAAGTTGCATGAGGCTAGCTTATATTTGAGAGCCGTGGACCATCATTGATGTCGTAACTCCTACTAAAAGCCATCTTTTCTTCCGATACTTGGCTTAATCTTTGCCAGAGCAGTCGTTCTCCCTGCCTTCTTAAATTCATGTCGCAGGTGTTGCTTAAAAGTTAGCCTTGCATCTATAGGAACGCCAAGATCCTTGTTTCTCCATGGCTCGTCTGCTGCTGATAAGCACTACTACTGTCTTTTCTTCTGATAGTCGTAGTCCCATTTTGACTAACCAGCCCTGAGCCATCTCTATAGCTTCATTGCAGTCAGCTATCTTCAGTGCTAGGACAAGGACAGTCCAATCTGCCTAGAGGAGCATGAAACATCCAGGCATTTTTATGGATCTGGAAGACTCCACTACTGCAATAGAAACCTGTGTACGCCTTTTAGGTCAATTCTCTGTAGTATCACTAATCCACTGCCACTTACTCGATGACTTTATGATTCAAACACTTATCTACTTCTTGCATCTCACATTGCGTAGCCAAACGTCAAAGCTTGTGAGCGCAGACTCTCACAAAAGTCTCCTGTATCATATCCTTTGCATGGATCCTTCAAGTGGCATTATTTTCCGTATCAGCAAGTCCCATTCAAGCCATCATTCACTGACAATGCCAAGATTTAATAAATCTATTCCAAACAATTCGCCAGACATTCTACTTAAACTTTTTTTTTGTTTGCTTATCCGTCTGGAATGAGAGATGAGTTCTTCTGCTATCTCTAATCAAACTTCTTCCCCCAAAAAGAAATAACAATATTCACCAGCCAATTTCCGGAGTTTACCTACCGCAGATTTCATTTTGCCCGAGATTATCTATAACAACCTATAAATCCTCAAATTAAAACACAAAATAACCGCCGCCGTCGCAACAAAAGAAAAAAATTCCTAAAAAAAAAAAAAGAAAACTTTTTGAACTTCTTCCGAAAGTTCATGAATAAAAGAAAATTAAAGTTCCAACTGATAAGAGAAAGATTCAACAAAGGCTAAAGGAAAGAAATAGCCCACCTTGTTCCAAACGAACGACGACGACATCTGTGCCTCTATCTAAAAATAAGAGTATCTTTTGCCGGTCTCGGAAGTAAACAAAGTGCGTGCGTAAGTACACAACTTCATCATAGAAATGTATCTTTACTTTTTTTTTGTTTTTCTGAATTCAACTTGCGATACATGCCGGTCTCTTGAACCCTCCAGATAGAAGATGGGGAGATTCAACAAAGTACAAATATACTCCCCCTCCACTATCTCTTTGTAGATACATATTATTGTTGACAGAGTCATTGACTCTAAAGCGGGCATCCAACTATAATGTGCCGCCACTTGACTGTGTAGTTAGCTGCGTGTGATCCACGCTGATAACATCTCAAACAAAACACACACGACAGCGATAAACCCCAATTGAATCGTATAGAGCAAATGTTTTTAGCTTCACCAAATATTGTGATGGTGGACTAATGGTTTGGTTACCTAATCCCAATTTGAGTTGACATCACGAACTGCAAAGATCTGCCAAAGGATACAAAATCACCATTCTCTCCAGTGAACACCAGAAGCTTGAAGGCATTGTTCCCCATGATATACATAGATACGATGATGACCGCAAGTTGTGCGAGGCTCCACTCGTGCGCTTTTGGTTCCTACTGGAGGTACCTGGTACCAAAATTGCATTGCACCAAGACTATTCAATTGAAGACGACTAGGACTGTATAGTTGTGCTACTGTTGGCAGCTACTGCTGACATTTTTGTGGTGCAGAGCACGAACAAAGTCGGGGGGAAACAGCACAATTCCAATGATGTTTGTCTTTATGGGAAGTTTTTTTTTTGTAATTTTTGTGTCCTGAATTATCCGAGCATTGAATTTGGAGAAAATAGTTCGAGTTCGAAGGTTGGAATGGAGGAAATGTTTCTCTCTCGAAAAAAAATGAGTTAATTGGATCGGAAAGGGAAATGTTCAAGAGATTTAGTCCATTATATCGATCTTGCAGTTGAGTTATTCAATTGTATAAACTTTTCACATTGCTGAAATGCTGGAATGCTGAATGGGTCTAGGCACAGGATGAAGTCTGGTGGAGAAAGTTGAAGAATTTATGTTCATACCATTCTACTTGAATGAGTTGTGTTGTAGGATTTAAAGGAGGGAATTGGGCCGACAACTATTGCACTTATTTCCATGGTTGACACAATTCACCTTAACGTAACGCATTCTACCTTAAGTTAGATTGTGTTGACGGAAAGTGTTAATAGCTCACTTAGACCACTCTAGGGCCAAAATGTTGATGGGAACACAACCACAACAATGAAACTACTCAGAAATGTGTATAAATCTCCGTAGTCTGTTCAGTGTCTCTTCCGGCCAGTACTGAATATTGACACAGTAGGTGACGAATGGGGTCTATTTCCTATTCGTTTCTCAAACTTCTACAGATGAGCTATGTCTAGTCACAGTACCCTGTCACTACTCTAATGACTGTTCATGTATCGCTGCAATCATTCTATGTCCCAAGATCCTGTCCTGTCCGAAGCCAGTATTGAGGACTGGGAAAGTTGGGCTTATATTCGCGCCGCAGTTGAAGTTCTAATGTCATTGCATCCAACGGCTATCTATGACACATAAATTGTAAGATAAGTGTCGGGCAAGCTCACCAAAAGTGTGGTTGATACCAGAAGCCACTCCGTCATAGGCGATAAATAATATAAGTATCAAGAGGAGGCAGGGTTTTACAATGCATCAAGCGCAGACCTAGGCTTATTCGAGAAAACTCCCGTACAGCCCAAG
Source organism: Chalcosyrphus nemorum (assembly GCA_949716465.1). NCBI lineage: Eukaryota > Metazoa > Arthropoda > Insecta > Diptera > Syrphidae > Chalcosyrphus > Chalcosyrphus nemorum. The sequence goes on from OX454332.1 coordinate 84,521,579, forward strand.
CATGCCGTCTTTTGGAATCTGTTGCACGTTTTAATCTTTTCCCGCCAAACAAGAGATACATAATCTATGAATGACAGTATAGACCTCAACGACCTTATGTGGTGACAAGCCCCATGTTTTGGCAATTGCATCCTTACACTGAAATATGTCTTTGACGTCTTCGATTCGATTTGCTTGAACCAAAGAACTGTTTTCAACATATTTCGCTTCCCTTAAGACCGGGATAAAGATGCCTTTTAGTACATTGCTCAGGCTTGATCCGACAGAAATTACAACATCATCCTCATATCCTTAAGCATGTACGTCAGGCTAGTTGAGAGAGTCAACCATAACAGAAGGGGCGACAGTCCTCCGCCTTGCTGACAGGCTGTGTTTAGCACTGATATCGGCCACAATCCACGTCCACAACCAATGATCTATTCATTTGCATTGCTTAGTCCACAACGTGAAGTGAAGTAGCATAGGTTGCATTGTCAAAGACACTGTCTATGTCGACGAATGTGTCATTGTCCTTCCTATAGAGCGCACATTCAATCTTAGCAGGCTCACAGGTGATATTATATTCCAACATTTATCCTCTCTGGGTGGTGTCCAAATTGACTGCGGAGAGTTGTATGTGACTTTTTTGCATTCGTTTACAATTCACAGTATTTTTTTCGCATTTGTGTTTAAATACATCCAATGCTTTAATGTTGTTCCTGTTGGGTGGATCAGCTTGGAAATTGAACATCGAACCTTTCACTCTAGGCCCGAATAAGCTACCTCTACACTGTGGCCAGCACCATATCAAATGGGAATTGGTATCTTTTTTTATAAAGAAAAAAATAAGTGGCTCTATTTCCAATAATATCCAATTTTAAAGTCTACATACAAAAAAATCAACCAGTCACTGGTCCACTTACTCGTAACTACAGCATCTAACTATACATACATATGTACATATCTACAGATGACCGTACAAAATTCCATCGCTGACATCATGTTGTTTGTTGTTAACATAAATCTTGGGCATAAGTCACGGTTGCTGTTCAACAAAAAAAAAACAAGAAAATAAAATTTATTAAGACTAAAATATTAAATAAAAAAAATAATCTGTAGCGGAAATACATATGTATATAAGTATGTAAGTGCGAGTGTTTTTTATTTGACCTTGGTAAATAAAAAAAAAAAAAACAACACGCCAAACCAACAACATCAGTGTAAAACTGCTGCAAGAGTACTTTGAACAGGTGCTGTCACGTCATTTAGATGGTGACTCTTTCTTTCTCTGCGCACGGTATTTAAACGTATAAACGTCATTGAAATGAAGTATGAGCTCGGTCGACCGGAAATGTCATGGAGCTGGTGTTTAGTTTAGATGTGTGTTGTTTTTTTTTTCTATGAGTAATTGATTTGATATGCTTAGCGGATGGCGTCTGAGTAGCGACATATATATTTTTTTTTTATTTATTTATTGTCATTGAATTAACACTTTGTGTAGGCGTCAACCGAATCGAGTGGCTAGTTGAGTTGATATACCGGCAATAGACATGATGTATTCATTTAAATTAGTTTCCCATATCGACTGGCGTCTGTGATGGGCTAGAAATGGAAAGTTATTGCTAGTAGGGCGTATCTTATGACGACGGGAAGAAAGTATATTAGTACATACATACTATTTGCAATGGAGGTAGATCCGGTTATCAGAGACACACCAACGGATCACGTGGGTAGAGTGGCTAATGATAGGAAAAAGGGCAACAACAAATAAAACACAAAAGTTAACTTTACTTCGAAAGAAAAGTCCAAGAACGCCTTGACCATTCGTGGACCCGCCTTAAGATCTCTTGACGTCTCTTATATATTATTTTGAGTGACTCCGAGAGGGATCACAGGGTTGGGTCCATTTTTGACTCTCATCCACGATCTTTCTAAGTTCTTCTCTGACATTGATTCCTCGTGTCATATATTTGACAAAAATCTGATTCAACTTTAACAACTTCAAGCACTCTCTAAGACCTCCACTCCTCTGCTACCGAATGCCAGACATTGTTCGGTCGTCTCCATTAGCTTTGGGCATAGTTCACAGGTATCATCCTGACGAAGACGCATCTGGATAGCCCGACAACCTATTTCTATGAATGGTGCTGATTGGCATGGTTATATTCATTTTGGCCTGTCTACAACCTTCCACGAATGACCACTTTCTCTGGTGTTTCGTCATTAATCAGATGGTCTACCATTCTTCTGCCAATTGAAACGAATGGTTTCCTATCAAAGAACTCCAAGTTGCTTTGCCAGGGAGTCCGCCTATTCATCGCCTTTCACAACCGCGCCCTCTCACCCAGAGCAGCGTCATCTCATTTCGAGATAGTTCTTCTGACAAGATACCTCCTTTCGCTAAGCCCTCTATCATGGACCTATTGTATAACCAATCTTCTTTCCGGAAGTATCAATGAGTGTTATGATACCTTTCGGAAACATGCACTCTCCTCATTCTGTCCTTGATATCCAGGACTTTCCTATACTTTCCTATGGAATCTCTGTGCAGACAAAGTGCCTTAGGCAGAACGCCTAGGATAGCTTCCAATACGAATATTGTTGTCGTTCGTATTGCAACGACGACCTCTATACATGCCAGACGTTGGATCCTATATAATTGCTTCTCTACAGTAATTGGTCTTCCAGTATGCGAGGCTCCCCATCTTGTCCACTTACGTAACTATTTGCATTGAAGCACCCTTTTTCGACTTCCAGGTCTTCTCTTCTATGGAGAGTTCCATCCGTTGGTGTGTTAATCCAGCATTAAGGTGTACCCCCAGATACTTTATCTTCTCTGTCACCTTAACTGCCGATCCAAAAAGTGTCAAACGTTCAAATTCCAGTCTTGTTCATGGCACCACCCCTTCACCGCGAATCTCTTCAACTCTTCTGAAGAGAGAGTCCACAGTTCAGTTGATAAAACTCTTTCTTTCGGGCAACCTCTGAAAACTCTTCCTCTAAGTCTTGAAGTACCCATCTGAAAATATTTACGGTCCAGCAGTTTGTTTACCCATTTTACCACCAATAGGTTAAGCCAGCGTTCTTCTAAGGCTTCTCTGAGACTTCCGAAGCTTATTTTATCGAAGGCATCGGCTATGTCATCTAGCATATATCTCCTCTTCCGCAACTTGTAAATCCTGGTTCTGCGCTGCTTCTGTACCAGCTCTTAAAACATGTTGTCTACTATTCAAACGAGGTACTTTCAGCGCCGTTCTTTCCACATGAAGTTAGATCGACTGGTCAGAGTTTACGTCTCTGAATTATGCTCTACAATAATGGACGATACACATTATCTTTACAGAGTTATTAAACACTGTCTCGATTATCTTTTGAGCTAATTTATCTCCTTAAAAGCGAACTATCTTTACCACCCTGGATCATAAGCTCTTTACAACTAATTATCTGGCTGAATGCCACACCCCCCTTAACTCGATTATGTCATGCTAATGGTCAAATATGTGGGCAAGGCCAAAACCCCCTAAACTTGATTATGTCATGGTAATGGTTGTACCTCTTTAATCAAACCCCAAATCCCCCTCGAAACCCACTAAGAGCAACTTAATTATTCAACCATGCCATCCAAAAGCTGCTTTCATAGTTACTCACAAATAAGATAAGAAAAACTAATTAATTCCACCAGGAACTCGTCCTCGTCGTCGCAAAATCAACTTATCGAGCTTCTCATAAACTACACTTTCATAATCAATATTCGCCCAAAACTGCCAACGGAAATTGCATCCAAAATGACTTGTATGAGTGGATGTGGATGACAGAGCTATTCCTTGGTGCCGATGAAACCCTCTCAAAGTAATCAAGGACTAACTCACCCTCTCCCTCGGGTTTATATTGGCCATCATCCATGTTCCAGTCACTCCCACTGAACTGAATCGGTAAGACTAACACAATCCAACGGAGGGGAGCGGAATACACTTATTCAATTCGCCAGCAACTTTATTAGCAATTCGTGTTTTGTGAGATTTTCGCGTTTGGATAATACCAAAAAGAGAGAGAGAAAAAAAAAACTCAGAACCAAGGAATCATGTCGGTCCATAATTTCCTTCATGAAAAACGTGCACGAGCATACACTAAACGGTCTTTGGACTCATAAAATATGAACTTATCATGAAATGCAATAAACCAAACGAAAAACGAAAAGAAGTTAGAGTTTCCGTTCCGCTTTGAAGATTCTTCGTAAGTAAATATAAATGAAAAAGAAAAATCAAATTTAGAATGTGAATGTGAAATTCTCCCACCAAAAAAGTGAAAATCCGTGTCACGCAAGTAAACAAATAGAAAAAGTGTCAAATTGATGGGACGTCATCGGTCATGTCAAAATCGAATCGCATCGCACCCGTATTCCGCATTCGTAACAGGTTACAGGTATAGAGTTTTGACAAATGTCATCGCATCAGTCACACCATGGTAAAGTGCTACTTTGTTGAAGCCGCGCCACTGTATGCGACGTTGTGTGCTAAAAATTTCATCGGATTGAGGTCTAATCTGGAGTAGTTTAATTTGGCAGACACAATGGGCCTTTCACATAATTTTACCTGATTCTTTTAGGTGAACAGAACACCTTTGAGAGATTTTTCGTTCGTCTTGTGAATTTGAAATGGAAGAACGATGGCAGAAGATATATTGTATCTCGCGGAATTTGGGTGATCAGTGTTCGAAGAAAAAGATGAAGATTTTAAGCTTATTAGTTACACTTGACGGTGTCGCCCGGAATGGGATTTAGAGGCGGGGAACAAGAAGTTCAAGGAGATCTTTATATATAGATTTGTTGACTATTGTTATAGTTGGGACGTTATGAAGTATGAGTGGTCTCAGGCAAGAGCTGAAGGAGGAGATAGTTAGAAAGGAAGTGGGCATCTGACCACCAGGAATATGTTACTCTACAGAAAGGAATCGGTATAATAATTGGCCAGGATATTTACATTGACCATTTGATCAACCCTTCGATCTTTTGATGCCTCTCAAATTGCTCATAGAATGTGAAGTGTGGAATATATTCATTGTTTCAGAAGTCAGGTGGGAGCAGAGAGAAAAAATATGCTGGCTAGGTTGCAATCCCCTGTGCGGATTTGCCTACCAAAATTGGAAGAGAGAAGAAAGTATAAGTCAGGGTTGGTGTATTAGATTTCAATAGTTATTTTCCATTGATTTTTGCGCTCATTTATAATTCACAATATTTTTTTTTGCATTCATTTTGAAGTACATACAGTACAGCTTTCCAAGCTAGTTATTTAATTTTGTAGCAACTTCGGCTTTGAGCGATGAATCTTTGTTCGATAACCACTACATTGTGACTACTCCCTGTATTAAAACGTATTTTTTGCTTATTAAGGAATGCGATGCCAGAACCGAGAAGTATTTGTTTGCGATAAGAGAATTTATTTTAAAATTTTTTGTTGTGCGTCTTTTGCCATGTGCCCTTGGCCTTGAATAATTCTGGTGAATAATTCCTCGTAAAAATCTGCTGACTAGCCTTACTGAAACATTTCGCTAGTCATTTACTAATTTAAGTGTTTTCTTGTTACTCATATTCTTGGAATTCCTCGGTATGGCACTATGGCAGTCATTTATGGTTTGTGACTGATTGTTAGTTGCTCCAGTTGTATGAATCAAACGTTCTCAAGTCCTTCATTCTGTGTTTCAAAGAGAGTCTTCACATTTAGGAAACTAGTCTGAGTTCGAAAGCTGAGAGGCGGCCACGAGTTTTTAGCGAAGACCACGCTAAAAGCATATAATACCACTTTACTTATTGATCGCAGCGCCACCACCTCACTATCACTCCAACACCACGTTAAAAGCGAAGAACTTAACCACCATCTTACTGATCATAGCCCCACTTTTTTTCTGTTGGCGATTCTTTGTAGATTCTTCGATAAGTCAAACGGAATCATTGCAAGATATTATCTTATTCGCATGTACATTCCACGTAAACATCTCAAGATGCTGTGTCAGGGTTTCTGTTAGCCACTCTACCACTCTAAACTACTGCCCGACGTTATCGCGTCTAAAATTCAATTTTTAAAAGTATAAATATTTCAATTATGCGCTTCATGCAATTGCGATTGAATTCAAAAATAATTTTCATGCAATAAGTCAGTGAATCTAATTAAATATGCAATTTCATTGGTTACTCAACAAATGCCCAATGTTGGTGTTCAATTTTTCGGAACATTAAACCCACACTTCACTAAACACATCGACCATCCCTCATAACTATAAGTACTCAACGCGAAAGTGTAGGCCGTCTCATAAAACCAGCCGCACGAAAATCTACAACAACAACAACAGCAGTACTCAGGCAAACTTTATTATTCAATTTCAATTAAAGCAAGTTAAACATCTGGCAAAAGATTAAGTAATACATATTTCTTATCGACACACACACCAAGTGGCAAACGGAGCGCACTGCAAAGATACATAGATACTTCCATTGCCATATGGTATCACTGTGTAGCCCTGGTAAGCCGACGACGACGAAAACCCTCGGTTGCATGTTGGTAAAAAAAAAATCGCAACGAACCGCTTGCCACCCACTTTAATTGACAATCCTCGTTCGCCACTGGTGTCGGCACTCGAGAGTGCACCACTTCTCTTTTGCAACTGCATAGTATCTGTATACATCTGCATACGAGTATCTGTGTAGCTATTTATTAACGAGTTATTAAATATCAAAGGTTCTTCTGTTCACAGGCGCATACTTTGCGGTTGGGCAAGTGGAAAACCTTTATTACGGTCCCAAATGTACGGTCCCAAGTGCCTGCGGAATTATATCCAAAGTACCAAGAGAAATCGCTTCAAGAATCAATTCATAGCCTCCTCCTCCCGAGTGCGAGAGAGAAAAAGAGTCTTGAAAATTCAATTGTTGTTTGGGCTGGTCTTTAAAGAGTCGAGACAAGTCGAAGGTGCTGTTTGTATAGACGACAGTCTCATTCAACGATCTAAAGTGGAATTAGATACAACTGTTGAATGTCTAGATAGATACACTGTGAGAATTCAACAAGATACATATATTTTTTTTTCGTGTAAAGAAAGGCGCATTGTCACGATGACAGGCGTGGAGATAATTATCCATCGTCTGGTTGCTGTGTGACATGAGTGCTGAGAACAACAAGTCGTCGTCCACCATCCACGAAGAAGCTGGATGATGATGGTGTATACTGTGTATCTTTCACTAGAGTTTTCTGTGTCTTAACGCTCCAATGGTTTTGTTTGATTCCTTTTGGATGAGGAAACAAATAAAAAACAAGTAAAAAAAGTTACGAAAAGAATTTCCAAACAGATTAACAGCAAGAGCGGCGATGAGACCTATTAAGTGGGTTTTGGAGAATGGAGATGTTAAAGACGATCGATTGTTTGGATTTTCAGGGGTCCCGTCAACCTTGACACTGTAGGGTTGGAGTGAGGTTGTGACATGGAATTCTTGCAGCTGAGTGTCTTTTGGAAATCAGTTTTTTTGTTCTTCGGCGATTGGGTAAATGTTCACCATTATCAGAAGAATTTACGCCATTATCGCGTAATTACGTTTGTAGACAATTATTTAGCGGATAGGTATTTATTATAGAATCAGATTGAACTGATGAAACCTATTAGAAAATCTCTCTCTTTCTTTTTGTAAAAAATCTACAAAAAACCTTCAAATATTCAGAAAACTAATCGAAACTTTTCTCTTTTGTCTAATTCTAGGTAAGGACTATATTACAAAACTTGTCAATAAGCTGTTAGGTAAGTGATTTGATTGAGACTCATTTTTTGATCACCTGGTAACGGAAACGTGCTCGTGATTGGATGAGAATAGTAACTGAGAAGAACTAAAAACTAAGTGGAAACGCTTTTTAAATTGACAACCAATTTAATAGCTAACAGTTGAATTGTTTACAAATAAGTTGGTCGACATAATCCTTCATTCGAGCGTCATCGGCATACAGTCTAGGGTGGACATGGGCCCAAAATAACAAACCTTCCAAGCCAGCCCGATTACGAGTCCTTCCGGTTGTGCACGCCAAGTTGGCTGGGGTCTCCTTTCAATTGTTTGCGACATCTACCGCGGGTTCCCCGCTTATCCGGGGTTGATTCGAAGACGTTCTTAGCTGGAATGTTGGGCGCCATCTGCCTTACTCTTTTGGCATTGTATCTTCTTTTCCAGTCGCCGTCGCTACACACAGGGCAAAAGATCAGTCGAAGAACTTTTCTATCAAAATAGCCAAGAGTATCCTCATCCGATTTTGTCAAAGTTCATGTCTCTAAACCATACAGAAGGACTGGGATGGTTACGGACCACAGAAATACCGATTGGCAAGACTGATCTTTCGGTTGATCTCTCCATAGAGCCTAGGTAGACAAAGCCAATTTATATTTGTATCTTGCGGCATTCTGTCCAAGACGTCGATGTTAAGTGTCCTGTTTTGTAGGTCGCATTTTGTCCTGTTTACATTGACTTCCAGTCCTATATTTGCTATTTCGTTCTCAATACCAACGAATGCCCCACTGACCGCCCGCTAGGTTCTTCTGATTATTTCATCGGCGTAAGCGGGTTGTACATCATTGTAAGAGATTGTCCCTCAGGTGGGTTTCGTAGAGATCCGCGTCATCATCTCTAAGACCTTACAGCCTGTGCAGACCGCAATAGATCCTTTTTTGTCCTCCAATTAAATGGCATTAATCTGAAAGAGCTGTGGCTTCAATAAGATGGTACAATATGCCACACAAATCATCAAATCATAAAAAAAAAAAAACAGAAGACCTAAGTGAAAGTTAGACCTAAGCAAAGTTTAAGATAGGAGCTCATTAAACCTCTGACTAATGAAGATTATTCAACAGATTCCCTCCTTAACGACGTTGTAATTATTCATTATGATTTCCAGCCCAAGACAAGTGGGAGTGTCCACCACCTCAAGTCATAGTACCAACTACAAACATTTCCCTCAAGACTTAACTCATTACTAACTTGTGGCGCTATGAGGGGAACCCCTAACTCAACTAAAAGAAAGCCAACACCATTCCGCGCAAAATATGCACTTATGGCGCGAAAAAAAAGAAGAAAGAATGAAAATCCCATTAATAATTGTAGAATACACTCTTTAATAGTTTTGTAGTTTTCACTTTGCCCTCATAATTCCTAAATGCGGTCTTTTACTTGGTCTATGGTGAGTTCACGAACATCTACTTTTTATGCAACGGTAATGCATTAAAACCAAGAGCTTGAGTAGTTAGTTTTGTTTTGCTATTTGCAGTTCATGTTACAATGGAAGTTTGTATAGTGTATGGCTTCCTTTGCCTTTGCCGTAGAGAGGAAACACTGAAGGAGTAATGACATATAATTAAATTGAAAAGAAGATAGTACGAGTACCTATATTAAACTTAGTATTTATCGGTGGAAGCAGTTATTCAGGAGGTGGAGGATGGTTACCTTTGTTTTGTTTCCTAGATCATCTGTTTGGTGGACGTGGTTACTTATTTTTGGTTGAAGCCAGTGGATTCAAAAAAGTAGGTAGCGTTCTTCACCAGCATTTTGCACAGACGGAATAGTTTGTCTCTAGGAAAGATGCTGTTATAGGCGGTCTTGAAATCGAAGTGTTAAGATTTGATCGATGCGAGTGAGTTGTCTGCAGTCTATTCTTCTAAGAGGCAACAAGAATGCTAGCTAATGCCTAATGAGTACTGCACTCTTGTGACAAAAGTCCCTGATTTTGGATCAGAATTCGTGAGGCAATAGTTTCTTAAATGAATTAAGTCCACGTAGATTGAATCAGTCGAAAACGACATTTCACTTGTAAAAGCCAATAGAGACCCTTAAATCCAACCCTGCAGCAGTCCATTTAAGACAGGAAAGGAAGGACCATTTCCTCTCGATATTCTCCCATAAATAATCTTTATAATCCTCTCATGTGGTTCACTTAAAACACACACCATTAACCATTCAGAGTAGTTCCAGGACTATGCTGCTCTTTGACATTATTTTGCACAAATCGCCTCGTTTGTATGCGAAATACAAAAATGACTTTTTAATACGATTCGATACATCAAAGCAGAGAAAACAAACACAAAAAATCTATGCACTAGATATTTCTCACGTAACTAGGACAATACTTTTTCCATCGACAAAGGTGCCATCATCAGTCACCATCACGCTTTGTCTCCGGGCATCTGTTATAGTTTTTCTCTATGTGAACATGGAAAATGGCGGCGCCGAACGTCTGAACTCAAAGTTTTGTACATTACCATGGCAAAGGGAGAGTGGGAGGGATGCAAGGACCAACCCTTAAATGTATTCACCCCGTGTTTTTTGTTTGAATATTGTCATTGTCACCCCATGTTCTGGACTATAAGAGGGAGTTTCTAGTATTTATATTTTTTTCTTTCAATTTTCGTCATAGAAACAGCAAAACAATCCACTTACTCACCCACTCACTCATTCACAAATCATCCTCTTAACTGCATCTGACACATTTTCAATGGTGGCCCACTCGACTTCTTTGACTTCCGATTAGTGTTTGATTTTTTTTTTAGAATTATTGCCTAACTTAACTAATTAACTGGGATAAAGTGAAAGATAAAGGGGACTAAGATTCTAATTCTGTCTCAAACTAAACATGCAAAAGTAAAACTGTAAGTAAGCCATGTCTTTAAGACAGAAGTTTAACTTGACAACTGGATGTCATTGATAACTTTGACAGCGCCCTTACTGAATATTTTGCCAGCTGGATTTCATCGGTAACTGACAGTTGCTGAAATGTACCAATTGGAAAAAGTATCATAGTTATCTGGTCACCCTTTGCGTTTACCAGTTTTAAGAGATGGCGCCCTTTTCTATCTCGCAAACAATTGAACACTAGTAGTTTAAGGGACGTAGGAGATGGCGCTGAATGCAGCTGTCAAATATCACTAGCTCGATAGCTTCAGTGCTGCCACACTGCACCGATGAATTTGTTGCAGTGTAAAATCATGAAGAATTCCTGTAAGCAAACTTAGTATAGTTATTTAAAGGTCCGAGTAAAGAAAGCTAATAGAACGCTTTTGCCATTTTCGGAGTTTTAAGTGACACAAGTGAATCCCCAACAAAGTCATATTTATACACTTGTTACTCAGTTTCTATTTCTTTTTATTCAGAAAATTTTTAGTGTGTTTTTGATCGGTTTTACCCCGCGCGAATGACATTGCTCGCACAGCTACTAGTCCCCTAAAGAGGCTTTTAATTTTTTGCTCTAAGAACTCCAGACAGTAGTAAAGTATCTGAGCAAAGCTTAAGAAACTGCAACCGAGGAAAAAAGATGCAGCCCCGCCAAAAGCCACCACCAGTTGATCGGTACTAAAAATCACGCGGCGTCGTATAGCAATCTTGGGGAGATTCAAATAGACGAGCAAAGTCCTCTGAAATCTTGATTGTTCCTGCAAGAATTAGAAGTCGTTATAAAAGATTCCTTGAAGGGACCATAAACTTACATAATTATCGACAGCCTTGAGTTCGGTGTACTTTCGAAGCGAACACAATGGTAAACAATGCTCACAGTTGGTCTCCGTCCAATTGGTCTTTGCTAGGCATAGCATTCCCTGGATGGTACATATCGGTCCTGGAGGTCCAACGACATAGAAGTATGGCTTGCAATTACAAAGCTTAAGAGCCGCATTCAAACGGCATTCATTTCGACAAAGGATCGGTCGGTACATCTAAAAGCAACAAGATCTAAAGAAAATGTATCTATACATCCCCAAACTGACCTTAAAGTATTTTAAATTGCTCTCATCGGAGAATCGACATTTCCTATATTTAATCGGAATAAATCGGACTTCATTCTCGGCCGTGGTTAAATCTAGCAGAATGTAAAACTGAGTCATGCTGAGCTTCTTGATAACACCTTTATCATCATGAGGGACTATATCCTTGTTGTTGTGAACATACTAAAAAGGAAACATCAAATGGAATCCTGTTGAACTATCTGCCTTACAATTGTCATCGATGTAATTCCAGTGTAAGCAGACAATTCGACTCTCAGGGAACACACACTGAATGGGCTGCACATGACCTCGTTTTTTATACTTTTCGGTTCTCTAAAAAAGCTTAAGATACTTGAGAGATAATTTTCAGAAAACCAAGTGTACCTTTGAAATCCTCCAGGATTCTGATATTCATGCAGGGACGAAGTGCTTACACACATGCCAACTTCAGTGATGACTTTGTGGAATGTTGGCCTTATTCGTTTTGGATTATCGCCGATAGTTTGATATATTACTTTAGCGCCGACTGGTTCATTATTTCCTTGTTTCAATAAAGTGGAATTGTTCTGCATATAGGATAAATTGTAGTTTGACCTTGGACTCTAAGTTATTAACTTACACTATGTCTTCCATGTCGCATGGCTTGAGTGGCAAATAACGTGGAGTGGATCTATAAATAGGGTTAATCGTACTTTGATTTTTTAGTTTGAGTTGTTAACTTACGTCCAAAATAATCTTCAAGAAAGGAATATCCTGAACAGTCACGTCATCTGCATATGGCTTCAGGGTCTTCAGAGTGTCATACTTCAGCGACGATAGAACTCTCAGGAATGTCATGTAATAGTTGAATCTTGTGTCATTAGGACGAGTGTTCCAAGTTCTGCGGATAAAAATTTATAAAATTAAGGACTTCTTTCCAGACGACCTTGGCTAGCTGTCAAAGTAAGTCATTGAGTAAAATCTTGAACTTGAAACCATTATCAGGGCGGTTTCAGTGAGGCCACTGTATAAATAGACTGCAGCAGTTGCAGCTACCCCCTCTAAAAGTAGTCCCCTATTGACAAAATCTCTTAACACTCACTCGCTAATGATATCTTCCGCCTGTTTTTCGTCAAAATAGTTCGAACACATTGTAATACCCATAAAGGGAAACTCTTGAGTATCCATAATTCGTTCAACACCAAGGACTGTGGGATGTTCCTTATAGCGTTCCCATTGATTCCAGCAAATTCTTATAGAAACATAAGTACTAACCAACACAACAGCACCCCAGAGTACCTTCTCAAGCCAATGAATATCTCTGCGTACAATATAGGGAAATCCATGGAACGACGATTTTTCGAAAATCTTTCGAATTAAAGACATTATGATTCCTGTCGTTGTATACAAAAACTTATACTGGATGGTAGTATGTTTGCAGTAAATCCTTTTATAGACAGTGTTCCAAGGATTTGTAGAAAATCATGGGCAATTTGGGATGTGCCTGTGCTGGTCTAATGGCGTTTAGATGTTTCTTTGGGTGATTATGTATCAGTAAATTACAGATGGACATGTGAATGTCATGTTAACCATCAACAAATAAATAAACTTGTGAGTTCCCAACATCAGATTGATGTTATTCGTGCATGATAGAATGTTGTATATTACCCATCCATTATAGGGTTATTGGTTGTATTAGCCAAGGATTACTTAAGATCCATGGAATGATATTTAAAATGGTTAAATAAATGTGTACATAAGCGTAGAAATAGGACTAGTTCCTTTTATTCATTTACAAAAAAAAAAAAAAAAAAATCTGAAAGAAGGCTAAACTATATATTTGCTTGTATGTTGTCACACCCAACACTGTCATTTTTACTTCAGATTGTATTGTTATTTCAAGTAATCTGAGCTACTGCAACTAAAAGTATATGACAACCTTTCTCTAATTACTTTAAATGGTGCATACTTTCAGGTACCTTAAACAAATTTAAGTTAGATTGGAATGTTCAATTTTTCATTCTTGTCATCCAAGGGCCGTTTTTCTGGACAATTGGAAAGAAAATGTCTTTCGTGTTGCAAGAGCCTTTCCAAGGACCATATTTACGTGGCTGCATTCATCTTTGATGGGCTGTCAATAGCGACTGAGGACTTCTAAGATGAGTGCTAAGATTCTGACTTCTAGGTTAGGTTAGGTAGATGGGTGCGTTGTCACAAGAAAGTCACTGCTCACTTAGACCAACAATTCGGGTCCATCATTTAACCCTGGAAACGCTGTAAAGAAAGTCCGCTGTTTCAATCACCCAGATAGTGACTCAGAATATCAGCAGGTCCATCAGCTCAACGTTGCCTAAGTCCTCCAGCTCCGAAATGAAATGACTACCAAAAGCTTTCATTCTTGAACTTAAAGTATCGCAAATTAACCTCGCATAAATGGTGTCCAGGTGGGAGGGTCTATCCTGTTGACGTTACGACAATTTGACCAAACGGTGGCTCCATATTCTGCAGTTAAATAAACTAGCGAAAAAGCAGGGGTTCGAAGGCAATTTACAGAGCCATCCCAAAATGTCGATGCTAGTTTCTGAGTGACGTTGTTCCCTGTCTCAGAATTCTGTCGAAGGTGACAGCGAAATATATCGTTTGATGTCGCCATGTTTGGTAAAGAGTGTAAAGAATAGGCTCAAGTACCGAACCCTGAGGGAGGCCGGTGTTTAGCTTCCATGTTTGACTCTGACTATCGTAGATGAAGATATTGAATAGCCTGTCACTGAGGATTGTGCATGTTTAGGTGGACATTTTTATACAGAATATGGACAAGCTTGTATGGAAGGCTTTTTTCACATACACCGTATCGTAGATACACGAAACATGCGATTGATTTCCATTTACCGTCAAGTTTTGTTCTGAACTTGGCAAGTTCTAGGGCAGGAAGAGAAAAGGCTTGGACCAGTGCCAATGTAATCTCTTTTCCACCATTTCCTTAGCTGACGTTCCATTGTAGACTAGAACCCACTTGAATTTTTTTTTTTGAGGTCGATTGTTCAAAACACCTCTCTGTATATGGATGATTAGGCAATAAATTCAAACAAGAAAAAGGATACACTACTATTTCTAATGACGTGGAACGTGTTTCTAATGCCTTCATCCCAAAATGACATCATCATCGTCAACATTCCTCCAAAAGGCTCTTACTTAAAGCTCACCCAAACACATTTGAATATATTTCAGATTTTATTTTTATTTTTCCTTCATTGAAACCATCAACGAGTCCAGGAGGTTTATTTCTCATGCCCTCGTGTCCTAATAAAAAATTCACATCAGAAGGTTCATTAAAAAGGAAACAAAAAACCAAACAAAAACTCTGGAATGAGATGAGTAGCAAGATGCCATAAAAGTTTGCCTTTTTCTTTTGTCCTGCTTTTTTTTTTCTCATTCCTTGCTGTCCACATCTGCCATCACATATGGTTGAATTATGCAAAATGTTACTCCTTCACAAACACATGCTTATACCTATGATCCTTACGTGACACACTGGCCCAGATGTCATTCAAAAAGAGAAAAAAGTGAAAGCAAAACAAAATCCACCACTCGATGTGGTGTAAGTAGGTTCTCGTGGCCTTTTGACAGGAAACCCACGCCTTCTGTGAGTGAGTGTATGTGATGCAAAGAAACTCGTTTTTCTTTTGATCCGCCATCAAGGTCATTACATGACCCGAATCCCATTCTCCATTCAGAAACAAAAAAAAAAAAAAACTGTGAATGGGGACAGGAAATTCAATTCTCAAGTGGACATGACCCGAAACAATCAAAGCAAACTCCAAATGTGTATCCCTTCTCCTCATAAGTACGTACTCATGAATGGCTCCCTAAATAGTAGTCGGGGTCGTGTGGTGCTAGAGTACTCGTATAAGTGAACACCTCCTCCTCAGTGTTACTGACGTCCGTCATTTAAAGATTGCTCAATTAGAGTCGTCGTCGTCGGGTGAGAGGAAAACTGTTTGTTTGTTTATTACACATTCGTTTGTTTATAGCACGAATTAGAGGTGAGCCATGTAAACAAATTGAATACACAGAGGCGCTCCTAATAGTAGCTTTATGGGCTTCGTAATTGCAATTGGAACTGGGAACTGAGAAATTCTTTGCGCTTGCGAAATATTGGCCATTTGGTTTTGATATTGCGCTGGGATTTGAACAGAGACACCTGCTGTACTCAAATGTATCGTTCAGTCTTCCCCCAAAAGAAGCTGTCATATCGTAAATATCTCAATTTATTTAAAAATCAACAGACACTAAGATTGAATAGAATTTCCTTTCGACTGCATTTTCCCCCTAAACTTCCTGTTGTTAGTTTTAATTTCAATCTGAAGCAATTTATTACAATGATCAGTAAAAAAAAAAAACACTCCATACAGATACATCAATGTCGAAATTAAGACGAACAAAAAGAGTTCCAAAATAGAAACCGATTTGTAGATACATTAGTCACTGGCACTCACAGCCACCCACTCATATCGTGGGTCGACCCTATAGATAATCCCTTGGCCGTTCTCTTAATAAATTTCAATCAAAGTGCGTAGAAAA
Organism: Chalcosyrphus nemorum; assembly: GCA_949716465.1. NCBI lineage: Eukaryota > Metazoa > Arthropoda > Insecta > Diptera > Syrphidae > Chalcosyrphus > Chalcosyrphus nemorum. Next base: position 84,537,887 of record OX454332.1, read on the forward strand.
TTTGGGCACAGATTGTTACATTGTTAGCGGGAGCCAACTGCCAATGAACCGAATAAAAATGCGCTCTGTTGTCAGTGCACAGCGGCAGCGCGCGGCGGGTGAAAGATACTTAAATACCGAAACTTGTTCTCTAATTATGTTCAGATGTTGGCTTTTGTGTGCTAGCGAGGCGTCTAATAAGAGATAATAGCTAATATATTGTCACTTGAGCTGGGAATTAAATAACTAGAGCTGAATTGATGTCCATCGGATGTGTGACCTTCAGATTGTGTGCTGTGGAAGTTGGTTCAATCTATCGATATCTGTGAGTAGGCGTAATGAGGTTTTCATGGAAAAATATTGATAATTCAATTGTGAATGGGGTTTTTTTTTGTCAATGAACTTTAGCAGTAAATAATATTTGGCTTTGAGTTATTAAGACACCTTGAATTCTTTTGGGACAGATTTTGAGGAGTTTTTTGAAATGGTATGTGTCTGTTTAAAATGAGGCACATTCCAATGAAGAGGAGAGTATTTTTAGTCACTTAGACGTTTCAAACAATACCAAAGACAATAGAACCGCTGTGGGATTCAAATTCAGGAAAGCACAACGATCCTTCAGTATAAAGCCATAACACGGGGTTTCAAATCGCTGGAAACCAAATCGTAGTCTAGGTTGCAGTACTCATGGAATTAAGATTGAATTGAACAGCTAATTAATTCAGTCCATTGTTTTTCTACTAGCTTAATTCGGTCCTTGCTGAATTAAAATTGAATTCTATCTCAACCTTGAGAAAAAGTTCTAATAACTCTTTGGTCCTTTGTATGACGTCCTCGGACAGTATCCATGGAAGCCTATTATGCGGAAGAGTCTACAAAGGTTTGCTAGATGATCTCTTACAGTACGCAGAAAGCGATAAGTCTACTCTAACTTTAGTTATGCTGTCCGCATAGGATCACTTCCGATGCGCTTGTTGGTTTCGTTCGACGTTGGACCCTATGTAAATGCTTCATCTGGGAGGCTTTTTTCCCACATACCCGTTTGCATAGATGAAGCAAGGCTGGGCACCTCCGGCATTTGTATATCTCGGCTTCTGCAGCTCTAAACTTGTGTAGCGCTGTTTCCGTAGACCTACCAGCTCTGTAGCCATGTTCTCTACTATCCAAAGACGCAGTTTCAACGCATCACCGTTCTCTCCATAGTATCCACTACAATTTCATCTATCTTTTAATTTTTGCATCTCTTCAACGTAAAACATGATGGATTTAGAAGCAAACACAAAAAAAAATAAAGGGTACCACAGGGTTGCAATATAAGTTTCCTTTTGTTTGACATAACTTTCAAATAACGCTATGAGCCTTGACAGTCCTTTGACATCTATATACCCTCAGTATTTTTGGACAATTTGTCATGAATAGACTTGCCAAAAGAACGTTTCCGCGTTCTGCAAACTTATTTGGGAAATCAGCCTGTAACTTGCTAAATTTATAGAATATCATGTTATTTTGTTGGTCCTTATAATCGCTATTCGCAAAGGGGATACAATTTGTACCATATAAACGAAAAGCCAACAAAGCGTGAACACTAAGGGCACGAGACCATGGTTTGTGTGCCTTCGGCCGACATACATAGCTTTAGGCGTTCTTTAGTTCTAGGTTAGGGTAAGATATGTATATACAAAAAAAAAAACACAAAAAAAAAAAAAAAACACAAAAAAAAAAAAAAAGCCTGTTGGCTAACAAAAAAATTTTAGTTAAGTTTATTTTAAGGTAGTATGTAAGCTTATTTAGGTTTTAGGTAGTATATAAGTCTTTTTTTACATAAAAAATGTCCTGTTTCTAAGTTTTTCTTTATTAATTTTTCTTAGTTCCTCAATTAGTTATAGATTATAATAATTACATTAGTTAGATTAGGTCGAAAGACATAGAATAAGCATTAAGTTTAGCTTAGAGCGCTCGCATAGAGCCAGTAAGTTATTATAAGATAGTTAAGTTATTTAAGCTAGTTTTAAGCGTTTTTGTCTAGCATTTAAGAGTTACAATTATTATTAATAAAAACCTACTAAAAAAAAAAAAAAAAAAAAACCATGGTTTGTGTCGGAAGATCGCGGGTTGGGCTCTTGAGCAGCTTGAAGTCGCAGCTTGCTTGTGACTCAATAGAATTGTGAGTAAGCTGAATTTCCGTGCCAATCCAGAAGAGACTTATTTACATCCACGAAAGGGTATTGTGTGGTTTGGTCTTCACTTCACGTTGGTTAAGATTCACCGATCAGAGATTATTTGTTAGATGATATGGGCGACTTGATTCAACGCCAATTGCATAATGGATTAGTGAATTGGTTCGTCCGTTCTGTAGTCGTTCTTCTTCTTCCTTGGTCTACCCTGAATGAAGTGTTGAACCGCAAACCAGCATTCAGTGTGTGTTCTATGTTAGTTGAACCATTTGGCTGATGTCCTGTTCAAAACAAAATCCCATCACCTTCGTAATGAGTTAAGATTTCAGATTTAATCCTTATTCTCATTATAAAACCCTAATTGGGGAACAATAGGTGGAAGAGAATGCTTGTTGTGAGGTCTATTCAACTCACAAATATCCAACTGACACACACAACTCATTCTCTTTAAAAACGATAACATAGATCTCACTTTAACCTAAAATATGAAATCCACATTTATTTATGGCATCACTCTGGCTTATCCATCTAGATTGCCCCACATAGTACTTTGGGTGGTCATATCGAGTCCTAGCATCGCCCAGTAAAGGATGAACGAACCTCATTCCGACAATAACATCCATATCCCACTCTCCTCCCTATGATGATGAGCAAACCTCTAGGGCATAGCGTTGCTACATAAAGGGCTATGTCACTTGACGCAGGAGGCAGGGGAGTTATGTCCTTAATATATTTTTTTTTTCTGTATTCTCTTTTTTTTTTTTTAAAAATACTGCCTTGGCTGATTGTTGATTTCCGGATGTATTCCTGCAACAGAGAAGTATCATGAGCCATTAGTGTTTTTTTTTTGCTTCTATGTGTGTATGCTACTCCCCTTTGATGCAATGCGGTAAGGACTTCAAGGACTGACCTAGATTTTAACTTGAATACATTATAGTGGGTGTTGAAAGCGTACGCCAGAGAAGAAACTTTTTATTATTCTCTTCTCAGAGATAATATTTAAAAAAAAATAGCAATGATAATAGCTTTCTGGTATTTTTTTTTTTTTTTTTAAAGGATTTTTTCCACCTGGAAGGCTACCCATCCTTGTGAGAGGATAATTGCGTTTTAAAATTGAATGCGATATGAGATTCGTTAGTCATCCTTTCATCGTTATGTCTGCGTTAATTGAGGAAAGAACAGAAAAAAAAAGTATATCTAAACGAAAGAACCCCTTGAGATTGAGTCTGTCATTAAGGACTATTACTGAATTGTGTAGTGGACTCCAAGTGGTACAGTTTTTTCATGGTTCGTTGACTAATGAAGCATTTGAAGGACTTATTTTTGATGGTAGATTAATCTTGATGAAAGGGTGGACAGCAGAAATGTAGGATAGGGGGAAAGACACTTGAGTTATTTGTTACTTTACGGGGAAGGAGGTTTCCATAGAGAAGACGAAGCGTGTGGACACTATATGAATAGAAATATAATTAATTAAGCACTAAATCGTAAGCATTTCCTTACAATTCCATTATTTGGCCCTTATTTTACGAGAGAGGCATGAACTTCTGAACGTTTGGATATTGTGACCATGCTCTGTCCCCGGTTCTGAACTATGGTTAAAGAGATTCTACCCCAACTGTCTACATAGTCCAATGATGTGCAGAAGACTAACATTGGAAACGTGCTACAAAATAGTGCCTCCTCCCATACTTGAATGATGACTTGGCACACGCAGTCTATCAAGGATCATCATCCACTAGAGCGACTTTGTTGTTGGCCACATTAACTTCTTCAATACTGGATGGGAGTTTTGGTTCTTCATTCACTGAAGATGGGTTCTCTTCTTGTTTCTTGTTAGCCAGTTTTCGTTAAATCGTTTTGAACAAGTCTAAACAGAGTAAAGAAGCTATTAAAAGAGTCATTCACACTAGACTAGTCCGCGATTCACTTTGCGAATCACCACCAACCAGGAGATGCCAAAAACAAATCGCAGACATCCGCCATCTTACGCATTTAGTCGCATTCAAATGCAAATTCGCCAAGCCTATGTTCTTGGTTTCAATTCGAAGCAACGTTCACCAACTTTTTGAAGCAAAACTTCTTGGTGGGCCTGCTCCATGTTAGATTAGATACGAGTACGAGTGCCTAGACAAACCAAAAAAAAAACTATATTTTTTTATTACCGCAGCCAATTTAGTTTTTTATTCTACGAATACCGTGCCAATGAAGCAATTCCCCAGCCACTCCTTCGTTACATTAGAAAAGTGTGACAAAAGTTTAAATTGATTTTCTTCACCATCATGTGCTGTGTCAGACGCTCAAAGATACTAATAACCTCTGAAGCAGCGCGGCACCCATCAAGACAGTCTCAGTACATACTTGTCCAACAATAATGATTTTTATCACTTTTAAGTGATATGAATTGTTTCAAACGGACGGACAGAGGGGACGTAGCGAAAGACAGAAAGAGATCTTATTAGGGGGTGTTTGCAAGTAGGACGAATGGGTACTTAAAATGCCTTGAGATTGTCAGCACGTTGATTTATGCAAACTAATAAAAGTCCACCCTCGGTGTTCCTTCTTCTTTTTTTTGCTGTCTTAAGTGAATGACATGCAGGTTTGCCAGTGTTGGAGCAAACTATTTTCGTTCAGAAATGCAAATAAGTGGTTCATTGTTGCGAAAGTTAAACATTAAGGGCACATGACAATGATGTGGTGACACAGCTCGTGTGCGGTGATGTTCTATAAAAAGATGAGAATTTTTACTTTTTTTTTTTTTTGCCAACAAGCAAGTAAGTGGGCTGAGAATTTAAAGATAACTGTATTAAGTCTGACCGAGTTAACTAGCTTAAAGAGAGGAAGAAAAGATTTAAATTTAATTTAGAAACTGTCGCTTCTTCTGACTGAGCTAACCTATTTTGTTTTATTTTTTTTCAGGTAATGATGCTAATTTATGCAAAAATAAGATGAAGTAGTAAGTATAGTAGTTGCTTTTTTGGGGCGGAAGGCTTAAGAAGTCAATGATTCTGAGTTTCTTTAAGGACGACTTTACGTCTATGTATACGACAGTAAATTGTTTAAAAGACACAGTTCGTCAGATAGTACTGAGGATTAATATAGTCCGGATAGTCCTTCCAACTCCACCTAGGTCATATTCACAACGCAGGCACTGACACAGAAGCTGCCACGAAGGTTACTATCGAACAATCCTCTAGGTCTCGCCCCGACTGTCTGGACTATGAAAGACGAAGAGGGAGAACAAAAGAACATACACCTCTGTGGAACATGCCCAACGCGAGCTAGTCGGAGAATACTCCCTTAAGATCTAACCGATCTGTCTGGATCTATATAGTTTTTTAGCACAATCTTACTGGTTTAGCTGATAAAAGCCTAAAACCTTTAGGTTTCCATTGCATCAGTTACCATGAGTATACATCGTTTTGGCAGCTACTTCCGATGAGAAATTAGTACTGCATCTGTCACCTTCCAAGGGCGGCAAGAGAACTTGTCAAAACCTACTAAACTGACACTATTAACAACGTCTCTACATCTTAGTAACATAGATTGATTGAGTCAGTCAACTTTACTACGCTAATGGACACCACTACCTCCACGGATCACTTGTGTATAAAAGGTTCGATTGAATCATTTACCCAGCTGTAGAACAGTTCGAACAGTTTACTCACACACACTCTAAGTATACTCACATCCCGCACCTTCACGGTCATCCAAGTCACATTATCAGCCAATACTTACTGCAAGGGAGTACAGGGACTTGATTAAATCAGCAACGAAAATATTCCTTTCCTAATTTTTTAGTAAAAACAAATGTTAGAGTCCAGAGTAGGAAGTGTCTCCAATACCTTCCGCTTTATCACAACCTCTGCAGGTCTCCCCCCTGTCAGACGTAGCTTTTTCATATGATACAACAGAGTGTTATGCTCTCGGAAGATACCCACAAGATTGGAAATAGATTGTCGGTCTTTCCGAACAAATCTCTCGGTTCTTGCTTTGTCAATCGTTGGCCTTACATTCCTTGTAAAGACGCAGTTTTCCAGTGAGCTCCATCTATTTAAAGATTTAAGTAAATTAAGTTGTAAGTCAGTTCTTTCAAAGACGAAACTGAGGCACCGACTAAACTAGCCTCTTGTCAAGCATTTCATCGTGAGATGGGACTTCAGACTTATACACTCGTCTCGTTCGTATTAGCAGCTGCTGAGTTTCGTTATCGTTCCTGCCTTCGTTGGTCCTTCATGATGGTAGCCAAGGTTTCACTCACAAGCTTCACTGCTTCTGTGCACTTTGGACAATAAGGGGTTGTCTCTGAAACATCTATGACCAACAAGCATCTGCATCAAGTAGAAGTTCAGGTCTCCATGTTTCCTATTGATCAAAAGTTTCAGTCTCTGCGTCCATCTACCTTTGTAGATGAGTTTTATCTCATCTGACCTTGCCGGGTTTATTCTTTTTGGTAGTTCATCATCACTTCGACTCGTTGTTGTTCCCATCGCTGTTCTGTTGGCACGATATTTCCATGCGGCTTTTTTAAAGAGAAGGTGCACCTTTTCAGCCATACGCGCGCCGCGTCTTATTAGATTGATGGGAAGGCGCTTCTATCGTTCTACTCTCTAATTTGGTGCTTATTGGCCCAGTCCATATTTAGGAGCATCATTGACGTCGTAACTCTTGCCAAGAGTAGTCTTTGCTTTTCTTTCCTTAGGCCCTCCAATGTTTGTCGTGGTCCTTACCTTTGATCTCGCTGCTGCCTTCTCCGTTGCATTTTGGAGATGCTGTAGTTTCTAAGGATCTCAGGGTGGATGAGTTCCTTCTACTAGGCTCTGTATGGTGTACACCCAGAGGCATCATGTGACCCAGAGCATCTGCATTTCATTGATCGGGTGATGGATACATACATATACCTAGCAATCGATTGTTTGATTGAATGACTGCATCTAGTAATAGGAAACTCCTCCTTTGTTATTCAACTTGTGTCAACAAGAATATCTCTCCTATTTCTCGTACCTAATTTTGAATGTTGTTAACACATACGTAACTCGTATTTGCGGTGTAGAGCACACACAAACCGCTCATTCATGTGTAATCATCCACTAAACAATGTTATGCCTTCCGAAACCTCAGAGATCAATAAACTCGTGGCTTTTTTTTTTCTCTAAATCTAATTACAAACCGCCAAAACAAAGTAATTTCACATTTTCCCCCTCAAAATGTGCGAAATACAATTTATCATTTGACACGGCTTAGAGCAGTAGTGTTGGAGCAGGCGACACGCAACACGACTCCTGAATTGAACGTGTCATATGCGTGATGATACATACATGCATCATGCTTACATGCACTTTTTTTGTATCTTTATTTCTACAATTTGCATTGGCTAGTCTATATGTGGATATTTAATTACAATTACTGCCACCATTAACCACCATGAAGGAGCATTGTCTGTTTGTTGTTTATTATTCAATGTAACGACGGTCTTTTGTTTAAAAAAAAAAAAAAGAAAAAAAAATCCATTTGATGTTTCAAACAGAAATCTTATCCGACAAACTGTCGACATGTAATTTGAGATACCGCATCATGCTGCCGCCGCTGCTGTTGTTGCTTGCTGCTTATGCTATCCACACAGACCCCAGCAGCAGCAGCAGCAGCAACCGAAGTGACTGATGGCCTGAGCTTTGGAAAGAGATTAGTTTCTCGTAAATCTTATGGCCCGTGCTTTTCACTTTCCTCCGGCAGAGAGGGATGATGGTTTCATGGTTCAGTTTTTTTTTTTTTAAATCCCCTTGGCGTTGTGATCTATGTTTTGTACGGGGCACTGGATACCATGTGCCTGTGGCTTATGCAATGTGTCAATTTTCATATGTCAATCATAACGGGTGTCGATTTCTGAATTTGAATATATATATTTTGTGTTCAATCTTTTTATTTGTATGTTTGAATTTAAAGTGTAAATTGAGAAGCATCGCCATGGGTGGCAGTGTTTATAGTTTTCTTCAAATAACTCTTTCGTCATTTGAATTTTGTTCGAGTTTTGAAATTGCCTGTGACAGTTTGATTGATATGCAGTCTTTGCCACGTATACGGTAGCTATCGAACAGTAGCAATTTTGTGGCAATCAGAGTTGAGATATCGATTTTAAGTGGAACGGCAATGCTTTCGTGTGTTTGTGGTTGGATTTTAGCTTGATTAGGCTGTCTAGTGAAGGAGGGTGAATTTTCCTTCACTGTTATACCGATAATCCTTATGAACTCTTACGGTATCAACACTCATGACATTCGCACAGAAAATCCATTACCGCAAAGGCAGGACCATCACAGAGTGTTAGTGCTCCGCAGTGTCGCCTGCTTCTTCAAAAGCTAGTTTTAGTATCACTTAAGTCTAGCATGTTGACTTGCTAAGCAAAAGTGCAGTAATCCCATGAAGACGCCACAAAGGTGTCTGACAGAAAAAATGCCACTGATTCCTTACAAACGCCAGGGAGCCAGCAATCTGGAAAGGCAAGACACCTGTTGTTGTGGTCGTGAGAGACTCAATCGTCAGCCTTAACAGACAATAAAGGGAGACACAACGCAGGCTTAGGTTCTGGGAAGACTTCCTCTGAGGCTTGTCTAGCAATCTTATTTTCGAAGATTCCAGTCTGACCCGGGAAGTGTCAAAGAGTTTAATCTTGCGACCGTGTTCAATGATTTTTTGAAAGTGGTTGAAGGATTAAGCATTCTCTCAATTGCAGCTGTGACTGAAAACATAGATTCTGCGATCCTTCCACCTATTCCTTATAACCTAACTCCTATGGAATAGGATAGCACAAGCTGCGCTTGCTAAACAGATGCATGTTCAAGTGTAGGGTAGTGTAAATGTAGTCGGACTCCACGAAGACCTCAAAGCTATACATTTGTTGGTTGCTTGCCTCTACCATGGTGACGTTCGCTGCATATCTGATCGCTAAGGTTGTCGGGCATAAAAGGACGGTAAGCAACCAATTATACAGAAAATGAACCTCCTATTACGAGGTACCTTAAGAACCCACTTACTGCTAAATGGACTGCTACCCAGTTCTGAGTTCATGAATGCGTCTTGAGCATACCCTGAATCGAAGTGAACAGTTCTAAGTTCACATACTTTGCTCTCGTGTTAACTTTCAAGGAAAGTTTACGCCTACTATTGTCCATCTTCTAAAGGTACTATCTGTTAGATTCGCCAAATTTCTAGGTCACCACGTCGCACTCCAGGTACATTGTAAACTCTCTCAACGAAAAACTAGCTTTCATACATAACATTTTTCACTAAACACTGAAGCTATTAACAAAACAGTTCCACTATATCAACCCTGTGGCACTCCTTTGACAAAGTCTTTTCCCGTCAAAGCATCTGCATTGAAAAAGTTTCACAATCCGTTCTCATCTCCGTTTCTCGTGCCCTTCTTCGCATCGCATAATAAATCTTTTTCAATTTACTCCTTCTCTAGAAATCAATCCGTTGTTCGTCGTCAAAATCTCCCCAACTAATAGCTATATCATAGCATAGCCGACTGAGACTAGTACACGAGTTCTATTACTCCATCGTCGTTCGCTTAGTAGATTTCGCATAGAAATTTCCGATTCGTGATGGCCTCAAGGAGAAAAAATTGCAATACTACGCAAGAAAACGCTAAAGAACGCTGAGATTCCATCAGTCGCTTCGAGCGGCCGCGAATCATCTAACGTTCGCGGGGGGTGCGCTCTTTTGACGAACCATCATCGTTCCCCCCTTTTCAGATGTTGTTTCTTTTTTTTTTTTATTATTATTTTATGCCCTGGTATCCTCTGTCTGGCGGAAAATTATTTTCTCATTTCCATGGAAATGAGATTTGATCAACCATTTTCTTTTTCCTCCACAACATCAGGCCGAGAGACGGTTGGTCTCTGTGGCGGAGGAAAAAAAAGTATCTATGGCCTTTTTCTGGGGTTCTATTCGCTTGAATTTGAGTACAAAAAGTAGTAAGTCTTGTGTGCGTTTCTTTCCACATACTCGAGACATTTGCCGACATCGTGATTTTTTGGGGAAAAAACAAATAATTCCTTGTGTGCGCGCTCGTATGTTTGGCGGGATGCGAATGAAGGCATCTTAATCGGTTTTCAGATAGAAATTATAGGCGAAACATAATTTTGCATTTCAATACGAGAAGTCTTGTGGTGCTCCTACTGGTTTCTTGGGAATCTCAAATGCTGATGGGTTCTTGTTTTTCTTGTTGAGGAATTTTGGAAAATTCCTTCGTTGTTTGTTATTAATCTGACATAATTGAGGAATTTTGGAGATCTGTTTTTCTTCGGTTGAGATTGACAGATCGTTTAGGTTATGAGAAGGGTTTGACATGTGCAAACTTTGTCTGGTGATTGATGGAAGAATGGTATTGAAATAGGTGCTCCTAATGGGACAAGATTTTGCAAATCCTTGAAAGGGTATTTAACTTGAGGAGCAATAAATAGTTTGTAAAAGTTTAAATTGATAGCATCGTCCGTTTAGTTTGTTTTGTGGGAGTGAAAGGTTGTCTGGTTGAAGTTTTTGGAAAGAAATGTTGTGACGTTCCTTAATTGTGTGGTGGTTCCTTTGATTGTGTAGTACATTTACTTTCAAGTACATTCTTAATCCCGGGAGCCAGAAGTGGAGAACCAACGCACTAACCAACACTGGAAATGATGCTGTAGTTTTCTGTGAATCACTCAGCGGTAGAGACTCGTACAAATCCTCTTCCACCAGTCGCTGTGCCTCAAATCAAAAAAGGAAGTAAAACAAGATTCAAGATGAAAAAGGGTATATCCTAATTACAGGTGCAATACCAAAACAATTTCCGCACAGAGGTCTGCTGAAATTGTTCGGAAGCTAATCAGAATAAAAGCGGGAGTTCCACAGGGCAGCATACTAGGCCTAGTACTCTGTCTATTTATTCATCAATGATTTATCCCACCAGACAGCATGATAGCTACATTCGCTGGTGATACAGGGTTTCTGGCAGTCAGCAGGAGAAGAAGAAGTGAGAAAGCTGGGATCAGTCTTATCTATTCACAACAAACTTTTGTTCCATAAACAAGCAAATACAAACCAGTATGGCACTTATGGCATCCAAATATGATACATTTGTAACACAGACCTTTATCGTGAGAATGGAGACCGTATCTAGAGCACGCGAAAAGACTGAAACACAGAAATGAAAAGGGCATCTTTAATCCGTGCCGGACCCAGTTTTAGGGATGTGCCACTCATTTAAACTCTCTGCGGTAGCATTAGTCGCGAAACTTCGTCTTACTTTATATTCCAAAGAAGGGGTCTGATGAGCGACTCTTTAGTAGCCTGTTGGATTCATCTTGACCAGCGATTTCATGTATGATAACTAAGCTATGGGCATTTTCAAAGTTCAGAGCCCTTACTGTATTACTGGTTTCTTCACCTATAGTCTTTAGGCTGCTAAACCGATTATTAACTTATGCGTCAAGCTTCTCTCTAGTAACAGTCTGCTGTCATATTTTGTTAAGTATACTATCGACTTGTTACCTTGTTTCCTTCCTGGGAACCTTAACCATTGCTCCGTTCGTATAAAATTGTCCGGTTTGTTATGATTAGCCTCTTTGACACCCATATTTTGGATACCATCAAGTTTAGGCGATTCTTTTTGTATGGTTCGGGCATTTCAACCGTCCTGATTACCTAGATATATTGCGAGTCTGTTTCCTCATAGTGATGCGAAAAGATGCCCAACTTTTGCCCTCATTGGTTGGGTACCCTGACTCAGTTGTTAGTGCGTTGGGACAAGGTGTTCCAGGTTCGAATGCCATCAAACAGATTCAGATTGGGTTTGCCTCTCAATCCATCTGTAAACTTCTTCACACAGCCATAAGTTCTTGGTGCCAATTCCTCGTATTAACCGCCACTTCTACCTACCCTAGGAATGATGTACATAAGTCTTCCTAAATTCAAGTAGAGAAACTTGTTGAAAAACCCGTAGCTTTTGTATCGCTCTCACTCGCAAGGACTTAACGTTTCTCCTGCAAGAAACGAATTGAACCAACTTTCTATCGATTTGAGCTCTAGGAAGATGTTGATCGCCAAAAAACCTTACATAAATATCTACTGTCTGTGATGTTATATTTAGAGTCAGCTTCTTTAAGACAGTTCGCAATTCCTACTTAAAATTGATCGTCCTTCAGCGCCAAAAGTTACCTCAACTTTGTTTCCAAAGTCGAAATGCGATATCTTAAGGGAAAACCTTGGGTTTAACTTGAAGAACTTTTCTGCGACAAAGAAAAGAAAAAGTCATTAGTTCAAGGAGAATTAGGTCAACTTAAGCCAATAGATGCCATAAACGTCTTGTCTACCCACTTCAAACTTGTACATACAAACAAAGACCGCAAAAATAAGGGTGCACTTTGCTCGGGTATAAGTTCTTTTTTTGTTGTTGTTGCCATTCGCTTAAATGGCTTCGAATTAATTAAATGTCACAACCACACACGTAGTATACAAGAACATGCAACGACATTGTTTCAAATTTTGATTTAAGGTTGAGTATCTTTTTTTCCTTCTTTCTCTCTGGCGCTAACGATAGATACAATGTGTTTGTTGTATACATACATATGTATGCATATCTTGTTTGCCATTTAATTTGGCGACTATTAAAGTCTGAAGAGCTTTTTTCCTTGTTTCTTGTTGCGAATTTTAAAACTAAAACCAAAGAAGGAGACAAACAGAAAAAAATCTAATAGATGTGGGTGCCATGGTTGAGTTCATCTTAAAAATAAACAAAAACTACGCTTAATTACCCTCTTCCTTGCTGAAGATGCTGTGCGAAACTTTTTCTCAACTTACAACCAAAAAAAGAAAGAAAGGTTAATGCTTCGTAGGGAGAAAAGGATTGTATCTACTTTGGGTAGGAAAACTTGGACTCTAAAACTGGTCTTTAGATATAAAATCTCAAGGCAGTCTGTTCTGTCAGTTTAAATAAATTCGCCTTCGTTATAAATCACAATAAATGTCGACCTTTTCAATAGACCATGAAGTATAATCTCAACGCTGCTGCTTCCTTTGATCTGGAACATGGTAGAGTGGACTCAGGCCTGCGGATTGTTGCTTTCAGCCTACATTTGTCGTTAATTGCCCGCAATTATACAATGAAAAGGCCTTTTATTCCAGCGACTTGTTGTTTACAGTTGCAAATTAATTACTAGCAAAGTTTAAATGACTACTTGTATGGAAATCATGGTTTTTGTGTTACTATTTGTTTTGAGCTGTGTGAGCTCTTCACCCTTTCTGAAGTGATCTACATTAGGCGACCTCGGTTGGCTCTTGAAGGCGCACGCAGTTGGAGGAGGCTTTGTTTGCGTATGTACATCAACAAGGCGCAATTAAGTTTCTTTTTTTTTTTTTTGTTTTTGCGAAATTGATTTCAGCGAGATAGATGCAGATTTTATGCGATGTTCTGTGGTTTTATTTTGGTGGAGGATAGGAGCGGATTTGCTATGAGCTGCCGCCCGAATGATGAGGAATAGTGGCGCTGTTTTTTCCTTCCTGTTGTAAGGACGTTTTTTATCTTTAAAGTGGAAACACAATGGACTCTTCTTAAGCTATAAGTAGTATCCTTCTTCTGGGAAATTCTACACACCTGATCAAGGCTTACGAGGACTTGGCTGACTCACGATTGGAGGTCAAGATGAAGCACTTTATTCAAATTATACGAGTACGTTTACAAATCTTTGAACAAAACTTACTGTGCTGCTGATGCCCAATAGCAATTCATTGCTAGTCATATGATTTATATTTGAGGGTCTTCTTAAATGCCTGCACCTCTACCAACCAGAAGTCCAGCCACATTCCCTACCAACCAGTAACTAGTTCGTCGTCGTCGAAACATAAGAATTTGTCATCACTGTTTGGACAATCGAGCTGACTTCATTTCATTCGAATGCAACTGTCATGTCAAGCGATACAACAAAGATATGACTACACGAGTCCTGCTCAGTCATTAATTTTCTATTGCGGTGATTCGGCCTCTGATCGTATAAATTTCGCCTTATTTGAGAACAGTCAAAATGACAAAAGACAGAATGCAACTATGGGAGTACATTTGGAAAAGGATAACAACTCTTGTACCATGTTCGACTGCAAGTCAAATAAAGGAAAAAATGGTTAGAAACATTTTTTATCCGCATGCGAACTGCTTAAGTCATCAAATTATGACAAAATATCTATAAATATCCACCAAATGTCATAATCTAGTTTTACAACAGAAAAAAAAAACTCGTACTCTATCTTAAAACTTTTAATCACTTTGAACCGCCCCCAATAATTGATCAGGAAATGCTTAAGGTCAGATCCACTCCTGTTGAACGCAAGTTACTTCAATCTCTTAGAGATTTACTCACAAGACATTAAGTAAACACTAACTTGTTGAGACTATATAATGCAAGTGAGGTAATTCTGTATGAAATATGTTTTGTTGAGTTACACGAGTCACAGTCATGAGTTGTGATCTTATGGTTATGATCTCAGGCGCGATGAAATGAAGTAAGAAATCTTTGTTAGCTGATCAGAAGCTTATAGATATGTGCTTTTGGTGATCTCACTTGCCGATAGTTTTACTTCAAAGCGTGTGCTGTCAATTTTGAAGGAAATGAGGCGATTGACAGGAGATAGTTAGGAAAAAATTATTGCTCATCATAGAACTTAAGTTAGTTGAGTAAAGATCAACAGCATCTCATTTTGATTGATTGAGCTTAAAAAGGAAAGACGGTCTGTTTGTCTATCGGTCTGTTACAGCCCACAGCCTTCTAATCGCGACATCTCACGACATCTGCTTTGTTTTGATGTCCTTAGAGCAGTTTTACACACGGAGACAGAGACCGATACTTCGTCATTGTTTTGTTGTAAAACATTGTGTCACCACCCAAGTATTCTTAGAATCTATTCGCAAATTGAATCAACAGGAGACTCAAGCGAATCTGGTAAATTAAAATTTTCCAAATGCGACCCAATGAATACCAAACAAAGATGCTGTTTCTCATTCCATAATTATTTATATTCAATAAATAGCAAAGAACTCTATAAATCAAAACAAAATATGGAGAATTCTCTGAAATCCGTAAAAAAAAACCGGAAACAAACCAGATTATTAGCCAAATCATCCCACGGAGTCACAGCTAAACACGTTGTGCTCTTTGACATTTTGCATTTGTGTTGCTTTCGCTTTTTCTTTTTCCATTATCCTCTCCAATTTTGGGATCTTATCCTCAATGCCACTTAAGGGGATTGTCGCAATCTAGATTTGTTAAGCTGCAAATTGTTCTATCTGTGTGAGCACACAAAATTCACCTCAGGCTTAGAATAATCAGTATTATATTGCCTCGACTGTGTTAAATGAGATTTTATTTTATTACAATCCACTTACTGATCGATGAATCTCAAAAGCACCCAATTAAAGAATAAACTGTTGAGTGAATTTAGCTTTTTTTTAATTTCTCTTCTTTTACTGATTTCCAGTTTTTTTTTTTTGTGTCTTTTCGCTGAGATATAAGTTAGGTACTCAATTGAAAATGATTGGTAATTGTCACCGAAATTAAATACGAATTTGGGTAGCAATAATGTGTCCTTGGTGAAGGTTTTCTACCCGAAGCTATAAATAAATAGACGTTTTTACAGTGTGAGTCGCAAGAGTGCACCCAGTTGAATAAAACAATTTGTTGCATGTATCTGTAGTGCTTTACCTTTCCATTTCGTTTATCAGTGTGCGGCCACAGTTGTTTTCCCAAGAACATCATCCGTTGAAGAAATAGCAACCCTTCTCTTTTCTTCTAGCAAGAACCTTAAAATCGCTTACCCAATCCGTATCCATTTCTTGTAAGACAAACTGTACTAATATGCTTATGTATGTGCACATGCTTCATCTTAATAATAATTGATTGATATGACAAGAATGACCGACAGAAATAACATTTGATTGATAAAACACAAATGAATTATGTGAGCGCGCCACATAAACCCGACTGGGAACCAATAAAAGCATTCCTACTGTCAAGCGATGATGATGCTTATATCAGCGTCAACAAATTCTTTTATTATTTTATTTTTCGCTGCCATATTTTCGTTGATTTTATTCTGAATTCTTTTATAAATAAATTAATCAAAGCAAAAAACATGTGCTGAATAAAAAAACAAAAAAAAAAATTCGAGTAAAATGTCAAAGAGTTTATTAATTCATTTATTGACTTCAATTAGCATCGTAAATTATTATGGGAATTAATTGCGAGCGAATAAATATTTTACTACTTACAGTTACATGTAATGGCGATATTGCCAGATAAGAGTAATTAATGGATGAATAGATAGATTTTTTAACATCTGTATGGATTTATTGATATGGAATTTCATATATTTTTGTGGTATTTATGAGTGATTTTGAGGGTTATAGTGTTTCCGGTTTCGATTGTAGTGTCAATTAGGTTATGTAGGAATAATGTAAGCAGTAAATAGTTGCATATGTGGACATTTTAGTGATTTAGAGCAGATTTATTTATTTTGTTAAGGTTCCCAAATGTCAAAATATGAATACAGAATGACAATTGTTCGACACTCGATCTCCTTTTTGTATTAAATTCTGAGATCTAATAATATTTTAAGTTTAGCAGTAAGAGAATCATATAATTCTACTAACATCATTTAAAGTTCAATGGTAAGAAAACCCAAGCCATCACTAGACTGCCAAAACTCACAAGAAAAACTTTCACTGGAACTAAAAAGTACTAAACATATGGACCTCTTTACTTATCCATAAAAGTCGAAATTCGTTTTCTTTTTTTTCCATTTTGATAGGAAAAGGTTGAAAGATTTGTTTAGATTTGTTAGCAACAAAAATATCAGTGCGCAAGTGCTCTAGCAACTAGATTTGGGGGTATATAGAACACGCCTTCTTATGAACAACGTACTAGAATTTATGTAATGGTTAACACTGAATAGAAGAATAGTAGAGATAAGTTTCTAAGCTGTCAAATGTAGATAATTGATCATTGCTGACCGCAGAGCCCATTTTTTCCCTACTGTCTTCTTGTTAGTGAAGACAGCATTGTGAACCTTTCATGCTTTTTTCTACATATGTATTAAGTTTATACCTATAGTACATACATAGTTCCTTAAGTACGCCACAACTGAGAAGAAGCAAGATGTGCAGGGAATTGCTTGCTGAGCTAATTTTCTTGTGAGGAACATATTTTTTGACACTATGCAGCCATCCTTCAGCTCGACCTATGACAAAAGAACTCAACCCACAAAACCTAGAATACTTTCGCTTCTCCAGCAAAATTCCCACTCAGAAACAAAAAAAAGAGATTCAATTTCAAGCTCAATTCACAAAACAAATTGAATGAACCTCCTCCCAAACAAAACTGTATCCCTCAATGGAACCAGTCTGCCTCATATAAATTTTGTACTACAACCCAAATCATAAGATATAATTGAACATTCATAACAAGATACATCCGAAAGATGTCTGCCAACTACACTTAAGAAGTTCGGAAAAAACAAAAACTAAAAGTACCCATGTGGGCACAAACATACTCGTCGAAACAACAGAAAACTTCAAGACAAATCCTCACAACGAGGAGAGTCCTACGCGCAGATTTCTAAACTTCAAACTGCAATAATACACATCTCCCTAGAGTCATTCTCTTACTATTTGTGTTTGTGTGTGTGTGTTACAATGAACGACAGTCGACATATTGTTGTGGGTTTTCAACCAAAGACGCAAAAGCACACAAACCGCGATTGATGATGCGGATCACTTGGATACAAATGAGAGTGGTTAGATACTCTAGGGTAAAGACAAATTATTGCCAGAGTTTTGGTGGAGTTTCATCGCCCACCTGGACAACCAGAGAAGAGTAGCAAATGTACATTGGATGTTGTGCTTAGTTGTTAAAATGTGATTTAAGTTCAATAGAAGATTGATTGGAATGGTCAAGTCCCCAAGGAAGTTGTGAGTGATGAACTCTTTTGTTTTGTATTTTGGATTAAAGGGGATTGGTAAGATGGGAGATTTGAACAGCAAATCTTTTTTTTTCATAAAGCATCTTGTCCTCTTGCGAGCGCAGTTACATGTCGCAATCGCAGGCATAGTAGCATGTCGCAATCGCGGATACATATTGCATTCGCAGGAAACTATATTTCGAGAGGCGAACTGTCATGCCAGCCCTGTCAAGCTGTGTCTTCAAAGTCGGTGAGAACACCCCCGAGTCTTTTGTTGTCAGGAAAGTCCTTCAATCAGTTTGAAACTGCATTGAACGAAATGAACTAAACACTGGATAAATTTGACCACGAGTAAGCATGCATTGGTACACTTGCCCTCAGGTGTCATATCATTCCTAAGGAACTGTTTCTGGTAGAATGCTTTCTACTACATTCCAACCTCTACCTTGACATCCCCCGAACATATGCCTCAATCAAAGCCAACAAAATAAAAAAAAAGTAGAAAACTTTCCCAACAATCTCAGCTTCTCTGCCAATCAAGTCAATTGAGACAAATTTATTGTGCAACAGTCAACATCTTTTCAGGACATCCTCGCCTTGGACTCAATAATAATTCTACTTTCAGTCTCACTGTCAGATTTGATTTATTTGCGACCAATTTACGATCATAACATAATTTCCCTCCACAAAAATACTAAACGCTTTCAACGCAGCATAGTCGACGACGCGCCGTGCATTGTTTCAGAGAATCGCTCCAGCTCACGTGTGCATGCAAATTTGAAAAACGATTCGTGAACTTAAGAAACCGCACCAACCAATTGAGAAAGTTCTCCAGACCCCGGGTACAAATTGATGACGATTGTGTTTCGCTAAATAGCGAAGACCAGAGGCAGCAGTCATCGTCAGCCTCTCATCGCTTAAATAGCTTCCAATTTATATCAATTTACGTGGCATGACACCGTCTTGTCTGTGTTCGTGTACTCTGGAGGTCTTTTGTACTGCAAGTTCTATTCACCTACGCGACTACAATCTATGTTCTCAATTAGCTTGGGCACAATGTTGTCTCTGCCAGCAGAAGGCTGGCGAAGGAGTCGCACTTCTCCACCTCCTTCTCTTTCTTCTATTCTATTGTATGTGTTTGCAATAAATTTCCATTAAGCGCGATAATTTTCATGTAATTTAGATCGCATGTGACTTCCTTTTGATAAAAAAGACGTATATCCCATAGAATGACTACCAGACCCTTTGTCTCTCAAGGTCTGTCAGTTTTGTTGGTTTGTACCTCTATCGAATGCGTGGATTCATCAGAAACCTCCACATTTGTGCAACGTGGGACGTGTGTCTGTGCATCTGCAGCACCACTCTCTAGATGCACAAAACACACGTGACTGCCATTTGAATTTGGCGGTGAAAATATGCGAAACCAATTCGCGCGTAGGATGGTTAGTAGGGTATTGGAAAGCAATATCGCCTCCAGTGGCGGACAGACGTGGTGCTTAGGTGATTCGTGAATTAATTTTCAATTTTCTTTTTTCTTAATTGCCTTTGGGCTATTTTTGCCATGCATGTTGTGGTGTCCCATGAGGAACATGGGTTGAGGACTTTTTGGTGGAATGGGCAAACTAACCCACTCCTTGACTAGATTTTCTTTTATAGTTTACACACTAGTGCAAGTCTCGCGGGAGAACTTGTTGTAAAGTAGACGTTCAGGCGCTCAATTTTATGGAATGACTTTATAACCATCTTTTATGGCTCTTCCGCAGTGGGACATGTTTTTATGTGTCTGGCTTTATTAAAGACAGCAACTTGTCAGAACCAGATTTGATGAATGTGTTATGTGTCATTAAAGTCACTTTGCATTCATTGAAGTCGATGTATCGAACAGAGTGACAGAGTCAAATTGGGACAAATTGTCTTTTGCGGTCCTTAAGGTAAAGCAAAGCAAGGACTTTAGATCAATGAAAACAAGTGACTTCAATGAATGCAAATATGATTGCTTTTCTATGATTTTGAAGGCGCTGATTGCGTTAAGAACTAACAGTCGTAGGAAGCTGCTTTAGTCTTGTACACCTTTAAATCTTAGATGTTTTGCCCTCACAGCTATGAAAAAACTCAGTCATGTATCTACATTGGAGTTAGTATGCCATACAGCATGGGTAAGTTCTCGTAAATGAAATGAAATGTCCTTTCTCCCCTCTCTTCTCATCGATTCTAGTCCATCTACAGAGATAGTCTGTAGACATAGTCTGTAGACACCATTTGGCGTCTTCTTGTTCTTAATTTAGTAGCACATTTCAACTGCCTCCAACTCATTCCAGCTATATTCCTCATTGACTGTTCTGTGACACGTTTTCCTTGGGCGTCCCTCCATTTTGCCTGCTTGATTTGATCCCCTGCCAGCAAGGCATTGTAGCCAAAGGCTTTTGAAGATGCACTTGGGTCAAAGGATCAATATCTTACTAGTCTGCCACCAATCAGACAATTAAACCCTTACATCTGAGAGAATACTGCGAATTAAAAGGGAATGCAAAAATGACATACAGTTCTCTCGCTGAGTCAATAGTGCAACCTGCGTGATCGCAAGAGATCACTATAAATGATTGTTTGTAATATTCGTAACTATTATACATCACAACTACTTAGATCTAAATTAATTTGGTTTTTTTTTTTTTCTTTTCAGGTAATGACGTTTTCGCATTTAAAGGGTTTTGGTAATGAGGACTTAAACTTAGTAAGACTACCCTGACTTAAAAAAATACATATAAATATTTTACTGGGTGCCCCAAAGGCTGACCGAAAACTATATCAGTATCTTGGGTGGTTTCATACAATCGTTTGGTTAAGTTAGGTTAGGTCAGTCCATTGTGTCCTTAGTAGAGAAACAGCTTCTGCAAGCACATACTGCGTACATAAGTAGATAGGTAAAGTAGAGATAAACTCTTACTATATATGGAAGTTTGTGTGCCTAAGGCCCAACCATATCATTCGTTTTTTCGAGTAACGATAATGCGCGAAAAAATTCTGTGAATTACAACCAAATGCTAAAAACAGAAAGGATTCCGACAAATAGTTTAGACATCAACCATGGAGACTGTATGTTGAAGCTTAGTACCTTTTTAAATGTAATTTGCTCTCGCGAAAAAAGTTATGACTACCATCTTTATTAATTTTTAAGAAACGTAGCGTGAGTGTATGAAAAAAGGGTTGAAGAGAGAAGGGTTGAAGAGGGAGTGGAGTAAATTCTGAGCTTCGGAGAGCATGTATGAGGTGCTATGTACAACATACAAGCTGTGCGCTCATGAAAGGCTCTACTTTCGAAGGCTGGCTTTAGGATGAACTGAAGAGCATTCGAGGCATTGCAAGTATTGCGCAAAGAAGGGAAGGAATGCTACTGACTATTTCAGTTGAGAACTTCCGGTGGATGTACCGATAAATCGGTGATAAGCAGAAGACGCTTCTGCTGTAGGTACTCTAGCGAAAGAATACTACTGCTTGCTGTAAGTTTTATTCCTCGACATTCCCATTGGTTCACCTATTAGATATGAACTCAGGGAATGAAAAATATTCTAAATTGCTTCAGAAAGCTAAACATCGCAAAAACAGTAACACCTGCAGGCTCAACCCAACTCTTTAGTACTGTCAAAGACTAATCCATTAATTACCAACAAACCTGAACACTTGACATATTACGTAAAAGAAAAAAAAAATCTTAACATTCTGCACCAAAACCTAATGCAAATGTCAGGTTAATAAAGAAAGATACTTCAAACAGTTGGGCTGTGTATAAATCTGCATTAGCATATTCCACTTCCATTCGCAGTAAACCACATTAAGTGCCGCCGCCGTCATCGTCGTCGTCCCCAACAGGTCTTAACCATTTAAGACTCTTTTTTTTACAACAAGCTCATTTATAAAAAAAAAGAAAGAAAAAGAATTAACCTCCTTCATCGTTCGGCACGCAACAGCAAAAAGTATCTGCATCTTTTCCTCGTTAATTTCTTACAAGTTCCTGCGTTTAATTTACATGAACCCAAGTGCATTGCGTGTGCTGCACATTTATATATACGAGTACGAGTACTTGTACATGACAAAACACTTACGAGGTCGCTTGGTTCCTTCTGAAAGTCAAGTAGGTGCTACACCCCGGCGAGAGGCGAGACCCCACCACCGACCAGCCGACCAACCGGTGGCGCATAATTATGTAAAAGGCTTGTAAAATTAAAATCGTGGATACCTTGTTTTGGGCAGACGACAACAACGACGCACCGCCAGCGTTGTTCAACTAAACTCTGGGCCACTAATGGTTGTGGTGGTATATTCTTGCGGCTTCTTTTTTTTTTTTGTTTTGTACTAACGACTCGTGCCAATTTGGGTCGTCTCATTGACCGTGTCGAGTTGTCTTCATCGTGTGTCCATCTGAATGGGAATTTTATGTGCACTCGACCGTGTATGGTTATTGGCTGGGAGTTGGGTATAGACTTTGTGTTTAACATGACATTTATTGTCCAGCGAATTGCAACATTTAAAAAAAAAAAATATCTGCAGACAGATATATAGACAGTCGGATGAGTTGGACAAATTATAATGGAAACCAATGGACAGATTTCCGGTTGTTTGCATAATTTCATGAATATGAAAACCGCTGTCGATTGGGAATGACGTTTATGCAATTTATTCATTATTAAAGGACCGGCGATTCTACCGGAAGGATGTACATACCTAAGTGGATGTGGAAGAATTGCAGTTGACTTTATTGGCAGAACTGTCAGTTAAAAATGTTCGACTTGGAATATGGAAATATAGACATTGTTAGTGGATAGCGATAGTGTGTCTGTCTCAACTCTTTGCACAGTAACAACATTCCACTGAGTTTAATTCAGCACGATCGCGAAAAAATACAGTGAATTAAGAACGAATTCAAAAATCACATTCTTGTCTTCTCAGTCAATTTAGACACCAACCATGGGGAGTAAATATTGAAACCTAATGCCACCTGAGTTTCATACAAGCATCAAACAGTAGCTGATCTTTAGAATCAAGACTCAATTAAAGCACTGAAAATGATTTGGAAGTATGAACTTGCAGATCAAGGGCCTGAACCCATAATGTTCGTGGGTTAAGCTATATCGCAAACTAAAGGTGGTAATTTACGAGTTAGTGTTTCCTACTGAACGTTCACATTCAATACTCCTTTGAATGGTATGGCAGCCCGTATGCTCCGAAAGAGCGAGTTAAAAGTTCTCAACGACGGTTGCCCAGACTGCTGTATCCGTCGGAACTTCATTATTGAGACGGTATGCTACATATGTATGTATGTTCGCCAGTAGTAATTCTTTGGAGTGCTTAGTGGACAAATGGAATCACTCTCCATACTTCTTGAATAATAATGCCTGTTAAAACAGTAAGTAAATGCAGAGCGCTATAGAGCCATGTCGAGTGGCCTTAGTGTGGGAGAACTACACTAAATGAGCGCATGAATTAGCTTCGAAGATGAGCTAGTCTTGGTTGGGATGACATGTTGCGATAGATGTAGCCACACGTACCCCAGCAGACTGTCGACAGCATGGGATAGTGATAGGAGAGAGTTTGTGTGGTGGTTTGGTGTCGAAATTATTGGGAAGAAGAAATGTATGTGATTTTTGCAATCGTTTGTAATTCACAGAATTTTTTTTTTCTCGTTCATGTTCAAGAATACTTGAACACTTACCAGTGCTTGGGTTAATTAATTTTGTAACCATGAAAATGCAGTGACTAGGGTTGGGACTAGAACACTATGGTCACAAATATCCGTGCAGCTTCTGCAGAATTCACTAGATGGAAGGTCCAACCTTGTGGCATATTACAGTGATTAGCATTAGTCTTTTTAGATAGTTGGCAGTTTTGTGATCTAGATAACTTATTTATGTCCTTTTGTCGGACTCTACAACGCGTTTGCGCCATCGTGTGCGGTTTTTGGAAAAGTGCCTCAGCCCAACTTTCTCCCAGTCGCCGTGTTTCCTTCTCGACTGTTCTGCGTCACGTATTCCTAGGACCGCCACGTATCCTGCTATCCGGAGTAAGCGGGTTGGTTTGAGTAGTAGATACGAGATGTCCCTCCTCCGCTAGGATTGAGTGAGCTGTCCCATGTCTGGCGCGTTCTCCGGCCTAGTTTACGTCGGTAAATTCAAGACAATATGCGCAACTTGTAGCCTATACTCGTAACCAAACATTTCACGACTATAACTGCTCGAAAATGTGGTCGAAAGTTGTAGTAGAATTCTCGTATGTAATGGCCGAGTTCCCAACACTTCGCTAATCTAGCTGCTAGAATACTTTTACACCGGAATGACAGATTTGTCGCTAACGAATCTAGCGGCCTCTAGGACAAAATCTGTCATCCTGGTGCAAAAGTATTCTAGCAGCTAGATTAGCGAAGTGTTTGGATCGCGGCCAATGTTTGAGCTATTAGAAGGGTTCTAGAAGGCAGGGTTATGGTTGTGTCTTTAAAGAGATTTCATGTTTTAGTAACTTAACGCATGTTTTAGTAAGTGCTACACATAAAAAGTATCATTAAATTGCAATCAGTCCTCCTCCCTCTTATTCTTCGACGCACACAACCTTTTCACATAAAAAAACTAAATTCATCTCGACCCCTATGTCCTTCAAAACACTATTACATACATCCGGGGTTAACCGTGTCCACAAATTGCATTGCAGACTGCCAATGACATAAATGACGAAACCACAAAGAGTGGAAAAATAATGGACTCCACTTTTTTGTCCAAAAATCCATCAATATTCCGCGAAAAAATGTTCAACAAAAAAAATATGAAATTTTCATTTCAATAGCAGCTGCCGGTCCTTTTTATATTCTCTTCGTACGACGATATAAAAATACAATTTCATTTTTGTGTATCTTATGGCATGGATAATCCCTCAAAAGAAAGAATGAAAAAAAAACACAGTCACTCACACTCCTTGCTGGGCTAAGGCTTATCATGTTTTGGTCATTTGCTTTGGCATCATCACATCATCATCCTTAAAAGCGGTAGTAACACGTTACAAGTCTTCATCCCTTTAAGACTCGCACGTACAGGATTTCTCATTTAGAATCACATAAATGGCTTTAGCTTGTGTTCTGATTCAAATGAATGAAAGGACAAGCACACTGTAGGCGGTACACGAAAGGTGTAAATAATAATTTAAAATAAAATCGGATTCAGAGTTTTCTTTCCTTTTTTTTTGGCCGCATTTTTTTAGCGCTTGCACGTGAAGGATCTCGTCTTTGCGCAACAGGAAAG
Source organism: Chalcosyrphus nemorum (assembly GCA_949716465.1). Lineage (NCBI taxonomy): Eukaryota > Metazoa > Arthropoda > Insecta > Diptera > Syrphidae > Chalcosyrphus > Chalcosyrphus nemorum. The sequence continues at coordinate 84,563,298 of OX454332.1, forward strand.
GACAAACAAATTCGGCGGAAATGTTTATTTATATACCTAGGTACGATGTAAATTCGCAGTTTCCTAGGAAATGTTTTTTTTTTTTGTAGGGACAACCCTTTAGGGACAGCGTTGCTTGGTGGTAATCTATTTTACTTTGCTTAATTTAGGATGAAGGATAAAAAAGAAAAAAAGTAAATATTTTTGGATGAAAAAAGGGATCATTAAAGACGTGCTACTGATACTTTATTGCGGGACAGGATAAGGCTTTTACGTGAAACAGATATTTACGAGTTTAGTGTTCATAGGGACAGGCTTTATTCTGTAACTTTTCTTGTGAATTTGAGAGCTTCTTTATCGCCAAGGCTTCGCATGGAATTTGATTTTCAAGAATATAAGAACAAACCGCGTAAAGATTTTGTCCTTTTAAGGACATGTGTACCTAGACATGCTGCCAGATGCAAAAGGAGGGCACTTGAAAGTTAAAAGTGTTGAGGGGTTTTCCTCTGGATGTGATGGTTTTAGGCCTCAGCTTCTTGAATGTGGGCCATCGGATGAAGGTTGATTATACAGTCTGAACGTAGGCAAAATCTTAGTGTAGACCACTTATTTCAGGTAAGATGTTTCCTAGTATAAAGCTGATAACCATCGCGAACAATAGTGGGGAAAATATGCAAGCCTGAGGCTCTCCACGATGTGGGCGATGTGGGCGATGTGTGTAGGCCAACCTTGCACCTCGATTTAAGCTATTGAAAGCTTTCTCGAAGTCGATATACAGTAGATGTATGTAGAGGATACCTGTACTTTACTCAGCACATGCCTATATTATTAAACGTGTATATTTGGTTGTTACAGGACGAAAGTCTGGCTATTCGGCAGCGATACTAAGCGACTTGATTGCTAACTCATTCAAATTCAATATCATATCATTGACTAATACTGGAAGGTTGCTGTCTAAGCTATTCACTGATTGTTGCTTGGAGATCAGACCACCAATAAAGTTCTCAAGAAACTTCTTTAGTCCTTGAAGTCAGTCGATATGGGGACGTTTGTCAAGTCTTACACTAAGCTGCTTCTTTTTCTATTCGGTTTCCAAGAGTCTGCCGGTTCATTGACTTCTCTGCCTTTTGCCAAAATAGAAAGGTCTGGTTGCAAAAGCATTTTGCACAGCAACTCTAGGCAATTCTCATGGTACCAGTTTAAGTAGCTATAAAGCCTAGCCTCACAAAATCCTTTAAAATGCATGCATGCCTTCTAATAAGACTACGTTCTCTAAGACTCAGCTACTGTGCAACCTAATGTGTGTTAGAATCAGAACTCGCCTGCTGGAGCATCGATCTAGAAACAGTCTCTTTTGGGTACCTATCAGTTCATAATAAAAGTGAGCTGGTGAGGTAGCACGGCAAGGATTGGCCCTTGATGATTCCCCTTGGGGCCACTGTAGATGCAAGGCAAAATTTAATGATAATGCAAAATATGGAGGACCAAAGCAGAAGAAAAGACTGCTAATGGCACGAGTTGTGACATTGATGATCCTCTATGGGTCTCAAATATGAGTTGGTAGTTATTCTATAAGTCGAAAGTTGTAAGAAGGCGAAGCCAGTGTGAATGGTACCTACCAGTAGACCTTCTTGTAAAAAGAAACCATCGTGCGTGGTACCACTTTGCAAAAGGCACAAGGGTGCCCAATATAGACGCTTGGATTAATAGGAAGCATGGAAAACAGAACTTCTAGTAGCAGTACAGATTTCAGCAGTAGAGGATGCAGAACACACCATGTTCCATTGTCCAAGGTGGAACATTACCTTCTAGTGAACGTACTAGATGTGGGCCTTAGACCCCCAAAGCCATAAAATTCGTCGATCTTAACTGATATTTGCTAGAGTTCAAATCTTGGTCCCACGCACTAATTACTGAGCCAAACTTAACTTTGAGTTACCCATTGCCATAACGCCATACAATGTAACCTATAAACAGTATCTTTAATCAAACTTGAGTCGATTTACCTTTCAGTATCTTTATCTTCGCCTACGAATAGTTTGTAACAAATTATTATGCACCCAAGGAAGGCGTTTACTGCGCTCTTATCTCTCTATCGAGTGGGTATGCATACATAACCTTTAAAGTTTCCCTCGATCGATTTTCCATAACCAATCGACACACCGTTTAGTGGTCATAATTCCATCCAACTTGTAGGAGTTCTTTTATGACATTTCTCATAAAATGTTGACATAGATACCAGCCAGCATTCAACAAGTCGTCTATTCGTAAAAGATAAAATCAATCTAGATCCATCTCCGAGATTGTGTCTCAAAAGACTACACAAACTCGTTATCGACCTAGACCTCCTTCACGAACATAACTCAATTCCAGAGAATATCAAATTCGAATCCAAAAGAAGTTAACCTCGTCAGAGCGAGTGGTATTCAATTATATTATCTCCAACGATGGTCATCGCTGTGCCACCGTAAATGGCGAAAAATCAAAAGTGAAATCGCGCGAACCTGACAATGGAACCACAAATTACCTTTTTCGGAGTCATACATTCGTGAATTGTGAATCCATTCTTTCAAGAAAAACTTACATAACCAGATACATTGAAACTTGTAGAAAGTTGTCACCACCACTGTATGCCGAGAGGGGGATTAACATAGCCAAAGATAACAACAGTGTGGGCTGTAAGTACTCAAATCCAAATTTATTCACGAAGCGGAAGAATCAACATAGAATTCCACACCAAGAGCATCGAAAATAGCGCGGGAAATTGATGAGTTTTCCTCTTCAGCACAGAGAAGTGTTTCCCTCCATCCATTGCACTGGGTCTGTGGGCGTTTAGATACTTAGAGATACTATTGTATCTTTTTGTTTTTCTTAAATATCTCTTAAATGCCACAATTTGTATATCTCACAGAATGTGTTCCCGTTCGTTTTGACCTAATTCCACTGACAGTGTTGACGTACAGGGAGGTTATTGCATTTTTGACATTCGGAAGTGTGTTCTGAAATAGTTTTTTTTTTTTTCCCCCGGGGGGAACCCAGAGTTTAATTGCTATTCAGCCGTGAAATCGATAATCAATCCGTGGGTAATAGCTCTTCAAATTGCAGCGAGCACTGGGCTTTGTTCAGCGAGGAGAACATAAAGGGGGAAAAAAAGGGAATCCTCTCGTGTAAACCGCTGGATGAACTGAAAGGATGTTTGTGGATGATGTGTGTACATGATGGGAAATTCACGTTTATTGTCGGCTTAAAGAGTGCAAATTAGCACGATTGAGTTGATTTCTATCCAAGAGGTGTACTTATATTGCAGAGTGTTTTGGGGTTAATGTACGAAGTACACTCGTGGATAATTGCATACTTTCGCGTCTAAATGACACGTATGTCAACTAAATGTATGCTAATGCTTTTGATTGTAAGTGGATTGCATTTCATTGAAGTTGGTGTTCAAAGGAAATGTCTCGGCGATGAGTTGTGCAAGGAACAGCGGGGAAGCTGAATAAATTATTCCATAACTCAGTTGCAGGCAAAAATTCAGGGATAAAACATGGATTTTGTTCAGCTTTCACCTTCTAAACGTAAAGAGTGCTTTCACTTCTTGACAGCTGTCAAGATGAAAGTAAAACACTCTCCCACAAGATGCTACCGGCAGTTATCTTGATTAATAAGCTACAGAGAATCTACGGTCCCAACACTGAGGAACAATGAGCCTTAGCCGAAGGTATAAAGCTAAAAGAACAACAGCGAAACTTGGGAGTCTAGTAGGAGAGATGGATTCATTCCAGATGTAAAAAATTTATGAACTGCTGTCACAAAGAAGTAGATTGTTACCTTAGCCAGCTCCCGACTAGACATGGTTGCCTAAACAGGTTCAGTCATGGTGAATCTAATGAAGCTCTCCAATATAGCGCAGAGGATGTCTTGAGAGAAAAGTTCTCCCAGTGAACTTTGGTTTCATTCGCAGAGACGGCGACTGGAGAGGAAGAAGGGAAGGGCCTTTTCCAGGACATCGACTTAGAAGTGTTCGTGTTCGATGTTGTTCTGCCAAGCGTTTACTGTGTCCTTTGCTCCTTTAATTCGTCCAGGTTAACATACTTTCAATAGACGCTCACCTCAAAAAGGATCTGCGTAAGGTGCACATTCTCTCTTTCACCAAACCATCATGTTGGGTATGAATTTGTGGCCCTATCTGCCTTTGTCGTTTTATTTCAAGTGCCTTGCCATAGCCCTTCTTCTCTTTATACTCTCTGTTGATTCGTATGCCTCTTAACGTGAAGCCTTTGCAACTCATTATGAAGAATGGAGACCATGTCGTCTATAAGGACTTTCGTCCAGACTTGATATTTATACGTAGGCTAAAATGTCCCTCGCTATGCTTTATGACTTGATGGCCTATGAATTTGTCCATAAACTAAAGAGCAGATGTAAAAAGTTCATCATCGTTATATCCTCCCACGGAAATTACTATGAAATGGCGAAATGCCACATTTTCTATTTCAGGTCCACAAAATCTGGTCACAACAGCAATCTGATGCTGGCTTACGTCACTAAAACACATTAAAGCTGTCTAATACACTTTTCCCTCAATCAAATTTTTGTGATATCTTCCTACTAAACTGTGGAGTGTTTCAAAATCCTATTATACTTGTGATGTTCTATAAATCCCGAGCTAATTTTATCATTTATGCTCGCCGAAATAGGCACACGAGCGCGCCAATTGAGTGGCAACCTCCAGCAGGATTTTACCTATTTTTATCGCCCATTGGCTGTGGAGCTATATAAACCTTATACTGTCAATCCATCACCGACTTCCACACGAAATTACTTTTATTTTTAGGCAACGAAATGCCGGCAACGAAATGCCAATGTTTGTTGGAGAAAATGGAAATCAATATCTATTAGCCATCCTACGGGCTGAAAGTGGCTGCTAAATGCATTAGCTTTCGATCCCGGGCTGGCCTCTGAGGGATTCGTCTTTTTTTTTTTTTCTGAATCAATCGGCAGTACCTCATTGCTGAGATAATCCACGTTCCAGTCCTCTTCTTTAATCTCAGAGGGAAGGTATTTAATTGGAACTTTATCGCATGAAGAGGTGAAAGGATGAAGGGGAAAAAAGGAATAAAATGCAGAAAACAAATTTTAAAGGATATGCCAAGGACGAGATAATAATCTTTGTCGGGTGTTTCATGCCAGCACATACAGGCAAAGTAATAAAAAAAAACGGAAAATACCTTTCGTGCTCATCACGTTCATCAACCCCTAGGGAAGGCAGACTTTAGCTTCCAGACGTGTTGGTGGGCAGAGACTCGACTATGGAACTGGTACTTAAATTCAATTTTCATTGAAGGCAGTAAGGGATGCACGGTTTATGGTTGAAATTAAAATTTCCAACGGTTTTTTGTTGAGGGAACCTTGTGTCCTTCAAGGATTTTATTATTAGGAACACCTAATGGTTTAGTATATATTTTGAAGAAAGTTTGCGTAAGGTCATGTGCGTTAGACGTTGAAAGACAAACTTATTCAGGCAGAAGCTGTGTCTATCTTCCTTTACACGACACTTATCCTTTCAGTGCTTCGAGGTTGACAGTACCAAATTTACGACACAAACAATGGTCCAGAGGTTACAATTCTTACACGAGATGGATCTTGTGAGCTCGTAAACCAAAAAATCGCAAAATCAACCGTGGATGGTGGATGGACACCTTCTCTTTAATACTATGATCCACAGCAACATTGTACGACAGATTTGTATTAACACCCGAATTTTGCGCTCCAAAATGCGCTATTTGTCATATTTCTAAGACTACCCTCAGATAGAATCAAATATCAAAAACCCCCCTGCCCTTCGGATACGGCATAAAACTGTAGGTCCCTTCTGTAAGTTCAGAAATGTATACCACGTACAGTTGTGAGAAGCTAGGCCTTGGCCCTCTATGGGCTGTTTATGGCCTAATATTTATTTAATTTTTTAGAGTCAAATATCCAAAAAAGTACGGGAATGTATTGAACATAAAATACCCAACGGTAATTGCATTAAGCGTGCGATTGCTAATGTCATAATTGAACGAAAGTTTTGCTGTCAAAATCTAAGCGCACCCATTAAGGGCACTATTATTTTGTTCTCAGCCCTCTGTACAGGATGTGCGAATGAAAAAGCTCTATAGACTCTAAACTCGTCGAAACTGAACGAAAAGTCATCATGTATGCAATATACAAATTATGTGTTTTCACATAACCATCCACGCCACTCTCTTCTCTATTGCTGTGCTTTCAATTATTTTATTTTGTCACCTAGCAACAACAAGATAACCATTTGACAGTACTCATTTAGTCAACGAAACTTTTTGGACTAAAAATCGCAGCATGGGAAAATTTCTTACTCTCTTTTGAATTCTATCTGAAGAAAATCGAAATTAATCAACTGTGAGCTGTCAAAATGGTTGTCGCTGTAGAAGTGTTGTCAATTTCAACTGTCAGCTGTCAAAATGGTTCTTAATTCGTAAGACAAACTAAAAGCACACCGTTTGTATAGATAGCTTTTAACAGCAATTCGCAAAAAATTCCAGCACCGGTTCCTATGAACTCTTCCAGAAGAGGCTCAAGTATGATTTCCAACTATGCCAAAGGCGTTATTTGTAAGATTCTTAAGGTGCATCTTGCAATCCACAAATGTTCCATAGACAAGTATAGGACTTACGATTTCAGTTTAGATTTAATGAATTATGACCAATCTAGTTCTGTTCAAGGCATAGATAGATAGACATTAACCTTTTTGGCTCTTAAGATTCCTGTGCTTAAGCCCTAGACGATGGGATTCTCAGTTAGAACACTTTCTCTAGCCCGATTGGTTTAATAAAACGCAGTATCAGTTCCGGTAGATCATCAAGTGATGAACTTGCAGTGCTGATTTTGTCATGGCTTGTTCCTGGGGTGTTCCTTAAGCCTACAGTATCCCTTTTACATATCTCTTAAGATACGAAGCAGATCTCTGTCCTGGCTCAAAGAAACTGCCACATATCTGCTTGATATATGTATACTTGTAGTTCCTTGGCATGTCTCATATGGAAGGACATCATAGGTTTGGTCCATTTGTTCTTAGATTAGAAAAGCGGGATCTATTGTGCTTCCGTAGTAAGGCACTAGTCAACGCAGTTCGCGGTTAGAGTAGTTAGTCCATTCCAAATAGCTTAGGAATAGGAATTGGAGTAGAACACTCTTTGTTAACATTCGGTTGCGAGGTAGATTGATGTCTATTCGAGGTCCCATCAGAATTTTTAGTGCCAATCCTGTCCTAAGCTAAGCTTCCTGAAATGCTGCTTAGGCCTACAGTGGCCTCTCCGTACTGTTGATACTGTAAAGACGAAGTCAATTTTTGTTCTGTCGGACAGAACAGTGATGTCTTCTCCGTGATAGTGTCTGTTAAAGTTTAGTTGGGCACATCTTCCAATGGCTTAAATTTCCGCCTGCAAGATGCTAGGGAATCTATCCAGTGATTCCGAGTAATTGACCACGGGACCGTGGAGGCTTTCTTTGGAGAGGATATCTCCCTGTTTGTGTACGATATATTTACCTTTCTCAAATCTTTCTTTGCTGATTCTCATATGGTGTAGGGTTGAGTCCTTCTATCAGCTCTATTGCTGCTGTGGGACATGTCCTCAGAGCTTATGTTTTCCATATACAGGCTAGTCTTGGTACTCTATTCAGTGATATCCTGGCTGGAAGGCTTTTAAATTCAATACTCCGTCAGTAGGTCTATTTATTTTAAAAATCCCATTTGCAAGCACAAAAGAAAAAGAAGAATCTAGGTTGTGTTTATTTGTTTCTCTTCCAATTTAAAAGGGATTTCCTAACACGATGACAACAAAAAGGCGAAAAGAACAATTTTATTACATAATCGCTTTTCAAATGGTTCACCAAGCAAACTCAAATGAAATGCTGAAAATCATTTTCAACCGACACGAAACTTTCCAAACAATCAAGCAGAAAACATCCACGGTTACGAGCACTCGCGCCTACACCCACACAACAACCGGCAATCATTTCATACAATTTGAATAGCAGACACCTCCGCATTATGTCTTCCATAACTAAACGAAAATGTCCTTCAACATGATTTTGTGTGCGTGTGTGTGTTGGTGTCTGACACAATAGCAAAAAAAAAAAAAACTTAGCACCACAGAGAGATCCTTTATGTGGCTCTAACCTAATTTAATGCGCGACAGGGAGAAATTCAATGAATGAAATTTGTTTTTTGCTTTTTTGCTTTTTACACATCCTGAAGTGGTTTCTATTTGGCACCACGGCCAAAATAGATAATGCGAACAGAGGGCTAGTTACCCACATTTTTTTTTGTGTTCTTTCCATAGTTTAGTATCTACTAGGAGTTTTTCTCTTCTCTTTTTTAAGGACTATATCGATTGGACAGTGTTCATCACCCACTGACCGCCCAATGCCATTTCATTGAATTTATAGTCAACCTTCGACCCATATCATGGCTGTCCCCAGACCACTCTATCTCTAGTTTTTTTCCGTAAATAAATGACAATAGGTTTAATTTATTTGTTAGATACGATAGAAATTGCATCGTAACAATTGGAGCTATTTGGTTTGAGTATCTTTTTGTTGCGTGGGTGGGAGGACTGGCAATTCGATTGAACAGACATTTTTGGGGAGTTTTGGAACACATCCAAATGAAATTGGGGTGGTACTCCTTTTTATGTGCTAAAATGGTTTAGGGTTGTTGTCTAGCGTAAATGTTGCAGGTTATAAATAGATGAGGTCTGCAATTTCTTGTCTCAAGGGGAGCAGATAGTAATCAAATGAATTTGTTTGCAGTGCTTTTGAGATTTGAAATTTTATGAATTTCGATTTGATGCGCAGAAATGCAGAGCTGTGCAGTGTATAAACGGTGCAATGAACTGTCTTGATACGTGTTTTGATAACTTTCCAAGTTTTTAGCTATAAGGACTACTACAGGACTACAATATTGATCCGTCACGTGAGACAAAAACATGTCTACTATTTTCTGAGACAAAATTATTTGGATTCAACGATTGACATAATCACTTGGAATCTTTGAAGGATCATTTCTACTTAAAGAGACAACCACAGATAAGCTGTCAAACTGAGAGACATATTGTCACAAAAGTTCTGTAATTGCCAAAGAATTCGTTTAAATGCCCAAAATAATAGAAAAATTTAATTTAAAACGGAGAGGATAGATATATTTTTATTAAATTAAGCCTTGAACTAAAAACTACAATCGTTTACTTTTAATGAGAAAATCTAGTACTTTTTAACGTCAGTTTGGTCTCTTCTCGTAGGCCAGCTGTCAATTTTTTTCACCAAACTCGTTCTCAGGTTACATATATCCCGAGAAATATAAAAGAGAGTGAAACTGGAGAGAGACTAGAGTAATACGAGAAATTCTTGTCGTCAAAAAATCAAACAGATTAGGTCCGTTCGTGTAATTTTTGCACTAAAACTTGTAGATTATCATATTTCGAAGAGTGGGGGTAAAATTCTCTCAGAGAGAGTTAAAATTACGAAAAAGGAAACAAAGTTGAACAAGAAAAAATTTGTAGCCTAACCAGTCTTGCTTGTGCTTTTCCAAAATAGTGTTCCAAATTTGCATCAATTGAAACCACTTACTCCGTTCTCGTTACTCCTTTGTTTGGCACTACTTTACGCCTTAATTGTCGCATTGTCGCGATATTAAATTTGCAACATTTGTGCAAATCAACATTCCAGACAACAACGCGAGATTTCTGTGTCATCTCCGCACAAATTAGATCGACTGGTATTCACACAATTTAATCCCAACTTCCATTCAACCATCCCACCGTTGTAAATTGAATTTATCTTTGTCTTCCAGTTGATTCTGGGATAAAATATCCCACGACCTAAAAATACCAACACTCCGCTGATATGCATCATTGAGCAAGCGTCACACAGAAATTACCTTCAGCACAAAGCACCGGCAAACATCACAGATTCACTTTTCGACCGACATCGTGACAAACCATTCGCCTGCTGTCAGATTGGATGGACCAAAACCTCTTTACCCAGTTCCATTCGCTTAGAGAGTCTTCCTCCACCTCTTCCCCAATGAAACTATGAAAACTTGTCTCTCTTGGTATTGACCGGCATTTTGTATCTACGTCCATCTGACAGTTTATCTATCCAATTTAGCGCGCTCAACTAAGTGTTCATAATCACTCAGTTCCATCATGGAGAAATGTGCTTTGGAATTTATCTCTGACCCTGTGGCGTTCCAAATTCTCATAGGGAACTCCAAAAATTTTGCATTTAATTAGAAAAGAGAGGGTGAACTTTGTTACTCGCAAAATTAAGTCGGCACACATAAAATTGCACCCAGGAGATCAAGAGCGAACCGACAGAGAACTAAATACTAACTGGGGTTGCTGCTGCAGTGCTACATGGCGTATGTGGAACGTAATTACCACCCGCTGTGCGTCTACAATATGCGGGTACGATTTATGCTACCCTAGAACGGATAAGCACCAGGGGCTGAGTTTTTTTCTGCTTCTCCAGCTCTCTGAATAAATTTTGTGAATATATTTGGATTTATTATAACCAGGAGCATTGTGCCGGATGTGCTCCAGTTGTAATTTGAGGTCTGCTGCTGCTGCTGATGGTTTTTGTGATTCAGGCTTACGGTGGTTCTGTAAATGGTGTATGAAAATATGCCAGGGTTTTAATTGCATGAACTTATTCTGGCCTGGAGTGCATGTCTAATGGAATACATAGCTTACGATTGCGGTGGGTTTAAGAGCCCATAAGTTGTAAATGAATGTTAGAATTTATTAAAAAAATTGGTATGGATGGTAAGGTTAAGGTGACATTATGAGACTTAAGTCTGTATACAGAGCATGTTTTTTTTTACGTCCGGATGTGGAAATCTTTTAAAGACGAAAGACCTTCTAAACTCATCTCCTCTCCTATCCCTGGTCTTGACGGTACCATCACGGTATACTTAGGTATTCAATTCGATCTCTGTCTACCTGCGTTTCATTGTTACTCCTCTCGTTGCTGTTTCTTGACAACTGGTTGATAAAATGTCAAACCTTACCGAATATTTAAATATAACTTTTCGCTGTTGGGCCTTTGGCCTGCTGGTCTAAGGTCTACTGCTCATGGCACCAGCCCATATGTGGAAGCCGCAGAGCATTTTTGAAGAGCAAGTTCAATTTTTTAGTGACTCGGTCCAATATGTACGGCATTATTCCGGAAATAGCATCTCTAATGTTGGCCTGGAGCTCTTCCCAATCGGTTGGTATGACGAACGCTTGTCGTGAGATAACACAGTTATCGAATTTCTCCTTCCTTCACAATTTCGAGAAGCGGTAGCGCCGCCTTGTTGAAACCACAGCTCGTATACATCGGTGTTGTCGGGAAGAAAACGGGTCAACATGTACATGCGGCCATTGGATCCATTCCCAAAATAAGCCGGGTTGGCTCTCTGGCGATGTCTAAATCAGGGTCTTCTCCGATACTAGACGCTACGGCGCCTATGTTCTCTTCATTTCGCCTCAACCTCTGTCTGGTTGATGGCTTAAGGTCCAAAAGAGTGTACTCACGCTCAAACGACGAATTACCTGCACACTGAAGCCACGACGACGACCGAACTAAAAAAGATCATGTTGCGTAGTTAAGACTGTGCCGCAGTTTCGATAATATTTTTTTTAATAAAATCTACACTTTTGGCAAACGTACAATTGATTGATAAAATTTCAAACCTTACCGAATATTTTGACAGGTGAATGTCATTGGTAACTTTGACAGCTGCTGAAATATAGCAATTGGTAAAAGTATCAGTGCTATCTGGTCACCTTTACATTAGATCCTACAGTAGCAGGCCTAGTACAGAGCCTTGGGGAACACCGTCTGTTATAAAGCAATCACAGTTTCCATAACTGCGAAGCTCTTATTCCCGAATTCAGGAAGGCATTTTCCCTTTACGTAAGCTCCCATTCCATACATCCGATCTTTTACTTATTCAGCACAAAGCCATTACGCGCCTTAACCTAAAATATTTATACAGTTTCACTTAACCCAAAAATGTATCTTTGTTTTTTCTTTTATTTTCATTCCAGAACACATCACCACTGTGGGATGACTTCTTGGCGAAGGCCGGCAAATTACATGCGTGTCTTAGGTAAGTGACAAGCAACGGCAAAAAGCAAATTTATCTCTTAGATAATTTTCAAATAAATCTTATTTCGAAAAAAAGCACAGTTACATCGTACGTCTACGTAGGTACGGGGCGAGTGGATTTTCATTGATTCCTCACATCATGCGAGTGAGTGTAGCGAGTAAAACTAGTTCCTTACGTTCCAATTCCCACATAAAGTGTCGGTCACCTGAGACATAGACGTCTTGTTCGCTTGATATCCGATAGGTGCTTCGTCGAGGCGAAAAATATACTTACTCTCTTTTTGCCTTTAGTTTAGGTGGTGATGGTGAATATGTATGTACTCACGAGAAGCCAGCGCATTCTACCGAAAGAATCAGGCTTTACTTCAGTTTGTGCGCCACGGTCTGTGGAGTTACTTCCCCGTGGAGAGTATCTTTTCCAATGAATAATGATGATGACGCGCGAGAGCTTGGCTGGTTTTGTTGGCTGCTAATTCGTTAGATTCACTCTTCTATGCCAGTGTGGCATGCAATTTTGCTGTAATCCTCGTCTACTTTTTGGATTCTCTACTTTGCATCTCTTCAAGGCATGAATCTCATGGGAGGACGAGGAGGAGGACGAGGAGGAAGTAGGCTTCTTAAATGGGCTGGTTGTAAACTCAAAGCAAGAACATTTATGGAGAAAGATTTCAGTTATTTGGGTCAGGAATAGGTTATATTTTAACGATGTTGGTTCAATTCCTCGTTGGGGATGACTCTTTGCTTTGAAAAGGTGGATGTATAGGTTCTTCTGGGGCAAAGTTGTTGTGTGTATCTTTAAAGTAGTTGAGCAGGTGTTTATGTTTTGAATATTAAGTGTGTGTTATCGACTGGACTTTGTGCGGTGGGAAACTAGTTTTTTGTTTGCACCTGATGCAGACGCATATGAAGTGCTATCCATTTAACAACTAAGAGTCGTATGTCCTTTGAGTTATCTTTGGTTTACTGTTTATCATACATATACAAATAATCTGACATTTATGTGATTGAGTCGATTAAGATGGGTTTAAAAGAGATTACTTTGGATTTGGACTTCAAAATGTGACATGGAAAATATACATGGACTCTTGGTCCAGAAAGGTCTTTTTTAAAATTGCTTAGGATTTTTTTTATTATTCTATGTCAAGTTCTTCTTTAGTCAAATTGATGCATAGTTTCAATCTTAGTTTGCCTCAAACATCATAGACCTTGACTCAGGAGCCATCGTCTTTTTTGACGATGTAATCTCCTATTTCGGTGAATATCTCAAGGCCTGTGAAAGTTCCTGATGTCCTTTTGCTTGTCAGAGAGTCTGTCGTTTCGTGGAGAGGAGGTCTTATTCTTCAATTCCGCTCATTAGGTTCGCTCAAACGTTCCTATTCGAGTTAAGATTTGGCAGCGTAGGAGTCAAGTGCTTTGGCTGTTTAGAATTTAGACGCATATGAACATTGTGTCCTGATAACGCTGATCTTTTTGCGCACAGATACGTGGGACTTAATGCTAAACCTGAAAACACCTACATCAGTTATCAGTTTGTGTACCACTTTATGATGAGGTTGTCCTGTCTATAGATAGTTGATTCATTGATCTAGCTTCTGTAATCTTCTATGTCAGTGGCTTATCTTTATTGAGTACCTCGCTTGTTGAAATCTGATGAATATCTTTGTCAATAGAATTGTTCCATTCTTACTGAACATACATCTATTTGAGGATAGCCGACCTGACAATTTCCTGTCAACTGTCAATTATCAACTTAGCCAATTCCACTTGCTTTTTTAATCTACTACAATTGCTGTTTTATTATCTCAAACATTCGCAGTTTCGAACTGTCATTCAACTTCTCAAAATAAGTGGATTATATTTTTAGGTGCTTCCTGAATTTTTGTAGTTTATTCAAGTACTCGTTGTCTGTAGAACACGATTTTTTCAATTTTGCTTGCTGGATTTTGAGCTTTTAAATGTTTGGAACTAGGTGATCATCTAACGTTATCGGTAGGATATACATAATCCATGTCACCATTCATTTTAACCAAATCAGTGATTTGAAGTCACAAGAATTAAATCTTTGTGACTGCACGGCATTCTGTGAAGTCACACTAAAGTCACTAGCATTTACTAGAAGTCATTGCCATTCAGTTAAAGTCCTTAAGACTTGACACAAATTGATTGCAGTCTTTAGGGCTTCACAATAATTTCTTTGAAGTCTTTGATTTTTTACGTAGAAATGCTTTAATTAATCTACGATAGTCACTAAATTGTGAATTTGTTTCAGTTTAAGTTTTCGAACAGCAACGGAGCTACGAGTTACGAACGAAAATCCCGAATTCATTGCATAGTTTTAGGCTTAATGGCTTAAATATGTAGTAGAAGCAACATTTTGTTCGTGGACCTGTTAGAGTGGATTTCAAATTTCGCCTAATGCCATGATAAAATTTTAGAAACTTGTATTTTTCTAGTGCAACCTTTTAGTACATTCTAGTACCAGTATGCTAGGGGAGTAGAGAGCGAAAATTTCTTTTGATTTTATACTTTCTTTACAAGGAAATTGAGAAAACTTCTTGCACTTTCTTTATGAGAGAACATGTTCTCTGCGAGCCCGCACCAAGTAAGGGATTTTTTCTATTTTCTATCTATTATTTTAGCCCTCAGTAGAACGAATGAAAATAATTCTGTGAACTACAAACGAAAGCAAAATCACAGGCGATTTTCCTCACTAGTACAGACACCAGATCAGACTGAAACCTAACACAATCACTACACCAGCTCTTTCCTATCACTTCTCTTTTCGTTCTATGTACCCAACGCCCGTGTCCTGAATATCAATTTAAGGATTATAAAAAAATAAAACCTCTCATCAAACACACGCACCAACTTCACAGATTCAATATACTCGTGTCACTTTATTCCCATTACCATGATCTTGCACAAAAGTTTCCACAAAAAAAAAACATCTTAAGCACGATATCTGTACTTGATCCTCCTTACAGTCTTGTATTTGTATCCCTCGTCATGGACGGTCTCGGGTTCCTGTGGTGGAATGTACTGTGGCTTCGGCTGTGGTGGAGGTGGTACATAAGTTGGAGCTGGCTTTGGTGGTGGAGGAATGTATGTTGGCACTGGAGCACTTGGTGCTACTGGTGCTGGTGGGACATAAGTTGGTGCAGGTCTTGGTACTGGTGGCACATAAGTTGGTGCAGGCCTTGGTGGTGGAGGTATGTAAGTTGGTACTGGCTTTGGTGGAGGTGGGATCACTACTGGAGCGGGATTCGATGCAACTGGTGCTGGTGGAATATAAGTCGGAACAGGCCTAGGCGCTGGTGGAATATATGTTGGTTTCGGTTGAGGCGGGGGAATGTACTTAGGCGCTGGTGGAGGTGGTGGTATGTATGTAGGCTGTGGTTCTATAGCCTCTGCTTTCTCCTCAGCTGCTGGCAAATATCTATTTCCCAAATGAGACACATCGGCGGCTGCCAAACCAATCACCACCACAAGGACCACAAACAGTTTCTAGAAAGACAAACAAAATTATGATAAACAGACAAAATGCTCGTCGACTTCTGATGGCTCACCATATTTCAACGTTTTTCTCGGACTACCTGACCCGAAGACCACTCAAGCTGATAATGACTTTGAAGCGATCGTGTTCATATTTATATCTCTTCGAGATTTTCATATTAAGAAAAGGTCGTCGCATGCATACAAAATGACCCTTACTCTACGTCGTCGTCGTGTGTTAGACCAACCGAAAGATTGAAAATCACACCGCAAACCGAAATAATTAATTAGTCTCGTAAAACAAAGAAGCAGTAGAGGTAGAAAAGAGCTAATTTTAGGCAGACTTCGATATGGCTATCTGATTTACTAATGGCAGACAAGATTTAGGTGGCGGTATCATAGAGAGCCAAGGTAATTGCTTAGTGATCGCACGACCTTTAGCCCCGCCGCGCCGACTGCCGTACAACAGGGCGATGATAGTGTAAAGCTCTTAAATTCGGTGGCAATTTATTCAGATTTGTATGCTCGTAACTTGTTGAATGATGTGATTATAATTCTTTTTCTTCTTTTTTCTGATATTCATCAGTAATTTTTGTTTTTTTTTGTAAATAATTTGAGAAGTTGTCGGAAATTCGCATTTGGAAATTTGATTTACGTGCGAAAATTATTATATTAATTTGGAATGGGAAAAATGGACACGCATTCTCGTTTCGCATTTAGTACTAGATGGGTCAAGGTTAGGGACATGACTGATGGGAATATGGAACGAGCACGTGGTATGCGAATAGATTTTGGTCTGAATGGAGACATACTTCCGTATTGATCTTACTTGTAGCTCCTTAGGAGTTTTGGCAGTTGTTTCTTTACCATTGGCATAACTTAAAAGATTTCTAAACTAAATTTCGGTCCAAATGTCACCGAAGTTGTTCTGACGATGAATTGTTCGTCTAACCCATGATATAAAAAAAAGAGAAGAGTACTGTACACCACTTGAATCGGGCAAGTGTAGGCCACAGCAAGTCGTCTAAACGAGAGGGTTTCCATGAAAAATCGTCCTCATCGCAACTCAGAAGCGCTTGACTGCAATTTACACGCGATTGGCGGGTCAAATCGCGAAATTTTCGCTCTAAAGGCTATCGTATTGTGATGTGTGAAGATCCTTTTTGACATAAGCAGCGGTATGGCCTAAAAACGTATACTCTTCTTTTTTTCTCCACTAATGTCAAAGTCCCGATGACATTAGCAGCCATTTGCAGAAATGAATCTCATTTTTTCTATAGTCACATCCTCAATGTCTGCTCAGGCAAAAGTGGGTTTATTCACAAGTCCCAGATTGGCAAAGTATTTGATTGGACACTGCAATCACGATCTTATACGTTAAAGTCTATTCTGGTACCGATGCAAGTATATGCTCAGAATACATTCTTTTTCGATGAAGTAAAGGGTTTCCATTAAGCGTTTCCTATCTTTAAATTTGAATAAAACAAACTGTGAGTGAGATCACATTGAACTTTTTTATTTATTTAGAAGGCCCATGTGTTCCATTATGTATGAAATAAAATATCATTCAAATTTCCGTCGCAACTTCGCTAGCTGGCGCGCGTCCAATTTTCCATAACTCTGGCGCATACAGCACGCTGGATTTGACCAATGGTATTGATTATGTTGGCTTGCGAACTGGGCTGGTTTGTGGTTCATTGGCATAGACCTATGACTTAAGAAAACCCCACAGAAAAGGAATCTAACTCGGTCAAATTGCACGATATCGGTGTCCGATTGACATCGCCTCCGCGTGAGATAACCTTGTTCGGAAATCACTCGTCCATTGTGGCACGGGCTGAGTGGCACATAGCGCCGTCCTTTTAAAACCACATATCGTCAGTGTCCATATCATCCAATTCGAGTCACAAGGTATTGGTTATCATCGACCGATAGCGCTCGCCATTGACGGTAATGGCCTGGCATAAGTCGTTCTCAAAGAAGTATGAAGCCGCTATTTCAAAATCCACACGAAAAAGTGACTTTCTCTGGATGCATTGCAATTTGCTGGATCTCATGTGGACTGTTATCGCCTCGAATTCGACAATTTTGGTTTTTGACGAACCCATTCATCCAAAAAGGGGCTTCATAGGTGAATGTTGTCTGAACAGAACACCCACTTTCACCAACACAATTTAATGATTTGCACAAGTTATTGAACACTATAACTCTCCACGTGGATTTGGGCATACAGACTTCATAAATGACAGGCAATTTGACAGATGTAGCTCCAACAATATGGCCGCTTTCAACCTGTTAAAGTTCGGAAATCCCTATTGGAAAACCCTTTAGATGATGGCTTTGAAAGTATGGTGGATCGCGACGGCTTAAAGTACTGCTCGCACTCACACCGTTGTTGATTGATTCAATTAGTATTTCCTATCGTGCTAATCTGGTCATGAGCTTTCAACAAAGTGAAACGCCATACTTAAACGACGAGGAAGAAGACGCTGTCAGGCACTCGTCTCTACGTGTCAAACTAAACTCCTTCACAAACCAAAGCTAAGGGTGACCCACCGCACCTTTCTCTGGTCGAAGTGCATTGGTCGGTCCGAACCAACAATAAACGCATTCGAATTCAAAATGTAAACCATCAACCATCTGTTTTATGGCCATATCGCTACCTTTCTCACCGTCTTATCCCCATTCCCATAACAAAGCTAGTAATTTGTCAAAAACAAATTACAATATTTGATCGAGCTCGCTCGTTAGCATAACGAAACACAAACATAATTATACTTTACACACTCATCCGTTTAAATAACAAACATAAAACAGTGATGCCAATTTGCATGCAAATGTAACACAACAATGAATGGGATTAATCAAGACAGAAGAGCGAGCCGGAGAAGGTCAGCCTGTAGTACAAGTTCATCATAAATCCTAGGATAACCTATAGAGAATTGAACTAATCAAAAATGCGACACCTTTTAGGCGCTTCTTCAATCGATAATTAATTAAAAATGTCGAAAACCATCGATTAGTCTATAAGAAGCTGAACTCTATTCACGGTGCCGACAAGATGTAAAATATTTTTTTTTTTCAAAATTTTTATTGGATTACTTATGGTTGTGCAATCGAATCGTTTGATTGATTGAGTTTTTCGCATATTTTTATACCCGTGTCGAACGAACGTACCCGCTGAGAAGGTCTTACCAAGATAGATCTAGGTTTGGCTACATGAGGGAATGGTAATCATGTCTTTTTTGGATTCAAAGTTCACAACAAAAAGGGCCTGAAGGTATACATTCTCTGTCATACTTTTTGTGCTTTCAAGTTAAGAGAATGTTTTTCCGAATTAGGATTTCCGGACAAATTGGCTTAGTGGTATTTGTACAAGAGAGCCAGGTCCCTAATGCTTAGAAGGGCGATAAAGGGTGACCAAATAAGAACAGTATAAAAACAAATTTAAATAAAAAAAAAAACAACGGTGGGAGTTAGAAAATTGATTGTGGCTTTATTTTGAAGCTACATTCATGCCATTATTTGTGAATTAGCGCATCATCCAAATGGCCGCCTTGGCTTCGCTGACAGTCCTCCTAGCAGTCCTTGGATGACTCGATTCAATATGTACACTGTTTTTCAGGCAGAAGCGTCTCGAATGGCCTCGAGAATTGACTTGTTGTCGTTAAATAAGGACTTGATGTAGTGCCATAGAAAATATTCCAATTGATGAACGCTCGCCGTGACATGACCCACTCGTCAAATTTCTCCTTAACAACCTCGAGCGTTGCGTCGCTTCTTTGGCATGTAGCGCCATCTTGTTGGAATCACAGCTTGGATGTGTCGATATTTTCGAGCTCTGGTCACAGAAAGTCGGTTAACATACATATGTACCTGAGATCATTGACGATAACTGTGTCTTCTTCATGCGATGTGATCCGAAGATTCCGTCATGCCATAAATCGCAACAAACAGCCAATCTTTGTGGATGCATTGGTGGTTGATCGAACACTTGTGGATTGTGTTCATTTCAGTAATGGAAATTTTGGCATAAATCTCCAGTCAATATGTCAAACGTCCAATTAGCGAATTTTCGGCTTGGTTTCAATTCGTAGGTCAGCATAATCTTATACGGAGGTAGACCTCAAAATAAGACTCAAGCGCTGCCCAATTCAGCTGATTAGCGCCCAATTGACTTCTTAGATACTGGCCTCTACGGCGATTATCTCTTCATTTCGCATCAATCACTGTCTGGTTGGTAGCTTAACGTCCAAAAGAGTGTACTCATGCTCAGTCTTTCCACTGTGCGAGGAACCGCTTGCACACTGAAGCCATGATGACGACCGACCTCACGACGAAATTCGCGTTGCGTACTTGCGAATGGGCCGGCATTTCGATGATACTTTTTTATAACTTCCACTCATGCGGCAACCGTGAAACGATGCATGATGAAATGGTAAACTTTGCTGAATATTTTGACAGCTGGCTGCCATTGGTAACTTTGACAGCTGCCTAAACATAAAAATTAGAAAAACTATCATTGCTATCTGGTCACCGCTCAAAAACTCCGTAAGATACTGCTCCCAATTTCTAGATCTCACAATGCATATGGCCTTATCAACTAACTCTACTGCCTCCCTCTATAAAAGACAATTTACAATTACCCCTAATTGTAACAAGTTTCCTCATTAAAGTGTGCTCACATCCAACAATATTGAACCACCCGTCATGACCCGAAAACGCCGAGCAATCATCATCAGCAAAGAGCACACACTTCCATTAACCAAAACACACATCAGTCATAAATCCCCCACAGTTTTTGTATCCCATAAACTTGCTCCCTATCACTATGGTTTTCCGCTCGTACGCACTAATTCATTGTGAAACGCATATCTATCACAAAAAATCTCTCATAAAACTGGATCACCCCGCAAATTATCATCGCGCGCATAGCTTTCGTAAATTTTCCAAATGAAATCCCAACCGACAATTTCGTTGAAGACATGCCAAGTTCTCATCATCTCAAAAGCAGACTAGTAGAAACTAGAAAGTGCAATCATCGCCAAATTAGAGAGTAGTTTTTTTTTTTTTTTTTGATTACGACGCGACATTATTCTCGCCATAAATGTTTGTATGGACAAATTTCAGAGGACTATGAGCCTTATCCTCTGTAATTACGAGTCTGGTTCTCGTTTTTTTGGAACTTTCCCTGGAAATGTAAACATATTATGTATGCCGCCCTCTGCATTTCCATTCAGTTTGTTCCGTGCTAATGGTTCTGAAATAAATTCTCTAAATTACAACTGAAATACAACCGATGACGTCACAGTCAGATTGTTTACCCATGATGGTGGGTTGAATGTGATTTTCTCTTAAAAAGTGCCTACGTTCCAAGAAAAATAAATTGAACCACTTTTTTTGTTTGTTTGTATCTTTTCAGAGCTGCCATCCAGGCTATTGCCGCGTATTTGGATGCCTTCCAAAAAATCGCAGACGCCGCGACCAATTCACGAGGTAAGTTAACATGACGTAGGTTTAAGGAAGAAGGAGGTGAAAGGCTTGTGTGTTTGTATCTTATCCACTTTGCGATCGTAGACTTTTGGCAGTTGATTTGGAAACATTTCGCCTATTTTTAGATCTCACAGTAGAAAACTTATGCAACCATTTGTTGCCGAAGAGGCAGCACACAAAAAAATAAGCTGAGAACAATCTGTGGGCCATTGGTTTGACATTTGGCACGAGATTTGTATTTGCGATTCGACGGCGGGGGTGTTCTTTTGTACCTACCAGAGGGGGTCTTCCCCCATCTGTCAGTCTTTTAGTGCCAACACATTAATTTGTAATTACTCATAGGGTGTGTTTTGTTTTCAATTTGGCCATGTGTTGCATGATTTTAATTGTTGCGTCTAGGTTAGGGAGAATTAATTTAGTTTTATGGCATCATTCAACTTTAAGGAGCATTTGGATTACTAGATGGGCTGCGTGAATTAGTGCTTAGGCATCACAGGAAATTAGTTTATCATTGTGTTGACTTAAGCGATTGCCTTGCAAACATCAGAAATATTTACTGTCATGAAAAAGCTTCTCAATATCTCTTTGGCTTAAGGTTAGGCTACACGCCCAGTGATGCGAAACGTGAAGTATCTGGGCCATTGAATACGGGTCCTTACAACAGCTCAAAAGGAAGTAAGTTGGCAGGTTGGTAGATGGGTGCCTTGTGTCACTGCTTAGGTGGAGAAACAGTCCGGGTAAATTGAAAAATAAGAGAAGAAAACGTCAGGCAGTTCAATAACTGTCACATAAGTGATATGTGAGGTTAGGTTAGGAGAACCATTCAAAACTTATAACATAGCGGACTGGATCGCAAAAGTTGTCAAGGAAATACGACCTTAAGTTTCATTTTGTGTAGACCGTGACCATATTTTTGGTCTGTACCACGCAGGCAAACAATCGACTCAGTGATGACCTAGGTACATATATTGAAACCATTGAATGTTTCTGGTCTAGTTTAGGACGCAGCTTTCCGAAGATTCAGAGT
This sequence comes from Chalcosyrphus nemorum, assembly GCA_949716465.1. Classification (NCBI taxonomy): domain Eukaryota; kingdom Metazoa; phylum Arthropoda; class Insecta; order Diptera; family Syrphidae; genus Chalcosyrphus; species Chalcosyrphus nemorum. Next base: position 84,585,460 of record OX454332.1, read on the forward strand.
GCTAGATTTTCTAGTGGCATCAAACCTAAGCTGGAGTTTACAGGGCAACTAGAAGCATTCCATCTCCCGACTTAACCTATTGAATTTCGGGTATGGAGTCCAATTAATGTTGTCAGTCTTGCTGTTCCATGGAATGTATCGGTCTGGAGCCGACCATAGGTTAAAGTTGCATTGGGCTATTCTCCATAAGTGGAACGACAATGCCACCTTTGATGTACTGATAGACAATTACAGGGAAGCCAGGACGGGGCTTCGTTACACTACAATGTTTAGAAACCCAGAAGGGATGCGTATTTTAAGCTCTTTGATGCGTCTAGACAACAGCAGCATTAGGTAGAGTAATGTAGGGACATTAGATAGAGTAATGTACGGAAGGAGTGGTACTCGACAAGGGGCTCTTAAAACCTTTTCCCCAGAGATTGAGTCTTATAACCTTAGTGAGTGTTGTCCATAAGAGGAACTGACAAGGGGCACGTAAAGCCAGAGAGTGGCGCGAGCCTCATGTTATGATATAACCTTCTTACATGAGTACTGGCGATATTTATGTGCTTTCCATTGAGTTTTCTGTTCAGATTAGACCCAGGATGTTCCTCCTCTGTGGCTACTTGGAAAGCATAAATGAAATGAGATCTCGTAGACTGTTAGATAACTTGCCTAAGACTGCAAGAGCAACATTATCCGCATAGGCAAACACCTTTCGGCCAATGTCTTCTAGGTCAATCAGCAACTAATTTGAGAGGGGAATAGTAAGGCTAGAAAAATCTTTCTTTCTCTTTAGCACCGTGCGTCGTTATGATTCATCTTTTAATTCAGTAGTTATTTAGCTGATCGACGGGCTATCAATCAAATAGATTTTATCTAAACTTCATGTGACAAAACAAAATTATTCAAATCGACTCTTGATGAATGGCAACTCCCAGTGCTCCAAAACTTCCGTGGCTCTTGTCATTTGCATTTGTCTTCAATCAGAAACCGACATCTCCAACTGGTGCACAAGTGTAGTCCTTGAGTCTACTGCAACTGTGAGTACCTCTATTTCCCTGGTCAAATATTATACGCGGCGAAAAAAAACCTGTCGTTTTTTTTCAAATTCAAAACACATTCTTCGAAGAACGTAATTATCTATTCACCTAAGCAAATGTCAAGCTGCCACCACAATAGGCTGTTTTTATATCTTCAATCATCCATAAACTACTTCCTCATCATCGTCTAACGATAGGTGACGAATTTTCCAAGCAAAAAAGCCACACCACCACTCGTTCTAATTGTATGCAAATGCAAACAAGATTCCATCAAAAAAGAAACAAACGTCGTGCATCTATTCAACTCATAAATTCATTAGAAAAACAAATAAATATTCAAATAAAAAAAAAAATAATCATATTTTAGTCCTCATTTTTTGCGACAATTTGTCTGCGGTCGAGTGTGCTGCGCGTCCACAAAAGCGACACAAATACAAATTATCATGCCAAACGAGCGACGACGAACAGGTTTCTTTGGCCTGCCTGCTTCCATGGGTATCTAAGCAAATAAATCAAAAAATCTCTATACAATATGTGGGTAATATAAAAAAAAAAAAAAAAGCCAGATAAGATTCCTTACTGACCTGGATACAAGAAGCAGCGAGTTGACAAATGGACTGGCAACACGGGACAGACGAGACTTAGACTTTTTAGACCATAAGACTTGAAGAGACAGCTTGACTCAGCGCGACAAACGACGAGCGGACGACGGAGGCCATTCACTTTGTAGCTGCATAGAGTTTCCTAAGCACGTACTGCAAAGTGAAGGTGTGAGGAGGAAATGCCAACTGCAGCAGTAGCAGCAACCCACCTCACCATTGGGGAAGACATTAAGGTGCCTAGCTCAAGTGACCATAACGAACATTCACCTGCGATAATAACTGCACAAGTGTATCCACACAATACTTCTACCTATAGATACAATTTTTTTTTTGTATCTATTTCTGCATTTGACGTAACCAACTGCTTTGTTCAGTTCGTTGGTCTTTTGTGCGGCGCGCTCTCTAATATCATTCATTCTTTAAAGTGGAATCGAGTTCAGTTGCAGTCTGCAAGAGTCGAGTCAAGTAGAGCGAGTGTGTCAATAATTCATGAAAACTCTCTCAGGGTACATATTGATTTGGAGCTTATAATGCTACTGGCCTGTAGGAGTCTCTTCTCCGCTTGTTGTTGTGGTGGTGGAACGGCGTTTGAAATGGGCGCAGTTTTTTTCTTTCTCTATTGCAACAGTAGGAATTGTGAGAAGGGGTTCTGCATTTCGGAAGTGGGTGGAGTGGAAGTGGAAGTGGAAGTTGTTTTACAGATTAGTTCAGGAATCTGAAACCAAAAATCTAGAGTTTCGGAAACCAGTTTGCTAAGACTAATGTCGGTATACAACGGTAATTGAGAATTGAATTAAATTTATACAGAAGAGTTTTTTTTTTTTCCTGTTACTCTAAATTAAAGTCCGATAGAAACTTAATTACAATTACATCCTACTCCCCAATTAGTCAGCCGTGTGACCTCTTGATTAACTTGTTGAGCTTGAAGCTCTTTGTCACCTCATTTATTGATAGATTGTGGTAGTAAGGAATTGGCTAGAAAGATTGAGGTTAATGGTTCAAGTCAGTAACGTTTCTGACTTCAATTACATCGCCCTGAAGGAATCAATTAGTAAATCGTGTGGTCTCTTTATTTACTAGTTGTCGCCTTTAAATTGGGTACAAATAATCAGGTTACTAGCTCAAGTCTCAATTCACATCCACATGTCAAGCAGTCACTCTTAAAAGCGCCATTTTTTTAGCTTGACGTTGATACAGTGCGAATAGACAGTTTGGACGGAGCTCAGCTGTACACAGCAACGCAGTCAAAGCCGAGAAACAAATATCACCAACGGTTCTCTGCGCGGCACCAAATAAATGTAGCTAGTCGTGTTTTTTTGAAATCTTGCTAGCCAGTAGTTCATTTGAACGATTCCCAGCAAGCTGAAGGCAGCAGTAAAAAAGTCTTAGAAAAAAAGAAAGAGAATGCAGTTATGTTCGTAAAGGTCTTTAACTCGAAAAAGATTTCTGGTAATTCTAGTATTTACTTGCTTTTAAGACCTAAACTGCTGACAAGAAATGGAACAAGATTATTCCACTAAATTAGACAATTAACGATAATTCATTTCCGGCCAATCAGGAGCATTCTATACTCCCTACAGAGCAATTTTCTTGTGAGAACAACCAAAAATAAGAAGCTTTGAATTCCGTACCACTTGTTAGTCAAAAATCATAAAATCCTAGCCAGCAGCTCTCCTGGAATCAAGAGTTGTAGCCAGCAGGTTATTGTGTTTGTTTTACATGTTAAATTTTCCTCTACTCGTTTCTACTGGCTAGTAAGTTTCGAAAAAAACACGGCTGGCTGTTCGTCAAATAGACCGGTTGAGTCTGAGAATTATAGATTCTAGGGTTAAATGGATTGATATAGTTGCACATATGTATAAAGAAGCGGTGTATTATATCGCAAGTTGGCTATAGTGGCGCTATTTTCTAATCCTGATAACACAGTTGGAGGAACTACGCGTTGAACTCGAAGAAGAGGGTACTGAATATTCGTTGATCGTTAATCTGCGAGGCTGAAAGCCACAGGAAAGTACAATTCCTATGATCGCCTTTTATGAAGATGAAACTTACATATATGGGTAGTTACCCTTTGAAAATTGGCTAGTTCGTGGCTAATTCTCCATCGATTTCGCTCTAAATCGAGGCGTAACCCAACTGAATTGCACACATTTAAAACATACTTGACTGACTTCAAATGTTTTTTCCTTTTTTTCAGACGTCTTTTTGATTAAACTATAATCCTAGTTCCCCTAGTTTCAATTCGGTCCAAAATGTAATCCTTGGCTTATGAACCTTTCATATAAATTGTCTTAAAAGTTCAAACGAATTTTCAACATTTCATCCACCAAGGGTGCACTTTCCTACCCACTTACAGGGATTTCCGAACTAATTAATGTCTATCCAGGATATTAGGCTGAAAGTATTTCCTAAGCTCTTCAACTCTCAACTTCACACCGAAGAATCGCAATTAGACGAAGGCCCTGAGTGCGAATGCTCTTAAACTACCTCCCCCGCCCAAGTGCTTCCTTCAATGTGAGTGGTGTCCTCTCTAACCCTGTGTAATTATTTTTTTTTCTTTTCTCTTATCCCTCTGGTTGCCATATCTTCTAATGTACAATTTGGCGAGGCACAAAGTAACTTTTGCGTTACGGAACACTTGATCCTCATCGTCCTCGTGTCGTCTGACTCCATAAGAGCACACAACCACCCACTCACTCCAGGAAGAGGATAAGAAGAACTATCTCCCGTACAACGAAAGAAAGCCAATCGTTTGTCTGCGTCGCATGAAATAGTGTCAAGTACTTTTAATGCATTTAAGGGCGGTTTTAGGACTTCCTTGAATTTAATCCTGTTTTCTTTCTGTCCCACATATACATATATATATTATTATCCTTCAGACTCTGTGTAGCTTCCCTGTTGCCTGCTTTTTGCCTGTGCGCCAAGCGTAATCTTTCTTCAAGTGCGAGCATGTAAGGATTTATAAGGTAATGCACCCTTTATGCATTTTTCCATCCCCTTTTTGCGAAGAAGGTACACTCGACCGGACAAACTTACCCTCATTTTGTTGTCAGTGAACCGCATTTTATGCGAACAAAAAAACCGGTTGGGGGGAGCTTTAAGCCAAACTGTTTAAATGGATACCCTCGGCCAATACTATACTATTCAAATGGAAACTTTATGGTGTGGAATTTCCAAAATACCCCTCAATTTGAAGCAAAGACAGGGTGGGTGCTTGGAAAACAGATAATGGAGGGGTGGGCAATGTTTGCCTTTGGTGTCACTTTCATTGAAACTTTCTTTAAGGTAATTGAAACTACCACGGGTTCATACATTATTATGCCATCAAAGAACGCATTTAACGAGGGTGGATGTCTTAAAATATCTCTGTTTTGGGGCTGTGGGCTATCCAATACTCTCGGCACGAATGGTGGGGAACTTTTGTGTCGATGCTAACTATACCTTGTGGTTGGAGGTTTAGATAAATAAAAATATTTGAAGGTAATGGTAAAATTAATTGGGGGAGCCTAAGAGGCGAACAAAAGAAAATGAGAACAATGAAGTTAGAAGAAAACAAACAAAAAGGACATCGACCGCAAGAAAACTTAAAATGGAACTTTATACACCACCTGGACCCTTGTTTGCACACCAGGGATACGTTTGATGGTTAGGACAGGGAAATCACAGTGGGTTCTGGTTCAGTATGTACTTAAACCACAGGAATTGAGCCATCATCAATGGACCCCATCGTCGAATAAAATTCCAGGGTGTGCGAGCAAGTTCTCCAAGAGCATAGGGAAAACTTTTCCCCAACATTCGAACAGAATTAGTGTCGAAGGATTAAAAGAGGACCAATTTTCAAACGAAAAGCTGTTCAATGAGGCAAAAAGAATTGGAATCCCTTTGGATTATTTTGCGGTAGTCACTTAGCTTTTTACTTACACCCTTTCTTAAGGGCAATTATTGTTTTGGTGAAAGCCTCTCAAAAATCGGTTCTACTTCTCAAACTAGACACCAATTTAAACATTTAGTACGTAAGAAGACGGCTTTACGTAGAAGAAGTAGCCAGTAGTAGTAGTTAGTAGCCTAACCTAGTTTCTAATTAAAACTTCATGACATTTCGTCGATTATTTAGAGTGACACTATTTTTGCTGTCCGAGAAAAAAGTTCTTGTTTGCATTAGGCCTGTTCCCGCAACTCACTGCACCAAAATTCACTGCTTGTCAAATTTCTAAGAGTGCGGGAACGTGTTGAACTAAAAAGCTGCCCACTTTTTACACGTCACTCTTATTTGCAAATTATTTTGCCAGGCAACAACAACACACGTATTTAACAGAAATTATAAATTTGTCCAAGAAATTTGTTACTCTCTTGTGAGGTCTCTGTACTATGGAAAACTGCGAAACTTTGACGTGCGGGAAGAGGAATTCATAATCTCGTAAAATTTCGTATTTTAAAGCCCCAGTTGCGCGTTGTCAAAATCCGAGCGCACTCATAATTGCATTAAGAAAACTTGGCCGTATGTCAAGTCAGCCATCCGTACATTAAGAGCGAATGAAAGTGGTCTTTAAGTATGAAAGCAAAAGTGAACGAAACTCGACGAAACTAAGCAAAATGTCATTATGGGTGCAATGTACCAACTGTGTGTATTCGCATGCCTACATACGGCAGCGTCCAGAGCCTTAATTCAATTATGGTTGGCCCTTAAGTCAGTGCGGAAACAGATCTATTTAAAATTCCTTTTCAGGAGAACAAACTGACATCCTTCAAACCATTGACATACTGACTGCTAGTGACCAACTTTACGTGTGTTCCAACATAGCAAGCTACTTTTGTTTTACTTTTTTTACTTGATTTACTACGTTTCATGGTCTCTGCTAAAATCTAGTCCATTTTCTGTTCTACCGGACGCTAGATTCGTTAACGACACATCTGTCATACCAGTACAAACGTATTCTAGCAGCTAGATAAGCAAAATGTTCTGAATCTGTTTGGACTGTATTGCCTTTAGAACAGATGTTCTCAATGGTCTATACGAAGTTTGTTTTCCTGTGGTTCAAATTCTATTAGAGTAGATTCTAAGCCTGCCATAGCCAGCTCGTCTGCAGACCCAGACAGGTTTACACTATCGTACATTTCAAAGTATTACAACGCATCGTAGCACCCTTTGACATTCTGGAGTCCAATAGCTTGGACGATAATGCCTTTAACGCCTCTAGACTATCTTAAGATATGTAAGGAGATTATGTCTGGCGAAGACCAATGGCATAGATTTCAGCTTGAAGCAGAGTGTGTATCATACTCATACTTAGGTACCATAATCTCTGGTACAGTGTGAACATGTCTGTTTCCGGAAGTACCAAATTTGTATTCGATACGCAATCTAGGTGTAGTTTAATGGCATATCCAAGCCATCGACGATTGGAAGTTGGGTTAGCCTCTGGAAGGTGTTTTAGGGCAGACATACAATTCCTTGCAAATTCTGCAGCTTGCTTGTGTTGTCTGTTCGTGTTCAGTGCTTAGTGCGTTGGACTACTGTGCACGAGGTTTCAGGTTCGATCCCCAAAAGGTTCGATCACGGCGCTGCCTCTTGTCTGCCAAATATCCAAGAGAAGATAAGAAAGCTTCTCAAAAACTCTCTGTCTATCGGATAAGGCATAAAAATATAGGTCCTTCTATACGTGTTGAAATGTGTACCACGCACACCGCCTATAGATGTGGGAAGCTTGACCTTTTCCGTCTATACGCGATCTATGTTTCTGTCCAAACCTGGCGGTGTATACAAAAAATGAGGATAATCTCATGCAGAATATTTATTTAGAGCAAGGACTAAAACCCTCAATTCTATCATGGCATTTATAGTTCAAGATGTCCGTTCTTCTACTCTATAAAAAGGCTAGTGACATTCAGTTTACTTCTTCTCTAACCTTTCCAACCGTTGATGCAATCCCCTCCGAGTTTCCCTGGACACAAAGTTCTTTTTTGCAAGAACAAAAATAAAATCAATTTTTATAATCTATTTTATTTGTTCTCTTTCTTTTTTTTAAGGTGCTTCCAAGGAAATCGGTACCGCCCTAACACGTGTCTGCCTGCGTCATAAGGCAGTTGAAACCCGCCTAAAAACATTCACTTCAGCCATTATGGATTGCCTCGTGTTACCCTTACAGGTGTGTTCACTTTGTTTTTATTCTTATCAATCAATTGCAAGACAAGTTCATTTTTTATATAGGACAAACTAGAAGACTGGAAACGCCAAGTCGCCACAATCGACAAAGAACATGCCAAAGAATACAAACGATGTCGTGCCGAGTTGAAAAAACGCTCCACCGATACACTGCGTCTTCAAAAGAAAGCACGCAAAGGTCAATCCGATGCAATACAATCGTTAGTCGACTCACATATGCATGACGTAACGATGCGTCGTGCCGAACTGGAAGAGGTCGAAAAGAAATCTCTACGCTCAGCAATGATTGAAGAACGTATGCGCTATTGTACGTTTGTTCATATGCTACAGCCGGTGGTTAAGGAGGAGTGTGAAGTCATGTCTGAGCTGGGACACTTGCAGGAGGCAATGCAATCGATTGCTAATGTTACAAAAGAACCAAATGTCCTGCCACAATCGTCGGAGGAGCTAATCCTTGATGCTAAATCAACAATGAATCTATATCCGGAGTCACCCGGTGGTGGGTCCGGCTCACAGGGTTGTTCGAATTCGCTGGGCTCACGAAAGAGTTCGGTATGTTCGATTAGTTCGATGAATAGTAGTGGCTCGAGTGGTTCTCCTGGTCATCATCATTATCCGAGGTCTTTGTCGCAGGTAAGAGAAAGTTTTCAGCTGATTAGTGTGTGTTAGCTTTGGACGAACAATTTTTTTGAGTTTCCTTTTTTTTTTAATTTTTTTTTTAGTTAATTTCGCCTACCATTCGCTTAAAGCCTGGTGAATCCAGTGATAGTGGTTTTTGCTCATCGCCAGCTTTGACTTCACAGGTTTTTATTTTTCCTTTTTATTTTCATTTTCTTTTGTTTTTAATTTTTTTATTTTTGTGATGCTCCTTATCAAACAAAGGCTCAATTTAACAAATTCGTCCTTTCTAGGCCTCAACTGCAACCAGTCAATCGCATGCTGTGTCAACATGGCCTCCACATTCCCAAGACGTTCCGAATACAGATCGTCCACACACAATATCATCGGCCTATGAGAAGGGTCATCAGAGGCCAGCTTTAACGGTGTATACCTTCCAGAATCCTGAAACAATTATGGAAGCAGCGACCACGCCAACGGCTACGTCTCAGAAATCGCCAGGAAACGTCCTTTGTCGGCCACCATTACCAGTGGTAAGTAGAGCTTAAAGCTCGCCGTGATAAAGGTTCGCAGCACAACTTTGGGTGTAGGAAAATTTCGGGGGTTGTTTTCGTACGGGTAATTGGCAAATTTTTTAAGATACCACACCACCTATCCTTACACTCCTATACAATACAAAAACCCTTTGACCTAATTTTAAAATTCTTTCCATGGCCACAGTCGGGATATCGGCCGGTAAGTAAAGGCAGCAGTGATTGCTGCCAGTGTCTCAACCTATACTAAATGCCTGCGCCTGCTTGCTCCATTAAATTCAAAATCCCCTATACATTCACACATATCTCCATTTTCGATTCTCCTTAGCACACATAGTACTTTATTTCCTTTATCGCATTTCCCTCTCACTCCAGTAGTAGTCATCCTTAAAGCTTTATCTCAAGAGCATAAATTTGATCCATTATAGGATGACCAGATAAGAATGATAGGAAGACAAATTGTAATAAAACAACAACGGTGTGAGACATACCATTGATTCTAGATTCATTTTTAAGCTACATTTATGCCATTATGTATGGAATATTAAATCATTCAAATGGCTGCCTCGGCTGCCCTGGCGTGCTTCAAACAGTCGGTTCGACCTAGCCTCACAACTTCGAGCGTTTTGTCGCTTGTATGGCATGTAGCGCGGTCTTGTTGGAACCACAGGTCAGACATATCCATGTTATCGACAGACATACATATCGATGTTATGTTGGCCAACCTTACTGAACATTTTGACAGCTGGATGCCGCTTGTAACTTTGACAGCTGTTGAAACATGAAAAGTGGAAAAAGTATCATTGCTATCTGGTCACCCTTTATAAAATAAAAAAATGCAAATTCTCGTGATAAAGCTTCATTGAAACATATTCTATACAATTCCATCCTTGTCGCAGCTCAGTGAAGTCTGTGCACATTGCCAAACGATAACCAGCAACTATAGCAACTTTATTCGTTCTGGCGATGTTATGTACACAAAGCAACAGACTGTTCCATTACTCTCTTGTTCATAGTTCCCTTATAGTGTCATTTATCACTCCAATAGCAACATAATGTTGTACTTGCGTATTTTACAATGATTACTACCATGTAAGCTAACGGTAATCATTGCAGTTTTAGATACCTTCGCCAGCATCCTACAACAGACCCTTTTGCATAGTTTGCTTATCAATTTTTCTATTTTTTTAGCGATGCTCATCACTTGAGCGCCCTCTATCGGCTAACAACAATGCACGGAATGGAACAACTCTGCTACAACGTCAATGCCCATCACCGATTCCGGCCCACGTTACAAAAGGTATGTCACACAAAAACTAAAACTCACAAAGCTTTTCACAACTAATAAACTAACTTCCATCCTCCCGTTCGGCTTAACACCCTCAGAACTGTCGCATCTTCCACAACCGCAACAGCAGCAGCAACAACAACAACTCCAACAACAACAGCAGCAACAGCAGCAGCAACAACTTCAAAATCCCCAATATCTACAGCAACAAGTGCAGCCACAGCCAACTTATGTCAACATGTCCGAATTGGCCACAATGGCTGCCATGAAATTAACCAACCAACAACAACAGCAACAGCAAATCATCCAACAATTGCAACAACACCAACAACAACCCAATCAACAGCAACAGCAACAACAGCAATCCCATCACTCTGTATTGCAACAGCAACCATCGACAGATTCCCATAGTTCCGTCTCTTCGGAGTCCTCATTAGTTAACCATCCTAATCATTCCTCATCGAATACTCCCTCCTTGCATAGTCATCCATCCATTGAGTCGCACCAGACTAATGTCGGTCATACGTACACACCGTCCAGTGGTGCATCTACACCACATAATCACTATTCGCCATTGTTAACCAACTCGCCAGCGACACCATTGACTGCAGGCGCACCATTGGTTGTCGGTTACATTAATCCGGCTTCAAATAATAATTCTTCTTGTTCCTCGACATCGTTGCAATTGCGTGACGATGCTGAGGACGCTGGAAATGATTTATTAAAAATCACAGAGACTGATAGTGCAATTAATAACAGTACTAGTACTTCTAATGTTACTAATTCAATTGATCAACAAGAAAATTCTACTACAGGAAGTGGTGGAACTGGAATAGAATCTAATCAGGATTCAACGGAATGTGATGAACGGGTACGAGCTTCGGTTTTACAAAAGGCTTCAATGTTTGAGAAGCAAGCTGCTGCGGTAAATAGTAGTCCTGTTTTGCCATTGACAGGCGGTAGAAGTAATCATTCGATATCGTCTGGAGAAAGTATCTATACGACACGTAAAGACGATATAACGGTAAAGGGTTCAAATGATAATACAGCTGCTAGTGAAAAGGATACCGGTAAGTTATGACTTTATTTCGAATCTAAAATGTAGTTTCTCTCTTAGTAATTATCTCCTCTATGGTTGTAGATCTAGTTTGAGATATTTAGATTGAACTTTAGAGTTTAGACGAGTCAAGATTTGAGTAGTACTAATAGAATTCATTGTAGAACAATTGAGTTTGACAGAAGGGATTTTTGTACTAGAATAACAATGCGGTAGAAAACTGACAGATTCATCGCAACAAATCCAGCGGCCACAAGAATAGAAAATACACTAGATTTTAGTGAAGGACCCTCGCAATAATGTAATAGCATACAAGGAATGTATACAGAACTCCACTTTCCTTATATTTCTATTTGGCTCGTCAAATTCTTGACTGTTTTTAATTTTAGCGAACTTTTTCATCTTCTAGCGGGTTTTAGCAATTTAGCGTCTAGCGAATTTCGTATGGGTATTGTGTTTTAGAACTGTGCTTTTTGTACAAGAATAACCGGCGTTCAAAAGCTTAACACAAAGTGTTTCCTTTTTATTGGTTGTCGTCTGGGAAAAGACCGTTGTACAGTCGGAAAATAATGGGTAGTTTGTAGTTTTCAATTCTCACCACCATGAAGTTGTAATAGACATTGGCCGCGACCCCAACACTTCGAATAATCTGACTGCTAGAGTACTTTTTGCACCGGGATGAATCCAGCGGCCTCTAGTACAACATATGTCATCCCGGTGCAAAAGTATTCTAGCAGCTAGATTAGCGAAGTGTTGGGATCGCGGCCATTTAAAGTCTCGAATTGTAAGAGAACAATTATCGGATGCACTTACCTCTCTCTACTCTTTATTAGAGTACTTAGTGGAACTTAGACAGGTAGTTTAGGTTAGGTTAAAGTAGGGTTATGATCCTATTAGTGTGAGCCTACACAGCAGAAAGATCTGTGACTTACGAAAACCCCGCAAGAAGGAGTCTTACAGTCAAATCGCAATTCATATCACCTCCGCGTGAGATACCTTCATTGTTTAAAAATTTTGTATACTGGTTAGTCACGGTGGAAAAGTAATAAATACAATTCACAGGTTCCAGTATGAACGCAAACCACAGACAACTTTTTAGACATTTAAGAGGTATCTGTCAGGTGATTGTATGAATTTCCCTGAACCAAATTATAGCACTTCTTACACTCGTCACGCCCTTGCTAAACAATGCTTGGCATTCCTTACTTAGTTCATAATTAACTATCAATTAAAAATCGTTAATACCTGCTATTATCCTCATTTTGTAGTCTAGTGATTCTTCCAATTGCACCGACTCACTTCTCGTTCCAGCTATCCATGAATAATTTATTAAACTCTATTCTTTTAATTGCACATAAATGATGCAACCAATAGAAACTACAAACACAAAATAACCGCCTATCCTGTCATGTTTTTTTAGATTAGAAATTCTGAACAATTCAACATTCATATGGTAGAATTAATTTATCTCCCCCTCTCGTGTGAATGATGATTTCATGTCAATTGGAACGCACACTATCGAATGTAGTTGACTTCAAAATGCAGGTGCATCAATCGATGACAGACTCGCACTCGACTCAACCTTCAGTTGATAGGTTGTCATGCGCGCCATGAAATGTGGGTTAGTGAACGCAGTTTCACTGCAAATGAAATAATTATAAATAAGAAGAAGAAGAAAAAAATCCAATTAAGATGGTTGCCACTGAATTCAGCACAAGGCAAGAATGCAGTAGAAAGGAATAAGATGAAAATGAAACGATTTAAAAGAAAGGGTAACTAAACTAATTGCTTTGATTGAAGGTACGAGAGTTAGCGAACAAGAAAATAAATAAGATGTACATATTTCAAACGGCAAATTTTAAATAAAAACGGGTCTTCCTCCTTCATTGTCAGGTTCTTTAACATTGTTCATGGATTCAAACTGAATTTGTCTAGAGTTCTACATTTTACATATTAACTGTAATGAGACACAGAGGGCGCTCATCAATTGAGTGTGTTCAAGAGAAACTAGAAAAAGAAGAATATTTGCCAGTCATTGTCAAACACGGTTCTCACATGGTCACGGTGTTTTGGTTTTGCAGTCGGTCATTGAATGAGAGATTTTGTGCTCATAAAGCACTTAGCGTATTCCAACACGAACGCAAAAAAATACTGTGAACTACGAACCAGTGCGAAAATCAAATACAACGCTCCCCAGATGATTTGGTCAAATACCACTGCACCAATTGTTTCCTATCCCCTCTTCTCTCTTCCAATTTAACTAACGCAAGTGCCAAATGGTATTTACATATATCGCCTTTGGCACGTGTTGATAAAGAACATTCTGACATTTCTTCCACAACAACTTAGTTCGCTAGTCACAGCAATCTGCGAATTTTACTTGTCATTTACCAAAGAACAACAAATTGTGAGTGTTTACCACTCGCAAATGTAGATTGTGTTCAAAATCTGTGGAATGTCAATAAAATTTGACAGTGACAGATATGACAGCTAAATTAATATAAAGAAACATTTCTTTGGCAACGGGAAGATTGTCAATTGCGCGCCGGTCTTTGAGCTATGAACGAAACTTAAATCGTTGATCTATCAACATCCTTACTAAGGGTAATCGTAGAAGACAACTGTGCTCATACGTGGCAAATAAAAAGTTAAGTCAAACACCAGTGGTCTATGGCATTCGATTTATTGCTCTTGGTGTCCTTGTGTCTTTAGAAATATTGAAACTATCTTCCTTATCCAAAATAAATTAAAAAATAAAAATATTACGTATACGCCATACATACTACGAAGTATTAGAAGAACTATATATTCATGAAGGGCACGATCTGGAGTGGCTAAAGGGATCCCGACCTTCTAAAGTGCCTGCTACACGGCTGCCCTTAATCCTCTGTAGTCACGGACACCCTTCTACAAGTAGTAAAGATCAAGATCACCGAAAGTTCAGTAGGCTGGAATACCTCGAAACTAGTTGCGATTTTCTACCTCGAGGTCCTCAGGGCTCTTGTGCTTTTTAAAACAAGTTTTACGTTAGGTACTTACAGTAGAATGTTGAGTTCTAAGTATTTCAAACTAAATCTACACCTTGTAATCTCTTGAACAGCACGTTGTAGCACCTGAATAGCTATATTCACACACATATGTACACCCCTATATACCCAAATGTAGATATATTTTTATTTATTTTTTTATTTTATAGATTTTGTAAAGAATGCTTTTGTATTTTTTTTTATTTAATTGTTTTTTCTTTTGTTCTTTTATTTTCTTTTTTTTTATTTATTTCTTATTCACCCGCTGAAACACTCACACACACGAAATATACAAAATGATCCTGTATAAAAACAAAAACTCCTCTCTATTATCCTTCTCCAATTCTTTGCCCACAAAAACAAAACACACACTCTATCACACGTGTAGACAAAATAGACAAACTTTACGAAGACTCCATTCAAGAATTAAATGATCTTATTGGCGAATTAGACTCATTTCAACGAGAGCATGAGGCACGTGAGAAATCCCACAGCAGTACGGATACTGAGAATCAATCGACAGCAACAACTCTGACGCCATCTTTGAAGGATGTCATCATAACCAGCATCAATAATCAACAACAGCAAACGGGAGGAGCAACAACTGGAATTAGCAATGGAAGCGGCACTGATGTAGACTCTGACAAAATCTCAATTGGTAGCTTCAACTATTCCACTCAAAGTACGACGGCGAGTGATGCAGCGAAATTCGCCTATTCAGATTCCGAATTGAGTCGTTTTGTTAGCGAAACAAGTTCAATGGGATTTGAAAATCCCACATTTGCTCATTTCGCCCAGTCAGAGACAAATGGTGATGATCTGTCCATCGCTGGTGAAGATTCCATTTCGAATGCACAACGTTCGTTGAATGATAACGATTCAGGCAGTGGAGTTGTTGTGATCTATGATCATACAATTCCCTGTACTCCAGACATTGATTATTGTAAACAAAATTCCGAAATCGTTGTTCTTCGTACAAAAGATCCACAAACTAACGAACAATTAGCAGCACAGTCAGCAGCAGCAGCACAATCGACAACAGTACTAACACCCAATGCTCTGGAGAATCCCAAACAAAGGCTGAGTTCATTTCGCAGCGAACAGTATGCAACGCCGGACAATAATCGTAACGCTCAACTGCTCAACAATAATCAAGGTACGAAAGCAATGAAGAAGCTGCCACAGCTTCCGTCGACAGTCGACAGTAATAATATAAATAGTAGTAATAATGGTGGCGATTATAAGCTGTCCAAGTTGAACTTGAACCGTATCGTCGATAGGAAGATACCAAATTTAAATAGTTTAAGCATTAACAATAATAATAACAATGATATAAGTAAAACCAACAACAACAACAATACAGTTTCACCACAACTGAGTAAAGACTTTAAGGCGTGCTTAGATGAAAAGTTGCGTTCTCAACAGCAGAAGTTAGAAAATCAACAACAACAACAACAACAACAGTCACCATCACAACAGCAACAGCAAAAAAAAATTAATTCGAAACTAATTTCGAAACCATTACCACCCTTACCACCACAACCACCGTCATTATCGTCATTGCCTTCGCATCAAACCCTTAAATCACCACCACCACCATTACCACCATCTTCATCATCATCATCATCGCCATCATTGTCGTCATCTTCATTGGCGCCGCCTGCAATGTCGTTGCAGCCATTGGTGGCCGCTACGAGTGGTGTACCAGTGGTAGCAACGGTTAAGCCGAGTATCTCACCACGTCCGGCTTCGTTGTCGGGTTTGTTTTTCTTTTGCTTTTATTTTCTTACGTTTTTTGTGTTAATTTTGTTCTAAAAATAAAATGTTTTAATGTTTATGTAACGGTGATCAAATGATGAGACTGAGGTTTGAGATTTTCACTTAAATTAAGGTGTATACACGAATCTTTATCCGACATAAACTACTTCAGCGACCAAACATGACACTCATACCCACACTTAAGCCATGGAAGTGATGCCAAATCTAACCAACCTTCGTCGAATGCCTGTTGGGAGTAGTTATCTTCCTGCAAGGTAAAACACTGCAAGTATTTAGTGAGTAAGCACTTCAGTTGAGTTCCTCTAGAAATTTCGAAAATATTCGACCAAGAAAACTGCTATTCATACGTTCGCTTACAGTATCATGACAGCTGTCAGCTCTTTTGACAAGATCAATATGTTTGCTGCTCATTTTGCAGCCTGCAAGGTATGGCTCTGCGTGTTCCTATAGTTCATATACTCGTCTTAAAATGCACAAATTCTTTGGTCCAGATTTCATTGCTGTCAAAGCCTCTGAGAAACTTTTTTATTTAGTCTGCTATTCCCACGAGACTGGAAAACAGCACATGTCCAACTTGAGCATAGGAAAAGAAGCCCTACGACCACTTGGACACAACTATTCCCTTTGTAAAGCGAGAAAGCATGCCTTTTTTGTCGAAAACTTCGCTTCAATGCCAAGGAGGTTCAGTATTTTGAAGTTTTGGCTGTTAAGGGCGCAAACGTCACAATTAGAAGTTTCTCTTAAGCTTAGCTTGTTTAAATGGTTTGCAAAAGCAAATTGTCTGGAAGAACGCTAATAAGTTGTATACAATCTCAGTCAGATCCGTTCGATATGTCTTATAATTAGTCCATATTCCAGAGAATTACGCCACAAAGGGCAAGTGGAAGAAGAGGCTAGCATTACCAAAACTCTGAGATAAACTAACTAAAATTCCATTGACAGCTCAGCGGCCTGTGAACGAGCGAATATTTTGACATATCATTCACAGGAACTTTTTTATCTAGTCTAGCAAATGTCACTTATTAGCAAAGGTAAAAGAAATGTTAGGTTAAACTGTTGGTCGTATTTGTGGAATGCGAATAAAATCTGACAGCTGGCAAGAAGCATTTGCTTATTTGTGGAAAAATCGGCGAATTGTTGATTTCTTTGCAAAAACTAATTGCAAATCAACTTTTCTTAAATAAATCTATAGATAAACTCGCTTTTCTACTTGGGAATAGTAAATTTTTTAATTTTAAAGGCGCCTGAAAGCGACTTCTCTTACAACGAATAGGATGTAGAAAAAGAAAATCAGTCTTGTTATTCGATCACCGTACACTTAACCCTTAATATTGGGCACACCTCCCACACACCTTCCTCTGTTCATGGTGAAGGTTTGCACTGAAAAAAAAAAAAAATATATATTGCTGCTTACTAACCAGAATGAACTACTTCACATAAAAATGAGTCGCAATTTGTTTGAATATGATGGAAAAAAAAGAAAGCCTTCCCAACCTCTGTCCTCAAATTCCTGATCCTTTGGTTTTGGTTTATGTTTTTTTTTTTTTAAATATTTTGTTTATTGCTTTTGTTTTTGTATGTTGCATTTGTTGTTCATAACTCATTGTCATCTGTACTCAATCATTCACATATAAATATGAAAATTATAAAAAAAAGAAACAACACAACACTATAATGAACAAAAAACATATAACACAATAAAAAGAAAAACACAGAAACAAATTTAAAGAACAATGACGAATTGGCTAGAAATACACTATACTCGTTGAGAGGGTAAAATGTTGATGAAATGTACTATTGGTGTCTTGTGGTTAATTGTATATACATACACTATTCTATAGATATATGTATATTTGTTGAATGTATAATAATCTAATGAAATCAAACGATAAACTAATTGTGTATTAAAAACAAACTTGTGTTTACTAAGTCTGCAAAGGTACTAATATATATTTTCTCTTTAAAACCAAACATTTAGGCTGTGGTACACGGATTGCAAGACGTTCCTCGGTGAATACAGCTAAACCACCGCCACCAGTAAGACGTAGTTCGTCCGTTACACCGAGTCATAATCTATCTACACCGGTAAGTTGAAAAAAAAGTAACACAAAATTGATTTTAAAAACAGTAGGTCTGTTCGGGTACTTTTTGCACTAAAATTCTTAGATTATCAAATTTCGAAGAGTGGGGTAAAATTCTCTCAGAGAGAGTTAAAATTACGACAAAGTAAACGAACGGGTTGAACAAGAAAAAGTTGAAAATACACTGGTTTGACAGCTTTGACAGTTTTCATAAACCAGCCCACAGAAATTTCTTGCACTGAAATTCGTAGCATGGGAAAATTTCTTACTCTCTCGTGAGCGCTCTCTTCTGTGAGAGCTACGAAAATTATACGTACGCGAAAAATTCGGAAAAATTCGTAAATTTTCGTAAAAATTTGCTGTTTTAGGAGGGTACGCGAATGGACCTAATATGTATATGGGGATTAGTGAACTTAACCAAAAATTACGGCTAGAAGCTTGAAGCTCAGTTCGGCGATCTGCGAAGACGAACGATCGAATCGCAAATTTTGAAATTTGAGATTAAACGCTGCTGAACTGGTGGTGCGAATGTGGATTGCCTACCACATTTGTGGAATGTGCATACAATTTGACAGTTCGCTTATTTGTGGAATAAACACAGGATTGTTGATTTTTTCGCATAAAAAAATTGTCAATTGTTTGCCTTTAAATATGCTTACAATCGTTTGTTCGCAGTTCGCTCATTCGCCTATCGCTGAGCTGTGAATGGACCTTTAAATACGTCATTATTCACATATAGGTCTCAAGTGAAATGTAAATGTAATTGGACTTAAGACTGTTAGTTAGTTACTTTATTTTTTTTAACTCAATCCTTTCGCAAACAATTTGTTTACTTGTTTATGAAAAGAATGTTATTTTGGAATGAGAGAGCTTACAGTAGGGAAATCTGTTCCTTTAGTATTTCCTGGCAAACTTTCGTGGAAAGACTTCAGGCTGAACTATAATAGAAGAATGACTTCGTGCACCCACTTCCAGAATAGTGCGAACACAAAGGATTATTTTTAAAGTGTTTCAATAAGGACGGAGCCTAAATTGTCTCATCTCTGAATAATTGTGAGCTGGCGTCTGACCAACACTTAACTATGAATTTGTTGTGCTGCTTCCTTCTTTCATTTTAAACAAAATATTTTTTGTAGGTTATGATTCCTTTAACAACAACTAATTGTACACACAGCTCCTACAAAATAAATAAATATTAGGCCATAAGCAGCCCATATAGGGCACCTGCCTAGCTTCTCACAACTGTACGTGTTGTGCGTGATTTATAATTGTACACGTACGGAAGGGACCTACAGTTTCCTACAAAAGGCCACATCCCTATACTGTCAACAAATTTGACCAAACTGCCCTTGTATGCGTGAGGTCCCATTTAATTTTGCTGAAACGTCAAAACACAGATGCGTTTTTGGGTGGATTTTTACTTTGGGGAGCGTATCTGTCACACGACCCGCAATTGACTGTCAAATTCAGTTGATCAACAGCTACAGGATCCGACCCTTAAATCCAATAAAGTTATTGCTCCTCTCTTTCCTCATTTGTATATCCATGCAAATATGGTCGCTCAACTGCTTTTGTTAGTGTACAAGATATGGAGACATGGTACACAATTAATTTGTCAAAGTGACAGTGTATTTTATGTCATTCACGGACAGTGATTGCGATTTTTCCATCACAGTGACTTAATCACCGAACGTGATTTTTGTTCTACTCATATCTCGTTTACATGCTAGGGCTTGCCTTTGTTTTTTAATGCAGAGATCAGCCAAAAAAAGCAGCCACTCATTCACGTGAAAGTGTCTTCCACCAAGCTGACTGTTAAGTGAGAAAGAGTCTTTTGCAGTAAAGTTGTAACTGCTTCTTTCTGGGTCCACCTGCCATTCAGCTCTAAGCTAATAATAATATATTTAGCCCCAGCTAATATTACTGGTCTTCAACAATATACACCTTACTTTCCTATATCCTATTCCCAAAAAACCAATTATTGAAATTCCACCCACAGAACTCACCGAATCTGATCCAGCAAAATACCATGAATAACTCTGTTGAGAGTCTGCCACCACCACCGGCATACCTGTTAGATCGGCAACACTCCAATAGCATACCACAAACTCTTTCGACAGCTTCATCGATTAAGGTGGCGGAGACTGTAAAAGCACTATCTGCGATAAGACATACACCGGCGAGCCCCAGCGCAATCAGGAGAGCACAAAACATGATAAATCAACAGCAACAGCAACAGACTGCAACGATACAGGTGAGAGAAGGCATAAATCATTTCAAATGCAAAAAAAAAAGCTCCCCAATACGTTAATATTTATTTGAAGACCAATTTATATTTAAATTTATTATTTTTATTCTTAATTTTGTACATCCATTCATTCCATTCCTTTCCAAAAAAAAAAAAAAAACCAACCAATCCAGAGTCAAAAACAAGAGAACAACATTTATTCAACAACTCCCCTGATGCATGATGCTCCTCCTTCAGTAGTTGAGAATATATACAATAAATCACCACCACAACCACCACCGAAAACACAGCTTTACCAACACTATCAACATCCTCAACCTGTAGCACCAATCCAGCAGCAACAACAACAACAGCAGCACTATAATCATCACAATCACCACAATCATGGTCACTATAATAATTATAATCACCAACAGCAGCATCATCAACAACAACAACAACAGCAATCTCTGCCACCTCCACCACCGCCGCATGAGCAGTCAATGGTACCTCCACCATTACCCCCACCAAATTCAAATTCCCAACCACCAAAACACCAACAACAACACAATACAACGAACACAAACAATCATAATAGTTGTGATAGTAATTCTGTAAGTTTTATTTTTTGTTTAAATTTTTATTTCTTTCATTATTGGGTGCTGTAGGAATGGGATACCCTTGGGCTACCATCTTAGGCCTGTACTTTTCAAAAACAAATTCTTTTCTTTCTTGTATCAGTGCAAAGGTCTAACGTATTGTGTTTTCTCGTTCACAGTCCTTCAGAACGACATGTAACTCACCGGGAATATATGCTCAACCGAAGCAAGTGAGTAGCATGTCCAGCTTCCGTTCGTCCAGTCCTGGTCCACAGATGCAACAGCAATCGCATACTCCACCAGCCCAGCCAAAGACAAATCCAGTTCTCATTGCTCAACTAAATGCTCGTCTCAATAAACAGCAACAGCCAGCTGAGTATGGCACATACCAGATTGGCGCTCATCATCAAGACAATAATCGTTCAGCGATTAGCGCTCAACACCATCAACCCTTGTACGGATCTACGCCAAATTCTCCACATCACCACCACCAGCAGCAGCAGCAACACCATCATCATCATCAGCAGCAACACAACCAAAGTTACAATCAAACATCAACCGAGCAGATATACTCACGCCAAATGAACGATCGTTACTCCCAGGGTCAGCAGCAGCAACAACAGCAGCAGCAGCAGCACCATCATCACCAACAGCAACATTACGACGGTAAACAAAATCAAATCTATGGTAGCACTCTTAGTAACACTTCCACCACCACCACCACCCACCATCATCACCACTATAATAATCCACCTTCATCACATTCATCATCTCTCTATCACCCTCCATCTCAACCATCATCACAATCATCTCAATCACAAAATGCAGCAGCAGCTCAATCCATATCGATCACCCATTCAAATCAAACAGTTGGCTCTGCTTCAGCAGCCGCAGCCGCAGCCGCCGCCGCCGCCCATCAGCACCATCATCAGTATCAGCAGCTTCATTATTCCGGTCCGCCTCCGCAAGAAGAGCCACCACCACCACCCATTGCTTCGGCTACAATGCCGCGAAGTTTACGTGGCGCCCATTCCAATACCGGCACTATGTCCATTTCATCTAATCATGCCGCAGCTGCTTCTGCTGCTTGCGCTTCATCCACGTCTACTATTCCAAAGAATCATCATTTGCGTTCGCAACAGTATCACCAACTTCAGGCGATCAACAGCAGCAGCAGCAACAATAACAACAACAACAACAATCAAAGGCCATCATCAGCCATTGGTGGTGGTCATCTCCATCATAAGCAACCTCCAGTTCCGGCTCGGCATAGTAGTGTCCAGCAGAAGATTTTCGTCACCACAAATCCTTTTATGTCCACAACAGCAATTCATTGTTCAACCGGTAATCCGGCGACTTGTTCCTCTCCTTCCTCGGCCGTCTATGCACCGATTTATGGTAGCAGTGGAAATAACTCTAGACAAACATCAACATTTGGCCATGGTCAGGCACATCAACAGCATTACCAACAGACTGGCGGTGGGGGCACAGCTCCCTCGGGAGGACAGTACGCGACGAACACAAGTAAATGATGCAAACAATCATAAATTGTGGAGTTCATTTGGTTTTTGTTCATTCTCTTAACCAAATTGCGTGAGAATTTTTACGAACGAAACACAGTAACTTTTTTGTAAAAAAAAAAAAAAAACATAGAAAAACAATACTTTTTGTGAAGGAGGAACAATGACATCTTCCTTGTATGTGTGGCAACCCGCTGAACCATATGGAAGGAAGAACATTTTCGCCGATATGCTGCATTTTGTTTGATGCTTGATTTTTGTTTTGTCTCTTTTGTTCTACATAATATTTTTCTATGAAACATTTGTTGCTTTTATCTAAATTCTCAACAGTTTGCCAATTTTTATTTGCAGTCTTAAAACTATTCGACAGAGTTGCCAATGTTTTTTGCTATTAACACAATTTATGTCTAGTGTGTTGTAACATGTTTTTCTTTCTTAATCTTTTATATTTCATACATCATATGTTTTTGTATTGTTTTTATGTAGCCATAGTTAGCGCTATTCTACAGCAGAGTTGGCCGAGTTAGCTGCACCATATTTTCTGCATTATTACCTACGCGTAGTAAATTGAATTAACTACAGTCCTCATTTACTACAGTCTATTGCATTGGCCGCGATCCCAACATTTCGCTAATCTAGGTGCTAGAATATTCTTGCACCGGGATGACACATGTTGTACTAGAGGCCGCTAGATTCTCTAATTTCAATTCCTTTAACAACACCAAATTGTACACACAGCATCTACAAAATGGCCGCACCCTTGGGCTGTCAACCGATTGAATTTTGATGAAACGTCAAAACACAAATGCGTGTTTGGGCGGATTTTAGCTTGGGGGAGTAAATCTGTCAAACAACCCTAAGTTTACTTTCTAATTTAGCTCTTGTCATGAATAATCCCTTTTTTCGTAGACTTATTATTTTATTTTAAAAACCTTTAAACCTGTAGGTAGTATAAGACATTTAAAAGTACGACAGTAGAAGGTTAGATGCGTGTTTGGCTCTAAACTCATTTCCGCGTCAGAATACTACTACTAGCTTTGAGACCATTGTGACAGGATTCAAACATATTGTATTGACGTCCGCGCTACATACGTATGTAACCTTCTACATGCCGTACGAAATAATACAAAAACATTTTGTTTAGTCTACTCGTTTCTTAATTTACTGAAAGTTTTAACCTTATAAGAATTGGCAAACTAACTTAACAAAAAAAATAATCAAATTTAAGGTGCAAGATTTTCTTTCTTTCAGCTTCATTAAAATATTTGCCCATTTTTTTAAATATTTATTGTGTTGCAAATGCATTTGTCATGCCATTTGTTTTTTGTACTTTCTCATTTCCCGAGTGTGTGATGATTTTTACTCCTCATTTGCACATATATAACCATACAATGCTTTGTTTTTCTTTTACTCTTTTTTCTATTCTACTAAATCTGAAGATAATTAAATTTCCAATCTTTTGTGTTTTGTTTGTTTTTTTTAGACTACTCGTCCACGAATAACGACAAATCGGGTAGCATCCGATCAAAGACCAAAGCTGAATTCCTAGAGAATCTCAATGCAAAATTGGCCAAACAGGGCATATCTGGACGAGCATTCGCAGTGCGAAATTTAATCAACAGTAAAGCATTGGTAAGATATAAATCATTTACAACAAAAGAAAAACTAAAGTTTTGTCCAATATATTCTGTCAAATTTGCTTATGCACAAAAAAAAATCAAAATTTTAGTGTTATCAAAATCCGAACAAATTATCACGACCAAGTTCGCAATATCAACAGCACCAGCGACGATCGTCAAGTGGTGGCGAAGTAAGCTCAAAAGCGAAATAATGGAGATTGATATCAATCAAGTAAGATGTGAACCTAAAAGCAAACAAAAGTTCCTTAGCAACGTTTTTTTTTTTTTTTTTTTTTATTTAAACACTAAAACAAGCTAATGATGGTTTCGAATAGATAAACATTTTAACTAAACTTTAAAACAACTCTATCGATCAGAAGAATCGATTTGATCTAAATGTAATAAAACAACATACTTACAAACTAAACTGTAACATCCCTAAGCTCCGGACTAATTCTCGTAAAGAAGGCATCAGCTTGTTGGTACTCCCTGGGATTCGAACCTAAAAACTTATCTCTAGCGAGTGCTATTCACCGAATCGTGGCGTAATTCTTAGGCAAATTATTTGCTGTTCATAACGCATTAGTTTGTACTCTGTGTTCAAGTCTCAACCATATCCAATCACTACTCACAGGAACAAAATTGAAACGATTCGCAGGGAGTGAATGAATGCATAAAAAATATACAGTGGATTACAAATGAGTCCAAATGAGTCATAAAAAATTCTTCCCAATAATTTAGACACCAACCACGGAGAATAAATATTGCCTTTCACGTTCCACTACACCAAACCATTCTTATTTATTTTTTTATTTAAAACATACTTTAGGGAAGAACATATTTTAAATAAGTGGGAATAAACATATTTTCTTTAAACACAATGTGTCTAAAAAAACTCCTAGCAATCAACAATAAAAAGTATCAAGAGATCACTCAATTTTTTTCGCCTATAAGTATACAAGCGTTCTCGAATAGAAGTTCAACGTTTTCTTTTCGTGGCATATCCCAGGGTCGCTAGTTAACATAAGTTTAGATGACTAAATAGTTGAAAGCAAATTGAACCAACTATCACTCAGCTCAATTAATAGGTGTACGCGAACAGAAGTGACTATCAATGTCATGTGCTTTTTCTTGTAATTTTTGAGTCAGCTCACCCTAGCCGCCAAAGAGAAATAGCTCGAGATGGAGTTTCTTTCTATTTGCCTACAAAGAAGGCGGAAGGGGGTCTCTTTTTCTGCAAAAATCATTTGACGAGAGCCCTAAACATCGATCGTGACAACACACACAATCAAAATCTAACATCTTTCCGGAAATATCTTTCATAAAGTGGATGCACACACAGCTTCAGTTGTTGTGTTGACGAATCGACTCATTGGAGTCCCTCTCCAAACTGCGCAAGAACTCACCCAGCTAGAAGTTCGTCTATTTCATTTGCAAAAGATCAAATGAATGAAAGGGAATTCTCTCCATTTCCCAGATAGCTAGCACTCATAAACTTTTCGTACGATAATCTGAGAAACGTCAGTACAAGTTAGTTGTCAAATACCCGCCAAAAGAAAAGATTTGATTTCTAAACTAATGCAAAAGTAAAACGCTTGGATACATTCGATATGTGTTTGAAGAACACGCTCCCACAGTTGGTTCATCATAGATTTCTGAACTTGTTTCTATTTTGCGAATTCAAATAAATTACTTTTCTACCAAACCACCTTAACTTTCTCACTCATTTGACAGAATGATTTTCATTTTTTGTTACATCAGAATTCCATTGGACGAAAAATTAATTAAAGTAGTTTTGTTCTCACTCTTAGTTTCGTCCATTCTCTTAGTACGCGAACGCTTTCAACTGTTTTCAGATTTAATATTAGTTTTGCAAATGTTTGCATATATTTATGTCAGTATGCTAACGGATCTACGAGTATTGTGTAAGAGGAAGAGAAACACAACTCAGGGTCTAAACTAAGAAAGAAAACCATCTTATGTCGACCGTGAAATCGACGAAGAACACGTCGCCATTCAAATTGGCTGGAAATTTGAAGTTATTTTGATTTCATTTTATTTTAGTTTGATATCATTGTTCTTAAAGTGAATGAATTTCTTTCTCTTCGTCAATTAAATGTGAGTCGATTCACGCGAAAATTTCGACTAACGAACAGTAATAGGGCCCATAATCTACGAGGCTAACTCGCACGAAAAAACAGGAAGAAGATAACGTACGGAAACGGTGTAAGAAAAACATTAAACTGCTCATGTTACTGGTGTGTTAATTCCAATTACGACCTCTTTGGTAGCGATAACTCTTTAACAGCTTTAAAACATTGTTTTGGCCGCTTTAACCAGCTCAACATCTAAAATATTTAACACTTATCTAATTGATAAAAAAATATATTCTCTTTACAGCCCGATCCTCGATTGTGTCACGAATCCTTGATGGATCAAATAAAGCGTGGCGCAAACCTCAAGCGAAATCAAAAAATTAACGACAGAAGTGCCCCGAAAATACACTAAACAATAAAAAAAACATTTTTATTATACGCTAAACTATACTAAAGTTTAAGGAAAAATATTATTAAAACAGAAGAAAAAGTTGAATTTGTTTTTTTTTTTTTTATTATTAAATTTACTAACTTATTATTTATTCATGCGAAATGAAATGAAACTGCGCGTTGAAAATTAAATTAAGTTTAATTTATTATTTTTTATTTATACCTAAATACGAAGAAGCAAAGAAAATGAATTTATTAATAAAACCCATTCAAATATGGAAGACAATGTTGTAGTTAAATTAGTTTTCGATTAAAACTTTTATTTTTATTTAACAAAAAGAAAATGGATGAACCTTTTTTTTTTTCTTAGTTTAAGAATTATATTATTAATCCTGTTTACTAAAAGATAAAACGAATATTGAATAAATATAACTAACTAAACATATAAATATTGTGAAAAAAAAAACTATGAGCATTGTATGAATTAAATAAATATTAATAAAATAAAATATTAAAACAAAATATACATGTAAAGAAAGTTTTTTTTTTTGTTTGTAATGTGAAACGTATTTATTTATGATGTGCTAAATATTGAAGTGAAATGTAATGGTTTTTTGCATTTTCAAAGAATTTGTCTTGTATACATACATATGATTTCTTGTTTTCTTTTCTTACGTAGCACATTGGTTGGTTTAAAAAAAAATTAAAAAAATTGCAATCCTACAAGCAGTTTTTTTGACTTATTTTCTCGTACATTCGCAATGAAATATGCCGTGGATTATAAGTGTGCTTTACACTAACTTTTGCTAGCAATCAAAGTGCTACAAATTGTGAATACTATTTCTTATTAATTATTAAAAAATGTAAAATTATTTTATATAATATTGGAATATTTTTTTCCTAATTACCAATGAAACTAGATATCTTGCGTTTGGCATTTGATTACATATCGTTTGTTACGTAACCGTTTTTTGAACGTACATTTTTTGGTACACGAAATTACTTTGAAAAACAAAAGAAACTAAATTAATAATAAAATTGAAAATTCAAAACTTAAACATAAGCTTAACAGAAAAACAAAAGTTAAAATGAAGGAGATGTCAATTGAATACTTGAACAATTCTTATAATGCAAATTAAGTTGGGAATGACAAAAGTCTGAATTAATGGTTATCATCAGATTATAACATCGAAGTGGTTTTAGAATAATCTATTTATCGGCGACAGTCAGAATTTAGAATATCCCTATTTGTTGACCGAAGAGTCGACATGTGATTCCATCTGACAGTTTATTTCTAGTTTTTTGGGGGTTGATTGTTGCTTGTCTTACGCCAGTTTATTTGTCTCAGTATCATTGGCTTCTCTATCTTGTGGATACCTCTGGCTGATAGTCCAAAATAGTATTCCGTTCCGAAAAGTGAGTAACAAACTCCAGACGGGCAGACTCAGTTTATTTCACTAAAGGCTTTGGTGTCCTACAATATTAATGTTTCTGTCATTAAATGATAGAATGATTCATTGGAAAAACTAAATCATCTTTGAAGCTAATACACGAAAGATTCAGTTGTCTAATTTGAACGATTGAGCCAGCTCTTTCTAGAACTTCATCAGTTGTTTGCTTACTCTATGCTTGTTTGTTTATTTATTAACAAATTACTAGCAATGTACAAATATTTATTGCTATATTTAAATAGCTCAATATCCTAGAATAATTAGACCGGTTTCAAAGGAACAAGCTTCTATATAAGGATGTTCCAAGATTCAAACGATGTTGGGCTTGCATTTGCGACTCAAGTTTGCCTTATGTAGACTAGATTCAAACGATGTTGAGCTTACATTTGCGACTCAAATTTGCCTACTTTATAAAGTGGGATAACTATATTTTTGAACTATTTAGTAGTTGATTGGAATGCAAAGCGTTTCTTAGCCTGCCTGATGCTTTAAAGATTATTGCACATACTGGTCCTATTCTCGCTTACAGTTTCCTGAACTCTTTTTTGGAGATATGTTCTTTTATTCCGTAGAATGGTGCAGTTAAATTGTCTTGCTCGAGAGATTGCTGTTTCATTACCATCTATGCCCACATGAACAGTTATCCATCACCACAGCTCCAAATAAAGGTTTCTACCTCGAGGATTTCGATTTTAAATAAAAGCCTTGTCATAACATAGCATAAAGAACGGCAAAATGTCCCTTACTCTTCGAATCTAAAACCACTTCGATTTTAAAGGTGTAAACGGCAAAGAATCGATGTGTCAAAATAGAATTTTCTTTTTCAAGTAAAATTGCAACCAATTGGACTGAAAAGTTTTATAATCTACATTTAAAGAAACAAAATATATTAAAAAAAAAAACAAGACTAAAGGTTTAGTAAAAAAAAAAAACATTTTAATCTTCCAAAAGACTAAAAAAGCAATCTTTACACCTCTACCTAACAATATTCCTAGCACTAGGTAAGCCACTCAAATTTATATCTCAATGAAAATAGTCAATTTAAATGCATTTAACTAATAAAGAAACTAAATAAATTCTACACAAACTGCTGAAACTAAAAAACCAAAATATATTAACAAACAGCTAAAGCTAGATTCACGCCAACGGCAGTTGTTTTGTTAGTCGATTTCGCATTTAATTGCTAAGAAATAAAATTATTTTTTTCACTGCATATCAAACTAAAAAAAAAGTTAAAGACTTATTTTTAAAACTGGTAAATGTGTATAACTGCTTTTGAGTGACTCTGTTTTTTTGTCAAGTTCCACCGAATATGAATTTTCAATTCAATTTCCAAATTCTCCTTCCTGAATTCAATTTGTCGACTGGAATTAAACTATATATCATTCTACCTTCCTTGACGTATACATATTAAATACAAAGTACATATGTTCATTTATCGATTAGCTAGAGGCTATTGTATTTCCGTTGAAACATAAATATATATATATATACTTATACATTTAATCAATCTCATATTTAAGTGGAAATTCATGAAATAAACTATTTAATTTACAAGTAATTCATGTATTGTGTAAGTTCTTTTGTAAATAATTTTTATTTTTTAATCAATTTTGATGCATTATATCTATGTGAGATTGATTTTTTTTTGTTTTAATTTATTTTTATTTTTTGTTTAACGCATAAAATAGTATATATACATTTTTACATACTATTGCTAACAATAAAAATAAAACAATAACTATATTATAATTCTGTGTAATCTTTTTGTAATGGGCTATCGCATAACTACATACATATATATTGTCGCGAAATAAAAATTAAAAAAAAAATTATAATACTTCAATAATTTGTATTAAATAATTCTTATATTGATTATTGTCAAGCTAGTTATAAAAAATATTTAAAATTAATTATAAATATACTATATATATGTGGAAAATGAAATTCTTTTAAGAAAGTCTGTAATAAAAAAAAACAAAAGAATGCTGATAAATTACCGTTTGGAGGTGAAATAAAATAAAACACATGAAATGTGAAACTACAAATAGATTGTGTTCTTTTTTTTTACTGGTAATGTCTCTCAGCTCTCCCGAACTCTTTTCCAGTTGTCGTGCTTCCTTTTTTGCTTGTTCTTGTGTCGCGTTGTTAGCTATGCATTTTTTCGGAAAGTGTGACCAGTCCACTGCCACTTTCGTCGTGTCTCGTTCGTTGATAAAGCTGTTCGTTCCAGATACCGTTTGACCAAAAAATCCTTAAGATATTACGTAGGCACCTATTAGCGAACGTTTGCAGCTTTCTCTTGATAGTAGCGGTCACTTTTTAGTATCTCAAACGCGGATTTTATTTTGCCTACTTAGCTGGCTATATACAATTCAGCAATTATACAATATTACAATTATTCTATGCGGTACATATACATACATTGTCAATCGAATGCCTCCATTTTCCGTTGATTAAGAAGCATTCAGCACATCGCAATTATCAATAAAAATAATATATGTAGGTGAAAGAAAGCAGCCTTGCTGTTTCCCACTTTAGACATCAAATTCATCAGACAACCTTCCTCTGTGAAAAACGGTTCATGGGATCCATCTTACGCAACCTTGATAATTACTAATAATGTATCTAGAATGCCTTTTGTGAAAATTCCCGAGCGACACTATCAAACACCTTTTTGAACGCACTGCTCGATGATAATCCCCAGGGCTTTGATGAGGTCGACACAGAAGGATACAAAGCGGAAACCCTTTGATTCGCTACAGTATAAATCTAACTTTTACCTTAGTTACAGCAGGCAGTACGCAGAGACCTCTTTAGTAAGAAAATAGGGCGTGTTCAATGAGATACTTGCCGCTTATGTCTTGAAGACACTAAAACAACTCACCAAATTCTGTGCAAATGTCCTGCCATAGCTCGATTTTTTTAGAATGAAGTACTTAATGAATGCCCTTACATTACCCTCTGACGTCACCTCCTTTTCAGCAAGAACTATCTTAAGCTTCATCAATGAAGCTAACAATCAATTAGCGTATAGCACAAAAGTTCTATACAGGTCGCAATGCTTCCATGGCTTACTTAACAAAATAAAAAAAATTTAGACCAAATTATGGACTACATTCATGTAGTCTCGTTATTAAAATTCAGCTCACTTTGTGAATGTCATATTATTACAAACAAGGCTAATAAAACATTATCAACACTTGTTTTAATCAACATAACATACATAATAACTCTATAGTCAATATTTGAGCAATCGATAGAGGATATGACGCACATGTGTTAAACATTTTATCGTGCACGTAATACCCATCAGAATCGTATAAAAATATTAATATTTAGATAAATTTTGGTAAAGGCATGGGGCCAATGAATTTTGGGGTTCGATTTTCAGACGATTTTTCGCGTGAGGATTCTGCAGCACTCGCACACGACTAATCTTCTGCACTGCTAGAAAGCCGTCCTTCAAACCTCATATTACTGAAAATTGTTGCACCTTCCGAAGGAATCCAAGATGAGTCGTTTACGAAATAAGAAATAAAATTATTTTTTTCACTGCATATCAAACTAAAAAAAAAAGTTAAAGACTTATTTTTAAAACTGGTAAATGTGTATAACTGCTTTTGAGTGACTCTGTTTTTTTGTCAAGTTCCACCGAATATGAATTTTCAATTCAATTTCCAAATTCTCCTTCCTGAATTCAATTTATCGACTGGAATTAAACTATATATCATTCTACCTTCCTTGACGTATACATATTAAATACAAAGTACATATGTTCATTTATCGATTAGCTAGAGGCTATTGTATTTCCGTTGAAACATAAATATATATATATATTTATACATTTAATCAATCTCATATTTAAGTGGAAATTCATGAAATAAACTATTTAATTTACAAGTAATTCATGTATTGTGTAAGTTCTTTTGTAAATAATTTTTATTTTTTAATCAATTTTGATGCATTATATCTATGTGAGATTGATTTTTTTTTGTTTTAATTTATTTTTATTTTTTGTTTAACGCATAAAATAGTATATATACATTTTTACATATTATTGCTAACAATAAAAATAAAACAATAACTATATTATAATTCTGTGTAATCTTTTTGTAATGGGCTATCGCATAACTACATACATATATATTGTCGCGAAATAAAAATTAAAAAAAAAAATTATAATACTTCAATAATTTGTATTAAATAATTCTTATATTGATTATTGTCAAGCTAGTTATAAAAAATATTTAAAATTAATTATAAATATACTATATATATGTGGAAAATGAAATTCTTTTAAGAAAGTCTGTAATAAAAAAAAAAAAAAAAGAATGCTGATAAATTACCGTTTGGAGGTGAAATAAAATAAAACACATGAAATGTGAAACTACAAATCGATTGTGTTCTTTTTTTTTACTGGTAATGTCTCTCAGCTTTTTTCCAGTTGTCGTGCTTCCTTTTTTGCTTGTTCGTACCTTGGCGACTGCCGCGTATCTTGTGTCGCGGTGAAAGTGTGACCAATCCACTGCCATTTTCGTCGTGTCTTGTTCGTTGATAAATCTGTTCGTTCCAGATACCGTTTGACCAAAAAATCCTTAAGATATTCAGCCTTATTTTGACATTCGAAAGTGAGTCGAATTCGCATAGAATGTATTTTGACTTTCGAATGAATAGAAAGAATAGAAAATTTATCCAAACTTTCGAAAGTTCATTGGTTGTGCTTATTTTGAGATTCTATTCATCAGAAACAGATGTCATTTTTCATTCGAACACATTTTCCTGGCGCATAGATTCACAAACACGTACCTAGTTATAGTAAGATATTTTGAATATTCTGTTGAGCATTAAATTAAGTAATTTTAATTAACAATTTCTGATCCTGTCGGTATAGGTAACATTCTAATTAGAAAAACTGGTAGCCGGCAATTCGTATAAATAAAATAGTCCCACTCAAGTTCTATGTAAACAAATCTTCAAATGAAAGGCGAGTGAATGCACAAAATTATTTTTAACTTAATTTTCTTATTCTTATTTAAAATTTTCTAAGATGTCCTAGTCATTCACATTGTCCACAAAAGAAAGCAGCATTTAATTTTATCTCAAAACAACTCTAATTATTAAAAACAAATCATCAAGCAAATGTTTATTTTACTACTGACAGCCACAAATAACCTACTATTACTATTGGTCAAAAAGCTGTGATAATTCTTTGTTACGCTCTTTTTTCCTATTCGACAATTAACTGTTAACTGCATTGCCCATAGGTATGGTAGTTTATTATTCTCACTTAATTTTGGTTGACCATTTTTGTGTGACAAAAAATGCCTTTTACTGCAACTTCTGTTGATCGTACGTAAAAAAGTTGCTTTACGTAATTTTTAGGAAATCTTTCAGGGATTAAAATTTTATAAAAAAAAAAAAAAATTATTAAGTAAAAATTTTGAGAAAAATGCATTTTAAGTAAAAAAATGGAACAGCAAATTTTCATAATTTGGAGTTTAAGAAGCCATAACTTTTTTGTGGCTGCATAGATGTACCTAAAGTGTATAGGGCTTGTGTGCGCTACTAAATTGTCTTTCCAAAATGCACAAAATCTTTTTTGTACCAATAACAGTTTAGAAGTTATAGCGTTAAAAATGCCTACACCTCCAAATTAGAGGTCACCCACTTTGGGGGGCTATAACTTGAAATGGGGTGAGAATAGACCCCCCCTGCCATACAATTTTTTGTTCGGCAGAACTTCAGGAATCTCCCCTTAAAGGATTATACCGCTTAACTGGGACACCCTGTATACATGTTTGTTATTTTATTTTGCTTTGTTTTCGTGCTCGATATTATTGAAGGTATGCAAAACATGAAGGTATACAAAACGCGTCTTTAAACGCGTCAAAGTATAACTAATAAAAATATTTCAATAAGAAAGAGAAGAGTTCTAACGCAAAAAAAAACAAGGTATGGTCAGCCCGTATAAAAAAGACATGTCAAACAGCCGACTTTGAGAGTTGAATTTATTTAAGTTCATTTTGCGGTATCATTTGAAAGTGAACCTTTTTCATTCGAATCTCAAAATACACAAAAATCTTTCGAACGAATAAAGACATTCGAAAGAATCGACTATTCATTCGAATCTCAAAATAAGCATGATTACGTAGGCAACTATTAACGAACGTTTGCAGCTTCCACTTGATAGTATCGGTCACTTTTTTAGTATCTCAAACGCAGATTTTATTTTGCCTACTTAGCTGGCTATATCCAATTCAGTTCCGCTGAAAAAATGCTTCTTAGGTATAGATGGGTTCAGCCTCTCCACATTTGCTATTGTTTGGTGAAGGTCCATTAATCTATGCGGCAATAGGCATACGTGGTCAGCATAGCCGCGATAAGAGTCAATCGAATTTCTCCATTTTCCATCGATAAGAAGCATTCAGCACAACACTAATTATTAATAAAAATAATATATGTAGGTGAAAGAAAGCAGCCTTGCTGTTCCCCACTTTAGACATCGCATTCATCAGACAACCTTCCACTGTGCAAAATGGTTCATGGGATCCATCTTACGCAGCCTTGATAATTACTAATAATGTATCTAGAATGCCTTTTGTGAAAATTCCCGAGCGACAATATCAAACACCTTTTTAAACGCACTGGTCGATGATAATCCCCAGGGCTTTGATGAGGTCGACACAGGAGGATACAAAGCGGAAACCCTTTGGTTCGCTAAGGTATAAATCTAACTTTTACCTTAGTCTCAGCAGGCAGTACGCAGAGACCTCTTTAGTAAGAAAATAGGGCGTGTTCAATGAGATACTTGCCGCTTATGTCTTGAAGACACTAAAACAACTCACCAAATTCTGTGCAAATGTCCTGCCATAGCTCGATTTTTTTTTAGAATGAAGTACTTAAAGAATGCCTTTACATTACCCTCTGACGTCACCTCCTTTTCAGCAAGAACTATCTTAAGCTTCATTAATGAAGGTAACAATCAATTAGGGTATAGCACAAAAGTTCTATACAGGTCGCGATGCTTCCAAGGCTTACTTAACAAAATAAAAAAAAATTAGACCAAATTATGGACTACATTCATGTAGTCTCGTTATTAAAATTCAGCTCACTTTGTGAATGTCGTTTTATTATAAACAAGGCTAATAAAACATTATCAACACTTGTTTTAATCAACATAACATACATAATAAATCTATAGTCAATATTTGAGCAATCGATAGAGGATATGACGCACATGTGTTAAACATTTTATCGTGCACGTAATACCATCAGAATCGTGTAAAAATATTAATATTTAGATAAATTTTGGTAAAGGCATGGGGCCAATGAATTTTGGGGTTAGATTTTGAGACGATTTTTCGCGTGAGGATTCTGCAGCACTCGCACACGACTAATCTTCTGCACTGCTAGAAAGCCGTCCTTCAAACCTCATTTTACTGAAAATTGTTGCACCTTCCGAAGGAATCCAAGATGAGTGGCTTACGTTAACATTATTTATCATATCTTTTTAGGAACCTCTGACCCAGACTGTCTAAGTCTATGATAGATCATACATAGGTGTGTTTGCTACTCTTGCTAGAGTCTAGTAAACATTCAAGAGTATTATTGTCATGCCAAAGGTTCTCAAAAGCCTTTTTCCATTCCAATACGATGGAGCAGAGTTTAGTCACCCAAAATACCAAGAACCTCAAATCATACCTTAACTTCAAATCAGCATTCCAAAGCCGACGCACCCAATTAAGTGATGAACTGGACTGGCACTCATAAAACTAACACGACGCTCGTTTCAGATGAAATACCATGCACCCGCAACGCATGACACAATCGTATTGTTCAGGGCTGCAAAAACTATAATTAAAATGTACTTTTTTGAGCTCATTACTCCTAAATTAAATTATACGCTATTTAGCGCTTCAAATGGTACCTTAATATACCAACAATTATATGATTTGGGTGACAGATGAAAAAAGGTGAAAATATTGTTTGTTTACTACCCGTCTGTACTTGTAGGGTTAAGATTATTGTTTATGTAAAAAAAAAAACTGAAAAGCAATTATAAAATGAAAAATCATTTCTCTCTCTTCGATTAGTTCAGGCACCTCCCTTTGATCCCACTTTAGTTCCAAACCTTTCCACTTGCTATAAAATTGAGTCATACTTTCAGGCATTTATTAAAAGAAATTTCGTCTAGGTAAATAAATTTTATATTTGATTTAAAAAAAATGTACAATTTCTGTCAAACACAAAATCCATTTTATGTCTGAAAAATTCAACAAGTTACAGCTTCACATTAAAATTATGGAATATCATTGCGGTTGTAAATCATAGTCTATAAAACATAATTATTATAAGAAAA
Organism: Chalcosyrphus nemorum; assembly: GCA_949716465.1. Taxonomy (NCBI): domain Eukaryota; kingdom Metazoa; phylum Arthropoda; class Insecta; order Diptera; family Syrphidae; genus Chalcosyrphus; species Chalcosyrphus nemorum. The sequence goes on from OX454332.1 coordinate 84,621,893, forward strand.
CTAAATTACGACAAATTATTTATATATTTTCTCGTTTTAGTTACAGAATCACAAATCACAATAAAGCAATTTTTATTTTTATATTTTTAAAAACTTTGTTTTCATCAAATCGGCTTGGTTTCCGATTTATTTTTTTTCTTGTAAATATTTGCACAAAATGAAATGTTCGTTTTACTAATATGCTGTCTTTTTGTTACATCTTAATCCTATATAACGGGCTGGAGGTTAGACTTTTCCTAGGAAATCATGGGCATATGGCTTTTTCCGGTAGCCCTTAAAGGCAAACAATTTAAATGCAACAATCATCATGATAATACAAAAGCCATAGAGTAGCATTCCCATTCTCATGTCCATGTCGGAGAAGACATTACCAATCATTCGTTTTTGACGAATTTTTTCGATACTCGCTTGTAGAATATCGGGATCGTCCAAACCAAAGCGACTAACGTAAGCGGGATTGTTGATGTTTTTTAGAAAACTTAGGACAGCTGCACGATCCCAAGAGATAAACTTTTCCTGATTTGAATTTACAGTGATATTCTTTTGGCACAATTGGCAACTCTCCTTTGTGGGGAATTGAACTTTTGGAAATTGAGGATCTTCGGTTTCATCACCTGCTAGGCGACCATTTACTTCGTTATGAGCTGCCCATAACCAAAGAACAGCTTCGTCTTTAGTAGGGGTGTTCCAGATTTTTCGTCGTTTGGCCATTTCCTGAAAACAAAAAGAAAAACCTGAGTTTTAGTATCATTTTTTTGGAAATAAGGAAAAGTATTTTTAATTAATTCAGTTTTGCTGAAAAATTACATAAGAATTTCTCTTTTATTTTGATGGTACATATTTAAGAGAAAAATAGGTAGACAAAGTTTTTCTCGATTGGACGTAGTTAGACCCAACTTTGACCTGTCTTTAGAATTGAGCAATGTGAAAGTATCCTGCGATTGTGATACTTATATGTAGTTGATCGAGACAATGACCGCATATCCATCATGTGTATAACACACATCCTCATCGTTCTCACAGCGTTAACGCAAATCACTATGTTTCAGATGTCTTAACGAATGTTTGTTGAGATTAATGTGGCCTGTAAGGAGTAAGATTTCTTCGGTGGTCTGAAACGACTTGACTTCTTTTTCTCTGTGGAGTCGCAGCATTTGGGCGCATTTGGCCTTCTCTGGTGACGCAAGACCTCTTGTTCAGTATCGGTGCAGACCTTTGCTGTTCACTGGTTGCACAGACGACATCGAACCAGGCCACCCTGGTTTCGAAGCCAAGGTACCATCTCCAATCGCCTTTTTTTGTCCTTTTACACTGCTGGGCTAAGGAGAATTTAGTTTTTGTTTGTCTTGCTGCACTTCTACAAAGAGCTACTTGCTAATCTAAGTCTCAATCGCAATCGCAGCTATTATCTAGTCACCTCCACTGCTTCGCAACAAACAAAGCGTACACAGTCTTTTATCGGGTGTTCTCTTATTCAAGGTTTTATTCTTTATTATAATCGCACTTCATATACATACATATGTAGGTATACTGTTTTTTGCGAGTGAGATCTGTGCCTGCGAAAGCACCATATAACTGCGAATGCTGCTGCGATTACGAGTGCTAAATTTATGTAAAGCTCGCCATACCCTATCATGAAATTGAACGTAGCGTTGTTTTTGAATAGTTTTCACTTTATGAGCTGGAACGGAATTTTGTTGCTTCAATTCAAATTTTGACTCCAACGAATTTAATACAATCAATGACATCAAAGAGATGAAATGGATTGAATGCAATCAATGACATCAATTGCATGCATTCAGTGAATTTTAGGGACTTCAGGTGATTTCACTGAATGCAAAGCAATAAGAAAAAATTGCATTCTTTTTGACTTCATTATTTCAATCAGTAAAAATGATTGAAGTTGTTATTGAAGACATTGTTACTGTATAATAATATAACTTATAGAAATGCATTCTGCAAAGTTTCCATTCTTCAACAAAGGCGAAATAACTCAATACATTCAATTTGTAAACGGCAATGCTGCTAACTGTCACATGTCAAATAGCTGTCAATATGAAATGAACGCGTTCAAAACGTCATCCACAATGAATGGAAATACTCGTTTAGAAATAAATATTTACGAATAGATTATGTACTTTTCAAATACTTTTAATAGTGTTTTCCTTTAGAGCAGATTTTTTAAATAAAATTAAGCCCGATAGATAAAGGCGGCCCTCGCCTCATTTTTAAGATTTTGACACAATACAAAAATTAACTTTCAACTAAAAGGAAAACGAATGGTTTGCATTTTTTTTAGGGGTTTTTTCTAACACTCTTGAAAACAACATTTTTCGACATGTATACATATGCTGTTCGGTTCTGTCACATTAAATTAACCTTAATCTAAAATTAAAGCTGTTCAATCAACTGTTCTAGTTAACGTGGCCTACTGCAGAGAGCCATGGGACCCATGGGATCCAACTGTTCCAACAATACAAAGCATTTTCATGTGTACACCCATGAGCACATGTGCTGCTTGCTTACTCTTTGCAGCGCCACACACTCTCATGATAAGTTAATTCAATTAAAAATAATATTGTTACCTCTTAAAGGCGTCACACAATACCAAAGGAGGATGTAAAGAAAAATAAACCATTTTAGATGGCAGCTAAGCTCTCTGTCGTAATGCAAACTGACAATAAATGTTGGATAAAAATAAAATTCATTACGCAACCAACACTGGATTGGAATCTTTATTTGTTGTTGTTACTTTTTGCATCTTATTTGGTGAAATTGACAGAATCAAATTAAGATTTTAAGTCGTGAAGATGCGATTAACAGGTTTGTAAATTCCAAGAAAATGTTCAAGTTATTGTTGGAAATAAAGCTAATTGATTGTTTTTTGTTTGCTTAGTGTTGACTCACTGCATAGAAAGGGGCAGCAATTTATCGTAGGTATGTTTATTGAGCTTTCATGAACCTATCTACGTGTTGATATCAATATGGTTTGTCATGGAATGCTAACTGCCTTTTTGAAAGCAAAATGATGATGAACTCTCTTATTTTGATTTCGCATTGACAGTCTCAGTATCAAATATGTATAAATAAGATACTGACAGAGGCATTTGACATAAATAATGCATTTCGGGTAAGTGGTTTATGCATCGGACTACTGAATGTGACGTTTGGCATAGGAATTCTAAAAGTCACTCGTTGATTTCACATCCTCATCTCTGGCGGATGTCAGACATTAGTTCTAAGAAGAAGCTACGCAAATATGACAATCAACAACAAGAGAGAGTCGTGCCTTATAAGATACACTTAATGACATGGAACGAATAGAGTCGAATTAACACCGTTTGCACGTTCTGGTGATTTTTAATTAATTAAAAATAGCGACTAATAAATTTAAGCTAGAAATCACGTACATTTCTCTTAACATATCAAATTCAGAGAAATTATATGATTAATTTTAATTTTATTATCCACATTATCCAAGTCGGGGGCGGCATTCAGCTAATTGTTGCAAGATATGTTTGCGCATTTTTACGATGGGCGTGGCCGTAGATGAATATTTTCACTTGACAGCTCATCAATTCCATAAGACTTAACAAAAGAAATAAAATATTTAAGGCATATGCACAAGATAAATACCTACATTAAATCAAAACGTCAAACGCTTTTCAGTGTTTATTTGTCATTCAAATGTCTGTCAAACGCAATAATAATTAATAACGTCAAATCTCATAAATCAAGAGAGAATTCTCTCAATAGAAATAGTACTCGTACACTTTTCGTATGAAAATTGCTTTTCTGTCAAACGTTATTTTTCACGCTCATTTGACAGTTCTCAACTGAACGAAAACGGTTTCGTTCTTTCTCTCAGTTTCGTTCATTTTCTTAGTATGCGAATGCTGTCATATGTTTTCAGAAGCGATGTTATGCATATTCGTTTGCGAGCGCACCTTCTATTTATGTAATACGTCATCAGTTCTTATCTGAAAAGATACGGATGAACTGATGTGGGCTCTCTTTAATTTAAAGGTGCAAAGGACTTATTGTGACTGTCATCATGACCTACATTTAATATTCGTTATTGGCTGCAACTAAAAAAATAAATAATAAGGAAGTGTCCTCGAAAAATGTTTACGATATTCACCTTGATCGTAGTAGATCGTGTTCTACTTTTTTTCTCTAACCAAATTAATATCGTTATACACATTGCAAGCCTCACTCCAAATGATTGTCATTGAAACGTTCTATTCAATCTGTTTACAAAATTTATGTAGAACATGTTTGTTCAGAGTTGTGGTCGTGGAATATGAATCATAAGTAGCAATTACGTAGGTGTAGTCGATTCGTCTACCTAAACAAGGCAAACTTTCCATGACACATAAGGGTTGCTAAAAACAAATTTCTAAATAAATTTACGACTATAAAAAAATTATAAAATACACGATAAATCACTAATTATTATTGTTATCTCTTCATCTGTCCATTAGCATTTAAATGCATGGGTTCTTTTATAATGGAAATTACGATATCGTTGTTTGTATCATTATGATGACAAGTGCCATCGGTCACCGGTTGTAAGTGTGACTAACGTGTAAAATAAAAAAAGGCAACTTGCTTTGTGTCCACATTCAATAGAAACACTCTAATTTGCAATATAAATAGCACCGTGATAATTGAAACAATTTAGCATTGTATCGCAATATTCTTTAGAAAACGAAATGCAGTTGATGACTTATCGATTGTTGAAGATCATGATGGATGCGTTCAATCAGAAGGGCAAACATTCCTTTACACATAAGTGTGTACACATGTCTATAGACGTATAGCAAAATATTATTGATTTACATACTGGCTTATCAGGCGGATGTTGTTCTGACAAGGCGCGGTGCAATAAATTAAAATTATAGTCAACGTCTTTTGCGGCGACCTCATTTAATGCATCCATATATTCACTTCTTTGTTTGGTTTATTCAGGTTTTATGCAAACCGAAAGTCGGTTATAATGACAAATAATAAAGAGACTTTTTTTTCTGCAGAAACATTATCACGGGTACCGGTTGTAAACAGAAGAAGTTGAAGTGCGAACTAAAGCGGAATCATGTCAAGAAAGACGCACACTTACCCTAGTATACTCTATTTTCTTGCTCCTCATCCTGATAATCATTTACTTGCATAGAGGGATGTGATCCTGTCGTTGGATTTCTTTCGTAGGGCTACGCTAAGAAAATTGGACTAAAGGTCCATTTACAGCTCAGTTTTGACGCTTCTTTCACAGTAAACTTTTTATCTAGTCCCTGCAATCTGCGAATTTCACTTGTTATTTACCAAAGAAAAAAACATGTGAGGTTAAACTCTCGCGAATGTTTTGGTCTTGCGATTGCGTTCCACAATTGTGGAATGTGTATAAAATCTGACAGCTCACAAGAAGCATTCGCTTATTCGCCTAAAAGTCAGTAAATTGTTGATTTTTTCGCAAAAACTAATTAAAATTTAACTTTTTTTTACATAAGTCGATAGATAAATTAAGCTCTCCTGCTTGGGAATCATAAAATTGTTAATGGCTTGCCTTTTGATGCGCTATAAATGGTTTGTTCGCCCATTCGCTGCTAGCTGAGTTGTGAATGTACCTTAAACGATCTTAAAGTTGGGAGCACTTTGCTCACAACTTTGCTTGTTCGTGACCCTTACCAGAAGATAAAAATTTAAACATTGATTGATGTATTTAAATACAAAATTGATATGTTCCTATTGAAAACTCTTACTATGTCTCATAGTTTCATAGAGTGGTTTCAGTTTGATTTTAAGAAATCGTACCTGCAATCGCGTCATACATTTGTTTATATGGAAATCAAGTTTAGGTGTATGAATACGCTTCTTAGATATGATCAATATTGCCTTCTATTTAGAGATAACAAATCGAAGGCAATTAAAGAAAAAAAGATTTGGAACGTGGCCCTCTTCGCACTTGTATTACCTCCTTATCTTCAGCTGCCACTGAAAAGATGGCAATATTAATGCATGTCACCATATCGGCGAAGCCATAATCTAATTTCAATATGAACAAACATTTTATGTGATTGCAGACGAAGTTTCTTCAAAATTAGCCTAGGATTTTTATTGTGAATCATTCTTACTTTAGCCAGAATTAATGCCCAAACCTAGCCATATGCATATAAGTGTATAGGTATTTCCATGTTATCACAGATTAAATAAAGATTAGACCAATCACGTACACCAGCACTCCCCCGTTTTTTTGCCTCACTATTTGAAAAGGTGTTAGCTTCGTGAGGGTGTGCTATACTAAGTAAGCTTCCTAGTGTTTGCAATGTATCATATGGAGAAACCTACACCTATCACTTTTACTTTCTTTGATAAACTAGTAGGAACTAGATCGCAGAAGTCTAGACTTAAAGGTTCTATTTATAGGCGCTTTTTCGATTAGATTTAATGTATTGATTACGTGAAGCAGCAGAACGTCAGTGAATAGAACATTGTTTACACCGTAATAGGAATGCAGAGACAATGTTTGGACAAATGTTTCAATTATCATTGTTTGTACAATTGTGTCAAAGATAAAATATCTGCAGCTTCAATCAGTTGGAACCTGATCGTATAGCTGATTCAATTATGTATAAAATGAAAAAGAATGTTAGACCAATCATAGTAGAGGCATGTCTATTAAGCCATAAGGCCTAGAGGGCTGAAGCTTAGCTTCTCGTAGACCTACAGTCTTTTCCGAAGGGCAGAAAGTTTTTGAAAAGTCATCTGCATCTGCATCTGCAGTTAAATTGCCCTCACACCTTTTATATGTTATTCAGCATTGGGAACCGTATGTGAGCGCCGGACAAGAGCGGTATAGAGCCTGCCTTTCAGCCACGGATATCCCAGATATTTGTACTTTTCGCACTTGGGAAGTACTTCTCCGTTCAAGTAAATGCCTCGATGTGGATTCGAGAACGGGTAGCACAGAACCTCTGTCCGATACCCACTTCCCGTGGGAACACCCATACATCAAGTGCTCGTTGCAGGGACGTCTGATCAGCACTTGCCATAGATCCATCATCAGCAAAGCAAATCACGATGTGTTTTCATTATGATCCATACGCTTTGGATCCATCAGTTTGACAGAACGGTAATTATCGCCTTTGCCTTTGTGCAGAGAAAGAACATAGCTTTCATAGATCACCGCTCATAAGTTTAGAGATGAGAATTATGAGGCATCTGGATCATCTCCCATGTCTTCCATTTTCTCCACAACTTAGAGGATATTTCGGTATTTCAGCCCGATTTCATGACTGTACAAAATTCTTGCAACTAACAGGTCTAATGTTTGAGAAAATGAACAGCGGATGATAGTTAAGCGCCGAGGAACAACTGTCTGTTCCAACGTTCAGTACATGCTTTTAGAGAGTGATCAAATCTGTCAAGAGAAAGCTGCAAACGTTTGTTAATAGATGGCTGAGCATAGTTCATTCGTTCATTTAATTAATTTAGTTTATTTTAGTTCATTTAGTTAATAATTCGCTTAACATTCCGCAAATTATTGAATGCTACTTGCTAGCTGTCAAATTTTATTCACATTCAACAACTGCGAAATGCAATCTACATTCGCGAGAGGGTAACGTCTTTGGCAAATGACAAGTGAAATTCGCTGATTGCTGCCACTAGGAAAAAAAATTGCTTTGAATGAATTGTCAAATTTTGCAAATATTCGCTGAGATGTGAATGGACCATAACAACCAAATATATTAGTGACAACGCCTTAGCACGCACAAATGTCGTTTTAGTTGCGGCTTACCAAAACTTACACATTAAACACGTGTATAAGTTCGTTATAATCCAATACATAAGTGATTAATGCGTACTCAATCAAAGGCAGTCGACTAGTGAGAATTTTTTTTTATTTGCTCACTTATCTAGGAAGTAAATAAAAACACTATAAACTGGTGCCAAATTTAAAGAAAAAAATACAAACATTTAAAACACCTTATCGTTGTTTTGCCTACTATGATCTAATTTGCTCAGATCCAATAAAAAAAGAAAATACTTCTATCCAATTTGTAGTAGAATCATTTCCGATTGACCAACTGATACGATACAATGACATTTAAACGTTAAATTGATGTAATCGCCTAATGACAGTAAGCACTGTAAAATAAAAAGTTAAATACTAGTTAACTGAATGCTGCAATTGAAATAAAACAAAAACACGCACACAAATTCCAGCTAAACGCCGCCATTCAATACATCACTCTTATCACAGTCAGTAGTTTCTAAAATCGTTTACAAAGTTGATAAGTTGAGGTACATATGTCATGTTATCAGTTGGAATGATGTGTATTTTTTTTTTTTTTTGCAAATGCATATTTGTTTTCGAATATAATTATCTAGAAATGAGGGATGATTTAAGTCAGGGTGGTTGGCTAAGGGAAATCGATTAGAGAAACTTACGCCTGCTTGTCACAGGCATAATCTGTTCGCGAATAATGATTATGGGGAAAAAAGGTTATATTCAATGACACTGAGATAAGTACGACGAAAATAAATAATTTTTCTTGTTATAATGATCTCACAAGATCGGTTGGGGCCCAATAGATATTATTTATTGTTGTCGCTTATTGATGATAACTCTCTGACTCTGTATAGCGGCCAGTATCGAAGAAGACCCCGAAATGTGAATTCAGCTGAATTGGCCTTCGCCAGAGAGTCAACGCATCTCATTTTATTGATGGATTGGGACTTACAACCGAATAATATTGTGCTGATGCAAGAATTAAAGCCGGACGACCATATAAAATCCAGAGATTTCGCTAATCGAGCGATGGAAAATTTATTTAAATATTTCTTTTTCTTCTTATCTGGTCACCCTATACTTTAAAGTGTGCCCAGGCGGAGCAAAATATTTCTGAAACGTTTCCCATTTGCTCGGAAACCATTTCTGAAACGCCAAAAAAGTGACTATGAATCGTACGACGCTGTTCCAAGAGGTCTTCCATTCACCAACTATTATGTAAGGCCTATCTGCCACTGGAAACACAGATAATACGACCCTTTGTCCTATTCCCAACGATTTGGCTCACAGATATAAGGAAGAAGACAAAGACAAGTATTGTCGTCTAATGGTGTCGCCTTCCACAAATACACCAGCCCTGATCCTTGATCGGTTGTGGAACCACCTGTGAAAATACGACTGCACTCCATTCCTAGCTCAGACTGTGTGCAGCTAGTCCTGAATACCAGAAAAGTTGACTTCATACATGGACTACAGCTGTATCCTCGGTGTCATAGCATCAGACGGCATATCCATAATGCCGGAGTGATAGGATAGATCTTCAAAGCTCCAATGCGATTTATACTAAAATAATGGTTCTGTGAAAAGCATTGATGGAACACCTCTTCATTTAAATACCATAGGGAGTTTTTGATTCAAGTCATTTTCACCAGAGGTTCCAGAATTACTCCTAGATATTTAAGTTTATCTGAGAGCAATATGGTTACCCCTTTTAGTACTGCTGAATCAGGCCGGTCCATCCCGTAGGTACTTACATTTGTTTGCACACGCATTACATACAAACTACTGCCCGGAGTTAAAAAGAGATGTGCTTTCACACGTTTATGTACGTGACGTGGAGAAAGTGTTTTTGGGAAATAAAACTTAGGCCAAATTTGTCTGGCATGATATCATACGACAAGATTGAGACATCTTTCGTTATTGTGGAGATAGTGTATCCTGTCACTTCCATTGGCAGATAAGTCCTACATTTTCAGTTAAGTTAGGATTACACGACTTTGCTTTTTAAACTTTTTCTTCTCGTATGGGTTTCCACCTTACATGCCTCAAGGTCCATTTATAGCTGCGAATACAAGCGAGCGAATAATCGCAAATTTTGACGTTTTTTTAACAGTAACTGCGAATTTCAATTGTCATCTATCAAAGAATTGTGAGGTTAAAATCTCGGTGAAAATTTCGGCCGTGCGAATATGAATTGCGTTCCACATCTGTTGAATGTGAATAAAACTTGACAGTTTGCAAGATCCATTGGCTTATTCGGGGGAAAATGAGCGAATTGTTGATTTATTCGCAGAAACTTATTAGAATTTAAGCTCTCTCCCTTGAAAACAGTAAAATTGTTTATTGCTTGTATCTAAATATGATATGTATGTACGCTGGCCACTGAGCTGTGAATGTACCTTTACATAAGTGAATTTTCAGCTGTCTACGTCAAACGTTTCAAAAGTTACAAGGCTATGATAGACGAACAGCGTATCGAACCCAAATGTATGTTCGTCTTTCCCTTTAAGGTCCGGAACACTAAAAAGCCGATCGCAAGAAATGGGCCCGTGATAAAACTCGTTGGTATTTTCTGGGATTCGAACGATTAGAAGTCAAAATGATAGCAATAAATAACAAAATAATAAGATATTTTGCTAACATAAAAAAATTTAGGGTATGGAACAACATTTATTGAAAATATTTACTGCTTGTTCATATGTACGTACGATTGGCTAATAATTGAACGCACGTGTGTGCGTCACATACATTTTTTTGTCTATCTTTTACCAAAAGCTTTGAGGTAACAATTTCCATTTCAGTGAACATTTTATCTATTTCTAACGCGATTTCTCTCAAAATCTAGTTCAACCCTATTTGGGATAATTTACTGACGATTTTCATCAAAAGCATTGTTCAGAATTACAAGACATGTTAACCAGAATTTCAAAGTTTCTGTTATCTTTCATTCAAAGAAACAATTGAAATATGTATTGTTATACAATTCTTTCACTCTTTTCTAGACAACAATGGCGTGTAAGAATTGCATTGAGTCAATCTTAGGCCACTTTTTCTTTTCAAATTCTGCAACAGTGTGAAACCATTTAATCTAATAAAAGAATATTATAAACTTAGACAAACATACATATGTATATAGGTAATAATTATATGACAATGACACGTAAGAGTGAATGTTTTTATATGTTTTCTTCAACCTCCGATGTGATCGGGGGTTAATTTATTGAGGTGTATGGGTTTTTAATCTTTTGCCCTTGAAAACTTAATGGCGCAGGTTTGTAGTGTCGCAAAAATTTCGTGAGTCAGGTGATCTTAAAGGCAAAAATTAACTCTCTGATTGTTGTATATGTATGTACATACGAGAAGTCTTTGTTCATTCAAGGCAACTAAAGGTAACAGTGCAGAGGAAAATAATGGTTTTTTTTTTTTTTTCAAAAGGCAGTCATGCAGAAAAAAATACTTGACATATACCTACATAAGTTTTATATATATACTATACAGGCAGAACTTACAAAAAATGTAATACGCCTTTCATTTCTAGTCTTGTAAATTCATTATTGTAAACTTTTTGACGGACAGTGACATCATGAGAGGGTTTTTCACTAGGAAATGACGTGTATAGACGTCACTTTATAATTTACTTTTTTACCATCATGAACTGTTGACTCTGAAGCGTCCAGACTTGAGCACCATCATTGGTGTCCTCACGTGACACTGCCTAATCGGCCTGCACGCTAGACGTCTGGGCCTCCCATCTAACGATTTCTGTCGTAGTTGTAGGGACGAGGAGGAAGAAAAAACGATTCCACATCTTCTCTGCAACTCATTGTAGTGTCGTAGTTTATAGTAATTGGCTGTTATTACAGAATGGGCCTTTTAGGCCTAAGTGAGCTGGTGCCCATGTGTATCTGGGCGCCAGCTGCCACGCTAACCTAATCTTACCTAGCATCATGACTGGGAATCCCGGCAGGCATTGAGTCGTATGAATAAAACGAAGCAATTACTTTGAGTAAAAGGTTGAAGTAAAGTAAAAGCTCTTAGCAATTGCTTTGAACCGGTATGCATAAAAACCTACTTTGCTAAAGTAATTTCGAAAATTCGAACAAAGCATTTACTTCGTTATACGTGTATTTGCCTTCCATTTCCTGTCAAAATTTGCAAGTGATTACGATTTTTGGCGAAAAGTGATCGAATGTTAACGTAAGTCGTCGGAAATTATATCCAAATATCGGCTTGTTGGACTATTTTTTGACACACATACCGTTTAGTCAAAGAAACAATTGCTTCGTCTGATACGTTTGAATGAATGCATTTGTAAACACTGTGCGTCTTTTCTGTCGCACGAGAAAATCGAATTTTAAGTCTGTTCCCGTGGTGACTAAAACTAAGAAAACTGGAATCTGTTGTCCGTCTTGGATGCACACTTTTCATTAAGTTTCTGCTGAAGGATCTGCAGTGAAGTCCGCAGTTTCGTCCACTCTGTGGTTTGAGAAGCTCATCCTTGGCCCTTAATGGACTTTATCTTTATTAATCTGGTATGTGGAGCAAAGCATCTAATAAAAAACAACTTAATGACAGGAATATTACACAAGTGACGTACAAAAGGTGTTAAAAGTCCCAACACTAAGAACATTTACGTATCAGAGACAGCACTGTAAGGTCATCAAAAGTAGATAATAACATACACAGGCTATGATGATTCTATATCGCCTGGCGCACGATCAATCGATTACGTTCGACCAGCACAATGGCTGGTTATATACATACATACATATTTGAATGAGTATACTTTTCTATACACCTCAATGCCTCTAATGACTATGATTAGCGTTCTTTTCTCCAAGTTCGTACTCACACTTGATTAGCCAACTGCTGTTTTTTTTTTTCTTTTCAGAGCAACGATTGAGGAATAAAGGCGATCTACCCTAAATCTAGCAATGACATGCAACGAATTTGTATTTCCAAACAGAGAAACAGGTTAGTCCAGATCACAAGAGTTGAAGTAGAATTCCGGTACAAAAAAAAAAAAAAACAAAAAGGTTACCCCGCGAATTGAGTAAGTAAACGTGTCTCTTTAGCTGCAAATTTATGTACAGCGAATGATTTAAAATCCACATGAACTTTGGCCAACTATTTCGCGTCACACTAACATCAGAAGTGAAATACAAACAACAATGTTGTTTGATTTGTCTTTCTGCTTCGTTTAGCGCTTCTTCAGTCACAGCCACATAAAGCCGATAAAAACCAAAGCAAGCATGAAATGCCGTTGTCATCATCCAAAAAAGAAATGTACACAAAAACACACGTCAACTAAGCCGGTCATTCAACCGGTAGGGTGCATAAAATACTTCATTGGAAGATTAAAAAAGGACAACCGAACTCACCTGAAAATGTTCTGCACAATCTGTGCAGCCGAAGAAGTACTTCACAAAGCCGTGCATTGCTTGGAGTACCTCCAATGGGTCAGTTGATTTCTCAGCGACGTCCGCTTGAACGGTCAAAAAGTGGAACAGCTTCCATAGACTGCAAGTGAATCCCCGATAATTGGTCTTGGATCCAGTGCAACCGACATATCGGCTGGAAGAGTAGATTGGTGATAATTCGGCTTCTAATTGGTGTACTTTGTCCTGGAAATCTTTGCCGGATATGGCCTGGTTGTTTAAAGCTGCGTACTCCTGCAGTCGGTCGATGAAAGCCCGTCCATTGGCTCCAAGTGGATTGTATCGTTGAAGAGTATTTAGGAACCGTTGAAGGGCTAACAAGCGGTCACCACTGATGTCGGATACACGAGGAATCTCATTCGAGACGATGTGCCGAATGGCTTGCTCCAAATCGGCCTGATACACGAGATGCTTATTGCGTCGTACCTCTTTGAGGATTTCGTTGTCTCGGCGGACTCTCTCTTCGTCGAGAAGAGTATTCTTTTCACTTGAATAGCTTGAAACGAGCTCAGCCTTTTCTGACAGTTTGTTCAGTCGTATGAACTTGTCTAGTGCCTCCTTGTAATTCTTGGCTGTACTTTCCGAATATGGGATTAGCTCCAAGTTCCTATTGCGATCAACGGCGCATATACGGTTCGTCGAATTCAGGTGGTACTGCCCGGCGAGCTTCTCGTCAGTGACTCTTCGAATTCGCAGTTGCGGATAACGATTGAAATTAAGTATTGTTTGAGCTCCGAGCGCTGTTGAATTTGGGGAATTTAAGATAAGAATTACCAGCTTTACGTCGCCAGGAAGCCCTTGGAAGAGATTTGCAGCCTCATCCTCCGTCAGGTTGGAGAAATTCGGCCAAGAGGGGTCACCCACCGTCTCATTTGTGACCAAAGTAGCCAAAGTCTGTCGGATTACATCCGGATCTTGGTTCTTAATGTCAACTCCGTAGTTATTCTCCGAAGGCTGATAGTTGGGACCAAAGTACCTTAACGTTGGGTACGCCATCACCTCGTATTCGCGACAAATATCATTGTTCTCCTCAGCGGCACAGTCAATGGCCATGACACGGACCACATCCCGCCAAGACCAGGTACTCTCGGCCAGATCCTTATACACCGGAGCAAAGCGCTTGCAATGACCACAATATGAATTGTAGAATTCCACCAACGAGGCAGTGGGTTGCTCCACGACCGATTGCTTGAAGTTTGCATCGCTAAGAATTACCACCTTGTCGGTGGAGTTGTAGAGACCAGGAGTTGAAGATTCCTTCTTCATCATAGCCTCGTAGCGCGACATTGGAACGCCCGAATTGCTCAGCGGTATAAACCCGGAAAGGAGGAGCACCACGAGGGGGGAAACTATTAAATACTGATTCATTTTGGCTGTCTTATAACCTGGAGTATGGGAAATACATTTCACGGCGCGGAATCACCCGTAAAAAAAAAATAAAACAAAGCGAATGATACGGATAGAAAAACGTTTCAGAACTGAAGTGAGCCGCGAATGGAGAAGACAGTTTTAACGTTCGACAAAGCAATGTGCAGCGGCTGAACAGAGAGAATAATTAGTAAAAAGTGTGAAAAATACTTGCGGAGAGGAAAGAATCAGTTCGTTCGATTGTTAGTAATTTTGTATTTCTCTTTTGTGGTGCTACTTTGGTGCTGCTGACGTCGTTCGGATGACAGTTGGTCGTATTTTTGATTGTAAACAGCTGACTGGAGGGTGTTTAGTGGGCGAGCTGTCATAATAGTGGAACTGTGGATTGTATGTATACGGCCGAAGGTGGAGGTGCAATGAAAGGCGGTTACTTTTTTGGATTTGAAAAATACTCAATGGAAAATAATGTCTGCCAAATCTTTTATTTGATTTTTCTTATGGACATTTAAGAAAGCTTTTCAGTTGGGTTGAATTGAATATTAAATTTATGATGGATGAATTGGAATAATTTACACAAGCTCCGAACAAGACAATAATAATTTAAATTTAGGTAAATTTACGTACATTCATATAATATATCTACTTCTACCTAGTTTCTAGAGAAACAAACTATTTATTAAGAATATATGTAGTTCATATAAAGTAGCAACCAATTAATGCAAATTTGCGTTGTTTTCTTCTCCCAATATATGTTTTCATGATGTGTTACACAATTATTTTGTCCTGTCATTTATTCATTCATCTTCTCAGTTTAACTGGTTTTGAAATTTCTAAATTTCGTAAATCATAAAATTTCAAAGAGTGAGGGTAAAATTCTGTAAGAGAGAAGTAAAATTTGAACTGATTTGACAGTTTCCACAAACCAGTCCAAAGAATTTGAATATTTCTTACTCGTGAGTGCTTTCTTTTATAAAAAAAAAATACGAAAAATCTCCATGCGCGTAAAAATTCATAAATTTTAATAAAAATTCACTGTTTTGGGAGAGTCGCGAACGGACCTAATGTATTCAATAAACCAAATAATCAGCCCTTAAAGACTTTAAAACTGATCTCAATTGTCGCAGTTCTATAAGTGGAAACCCAAAATAATATTATACCCGAATATTGGATTGCAAGAATAGACCCCCAGCTTCAATATCGTCATAAATTCGGTGAAATAAAACACAAAAAATTGGAAACTTATTTCGAGTTTTATGTTCTGCGATCTCAGTGGTTAGTTTAAGATATTCAAAACAAAGGTTAGGTTAGGTAGATGGGTGCCTTGTGGCACTGCTCACTTGGACCAACAGTAAGTCTTCCAACTCCGAGACACAAAAGTGACAAAATGAAAACTTTCCAAAAATAAGCCGTAGAGCTTAGATTCTGTAGTCGAATCAATCTTTTTACAAATCATGTAAAAAATAAGCAAGAAGCAAGAATCTATAAATGACTTAAGATAGATACGTTTAATTATTTTTCTTAAATTTCTCTTATTTTTCACCTTTCAAGTGGCATAATTGAAAGGAAAATCTCCTGAAATAACACTATGAAATGGCCCATAATCTCAAAGGAACTTATAATCAGGATTTAGAATGAACAGAGCCTTCTTACACCCACGCTCAAATCAACATTGACAAAAGCAAATCCAAGAACATAGAATTATCTGTATCTTGGACGCGTGATATCGGCTTTCCACTCTAGGGAAACATTGAGGTAGTAGCTATCTAGCGATCTACTTTCCAAGTGACAAAATGCATAATGTTTAGTTATCCGTCATTAAATCTACTGTCACATATGGCCATGAAATTTGGATAGTGATCGAAAGAATAAAATCGAGAATACAAAAACGAAAGAAAGATTCTTTCATATTGTTGCTGACATAATTCATAGGAATCGAGTAAAATAAATACCAGAGTACGCGTTTAACTCATGCTACTTCTCCAAACGAAACGATATATATTTTCGATGGTTTTGTCTCCTTATTGCTGAGATCGAAGGATGAAAACGAGTAGTCTTATTTGATCTTCCTGAAAGAATGCAACAAAAGGTGGACTATTCATCAAACTTTTACCAATGGATAAGAAAAAACTTTTCCAAACAAAACGTCTTTCAAGAATATCGTTTCAACTGTTTCTACACAAAATATTCTCTAAACAAAAACTCTCAAGTGCAGTTCCATACAATCGCTTTGCAACATTAAGGAATGTATCTACACACCATTCAAAGTGTGAAGTGGCAACACACTGAATGAGAAATTTCACACTTCAAACTTGTTGCTGTTGTGAGATACATTTTTTTGTCGCTGCTGCTAGATTCTCCTCCTCTCACGAACAACATGCATCTGTATACGTATGGATGATGGGATGGTATCTCTCGGTTAATACACCAAGTAGAGGGTTTGACAACCTTTTTTTTTCTTCTTATTTCCACTTCTGCGGGCGCAATGCCAGGACGGCCAGTCTTCTTGGACTTTTGGTTTGAATTTCACTATCTTCATTCGGTTGTGTGGGTGTATGGGTGAGTTTTCTATTCAAAAACTTGCTTAAACCACGAAAGAGAAGACCTTCTGTATCTACAGTACTTTTGGGTGTATCTTTTACACTGTGCACTCTGTGCAGTAGTAGTAAGAATTCATGTGGTAGATTGACGTAACATCAGAGTAGTGGTTTGGCTGCATAGTCATGTGTGGGAACGGTCAGTTGATTGTATACACCGGCGATGATGGTTCAAAACACTACTGATGGTAGTTGCATCTTTTAGTCACAGTTTGTCCGTTTCTCATGCGAGATTGTACTGCAGAGCACTTTGTTGTCTCTTCATCCCAGTGTGAAGTTCGAACTCACAAATTATTCGATAAATGTGTTTCATGTTCGTATCCATCGGTTAATTTTATTCACTTGACCATTGACTAATCGAATCCACCAGCTAAAAGTATCATCATCCACCATCGGCACGAAGCAACCGGCTATCTACATCGCGACGTCATCGTTGTTGTCTTGTGTCGCCGCGACATTCTTGTATCTTGAGACCGGGTACTAAACAAAAAAAAAAAAAAAAGCTCAAGCTCAAAAATCAAACTCTAAACAGAGCTAAACACTAGAGTAGTCTAAAATTAGCAGCCAACGTGAGCGGTTGGCATCGAATTGAATCGATTTATTTTTTTCGGTGAAGATACTGATTGCAGAGAAAAATATCTGTGGGTGAAGAAAGAAAGTATCTATCGCGAGGGTTTTTTTACTTTAAATAATAACCTAACACTCAGTGTGTATTTAAAATTATGATAACCATGTCAAGTGTCGGAGCATATTTCTAAGAAAGGATTTAACTATTCGCGACCGGAACACATTCAAACAGGTGCATCCTGATGAAAAGGAGTTGTGGTTGAATAACGACTAGATTTTTTGTTTTGTATCCCCATCCATACAAGTGTGAAGTGCAGCCACAGTTTGCTATCTATCAACTACTAGTTTGGAACATCTCGGTTTATTTTTGTTCGTGTTTCCTAATTTATCTGCAATCGCTTATTGTTTGGATTAAAATAGAGTGTTTTGAATATTAAATGAGTTTTGATTAATTAAAATAAATATAAAAGGTGTCGTACGCAAACATACATACATACACATAATTAATTTTTTATTTTTTTGTAATTCCTTTTTACTTTATTTTTTTGTGAAAGGTTTTTATTTTTCTTTTAATAATCATTTGCTGAATATTTTGAATAAATTTTTGTGGTGTGGAATTTGACTTTTAATGATTTGTTATTATTGTGTTATTTTATGGATGATAGCGGTAACTTTTTGAAGGACTGTTAATAGTCATTAAAGGTATGTAAAAATGCATGATTTTTTTTTATATTTTTTTTTAAAGAAATGCTTAACTTAACTTTTAGGTGTTGGTACTTGAATATTAAATTTTTCTGACGTAATTTATTTTCATCTTGAAATATTAAAACTAACTTTTAGTTTTTTTTTAATTTGTCCTTATGAAAGTATTTATTATATTTTAATGATTGGGAAATAAGGACGTTCTTAGGGAATAGTTGATCCGATCTTTTGATACTAGTTAAAGAGGCTTTTTGAACAGAACCTATTTGTTAAGGCTCCGAATATTTACGACCTTTGAAGAGTTTGTTTGCCATCCACTGAGAACACATTGCTTCCAGTTGAAGTTGAAGACCAAGTTTTATGCTACTAAAAGCTTTTTAAATTTGACAGCTAGATTCGAAGATCCTTTTGACTGTAGCGATCGTTATGGAACGCTAGAATTGGGACAATGTCTGGTAGAGCTCCAGATGAGGAATGCTGGTATAAGTGGTTACAAGTGGTGGGTTTCGACATGATATTTGTTTATTATCACCAGAACTAGCATTATCGCTGGGCATGTTTTCCTGGGTGTCATAGATCAGTAGTTAGTGCGTTGGACTACTGCACAAGAGGTTCCATGTTTGAATCCTGGAAAATATCATCAAAATTTTTCACGACCTCTCTCTTGCGAGCATCTGCCAAACAAGAGAACTCCTGTCATGAGAAAGCTTCTCAAAAAATCCCTTTCCCCTACCGATACCTTTTGTCCCTCCTGTACGTTAGGAAATATGTACCACGCACAACACGTACAGCTTTGAGAAGCTATGGTCTTGGCCCTCAATATGGTGCTTATGGCCTAATATCTATTTTCTTTTACTCAATAACAAACCGAGTGCTCATTTTTGTTGGTGGCTGCCAAAGGTTCTCACGGCTGCCTTATTTATGAAGTCGCGGTATTCTACCACCGAATTGTATTGATGGACTCTCGGGCAGTTTCCTTTTGTATGTCTTACATCTATTGTTCGGTTATTGAGAAAAATATACAAATTACTTGACTTTTATTTTCAGATGTGTCTGTTTTGGTTCCTCTAGCTAGTTCTTCATCGACACTACCACATTCCTTATACCTGTTTCCGATTTAAGAAATATCTCTGTTGTGATAACTGTGTACTAGCGGTAGATGGTAATGTGATTAGGTCCCTATATGTTGCCAAATCTTCTCTTGCTGTTGCAGAATGCTACTGAGTCTTGGTTTATGCATGTTCTAGGTTATTTTATGGTCCAGTGTGCACTAGAGTCTAGTGCAGTGGGTCTGATACTACTTCTTAAGAAGCTCTTTCAAAGCTGACCGTATGGGCTGGTCTAACATCAGCTTCTAGACTTGTGGTAAAGGAAGAATATTCTTTGACTTAAGGGGTTACGCCACCCTGACCGCGTGAAAATAGGACGGTTTTTCAGGAATTTATTGTGACTAAACTATTTGAGATAGGATTTTTCCACTTTTATTTCTATTTGGTGCAACTAATGAACTTAAAAAATACTAAACAAATTTTTGTTTTCAACTAAAAATGGCGGAGATATGAGCATCGGCGATCATCGGTTTTCCGGAGCGCTTCTTGATGGTGGGCATGAATCACGTGTCAATTTTTATCTAAAACAAGTAAACAAGTATTTTCTTTTAAAAGTGATAAATTTTGAACAGAGTGACGTAGCCGTTTAAAAAAAAAATTTTTTACGCAAATGAGAGCACTTCAAAAATTGACTTCATTTTTTGGGCAAAAAATTTCGTATTGAAAATTGCATAAAAAATTTTCTAATTATTCAATCGAAAAAATCCTACGTCACTCTGTGGAAAATCTATGTAAGAAGATGTGTTTCAATTTTCAAGTCAATCGGTTGAATAGTTTTTGCTTTATCACGCCCACCGTCTAGAAAAAGGTGGTTTCGAGAAAAACGCAAAAGAAGAAAAAGAAGTCCTCTCGGTGCCCTCCTGCCGCGCCGACTTCTAATGAACGTAACTTTCATAATTATCAAGATATTGTCTTCGGGGACGTCTTAAAATACACGTAAGAATATAGGCGTTTAGACTAAGCTAAACTAAAAAATTGGATTTTTTGAAAATTTCAGGGTGGCGTAACCCCTTAACCCAACTGATTTACGATCCACATACTCCTAAACAGATCGACATGCAAAATATGCTCTACATACTTCAAGTCATCACTAAAAAATCTTAGTCTCATAAATCTGTCATAATCACTTGCAATGCATTGAAATGCCATTACTTATCTGTCGAAATTCCACAATCAATTCAGACGGTGGCAATCAGTATTCCTTATTACGCCAACTGTCATAAACAACCTTATTTGTCTGCCTCCGCAATTTTGAAAAATTTTGCAGCACAACAAAAAAAATCTGCAACATTGTTAAATGCTTTCGTGGCGGCTCTTTGACAAGGTAAAGACTTGTATCGTACACTTTAGAAAGTTGGCTTCTACCCAAATCCCACATCGAGTGCCATTTATCATTGCCTCTCTTAGGCTGTCAACTATGGTGTGCACGACTGCCACCATAGCCTAAATCCCCGTCATCATTATTCAATCGCGAAATGATCATAAATTTTACTTTGACTTGTTCCAACGAATTTCAACAAAAAAAAAAAAAAGTCCACTAAAATTGTCATATCAGCTAAAGCACAAGTAAATAAATAAATAATCCAGTCTCCATGCGTGTACCCCCATATCAGCAGCAGCAGCAGTTGGTGTCCAAATAGCGATATTGACCTTTACGAGACTAGAAAATCTAAAGTCATAAAAACGCTCGGTCACGATAACATGAAGAAGATGAGCCTGCCTCGTCCGTCTATGACAATTAAGTCTCATTACATATGACGAGGACGTAATTGGAGACGAAATTGAAAGCGCCACTTCTAATTAAATGAGTCAATAAACCCGTTGAATGGCTCTGCAGGCGCCTAGAACCCGAGCGTCAGTGGTGCTCTTGAGGCGACACGACAGCATCTTAAAGTACGGAAGTTCACTTAACTTGAATCGAAACACACTCCCGAAGTGCATTGCTATTATTCTCAGCTGCTGTTTGTTGCTTTTTTTTTGTTTCTCGGTTTTAATTGTGGACGTAACGATAGGCTTAATAGGTCGTCAAGTACGTGGTCTACATTCGAGAAATGTATAGATAATGACTATAAACAAGAGAATGCGTTGGCATAGCCGGCGCTGTACAAATGAATGAAACTTTACGAAACTATCTAGCAATGATGTGCAATATGAATGAGGTTCTTCTGAAGATCTTAGGCTTAGAATGATAACAGTGAGCAGTTTAGTTTTGTAATGAAATACCTTTGTTTAAGTCTTCAAGATGATCATACATTTTTATCCCTTCTTCTCCCTTCTGAAATAACTAACGCCCGTCGTGGTCGTTCAATTAGAGTAACAAGTGTGTCCTTTGGCTCACAATTGGGGTAAAACAAACTCATGACCAACACAGGACCCAAAGTGTTTGCAACTAATAGGGCTGTTAAGCGCTATGAACCTCATCATTGCGTGTCAAAAACCATTGAGGACCAACGCCATGATTAGCCCTTAGAAACGTGTAATAATCACGAAGTAAAGGGTAGGAAGGGTATATCTCAGTAGGTTTCACATTGTATTCTTAAAGAAGGCTGAGTTAAGGACCTTCACAAGGTTTACTTATTTGCTTAGGTACTTCAGTGGTGCCTCCGAGTTGGGCCTTAAAAAACAAGTTCGGTCTTCTAATTGCTAATTGTTTTCAGTCCTGGTCTCCTAGTTAGTTGAGAACTTGTGCGCTCTCTCTAAGGCTAACCGGCTCTCTACTGCGTCATCTCTCCGTGTTATATTAGAAGACCCTGCAGGCTGGTGTTGATGTCCGTTCCTACACATCCTACGGCGCGAATACAATTCCATTGCGAAATACGCTAAGCAGTAATATCCACTCACCTCAGTCGTTGTTGAGGCCCTATTCCCCCCGAGGGGTTAAAGAACTCAAGTAAGTAAGTATGAAGGAATATCTTACGAAGAATTTGTCGCTCGAAAAGGAAAGGATACATATCTATGTATATCCACCTATAACATGTTTTCAGGAGAACTGAACCCTAGTAGGTCTTCATAGTTCTTTGAGAGAGAACTTTACTTTACTTTATTTCTGCACTTTTTGTCAAAAACACAGCGCATCAAGACAGGATTTTCCTCACTACTCGGCTTGTTGTACGTGCATCTTAACCAGCTTTTTCCCCATCACATTCCATTCAAAATTTTACAAATTAAATATCAACTCCTGTTGCAATAGATTTGAATTATTCAGCTCTGGCGCCAAAACATGACGATTTAAAAAAAAAAAAATTAAGAGATACATCTGAAACGTGATTAGGTTAATTAGTCATGTATGAAGCATAAGTTTCATAACATCAGTTTTGTATAGTATACATAATTGCGAGAATCTTAAATAAATTTCATATTCGTATCTGCAGCATTAATGGTTTCTTTCTCACGAAATGAAGGGTACTGTAGAGAATACAGACCCGCGAGTTATTGGATATAGAAAACTCAATCGGAACACGAACATCTGTATTTGCCAGCAAGTACTGTGTTGATTCATATTTGCATTTGAATTGCGCATAACTTCACTTCACAGAGAAACTGATGAGTAAGAAGTGCAGCTGGTCTATTTATCCATGATAATAAAAGACAACAAAACTGAGTATACACAGTGATTGACGTACATATACAGAAGAGTTATTTGTTTAGTGTTACAATATTTGTGGGTGTGCAGAAGGCAATGAAAATCTTTTTTTTTTTTTAGAAGAAGAAGAAGATTTAGATAGTTCGTAAGTTAGGGGGATTTATTATACCCAAATGAAATCTGTGACCAAGTGGATCCTGAAGAAATGTAACCTCTTAGCTATGCCAAATAGACATCATGTTCATCATTCAGATATTGGGAAATGTGAAATCGATGCTCACCACCTCTTCATCGATTTCAATGTTGTCTATGACAGCGTGCTTAAAACAAAGATTTACTCTTGCCGATTGCTGTTTCCAAGCAATTGAGTAACAAAATCCTACCTCGAACGACTTAGGCAACTGTGTAAGTCATTTAACATCCCAGTTACAGCAGGAATGGCAGAGAGGCATGTACTTTGTTAAAATCGGACTAGAGTACCCCCTGTTCTTCTTTTAATCTTTGGCCCTATCCAATATATGTATGGTGTGGCATATGCAATGACATGGATATATGTACTTATATGTATATATCTTCATATCCACCTTGAACGGACAGCTCCTCCAGCGGAAGTCGAACAATTGGAGTTGGAGGGAAACCTTAACCTACTTGGTGTCCCCAACTGGAAGCAACTCCCTCATAAGCAAGCTGGTTTGTAAGCTTTGCATAGCACCTCTTAAGTAAGGAAATCTCACAAGTTGCCTACAGCTCATAACATGGTCTTGAGGTAGACTTTAATTCTTCCTTCGCATTATCGAAATTAACACTACCTTCGTCTGTCTTCACCGGATTGGCATGCAATCCAGTAGCCATCTACAGCCATTTTATATTAAGACTGACAGTAGCTGATTGCCTATTCTTACAGTACTTTTGTAGTAGATTTTTGGCTTCAGTCCCTTTTACGAGGGAATAAGATTGCCTCACATAATTTCCCAAAGTGCATACTGCAAACATTTAAAGGCACATAATTGAACGTTTTACTATTCAAAAAGATCAGAGCTTAGGTTATCTATCGATCAATACAAAAAATTATTAAATGTAAGCTAGTTTCTGCGAAGAAATCATATACATATGTATTCATAAAATTGGCTGAATAAATGAATGCTTCTTGCGAACTGTCAAACTTTATTCACAAAAATCGAACGCAATCCACATTTGCACGACCAACGCATTTGCAAAAATTTAACCTCAAAATTCTTTCTTGAATGACAAGTAAAATTAGCAGGTGGAGCAGCAGCTTAATGAATGAAATGTCAATATCTTCTATTTCCCTTTGTATCTTAAATGCTTGGCACCTTAAGTACCATTTTGTAACCAGTGTCCAGTTCAGTGCAACGCTAAATTTGAATCTTTTTTACTGACAGATCTACTTCTTACATTTACTTTTGACTTTGAAACACTCATAGTCTAATTTTTTAACCCCGCTATTGCGCAATAGAAGACATGCATTAAAATTCCAAGAACCCTGTAATCTTGGATCAACATTACACACTCTCTTCCTAAATGTTTATATCTAAATATTTCACTGAATTGATTCTAATCAAACTGTACGTTGAGTCAACCCCAATTGCCAATGCCATCCCGACACCAATCCACCACTCCTATTCAAGCGATCTGATCGTTTAAATTAGATACCACCACGAGCCAACTATCCACAAGATACACACTGAAATCTATAATTAGCTACAAACTGATAGCACTCCCCTTATCTCGTCTGGTTCGTCATTTGCAAAATTCTTCCACCGACATTCCATTTTGCAATTTAATTTGCATAGAACGTGTACTACAAGCAACGCACAACATAGCATCTTGCATGAGTGTGCGAACAATTCAATTCGCGTCCCCCTATTGCAATTAAAACCATCACGCCAGGTGTCTTCTATCCACCAGACACCTTCCTTGAGTCTTAAAAATTCTCTAAGGACAAATTTAACCCACGGAATAAGAGGTTCTGCAAAAGAGAAAAAAAATACATACTTAATTCAAAAGTGAATGCAAAAATGCATTTACCACCAAAACTGGTTTCATTAGTCCTTCTTTTCTGCCCCTTCTCGCGCATACGGCGGGAACAATTTATGAGATACTACCCAACAACTCCAAAGAATGCCTGTTAAATATTACAAAAAAAAAAAAAAAAACAAGCCCCCCTCCAACACCACAAAGATCCTACCAGATACACGTCCGAAAACAAACTAAAAGCAACAGGAATACAAAAAAAAAAGGGTTAAAATTCCAAACAAGCAACCTGAGGACCATCTCAGTAGAAAAGAGCGAAAGAAGCAAGAAAAAATCCTTTAGGACAAAGATGACTTAAAACCACATTTGGCAGATGCCGCGCCATCGATTTTATTCTCGCGAGTCGCGCACTGTTGACCGGCTGGCTGGCTTGCTGGTTCCGCCGATCGTGAGTATCCTTCTGCTAAAGGCCTTCTAAATGTTCACTCATCCATGGTTGCCACAGTCCGTGAGTTAAAAAAAAAATATAAAGAGACAACAGCAGACCCATTGGCGATCCTACTCTGGTTCTTGCCTTGTCTATCTGTCGTTGCAGCCACGAAGACGTGCGCGGTATCTTTGGCGTCACTCTGTCTGGCAGGTATTTAGGGGATCAAATGGTAGAGTGGTTTTCTTTGCTGCATTGTTGTTGTTAATTCGGTTTTTATCTTCGACGATGGATTTCCTCGTCTCGATCCTCACTCACGCCAGATTGTCTGGCTTGGTCAATAGAATTGTAGATCGGAATCCCGGAGTCGTCGTCGTCGTCGTCGTCGTTGTTGTCGACGTTGTACACATGAAGAATACATAAACCATAGAGGATCCATTCAAGAAGGTTCTTCAAGGCATAATGTCTGATAGCATTATCTATGCTTGTATAGTGTAGCATTGATATTTAGTTGCATTGCACCTCTTGAGAACCGTATAGATGTGTATACACGATCTGAAGTGGGAAAGGACGCGTGTGTTGGTGTGCATTTTATCACGGGAGTCGAAAATTATTTATTTATTCTTTTCTTTTTTTTCTCTCTCTCATTTTCAAATTCAATTTCATTTCGTTCTCTTCTTTTTGGATTCTATACAGTTTGATAGGCCAAACAGAGAGAAGGCTTGATAAAGATCTTGTTCTTGTTGTTTATGTACACATTTTTTTGTTTATTTTATGATCGTTTTTCTTATTGAGTTTTTTTCTTTTTTTTTTGTGTTCGTATGCTGCTCGTTTTTCATTTTAGTTTTTGAATAATTTTTTGGGAAAAAAAGTAAATAAATTCAATAATTTATGACAGACAGGTAATTGGTGGACCGCTGGCAATCACTTGGGTTAAGTGCGTTCCGATGATCAAAAAGATTTTGCTGCGAATTGGAAAAGGAAATGTGTACTTTTCTTAACCTTTTCGTACAACAGAGTTGGTGTTTACTATTCCAAATTCTAAGAGTTTTGACAGGAGCAGAAATTGGTAATTTTTCATGTTAACGATTACACAATGTTGACAGGTTGTGTCCATGGGAAGAAAAATAAGCTTTCTTATGACTGTAATACTCTTGGATGTTTGACAGGAATTCACGGGGCCATAATAAAAAGTTGATCATATCTTTTTGTATTTGAAAATATAATCCCAAGTACTCAGGTATTTGTCCACTTTTGGTACATTCAGCTATGGGCAAGACAGTTTAGATGCAGTACATCTGAAGTATTACAGTCGTAGCGATAAGGTAGTTTAACGTACTAGCTGACAGACTAAATACGAATTAAAAAAAAGTCTTAAATGGATTCAACCGCTGCTTCGAATATTCAGTATTTACAGCTCTGACGCTTTTTTTCGAAAGTATATCTTTCAAGTCATATTTATATCTGTTTTGGCTTTATACAACTTTTCCTACAGATGCTTGCTTTTCCATTCTTATTCCAAGATTTTTAGCTGACCGACTTCTTTTTTTTTATAGGATGAGTTTTGACAATTCTGACATTACGATGATAGAGAAGCTAGAGGAAGAATGTCTGCCTAAAGCTGCGACTCAAAGAGCAACCCTGCCTCATACCAGACAATGTTTAAAATTGGTTCAACACATCACCGCTATCGTACAGTGGCTGCTAGGGTGCATTACAGGTCTAGAAAATAAAGAGTTCGGGTGTGCCGAGTGTTTGGCTACATTCTTCAGTATAAAGATCTGGTCAACTGTAGGATAGCCAACCCCAAACTCATCTTAGTACTGTTTAAACAAAATGCAACGTGTACATCACCTAACAAGAAGTTTTCTTATAAAATCATTGTGAAAATGTTGTATGTATGTTTACCAATAAAAAACCAATAATATTTGCAAACTCAAAGATTTAATAAAACGAAATATTGACGTTTAATGTCCATTCACAACTCAGCGACCTGTGTATAGGAACGGGTGAATAGTGGTCCCATATTCGCAAATTTTAGCATTTCATTCACAAGTAATTGTGATCTAGTCGCAGCAACTGCAAAATTTCACTTGTCATTGGCCAAAAAAAAAATTATTGGTGAATTCTTTAGTCTTTGGTCGTTGCGAATGTGGATTGCATTTTACGTCTGTTTGACAGTCTTGTCTACATATGGTGCTTTTCCAACTTTGGTGGGGAGTCGTAGCAAAACTAAAAGTTTTAACATTCATTTCTGGGCTTAACATTTGCTGGCAGCATTATTTCTGAACTCTATAGAGCAGCAACTCGAGGCGGAATCGAATTTTTTGATTTCGAAAACGGCTCTCACGATTTAGATAAAATCTCATATTTGGCATACTAAGTTTTTGGCCATAATATCGCATAACGGTACTTTGCTTAGGACTAGTCTTTAAAAAAATAGCCATAACTCTCTTAAGCCTCCATGAATTTTGATTAAAACCGAAAAGTGACATGTGAGCACTATTTGACATTTGACGTTTGCAAAATAATTAATGTTCAATAAGGGTTAGAGGGTAAACCAAATGTGCTCACAATAATTTAGAACAAAAGTTTGTGAGGCCCTAGTTCCTCTCTAAAAACTCAGTACAACAAAAAAAAATACCAGAAGATATTTAATTATTCAAATTTTTCACAGCAAAAGTAGTCTGATCACATAGCTTGTGTTAAAGCTTAGGAATTTAATAAATTATCTTTCGTTGTTATTCATGTTTATGGTAAACAGTTCTTATTTTTTTACAATATTTTTTTTTTGTAAATTACAAAACTCTTCTATCAATTCCTGAAATTTTAATGACTTCTACATTTGTTTTTTATGGTTTTCTGTTTTTTGTTTTTTTTTGTAGATCCGCATCCTCATTCCAGACACCCTTCACCGAGCGCGACCAATGAAATTCTTTTAGAAAAAAAAAGATTAATTATACTACCGTATAAGAAAAGAAGCAACTATAAAATAAAATGATAGCGTGAATAATTAAACAAAAGGTCATCCGTCCAGTTATTATTATTTTTTTTTTTGTGATTCTTGTGATTTTGACTCGCGTCTTATCAACCCGAATACTACCAACAAAATCATCGGAAAAAAGTGTGTGAATATTTAAAGTTATTTTAAATCTTCTTATTTTTTCCTAAATTTTATTGTTTATTCAAACGATTAAATATTTGGAATAATTAAGGGTTTTTTTTTTTTGCTCCTAAAGCTAATCACTTACAAAAGAAAAAATAAATTATTTAAATATGATTATAAGAAGTTGTGTGACACTGCTATTATTGATCAGTTCGGGATTAACAGCGACACCTGCCAAGGAGAGACCAGAACCCACGGTGAGTAAGAACACATACTATATTTTTCCCTAATTTGTCATGGTCTTTTAGCAATAAATAATAAAAACAAAAAAAAACCGTGAATAATACTCAATTTGTCTTGAAAATTTTGTGTGCTTTTAGATTAATTTCATGGCGCCAAATGTTAAAAGAAAAGCAAAATAAGAACATAATTTATTTTTTTCAAATCATTTTATCGCCTTTCAAAAATTAATATTCCCCTGGCCAAATATATATATACATGTGTATTTATGGAAGGAGACTTTTGACCCATTCGCGGTCACATGGTGATAATGAAATTATTTTGGAAACAATCTTTCTCTGCACAAGAAAAAAACATGATGAAATATGTATGTATGTATATAGAAAGCGTGCTAGCGCCATTTCAATTTGTTTAAATGGAGCATTAGTTTGATTTTTTTTTGTTTTAAATCATAAAATAGTCTTTTAGTGGGATCCAATTAATTATTCACCTCATAAAGATGCATGCAGTTGCTAATGAATGGTTTAAAGAGAGCTTTGGTCCTGATAATCTATTAAAGACATTAAACTGGAATAACCAGTGTGTATATGTCGGTTTAGCACAGAAACCACAATCAAGATAAGGCATATAATAGAATATAAGTGTATTCACTCTTAGTGACGTCTTGAAAACTACATACAGAACTACATGTGTACATCTCTTTAGTAAGTCTTAATTCTTTGAATAGTACATTGGCTTAAGAAAATAAAGTGTTGATTTGATAGAAATCTTAGACTTGTAAGCCGCTAGTTTGGATTGACTTGATCGATAGGTTATTGACTTTCATCGAGCTTGGTTTCCAAGCAAGTTAAAGTTCAGTTATGAGATTAATATAAAATCCCTTGCTATCGTTCAAAAATAATTCCAGTCAAACACTTACATACTATTCCACATCACGCGGTGCCCCATGAAAAGTTACCTATTAGTGAACTAAAGGATTATTCACAGCTCAGTGGCTTACGAATGGGCGAACTGCGAACAAAACCTTTTTAGCACATTTTACTACTCCCAAAGAAGAGATTCTAATTTATCTATCGACTTATATAAAAAAGAAAGAATTTCAGTTGCAAAGAAATTAACAATTCGCTGATTTCTCCGCAAACATGCGAATGCTTCTGTCAAACTGTCAAACTTTATTCACATTTCACACGCAGGAATGCAATCCACATTAGCAAGAACAAAACATTCGCGAGAGTTTAACCTCACAATTATTTTGTTTATATTTCTGTTTGATTTCCGAAAATTCGTTCGCTCATATTCGCAGGTTCATGGAAGCACATGAGGCACAGCGCTCATGTGGAACCCAATGAGGCATCTGTTAATGATATCAGCGCCTGGAATGCGCCTTAGACGTCTAACAAGAGCCTTGAGAAGGAGAATAGGTGATAGATGAATTCTCTAATTAGAATCAACGGCTGGTATATTCGAAGCTCTACTCTTTAAGAAACTGAGTCAGGAAAATGATAAGATATCAGTTTTTGATTAGACCCACCTATCCTCTAAAACTCGTGGAACTTAACTTCCAGGTTGGATTTTGTGGGAAATCGAGTCGAATCAAATCAAGTCAAGTCGTCGATTTTAAGACGATGAAGGAGCACCTGACTGTAATCCGCTACCTCTTGAATCATCAGCCCAATAGGGCAGTACAATACACAGAGCTACCCTTTTTTTAATGTGGGGTTTAGTTAGGAGTTTACTTTAGAAAAGGGAACATAGAAAAGGCAAGTATGAGCCTCATAAGTGCACACACCCCTGATAAAGCGGAAAACCCTGTCAAAGAAGAATTTTATGATCTCTTGGTTAGAACCTAGGGATCCTGTCCAAAGTATGATGTTACAGTTGTAATTAATACGAAAGTCTTTGGCGGGCTTATCTGTAAGCCTCAATCTCTACGATTTGACAACAGACAAAGTTGCACCAAGGGATGCTGTCCAAAGTATGATGTTACAGTTGTAATTAATACGAAAGTCTTTGGCGGGCTAGTCTGTAAGCCTCAATCTCTACGATTTGACAACAGACAAAGTTGCACCAAGCTTTCCACGCTAAGAATCCAGACAGCAGCCTGGCTTTTCTTCGATGGTGGGTACGATGCCTTACGAAATCGAAATTTTTCATTGACGCAATGCATGCATCCAATATTTTAGATTAGTGTACTTTGCAAGGAGCTAACGTCAACTTTGACATATGTACACGTCATGCAATTGCATCTATTTCTCCCAACTGTTATTTTCGAATGCTCTAAGACTTCCTAGGTTTGCTAAGCCGAATGCCATGCAGATATTGATATACTCACGAGCCTGCTAACTTTTTTAACCAAGTGTGCCATGTGTAATACACACGTACAAGCACAACTGTGCCTCAAAATCAGTAGTTCCAAGTGATAAATAAAACTCCAATAACTCTTCTCACACAATTCCTTAACAATTTGTAACAAAAAAAAAAAACACAAAAACTCCTTCAGTATATTGAAATAAATTATTCTGTCAAGCACACAATAAAAAACACCACCATAAAAAAAAAACATCCTCAATCCAATTGATTCAACAAAAACCAAAAAATAAAATTAAAATACAACAAAACACACACCTGTGCACGCTATAAAGTAGAAACACCGAAAATCCAAATCATAATGGCAAAAACCACTCTAAAACTAACCGAAGGAACCAAAAATCAAAAACAACCTACAAGAAAAAAAAAAAAAAACTATCTCAACTGAAGCCAAGATGTCTACGAGAATTCTTCTCTTTTTTCTTTCCTCCTCTCAGAGGAACCAAGCAAACCATAAAGAATCATCACAAAATAAAAAGTGGACGACTCTAACCGGATAAGTGCCCTTGTTCAAATCAATTCACAAAAAAAAAAAAAAAATAAGAACCTATAACAATCCAAAAAGGAACAAAAAGTATCTGGAGAACCACTTGAGAGCAGAATGATGACCTGTGACCAAGAAAATCCCATTTAAATCCTTAATAGGTATAGATGAACAAACACCGACAATAATTAAGGTGAGAGATCTAAACCGAGGCTGACAGAATCCAAGAAAAAAAAAATAAATACAATCCAAGTCCACCAGAAGATGAAGAAGCCGATGAAGGTGAAGAAAACCGAAAAAAATACGAACAGAAACCAGAAACCAAGAAACTCCGCAGCGCAGAGTCTTTTCATAACGTTGCCAGATAGGCAGCAACCCGTGGGGGAGGAAAGGGCATCATCTGATGAAAAACGAAGAAAAAAAAACTCCTGCCATGAGGTCTGCCATGTCTTCGTTGTTGTCGTCGTCGTCGTCGTTGGATGGTCGGTGAGAAATTGAGAATCTCTTATGTAGGTATTCTGTTCCTTCTCGTACACCTCAGCCCACAGGTAATGCATTCAGCAAAATGTTTTCGGGCATTCGATTCTTTGGACTTTTAATGGGCCAATTTTTTTGATTTATTTGTCCCGTCGTCGAGGAGGAGTGTACGTGTGCGCGCAGCATGGTCATTTGATATGGAATTCCATATGGCGTAGTGTTAAAGAGAAGAAGCATAACTGCTGCTGCACATGAAAGGCGAACCCATGTCGCTGGATGGAATGCACAGATGTTTTTTTTGCCGATCGGATTTATGGATGTTTTATGGATGCTAACCAAAGTGTATTTAATTCGCATTTACAATCTGCATCTATTTACAGATACCGAATGGCTAGAGAAGAAAATTATTTGCTATTTGATGGACATGAGGTGATAAAAGTATTGTATTGAGTGGAAGATTTTATGAGGCACGAGGATGCTATAAGCAGATAATTTGAGGTGTGATTTGCGAATTTCCTTAAATTCCATCGTGTTAAGTAAAATTTACAGCACTCTTATAATGAGCATATACCGCATTGGCGATTGGTTTATCTAATGTTTTTAAGGTAGGTCGAGGTTAGTGGAAGAAAAAAAACGCAAAGCAAACAACGGCAAGACTATATTACATTTGATTTACTTCGAAATAATATAGGGAACTCATCTTCACGGTCAAGTATATCTACCTAGTAATGCCTTAAATTCTTTCAGAAGTTTAGAGAAGAGAATGCTCTGAACCAGGCGCTCTCAAAGCACTCAGATTTATTTATGAAACACGCCTGAGTACTCAACTGTCATTTTACTGAAAATCAAATAGTCCGGTATTTGGTCCATTTTAATCCTAAAATAAAGTTTTCCCATAAATAAAATATCGATCAATAATTATTTATTCAGTTTGACTTCCTGTTACGACCGCCCAATAAGTCGTAGCCGCCATTTTATTTAAATTTTTGGTTTTTTTCTCCTATCAAAAATGAAGTCCAACATCTTTTTACTCAGGCTGATCAGTGGATTTAATCTGAGATCATAGAGTGTGTTCTGATCATGCTCTGAATGAAAAAAGAAACAAAACTTTGAACCTAAAAAGAAACACGACATTTTTTGACATCTCTACTTTGAGCTATAAAAGAAAAACGCCTGTTGTAAGCAATCATTTCATAATCTCAGTCAGTTTGACACCAACATTTGCACTCGTGGTTACCATAAACGTCATTGTCGCTCGAAATCAAATTTCCAATTTCGAAGTATTTTTTAAATTGAAAATTGGGCTTTCTGACAGACATTCTTCTGCGACTCTAGGTGCAAAGTCCAAGATCAACTCCTGT
This sequence comes from Chalcosyrphus nemorum, assembly GCA_949716465.1. Taxonomy (NCBI): domain Eukaryota; kingdom Metazoa; phylum Arthropoda; class Insecta; order Diptera; family Syrphidae; genus Chalcosyrphus; species Chalcosyrphus nemorum. Next base: position 84,655,500 of record OX454332.1, read on the forward strand.
GTAGTATTGGCTTTGCGTGCCGGACCACTTTCCTGTGTCCATTTCTCTCCATGAAACGTCTAGGACCACCGTGTACCATCTTTAGTAAGCAAATTTCATCAATAGGAACTGCGAACAAACGAGTTTTAGCACATTTTTTCTGCTTCTTGTGAACTGTCAAATTGCATTCACATTCCACAGATGTCGCATGTCACAAGATTCGCGAGAGTTTAACCTTACAATTATTTTCTTCATTGGTAAATGTTAAATGAAGTTCGCAAATTTCGAAATTTCGGAATATTCGCACCTTCGTCTAGGTCTGAAAAGGTTTCTGGTCTATCGTATCCCAAGACAACGCCTGAATACTCCAGGTAACTAACGAACATGGCTACAAATTGTCTGGCAAAACACACGTCAATTCTTCGGATTTTGCTTCGTCGCTGATGTCAGTTTTACTTTGTTTGATTCCTCAATCATGTAAGTAGACTCATTCACACATACCACCACCTCGAAGTAATAATTCATACCACGGGCATTTTAAGGCTCTGTAGTTTCTCCTACCGTTTTTTCTTTGGTATTTTTTCCTGCCATATCATTTAGAAGAAACTGAGGGAAATAAATTACAAGTCTGCAAAGGAAAAAAAGGAATAATAAACCAAGCTGATGACACAAGAACACCCAGGTTCAACGTAAACCGACTGAGAGTTCCCACAGTGCGCCAAGAACTAAGGGACCATCTCTCACGTGGAGTGGAAACAATCAGCAGCTCATTGCCCGCCACCATCCAAGACTATTGGTTTGCTGTGAAAACTGGGAAAGAGTTGGGGGAGCTGAGGCATCCACCTATAAGTTAGTCCCGAATACAAGGAAGAAAAAAACCGTGATCTTGCGCCGAATTTGAATTTCTCGTGTCCAATGTGGCATGCACTAAGACAATGGATTGCTTTGCTAATGTCTGTCCCAGTACCTGCTCTCGGATCTTACAGGACTTATCACCCTTCAGGAGGCCATTAAGTAACCTTTCTTGCTAGAAGCCTATTATTTCATTACTCTCTCTACCCACATGGCATACTATCCAGCAGATGATGATAATTTCTTGCCGAGTACATTCAATCTGTGCAAGCATTCCCACATGAGTACGGACTTAGCAACGAAGGAGTTGAGAACATGTAAAGGCGGGTCTGATAGACTATTAGGTCTAATAAGTGCCACAAGCTCCTTGCAACTTCTATGAATGGTCTAGTTTTTGGACTTGTTGCATTCTTAACCTAAAAAGATGCAAAGAAGATAAATCTAATTTTAAAATACTAAATATTGAATTGAAGCACTGCATTGAGTGACACAAAAAACTAGTGACTGTATTTAGCAAGTTCCAGTAAAACTGTCATATTTTCAAAGAGCTAGTTCTTCACCTAAATTAAAACTGAAATTGAATTGATTAACCAACGCGTTTAAACTGGTGCAATCTTATAAAGCCTGGAAGCCGTTGGTGTCATCTTAAAAAATAGATGATTTCTACCCAAGACTTGAATAAGAAAACCCACACATTATTTAGCCAATCAGTTTTACCCAATGGCCATAAAGTAAAAATGCTACACCATCGGGTATTTATCACACCGTCAACCACTCCCATGTAACATAAAAGAGAAAAAAAATATATTTTCAATTAAAATTTCAGCATGCATACAGTGATGCCACTCATACGTTTCGGTTATAAATTCCGCATTCATCAATGAATTTGCACGATAAATAACCTGTCTCTGTGCGCAGGCGCAACAGCTATTCTATTCCTGGAAAATATTACAAAATGACAAATGTCCAACGCTGTCGCGTCGTCGTTCGGTAGACAAAAAAAAAGTCCAACAAGTGGAATTTTCTTGCTGCATTGTGCATTCTTAAACAACAACTACTACATCAAGCCTTGAAAGCTAATCAATTTTAAATTCTATCTAGCGCTAAACTATTTCAACACCATTCGCCTTCACGTGTAAGATGATAACTGACCTGTTCTAAAATATTTGCCATTTCAAATCCATCAAAATACTCTCGATCGCGCCTTTAATGTTTATTACCACCCGAGAAGCCATAAATAAATTAACCATAAATCTGTGAACTAATTGAAATCCATCACTAGACCGTTAGCAAAGGTATGCGCCTGACTCTCCTTCTACTACCTTCCACCACCAAGTAAACGCATACGAGTACATAATATTAATTTTATCAATTCTTGTCGGCGCCGCTTCAAACTAGAGTGTGACTTAAGAAAACAAAAAAAAAAGGCGAGCTTAGGGTGAACTAGTTTTTTTTCTATTTGATTAGAGGCGCTTTTACTTGTTGTACGTTGATTTATTACCCGTAACATTTCTGACAGTTAACATGACAGACTTTTATTTCTATGTCGATATCTAGGAATTATTAAAGATTTAGTTAGGCTTAGCTTAGATTTTTTTATTTTTATACCTACTGCAAGGTCTTATAGTCCATCCACATAGCAAAAGATGTCGATATATCTACGTACATACGTACATCTAGACGTATTCATACTTAGGATTAAAGACTTGATATTAATGAAAATATTTGAACATTTTTCGTTGTATTCCAACTTTCGTTATTGGCCAAAATCATTAGTAGGACATATCATCAAAATCTCTGGGATTAGACATTACCGCTCTCATAATCGAGCATTCACTATCCACGTTATAGTGAGTAATTTTCTTTGAACACAATTGTGCTGTCAAATCGTCGAGCGAGACAACAAAAATCTGATTTGAAAAGTCCTACTCATACTTATCGATTACCATAATTTAACCCCAGATCTGCAAGAGAGTAGCTAAGTTCGATTGCCATTTAATGTATGAATAAAAATGTCATTTCAACTTCAAGAAAATAATCATTCATTCGACTATACCGTTATCGGTGACTAATATATCCTTTCTTAAACCTTAAATTTAAAGAATTAGCGGAGTATGAATGCATTAAAAAATTGATTCTAAATAAAATTTATTCCCGTAGGTACACCATGATCGATAAAATATCTTCGATTATCAAACACTTGACATAACTTTTCACTGTAACCACTCATAGTACCATTTATCATTTCAATCAATCGACAAGAAGTTGACAGTTCACATAATTTACGATCACAGATAGCTGCAGTTTGGCTACCGGTCTTTCTAGACAAGAAGATAAAATCTACTACCGTTTCGGTAGTAAGATCAATCGTAAAAATACACACACTCACACACACAGACAGAAACTATCCAAAATGTCAATTTAATGTCAAATAAACAATTATAATTGGAATTTTCATATCGAAATTTGACTTTTATTAGTCAATCAGAATGATAGTAAACTTCAATAAATAAACGAACAAGATTGTCATTGACTAGATAAAAAGGAATTTACAACAAGAAAATGATTAACAATGTTTATTCAAAGGCTATCAGATGTTACATACTGAAGTTGCATACTTATAAAATGTTCTTTGTTGTTGCAGTCACGTGATGGTGAACTATAATTCTACATCCAGAATTTAGTGATTAATTGTCGGGATATGTATTATTATGACAAAATAATTGACTGTTTTGTGAGCATGTGTCAGGATTAATGTCAATCAACAATGACAATGTTATAGAGAAACGGGGGAAGACAGTCTTTAAAACTAACGAGTTATGTTTGGAATTTTGTTTTTGAACAATAGATACAACTGGTTTATCAGGTAGTGGAGGAGTATTTTTTTTTCTTTTTTTTGTTATTTTGTATCTGAATTGGTGTACAAATAATATGAACAGTAGCCGATGCGAGGTCAATGAGATGAAACACAAGCATTAATATGAAAGGATAGAGTTTTTTTTGTTTGTCTGTTTTGACATTTCAAATAATTTATCCAGGTTAATGAAAGATTTTCGTGTGAAATTAAGTCGCTTTTAGACTCATTTCTACATAACAGAAAATTAGTTCAAAGACTTAATTAATCATTTTAATATTTGCGAATTATGACACTTTAAAAGTACCAATTGCACAACCAATTCTCGCGTTGCCAGACGAACAGCTGAGATAGTAAACTGTCAAAGGATTTAGCACTGTTCGATTTTAATACATTATATAGATAGGCAACTGAAATAAAAGTTTTCTAAAAAAAAAAGAAACTGGGGCTGAATCACTACAATCCCGAGTATTCTTATCTATGTTTTCGTTGCTCGACAACTACAACTTATTATTGCAAAGTTATAGGGGATAATACAACTTATTTAGATACAAAAACAAAAGAAAGAACTCGAAAACCCACGATGCTCGCCGCGCCTGACAGTTATCACCTCTTTTCTAAAAACTTTCTCGATCTGTCAAGTTGATCATTGATGAGTTGGTTGTTGTTGTTGAGCTGACAAGAGTCGATTGTTGAAGTTAGTCCCAGTTTATTTGTGTAGTATGTAACAATATGGTCAAATTTTGGATAGTAAGTGGTTGGTATTGTCAAAACCACAGGTTTCGGTGACGAGTTACTTGTTATTGATAATTTTCTCTCTGGATAAATGTCTATCCCCTCGATCAAATGCAACTCATGCTCCCTTTCCTTTTCCAGACAAGTCGATGTTCTTCCCCTCTTGTCAGTGCATGCAGATTGTGACATACACACTCCGTCATACACACTCCGTTATTAAACTATTTTGTTGGCTTGGTAATGTTTTAACTATCTGCATCCTTACCTTGGTTGCCACCATGTAAGGGTCCACTCTACTTTTGCACAGCCTTGCATCGATTGCAATGTTTTTTACCTAAAACATATGTATCCATAGGGGGAAACTATGGATATGAAGACGTAAAAATCGTATACTAGCTACGTCAACGACCCAAATCATCGCATTCCTACCTCCTCATATTTTGGCATTTTGAATCACTCCGCTCACAGCTACGTTCATTAGTGCTTAAAATATTTGCAATCTTTTGGGTCAAGGTTGTGTTTTCACCCCAGTTTCATATTTTAAAAATCATACTATCAAAGAAACCTCCTTCTAGAGTTAAGATACCAAGCCCCTCACGTTTATTAAAAGAGTTCATGCTACAATTAACATTTAAAAGAACTCTTCATAAATTGCCCTCATTAATACCCATTCAGGTAGAGGGTAGATCACAAAATAGCAATTGACAAATATTTGACATTAATTTTGAATGGGGTTAAAACTGGAAAGCAACGTCTTATAAGTTCTAGTTGAGAGCACATTTTTTTCTCTTATTTATCCTCCCCTTAGTCTTAAGCGTCCATTTTATTTATTTCATTCGTTTTCTCCTTGTTGCATTACAATTATCTGTAGCGTACTTTCCCTCTTTGGAGGGAATGCTATTAAATCTATTTTGTATCTTTTTTGCACTCTTTTTTTATCGACTTTTTCTAACAAAGAAGGGAGATGAAAGAACCTGAGCGGGTAACCTTGGACATAAATGTGCAATAGAGGGTGGCTTGAAAAGAGTTTCTAATCAAAAGGAGGAATAAATGAAAGCGCTGTCTGGTCGGGTGGTTGAAAAATATAGTTTTTACCCTCCCTCGAATTTAAAGGAGGAAGAGCGTATTCTAGAAAGTATTCAGGAATTGGATGGATGTTTGCTTATCGCATACACTTACGAGATCACCCTATAATTATTTAAGTTCTAATTGACGGTCTGTTTCTCTTGTTTTCTACGACTGAAGGTGAAATGGGACCGTGCTCAGAATAAGAGTGGGATTTCCACTTGCAAGGCCCACCTCCCCTCCGTGCTCAAATCTTTTACCGTCGATTATTTCATCGCGACAGGCAGAATGAGTTGTCATCTCTCTAGCAAATATGCCAGTCCGCATCTGAGTCAAGTTGAACTTCAGCTGCCCCTGCTTCCTTTCAAACCAAGCTCTTATATTGGAGATCAATCTTTGCGTTCACCTGTCTACTATTCTTTCAGACCAATACAACAATATCACTTTGACTTTTTCCTGATAGTACATAAGATTGCGCTAGCGACTTTTTTGCATTCTTTCCGCACAGATCAGTGTTCTGAAAGATCTCTAATCTATGACATCTAGATCTGCATAGGTTAAAACTCATTAGCAGCCCTTAAAGTATTAACATCTAACTCGGTGAACTTCTAATGAATAGGATGAGACTTGGTTGGGTACCTGATCACCTGATCACATCATCAAATGAACTAGCTAGATCTATTCAAAAGCCTTACTGTGGCGTCAACTGGGATTCGGACTGGAAGCTAGCTAAATGAATGGTCCCTGTTGTATGTAAGCAATCTATGACATTCTTACTGTCTCTCAGTAGAAAAGACCAGAGATAACTTATCGGCGGTTTATACTTCACTTTTGCTATCCCTTCTTACTAGATTTAATCGACATAACTGCCAGCTAAGCCTTTGGAGAGACTGATTACATTGCAGACGAAATTCTGTGGGATGATAATACTTAAAGGGTAAAGGTTCCTTTCTGTGTATGTAGACTTCGTTTCACGATCCTTCGTGAGCTTTAGGAAATTAAATAAAAAAAAACCAACAGTAAGATTATAAATGCACACTCATGTGTACTCTCTAGCGCCTCTAGTCAATTTAATGTACAAAGTAATTGATTTCTTAATTGAAAACATCATCCGACAGTAATAAACACGCGCCGGCATCTCTTGCATTCTAATTAAGCTTAAGCAATCATCCCCTGCGCGGTCCGTCCGCGTTCGGTGACTGTGACGCGCTATCAGCTTAAAATCTCTAAACCTCTGGCGGATGACTTAATTCTCCCCAACGGAATTCGAATTGGAAGCACAGCTCAGCGCTGTGTTTTAGTATTTATGATGCGCCAAGTATGCCTGATCAATCTGGGGAAGTGGCGCCGTTGGACTTTTTGTTTTTTTTTCTGTTTGCTTTTTAATTTTGCATCCGTAGGTGCGTGATGCTCTAAGAATTCAACTTAGTTTACTATTCCCCTGACGGAAGTGCATCGTCAACGTGTCGTTAGGTAGCCGTAGTAACGCTAAGTACTATACTTCCAGACACACACTATGTGCTTTAGTTTAATTTAATGTAATCAATAAATAATGTATCAAAATGCGGATTTTAATATTCATCGGGGTGGCGGAGAGAAATCTGTATGTCATGCTAAATTATCGGATGGTGAGATATTATTTGCATATTACAAAGGCCACAACGCTTCGGGGGGCGCGTGATGGACATAATAATGGACAACGCTAAGATAGTTTGTTGTCCTTATAAAGTAATGCCAATGGAATACAGTTTTAGAAGCGTTTTACCCAATAAAAAGACTTATGTAAGTGAAGGTATATAAATATGTATATATGTTTGCACCTATAGATATACTCACAACAATTTCCAAAGTCGCCCTAAGACTTAAAAAATCTCTACAATGGTCAGACTCACAAATTGGTCACATGATAACTCTGAGTGGGTTCCGGAACACAGCAAAGCAAGACAGGCTCACTCGCCAAAATAAGCATTTGATTAGTTCCAACTGATAAGGGAAGGAGGTCCCGCCACCCCCAATACAAACATTGGAACTTCGCATGTTCAACGAAGTACTAGCAATGGTAAACAATAGATGGAGTAACTTTAGTACTTGCATTTCGACCAGAAAGATCTGACGCCAAATGGACGAAAAGAAAACCGAAATACTCATATCCCTGAAGAAAAGGAATATAAGCCATACAATAGGTATACTAACACGACACTGTCTGATAGGTAGACATGCCATTGGAATGGAAGTCCTGTCAAATGATTTGAAGTTACAGCTATCATTCAAATGCATCATTGGAACAAATCAGTTATAGCAATCATTGCTCTATCAGTGAAATGGTAACAACAAAGCATAGGTTTTGAGGTTAAAATTAATCATTGAAAGCAAAACTGACAGATGAGAATAGAACGAGAAATGAACACATCAGAGAAATGATTGTGTTCCAAAATAAAATATAGGAACGAAAACCAGCGGTTTATTGAAATCGATAATACAATTGGATTTAAAGAAAAGTTTTAATCAGAATTAAGTACTTTTGTTTGCAAAAGCAAATCTACAATTGATTAGCTTTATTTCGATTCTAATGAGAGCCAATATTACTTCGTTAATCGTCTTAAAGTTAGAAATCAAAATTCAATGAATGGTTCACAATTCACATTCACAAGACTAATTCGCGTGAGCTTAACCTCAAAATTTTTTTTTCTTTGGTAATTGACAAGTAAAATTTGCAGATTTTTGCAACAAGATAAAAGAGTAGCTGTGAATAAAAAGTTAAAATTTGCGAATATTCGCTTGAATTCGACAGTGACTGAACCTCTTGAACTATACTAACATAAGTTGCTTTTCTGATCAAACAGATCATCATCGACACTGGAAATTATGCTACACATCCTTCACATTTTTGTGGACATTTTTAAGAAAGAAACCGTTAAATCAGCGCTACAACAGAGAGGCTTTGCTTTAGAAATGCAGCCACATCACCTGCTGTCAACAAGTTTGATGTGGCGTACAACCCTTTTATCAAACACAGATCATGTCGAATACCAACAATGATCATGGTTTTTCTTTTCTTTCAAGCGTCAACTACACTATCGTCCAAACTGTATATAACGTGTTTTTCCTGCCAACTATTCTGCGTCAAGTTTATTTAAGCACCCTGCTATTCTATCCTACAACATTTTTATTTATTGTACCGCTACGCCACTTGTTTTACACATAATACTTCCACTGAGTCAGTAGTCTAACTTTAGAGATACTATAAATCCGTCTAGTCTTCTCTAACTCTTGCATAAAATAAAAAAGAACAAAAATCCAATTCCATTTGAAACAATTCGTGTGGGCATCATATCATTCCGTTCAATTAGCTCGTGGCTGACAATTAAATTAGCTCGATTGCAAGGCACGTCATCTTTACTTTCGTCCACGCTATGTCCGGAAATTCCATTGCTGGTATAAAACTGTCACATTTGCTGAATTGTCAACGTCATTCATAGAATTTTTTAAGCCGAAGACTACTCATGAAGGGCGTTTAATTCCTTGCTTCGGGGGATAAATTATAGACGACAGTGAATCATGACCGACCCCCTCTCATTAATACGATTATCTGCTCAATTGCATTAAGTTGTGCACTTGTTCCGTGGCGCACGACTTGCAGCCATTAATCATTCTATTCCGCTGAATTAATCTCTAGGCACTTGACTAATTACACCAACTACTACTGGCGCTTGACAAACATAACATATCCATTGTCATTGCGATGCCTATCTACGTCGCGATCTTCTTAGACGCAAAGGAATTTCTGCGTAGGCTTTAGACTCGCAGTCATGTGGACGGATTTCCTTGCGCGGGCTGATTAGTCCAGATCCAGTGCCAGACAGGTCTATTGGGTTGGTTGATCCAATGTGAAATCATAAAATTAAGTAATTTCTTGTTAATTGGACGAAATCTCGACTTTACGTGGGCGTAAGTTGATCATTTTATTGCCAACTGTTAGTCTATAAATTTGAGCACAGTATGGTGCTTCACTTTGGCGCCTAGTTTCAAAATTCAGCGTAAAAACGTCGAGTGCCAAACCGCAAAATGTGGTTTTAAACATCATCTGGATTTTTTTTTTAACCAACGCCAGACAAGTTAATTAATTAAAACAAAATTTAAATGAAAAATAAAAACAAGGCAGGTTGGTGTTGTGTCAATTGGGAACGAACCGAAGCTCGATGTTGCAAGACACAATTTTTTTTTTTAAGAGTTAGGTACATCTCTGTAGTAATTTCTCCTCGAGAGAGAAAATTTAAATATGATGGTCGTTGTGCTTAAATTAGTTCTGCTTTGTCGCGTAAATTTTAACATTTAATTGGATAGTTAAACGGAATCGGACCGAGATCGTAAATAGACGATAAAATATTTTATTTGTTTTGATTTGTAACTATTAGGCTGGCTTGAACTGGCTTCGAGATCGAATGATGTGTGGAGAAATAAAATTAAATGAGGCTCATATAACGCGGCTTCTATTACCCATTAGAGATTAGTAGATCTAGAGATATGATGGTTTCGAATTACTGCTGATGCTCTGGTCGAGCGAAACAAACTAAGAAACATTAATTTAGGCAACTTTGACAAGTAGCAACTAAGTAAAAGAAAAAATATTTTTATTTGTTGCATTGATCTACTTTGTACTTTACTTTGAAACGAAGTTTTGATTCGTGAATCATTCGAGTCAAACTCGTCGTATTAGTACTCCAACTCACGAGTCATTTTTTTGGCTCGCGGTGTTATCGGAACTTACTTACTATTGAAGTTGTGTCACCATTACGTTTAATGAATTGCGCTGGCAAGTTTGTTTACATCAGGCAACAGCATTCCTATATGATTAACTGGCAGTGGAGTGCATGCTAGTATAGCACGAAAACGTAGTAGATTTCATTCTATGGCAGCAGATTTAGTTGTCAAAAATCATGGACGAACTTAACTAGGCATTCATCTTCGGGTCGTTTGACAGATTGCCTCCCCCAAGCAAAGGTCTTACGCGTCTCCTGTTGATTATTGGTGTGTAAATGTGTGTGTTAGCCAAAACTTTTCTTTGACATTTCAGGAAATCGAATACACCCGTTAGCAGTTAATAAATCAGTTCGAATACTTGCTACTCTAACCGGTATCTGAAGTAATTACCAAACAGCAACCAGTAGTAGCCCTCATAAATTAAATTTATCAATCAGCCGTTAATGTCATATTTTATAAGACAATCTATTTAGGAAGATATCTCAAGAGGAGGTACCAACAGCAGCATTATGGGCGGTCAATCAACATCCTAACAACTTCATTTTCCAAAAGAAAGGTAAAAAAGACATCAAGTTACATACCTATGTACGAGTATGTTTAAAGATACAGATTAAATTTTATGCCTGTTTTTTTTTTATTTTCTTGTTCTACTTTCCTTCTATTTGGGGCGGTCCATGTAAAGGCCTATGGAATTGCAAATCTTGTCTTATCTTACAGTCTGTGTTAAGTATAGATAAATAGAAAATTATTCTTTAATAATGTGACAACCTGTCGGCAGGTAGATACACCCCACTGAGCGGCTGGCGCGTCGACGACAGTACACAGTAATTACATACAAGTAGATGTGTATCTCGGTTCATATTTTATCTCGAAATCAGTTAAGCCGTGAACTTATGTATTTAACTCTGTAACAGGTAAAAACGAACGACACTCTATCTGCATGTGGGAGAGCTATTAGTGAAGTAGCAGGGGTCATTTTAATCGAACTATGAAATGCGAAAATGTTCGTAAATGCCGTCGCGTCGTGGTATCCTTTTTTCTTTTTTTTTTCTTTTTTGATTGCAATTGGGAAATAGCAGATAAGATTCATTGATTTAAGCAAACCTGTCTGGACAGGGAACACTTAATCTGGCAGGTATTTAAGTAGAATTTGTAGTTAATGGCCTATAAGTGGACTGAACAACAAGTGGAATGATCGAGTTAAGGAGTCATATAAAAATTGTATTCAAGAAGAGTATAGAATATGTGGAAGCCATGAGAAGAGTCTTGCTTCTTTGTTGCACCATTCTAAGTGTGTTTCGCTTACCACCTACAAAAATCGCCAGGGCCTCAGTGTAACCAATAGCTGATGTAGCCTCATCTGTGCAGATCTGCTAGAAGATTTGACTTCTCCTTGTGGATAACCTTTGGCTGCTGTTATAAACATCGTCTCACTCTACAGCATGCACTAAACCAATGGTGCCGAATCTTCGATACGTCTACTCGAACTAGACAGTGTTATCGAATGCGCCTTCGAAATCTTAGAAGGCACTTAGAGCTATTTCCTAGCAGTAGAGGGTTCTTTCTATTTTTTTGATAAGGTAGAGAAAGATTCCTTCCATGAATTCTTCTTTTTTGGGTGATACTAATGGGCTTCTAATATGAGCATAAGAGCGTCTATTCACTGCTTTGGTTGCAATCCTAGTTTTGAATATCTGACTCCAAATAAAGCTATCATTTCTGCCAGAATGAAGTCGATTACCTTTCGTAGCAGTGCTGCGAACTAACCTGGTCTTCCGAGGACATTCGCAAGCCGCTTTCTACATTCCAAATTCTTTATTTCTAAAATACATACGAGTATGTGTTGTAATATCCTTTTGTTAACATTTTTTGTCTTCATTCTTACCGTTTCATTCAATACCCATTTCAGATATCAGAATGTGCAGCCAAAGGAGGCGAATGTGATGAGACCAAAGGTCGGCCTGTCTGCGGCACAGATGATCAAACATATCCCTCGCGGTGCCACTTGCTTCGAGTACAATGCAGCGGACATCAAGTTAGTCTAAAATATCGAGGACCATGCAAAGGTAAGCTTTTGTAGCTCCTGCACCAAATGTTATCATAATTTTTTGTTTTTTTTTAATCTATCCACCAGCCTGTATTGAAGCCCGAGAATACGCATTGAAACACAAAGCCATCGGTAAAAGCCCTCCGAAATTCATACCCCGTTGCAAGAGTGATGGAACATACGCACCAGTTCAATGTCTAGGAGACAGTGGCTGTTGGTGTTCTGACATCACAGGCAAACCAATTGAAAATACTTCCGTTCGAACTGGCAAACCTCGATGCCGAGAATTCAACAAGGCCAACATTCGACGGTCCCCCGCACGTCACCTCAATCCGGGCAACACTCGTGGGGCCGGACGACGCGCGTGTACCCAAGCTGATCGAGCCCTCTTCAACACCAATCTAATCAAAATCTACCAAAGTGAATATCTGCGAACGGGGCTGCATAAAGATGCTTCAATCGCCCCCACTGATTACACAGTACTCGACTGGAAGTTCACCAATCTAGACGCGAATGGTAACCTAATGTTGGACAAGAGCGAGTATCGAGAACTAAAGAAGGCCGTCAAGAGGGTGAGTAACATCAAAGATACGACTGTACACAATTGAATGAGATATTTGATTGATTGAACTTGATTCCTCGAATGATTGACATACGAATACTAAATTGTGTGTGTGTGTGTTTTTCTTTTCCTATGAAGGCTGTCAAGCCTCGACGTTGTAGCAGAGCTTTTGGAAAATTCTGCGATATCGATGATGATGATAGACTATCTCGTCTGGAGTGGACCAATTGTATCAGCAAGGATGGCATCAATCGTAAGTTGGTTTCTGACTTCTTCTTTTTTTTTTGGGTTTGGTTTAGTGAACAGTTCATTATTTGGAGGTTTCGAGTATGTTTTTGGGGACGAGTGCGGGGTAGTGTCATGTTTTATCGTTTTGCATCTTTGTTGTGATTTGTGTTGAATAACTCTCATGATTCATTGGTATATTTGTAGTTAAGTGTAGTAATCTCATCCATCATCATGTTCATTTGTTTATTTTTTTTTCTTCAGTTTTGAGAATGATGTCTGTTTATGTTTTTTTTTTTTAAATAAATTAACAATACATGCCATTGTACTCGTGTACAAAGTGAGCTCCAAAGATAAATATTTACATATTTGTTTATTCATTTGTTTTCTATTTTTAGTATCTACAGTTAAGTTGACTTTTTTTTTTTCTTCGAACAATGTTATTTAGAATGCTAGTTGGGATATCTCCTTTCAGTCTTTTCAAGTTCATTGGAATTTTGGTTTCAGGCATAAAGCCGACTGAAGGTGGACATATACGACTTATTCCAAGATCCGGGATACCTTCTTACTTAGATTACTTACTTAAGGAATTGTATATATGTAAGTGCCCAATGTACAATAGTATATAAGTGTCCAGTATGTGTATATTGCAATAATGGGATAACACAGCTTAGTATACCACAAGGAGGGATGCTATCACCAATACTCTCTCTTCTATAGCTCATAGAAAGAATACTGGAAAGTTTGCCTGGAATGATAGACATGCTCTTATAGCCAATTACGGCAATAGTTGTGGCGTGTGAAACATGTTTTTGACACCACCAAGTACGTGTCTACATTTGTTTGCCCAGTCCTTCAAGAGCCGATTGTAGGAGTTCGAAAGTTCCTTTAGCTAAAGAACTACCAACTCCTGATTGAACTGTTGTCATTTGACAGCCGGGGTGTATTCATAAACGTCAAAAATCTTCGCAAGTACAATTAAATCTCTTTTCTTACGAGTTTTTCAAGGCTACCATTTTGCAGAATATGTGCAGTCAAAATGTTCCTGCAGTTGGAATATTTTTTCTAACCTACATAACTGCACGACACTGACGATACATTGGCGTTTATGAACAAGGGGTACTGCAGTTCGTTTAGGTTAGTTCGACTTTGCCTTTATAAACGCGTGTATGCAGTTATTTGTTAGTATATCAGATGTTTGGTCCTTTTCGTTGACCAGAGTGCTGCAATTGAAAGATCACACGATATGACTAACCCAATCTAGTCGTCGTGACTTGGATTTTTTGAACACGCTGTTGTACCAATACCTTCTCTGCTTTATAACGCTATAAAGGGGGACTGGCCAGATGAGAGTCCTATAGAGCATTCATTTGGTATGACGTCATCCGTTCTTAACTACCACGAAGTTGTAGTTATCAGCAAGGAACAACGCATTTCATTTGCTTTTTAACTGAAGCACCGAGTGAAAGAAGCGAACTGGTCCAAATTGCGAATTGCATAATGCATTGCGTGCTTTCCAGAATTGCATGATAGATAAGTTTTGATCGGTTCGCGGATTGGAACATCTCTACCAGACTTTGTGTATCGAAATGATGAACACTACCATAAGCGGCTTTAAAATCAATGCAAAAGTGGTGGCTTTCGACATGATTTCGTAGGTTCGCGTTAGACAGTCAACTTCGGGTCGTTTGACAGATTCGCTTCCCCAAGTAAAAATCCGCCGAGATTGGTAATTGTATTCTGACGTTCAATCTAAATCAATTGGGATCTCACAAAGCTCACACATTTAAGTAAAGATCTCGGGGGCTAGCTTGACAGTTCTTTTTATGTTGATGGAATAACAACCTGCAAAAAATATTTTCTTCAAAACGAATGAAAGAGATAATTTGACAAATGTATTGCTGCTTCACATTTATTCACAAACAGGGCAATTTAGGCTCCGCCTGTTTGCAATAATAGAGGAGTAAGGGAAGTTCGAGTTGACTGTCTAGTTTGGTTCGTCTATGACCTGGACACTAACAAAGAAAGTGGAGAATTGTTCCTATTCTATCTCATTAGTAATACTGCTATTTTGACAGTTTACTGTTCTATCAAATCTGACTGCTCTCAGCAGCCATCCAGAAATGGTTGCATTTAGCTAGTTATCAATAATGACTGCGTTTAATCGTGTATCAGTACGTATATGTTTTGTAGGTAGGTGTTTTGCTGAAGATCGGTGCCGAAATAGTAATCTAGTCAACTTCATGTGCTCTTACATACAGTTGAACGCTTTTACTAGCTATGATGTTGTTTTTATTTGCTAACTTAAATATGTGCTTAGACGTAGCGTACATTAAGAGACTTGTTTCTTACTTCTTCACTAATCTTTTTCTTGCTTAGTTTTTTCTAACTAAATTTTCCCAACTTTCTTTAATTCTTTATTTCCTTTGTTTCTTTTCTTTTCGATTTTTTTTCGAACAAGCGAAATAATACCGCTTTAAAACGAACTTTTCTAGCTTCTTGTTCTTCTTGTACCAATATTGTTCTTTTACTTGTACATAAATTGTTGTAGTTCAAATGTTCAAAGTTTTTGTGGTTTATTTTAAAATTTATTCTCAACAACATTGCTTCACTCCATTACCATAAACTATACATACTATATGCAGGTCATCATGCTGTTGAACATAATAGAAACAATAATGGTGGTTCAGCTGGATATATAACGCCATCTGTTAGCAATACTCAGCGTCATCAAAATAATAATAATCCTCCACCACCTTCTCATCAAAACCACAATCATAATTTACATAAATTACCATTGGATGAGCTAGACAGTGACGATGATAACGAAAGTAGTCAACATTTAGGAGACTACGACGACTCCGATGACTACGATTCCGAAGATGGCGAGGAAGATGATAACATCAGCCTTAATTCGTTCGGTTCAATGGTATCGACAAAATATCCCTCCATATATTGTACGTATAGTTTTGTTTGTGAGATAAAAATGAATACAAAAAAAAAAACAACAATAATTACAATTATACAATTATATATTATATACTTTTATTATTTATCCTTTTTGATGAAGAAAATTATGCATATTAACGGTACTAACTTAATTTGGATTGCTCACTATATACTCAAAATTCATATTTTTGCATTTTAAGAGAACGAACAAATTTATTAACACAAAACTCTGTCTCACTATCTCGTTTGGCCTTGAAAATTCGTTTATAACATTTTTTATTATATTTTTTTTTTATTTAACATTTTTTCATTCAAAATTCAAAATTATTTTCATTGTAAAATTTACTAAAACAAAAAAAAAGAAAACATTTTGGAAAGCTTTTTTTTCCAAAAAAGAAAGTAAGTTTAAAAATGTCCTGGTACTAAGAGAAAACCTTTTTGACTTTGTAGTCCTTCGGCCGAAAATGGTTGATCCCGAGCCTGTACTACGCGATTCGGAAGGAGAATCTGATTGTCTAGCTGATCGTGCTGTAGCATTAGATGAACAAAAGGTACAATTAAAGCTTTTTATGTTGAAAAGTCATCTCGAAATGAGCTTTTAATTCATTTTAGTTCGGTGGTACTGCCCTCTATGTTCCGGAATGTACAGCAGATGGACGATATCAACGTGTACAATGCTACCGATCGACCGGATACTGTTGGTGTGTTCACGAAGATACTGGTAAAAATGTTCCGGGCACATCGGTGAAGGACAAGAGACCACAGTGCGATTCGATTTATCCAATTTCCAGACCGATGAAGGGTTGCCCAGAGCCAAGAAAGACGGAATTCCTGAAAGATCTTAAGGACTTTCTGAAGGATCAAATTGGAAATAATGCGAATACAGGGTAAGATAGCTCTCTTAATATTATAACAAACCTTAAGCTCTCTCTAAAGGTTACTCTCACGCAATCTTTAAGCTGAGATTAGTTCGGAAGAAAACTATTAGAGGGTGCATTGTTTTAGGAGCTTTTTTTAAGGAATATTGACAGGAAATGAGTTTGAATCAATAAATTTTATTTATCACGAAGAATGAAAGTATCTAATCGAGTGGCATTAAATCACAAGAGAGTGAGGTTGTTGTTGAATCGAGTCCTAACTAAGTCAATGGCTTCGTTGGCCGTATTGCCATATCGTCCATATTTTCGAACAAATATTAACCAATCTGTCCATTGACTGCAAGCTTCGGCGGCATTTTTCAAAAATAAGGACGAAACAGAGAGGCGATATAACTTGTTTTGAAATCCATTGAGTCAAAAGTAACCTCACTTTCACTAAATATAATTTTTCGACAAAAGTAAAGGTCGGCTTGAAGCAAATTCAAAAACAATCCACGATCTCAGTATGCAAGCCAAAAACTTTCTGCCAAATTGTCCACACAATAGACGGAGATGAGCAAAACTGTGTTGCCATCGGCGCCGAATTTATAGTTCCGGATCACACATTCCGCCACAGTTTTACTCACATCCGCTGGCTACCGTTTCCCTGTAGCTACTATCCACTGACACGTTGTGTCCTCTACAATCTCAACAGGAGTCGTCATGAGACAGACCAAGATTTAGGGACCATTTTAAGCAACACAACTAATATTTGGACCTTTCTCTTTTCTCAGAGTTAACACAACGAAATGGAACTCAGAAGATGAACGAGTCGGGACTTTAAGCTTTGTATTCCTAGACAAAAATAAGAACAAAGCCTGGGAACGAAAAGAGTGGAAAACTTTTCGTGAACTTGTCACAAATAATAAGTAAATAGAATCATAAACGTATTATAATCTGATATCTTTTTTAACAAATTTTTTTTCTCATAAGGAACCTTCGAAAATGTGGTAAAAAAATGCCACGATACTGCGATGTAAATAGCGACAAGAAAATCACATTATCCGAATGGCTAAATTGTCTTCAAGCGCAGAGACTAGAAGTAGATGGTCAAAAGACAACAGAAAAGGGTAAGTACATTATGACACAAGTAGATTTCCTCCTCCTTACTTTTAGTCACTTAAGGTTAAAGTGTTTATAAGAAACATAAAAAGATGTTAAGTACTTAAAGCGGAGCGGATTGTATCCAAACAACGATATCAAATTCGCTTAGTTCTCAGATATGTACGAAAGCAGGGATATCTTCAAAAAATCGCTACATACTGACTGGTAGTATTCCTCAAGGTTCTATATTGAGCCCGAAACTATTGGACATAATGTACAATGAAATTCTAAGATTGCCTTCGAACTTGCGTTGGCAAGAGTTGGCTCTAAAAAAGGTCACTGGATGCATAAGGAAAGACTGACGAAAGTCTCTCAATGAGATAGCTAACAAGTTCAACCAAGCGCTCTATTGGGTATTGATGATCTAAAGCTCCAACCTCATATGACGCGGTATCCGTTGTGGCTAGGATAGTGCCAATAGCAGCCGAATGAAAATATTGTGCCAGGAGGACAACGATGCCAACACAAACGAGTGCAAGTGAAAGTGAAATATTACAAAGACTAAACCTGTAAGAATGACAAGATAGATGAAACTCTTCTGACAAAGGTACATGAGTGCAGATCTTCTACCGGATGCAGATGCTTATTGGCGATGGATGTTTCAAAGCATACCTCCATGCATGAAGGCCGTAACCTGTTGGTAATCTAAAACACAGGTTGAGGACTTAACCCCAGAGCATAGAAACTAAGGAAGCAGTCAGTGAAACCGTGGCTTCCATCATGAAGGAGCAACAAATTCCCGGAAATATGTATGCAAGGACATGCCTTCTAAAGGGGCTTTACAAGTCCTATATTGCAAATACGATCCGCTCCGCTCTGTCCTAGTGTCTATCTACCCAAAATTATTTACTTTGTTTTAATACAATTTTTCTTTGAATTTCTTTTTACAGCTGAAGCGATTACAAACAAGACATCAAAGCTAAACGGGCCAAATCCTTTAGAGTCATATTTGAAGGAGTAAGACCATGGAATGCGCGCTAGGACTGCATGCAGTTTAAACACTGATAACCATGACATAAGGCAGCTTCTGCTGTTCCATTTGAAAGAAAGGAAAGAAAACACTTATGCTCCCATCCCAACAGGATCATAAAAAAACAAAAAATATTCCACTCATTGTGTGCATTTTGTGCCATTTTATTGTTGTTGTGTTAATTGTACAATTATTTTTTTTTTACATATACATATACATAGCTATATTCTTTTTAAAAATATATTTTTTTACTCTTCGAATTTAACAAAAATGGACAAAAGTAGTAGAATTCCTTACTAGACAGCATAAAATGGAATAAAATTTCCAATGAATTTTTTTTATATATATAAAAAAAATATTTTTGAATAAAACAAAAAAATCATCGTTAAAAATAAAATGATCAGAGGGATTTAAAGCGAGAGAGAGAAAAAAAATAAATCTATTAGAGTGCGTGTGCTGAGGGAGAGAGGTAGAACTCATAACCAGTGATTTTAATAATTTTGTTAATAAAAAAATAAATAAGATAAGTGAAGAAAACAAACACATTTTTGTAGATACAAATAATTAGACGATAGTTTTAAGTATACTAAATATCTCATACCCAATATGTGTATGTAATTTTATTGTAAATGTATAAAACAAAGAAAAAAAAGAAATTCAGGTGAATAAAATAAAATCGATTATTAGTTCTCCATTATGTTGTAAATATTAAATTGGATTTTTTTTATAGTTTTAAAGTATACTTAAGTAGGTGCCGTGGCTCAGTGGTTAGTGCGTTGAACTATTGCGCAAGGCGTTCCAAGTTCAAAAAGTTTTTCTCACGGCCCCACATCTTCCGAGTGTCTGACAATCATTCAAGAGTATAACAATCATGAGAAAGCATGGGGTTTCCCGAACCTTCGGATACAGCATAGTAAATTTCAAATTAAATAAGTGTTAGACGTAAGTAAGATGTAGAAATAGGCGACTTCAGGGCCCCTATAAAGCGAATACTTTTTGTGAATGAATACTAATGTGTGTGAATACTCAAAAAGAAGTAAATATTTCGAATGGCTCACAAAATGAGCCACTTCCTGCAGTTCTCTGTTTTCGAAGGAACTTGCTTTAATGAATGTGCAGCTATTTACTACAAGTTTTCCATTCATTTTGTAGGTATGTCCCCGCCTACGTTTTAGAGGGTTTTCGTAGCCATACATCACTTCCCGGGACTAAAATATGGTATAAGCTAATGCCTATGCAAGAACAAAAGCGTTCGCATACAGCGACTAAAATTGCTGGGTCATGTAGAGCGGATGGAGCCCAACGTTTCGGCTAAAAATCGGATCCAACCAGGATAGACGGTACAGTAGAGGGAGACCTCGCGGTAGGTACACAAACAAGGGAAGGGGAGCCTCAATCCACTTGTCATGCGTAACTAAAGGGCGCTCGCTCGTAGCCGGGGTGGGTTGAGAGGCTTTTTGATTAAGGTACCTAGACTTATACATAAGTACCTAAGTAAATGTCCACAAGAAGGATATGTGCTACCGATGTTGTGCGTAGAATGCGAGATAAACATAACTGACTTTGTCTAGTACCATTCACCAGACTACTAAAATATTTTGTATAAGAGTGTCGGGCGAACCATTCATTTCGGATGGACTCCCCATCAGCAGTCCTCTTGCAGATAGAGGGACTCAAGCAAATTGGTTAGTACTGTTTCTATGGGATCGTTTCCATTCTTGGGAAAGAATAGTATCATTTGCCGTAATCAACCATAGTGGTGGTGCATGAGCACTTCCTGGTGAGTAGCCAATTTCTGAATTGATGGCGTACAGAATATGTTACAACTTTACCTCGCTTTTTGTCGTCTAGAATACCATCAAAAATCTGCCTCATAAAATAAGCTATAAAAAATCACAAAGAACAATCGTCAAACAGTTTCAAATTGCAAAAAACATGAAATTACTTTCTTCTTTATTCTGTTTAGAACAATATACACATGTGCGATATCTTACAAACTATGTACATACATTACAACACAAATCTACTTAATCTTCCCACTATCTCTCTCTGTTTTGGGGATTCGTAAATACATCTTCACTACGTAGCTGGTCCCAACCAGTACCAAAGTAGTCACTTCCATGATAACAAAATGCGATATGGATGAACCGATTTCCAGCCAAGAACCCTTATTCCGTACCAAATAGAGAAAATTAACTCCCATTATATCACAGATGAACAACAATGCGATAAAGACCCGCCTTTCATTCAAAACTGGACCAACAGTTCCATAAATGATCACACAATTGAGAAGCATAGGAATACATAGCTTCAGGACTACTAAACCCATTATAACGAATGGGGAGAACGTTGTTAAGAAACATCGCATCACGTTGGGATCAAACGAGCTTACAGAAGCTATATTGCCAGTTCCAAAAAATCCGAAGAGGGTGTAAAGCAAAATGGCAAGCGCGTAGTGGAACACTTGGGTAAAGTCTTCACCTTGACGAGTGCCTATATATTCTGTGGGAAACTGTTTCCTCTGGGAGAAGGTAAGCATTAGTTGTGAGCCGAGAAGAACAATGAAAATTGCCTCATAGCTTGTGCAGAGGAGCAGATACCCGGTGGATAGATTAAAGAAAACCACTTCCACTTGATTTTTGAGAGAGCTAACAGGAATGTAAAATGGTGCTACGAGGCTGTGTAGAAGAAAGATCCATGAAATAAGGCGACAAATGAATGGTGTTGCTTCATGGTGACTATGTTGGTAAATACAAAAGGCTGCGTTTAACAGTCCTCCAATTGCAATCAGGTAAATCCACTTGGGAAGATTGGATTTCACTAGAAAACCTCTGGCGAGGGTTAGAAAGGCTCCAATTAGAAGGAGAAAATCATTTTTGTGGCCCATTGCAGCTGGAAGAAGAGGAAATACTGCAAGTAAGAGGCTCAACGCCAACCACAGATAGAATTTAATTCCTTCTCTTCGAAGGGATTTGAATGTTAGCAGCACAAACAGTAGGAAGGCTAGTATGATATACTGCCTTTGGAAGAAGGAAAAAACCATTATGATGGAACCAAGAAACACTATCACCATCAACACAAGATTGTTGACGGTTTTTAAGGAGTCAAGCCACCGTTTTTTGCCATAAGCACTCTGCACTGCCAAGAACCACACAAGCACTGGAAGAAGCATATAGAAACCCACTGCCAGAGGAATTTTCTGTAAGAGAATGAAAGCCAAGACGAAAAAGCTGCCAATAGCTGGTCCGATGAAGGGAATTGCCGAGGGCATGGGTTTACTTCGTACGAAGAACGTTATCAGGCAGTACATCCATACAATGAACGTAAGAGTAGTGCACACAAGAAGCGGTCTTAGATAGTAAGTGTGGTAATAGTCGATGCCTTCCAAAGCGTCCTTCATGATAGCATATGACTCCTTAGAGACGAGATCAAAGTCGTTCAATTGCAGCGACATTTCAACTTTGCGACGAAAATTCTCAATCAATTGGGCGTCTAGTGGCTTAAAGACGGGTAGAAAGTTGGAGAAAGTACCTCTCTTGAAGGTGACTAGAAGAGCTTCAAATTGTGCTATCAACTGAAGCGCATTTGTGTACATAACCGAGGCAAGGTACTCTGATGAAACATTAAGAACACCTTTTGGGAGGACGCCGAAGCTATTCATCGGTGGTGGAAGGCCAATGAGAGCAGACATCAGCGGAGCCATTTGTCCTTGTTCAATGCTAGACAGCGAGATGGTAGTGTCATCAATTTGAAACGTCTTCCCAGTTGCAGGTGAATCCTGCCAGTTGTTGACACCAGCACCCCAGACCACAAATGGCGTCTCAGTTTCAAGGGGATCTCCATCGCCATGGGAACCTATAGGAATTGATGTCAAAGAGAGATCTAAGAAAAGTAAATTTTAACTTACCATGATTAGTCATTCCATGGTCGGACGTGAGAACGTAAGCCGTCTTCCCATCAGGAAAGCTCCTTTCAAAAAGTTTGTACGCTTCATAGACACCTTTTTCCGTACTGTGAAGGGTCTTAAGGAATAGCTCTGAGCCTGGCTTATGTATATGCCCAGCTATATCCAAGCCCAGGAGGTGCAAAAAGAACACCACACGCTTCTGTGATCGCAGATCCGCTGCTCTCCTTTCCAGAAATAGCTGAACTCGTTCAAACACCCACTGATCCACCGCGGAAGAGTTGTCCTTTCCCGTGAAATCGTACTCATTGTACGCGTCAATCATCAGCCGATCTTCTCCGGTAATCTTGGAGAAGATATGAAGAACATCCATCGCTCCCCAAGCGTAGGCTCGCGAACTGCGGTTGAAGAGATTGTCAAAGTCAATTGGGTTGGCTTTCCAACCGCGCAATACCGCTGAAGGATCCTCATACAGCCCAGCAATTAGTGCTATGTGTCCAGGACGGGATTCAGTTGGAACTCGAGTTTGAGAAATGCCGACGAGTCCTTGTTCGAGCATCAGTCGCCGAATGTTGGGAATGTCTTCACATTGATTCTTGAAGAACGACTCCGCCCGAAGGCCATCAGTGACGATTAGGACTAGACGCTCTGCAGGAGGATTCTGTAGCTCCTTTTGAGGACTTAATCCAGTGATTACTGGCGAACGGAAGTAAATCACAAAAATTGACCCAAGGAGGGCGACGTGCACCAGGAAAGCGTGAATTATCCACATTTTTAGAAGAATTTCTGACTGGAAACCATTTTGCTGAGAAAGGGATACTTTTTATCTTTTCTTTGGACAAATATTTTCACAATATTTCGACTATTTTAATTGATAAAATTGGGATTTTGTGGTAGCACATGAAAATATTTGGCAATGAAAATAATTTGTTTATCAAATGTCATATTCGGCGTTCAGGTGATTTCAGGATGAGCTGACAATCGGTAATGTAGTGCACCAAAGCTGGACGTTACATCATCTTTATTTGTCGTATTTTCAAATGTTAGCAGTTAAATCTTGCCAGTTTACGCTAGGAGCGATACGATAGGATTATTTAACCAAGACTATTATAAAGGACACGAAATATAATTTTAAAACCTAAAATACAAATATGCTGGAGTGTTCAAAAGGTCGGTGGTCTAATTTTTATTATTATTATGTACTTGAACATAGTATAAGCCACGAACAAAAGCGTCGTAAGACCAGCTGAAGATAATTCAGTGCTTCCCTTGTGAACTTAGAGTCCACCTTGGTGTCGCAAAAATGCACAGTATTTGGGACCGTAGATCCGAAATGTCAAAATAAAGTAGTCCAGGAAAAATAAAAGTGCTTATGACTATATATGATGGCCTCTTTTATTGCAAGTTCTAGACGGTTGTCTCACTTCGCTCGCTAACAAGATCTCGCTCACTTGCGTACGCGATCTCGTTGCTTCCCTAAGAAATGCAAACAACTATCTGGCAGACGCATGACAACAAGCGTGATGTAGTTCCAATTTGTATGGTTTCTCTGTTTGTTTCACCCTTTTCTCCGCAGAGTTTAACTACTAAGACAGCTCTGTCGTTTTATTACGCTCAAATAGGAACTAAAATAGTAATATGTAATATTTATTTATTATAAATTAAATCTCCTTATGAAAATATTGTTTAACATGTCATATATTTCTTTGAAACTTAACAAGGCAACTTGCATGTGAAGACCTACAACAATTTCGTGAAAATAGTTACATAGCTATTTGTAAATTTCGGACAAGTGAATCTTATTTTTATCTCATTTCTTCCCAATAAGTAGGATTTTACTTTCAACATTGGCAGCTGCTTCAGCCTCTTCTGCTTCCTTAGCCTTGGCGCTTTCAAACTCTCTTTGCTTTTGTAGCTGTCGAAATTCGGTTGGTGTCAACATGCCCCGAAGTATGGTGTCATATGTCACGGTTATACCTTTTTTTGACATTTTCTGAAATAATTTCCAACATTCACGTTCCTTATTTGAACGAACATAATCGGGAAAATCACATTCCACTGTGCTGTCATCAGAGACAGCTGTTTTAATGAAAATAGTATTTTCCTTGCCTAAAGCTGGATTTGACAGATCATCTTTATTGTTGATTTTTTCAAGTTCGGACATTTTGACGGTACTGTCAAACGATGGAATAAATAAGAATATTAATAATAATGTCAATAATGTCATAATGTCTTACCAATTTTCATAATCACTTAGAAAAATCGAAACTGGAGGCGCCGTCGGAGGTCGATTTGATCTTAGCCTAGCGGCTAATGGTGCAATTGATCCTCGGCGCAGCATATGCGGGAATTCTTTAATGGCCATTTGAAAATTAGGTTCGTCATTTTCTTGAAATGACACTGAAGCAAAATAAGTAAATCTGTCTTTGTGAAAAGTTTACACCTTAAGGGGAATTACCAGATTTTCCGGTTTTCCTTAGCGATGGAGCCCTTCCTGTATGGGTCTCTTCAACTGATGTGCACTCTTCTTTCTCCGAATCACTACCCTCTGAACTTATCAATGAAACTAGGGTAATAACATCCGATGCTATAGTAGATTTCGATCGAGATAGCACTTTTTTGCCAGAACCACCCTCACTTAGATCGGTTTCACCTGATTAAAAAAGGTAACAAAATACATATAGTGAGCGTCTAATTAAAATTTAGAGTGTGTTCAACTTTTATCGCAACTGGAATTTCTTGTTATTATACGTCGACGTCGTGTCTTGCGTTTATTGTTCGCAAGGATATTCTTAGTAGTGTCATCTAGTGATCGAACCGGTGCTGACATAGCCCGAACTAATGGTGGTCGTTGTTGAATGGTTAACGACGGCGATGCACTTATTGGGGTTACAGTTGACGGAATTGTTGGGATTAAAATCGAGACTTGTTCACCTCGGCTTGATTGAAATTGAGCTCGACGTTGAGCAGCAGAGCTTATTCGTTTTTCCTGTTGCAATGGCTTACTAGGGATGACTTCTGGTGGAGATTTTTTTGTATCAGATTTCTGTGGTGTGATTTTCTAAAAAGAAATTTTGAGTAAGACTGGGCTGTGGTTTATAAAATACTTATCAAACTAAATACTATATAATAATACACTGGAGTATACTGGAGTGAGTTATAATTTGAATGCTATGACAAGATTTTAAATAAAATGCTTAGCTAAATACATAAGGAACTAGACTGCTGATAACGCACGCTAATAGGATTTTCAGGACCAGATTCTGACTCTTAAGACTCTTAACCAGTGACAGCGAAGATTCTATGTTGAAAGGTTGTTTCAGATGGTTTCTTTTCTCTATGGTCACTTTATTTTACACGTATTGCTTGTTATGAAGAAAAAGCAAGTTCCTTATATTCTTTTAAAATCATTTAAAACTCCAACCATATTTTTTAAAAAAAATACGTTCTCAATAGATGACTTAATCGATTACTTGGACGAAGTAAATATTTAAAAGTTTGAAGATAAAACAAACCTATATCATGAATAGAAAATTCTGATGACAAGCGTTATGGTGACAAAAACACTTGAATGCCTTCAATTATTTCTCTTAGCTCAATCAATATACACACATTAAATTTCATAAACAAAAATCCTTACCGCTATATCAGCACATTCGGATGAGCTCTCGATATCACTATTAGGGACTTCGTTCTCTGTTGCCTTTATGGTTTGGGATAGAACGATGCTCAAATTGATTTTGTTATCGGATTTTGATGACGCACCCGCTGATGACTTCTGTAAACGATCGTTCATAAAACATCGACCAGTAACGCTGAAAAATAAAAATAAACATTTCCAATCACTACTACTTATGGAAAAGGAGCAATTAAAAAACAAAATCGAACAAATCATTCCTCACATGAGCTAACTTAAGTGTAACAATGCACGTTCCAACGTCACTTCAAAAAGTTTTATTCTTGAACGTACAACTTTGTTAGGACTTTTTTCATAAAAAAAATATAAGAGAAAAGTTTCAACCCGGAAAAGTTCACGTGGAATTTGCTTTTTTCGCGTGGCAATGTCGGGGAATCCCATGAGGCATTCATGCACACATGTATGATTAGTCAGCAAACTGTGCAATGAAGGATAGTGTCATCAATGGTAGGATACTTGTCATGTCATCATTTAAGACAGTTAGGGAAGCGATTAAACTGATTGCATCTGCCGTGTTTTTATTTTTTTTTTAACTTAGAATAGAACAACAAAAGAGTTTGTACATATAAAGGATGACCACATAGATAGCAGTTATACTTTTCTATGTGTCGTACCTCAGCAGCTGTCAAAATAACCAATGACATCCGCCTGGGTCATCTCACGGCATGATTTCATCAATTGTCAACATTCGATATGCATTTGCCGGAGTAATGGCGTAAAAAGGACTCTTCCTTTTCATAGATAAACCCAATTAGATCCTTTTCTAAGAAACGTATTAAAACAAATTCAATATGAGGGTGCCCCTCTGACCAAAGCGATTCCCCTTTTTTGATAGTTTACCATTGCTTGCTTCACGGGTTAGCTTACCCTTCTTCAATTTACTACAAGTAAATCGATTGATTAACAATAACGACGTCGTTATAATAGTTCTTTCTGTTAACAAGGTAACAATATTTTATTTCTCGTTTTACTTTTTATTTATCCCCAAACTAATTGGCCCGGGTAATTGATTTTGTCCTCTCCGACTATTTATTCAAATTAGTGAACAATAAAATTGTAAGCAATCTCAGCATTTATCTCTTTCTATCCAAGTGTCTATCTACATAAGAGATTCCCAAAGGAAAGTAGTTTTGAATTAAAATATTTTACCGTTAGAAGACGACACGCGATCTGCGAACATAAGCATTTGCACAAAATGCCGGCAAACAATGTTGAAAGTAAAAGTGGAAAAGTCCTTTTTTGCGTGATTGATAATCTTTTCTGTTTTTTTTTTCTTCTAGTTAACTAGCAAAATTCATATTGCACGCCAAAAATTAAAGACTGAATGAGAATGAAACTGAAATTGACACTTAGCACACGATTCGCGAATAAATATGGAACAGTGTATGGCTATGGATTGTGCAAAATAAATTTACAAATTCAGGACAAATTGAGTTAGATATTTAGCAAATCAATATTTCCCTAATTCGGTTTTGATTGCAATTTTATTGCGGAATGACTTATGAAATTTAGTTGGCTGATAGTTTGGGGTGGACACCTACTCATCCCAGTAGAACAACAAAATATTAGTCACGGAAGTAAAATGCACTTGATTACTTTGATCAGGAATGGACTTATATTTATTTTAGAACTTTTTTATGCCTCTCTACTATAGTCGCGAAGTTTGCATGTTTTTATTTGCACTGCACATAACAATCATCTGGCATGCATTCTAATTCGGAAATAATCAATCAAATGAAAGTTTAAATACCACAAATAAAAAACTAGGACATTTTATTTTATTTATTCATGTCAGTTTCGGCTTACATTTCTTGCCTCGATTTTTATTTTTACGACTTTCGATCAAAATGTTGATTTTTCGCTAATGGATTGCATGTAAATGGGCTGCAGGAAATAAACATAATAACCCCAATAACGAAAAAAATGTGTGGGTATATTCATACCCAATAAAGGAATTTAAATTTTAAATAAATCAACATATTGGTATTTGTAATTAATACTCTGGAATAGCAACCGTTAAGTTACACGAAAGATTGTACTGACCAAGATTTACATAGATATAGTCTAAGCATTGGGCTAGTGGACTCTCATACATGCTCTCTGATGCTGACTGCTGAAAATATTCGAAGACACTATCTTGGAAATAAATAAATAAATAAAGAATTGGTGTAGTGGTATTTAAATCTCAGGTGAAATTAGGTTCTCCATGGGTGGGATCCAATTTGACTGGGGAGAGAGTTGTGTGTGATTTTTGTATTCGTTCATAGTTCACAGTTTCTTTTTCGCGTTCATGATGAAACACACTTAGTGCTTTCTGAGCGAAACCTATCATTCTATTACTGTGGCTGCCCACCCAATAAAACACGAAAGAGAAAAAGGTTAGAAATGAAACAACTCCTGCAGTTTAGTATTAACAGGAGTCAGATTTCAATTGCGACAGGAGTCCTTACACATTTTATCTCATGAGTCATGACCATGGCAATAATACTAGACAACATACACCCAATGTACAGCGAAGACGAAGAGTCTGCAGAGCATATTTTATGCCACTGTTTCATGTTGGATTCGTCAACAACACCGGTAGGTATATTAGCTGTGATAAGGTGACTAGATTCCACATCATTCTACAATCGTATTTTTCTTAGATGCCTGACCAGACGCTCATGACCAAATGTTTCATTCCGATGATGTTGTGGCTACACACAAAAAAAAAAGCTTCATTAAAGAATGAAAGCAACCCTTCTAGTTTCGCCTCTTGTAAAATCTACTCGTTATCATGGCTGTTGGTGATTTAGACTTCTTGATTTCGATGACCGTGTGTTTTGTCACTAAAATGATGAGAGTTGTACACATGTGTTAGTTTTTTGTACAGAACAAGGTGTTGGCTGGACACAATGGTGTCCCTGGCAAATATTCACCTAGGAAATATTCATCAGACATAGCTACTGATACGAACTGATTTCTCTGTAAACATCCAGCCCTGTGTTCCCAGGCTTGAAGCGGGGAAACTAGCCACAAAAGAGGCTCTATGGAAACTAGCAACATTACAAGATGACTATGGCCATCCTTCGACCGACGTAAGACGAATGATCCCTTCCCCGGATCTTTACGGGGCATAACACGCTGCGGTACCATATAAAAAAACTGTGTTGAGGGAAAGAAGAACTCTGCAGAGGAGGCAGCAAAGAAGTAGGTGTAGAGAACACCACCCTGGATTACATCGACATTGACAAGATGCTGAATTTCACGAGATCATCAGGGTGGTTTGTATGTACTTAAGGATATCTATTTCTATCACGTGACATATCAACTTCCTTAGACTTTCACGTCGGTTGTACATATGTATATTAGCAAAAAATATTTTTTTCTGAGAAAATGTATTGAAAATAGGTACTGAAAACAATTTAAATCTAAAATGTCCGCCCAAACATAAAAATACAAAGTGAATATATGGTTTTTGTACTTGTATCACTTACTCCTTCTTAATGCTTCCTAACACGGATCCAGGCTGGCAGCTATGTCCACTAAGCTCAACCGCCTCACCACTGTCAAAAGTGTTACTTGACCAAGCTATTTTTACACCATCCCTTCCACCAATTCGACCCGTCCTAGAACCTCGGCCACTACCACTACCAATCAACGAATATGCCTTTGACCGCTGTTCACTGCGAGCACGTAAACCGGCACACACTTGATCAACTACGGTACGTTGCTTTTGCAAATAATTAAATTTATTCCTTTCCGATGGTACTCTGGCCAAAATTAACGAACCACTTCGATTAGCACTGCCACAACCAACGCGATTCCTATCACTAACTTGACACAAAGCTCGACTAGCAACCGCTGTACTCTCAATAAAGGATCTTTGCTTCCGTAACTGATGTTGGTTCGACCACGTCTGTTGCCTTCGATTGGCGGCGTACATCGACGACGAGGACATTCTTCAGGCAAATTACGTTACGAGTACGAATTTCTCAACTCAAAGTTGGATAATCAAGTGGAATCGTTTCAAGGAGTAATATCGTTTGCCAATTAATTGAACGCTCGTATTTTCGCGAAAATCAAAAATATGCAAAAGCGTTCGATTCGGTTTAATGTCAATCGAAACGCACCTCATCCACGCACAAAATAGCAAAGGAGGAGGAGCACGACAACTCGGAGGACACCGACACGGTTTGAGTTAAATAAATCGAATAATAAATTTTCGGTGGGTGAGTATTTTTTTTTAGTAGCACAGTGTATTGTTATCTATTTTCTTTTTTTCTTTTTTGCCTTTAATTTTCTCTTTCTCTTGCTGTAGGACCGTGTGTGTAGGCGGAGTTGGTGATGGCCTAAATTTGCTCCACTTTTTGTTAAGAGAAAACAATCACAATCGTAATTGATAATAAATATCTACCGGATTGCTTGCACAAATACTAGGAAGGATAATTGGATAAAATACACAGAGTAAAATCCTTCAAGAGAATGGCATTTTCACACACACTAAATTCAGTACTCGATTGCAACACTCCAGACGAATATAAACTAAAGATTGGGTATTTACGCGGAGGGCAAAGGACCTCTGAAAGGATATAAACACGTTGGAGTTTTGTTTTAGATGGCGCGCTAAACGAGGTGAACTAAAATTATCTTCACAACAATGTTTTGAACGTTCAATGCCCTCCCTCGCGATTTACAGGATTTAAAGCGTTCGCCTGGCGACGACGACACGAAACAACAGTGTACTGTGAATGGCAGTGTTGGAAAATATCCTTTTTGGTCGTCACATTGATGTTCCTTCGAATTGGTTGAGCATATTTTGTTTTTTTCTTTTCTTCTGTCTCCCTGCAAACAAGAAAAGTTTGATTCTGTTTTGGTAGTTTCTGGTTTGTTTATTTGGAACCCTTTCACTCTAGCGTGCGCTCTTACTTTGAAGAAGTATATAACAAGCAAAAGGGACTAGTTCACTAGTAACAACTCTAACGTAGGATTTGAAATCAGTCTAATTTGAATTTTTATTCGATTCAAATCAATTTCTACAGTGAGTCTGGTTATTATCCTTAGAGCTTTTATTTTCTAGAAACATTAATTCCGATTTTTTGCTTACAGCTGTCGGAAAAGGTGTTCTGACTGAGACTGACCTTTTAGCTACATTTCTGACAATACATACATATTTTGTCTTCATTTCCTGTTTCTGTTCTGTCCTGGTTCTGTTCCTCTGTTTTCCATCTCAGTTTTTTGAGTGCGATTTTATAAAAAGCCCTTTTTTCGACGAAGGTGTTAAAGTGTTCACTGGTCGCGCATGATCAGAACTAGCTTGTTTAGATCTATTGTTATTGCAGTCAGAAAAATCTGTTCTTACATATGAGGACTTGAGAGATCATTTCAACTACCATTCGCTTTCTTTAGACAAAAGACCTCAAAGTGCTACTAATACATAGTATAGGGTCAATTTAAAGCACTTAAAAAAATATAAATACTTCCTTTGACTTTTAGAATTTATATTGAAAACACAAGGAAATGAGAAATGACTAAAACTGTGTTGATAGCACCTGAAAGGCGTCGCGTTGGGCGCCAAATTTCTTTCTTCCCAGGAACATCTAGAATGTGGCTTACTATAAAGTTTTGTTCGTACAATAGATAGAGTAAACTTCAATGCAGCCTAATTTTAAAGCATGTAGGTTTGAATTCACTTAATCCTGTTCTAATAGCATAAGGACAAGAAAAAATCATTTGGCTCACTGTACAAATAAATCCTTTCGATTCGTTGGATTCAATACACCTAGAAATTCTTGTGGTGGTTGGAGGTGGCAATGGTGTTTTCGTGCCATAATAAAGAGAACAAGAATAACTTGGCATAGTTTTGGAACGAAATTAGATTGATATGCATTGTGTAGCTATGGATATTTAGAGTTCTCTTTAGTAAGGAAATTTCTTTTGGATTTATTTATCAGAATGAGAAGACGAAAAACAAACAAAAAATTGCATGCGAATTAATTTTACTGCTCTATGCAAATAAGCGATGAGCACAATTGTTAGACTCTAGTTAATATAAAGAAATTAAATGTACAATTTTGCCTGATTTGGATTGAATTTGATTGGATAACCGTATTCGACTGTTTGGAGGGTATCGGAGACTTATATTCGGCCTAGATTAGCTTTTGAAACGAAATATCACTCGGCGGAGAAATTGCTTTTATATGAAAGTGTCACGCTAGTTGTGCTAGTCTTATCGATTGTCGAAGGATAAATACGAGAGCAGTTTGGCAAAATCAGCGATTGAGACTATGTCAATAGGAAGTTTTAGGTATCTACATATACCTATATGCAAACATTTTATTTTTATTTTATAGGGATTATGCTAAGATGCCTAAAATTTATATAGAATGTATCGTAGACAATTTCAAGGTTTCAGCAGAAGTGCTATTAGAAGCCGGACTGATTTAGAGAGTAAAGCTTAATATTTCCCAATTAAGGAATTATTTTCAAAGTGAACAGAGCATAGCGTGTAAAAAACACACGGAGACAACTTTTGCTGCATCCCTATCGGAGTTCCCTCTGCCCTTTTCTAGCGCTGTGTTTTCTTTTAAACTTCTTCTGCCACCCTCTTCCGTTTAACGCCCTCATCATCACACAAGGCGATACTATATCTTTGTCACCAGAGGCGGAGAAAATTTGTAGACCCAATGCTTTTTAATAGAACAGAACAGATTGACCACACAACAGCAACAGCAACTTCAACGTAAGACCTTAATCCTAAATCAGCTGTTGAAGTTTAATATGCTATTGCTGTTAACATGCTCAGTTTGTTCTGTTGCATGGAAAAACACGTTGTGTGCTTTGTGTAATGTGTTTCACACCACAGCATCAGTCTATTTGCCTTTGTTGTTGAAGTTGCTGTTGGCTGTTGCTGTGACAATATGTTTCTACTATAAAAACTACCGAGCTACATCCCTGTTAAATATCGCATACAAGATCATACCCAACGTATTGCGTGTACGTGTGTGTTCTGCAATACTAAGACAAATCCTGAGAAGACGCCATCGAATTTCAAGTCGAAACTCAACTTTAAAGCCGTTTATGACAGTTTTTATCATCTCACGCTCTACCGAGCAATAGGTCTGATCCCGTACTTTCTGCGCTAAAATTCGCAGCTTACCAAATTTCTAAGATTGGGAGTAATATTCTCCCAGAGAAAGACAAATCGCCAAAAGAGTACGGGAATGTGTTGAACAAAAAAGCTGCCCACTTTTTAGACGTCACTTTTTTTCGTATTGATTTACATCAAATTATCTTGCTAGACAACACAACACACCCATTTGACAGAACTCATATTTTTGCCCATAAAAATTTATTGAACTAAAATTCGCAGCATGAGGAAATTTCTTAGTCTATCGTGAGCTCTCTCTTCTGTGAAAAACTATGAAACTTTGGTGTACGGGAACAGGAATTAGCTATTTTTCGTGAAATTTTGTAGATTTTTGTTGTTTTAGTCCGTACGGGAACAGATCTAATGTTCCAATTCGGGATACCGTCAAAACTTATCCAGATGTGTCGGGTAATGCTGGGAAACACGCGATGCTCTGAGCAATTTGGGAGCTGCTCTTCCGAGATCTTCTGCATAGGACATGACTTATTCTCTATCGGGTTGGAGCAGATAGTGTAAAAGGGAAGGTAGCTACACGGAAGGCACTATCTTCAGCCGTTGTAAAGCCCCTTACGGTAGTAAAAACGGCAGACGAAAGGAATTGGTCCTGAAGTTGATGAGGACAAGACGAAGTATATGATATGAAAAAAAAAAATTATCTGACCAAAACTTTAAACTGAATATCACTGTTGATAGCTACAATTTCAAGGTAGTTAAGGAGTTTACCTAATTTATTTTCAATGATCTCTGATTTCCAATGGTTATCAACACTGCTACGTTCGTCTCCAGTGTCCATTTTGATTCCATGCTAAATTTCTTAACACTAATGATGTCTCGTGG
The DNA here is from genome assembly GCA_949716465.1 of Chalcosyrphus nemorum. Taxonomy (NCBI): domain Eukaryota; kingdom Metazoa; phylum Arthropoda; class Insecta; order Diptera; family Syrphidae; genus Chalcosyrphus; species Chalcosyrphus nemorum. Next base: position 84,690,087 of record OX454332.1, read on the forward strand.
AAACAGGCTGTAGCCAGTGCTGTCGAAGTAAATACTATAATACCTTTTGGATACTGTTTATAGCTAGTGATACTGGGATACCAAAAGAAATATTAAATATTAATATAGACACTATAAACGTTACTTCGCCTCATATAGCTTCAAATAACAATGCACTAGAAGTTTTGATGAGTGCTCTTTATAAGTTACAACCGATAGAACTCGCCCATTAAAAATAGACAATATTTCGCGGAATTAAACTTCAGTCAGCCCTTTAACACGGAAGTCCGAAACAGTAACCACTACATCACGACGTGCAGTCGTAGCAATTTGTTTACTTAAAACAGTGCTAATCCTATCTTTGCTAGTTAAATCTAGTTTTATGTGTTAGAGCAAGGTTCTTACCACTCTGTAATCTAACCTTATTTTACACTATGAATATAACTTTTAATAAGAGTCTTGAGAATTAATAAATAATAATAGGCGTGTTTTTTTCGTATCCTATATAGGCTTAAAAAAGTATTAGCCAATAAAACGCCTATCGGGGCTAAGGAATTTCAGTATCGCAGTTTGGAAGCACTTTGTACTGACATTTAATAATTTTGATTTCAGTAATCGGCTAAGGAAATAAGGCTCGATAATTATCCAGATTTCGTTATTCTATATAGGTTGAGTTGTTGGTGTATTTAATATGGAAAATATATTTTAAGCCTATATAGAATACGAAAAAAACACGCCTAATATTGTACTTTTTTGTTATGTTTTGTTTACATTTTTTTCGTACACGAACATTCTCGAATTGCACTAGGATTTTGAAATAGTTTCCAACAATTCGAAAGCATTGCAGTAGTATTACGTCTCTACAGAACGTACTGAGCACAAATGTCATATTTAGCTACACATAACATCTGTGCCTACTAAAAACTTAAATGATACTCTTTGCTTGAAAATGATACCCAAAAATATTTGATTCGGATACTCTTGGAAATTATAGAACGACATCACTGGTTGTAGCTTGCTTGCACTCCAATTTGCTTTGTAACTAGGTAAACAGGGTAACCCCCGTTTTATTCTATATTATTCAACAACCCTAAGCCTACTTGCATCGCATTGTATATTGCAATTGGCTTTGTAACTAGATAAACAGGGTAACCCCCGTTTTATTCTATATACCCATCGGAAACATTGCATTCTGCAATACTTTTAAAACTAAATTCAATCTTCAAAGTGAGCTTGAAGTGATCAGTTGGACGTTCCCTTGGAATATTTTTTGCCGGCAAAGAATTGATTGCACTAAAGTTTAACTAAAGTTTGATTACAGTAAAGTTATTTTTTGCTTTGTGTTTGGTGTTAAAAAAAATGTAAGTTTTAAATACTTTTTATTATTATTATATTCAATATTTCTATTGATAAATTAGATGAAAATGTATATCAGTGATTACGATAGATTTTTGTAGTCGTTAAGATATTGGCATCGTTTTTTAACGAACCGACAATTTTGATTCGGTCGCGTTCCTATAGTTTTTTTTTAATAAACTTCTTTTAACCATGTGGTTTCAAACTATTTAAAAGCATTTAAATTTTATTTTTGCAAAACAAAATCCATTTTTTTTAGTTTCGTAGAAATTATATTTGTTGTTTGGAATAACAGATTTTGTGTGATGAGTTTGTTCCAATATATAGCTTTCATATTATACATACACACGTATGTAGGTAATTTGTATTGTAGGTATTTGAGGATATTTTAAAAAAAAAACTTTCTATACTCTATACCTGCAGAGTTGGTTTTGTTCTTATTTGATTTTAACTGGTAATTTCACTCATAAGCTGTCACCGGATGTCAGCAAGAGTTAATACAGTTTCCGTTTATTTTTTAAACTCAATCACACCCATATCAAGAAAACTACACAAATACAATATGTCTGCATATTTTTGTCTTTCTTTCAATAACAATTCATTGGCAATTAATGAGTTTTTTAGGCTTTATCACTCCTATTATTGTGCGGAAAAAATGTATGTTATTTCGAAAAAAATATTCGATCCGTTAATTTCAATTTCTGTCCCATTTTGTTAGAGAACACTTTCATAGGATCACGAAATCCCCACAAAAGCGTTAGTTAACTATTTAAGTAAAACTCTGTTATATTGGCACTCTCTACAAGCAGATCAACATTTCACTATCTAGTGAAACAATCGCGTACCACGAAACTGCCATCTTTCACTATTTATTTCATTTGGTGTGTCTTTTAGCGTATTCCTCTTAATCGATTTGATTTTAGTTTGTGAAAACTAGAGATAGATATTAAACATTTTCGAATAAGTATCTATAACATAAAATCTAGCCGGAAAAAACAAAAGGATACGTGAAAAATAGGAAGCATACAATTTCCCAAGTGTAGCCACCCCATAAGAAGCACGAATTCGAAAAGTCACTTCGTACTGACATGACGTGGACGTTTTCGTGGCAAATCTGACACTTTCCCCTTAGCTGTCATCGAAAACGTAAACGCAGTCTGATTTTTCCACTCGCCTTTCGCCGACATCGTACCAATTTCATTTCAAAATCCGCTAAAACTGCTTTAGTGCTAATTAATTCCTCAAAACTTTGTAGATTCAAACAAAAAAACATGTCCAAGACTCTTTGCTTCGTATTAATTGTGGCCGCTTGTGCCGCAGGAAGCTTCGCTGCCACCTGCACTAGTCCTAAAGTGACTATCTCCTCATTTAGCACCAAAGATGCGACAATTCTTACCCAATTGGCTCACGTTGGTGAATTCACACTTAAGTGTGCAAACGGGGAGAAGCCCCAATTATTCGCCGAATTCGAGTGCGGCAAAGTAGTTCCAGTGGCACGTGTTGGTGAGGACAAGTACCAGGTAAAGTCGAGACTTTTTTTTTTTGTTACCCTCGGGCTGAGTTTTAAATTATGCGTTTTATAGATAAGCTGGACCGAGGAGGTAAAGAAAGGCAGCAGCGGTAATATTGCCATTCGCCTATTCGACGAGGAGGGCTACTCTAGCATTCGCAAAGCTCAACGCGATGGCGATAAGGTTGCCTCCGTGAAATCATTGACTGACATCACCATTTCTGTGCCCAAGGCATACAAGGGACCCTGGGTTAACTCTGAATTGGTTGCTGCTCTCGTGGCAGCTTTCGTCGCTCACTTTGCTTTCACCACCAAAGGCAAACTGCAGGCGTAGGCCGTGTTTTGAGCGAAGACTGAATGAAATTCATTCAATGACCGAGAAGTAGTGTAATTGTAATTCTTTTTTTTTTTGAGGATTTCAACCTTTTTTATAATAAAAAAAATGTTTCATAATTGAAATGTGTGTTATTCTTCTTGTCTTGCGGAAAGGTTCTTGGAAAGCAAAAAAAAGGCCTGTAGTCCGCCTCATTGCGCGGTATTTCGTTCGCAGATTTTATAACTGATTATAGATCTGTACGCAATTAGCAGTTCCATGCGGGTTAGTGCGTTATTGTGTACGTGGTATAAGAGAGCATACAATTTTCTTTCATTGTAGCAAGAACGCGTCAGCTTGATGCTTCTTCGACGCAGGAATCATTGGCTTAGTCTTAAGAGATATACCTAGAACGGAAATAATGCGACGAAAAGGGTATCCGATTTTCTTCAACGTGCTTAGTGCATTCAATTTTATCTCTAAGAATGGCAATACTATCGGCAGCTAAACTCCACGGTTTTCGTATTTGTCTACGCTTAAGCTAGAAAATTTATAAAGGGACTATAGTTCGAGCTCGGAGATGTGAATAGGAACAGGCGAAAAGAAATTTATGTGAAGAATTTGGTGCCCGAACTTCTCTATCTTAGTTTTCAAGAGTGTGTATTCATATTCTACAGAATGCTTTAGAACCCATGTAAGTGGCAATTTTTTTTACTAGATTATTTGGAACCTTAAATCTGCTATTTTCTGTCAGTTTGAACTTTGAACGATGTGAGGGATCTAATCGTCAAGAGATGAAGCTCTCTTAATTATCACCGTTACGTTATCACAGTAAAACGAAGAAATAATTAAAAGTTTTTCGAAAGGAAATTTTATCTGTCTTGTGATTTGGAAATTTTATTCAGGTTCCAAAATATAACACTTATCAATCTGTTCCATAATGATGGCTACCGTTAGGGAATTATTAAAATTGTTCAAATTTGACTAAAATTGTATTTACAACATTTATACTATAATTTAAAATTCAATCTTGTTTGTGTTACACCAGATTCGAATTAGCTTTCTTTTGGGCATATCCTGAGTTTCGTGTGACGTCCTTCTTAGATGATGGTGATACGTTCAGTTGCCTAATTGGTCCCATTTGTCCCTTCGTCCTCAGATGATACATCGATCATGGCTTCAACTCTTGACGGTGACATTACATAGAGGAAATGTTCTGAATTTTCATTACCACCACCCGCCGTCTGTACTGAGGCTGTCTGTGAATTACTATCACTGTTACCGTTCTCTATGCCGTCAGTGTGCTTGACTCCACAATTACTGGCCTGTGGTCCATTTTGAAATTTCGCAAAGAAAACCCCCGACTCATCACAATCAAAATTCGATTCAATCTCAACCTCAGCATCACTGATGATACGCATACATCGCATCTTGACCATAGCTTGGTATCGCTTTGGCATAGTTCTCACAGACTTTGCTAAGCTTAAAAAGAACAAGCATGTAGCGTCAAGTTCACGATTCGCTCGAATTACTGATGCTACATCGTAATTGTCCAAGTTTCCATTGTGTGGGGCTAATTTACGGATTTTCGAAGGCGGACTTGAGGTTACATCTCTGACCGGTAAGCTATTACTGTTAGCAGTGTTGTTGGTTTGAGGGGCAGGTGTTGGTATCGCACGAATTTTCGCAACAATCGGAGGTTGAGGTGTAGAACCGCCACTATCCAATGGAGTAGTTGGTATTTGTGTGATGAAACCGTTGGCAACATTTTTGGCCATAATAAATGATGGTTGAATGTGTACTTTGGCTGTGGTGGTGGATGCGGGTGCAATTGTTGTTGCTGTTGCTGGTGGGAGTGGTGGCGGTGGTGGAGGTGGTATTAGTTCTCCATCCTCGGGTGTTGTTACTTTTTTTAGTACTTGAAAACCAATATCGGAGTCATTCTCGTCAGTCTCTTCGGGTTTTTGAATTGTTCTGAAAAAAATTTAAATATTTTTTAACTCAGCTCTTGGCGAATAGTTCCCCCGGTAGGTACTTACCGTCCAGGACCCTGGTGAGGCTTTAAAAACTCCATATGATCTGCATGTGCCCAAAATTGATATTTCTTTGAAGTTTTCGTTCCCACGCGAAATGATCGAAGGTATTTCGTATAACTGTCGCGGAGATTCTTCCATTTTCGTTTGGCGGCCTCTGTTAATAGATGAAGGAAAGTTTTTGCTCAATATTATTCAACAAACTGTCAAACATCAAATAACGCAAAAGAAACTCTGCCTCACCAAATGAAAAACTTAGTACCTATGTATTTACTTTTAATAATAATTAACTACCAGTTTCATGGCCCTAACAGAAGAATTCCCGTTTCAAGCTGACTGAACTAGATCTCGGCTTAAGCAAAATCTGTTGTCATTTTTGTAGACCATTAACTAAAGTGGAAACTGAATCCTACATAGGAAAATGTACGAAACGCTTATTATTTTCTCTTTGTTTGTAAGAAGACAGCTTGAGGAGAGTAGGGCCAGAAACCAGCTTTACACCATATTCAGGTTTAAGGCTCTTGTTTGGTGGAAGGCTGTAACTAAACAATATGCTGGGACCATACAAAAATTGGAGATAATGGCCAAAAATTTAATTGAAAACATTAGAACTACATCTTTGCATAGATATTATAGGTAGGTATATAACTAACTTGTAAATCTGGCGTACAGGCCAAAAAGCCATTACCTATTTATAAAGTAGAACTGTACAATGTACACTTGGAGCGAATATAAAATGAAAACAAACTGCAACAGATGAAAATGTACATCTAGTTTGAGAGCCACTGTACACAAATTTACACTCCACAACCACACACGAATCTTAATCCACAAAATCCAAAAGTCTCACATAAGATACATTTCTCTGTTACCCACCTACCACCGCCGACCGATATATGGAATAGAAACGAAAGCAAAACAAAAACAGAAAACTCGTGCCACTTCAAAACACACCACCAATAACCAAGATGATGTGACCACAAAGTCTCATCTTGTCTCAAAATTTTAATTAAAAATCTTCCCATCATAGGTATTACCTACCAACAGTTAATCCCAGCTCATCGGCGATTTGTGCCCAAGCCCTTAGCTTCTCTAAGAAGTTCTTGTAATCTGGATTCCGAGTATTGTAAACAATATCATACTTCTTTACAACCTCTATAAATTCACTAGTATTGTCTACCATTTCGAATCGCGGGCGATTCTATTGGGTCTAGTTAGAATCGCCTAAGTTTTAGTAGCTTTCGCGATTAAACAGCGAAACTTTTGCTAAGCAAAGTAGAAAAAAAAATAAACGAAATAAACTCTTTGTTCCGCTGCCACTGTACTGCTGCTGCTTTGACTGGTGCGAATGTTGCGACTGCTGCGCGTACTGACGAAATAACAAAAACACGAGAGTTAAACTCGTTTCTACCGCCAGCGGTATGAAGAACCGCCGTCACTCTTCTCAAAAAAATAAAAAATGAAAGAAAACACAAAAAACAACGACACCTCCACCAACCGCGCTCCGCGACAACAACAACAGCAGCGATGACGGTCGCGGTGGATCTCGCAGTCGCTTTAAATAAATCGATAAAAGAGATGGAAAGCGGCGATACACTACCAGCAGCAGCAGCAGTTGTAGGTACTATCCACCGACCACGACGACGACGACGACGACGACGGCAACGGCGACGACGTACCATACATCGAGCGAGCATATTCAGTTGGAGAATAAATTCAAAACGACGACGACAACAACGACGACGCAGGCGGGATACCGCCGCCGCATATTCGCGTCAGCAATCCATACAAAAAAAACGACCCAACCAACCACCATCGGCACAGCGAACCAGCCACCCTCTTCCTACTCCATCTCCACCTCCTCCACGACCTCATCCTGGTGTTGCTGATGGCAACACCACTACATCCCGTCCATGGACTTTCGTACTTCTCCAGCTTCGCTACTGTGATTCAATTCGGTGCGGTGCGCTGAGCTTGAGTATCTACTACGTACATGCGAGGGAGGGGGCGAGCGGTTAGCGGCAGGCGGGCCTCCAGAGGAGGGAAAGGATTTTTTTCTGTGCTGCTCAATCTTTGTCCTCCCCCTCTGTTGGTGGATGTTCATGCCGCTTGCTGTTGCTAGTACTGCTGATGGTGGTGGTGCTGTATTTTTTTTTTAGGCTTTTTGTCATCATTCTTATTTTTATATATATTATAAAAAAAAATGCTTCTGTCGTTGTTGTTGTTGTTGTGGTTGTTGCTATAGCGCTGGTGTGGTGCCACTGGACGGCCGTCCAGAGAAGGAGGTTTGGACAAACAAACAGCACAGAGTGTGCTACGCTACGACCGCGATAGCAGTTGTTAATTTTTTTTTTTTTTTCTATGGAAAGATACATTTGTATCTATCTATGTAGGTATCTGTGCTGTTATGTACACCTGCAACGATGTTTGGAACGGAAAAAAAAAAAAAAAAACATGAAAATCAATATGAGGCTGGTATACAGCAGCGGATAGATAGATAGACCTGACTGTAGTGGGCGGCTGAGCGGTAGAAACATTTTCACTGAATAATTAAATTTTCGTTCAGATTTTCAATCAAGTGCATAGAATATCGAAGTCTTAACTTAGATAGTGATGCATAGTCTACATCGCAGATAACTACCAAGAGCACTGGGGGTGACAATATGTAGCCCTGACACTTTGGACTTCAAAATCCTCGAACCTTCCTATTGCAAGTCTCGTTCTCTCGAACGTAACCTTAATGTGCTATGACTTTTTCTATGATTTCTCTCTTATGTAAAGCCAACCAGATAGCATCTGCCTTGAAGCTATCGAAAGCCTACCCAAAGATGATAAGCAGTAGATATAATGATGACGTGTAGTCGACACTTTGCTCTATTATTTTCATAAGATATTTTTCTGGTGAATGCGGTAGAAATCAAAGGCCTGTTTGTTTGAAGTCTAGACTTGAGTAGAGTTTGTTACTTTAGCTGTGACTCAGTAAGCAGAAAGTCCTTAGAATACCATATGGTCTTCACTGTTTAATCATCTTTTGTTAAACATATTGCTAAGGACGATCGTGTAATTGATTGGCAAGTTAATTTCATCCACCATAATCTTATAAGTCTGCTACACGGATCAGTACTTTAAGTACACCCTTACTATTTCATTCCAGTAACTCTACACCTTTAACTCATTGGCTATTAGTACTGGTAGTCACAAGAAAAGTCGTTCTCCAGAGGCAAGTGCAGCACTTTTGTTGTTATAACCAGTGATGTACTGGCAGCCTTACGTGTCATACTATGTATGTTCCCTTCCCACAGAAGCGAAATCAATAGTTTTGGATGAACTTTTACCGAAACCTTACTAAGCCGTTCCCACAAATTTTAAGTGATTCAAATGAACTTAATAAGCTGTTAGTTTTGAAGTGACTGGGAAGAAATACATATTAAAAATGAGTTCTGCAGATATTAAAAAGAAGGTTGCAGTATTTAATGGTGCAGCTTGTTGGCCATTTCGACGTAAATTTGGATATTTTTCCTGTTGCCACAGAGCTCGCTAGTCTTCTTCTCCTATAATTCAAGCATAATAAGAAAATTCTTTAAAATCTGTTGAAGTCTGAATAGTCTCCTATACCCTATCCTTCTTCAGAAGATTTCAGCAGTATGAACATTTCATTTGCACGTAAGTTTATAAAAAAGTTTAAACAATATAACTTAACTTTCTATGTTTCAAGACATTTTCTCTGCATCTTGGGAAAGTTCTAGATATGTACTATTGTTTTCCACCACCACACGGGAAATTCACTAAAAACCTGACGGAATTTGTACTCAGCTATTGCGTTCACTAGAAGGTGGCAAAGATGTCGAAAATTCGCATTTCCCAAAATTAGAATTTGGAAAACTAAGTTTTAATTTTCAAACCGAGTTTGGACCTTCAAAAACGTTAATACAAAGTAATATTTAGATCATATATAGATGCCCTTTAGTGTCGAATTTGGTATTCCCCAAGATGACGACCTTGGCCATATGTTCGGTGCTGGCGACAAAAAAATAATAAACTCTGATGCAGATGAATATAAAAACTTTCTTGAGCTGAATGTTGACAAAAGCCAAGTTAAGCTGATGTTTATTCTACGGTGGAGTACCTATAAGGACTTATTTACATTTTAAGAACTTTTTTTTTTTCGGTACATATGTATGTACATTATGTAGATCTCAACAAAAATAATATTTCAAGTGCTATAATTAAGTTGAATTCACAAGTAAAGTTTCAATAACAACAATATTGGGCAAATTTTAAGAAACACTGTTCCATACCATCCACCATCCACTTAGATTTCATACACGGTCCACTAAAATTGTCTACATTTTTTTGTCCACTTTCCTTTTGTTCTTCCGCCTCCGCGGCGAAAAAAAAAATCCCATACATACAGAGCACTTGCACTTACCCACAGTAAGTCCGACTTCGTCGGCAACTTCTTTCCATGCACGTCCCTTGGCCTCAAAGTTTTTATACTCTGGAGTGGCGACATTATAAATCGCATCGTAACGCTTGACCACATTTATGAACTCGAATGTGTTGTCCATTTTTTTTTCGTTTAATTTGGATTTAAAATCAGCGAAACACTCCTTTAACTATACAAAAACTCACGTACCCAACAGTTCAGCAGTTGGATGGAGAAAAAAAAAACGAAATGAAATTGTTTTCTCAGTTTGAACAGGAGCCACTGGTTCTGCCACCGCTGTCCGCCCGGAACTGTGTACTGCTGCGATGGTCGACGTTGTCATAGACCGCTGGCGGTACAACGCGCAACGTAGCCAAATCGATATAAGGGATGATGATGAGAGCAAAGCACGACTGTTGTGGGGGCGGTGAGGAGGAGAAAGCCGATGATGATGGTGATGGCAGATGATGTTGGTGTGATGGGTTGGTGCGACACACGAGGGAAGCGAGGGTTGAACGAACGACGACGCCCCAGGACATCGACGAGGACGACGACAACAACGACGACTACGACGACTACGACGACCAACGAGCGATACTAACTATACTCGTACCCGTGTTGTAGTTGGAAACATGACGCAGGCGGGATACCGCTTTTTTGCAGGAGCTCTCTTGGTGCGCTACCGGGGTGTAGAGGGTGAACAAGAGCACAGGGTTTTCATGGAATGGATTGGGGCGGTTTGATATTGTTGTATCATTTGAGTGTTGAGTTTTTTTTTTCTGCTCTGAAGGCCTAGAATTTGGGGGTTGTCAGGACGGTAGGGAGGTAGGGAGGTAGGTTTTTCATTACAGTTACATTTTTTTATACCTATATATTTTTACTCAAATAAATATGTATGAAAGTTTTAATTGATGGAGTATAGGAAATGGTATGTCACACGGCTCTAAAGGTTGACATACGATTTGTTGCTTTTAACGATCTCGACTATTGGATTTGAATATTCCGGTTTCATTGCGTAGGTGGTGTAGTAACCTATTCTAAAATTTCTAGATATAAGATGTAAGACGTTGAAGGAAAATCGTTGGGTTGTGTTGTTAAATAACTGCCAACTTAGAGCACCAAATCGATCGATTGTGCTCGCAGTAGATAAAAGTTGAGCCGGGAATCAATAACGAATAAATATCTGACCAAAAACCACCCAGTACAAATGAAAATATCGGGAGTTTTTCAGTTCAATACCTTGTCGATCATCCAACTGGGGAAGAAGTAGCTGGCTGGGGTACCTTTTTTCCTTTACAGAGTTCAGGTTACAGACAAATCAAAATACTTCCTCGTCCCCTCGTGCAGTTTCTTTGAAAGTTGGCTTGATACAATTCTGAATAGATACCGATAATAAGATGAACCAGTAAGAGCTTGACGGGGTTCTTTCTGAGTTATGTTAGTTACTAACTTTTCATCCGCTTCGAGATATCCACGGTACTCATGATCATAGTAAGTTTGAGTCACAAGCTCCCAAATTTATGAGAATTGCCAGCTTTCGACTGGGACTTACAATTCTAAAAATAAAATAAATATTAGGGCGTAAGCACCCCATAGAGTGCCAAGGCCTAGCTTCTCACAACTGTTGTGCTGTTGTGCGTGGTATACATTTCTGCATGTACAGAAGGGACCTACAATTTTATGCCATATCCGTAGGGCAGAGGGGTTTTGAGAAGCTTTCTCATGACACAAATCTCTTGAATGTTTGTCAGACACCATGGGACCGTGAAAAAACTTTTGATGGTATTTTTCGGGACTCGAACTTGGAACCCCTTGCGCAGCAGTCCCACGCACTAACCACTGAGCCACGGCACCCACACATCTTACAATACTTACTTACAATTCTATGTCCTTTTAACGGTTGCCTGGTGGCGAGTATGTATTATTATATATATGTATACTAGCTGACCCGGCAAACGTTGTTTTGCCATGTAAATAATTTCTAGAGAATTTCTAGTGAAAAATAACTAACTTATTGGAAGTGTATAAGGATGTGGAGCGCTGTGAACGATGAGGGAATATAAAAATATCAAAACACCAAACATTAATTTTTTCAATGTATTAAAAGTAATAATTATTTATATCATTAATTCATTACATAATATTAATCTGTTAATGCTACAGACAAAAAAAAAAAAAAAACAAAACTAAACTCTTTCATTAATCCAGGCAAGTACCTAGTTCCAAGAGAAAGAGGTTATCCCCGCCATCGTACATAGTGTCAGCTCAATAAACCTATGCCTGGTTAAGTGCACTCCAGGGTTCGGGCTTCAATAATAAAATTTAGCAGTAGATTCTTACAAAAAGTGCAGCAGATCTGTATTTTCCGAAGCAGATTTGTTTTTGTTGCAAAAAATACAACAATAATGGGGTTTAGATTTATACACATATATTTTTTACGATAAAATAAGGTTAAAACAAAGTAAATTTAATCACAAATCTTTGCACGAAACTATTTTTTTTATAAAATGTTTAATAACTGATTAATTTTCACTTAAATTCAGTTCTTAAATGAAATTTTCCATCAATTTTCGTTTTTTCTAGATTGTGTTACGTTTTTCATCTAGAAAACATCAAATTTTCAACCGGTTTCACATTCAAAAATCGCAGTAGATTTCAAGTCAAGCGCAGTGGCGCAGCAGATTTTAAATATTTTTCAAAATCGCAGTAGATCTACTGCAATTGCAGCAAAGTCCGAACACTGAATGTTATCGAGCGGGTTGAAAAATGATAAAATTATGAAAATGACTATTAAAAAGCAAGGGTTGGTGAAAGAAAAGTGAAAATTTAGGGTTGTATGTATTTTTTAATGCCACATAATAAAAAAATTAAAAAAAAAAAAGGTGGACACCCCTTATCATTTAGAGGTTTGAAAAATAGATAGTAGCCGATTCTCAGACTTACTGAATATGCATACAAAATTTCATAAGAATCGGTCAAGCCGTTTCGGAGGAGTATGGGAACGAACATTGTGACACGAGATTTTTATATATTAGATTATTCTTATTATAATAATCCCAGTGATTTTTTGGACTGAAAGACGCTTCCGTTATCATTTATTCTGAAGGAGTGGTTAACTCGCAATGTTTCGCAGTATATTTTGGTTTGGGCGGCAGTTTTAGAAAGTACAGAATTGCTTAACAAATAAGCGACACTACTCTTCGTGTACAAGCATTTCATTTCCATAAATTGTTAGAACCATTATTTTTACCAATGTCCCCGTTCTTGAAAAAAATTTTAAAGGATAGTAGTACAGATACATTATACAGATTATACGCGTTAGCTAACTTTAATTTAAATATTTACAAGATGGATTCTCGCATTGATAGTCATTTCAACTTTTCAGATCGAAGATGTTAGCATTCGAGGAAGCAATAAAAAAAATTGATAATGAAATATCAATCCGGAAGGAGGACAGGCAGTCCTACTCAAAGGATTTCGATATAATCCGCAAACATATATTTGACATAATGGGAAGGCAAAACAGCGATTTCCAGAGTATTTACAATGGACCTTCCTTGTTCGGTAAGTATTAGCCTTAAACAAGTTTTATTCATCTTAAACTAGTAACGTGCCTGTGGTGTAAGTAAATTAAATCCATTTGCACACGCATATTTACTCCTGAGCTTACAAATAGGAAGACAGTAGATTAAGCCTTGATTTCTATACTTATTCATAGTTTCTCAATTTGTCTTATTTAACTTATCATTTAACAGGAAGCTATTTGGAGAATATTAAAATCGATAAACCAGACGAGTTTGACGTTCATTTTATCTTAAATCTACCCCACAATGATAAACTGATTGTAAGGCCCGATTCCTCACGTCCAGGATTTGTTAATTTGGACCTAACCGAAGTGCTACGGCATTCTGGAAATGGATCATTTTATAGAACTTTTGTTCGTCTTGTGGATAATAAGAACTTTTTGGATCGTAAAAAACTTCAAGATTGGATAGAAGAAATTTTGGATGGAGCACTACAACGTTTTGGCTCCACAGTTCACAATGGAAGTCGCCAGTACAAATTAACTTACTCCAAGTGTGCAACTGCACATACTGTAAAGGCATCTTCTAATTCTCGTAAAATGTCTATCGACTTTGTGCCGGCTTTTCTATTTACCAAAAATGAAGCCAAACTTTTGGGAATAGAAATTCAACCGTGGGTTAAGAAAGAACATCAAATATGGTTCGCCGTACCCAAACCGACTGTGGTTGATGGACCCAACAGGCACTTAACGTTCAGTTTTTGCGCTCCGCAAGTTGAAAAGCATTTACTTGTCGATAAATATAATTTGAAACCATCATTGAGGCTTTTTAAAAGTTTAAGAGACAAAATGGGAGATGATGCGCGTAAAATTAAGAGCTATTTCATTAAAAACATTTATCTTCTTGAAAACGATAAGCAGGGGGATGCATTTTGGAGACAACCGATTGGAAAGATTTTGTTACATGTAAGTAAAACTAAATTGATTTGTTTTAGGAATCGTTTATTTTGCAGTATGTAGTACCCAATCCATATCGATCCGTTCTAGAAAGGTAACTTTGCCAGCCAGCTTTTTTTTCGCTGACAGGATGTTGGTGATGGTGGTCTGGTAAAAGAGTTCGCTTTGAGTGCACCGCCAACATGAGGTCAGTCAATTTCATACGGCCCTTGCTGTGGGCCAATTAACAATTATAAATTTAACTGTTTTAACAATTCAGCCCGAAGAAATTTCTTGCACTAAGATTCGTACAATGTCGAGTCGAGTCAACCCTACCTATTTAAACTCGATTTGTTTTTTTTAGTCCGGTTGAACCTGGTTTCAACAATGCATAAAAACCTAGTTTATACATACCTCTGATATGTCACAGCTAAAAAAGAAACGGAACCTTTTTTTGACAATTCAGGCTCTGCTCTGAATGATAAAAGAAAAATATCATTTTTTTTTTTTTTTTAACTTATGTCAATTTACTTAAAACACATTTTTAAAAATTTTCGTTTTATTTATACATACATATACTCGTATTTCTTTTCAGATGCTGGATGAGCTCATTGATTGTTTAAAAAAGAAAAACATTCCTTTTTACTGGGCCAAAAACCAGAATCTTCTCGGTTCGGCTCACTACAATGAAATCAAAACCATGTTAGATTTATTCGAACATGTAAAAAATAAGCTTGAGAGAATGTCAATGGGAGGTTATGTTGACTATCGTCAAATCAGATCATTGTTCGGTAAGTCTTTTTTGTTTTTTTAAAGCAGAATAAAAATTAAATCAGCTTTTAGCATATGTATTTTGAATGAACCGAACATTTACCTTAATTTTTATTTTTTCGTTTCTTTCCAGATGATTCCTCGGACACCGTTAATGCCCTAAAGGCTTAAATATCAGCTTGTTCTTACTGAAAAAAAAATGAAATAAATCTTTTCTACACTTTTGTTTAATAAATTGTATCGACAATTATGAATTATATAATAAAAAACCTTTCATTTGATAAATTTGTTACTTGTATATTCTTTATCCATGCAGGAAAAAAATCATGCAGACATCAATCACGGTTAATTCAAGTACAAAAGTATTTATAATTGCACTGCAGCCACAAACCAATCACATAACCCCAACCATAATTGCATAAAGCGCGCTATAGCTAATGTAATAATCGAACAAAAATTCTGCTAGCGCGCAAAGGAGGCAAAAGTGAACGAAACTGACAAAAAGTCATTAGGTCCGTTCGCGTACCCTGCTAAAACAGCGAATTTTTACGAAAAGCTGTTCGGGTACGGAGAATTTTCGTAGTTTTTCGCAGAACTGAGCGCTCACGAGAGAGTAAAAAATTTCCCCATGCTACGAGTTTCTGTGAACTGGTTTATGAAAACTGTCAAAGCTGTCAAACCAGTTTATTTTCAACTTTATCTTGTTCAACCCGTTCGTTTACTTTTTCGTAATTTTAGCTCTCTCTGAGAGAATTTTAATAATTTTTCATAATCTACGAATTTTAGTGCAAAAAGTACGCGAACGGACCTATTATGGGTGCAGTATAAAAATTGTGTTTATTCGCATGACTATATTCTAGTCACTACGTAGTGAAGTCATATTTGGTCGATCTGATTGGTTGAGAGCCTGCAAATGCACTGCAAATCTAGTGAACTTTTTGTGAGGTAGCGACTGGATTATTAGTGAAAAATTTTCGACTAACATGTTAGTGAATTTGAGAAATGTCATAAAGGAGTTGCTTCGGCTGGCAATTATTTGGGAAATGGCTGTACTTTAGAGTTTTTTGTGATAATTCTGCTGTTTGAATAGAAATAGAGTTTCATCAAAATATGAATTGTTTTTTTGGAGGAATAAAATAAAAAGAATCAACTAAAGATAAAACCGAAGATATTTAACGCGTAAATATTTAAATTTTTATTAAGTTAAAATGGAATGAAATTCGGTTAAAGGAATAATTATTTTAACTTGATTGGGATACCGTGTGCAACACATCTTCATACCATACAAAGTGCGTGCATTATTGACTCTGAAAATCGTTTATTAGAATTATAACTTGGTCTAAAATGTTTACTATATTAGCACATATTTATGTGCATGTAAACTCACTTAAAAAAATTGAATCTTATCTATAGTCCATTTTTATACTTTTTGTGTCCTTTTTCATTCCTAACAATACTGTAAAAAAAACTCAATTCACAAAGAAATCCTCAGTGAAACTACGTAGTGTACATCCAATTATTACTAGGAAATGTCAACTGCATATGCAGTGAGTTTGAGCGTTCAGAATTCTAGACTTCACTAACATGTTTGTGACTAAAATCCTGAACACACCCAATAAAGAACGAACGAAACAAAAATACATATTGGAATTGAGAACAAAAAGGACATTGAAATCGATATGACTATGTAGTCGGAATCGACTGTCGTATTCGAGTTTTAAGAATATGGGTGATTGATAATCATGTGATGATTTCTCTTCAAAAAAATTCATTGAAAATGATCAGAATAATAAAAGCGGATTTAAAGAAAAGTTTTAATTATAATTAAGAATTTAAGAATTGTTTTTTGTAATTCAAAATTGTAGAACTAACAATTGATTAGCTTTATTTTGATAAGTACCAATTAAAGCAAATATTGTTTGCTTAATCGTCTTTAAATTTGAAATCAAAACGTTGAATAATGCATTTCAATGTTAGCTATAACTCGCCCGAATCTTAATTATTATAGAAATTTATTAATATTGCACTACTCCGTTGCAATCTTTTCTTACGTTAAATATGTGCGGGAGTAACGAATTCTTGATAATAAAATTGTTTACCTTCCGAACACATCGCAATGACACATACACACGTTCCCCTCCCCATTTGGTAATGCATAGCACAAGCTACGGGATTGTTTCGGGGGTTCACCAATTTTCTCAGAATTCAACGGTCGACGTCAATATTAGCGAAGCAAGCTCGTTATTTTTAAATTGTTCATCTTGTTGTGTAGTAGTATTCTATTCACTCGATTGTTTTGATACCTACCTAGTATTTTTATTGCTATTACTGCCTGTTGTGTTCTGTAGAGTGTCGCTAAAGTTCTCAATCTGTGAAGTTGTGATTTGAATTCCGTTTATTGAAAGAGGTATGTATGTTTTGCTTTTTATTTGATAATTATTGCACCATTTGCATAGATTTTTTTTTATTATTTCATTAAATTCGAATATGAATGCATTTACATATGTACATATATATGTTCATACGTATGCAAATAGTGAATTATACTTCGATGAGGTTTGAAATTATGGAAATTGTCATACATATTTAGAAGCACAATGGTAGCAATGGTGGCACGTGCGTTTGTGATTTGCAAGGTTTTGCTGATAAATTTTGTTTTCTTATAAACCTTTTTTTAGCACCGGCAAATCTTCTTTCTTTTGTTTGCATATACAGTGTGTCAAGAAAGTATTTTTACGAGAAAAAATCGTATTGCATACAATCCTTCTAATATTCAAATTAACATTTTTTTTATATGTCTGTTTAAATTAATATTTACGTGACCTGATAATACAAAAGCTTAGGTATCTACATACCTGTTCGCTATAAAAAAAAGAGAAAATAATTGCAGTGTCAAGATAATATTTTTTACATAAGTCGCGTACTTTTTGCACTAAAATTCGTAGATTATCAAATTTCGAAGAGAGGGGGTAAGATTCTCTCAGAGAGAGCTAAAACTACGAAAAAGTAAACGAACGGGTTGAACAAGAAAATGTAGAAAATACACTGGTTTGACAGCTCACAGCCCACAGAAATTTCTTGCACTAAAATTCGTAGCATGGGGAAATTTCTTACTCTCTCGTGGGCGCTCTCTTCTGTGAAAAACTACGA
Source organism: Chalcosyrphus nemorum (assembly GCA_949716465.1). NCBI lineage: Eukaryota > Metazoa > Arthropoda > Insecta > Diptera > Syrphidae > Chalcosyrphus > Chalcosyrphus nemorum. The sequence continues at coordinate 84,708,084 of OX454332.1, forward strand.
AAATTCTCCGTACGCAACAGCTTTTCGTAAAAATTCGTTAAAATTCGCTGTTTTAGGAGGGTACGCGAACGCACCTATAATTAATTAGATATAGAGCAAAGTGACCGAATTTGACCGAAAACTGAACGAATCAAAGCCAAAAGCTATAATGGTCCCTCAGTACTAATCCTGTGAAAGGTTCATACGAAACCATTCGATTATTTTAATAGTTCAACCTTTAACCATAATTTCATTAAGCCCCAACCATAATTGCATTAAGGGTGAGATAGCTAATGTGTCATAATCGAACGAAAAGTCTGCTGGCGCGCCGTCAAAATCCGAGCGCACCCATAACTACATTAAGGGAACGTTACCGTGTGTCATATTTTCTTACACAATGTAGCCATCCATACGGAATGTGCGAATGAAACCGCTCTCTACGTATGGAGACAGAAGTAAATGGAAATCGACGAAACTGAGGGAAAGTCATTATGGGTGCAGTATACAGATCATAAGTACTCCATGACTGCGTAGGGGCGCGTCCAGAGCCTTAATTAAATTATGGTTAACCCTTTAAGCCTGCGATAGCTAATGTCATAGTCGAACGAAAATTCATCTAGCGCGCTGTCAAAATGGCTGTGCGAAGCTTTATTTACTTGATGTTCTATGTAAGAAATTTTCTTTTCGTTTCAGTACAAAATGAATAGATTTGAAAACTGCATCTCTGCTATTGACAGCGAAATCTCTATACAAAGGGAAGATAGACAAATTTACACGGAAGATTTTAATAGAATTCGTAACTACCTCTTACAAAAAATGCAACAAGAAAATGACGTATTTAAAAAGATTTATGGTGGGCCCAGCTTATTTGGTAAGTGCATGATGCATGATTCTGTCTTATGAAAGATAATTTTCTTCCTAATGGTTATACGTTTACCCTATACAAACGTATAACCATTATAAATATGTATAAGTTTGATACATATTTTTTAAGACAGGGAAATATTGAATGTAGACCCCATAATATATATATAAATATATATACATACATAAATGATGAGCATCAGTAGCCAAATCAATTGAGTCATGTCCGTCCGTCAGTATGCCACTAGTTTTTAAGCCGTAAATTTTAAGCTAAGTTGATGGAATTTTGTATACGAGGTTCTTGTAAAAGTAAGCAATACAAGTGTACAAATTTTTAGAATCCTCTAAACTTTTCGAAATATCACCTTTTTCAGTGTTTTTATATGAGATTCTAAAAACTTACTTAAGCAAATATGTAGATATTCACGTACTCTACAAATCTCCCATACATTGTATATCGCCACGCCTACATTTTATTTGTTCAAAAATCTTCTAAATCCGCCCACTTTTTGAAAAAATTCGAGTTTTTCAAGCAATTATATTGGCGGAAACAGGACCTATAAAAGGGATAGGGTATTACACGATCCGCTCCATATGCATGCATAGTCCATATCTTTTAATCATTTAAATCTAAATTAAGCCTGATAACCTTTTAATTATCTTTTAAAGGTATACTGCTAAAGTTTACACTTAAAGCATACCATATTTAATATTTTTTTATCCATTTGTAGGTAGCTTTTATCACAATGATCGAATCGGCATACCTGATGAGTTTGACGTACATTTTCTACTTAATCTACCTTTTTACAAGCACATTAAAGTTAAACGTGACAATCAACGGCCAGGATTTGTGAAGCTATGTCTATCTAAAGTTTTGTCCCTCATGCTAGATGATCCAAATTTGCATTACGTATACGACGTACTTATTGATTTTGTTGATGAACGGGAATATCTCTGCCGAAGTTTGATCCAAAATTGGTTGGAGGAAATCATAATTGATGTACTATATGAATACGGCAATAGAGTAAGAAGTTGCACTGGCGAAGTTTATGAATTGATTTACTTGAAGAGAGGCACTGCTCATACGATTAAAGCAATATCTGATAGTCGAAAAATATCCATTGATTTTGTACCTGCATTTAAATTTGATGCCCGAAATTATTGGTTTGCTGATATCGATTTTCCCGAAAATGTACGAGAACCGCTATGGTTTGCGGTACCAAAACCGACTGTGGGTCCTAAGCACGGTCGCCGTTTGACATTCAGTATTTGTGTACCACAAATGGAAAATGATTTACTTATCAACAAATATAACCTTAAAGTTTCCTTGCGACTTTTCAAGAGTTTACGCGACAAAATGCATGTTTTCAAACTTAAGACTTACTTCATTAGAAGTTTATACTTTCATGAGTGCGATGCACAGACATTGAAATTTTGGATGCAACCAGCAGGTGCAATATTAATGCATGTAAGATATTTATGATTTGAATTTGTTAGCTTATACTAATATTTATAGCTAATATTTTATAGATGATAGCAAAGCTTTTGGATTATTTGGATGATGAATGCTTACCTTTTTACTGGTGCCCTGATATGAATTTATTTGATAATCTTAGCGATGATCAAATTTCCGATTTGAGCGAGAAATTTGAAGAAATACATTCAAAGCTATCGTCGTACTATCACCAACCACAAATTAATTATACAACTGTGAGGTCCTTATTTATCAGCGATGAATGTAAGTATGCAAACAGGTGTAAGTATATACATAATGCTAGCAAAAATCGACTCAGAAAATCGGTCTAGTATTAGTAAGTTTCCACAGGAAAAAAATTTCCGTATGCAAACAGCTTTTTGAAAAAATCGCTGTTTTAAAAGAGTATGCAAAAGGACATATTAGGTCTGTTCCCACACTTTCTGGTTCTGGACTAAAATTTGCAGCTTGCGAAATTTTCTAAGAGTGGGATTAAAATTCTCATAGACAAATCTCCAAAAAAGTACGGGAACGGGTTGAACAAATAAAAAACAGCCCACTTTTTAGACGTTTTTTTTTTTTATTGTTTTATTTCCAATTATTTTGCTACCCAGCAACAAGGCAACCATTTGACAGAACTTATATTTTTACCCAAAGAAATTTCTTGGACTAAAATTCGCAGCATGTGGAAATTTCTTAGTTCTCTCATAAGCTCTCTCTTTCGTGAAAAACTACGAAACTTTTACGTACGGGAACAGGAATTCATTACTTTACGTAATATTTCGTAAATTTTCGTAGTTTTAGTCAGTACGGGAACAGATCTTTTCTATAGGCGAAGAATTGACTCATGACCATAAGACTTAGATGTCAATAGTCTGGTAACCTTTAAGGTAAATGCATCTATGGCGAATTACCATGGTAGATACCAAATGGAATAAACTTTACTATTGCAAAATGTTTCTAATATGTTCAAAACTAAAAGAAATAATTGTGCTACATTAATGCATTTGTTAATGCATTTTTCTTCTATCTTTTTCAGATACTTTCAACAAGCCTTTAAAAAAGGAATACGCTTAGATTGATTATGAAGGCCGTATGGATACCTCTTATTTCTGAGATATCTCTGAATTTTAAAACATGTACATTTGTAATTAAACTAATAATTTTATGTTTAATAAAGATAATTTTATAAATATGCATTGAATTTATTCAGAATTTATTAAAATATTCTATATAAAAATGATTTTTATATTAAAGAAATAATTGTGGTCGAATATTTCGCAAGACCAAACACACCCCTGAACTCGAATACAACAGAGTCGTATCTTTTCAAAAGTATTGGCTCAAATGAAAACCGATCCAAATTTGTCCTTACTGTACAATAAATTCAATGGTTTTGTTAATAAAAACCAATACCTTTGTCGCAATAGAATTAAACACTGGCTGGGTCCCAAAAAGGGACGTTTAGGGGACATTTAGTATTTGTGTTCCGCAAGCCGAGAAACATTTACTTACGAACAAGTACAATTTGAAAAATTTCTTAAAGACTCTTGAAGAGCTTACGGTATAAAGTAGAAGGATATCCTTTGAAGTCCTACTTCATCAGAAGTCTTTATCTTGAAGAAAATGATATCCAGAGCGATGACTTTTGGAAGCTAGTAGCTACCGCCAGGAGAACTTTTAGTCAATGTAAGTAATGAGAATTTATGATAACTAGCTTTTAGCGTTGAATTTATTCCATTTCAGATGATCGACAGGGTTGTGGATAGTTTGAATGTTTAACTGGTGTCCAAAGTTGAACTTAATGGGTGGTCTGACACAGCTTCAAATTGATGAAATCAAAATTTGGTTTAAGAGAGTAAAAGATATCTTAGATTTATGTCGTGACCAGCCATTGGTTGATAAACGGCAATTGAAGCGTCTATTTGGTGCGAAATTGGTTACAATGTGTAAGAAACTTCTTTACATGTTTGTTTTTCTTCTTCTTTCAGGCACCACGTCAAAGGCTTTAAACAAGGAATACGCGTAGATTGTGTTTAAAAGTTGTATTATCTTTTATCCTTTCCTTGTATTTTCATTATTAATGAATCGACATATTAATGCATTACGTTATCTACTTACTTTACCTGAGAATAAAATTTAAAGAACTATCTACAAAAATCATTAAAAATTAGTTTTCAAATTGCAGATAGCGACACTTTGCAGTAAAGCCAGTTAGAGAAGGAGAATACCTGTTACATACTTTATATTCAGAACTGTCAAACTTTTTTGCATAGTTTGGGCATCGCAGCTTTTTACTTAAACCTATAAGTATAAGCACAGGGAAGGTATTGCATTCGTGGAAAAACTCGAACTGGAGATAACAATCAACTGTAACGATGTCTGTCACTGTCACGACGTCTGCCAAAGGATCGATTTGCTTCAAACTTCATAACAGTGGCTGAGTTCCAAAACGTAAAAAAAATTCGCATCGTGAATGCATCACTGCCTTTGTGATGCGTTGCTACGAAGTTTTCATATTGCGATGCTTCACGATGCTTTACAATCTTTGACGTTTTGGAACGGCTTGTGCAAATTGTGGATAGCGAATTGCTTTAGTTTGCGCAGCGGTTTCTTTCATGATGCATTTTAGAACGCGATACATCGCATCACTGCTATATATTGGCGATTTGGAACGCTTGACGTTGCAGTACTGCGGGGTTACTGTGATTTGGAACTCAGCCAGTCACATACTCCCTAAGGGGAAATGACGTGTCAAGTTTTTGGCTAATAATACTTATAACGGTACATTTCTTATTAACTGGCTTTAGATATATGGCTGGATTCCAAAAACGTCACTGTAATTTCAAGAGTTGCAGACATGAAACAGTGATGCGATGCATTGTGAATGAATCACATGCGCAAACAAAAGCAAATAGCGCATCATGAACTGATGTGATGCAAATGTATTTTTAATTTAAGTTTTTTATTCTACGAAAATGGAAGCGTTGTTTTGAATTATTTATTTAAATACTCCATGGATTTTGGCTAAAATTAAAGTATAAACTAAATTAAATGAGTGCTTAAATATGACATATATGACAGCTTATTAAACATTAAGAAATAATAAAATCTTCAAAACCGCAGAAAATTTTATGGAGATAATACAAACTTTGGGAAATAAATAGACGTATACGCAACATTATTGACTGGAAAATTATATAAGCCGAAAACTTGTATAAAAAATCGAGAGAATGAAATGTTAACTTACTTAAATCATTGATTGTCAGCCTTGGCAATCGGAGGGCAGGGTACTATGTATGTACTTCCTCTGTAGAACATCACATTGAACTAGTCCTTGCATAGACCTCTTCACCTAAACTAACCTACAATAAATGGCAGCAACCTTGTTTCCTGACATAGCTACAGAAATATCGAAGATGTATGTTTTGCACATTAATGTATGTGACACAATTCAAAAATTTAAGTTTTTCAAAATCATTTCATTTCCATTTTTTCGAATATACTTTTATCTAGTTTCAAAAGCTTAGTATGACGGAAGAACTACCTGCACGGCTAAGAATTAATGTAAGTTTTTGCACTTTTGATAAATATATTGGGCTAAAGTTTGAGGACCCTTTTTTTGTTGCTTGTTCAATTATTGCATTTTTTGAGTTGTGTCACTCTTGTAAGACAGTTCATTCTATGATAATTTTTTACAGAAAAGTTTATTGGAATACAAGTAAAAGAAAAAACAGCTCTGGTTTTTATTCCTGCACAATCCGAAGTCAGCTATCAACCTCAACTTCCTGGTGAAATTTCAAATAGCAACTTCTCTATACATCCGATCGCGTACCTTGCCAAAACAAGGAATTTTTAGAAATTTTCCGAATTTTTACGAAAAACTGTTTGCGTACGAAGAATTTTCGTAGTTGTTCATAGAAGAGAAGAGAGTAAGAATTTTCCCCATGATCCGAATTTTAGTGCAAGAAATTTATTTGGGCTGGTTTGTGAAAACTGTTAAATAAATGAATTTTAAAAATTCTCTTGTTCAAACAGTTTGAGCACTTTTTCGTAATTTTACGAGTAGTTATTTCGGAGTGAATTTTACCACACCTCTTTGAAATTTTAAAATATACAAATTTTAAAATTTTAGTGCAAGAAAGACGCAAACGAATAAACCTAATGACACCAGATATTATCCGAAGGTTGGAAGCAACCTCAACCGCTGGTTCGACGCACTGAATTATCATCTTTTTCCTCCTGAATTCTAAGTAAATGAACCCACCCGCACTAATCTGTAGGCGACGACAGAATAAGTTTTTTTTTTTCTTACTCCTAATTTGTTCAACAGACTGTGCTTAAAACATATTTTCTTTACCTATTTGTATTAGTTTAAGTTTGGTCGCTCAGTCGCATGAATTACCCGAAATGTCTCCACAAATGTAATAAGTTTTGTATTAAGTAGCAGTGAATAAAGACTCGTTAATTGAAGTAGAAACCGCTTCGTCTTTTTTTACTTCTACAAATCTAAGCTCAAAATTATTGGAATAATACTGAGCAGGTTGATCTGATCTGATCTGATCTAAGACGAACGATAGAGTAAACGATAGAAGTAGTAAAATTTTTCCAGAGAAATAAAAACACCACCACTTGATACCTGCAAAATGCTAATACACTCTGCTTAAAACTAGTTAACTCATTGTTATATTTATTTGTGCTCTTTGTCGATTTTTAAAAACAAAACTAACTCACCCTATGCAACTACAGTTGATTTACATAAATTTCAATAACAATACTGTTTAATGTCTTTCTTTGAGCAATTTTTTTGCTGCAAAAACACGTTATTGTTTGGCAAGGCTATTGTGTTGTTCACTCTTATTATGTTGTTTTCGAAACTTTAAATTTGTTTATGCATTTTTTTAGTTTTTTTAGAATTTTTCTTCTCTTGATTCTTCAGTCGTTATAGCAAAATGCTTTTTAGTATTCACAAATTACATAGCCCGTGCACGTCCCACCTGCCAATATCAAGCTGCATTGTATTTTTAAAAAGGAAAACACAACATAAATAATGATATCGATTTTAATATCGATTAAGATCAGTTACCAAATCAACTAAGGTAAAGTTATCTTATCATCTCATACGATAAAGACAACAAAGTTGATAAGCACAAAAACGGTTAAAGTTCCTGCTGATTTCTTCAGTTGGATTCAGTTCAACATGGGATCAGAAGCGACCATTTCGGTGTTTTCGCTACTAATCGCGATCTTTTTTTCGCAATCCGTCACTGGTGTAGAATATCGCTTATCAAGTGATGTGTTTCCCTTGAATTATAACATAACAATAAGACCATATTTTCTGGCTGAGGATGGAGACAAACGCTTCACTTTCTATGGTGAAACCTCAATCATCATTAATACTAGGAACTCGAGTATTCGCGAATTTGCAGTGCACGCCGACTATCTGGATTTTATCGAAGTGAATATGCGATCAGTGACTGGAAAGGAAATTGTATTCACGACTGAATATGAGGCAGTTACAGACAAACTTATTTTCCACCTGACAGAAGATATAGATCCATTTGTGAATCATACATTGAATTTCAAGTACACAGGACGGATTTCGAATGGTTACGATGGACTCTATAGAATCAGTTATATTGATGTTGAGGAGAAAGAAAAGTGAGATTGTTATAATTTTTTTTGTTAAGACCTAACGATATATTGTTCACCCACAGATGGATGGTAGCAACACAATTGCAACGCATAGATGCTAGAAAAGTATTCCCATGTTTCGACGAACCCGGCTTCAAGGCATACTTTAATATGCACATTAGTCGCCCAAGGGAGTACAATTCTTTTAGCAACACAATTTTACTGAAGACCACTATTGACGAGTAAGAGGCTTCTTTTAAACCTATCTACACTACTATTTGTATAATTTCTCCATAGAACCGAGACTGATCGTTATGTGGATCACTTTGACACAACTCCCTACATGTCAACATATTTGGTGGCAATTGTTGTTTCTGAATTTATTCCCCGTACTCGGAATAATTTGTCTATAATTGCTCGACCAGAATATTATAATAAAACTGAATTAAGTTTCATTATTTCAACTCAAATTTTAAGTGCCTATAATCAACTTTTTGGCATTCCATATGCAACGTTAGGAAATCCTATTTTGCAAAAAGCCTCCTTGTCTAAATTTATACACAATGGAATGGAGAATTGGGGCCTTATGATCTACAAGTATGATATTTGTCAATTCTTCAAAATCATGAAAAACAAAAGTTCCATTACCTTACAGAGACGAAGTACTTATTTACGAAGAAGGCAATACTGATATAAGTGGACTACAGTATACGACGACAATCATATCTCATGAAACATCGCACAATTGGTTTGGGAACTCAATAACTTTCGAATGGTGGGGTTACTTTTGGCTAAATGAAGGCTTTGCAAGGTATTATCAGTACTTTGCCACTCATAAGGTAACAATAGAGTCGTTTAAATCTGTCAAGTGATGCTAATACTGAACTCTTTTTTAGATTTTTCCACAATATGAACTGGATAAACAGTTTGTTGTTGATCAATTGCAATATATACTCAACAATGATGCAGTCAATTCCACTCAACCGTTAAGTGAACCAAATGTTGCATCGCCTTCAGAGTTGGCTAGAAAGTTTAGTAGCATAACATATGTTAAGGGTGCTTCTGTGATACGAATGATAAGTAATGCTATGTCAGAGACTAATTTTGAAAAGGCGATAAGAGCGTACATCAAAAACAAGTGAGTATCTGCAAAGTTTGAGTCGTTTTGTTAAGCTTAATAGTAAGGTTTTATAATCAGTATACCACATTCGAGTGGAAAAAATAAACCATTTTTGTTTTCTGATGGCATAACATGTTATTTCCCTCTCTTCGCTTCATGATTACGCATGACAGCGTTCAGAGCCTTAATATAATTATGGTTGGCGCTTGACTTTCATTTGCCCAAAATGAACCGCGATTGTTTATTGGTTGTTGTATGTTTTCATTCCTGCAAGGTCTATACCATGAGCTTGCTCTTTGTGATCCAAAAATCCTTAATAGCTTGTTCGAAGTATAGTTTTCTGCAGACAGAGACTTGCTTGTTAAGCGATAAGTCAGTTGCTTCTACGGCGAAACTTCTAACAAGGAGACCAAATACTTTTTAAAATCTGCTTTCAGATCTCTTGTTTCTAGACTCTAGTTTTCAGCTACACCAGATTCAAGAGGTAGCCATTATTTTTAACGAATTACCACGCTCCAGCTTTAATTTAACAATGAAATTGTCTCATAATAACACATTTTAATAAACCCTTTCTTTTTCAGTCTCAACAGATCTGTTAATCCATCGCATCTGTTGCAATACCTTACATTGTATTGGCCCTCATCACCAAGAGTGGATGTGGAAGAATTCTTCTATGACTGGACAGAACAAGTTGGTTTTCCATTATTAACAGTCACCCTGGCCGATAATGGTCTGAGTGTCAAAGTGGAACAAAAAAGATACCTTGCGAAACCTGGTGATGGAAGTGACCCAAACCTTCGATATACTATACCGTTAACTTACACCACAAATACACAAAGAGATTTTAACAACACCTACCCAATTAAATACTTCAACAAGGATCAAGTTGAAATTGGTTTTGAATTTACGGAACCAGTCCAATGGGTCATGTTTAACTTACAACAAACCAGCTTCTATAGAGTTATGTATGACATAGGCCTTTGGAACAACCTACAGGACGCCCTCTATGAGGATAACTGGTCTGGAATACATGAGATAAATCGGGCTCAATTTATTGACGACTTACTAGTCTTTGCAAATGATGGACTTATGGAATTTGACGTAGTATTTAAATTGCTTGAGTATTTAGAGACTGAAACTCACTACATACCCTGGTTGAGTGCCTTCGATGGGTTTTCATCTATTAGCACCTACTTTACTCTTCAAGAGCATATAGACTTCGGGAAATATATTTTAGCGATGACCAACAAGGTTTTCAAGAAGGTTCAATTAGACATTGTTGGAAATGGCACAAAGACTGCGCTAGATATTTACAACTGGAAGCAAGTTATGAAATTTAATTGTAAATATGGACGAAGCGCTTGCATTTTAGATGTACAGAAGACCCTTCACCTATATTTAAACAATGTAACAATAATACCAGTTGATATCCGTTCAACTGTATACTGTAATGGTTTAAGAGATGGTTCTGAACAAAGTTTTGACCAACTTTACATGAAATTCAAGTCCGAAAAAGTACTTCGAGAGAAGCTAAGACAAAGAAACGGGCTCGGTTGTGTCCGGAACTTGAAGAACATGGAGAAATACTTTAATTTAGTACTAGGGGATGACGTTCCAGTTGGAGAAAAGGAGAGTGCAATGGGACCTTTGTATAAGGAAAATCCAGAGAATGTATGGCCTACTTATTTAATGGTCACGTCAAGAGTTGATGAAGTTGCTGCAGCGTAAGTACTAACCCTTTAATCCTTATATAGTTGACTTTATAAGATTCTAATTGCATTCTAGTCTTGAAAGCTGGTCAAATACCGCCGATCTTATAAGCAATATAGTCGGACTATTCACCATGAAGGAGTATAGGGATAGATATAAGGAATTTATAGATGAAAATCGTGAAAAATTCGGAACATCCGCTAAGACATTAGATAATGCTCTCGATAATCTTGATAACAAATTGGAATGGTCGGCTAGACGTCTAGAACCTTTGCGAAAGTACTTTGCATTGCGGAACAGTGCTTCAGAAACTAGTCTTAAGAGCTTATTCGTATTATTTTTAGTCGTGTTGTTATATGTTGTCTAAATAAAAAAAAAAAGCTTACAAAATCAATGTACTGTCGAACAGAGCTGCAATTCCGGTCCAAGGGCCGCTCCTTGCCTGACTCCTGTGGAAACGTTGTAGTGAGCAGGCAGTATGGTGTTTTTAACGTCGAGCGTTATAACTGCGCAGTAACTCTTCATCCCGCATCAACATTTTTCTGCCTCTATTACTTCAGCTGCAGCATGTGCGTCGTGACGTGTGTGGTCATACTTGTGAAGGACAAGTTTTTTTTGGAATCGGCCTTCATATAGTGTGTCTCAGACAATTACGTTCTCGAGGATCCTCCGTGACATACGGTCTGGACATGCTGGTTGAAATTCAAACGCCCTTGGTGCTGTGTGTCGGATAGATTTTTTGACGTACTACCTTGACTTCGATTTGGATTCAAACATGTGCACACAATACATTGTTTGTTTGAAAATTTTTCCAAACATTAAATGGAATAGTCCAAAAGCAAAGAAGTCAATTTCAAATATACATTTTATTTCAGTTAAATAAAAAACCAGCTGCTAGGTGAATACTCAGCTTACATTGTGGTGCAGTATAGTTTCGACAAAAATGCATAATAGCAGACCTTTTTTACTTTATTTTTGAAATGATTTCTACATGAAACTTATCTCTTAATCGATCTTCAATTGAGGACTCTTGCAATTTCAATTGGATAAGGATAAGAACATAGTTTCCGATTCCTAGAAAAAACTATAGAAAAAATAATAAAACATATTAAATTCAACAAAAAGGATTTACTGAAAGTCTTACGGAATAAAGTAATCCAAAATTTGATATCAATACTTTTCCAATAGTGAACTGAAAACGGCTGTGTTTCTTCCACAACAGGAAGGCATAAATGTAGTCCTTTAACTTTTTGACGGGGTAATGGTCATCGTATGTGGTTATTATTTGACAGCAAGCCTTACACTGAAAAACAATTATTGTTAAAAATAGACTCGTAGGAATATAATTTATTTATTTGTCTTAGGAATATAATAAGTCTGAAACAGATCATTAGTCTTTTATTCCAAGCCCAAACCCATAAAGTTTGGCATTATTTAGAAATGTTGACGGTTCTTGTGATGATCGATTGACCTAAGAAAGAAAGGAATTTGAGTGCTGCCTGCTTTTGCAAAATACATAAGATCATCCTGTAACGAAACAAAGATCACCTTGAAGATACGCCCCGTGAGAGTAAGTTTCTATTATGGATTCTACTGTTTCAACCCGTACCGATCAGTGCAGATCATTATTGAATCATCAACTACCACATTCACAAAAGCCATAACTAGAACTATTTGAGAACGAAAGCCCCACTGAATAGTTCGGTTTATGAAAATGTAATAGATACACGAAAACAATGGAACCCACTATCTTAGGAAGGCAAAAAAGCGCTGGTCCGAGAACCAAACAGTTCAAAAAATGGAGAAGAAAACACAGTAATTGGGATAAAATGCAGTTAAATTGTGAGTAGACCATTTGGAGGCCTTACTTAGAAGGCACTTTACAGAACGTAAGTAAACAAGTTTTTAGTTTCTCACAGACAGACACCTGCAGTTCTTAGTCATATCTGAAGGGTTTTCGAGATACTTTCTCAAGACAGTAAGACAGTAAGTCCAACGATTCGATTAAGCACAATTTCAACAGAATATTCGAGTTTTTGCTACAACTGATAATAAATTATAATTAGCTAATGAAAATAGTTGTTTGAAAATGCAAAAAGGTTACATCTTTCTTAAATGGCGCCCATCGCATGCTCCTTTAGACATGTTATAATATAACCTTGCTATAATAGAAACCAACACTTACCTCATTCGTAGTCAACCGTGAATAAACAGCAGTATAAACAACTTTTATCAACCTCGGCAACACAAACATGAATAGAAAGATGTACTCCTTCAATGGAGCCCTCGATTCCGATGCCTTATGACACAGTACAAACACCATACTCGAGGCTTGCGAGAAATCATGAAAAATATTCGATATTGCCACATGTCCATAGATATTGTTCACTCCCTGAATTAACTCACAGTACTTTTTAAAGTGGTTCACCAACGACAGGATACATTGTCGTTTCACCTCCTCTTCCTTTGCACTTAGAAGAAAATATTTCTTGAACATTTTTTGAAAAAGTCGAAAACGAATCCGCAAAAAGTCCATTGAGCTTATATGTGCATAACTGCTGGTGCCCGGTCCAAGTGTACAAGTGGCATAGCCCAATCCTATCATTGCTAGCTTCCAGTCTGGATCCAAGTTTATTATATACATTATATAATAGATTCCACAGTACAGAGTCAGAGCAATCATGTACATTTTATTCTTTCGATTGGTCTTGGGATAGTTAAAATTAACAGCAAACTCCTTACTCAAGCTTCTGTCTAGCTCATAGGCTCGTTCATAGAGGTCAATGTGCATTTGTTTTTTAACTTCTAGGATAATCGAAACCTCGAGATATGTTGCTATCGAAATAAGTAACTCCGCGACCAAAAGAAACTTAATAAGAGGTGAGAGTTCCCTGAGATGTTGCGAGTACTGGTGAGAATAGACTTTGATGGTCCATCCAGTTATGAAGCATCCAAGAAATGATATGCGTGCCAAATTGGTGTAAAACTTACTAAATGCGGATACTACAAGTTGTTCGGAATTCAATCGAAAGGATAAACATCCAGTAGCGAATAGAGGCAGAAATACTGGTTGGTAACACTGAAAGAACTGCTTTCTGTTTGAATCCATCGTGAACATAAGTAGCAATCGAAAGAATGCAGTCGGTTATATTTATAATGTCGCTGTTAATAGAGTTTTAATTGATTTCATTTGATGGTAATGAAGATAATTAATTAGCTTGCCATAGACTGATAGGATCACATGAGTTCCCGTCATAATTTAGTATACTCGTAAATGAGAATGTTTTTGAGAAATGAGGCGGATTTAAGGTCACCTTTGCTGGTTTCACAAATGTTTGACCTATATTAAACTTTGCTTCGATTGAAATAGATTTAAAAATAGGTTAACCTACCTATGTAACTAGGTACTTTGCGCCTTTTTGTTATTACAAACTCTTGCAAGCCTACGAGTAATAGGTGTGTAGTAGTTAGTTATAGGATGCTGGCTAGTCAAACCTACGTCACAGAATGTACTTACTTACTAAAAAGGGCTGCCGAACACTGTAGAACATTCAGGCAGAGGCTGCTTTTCATTCTCAGCGGTCCCGGGCACGCTGCACGCTGCTGCAATACCATACAGTGCAACAACTGGAGATGCCTCTGAAAATGAATCAAAGATGCTCAACAAGCAGGTTTTTCTCTAATAAACTACATGGGATGTGTTCACATGTCACATTTTGCATAGAGAAAGTCTGCTTTAGGAATTCGAGGCTCAAAGTGGAGTCCGACAAGGCTGTATCGTATACGTTCTTACTTCGGGTTGTAGTTTGTAGGTTATTGTCCGAACAGTCCAGGCCAAGAAAGAGGTATGTTCACAAATAACCTATAACCTATTTGGGTTTTTTGTGGGTTTGCTTTAGTAGGTTGTGTTCACAAGGACAGGGTTGTAAGTTATGTCAGATAAGACGAGCAGCTGAATAGGTGAAGGGTGTTATCGATGATGCTGTCATGTAAGCGGTGTATATAGCTATTCAGAAATGTGCTCCACCCTGATCTTAGTTGAAGGATCATGTTAATCTGGTTTGCTTGGGGAGGCTTTCTTCACTTTGATGTGGGTATGTTCGGATATCAGATCGGATTTGTCTGAGGAGTTTTAAGGGTGAATAGGTCACGGTCCGGGTGATCGAATCAGTGGACAATGTCAAAAGATTGTTAAATCTAAGGACGGGATCTCTTAACAACCCTTTTCCATTACTTGGGACCATTATCTTAACCATCATGAGGTTCAAAGTCCAAATCGGAAAAAAATACCATCAAATTTGTTTTACGGCCCCGCCTCTTGAGTGTTTGACAAACATTTTAAGAGCATAAGTGTCATAAGAACGCTTCTCAAAACCCCTCTGCCAAGTTTTTCGCACATGTACAGTTGTGCGAAACGAAGCCTTGGCCCTCTATGGACCGTAAAGAACCCATTAACCAACGGCGGCCCAGAGCAGTCTGTGTTTGGGATGCTATTAAAAATCCTTTAAGCTGCTCTAGTTTCATAATAAACAAACCCCAATCCAATCGAACAACTCAAAGAAATTGATTAAACCCTAAACGTTCGCATTAGTTTAGAATAGGAAACAATGCACTAGAATGCCGGCTCGAAAAATTATTTTCACTTATAAAAATCGTACACCAAATATGTATTGTAGAAGAAAAAATGACTTATTTCCTCATCAGCAAAGCCACTTCCAAGTGTACCTAACACATCTAAACAGTTTTACATTTATAAACCATTTGATATGTTCTACAAAAATTATTCTCTTGTAAAATCGATGAAAAACTCCAGTACATACTTTCAGTATTTCAATACTTATTCGTCTGAACTCAAATGGAATATCAATCGCGGGTCAATTGAAAGCATACGTATGTATTGCTTCCATTCGAATTTATTTAACTTTTTTGTTTTTATTATTTTTTTATTGTTTTGTTTTTCTCGCCTGTTGTTTGTGTGTTTCTTTAAAATTCAGTTAGTTATTTAGTTTTTTTCTTGTAAAATTTCTTTTTAGCGCATATGCCGTCCTCTTGCAACATGCGACACCTTGTGCACAGAAACCGGTCCTCCTCCTATGCCTTCTTTTCCTTCTTGTCGAAACCATTTGTCTGCGGGGTGTCGTGGTGGCTGTTATTTGTATGGTTTGAAGGCGTCTCCCTCAGTGTCTTCTGCAGCACATGGGCGTCCGCCGGTTCAATGCGCTTATAGTAATGCTGCTTGGTCTCGACTATTTCGAAACCGAATTTCTTATAAAATGCAATCGCTCCATCATTGTTCACCTGCACATGGCTAATGGGAAAAGAGAACACAAATCAAGACAGAGTTTGGGACAGATAAAATGTGAATACCAACAGGAAAATACTATCAAAGTTTCCGTCCTTCTCCACGTAGTTCAGGATGTGATTGAACATCACGGTGCCGATACCTAGCCTGCGATATGGGTACAAACAGCCCAGAGTCATTATGTAGAGCCGTCGTTGGTTCTCCGATGTGTCTATGCGGCAGCAGACAGCGCCGACCACGATGTCGTTGTAGTAGGCTAGTTTAGCCAGTTCGCCGGCCTCCAGGACATCGATGTAGAACTTGTCGTTATACGATACGGGGAAGACAACTGTGTTGAGCTTTTTCAGTTGCTTTATGTTGTGCGGGGTGACATCGCCAAGTTCAATGCTTGCTCTAGAGAGTAGCCAACAGAGAAGCACATAAAAACTACTGCTGCCGGCGATAGATTCAGGTTTAAAATTTATATTTACCTCGTCATTTTGAACGTTTGAGAAGGGAAATCCTAGAGACGTTGATGAATTTTGCTGATCTTAAAATTTATTTACTCAGAATAGGAGGTTATAACTAAACTAATTCACATTTGCGGGGGAAAAAATATTAGAACTTCTTCTTTTTTGGCAGTCGCGAGTGACTTTTGACAATCGAATGACAGAATGGTGGAATGGCGATTAGGTTATGTTTGCTTTGAGAGCCAAAATTGTAGTCGGTAGTACAGATCAAGATGTTATATTGCTTGCTCCTTAATAATGAAGGAATAAATTTCTTATAAGTTTTGTGTCAAATAAAAAAAATAAAAGCAATAAAATTTATAACTTCGTGAACGATGTGATGAAGTCGCATGACAGTGGCAATAGCAAAGGTTCAAAAAATAAGAAATTCGAACATTAGAGGAAGTCTTCATGCAAAATAATTCGCCATGTGCTTCTACATTAGGCGGTAGCGAATGTAGGTATAAATCAAGTCGATATAATAATTCTATTCAGTAATTTATACTTTGCCCGCATACAAAGTTTATTTATTGAAAGTAAGACCGTTCGCGTACTTTTTGCAAAGTAGATTAGCAAATTTCGAAGAGTGGGGAGAGCTAAAACAATGAACAAGAAAAAGTAAATATACATTGATTTTAACAGTTTTCACAAACTAGTCCAAAGAAATTTCTTGCACTAAAATTCTCTCGTGAGCGGCGCTTTTTTCGGTGACAAGCTAACTGTTTTTCGTTAAAATTGGTAAAATTTTATAAAAATTCGCTGTTTTGGCAGAGTACGCTTGGGAAATACATGAAATGCACAGAAATTTGCTTGCTCTTTTATCCCGGACAAGAGCCAATAATTTCGTTAAAGATGCTCATTTCTATTGAAATGTAAACACTTTGAGGACATCTGTTAGCACACTGGAATAATAAAAATTTGACATTTGTCACTTCAAACAAAAAAACAGTGCAGAAATCTTTTGAGAATACTGCCGAAACTATGAATTTATTGCTTTTTTGGAAATTTAACAAGTTAAAAGTGTTTTACCAATGATTATTCAGATAAGTGTTACTGCCTTCATCATTTTGTCATGCATTCCCGCAACATTACAAATCGATTACGACTGCAACGACCTGCGAATGGGACAATTCCTATGTCCCGATCCTAGCAAAAACCACATTGACCCCAAAACGCAGCAACTGCGAGGATGCACCAAAGAGAACAAAGCCCGAGGTAAGTTTATCATTATAACAGCTTATCAATTAAGTTAATTTTTTTTTTTTTTTTGAACGCAGTTTGGTGCATAGCTGTTGACGGAATCAATTGTACCGAGACAAAGAACAACACCTTCACCAGAGAATTGCCTTGCAAATGGACGTAAGTTAGAGAATACGATGTAAATTCTTATTTAATACATCTTTCCTATCATAGAAATGGATATCGCTTTGATACAGCGCTCCTGTTGTCCGTGTTCCTGGGGATGTTCGGCATTGATCGGTTTTACCTTGGTTACCCAGCTATTGGACTCATGAAACTATGTACCCTGGGTTTTATGTTTCTTGGGCAATTGGTTGATGTAATCTTGATTGCGATGCAGGCAGTTGGACCGGCTGATGGTTCGGCGTATATTATTCCATATTACGGAGCGGGGGTGACTATAATACGAAGCGACAATACAACATATCGGCTTCCCAGAGACGACTGGTAGTGTAAGGACGGAATACTGGTGCAGTGATGTAAATAGTGTTTTAATTTTTAGTTAAATAAATGAAATGTAATTTTTTTATCAAACAAACAACTTTTATCTTTATTAGTCACTAGTTAAATGATGAGTCTTTTCCCACCATTCAAAGCAGTCTGATAGAATATGAAGGCTGTAGTTAAACCGGTAAGGATCTTCCGTCATACCAAGTTGTTTCCTATAAACTTCTACTGCTCGCATTTTACGCATAAGACGTAGGTTTAGAGTCCCTGTGAGTAGGGCGTAAGAATAAACTCACAGTAAGTCTGCTTGTCGTAAAAGGCGACTAAAAGACGTTGGTTTATATCCTTCAATAACTGAATGAATACCGTTTGAGGATTTTCAATTTTTTGAAATTTACATTGTGAAGCGTTTGATGACACTGAAATGAATCCGTTTAGAACCTCAACGCGGGTGCCATGGCTGAGTAGTGAGTGCTTTTGCTCAAAACCATTAAAGAGTATTTCTCTTATTAAAGTGATTTTCTCTATCCTACCTGCAGATATTTGTTTATTTATTTTATTTTCTTGATCCTCAGCAGCAACAATTCTATTGTTTTACTCTACTAAATGTATCTGTATGCGAGCCAGTATAGTCATTCAGTAATGACTTTCCTGTCTACGTAATAAAGATAATTTAAATGACATTCTTCTATGCAATTTTACAATTTTCTTTCAAGAATTCTAAAGTAATAAAAAAAATCCAAAAATGTGTTCCATAAGTTGGGAAAAGTTTCTTGAAAATGCAAAAGAATTCCTTAAACTATCCGAACGGTATCAAGATGGCTGGGATCTTATTGAAAAGGTAAAGATGATGGCAAAGATTAAAAAAAAAAAAAATAAATAACTCAGTCTTAATATTTTGCAGGATAAGCAAGAAGGAAATGCGTATTTAGTGTTTCGACAAAAGATCAAAGTTTCTTTTGATGATGCAGACAATAAGAATGAGCTTATTGATTTACAAATTGAAGAACCCGCCTTGGGTGCACCTGAAGTTGTGCAGTTGAATGAGGAATTTGTTAATATTGAATACCATGTGGTCTATAGCATATCGTATCAAGTTCCTGTGTTATTTTTCAAGGGATACCGAAGTGGTAGGCTTAGGCGGCGGTTATGGCGATCAGAAAAATGATGATGAATGATTTTTCGATTTGATTTTGCTCGATTCATTTTTCCGATCGCCTTAATGCAGTGCTTATCTGTAAAAAAAAAATATCATTCTACTATTTGCTTAATGTTTGGTTATAGACGGATCACCCATAGGGTTAGACGATGCATGGCGAATATTCCAGAATCCAACAAGCGATACGAAAACACGAAGTGACATGTTGTCCACTTTAACGCAATCCGATCACCCAATACTCTTCAAACCCTTCTTGGGATTGCATCCATGTCGAACGGCGGAACTCTTATCACAAATGGGACCTAGCCAGAATGCGGTCTTAACATTTTTAAGTATTATAGGACCTTATGTACGACTAAGTTTGAGAAATGAATATGGTTTAGCTTTTAAAGAAAATCAGACTAAGATTTAGAATAGATAAGATTAAATTGTAAAAATATAATATTATTTTGAATTTATAATTGAATTTTTAATGGGATGGGCAAATAGGCAAACACCCTCAGGCTAGTCAATGCCACAGTCCAAAGAATTCCATAGTTACCCTTGGTCAGTACTGCACGCAAGTACATCGATAGTAACCAGTATGCGCTTTAAAATCCTTCAACACTGCCATTGTGTGAAACCTGAAACTTATAACCATCGTAGGCATTCCTTATAAAGACAAAACTTTGAGCTTTGGTGAGGTGCCTCTTTTATCAACGTGATTCAACATGTGATAAGCTAAATGTGGGCTTAATGTTGCTTCGTCATCAAGAAAAAAAGTAAGCACGGAGAATATATGTCGGTACTCAATCGAAGTAGTAAACACCGAGCTACAGTTGTTCTGTTCCAACCTTGAGGTCATGCTATAGGTCAGGAATGTTGTATATATTTGGAGAGTGAGTGCTACCATCAAGAGAAAGGTGCAAACGTTCGTTGGTGATGATATGCCTTCGCAAAACCTACAGATCTCCTCAAACCACACATTTCAAATGTACTCCTCTATCAAGGAACTGAGCAGAGGATTCGTTAAACTTAACCCTAAATCCTGCTACCTACGCGATCCAATAGAATACTTAGGATGGCAGGATATGCGGCGGTCTAAGGAGTATATGACACAAAACAATAATCGGGCAAGACTTGGGAACATCTGAGACAGTCTATAGCCTACAAGACGATACAGGACTTATGTAAAACTACAATCAAACCAATTTCTCAAGACTGCCGGTGCAACAAGCGACGTTCTTTCTCTGACCGCCTGTCTTTTGAATGAGAGTTGCAGCTTAAAATAAAACCAACATCAAATCCTTATATCACAACGTCTGCACTTTATTGCTTCAATAAAAATGAAGAAAAAAAAAGAGAACTTTACATAAATATAATTCTTAAATAATTTACATATACAGATACTAGAAGCATTTATTCTTTTGTCTTGGTTCTATCTCAATATTAAGCTTATTAACTATCAACAGCAACTACTACAATAGAAATGTTATCGATAGACACACACACAATTCATGTAGACATTTATCGCTAAATAATATGTGAGGATATACATCGGTAGGTGGGTCGTGGTTTTTGTGTCATCAGTTTTACTTTCTCTATTAGGATATCACTATAAAACAGAAACACCATCTAAACATGGGAAGTGCACGCACTTAGCCACTCGTAAATGCTAATTATTTTACCCACCGAGAGAACAACTAACAGAGAAACAGAGTGATATGGAATAAAGGAAAATAATTTACCTAGAATCACATCGCAAAGAAAATGTGTGTTGGACTGTGCGCGCGCCTTAAGTACTTTCGTCTTGGACGTTTTCGGTGCGACGAATCTGCACAACAGTTACGGTGGAGTTTTTATCATCAAACTTACAGGTCACGGTGACCTCACTCAGTTGGAATGTGAATATCTGTGAACCGTATTTTGTTCGAAGGTACACCGATCTTGGATCAGCTTCCAGGATGTCTACTATACACTGTCGGTGCACTTGCAATTCGTGCAGTTGATTCTCGGCCCGTTCGTTGAATAGGACACTGAGCCGATGTCCGGACACAACCCAATTGGGAATCTTTACTGCCGTAGGTGGTGGGGAAATGTGATTGGCAAAGTTCGGTGGATTAGGCAGAGCTACGGCGCCGTTTAACTCCAGTTCGGATTCTTCTCCATCCGGCTCTTGACGGGAATTGTAGAAATCGACTGTGGTTTCACCAACAGAGAGGCGACCTATGGTTATAAATGGCTGTTATGAAATTCACAAGTAATCTACTGCTCACTCACCTGATTCGATGACGTTGGGTGCATCGTAGAAGGGTATGTACGGTTTTATGTCGAGAACAGGTGTTCCGTCGACCATGTCGGTCCCGCTAAATATAATCGTGGCACCTTCGATTTTGTCAATTTCCACTAATGACAGTCCAATCGGACAAGGTCGGTGCGGTGACCTTGTGCTAAAAACACCCACACGTTCGCCACCCAATCGAGGAGGGGCCACCTTGGCTTTCGGATGGGAATTATTCTTGTGGAAGTGATAAATGATCCACAAGTGGGAATACTCCTCTAAACCGTCCAGCGAATGCTCTGGATTGGTAAACACTTCGGCATTCAGTTCAATGACACCCTTGAGACGTGCTCCAATACTTGACTGACGTGGTACGGCGCGTTTTTCTGGGAAAGAGGTTTTTATGATGCCAATTGGGCGGAAACGTATCGCGCTCTGATCGCAACCATTTGATTCCTTAAAATAAATTTATGTTTAAACTCATGTTTATGAGCCTAATTGAAGCTGTCATTACCTGGGGAACAGCATCGTTCATATTTTTAGTGTTCTCTTCACTTTGGCGACATCCTTCACAGCGAAAATCGCGTAGGAGTTTTGATAAATCCTCGATATCTTTGCGCTGAACGTGGCTGAGATTTTTCACTTGTTGTCTGTGAATTTTTTCATTGATTTCCGGTAAATTGTGAGGAGAGGGTTAGAAAACTGACATACCTTAGTTTATTTATTTCATTCCGTGCGATTGTTAATTGATTTCGCAACGATTCAACATCGTTTTCAAGCATTTTGGTGCGCAGAAAGAAGATATATATTTTTTTGTGTTTGTTTGACGGGGCAAACAACTTTTTCGTTGAGGAAGCCACACAGCTGACAGCTGAGGTTAAGTGCTACCACTTTGTGTCGGATACTGATAAATTGTAAGAGATGATTTCTGATTGTACTAGAGTTAACTTATGTTGACTGTTGCCGAGGAAAGTATCCGGACCCTAAGCATCATTCGGTTAAGGGTCCATGTTGCCTTTTTGTGTTTCAAAAAAAATTCAATTGTTTTGATAAATTAACCAAAAAATCCAATTTGATGAACATTTTGGAATTTTCCCCAGTTGACTGTCAAACTTTCTTACGAAGAACAAAGCGGTGGTTCAACATTTTACCCCGTTTTTTAATTTACACTTCATCTGCCTTTTCTGCAGTCAGTTCTTCCCTTTTCCCACAGTTACCGACGTGATTCGATGTTAGTAGATATCCACTTTTGAAATTTAATATTGGGCAACATCCATTGATGTGGAATTTTAGACGATGCTTTTTAGTCTTTCGTCGATCGCAATCGTAATTCAACCCCGATAAGCACCAAGCATACAAAAAAAAAAAAAAAAAACTTCGTTACTGTATAACACCTAAGGTTTTATTGAAAATATATTTCTTAAATTTAAGTAGAACCAACACACCATTAGCCTTTGTATTCAACAGACTTAACGTATCTTCCCGAAGACCATTTGGAAAATTAATTTTCACCTTCGATGTCTGGCCAAATGTACTGTCTATTACTCCGCATTCGCCTGTCGACAGTTCGATCTTTTTGCCCACATATACATCGCGAACGCTCTCTTTTTTAAACAGATTCTGTACAATAATCTGATGTTCATTCACCACTCGCTGGACAGTGCCTTGCTTCTGTTTATTTCGATAAATTCGAAATTTTGGCAGAATATCACCAACATAAGTTGCCGAGTTAGTTAGCCATTCGATGGAGCCCCAAAAAGCCAAACGACATGTACTTACGTGTGCATCTAAATCTAGTTTGGATGCGATTAAAATGCTATTGGGCGTAGTCAGAATAGGACGTTCGAATTCGAGAATTACAAAGTGATCAGTTGAAAGCTTCTCATCGGTTGGTAACTCCTCGATGTACTCATACTCATCGCAAGGATCGAAGGAACAGCCACCGGTGCTATGTCTGAAGAGGATTATTTTGGCTATTACTGTCTCGTGCCCGATGGTCACATGTAATTTGCTCTTTGATTTTATGGAAAACTTGTAGTAGGCTATCCTGTTGAGTTTCACAACGGCTGCGTGAATACTGGTCAAATATCCTGGTTTTGCTATTACACCCCTCTCCATTTGGTTGGCATTGAACTGTGTAACACAAAGTCCGATACGATCACCCATGCCTGCGGCTTGCACTGGACGCTTAAACATTTGAATTGATTTTACCTTGCGCCGTTCCTTAATAGAGGGGAGTTCTATTGTGTCATTGACGCTCAGTTTACCTTGGATAATGGTTCCTGTGCAAACTGTACCTTGGCCCTTGATGGGGAAACAGTGATCAACGTACATGAGGAGTGGCTTCTCATTGCTCCTCTCTGGTATATATAAGTGCTGCTTGATTCCCTCGAGCAACTCATCAAATCCTATTTGGTTAAGCGCCGATATGCAATAGATTGGAACGTGTTCGAACGATGTTTTTGTGAATGTCTTTTGGAGCTTAACCTTCATTTTGTCTAGATATGCATCTCGTTGGCTGGTCTCGATCATATCGATCTTATTCACAACGGCTATAATCTTCTTTTGGAGTATTTTTCCGATTACAATGCATTCAGCAGTTTGTGTCTGAATACCTTTTTGCGCGTCGATGAGTAGAATTATCAAATCAATGATCTGTGCTCCTCCAATGATGGTCCTTATGAGGCTAGCATGTCCTGGACAATCGACAAACGTGAATTGGATCTTTTCGGCTGAAGTCTGTAGGTGGGCAGGCGTATCAATGACCAAAGCACTGAATCCCAGATCAAGTGTTATACCTCGCTCTTTGGATTGAGGATGTTTATCGAATGCCGCTGTACTGGCAACTGTGCTGAGTGCTCGGGCAAGAGTTGTTTTTCCAGAATCAACATGTCCGAGTAGCCCAATATTAAAATTAATTATCATTTTACTTGATTTTCCGTAAATTTCTCTGGTCAGGGAAAAGATTTGTTTACGTTTTATAACACGAATTGACAGAAGTAGTAGTGCAAAAGTTTGATATTTGCTGTGGCTTTCAAAGTGTATTAAGAAGGGATGCCAAATATCGCTTCCGTCATAAGATGAATAGCAGAATAGAATCTTCCACCTGTCGGTAATGTGAACGCAATTTATCGATGGATAAGATCTTTAAATCTTCAAATTTGTTTCTTTTTTAGCAAGTTTACAGAAACTGTTGCTGCATATTTGCCAAGGGTGACTTTGGAAGGTAAAAATAGTTACCGGTAAAAAAAAGAAACAGTGTAGACAACTTTTGCTTACCATTACGTATCAAACCGAGCTTCAGTGTGCACTCGAAAGGCTTGAAGCTGTTTGTAATGATGATGCCATTAGGGGAAAACGTGAACAATTCGGATGTAATAGTCGTTTATAGGAAGCCAATCGCATTAAGCTTATACGTGGAATCCCACGGAAGCAGGAGAAGAAGTTTAAGTATCTTGGGGTATTTATTATTCACGAGTAATGGAAAGAACATTGTGTCTGGAATTAGTATAAATTGATCAATTTTAAAAGAGCTTGATCGATCGGTGTAAGAAAAGGCGAACTTATGTTGTTTCCATTGGTTTCACTAAAGAATTCTCTTATTTTGGATTCTTATACAAGACAAGGAATACTTCTTTCTACCCCCAATATAAATTATAAGAACTATAAGTGCTGCTGTCTGTCCGCACATAACCTCTCTCACTCAATACCGTTTACGAACGCGCCCTCATCTTTGACAGCGATGATGCAATTCTGAGCTGCAATTTGAGTTTGTAAACAAATGAAGTGCATTTTACTTATTCCTTCTTTTTTATTTTATAAAACCTCAGTTTATTATTTATTTACATTTTTTTATGTTAACACTTTTGTGGCGCAACATATATAAAAGGTAGGTTAATCTACACCGAAAAAACTTCAACTCCGGAGCACTGAACATTCTTATAATAATTATTCATTTATCAAGGCCTTTTTCAAGTGATTTTTCCGTTATGAAGCGCGTGACCAGTTCCCAAGAATCCTCTTTGAAGAAACAAAAAACCCTAGACGAATCACAGTCTACTAGTACGAAGCAAAATGAAACCTCATCAGAAGTATCGGATTTCATGGAAAAATTACAAGGAAGACGTCTGAAAACGGCTGAATCCATTAAAGGCTTCTCCTTTAAGAAGAAACGAGTTAAAATACTCTCCGAAGCTACAGATGTACCAGATAACGTAGAAGCTATCCTCTACTGGATGTCTAGAGATGCCCGAGTGCAAGATAACTGGGCGTTTCTGTTCGCTCAGAAATTGGCGCTCAAAAACAAGGTTCCACTGATGGTGTGTTTCTGTCTAGTGCCGAAGTTTCTCAACGCCACCATCAGACATTATAAGTTTCTGCTAAAAGGGTTGGAAGAGGTTGAAAACGATTGTCGTAGTTTGAATATAGATTTTCATCTATTGCTTGGTCCAGCTGCCGAACGAATTCCACAATTTGTAAATGATAAGAAAGTCGGTGCCGTTGTGTGTGATTTTTCACCCCTGCGAGGACCACTTAAGTGGGTGGACGATGTAAAGGCTAATCTTCCGCCAGATATAGCTTTTACACAGGTAGACGCGCACAATATTGTGCCTGTTTGGGTGGCGTCCGAAAAGCAGGAATATGCTGCTCGAACGATTCGTAACAAAATCAATTCAAAGCTAGACTTATTCCTTACTGAGTTCCCACCTCTTATAAAACATCCATATTCGGCAAAAACCAAATCAGAAAAGGTGGACTGGAAGGCCGCCTATGCCTCGCTGGAATGCGATATGAGCGTTGACGAGGTCGATTGGGCCTCACCAGGATTTACAGCCGCTTGCAAGGAGTTGCTAAACTTTTGCGAAAAGCGTTTAAAGTACTTTAACTCTAAGCGCAATGATCCAACTCATAATGTTTTGTCTAACTTGTCGCCGTGGTATCACTTTGGTAAGAACCTTGTAAGTACCAACTGAGTATCTATTAGGAGTTCCTTTTTTCAGGTCAAATCTCCGTTCAAAGATGTGTTCTCGAAATTAATCGGTACAAATCAAAATATAGAGAATCCGTAGAAGCATATTGCGAGGAAGCTATTGTGCGTCGAGAATTGTCTGATAATTTTTGTTTCTACAACGAGAACTATGATAATTTAAAGGGAGTATCTGCTTGGTCGCTTAAAACTCTCGACGACCATCGCAAGGATAAGCGCACACATGTTTATACCCTCGAAGAATTGGAATTATCCAAGACGCATGATGATCTCTGGAACTCGGCGCAGATTCAACTTGTGAAGGAAGGCAAAATGCACGGGTTCCTCCGAATGTATTGGGCGAAGAAGATTCTTGAGTGGACACAAACGCCAGAGGAAGCACTAGAATTCGCCATATTACTGAATGATAAGTACAGTCTAGATGGACGCGATCCAAATGGGTATGTGGGTAAGTCAATTGAATACCTATTGCTGTGTGTTTCTTGAATTAATGATTTGATATATTTGCTTGTAGGCTGCATGTGGTCAATTGGAGGAGTTCACGATCAAGGTTGGGCCGAGAGGCCTGTTTTTGGTAAAATTCGTTACATGAACTATCAAGGATGCAAGAGAAAATTTGATATCGCCGCGTATATCGCTCGTTATGGAGGAAAAGTGTACAATAAGAAGTAGTGCTTAGAAATTTTTTAAAGTGTTGTGAATAAAGAAAATGTTCCTTCATTAATTTTAGTATGTATTTCTTTTACAAGATTTCTTGCCAGTACATAGACATATGTCGTGGCATGGTGCTCACATAGGACAACGAGTTTTGAAACGAATATCCAACTTGTCCAATATATCGTATTCCGTTCCACGGTTGGGCCAGAAAATCTTTAAGATGTTATGCAGGAACCTGTTAACGAACGTTTATGTCCTTCTTGTGATGTTAGTGGTCACTCTCCACGTGCTACATCCACACAAAAGCATGGATATGAGCAGTTGAAGAGTCTTAGTTTGGTGTTGAAGCTGATTGCATTGCTTCGCCATACCTTGGGCAACATACCGAAAGCAGATTTTGCTTTGTAGATTCTGTTAGCTACCCACCCTCAGTCGAGACAATACTCCCAAGACAGGAAATCGTTTACTCTCTCTCAATGCATATTTGAGCTGATGAGGCTATACCAAGGCTGATAACTTTGGTTTTTGGCGTATTAATGATTAGCTCGACGACATCTACTCCTCCCTCCACATCAGCTGTCATTTGGCGGAGATCCTTAACTCTATTGTAGGGTTAGCGTAGTCAATATGTTTCTGTTGAGATATAAGAGTCCATCGGATTCCTTCGTTTTCCGTCGACAAAGCTATATCGCCAATCACCCAAAAGGACTTCCTGTTGACACAATCGAATTCATTCAATAAAATCAATTCAAGTGAAGAGACGATCGGTACTGAACGCACTGCTCTATGATGATCCGCAGGGTGGTGATGTGGTCGATACATGAGAATCCAGAGCGGAGCACGCATATACCTTTCCAGTTTTCGCATTCGATTAAATCTTATAAAGTTTGACGATCATTCCCTTTCTCCACTTGTCAGGAAAGCTCTTAGTTTCCCATGCTCTTCTAATCAGAGGGACCAGTAGATCAGCCGATGTTGTTGGCTATGCTCGTAAGAGCTCGGCGGGAATACCGTCAAGTCCTACCGCCTTGTTGTTTTTTAGTGCCTTGATCGTTGGTAGTGATCTCACTCTCTTACTGTGGGAATTTTTTTTACCTCGGGCATTCATAACATTCTTGAATTTTTGACTGCGTAGTAGGCTCACACTCAAATTGTTCATTCAATCAATGCAGTTCACGTTTGCGAATGTTGAATTTTAACAAAAGAATAGGTAAATTTCATAGTGAAAAAAATATTCTTAGCCAAAATACATTACGAACTGTCTTGTAGCTAACTAAAAACTGTACAAGAAGGGATGGTGGCTTAAAAATATTTCAAGTTTTCAAGTCATCTCGGTCGACACTGTTATAGTTGTTCACATTTTAGAGATGCAAATGTTACAAAAATCCTGCCTACTGTATTCAATTCCTTCAATCAATTCCAAAACCATTTCGTTATAAGATATATATTTCCATTTCTTTAAATATGTCTTTTAATTGTGTATATAATTTTATGATCACTATATTTAAATAGGCTAATAATTTGGTTTTCGTACTCTGTTTGTTTTTTTTTTTTCTTGATAATAATTTTCATTGTATGTCTCCCTATATACGGTTTATACTACATGTATAATTTTGTTTAACATTTTCCAAATATATATAAAAAAAGACGTTCTTTGGGATTTCTTTTTGTTTGTTTTTTCTTCTTCTTGCACAGAGAATCCTCCCTCTATCCATCTAAACTCTGATCATTGTCTACTTTTATATTCAGAATAGTACACTTCTCTTTTGCTATAATTTAGTAAATTGAATAAACTGTTTTAATATTGTAAATATGTACAGATATCTGTATAGAATAATGTCTAATACAATTTTTTTTACGAATCTTAATATTTTTTTTGTTTTATAAAATATAGCATGTAATTGAAAAAAAAAACAAAAAATATTTTATAAACTTGTTTGAGGAATTTCTGAATGCATGAGAAAAAGAATGCCGAAATGCTGCCGAAAAGAGTAAGTAAGTTGTACGTTGTGGTTTACTATAAATTCCTACTACAATTATTATAACTATTTCTCTTTTTGTTTCTAAAGAAGATGTATTTAAAAAATAAAAACTTATAATTAGAATAATAAATAAAATTGACTAAAAGCAAGTATCGTGATTTACAAAATTATAAACAAAAGTATCACAATGATCAAGAGTGATGAGAGGAAAATTATAGCAGCCCACTGTCGTTTATCTGTAAGACAATAAGAATTAAATTAGTGTAATGATTGAATGCTTAATAAGTAGCATAGTATAGAACGGAACACAACAGTACAAATTTGTAGAAACTATCAGAACAGATTAGAACAGGACGTGTTCTTCTTATTAGCTGTCAAAAGTATTAAGAAGTTGTGAAACAAATTTCGTTTATGACACTTCTCACGAATATGTTTTTCCTCAAAGGCAAGTAAAGGAAGTCAACTGCTGGATTGCGCAGAACAGACTCATTTGAAACTTTGGGACGATAGTTGTTCTCATTGAAGGCAAAACCCTGTAATTTTATGTACTGGACTACAGAAGGAAAAGTTTCAACCAGTACTGTCATCTTTGACGTTAATGAACTAACTAAATAAGGTCCGTTCGTGTACTCTGTGCACCAAAACGAGTAGATTATCAAAATTCGAAGAGCGGGGGTAGAATTATCTTAAAGAGAAAAATTAAACGAACGGGCTGACAAAGAAAAAGTTAAGAACACACAGATTTTTCAGGTTTGACAGTTTTTACAAAATTTCTTCCGCTCAAATTCGTAGCTGGGTATATTTCTTAGTCTCTCTTGAGCGCCCTCTTCTGTAAAGAACTACAAAAACTCGCAATACGCGAAGAGCTTTTCGTAAAACATCGATAAAAATTCTTTGTTTTGAGTCGGACCTACTAACTTCTTCAATTTGCAAAGATAGTGATGGTCTTCATCAACTAAGTTAAGCTAAGCTGCTTTTCATCGCATTGTGGATAAATTTCGTACAACTTAGTGTACAAACAGTGAGAGTGAACAAGAGCAAAGAGTAAATACTTCAAAAACGGATAGCACACAGACTGCAGCTACAGGCAAGCTTCAACAAGAGAGCAAAGCGGCGATTTCAATCATGTGTGATTTCTCCGCTCTTATCGCTTTGATTTTTCACTAGACGTGGTCATGATCCCACATTCGGGATTATTCTTGAAACTTAACGCGATCTTCTTGTAGCTCTCAGAAGATATGATGAAATTCACCGTGAACAATTCAGGTTAGTAATACATACGTCACCCAATAATCTTGGATAAATAGCTATTTAATTTTGCAAGTTAAGAAATATTAAAATAACTCACCATTATTCATGTGGAGAACTTTGGCAACCTTCTTCATGGTCGAATCTAGTTTAGATTCAGTTGTATCGAATTCATTTCCAAAATCATCAAGCATTCTATAAAAGAAAACAAGAAAAATTCAGAATTATTTGTACTCTTCTAATTATGTTATTTTCTTACACAGCTTGCTCGTCTAACTCTACACCAATTTGGCGTGAAACAGTCTTCAGTGTTCCAATGGAATCGCTTATCATATCCAATTGTTCGTCCTGACCCTGCATCATACGCTGCTGTATGGATACAGTCTCACCGACAAACTTATGCCCAGGGCTGTCCAATGTCGCATAATGACCAGGACTATCCAAAGTATTCTCCAGTTTGGAGTATTTCGTTCCGCTGTGTCTCGATGCCATTGTGCCAGCAATGGTACTTGCAATATTACCACTAACGCTATTACCTAGTACACCACCAACCACAGATGTTGCTGTAGAATTCGTTAATGAAAGATTTTTCTCGTTCTGTTGTTCGTCTAGTAACGGCTGACGTGCTGTTATATCCCTGTCCCTGTTTCGATTCAGGCTCATTTTCTCTTTCATCGATTTGACTTCATCGCGAGTCGCATCGATAAAATGACGACGGCTTGAGAGTTCCTTGTTGTCGATGCGAAACTTATTCGGATTCTTTTCTACGATACGTGTTTTTTTTAGTTAAGGAAATAACGAGTTGTTTTTTTGTAAATCAGAACCAAAACCAACGAATAAAGATAAATATTAAGAGCATGATGAGCAGCATACATGAGACAACTCAACAGTTAAATGCATGCTTTGCAAAACAAAATGATAAACAAACTCCTAAAAGAAAAAGCTTTGCATCAGAATGATGTAAAAAATATAAACATTTGTATATTTCTCATTCTTTTTGGCAGACAAACTGTTGCCAAGACGTAGATGTGTATGTATATCAAATATATACATACATATATGGCAGATATCTGTTAATTGGAACCAGAAGTGATAACTCACACCATCTTCTATATTCTAAAATATGCAATTTTTGAGCCATAGAAGAAAAATAAATCATATTTAGACACCTTACGCGCATCAAAACACTTCAGGTTGACACAGAAAAGAGATGGGCTGGGTGATGGTGTTGTTGCCTGTGGGGTGGAAAATAAAAACGAAGCCGTTCATTGATTTTTCCCCACCAGGAACTTGACCAACGTTTAACAGCTTTCTAGCTTGATGTTTAAACAAAAAAACTTACAAATAATATTACCATAAATACTAATTTAAAAAAGGATATTGATAGTGTCCTCCAAGTCCTCTAGGTCCCATTCAATGCTCCTCAACGAATTGCGTAGTTCTGTGGTTGTCCATTCAACTTCAGCTCCGCACGATTCGCCCAATTCACGCCAACGCAAATATAGACCTCGGGTCTTATTCAACGCTTTAAACACTTCGCTGTAAATTAAAATACAAACAATTATAACAAATATATACGAAAGGAACACCAGCAGGCAAAGACGAACTCTTTAACAACAAAAAATGGATCCTCCAAAGACATGACACAGGAAAAATGGCACTTTATATGGCTGTCGGAAAATCATCGGCATAAGACCAATCCCCCGCAGGAAAAAAAGGATACCAATTATCTAATGAGTTCTGTATTTTATTGAATTAATATTATATATATATTTTTTTAAGATATTTTCACAAATTAATGGGGAAAAAACAACTGTCCACTGTCAACGAGAGTAAAATGTAAATTTTTTCTTTCCGATTTTTCCTTCTTCTCTTCCGTGTGGAGGAAAGGAAATGGAGTTGTATTGCCAGTGCCAGTGCCAAGCGAGTGAGGCTCTATCACCCAGCCACCCACTCACCCCCTTCGAGGTGAGAGCCCCGCGCGCGCGAACATAATAAACAGAGAAGAGAATGCAGTTTTACTTACCATTGATCATGTGCGAGAGTAGCTGAGACAGAATCAGTGTTTACATGTAGATTTTCATACTTTTCAGCTGCGCAGGGGGCGGAGGAAAATCCATAAGTGAAATGCGAATGCGAAAGGATGAAAAAAAAACTATATTCTAAAAGTGATTGTGGGGAAAACGAAGAAAATTCCAAAGTGCGGCTGCTCCAAAGGTGATTGTTGTCCTTTTTTTGTGGTCCTGTCAAACTTTGACAGGTGGCATGTGACAGGTGTACTTGAAGGTGCTGCATGGCGGACAGTAGGCGAAGTAGCTGCTAATAAAGGCTCTGTCTACATTAGTGTTTCGATTTTGATTTTGAAGATATGTTGTAAAAATAGCGTTTAGAAACACATAGTATATCGCAATAAGTCTTGTTTCCCATGAACTCACCTATTTTGGGAAATGTTTAACGTAAAGCCAAAACATTTAAACTGTGATAAGCATGTATTCGATTTGCGCCCAACGAAAGAGACGGTTCAAAGTGGATTGACAACACTCTGCTCAGGGCTTTATATAAAAATTTCGTCCAGTAGAATGTGAAAGACTGGGCTAAGAGTCTATAATCTGTAATTTTTTTGGTTATGTGGGTAGCATTACTTACACCAAGTGTCTTATGCGGAGCTGAGCTAACTTTAATTCAATTCTCGTTGTATCTTGCAAATATTGGTGCATAATATTTTAGTAAATTTATACGTTTTCATGTGAGAGCTGTCAAATATATATCCAATTTCAAAGAGTCGGGATTAAAATCTGAAAGCATGGAAAATTAATCAAACGCATTAAGCAACAAAAAGATATGATTTGATGTAAAATTAATTCGTAGAATGAAGAAGTTTCTGACTCTCTAGTAAGCACTCACTTTTGCGAGAAACGGTGAAAATTCTATGTGCTCGGACAGGTTTTTGTAGAAATTCGGTTTCTCATGATGGTACGCAAACGGAATATTCATTTCACTTATTGAAATGACAAGTGATTTTATGATGATGATTTAGTGCATGTTGTTATATAAATCCCATTTTCCAAACTTGTTTTGTTCCGCTTTATTTAGCCGAACATGAACCGACATAGTAGTATTTCCGAACACACTTCCGCTTCTATTACGTTTTTGTGCAAAAAAAAACAAATCGAACAGAGATTTGGCTGACAGCGGCTTCAGCGACATGACTCTGTGAATTTGCCTGTCATCCGTCGAGTTGTTTGAAAAATCATCGTCCCGAATCAATTCGAAAATTAATACTAATTTTTTGTCGCCGCACTGCAATAAACTAGGAAATTATTGAAAAGATATATCCTGCAATTGGAATTATAAAATAATCTCTATCGAAATATTCAAACGACTGCATTATGTCTCGCGGAAGTTCAGCCGGCTTTGATCGAGTCATCACCATCTTCTCACCCGAGGGCCGCCTATACCAAGTTGGTGAGTACACCCGCCATCCTTTGTTAGCTAAACCGCAATTTAATACATCTTCCACGTGTAGAATATGCTTTTAAGTCGATCAATCAAGAAGGAATCACTTCGGTGGCCATCAAGAGTGGCGATTGTGCCGTCATAGCCACCCAAAAGAAAGTCACCGAAAAGTTGATCGACCCCAGCACTGTGACGCACATTTTCAGGATCACAAAGCAAATAGGATGCGTTATGACGGGCAGAATAGGTAAGAATCCATACAGCTAAAGTCTTATGCTGTGACTCAAAAGCCTACTTTCAGCTGATAGTCGCTCCCAGGTACAGACAGCGCGATATGAGGCTGCCAATTGGCGCTACAAATTTGGATATGAAATGCCCGTAGAGGTGCTGTGCCGTCGTATAGCCGACATCAACCAGGTGTATACCCAGAACGCCGAGATGCGACCACTCGGCTGCAGTAAGTTACTCTCTTCTTGGTTCTCATTTCACTTTGCTAAGGTTGTTCTGTCTCACAGGTATGGTGCTTATTGCATACGATGATGAGAATGGTCCCTGTGTGTATAAGACCGATCCAGCTGGCTACTATTGTGGCTTCCGTGCGGTTTCGGTTGGTGTAAAACAAACTGAGGCCAACAGCTTCTTGGAAAAGAAGTACAAGAATAACTTGTCCGAGGAGAAGACAATCCAATTGGCCATCACTTGCTTGTCCACTGTGCTGGCTGTAGACTTTAAGCCTAATGGCATCGAGGTTGGTGTCGTGACCAAGGAAAGACCCGAGTTCAGAACACTCGACGAGAAGGAAATCGAAGATCACCTCACGAAGATCGCTGAGAAGGACTAAGTTTGGTGTCTGATTTATTTCAAACAGTTTTTTTTTTTAATTAAATTAAAATTACACTTTTTCATGGAGGAAGGCGCTTTAAATAAAAGAGGAAGAAAATATGAAAGTCTTTTCGTTACAAAAACCTTTTTCTCGAATGTGCTCATTTGTTAGAGCAATCATTTAGGCACTCCGGCAAGGAAGTGTTTCGTTGTTTCATCGAATCCCTACTTAGTTCTTGGTATCTTTTGCGGAAGCGGTATACGTTTTCGTATCTTTGTGGATTTAATTAAAAGGCCAACAATAACTGGCAGTGGGTGCGGAATTCCTTCATATCAAGGCAGTTGATATGTGCCATAGAACACAAGAATTAAATTTCACTAGCCTCTTCGGGTTCAGCAGGTTATTTCGGGCATTACATCTCGCTATTGGAGATAGCAAGACATAAACAGTTTGCCCCTTCCTTTGCAAGTGTCCGGCTCAAAGTGGGACTAGGTGGTGCTAACAACTGTTGTATTTGAAATAAATTTTTGTGAAGACGCAGATATCTATGAAGTTCCGCCTAGCGTTTGTGTCTCTTTTGGTTTTTACCTTAGTTGGAATCACCACACTCGATTACGAGTGAGTGATTAGAACAATAGATCCAACCACAATTGAATTAAGCATGCGATAGCTAATGTCATAATGTAATATAAATTGAACTCGCGCGCTGTCAAAATCTAAGAGCAACCATAATTGCGTTAAGAAAATGTGCCCAGTGTCGTTACATTACGAATGATCCCCCTCTTTACGTATGGAAGCAAAAGTAAACGAAACTCGACGAAACTGAGCGAAAAGTCGTTATGACTACCTACGGCAGCGTCCAGAGAACTGTAAACTTTCAAAGAGCCTTAACTCAACTATGGTTGAGCCTTTAGACTCCACCGTACAATAGTAAAGTGACGCACTATAACGTGAACTGTCAGCTCAGCTAGTAAAAACTAGATTACGTGAGCTTAATTACTAAATCCTCACATTTCGATGACGAGTTACCCGTTCGGCACCAATTTTATGCGTAATGGACGTTTTTAAATAGTTTGTCGCGAAAATGTTGATAAGAGGTAAATGAGAATAATTTCCTTCTTTCGATCTCAAGAGCTGCAAGAAAAAAGTCAGTCACTATGGTCCACATAATTTTACTATAGAACTAAGCTCACACCAGAACCCACTATAAAGATATACTCGGTGTATCAATAGTTCCATCTGCGTCAAATGCAATTCTTTTCTGAACTGATGTCATATTTGCAGTAGCTCCAATATACTCATTGAACTCTAATTTTATTTGACGGTATAAAGAACGACAAGTCAGTCACGACATCAATGCCGTTCTGCAATCAAAATATTCCAAAACCTAGGTCCAATGGGATAGACACCGCTATATACAAACCCATCACCAGCACCAGAAAAATCTGAGAAAACATTTTTTAGATAAACAAACGACCACGATTTGTGTGTTTCATTTCCGCGTTTTACTTTTTTAACTCACTTGTTTTTTCCTTGCTACAATTTTACCACTTGAATGCGACGTGGTTTGTCAGCGTAGCGTATTTTAGTCAGAAAGGTTGCTGTGTCCTGGAACCTAGATCCGAGTTACTATGAATTGGCCATCTATCGCGGATAACTACCTATTGCATTCTAGTATTGTCATTAATTCTGCTTTGTATACGCTGGCACCGATTGGAAGTCTATGAGACTTTAAAATGTTTAGAGATTAAAAAACAAACCCACACCGACCACACAGCCTACCATTGAACCGTAGTCAGCGTAGATTATTGTCACTTGTCCATCTGGCGTTTTGTAAAGTTCCAGAGGCCACAATGACTTACCTATAGGGTTTAGCAATTCATCAGGTTATACTTATGGGTGCCTTGTTATAGTCTTTTTAAGAGTTGGCCTCTATACTGCTATGTACTTAACACTGGACATTACTAAGCATTGGATCAAGTTACGCAGTTTGCAGGCCTTAACTTTGTCAAAGGTTCTGTTGAAAATTAAGCATGCTTTCTGTAGCCGCAGGAGGTCTAGTTGAATTCGGGATCTAAAGTAACATCTACGTTAGTACTTAACACTAGGCATATACTGAGAGTAGTTCAGCATTTAGTTGAGGATTTAGTATTTAGTATTTCTATGAAACAGAGCCAAATGACATTGAAAATCCACAAATTGCATGTCTGTTTCACATGAAGTCAAGTGCAGAAACATAAACTCGTAGAAATGCTCTTAGTTGTACTAGGAAGCTAAATCAAAATGTCAAACCATACTGAACAAAAATATAATAAATATTTGACATAACTCATACGTTACCTGTCCAAAAATCCATAGACAGAAAAGCACCTCTAAATGAATCACCTTTTATTATCTACTTTTCAAACAAAAGTTCCTCTTATTCTTAATAAAATGAAATACAAAATTCAAATTAAATAACGTTTATTTATAAAACAAATATAATTAGTAACAATATAAATAATATGAATTTTACATGATATAATGATATGCATATGTGTATACACCTAAACACTAAAAACAAAATGACATAATGAGATCCTTATTCGTGGAACTGAATTTGTTGAATATGTGTGCGTGTATTATTAAACAAATAAATAAATAAATAAATACGTATACATTATGTTGCTTCACTTATTGCACTGTGTTTTCATTTTAAATTAAATTATCATCCAGACTTTTTTTTTGTTTGTTTAAGTAACTTGTAAGTTATTTATATAAGCATATTATAATTTAAATATTTCCTTACGTTGCTGCTGTATGCATGCCAAGAGCAAATATTAATTATACTTTTAATTAAATCCTTAACCGATAAAAAATACAAAAGCTTTAGTTCGTCCTTGTTTTTTTTTTGCTCCTATTCATCAATGGAGAATAATATTAAAATTCTGCTGAAATTTTAACAGGGCGAGGCAAATAAACTTTGATTACGAAAAATTCTCGGAATGTGGATGCTGAATATTTGTATATACTATAAAAGTTATTGTTTCTAAAGAAACCGGATTTGATTTAAAATCAATAACAGCAAATGATTTTTTTAAAGAAACACAATTTGCATTTGAAATAAATTAAGTTTGTCTATTCGTTTTGGCATTCATGGAATCAGAGCTCAGGGCCGCAATTTAAGGGAATGTTTACACGGAAATAGTACAAGGATATACATTACATTCTACAGGGTTACTGTTGATGGGTCCAATTCCGTCCTTTAAAGTAATAACGGGCCAAGTTCGAAAGGGCTTTATTAAAATACAACCTGGGTGCTAGTGAGCTGGAATTGATGCGAAAGGATCCGATCCCTATTTACAAGAGGATAGTTTTTAAGACACCAAAGGAACTCTTATACTAATATACAAGGTACGGGTATAGTGGTATTTGAAACTCAATACTTGTTTTTCATGGGTCTGGGACTGGGTAAAGTTGTGTGTGATTTTTACATTCGTTCGTAGTTCACAGTATTTTTTGTTTGCTTATCTTTCGGAGTACAATGCCCAAGTAAATTGTTAATTTCATATTAAAGGATCTAAAAATCCATTTAATGAATGTTTTCACTACACCATCGATATTCAGATTTGGATATAAAATATTTTCAGAGTAAGTGTTAGCTGTGTGTACCTATACCAGACCAGCTGGTATAATATTAATATTAATATTATTAATGGGTCTCTATTGGAAATTATTTTTAACATAAAAGTTAGATTAAGTTTCTAGGACAAAGTATTTGTTGGAGTAAGGTCAAGTTTCATTCTCCAAGGAGTCGACCTGTCTTGATGCATCTGACACATATGGGTTTGTTGGTTCATTTCGCTGCATGTGGCATTACAGGGAAAAACAAAGTTTAATTTACAAAATTTTTTTAGTGCACATAGCAACGGTGAATAGGATGCTTTGTATGCAAATTTCTGTTAATTAAAATTTGGAGAAAAATTTAATAGTGATTGTGCTTCTTTAAGCACCAAATTGCGATAATTATTCCTTTGTGAATTGTTGATAGAAATTCAGACATATTGCAGAAGTGTGCAGCTCTAGTATATGTATGTACATATCGTATATTCGATCGAGAGGGATCGCACAGCAAGTTCTACATTACAGTAAGGAATGACTACAGTTCTTCGTGCCCTAGTTATGGGCATGAATCAGGGATTAAGGGATAACTCTAAGACACTATAGGCTATAGTTTGGAATCTTGAAAAATGGGTTAAAAACTGTGGATTTAATGTTTAAACTGACAAAATAGAACTGGTAGGTTCGTAAAAAAATCAGGGAGTTCAGCAGCTTGGAGTTATTTTTCAAAATGTATAGAAGTTTAATTGGCATTTCTGATCCCAAAAGATCCGGTACTAAAGAAAAATTGATGCCAATTTATCACAGATAATGAATGATAGATAAAATCTAGTGATTTATCTTTTAAAAAGCTGCTGTTACATTCAATTTAAATGTAATTTTAGTAAACTTAAGCGGTATAATGTTTTCCCATCGGCATTATATATTCTAATTTAATATTTATTTGCTACACCCTGTGCGTATTTAAATGAATAATTTTTTAGGGGATACCATTGGTTAGTGGCGATGACAGAACAATGACATGAAATGCAGCAGCAACAACCTCAGCTCAAAATTAAGTTTGTGTAACTTGTAACAATCTCGGTTATCAATTGAAATAAATAAATTTGATTTTCCAATAACGGTATTCGGTGGTGAAAGGTTGATAGGGTGATAGATTTGTTTTTATGATGATGAACGCGATATTGTTGATGGTAATAATGGTGGTGGTGATGTCGACATTTATTGGTATGGTCCTTCGCAAGCTCAGTGGTACGTGATGATGTCGCCAAAAGTGTGCTTCGGCCACATGCATTCACAGCCGGAGGGCACAATTCTAGTCTCAGATTCCCAGCATTCAGTGCCCTTTGCTCGCCTCGTCAAATATACCGTCCGATTCAATTGGATACAAGTGAATCCAGCTTCACTGCAGACCTACAAATGATACCACACAAACGAAATAATAATTTCAAATTAGTATACGGTCAGGCTAGAAAGGGAAAAATAACAAACAAATATCTGCATGGGCACTGTTACCACAAAATTGTAGTGTGCAGTGCAGTGCGTCCACAGAAAGTTTATGCAATTTCACTCACCTTGTTGGTTTCGGACATGTAGTCCCGGGATGGTGCGTAGCTATGGAAACAGGTAACCTCCTCGTAGTGATCGGGACGGTACTCATATGAAATGGTCTCCAGGGGGATGATGACACGCTTCGAGGGACACAGCGACTGGAAGGTTGTCTGCATTTTTTTTTTATTAGGGGTAAAATGCGTAACATGGTTAGACTGCCTTACCACAGAATGGTTGTTTGTGTGAAGTGTATCCGTGTGTGTCTGAAGGTGGTGCATATTTATGTTTTTGAGGGAAATTTTAGTTTTTACTGTGATTGTGTGTGTATTGTTGTTTATTTGTAGTCGAATAGTTATAGTGAACTTACCTTTGGTTTGTGTAAACGCATTTGGGTATGTGTAGATCGGCTAGTGAGATCCCGGCGGACATTCTGTATGCCATAGGGGAGACTGGATTCAAGTTCATCGTAGAATTCCATTTCATTGAATTTTGGTTGGTTGTCGTTCTGGCTGTTGTGGCCACTGAAATGGATAGTAAGTGGGTTAGCAGTCAGTGAATAGGGCATAGACAGCAGTTTAAAGTGGTTGAAGATACAAAATGTGCTGATATCATAGCCGACTGACTCTTTTGTATATTGACCTTTTTTTAGTGGGTGGTCTAATAGAGTACCTTCTTCATGGGAAGAGTAGACTTTTGGATTAGTAGCACTTTTAAGGCAAATTTGGGGATTTTAAATATAATTTCTATCCTTAAAATTTTAAAAAAAATGTTACGTATACGTCCCCGTTATTTGATATTTATTCTATCGAAGGACGAGCTCATAATTTTCTGTAATGGAACGCCCCAGGCATTCAACCTGAAGTCGGCTACAGTTCTATATATTGTATATAAGCTTTAATGAGACACAGAGGGCGCTTCAACAAAAACTTGATTACAGAATGCTTACAATAGGAAGCTTTAGAAGTTTTCTATTTGAATAGGCGATCAGAAAGATGCTTATACAAAAGCCTCCTATCCTATCAACGGTTTTAGCGGATTGCTTCCACTGACACAATTATATTTTACACTGACATACGCAAAAGCTAAGCATCACCACAACAGCATAAAGAACTAACGATAGATTATATTCATACATTTAAGAATGGAGAGATTGTGTTTCATATAACAAGCAAATATGAAAATCCAATTACACAATAGAGATGACGAAATATATCGAAAAAAATCGCATTAGTTTCAAGGATTTCTTCATGTTGGTCTCTGGATAAAAACTCTCCATCATAGTGAAATCCATTTTTTCACAGGACAATCAAAAATATAAAGTAGCACCCAGCATTCTAATCCTTCAGAGCTTAACAACGTCAAAAATTAATTGCCAGCGAGTAAAAGGAAGATGAAAATAAAAATCCACAAATAGGAAAAGAAAAAACTACGGAATCCAACTAAAAAGGATAGAGATAGAGGGACAAAATGTGATAGAAAAAGTAACATTCCATTCAGAATAGATTGTATAATACCCTATCGTTATTACTTAATTGGAGTTGCTGTCATATATTGGGACACAGTTATTATTCTAGAATAGAACCTCCTTTGAAGGTTGGCAGGCTTAACTGGAGCCACACAAGCGTAGCCTTTTATACTGCCAGTGAGCTGGCGGATATTTATTCAGATTTTTACTCATTGTCCAGAGTGAGGAAGTTACAGGGTTTGCCAAATCTGCAGTGAGAAGCAGCACTATCATTGAGGGAGAGTTACGCAGTAACGTCGCCTCAAGTGTTGTCTGACAGTAAGAATCTCGCGGATTTATTAACGTTTTAGATCACCCGTAGCCCATGTCAAGTCAAACAATTGAAGGGAAAAGTGGATGAAGGGCCCATGTTTAAAGAAAATCACACTTCAAGACGTTCTTGAACTGACTAAAATGATCCAATATCGCAACATCACCAAAAAGGAAATCTTAGTATTGTGATGAGTGTGTTCAGCGGAAGAGGGCAACAGAAGAAAGAGTTGCAGCGCAAAGCAAGAACCGCGAGAGAGGAGTACCTGACAAGGAGAAGGGAAGAGAAGAAAACCCGGCGGACGTCGCGAGCGCAACAACATCTGAATTTTGTATCGGAAACAAACAGCTGGCCTCAAATCTGGTATGCGGTCTCTTCGAAATAACGAAGGCAACCTATTCACCGAAGCGAAGAGAATTTTTGATTTGTTTTTAGAAACATTATAATAGGCAACAAATAGAGAGAGTGCTATGGCAAGAATAGAACCTGCGTATCTCCAGTCAATGAAGATCCAACACCCTAATCTAGTTTTGAAGAAGTTAATGCTCTTACAACTAAACTTTTTTAATACGGGGTGATGCCTTGGTGGAGAGCATGAACCAAGTCATCAATCAAGTTCATGGGTGGCGAAACGTAAGCCCGACGGCTGGAATATTGACTCTATGCCTCATATTCAAAAAATGCGATCCTATGTCTTTTAAAAACCATCGAGGCATATCCAAAGTCGTCTAAAATCCTTTTGCACGTACCAGTGTAGCTTCTTGCCCAGCATATGGGCAAATTTTCACATTGCGACAAATCCTAGAGAAGACCATGAATTTCAAGTCAAAGCCCACTACCTTTTCGTCGCCTCGAAAGCTGCTTAAAACACTATTCAACATTTCGAGCACAACCATGCGATGGTCCAATTAGATATACGCTGGAAGACACGCAATGCTCTGTCCAACCTGAAAACAGCTCTTCTGAGCTTTTCCAAAAGTGCACCGAGTTCAGCCAAGGAGATGCACTGTGATGTGACTTCTTTATATCAGGGCAGGCACTATACGAAACGTTACTGTTGATAATTGTAATTTCCAGCTCTAGCTTGTAATATAAGCTTCAAACAGGACGTGAACCCCCTTTGAGTTATCCTACGTTAGAAACTATCCATCAAACGGAATACACCCTATAAGCAATGATTTGAAAAAAAAAGCAAATCTCAGAAGTCCCCATGAAAGATTAAGAGACAACAAAAGAAGCAAAGACTTTAATCCTTTTTTAGTTAGATTAACTCATTCGACTTTCTTTCTGCAGCAAGGGCATGTGCAAAAAGAACTGCTGTATCGTTGTGCTGATGCATCTATAGTTACGTGTTGATGGTGTTCATGCAATATGCACCATTTCTAGTTGCACGTGTACAATACGGATGTAAGAAAAGACAGTGTGTTGCAAAAGAAAGAATACTTATTGCTCAACTTCTAAGAGATCATAGTGTAATATACTGTAAGCAGAACGTAACACCATAGTTCAGCTGTGGAACAATAGAACGAACACAAAGAACTGATCCAGCTGGGTAAATTCGTGCTCGAAAAAAGCACTGTTGCATGATTTAAGGTTATTCAAAAATTGGATTACTTCATCTTAGATTAACTAAAAATATTTAAAAAAAAGTTACATTAGCTATCGTATGCTTAATGCAATTATGGTTGGGGCTTAACGCCAAACGAGAGTGGAAGAAACTTGCAGGTTGTGTTGGTACAAAGGCATTTTTCTGCCATAGAATATTTAGCTTGTCATATTGTGTATTAATTACATGTCTTTTGGAACACTAGGCCCTAAACATTTTCTTCACACCCTGACAAAATGAATTTCTTAAAAAGAAAATCCCCCCAGTTTCCTACTCTGTAGGACATACCTTACCTGCTTTTGTTTTGATCCTTTGACATAGCATTGGATGCTAACCTTTCCCCCGACCGGTATGAGCCCCTATTGTTGTTGTTCCTATTGTTGTTACGATAATGTGCATCCTGCTGGAACTTTGCACGTAAACGTTGTAAATTATCAAAATCATATGGCTGATGCTGTTGCTGTTGGATTCGTAACGAAACATCTCTCGATTCATCCCCGTAATCGTCCTCATCAATAGCATTTGCTATAGCAACACAAGTAGAAACGCTAACAGCCAAAATCTGCAAAGAAACAAAAAAAAGAATTTCAAATAATTTTCTTTCACTTGAGTGTATATGTCAAGGCGAATGAATGGATGTGGTTCTTTCGGATTTCGATAAAAAAAAAACCAACTATTGTGGTGAATAGTCCTGTCAACCGCATTGGACATCCCAAACCATTCATTAAATGTAACAAAATGTCCTTAGCATTACAATTTAAAGTAAGAATAGAAAAACAACTCAAAAAAGGAAGTGGACAAGGCAAATGGATAGAAAAAGTCCTACACGTCGTTAGTGTCCAAAGAGGAAATGTTTCAAAGAACGTGAGTTGGAAACTGTGGTAGGTTATAAGAGGAAAATTTAAAGCAAATCGGTGCAGCCTATAACCTAGTTTACTTACACAGAAAGAGATATAAAGATAGAAAGAGAGATACATAGAAGAACAGACACCTCCTATATGATTGTAGTTATTTGCTTGTTTTTGTTCAGAATAAGTGCATACCGAAATGAATACGAGATAAGTGGGCAAAGAAGAGAGCAAAAGAAAGAAAAGGGTGCAACCCAGGTGTCATGCATTTAATTTCGGTATTATACTCTCCGTGGGTTGTGTCCAAATTAACGGAGATAATTGTATGCGCTTTTTGTATTCGTTTGGTGGTAATTCACAGTATCTTTCTCACATTCATGTTGTAATATTTTTCAGTACTGTTCGGGTACAGACATTGATCGGAAAACTGCTGATTACCTAGAACATGAATTGGGT
Source organism: Chalcosyrphus nemorum (assembly GCA_949716465.1). NCBI lineage: Eukaryota > Metazoa > Arthropoda > Insecta > Diptera > Syrphidae > Chalcosyrphus > Chalcosyrphus nemorum. Next base: position 84,752,749 of record OX454332.1, read on the forward strand.
CCAATAACTCTCCATGATCATCCTCGGGTGATAGATTGTGTAAGTCCGTAGACTTGTAGGATAACATTCCAAGAGCTATCCGTGATAGCATTCTGAATTACCAACAAAAATATGTAATGATGCCACGTTGACAACTATTGTTAGCTAGCTATGCATCTCGACTAAGAATGGGAAAATCTTAAGACGCCAAACTAGTTTCTACTCGGTCACCATTGAGTAATGCTTTATCTTCTGTTTATCGATTTTGAAAAGGCGTTTGATATCATTAAGCGATCCACACGTGATGTGTTTCAGAGAAGAAGGCAGGAATTCGAAGTCTAAAGTGGGGTTTCGCAAGGCTGTATGCTTTCGCTTAAATTGGTGGTATTGTCTCAACCGATGACAGGAGTCAAATTAGGAAAGCAGTCACCGAGCAGACGGAGCAATTGTGAAGTACTCGTTAAAAAAATCTCGGCCTACCCTCCTACACCATCCAACAGGTGCAGGAATTAAATCTACGAAATCATTGCTTCCCTCGTAAATTCATGTAAAGTGCTGTTGAGCAGCTTAAAATCTACCCTTATTTACCCTCACAAGTAGTTTAATTCAAATCCGAAAAAAAACCAACTGCGTGCATCCAAAATACCCAACATTCAATCCACTTTCGTTAGCTGTGAATAATCCTTCACAATATGGTTTATTCTCTTATCCCTCTTAACCTCAATTTGGTGTATTACCCTAAAATGGCTGCATAAATTCCACTCAAATAATTATCATCATCAACAGCCGTTGTGTCCACTCGAAACTTTTCTTTTTACACGCCCTTTCGAAATGCAAATTTAACAACCAACCCACAACCATCTCCAGACCACAGTTTACGCGAAGGATGTCCCTTTCATTACTTCAAACTGGCAGTACTTAAAAAGACGGATATAGAGAATGTTTAATACTTCTGCTGATGACCATCCTTACAACGAACGAAAGAAAAAAAAAACAAGTAAAACTTTTTCTTAAAAAATTAAAAAAGAAATATATTTTTCATTCTTACATAAATGACGAAGGATATTCATTTCATTTTCAAAAGAAAAGGCTATACTTTTTTTCTTCCTTCCACAAGAATTTCCCATCCGAGTCATCCCCAACTCGAAAGAAAAGTCAGGCGACTGCCAGACTCTTTATATTCTCCAACAGTTGTCATGATTTCGTTCAAGTATCTCGCCACGTTCTATGAAGTCCTTCCTCTTGAAATTGATGGTAGCAGTGTTCGGTTTTTGGGGCACTTATCACGATTTTATCCTTTTTACAGTTCATACAGCTTCGAAAAAAATAATAAAAAAAAAAAAAAAACAGGGCAGAACAGACAAAAACCCGACGTGATTTCCAAACCCCAAAGAGTTGGCAACAAAAAAAAGAGATAGAGAGAGAGAGAAAGAGAGGGAAAAAAACGACAAGAAATCGTAAAAAAAGGATAAGAAGCCAATTTCTTTTTGCAATGCCACTTCCTGTTGCAAGGACCTTCCTTTACGTTGTACTTCTTCTTCTTCCTCTTCGTCTTCTTAACAAAATAAGTTTACACTGCCTTTATGGGACACACTTAAGTTGGTTGTCCCCTGCCATCTTATCTCCTGCAAGCAGGATTAGTGCGCCTTGAACTGCATTCAAAGAGAACCAAAATTGAATTGGATTTGAGTTTTAGAATATCGTCGCACCGCCAAAGGGGTGGCAATAAAAATACTTTTCTATCTCTTTTTCCTTTTCTCTTTTTTATTTTCTATTTTTACAGAGTCTAATACCAAAGTTAGACAAAGTTTATTTGCTGCACATAGGGACTTTCCAAAGGCGAAGAATAAAAATAAGTTCAAAAATGTCTGCCCGTCGTCCTCATTTTTGTCGTCTTATATTCTATTCTAATAACAGGGTTTGCTCTAGTTCTATGAACGAGATTCCTTTTCGTAATGCTTGTGGCAATAAATATTTCCCCAAGTCCAATATTCTTTTGCAGGATATCCCTTTAACAACAAACGATGGAGTACATAGAAAGGCATTACCAGCCCAACAAAAACAAATGTCCGAGAGAGGTGTTTGTTTTTTTACGATGGCTGACAGTAAGTGCGAAAAATTCTGACACATGTCAGATGTCAACGTGAAATAATAAACTTTTGTATGTGATAATGTTCACACGCGATGCGTGACAAGTTTGTTGATCTGCAAATATAGTCTAATTGTTTCTTTCTCATTTTTATACAATTTAGTTATTTGATATTTGTAATAATGAAATGAGAATAATTGAAAAAAGAACATGTCTTGATGTAAAGTAACACAAACATGAGTTCGCACAACATAGTCTAATTATATTAAACAGTTATCTTCGGGTCGTTTGACAGATCACACGCTAGTTCATATTCATTCATAGATAGGACAATTTAGGCGCTGTCAATCTTAGGAAATGTGCCATCAGGGTAAATTAAACTCGCAACTGTCTAATATACTTCGGCTATACCACGCTGTGTGGCGCATGGTCTACAATTCATTGTAAAACAAAAACAAATGCAATGGTATGAAGAATGAGGGCGTAAGTCTAGTTAAGATGACATTTGGCAGATGTCAAAATGATACTTTGACTATATTTTAAAATTCCATATGAGTGTGTGTACATACTTTTGAATGAAAATGTAAAAAAATGGAAAATGGGCTAGGTTATTTCTCCCGGTCGAAAATAATTCCTCATAAACACCGAAACGTGAATGGAATTATTTAGTCTGTACGTATCTTCTGCCTTTGTGGTCGGTACATACTCTATCTATCTCTATTCCCGCTCTCTCTTTCCATCTCACACACTCTCGTTCGACTGTAAATAGAGCATTACGAATTGGTTTTGTGGAAAAGTAATGCAAGCACATCCCTTACCCTTAGGACGAAAGGCGAACAGTGCAGCTTACCATCATTGTTCAAATTTTTCCTTCATGTTAGATGAAGATGAGTGAACAAATAAAATAAAAAAAAAATGGAGGAAAGAAGCAAAAGGCATAGAAATTATTACCAGACGTGGCATCTTTGAACTGAAGCCATTAAGGAGGACTAGAATCTTATCTTTTATACGTGGATATTGCCCAGTACCATAACCGCTGGCCATATCGGTGGTTGAATATGTGTGCGAAGGACGATAAAGTATATTGCGTGCAGCAAAGCGTTGTGATTTTGATTTCCGGCGCTTTTCCTGCTATAATTCTTTTTCATTTTTAAGAACCATATTACGAACACGTATGTATGTGTGGTGCAGCAGTGTAGCAGAGGATCTGATGGAGGGTAGTAAATTAAAATTTACTGCAAAGGGTGTCATCGTTGGATAATAAATTGCTTTCTTTTATTAGATGTTAACCTATACGATTTGGCACCTGATACGGTACTGTGTATGCTGTTGTGCACTTTGGGTTGGATATGACTTGAAGGATTCATGATATCCGAGTGAGAATTTTCAGTTCTGTGAGGAACTAGGTACAAATAAGGGTGGTGTTTTGTCACCTTATCTTAGGACTTTTGTCTCACAGATCCGCAATGCCATATGGTGCAATCACACCAGAACTTCAGCCGCGGGCCAAATATAAGGTCGGCTTTTCTAGTGAACAGTCGGATGCGGCTCCAGAATGGGCGAAGTGTCGGGCTTCAGGGATCTTTGTGGTCTTAGTTAAGTCACGATGAGTAAATTACTAGACATTGCCAGCTGTTGTATTGCTTCCACACCCTAATTACAGCAAAATCACTCCTTAAAGATCAACTTAAATCACTTCCGTTGCACTCAACACTTACTAGCCTGCCAACCATTTCCGATGTAAAAAGTGCCAAAGATAAAAATCTAATATGTATATCCGTTCCATTATTTTTCCCAAAAAGGCTTCTGCTAACGAAATGAAAAGAAGGAAATTCTTTAAAAGAAAAAAAAAATTAAACCAATAACCCATGCGACAGGAAAAATAAGAAAAAAAAAACCAACTTAAAACTCAAACGAAAGCGGATCTCATTCACACCGAACGAAACGAAAGGACAATCCCTGACCAAAAAGTTTTCGAAAAGCAAAAACTAATTAATGGATTTCATCCTTTCCCCGCCTTTGGTTATAACCCGCGTGGCGCATACATTTAAGGATATAGAGGACATGCAAAAAGTGTACATGAACGAGAAGAAGAAGCACTAAATGGGCAGACATCCGACGAAGACCGTTTGCAAAAGCTTATCGTTCGCTGGTCATCTGGTCACGTTTACGGTCTAACGACTGACATTGGACTAAAAGGAATAAAAAGAAACCAGAAAGCCTTCCTGTTTTATTTTTTTTCCAATCAGAAAAGGATATTGGCATGTGGTTCGATGTGACCCGACATTTTGGGCGCATATCCCGATTTCAAACGACCAGAAGCAGCAGCAGCAGCAGCTAGCGCACCAAAAGGACTTAGATATAAATAGATTTTTTATTACACTAGCGGAAGTTCTATACAACAGTAATTATTGTGAACTATAAATTAGTTTGACAGAGTTTGTTCCTCTAGGATGCTGCTGCCAGCTGGCGGAATTGGTGGCTACTATAAAGGCATTTGCCGCATTGGAGTTTGGTAATACATATAGCACGTGTGCAGGCAGATGTTGACCTCTTAACTCCTGGCAATTAATTCGATAAATCTGTAGAAAATTAAGAAATCCGATTTTAGTTTTTCTTCTTTTGTTGGCACGGCAGCAATTGCTTTGTCTCTTTTCGATTTTGATGTCTGCTAATAGAATCGATAAGTTCAGAGAAATTGTTTTGACTGTTATTAATTAAATTGGAGGCAGATGTCGAGATAATATGTGTTTTGGGGCAAGAATCTTTTTGGGAATACTTTACACATTCGCCATTGTTTGTTGGATGACAGAACTTTCTAATTACACCCAATTGCGGCAGAGGTCACTGTCCCAAAGGTGGCAAGAAACAGACGATTTTTCAAGTTTTTCTCAACTCACTTTCAGAAAGTAACTCGATTATCTTTCCCAGTTTAATCTTTGCAGCATAGAGGGATATCAAATCCTTTATGTACAGCGATTAGTAGGAGAGCAAAACTGGCACTTATGGATGTAATCTGTACTTAGATTTTATAAGGATCTACTGTGCTCCCTATCTGTGGAAAGATAATAAAAACAAAGGATTGGAAGTCCGAGAATAGGCTTGGGTTAGCCCATTGGTGCTAAGCTAAAAAATAGCTCTGTAAATATTCAAACGGGAACTTCAAGACTTAGGGGAAGACTTAGCAGATGTTGCCGAACACCATTTGTGAACCTCTGCGTTGAATTAGCTTTTTGAGCTAAGGATTGTTCCTTTCAATTTATCATTGGATAAAAGTTTCCGCGGTCTTCAGAGCAAACTGTTCGATTCAAGGATTCCGGTGACAAAGAGTCTCTTCAAACTAACATTGGTATGAATCAGCTAGTGATTTTCGTATTTCCACTTATAACACTTTCGATTGGAGACCAATTAAAAAGCACCTTTCAATGATCCGCAAAGTTTTCGCACTTCCGCACACTCGCTGTCCCCAAAACCTCTACCTCGCAAAACAAACGACCTGATAAAGTTTTACACATGACGGCAAAGTGCGCCATCGAAACGAATCTAGAAGCTACCCGACAAAGTCAAGGAAAACTTTGCTTAGGTTTTTCCTTTCCTTTTATTTTATGGCGTGCGAGCATGAACACAAACTGTGAGAAGAAGTTTTTTTGTTTTTTTTTTTTTTTTTATTTCCCAAACCATTTCTAGACGCCCACACAAACCCACGCATCCATTGCCTCGACGGCAGCGGCGTTGTCTCTCAATGTTTTGTATCTTTTAGCTCCAAGTGAATACTAATGGATATTTTATAGTGCATGCTGTTTCGTTTTGTTAAAGCTCTGGCTGTCCTTGAAGATATCTTGTATCTGTACGTAAATACTTTGGGCATTTTTCAATTGCATTCGTAAGTAGGAAATGGGGCGGCACAAGAACAGCAGGAGAGAAACTTTTTGCATTTAACTTTTTAAAAAGTAAACTGCCAACTAAAAACTAGAGATGCGACTGAACCTATTTGTATCCTTTATTTCTTTTGATGTTTTTTTGTTTGTCTTTAACTTGGGTATATCCCTATTGATTGCATCTTAAGCGAAAAGTGCCAGTGACTGGTTCGTTTGTATAAAAAAGTTTACACGATACGACGACAAGTCACCATTTTGGAATTGTTAATATCCTTTTCAATTTAGCAGAGAAAATAGTTGCCAAAGCAAATTGAATGCACTGCACACCTTAAGATAAATGAAAAAGGGGTTTCACTTTTGCACATTGCAAATGAGAAACATTCATAGTTTGGCGTTAGAGTGGATACACTTGAAATTTCCCTTAATTTCGCGGAATTTCTTCGCAATGGAAGGATGAATGAGTTGTTTGTCCTGGGAAATTTATGCGTTGATGGGAATTCTCAGAACTTTTCATTTGATGAGGAAAATGGGTTGATGTAAATGAGCGGTAGTAAGTGGACAAAAAGGTTTAGTCGACTTAAGTATCAGGTGATAGCAGTGGAAAAATTATGGGCTACATCGCGGTGAACAAGTGTTTGTAGGAGAGTGCAAAAATCGTACTTTAAAATTGAAGGAGATTTCTGTGAAATTTTATTCTCAGCACGTCCTCCAAGAGTTATAGAGAATTTTATTTTAGATTTTCAAAGAATCTCAGATAAAATATTGCGTAGTAGCACTGAGATGGATGCACAGGATGAGATTTTATTCTTTTTCTAAGAAACGAAGCAGACAGAGAGTGCAAGCTTACAACAAGGATATTCGTGTAAGGATATAAAGACTAGTCTGTATCAGCAGAACAGGACACATGAGGACTGATAAAACATTTGGTCCGAGGATTTACTCCTGTATTTATGGTGCTAGAAAAAGGATGGATCTAAACGCAAACCATCCTTATCAAAACAACACCCGAAGCGGAAATGAAATGGAATACAAAGTATCATTCTGCTCGACGTGTTGTGTAGCAGTTTGGCTGAAAAGCACAATGAGACTAAAAGAAGACCGATTGTGGTCTTGCGTCCACTCTGAACCGGTGGAGAACTAACAGTGAATCGACGGAAACTGATCACATAAGTCCGATGCACTACAAGAATTCCTGGCATATGTAATTTACTGGAGGAACTGGAGAACCAAGAAGTTGATGTTCTATACCGATGGTTGTAAGATAGACATTGGCACGGGAGCTAAAATTTATTTTGAAGGCATAGGAATAAACGTTTTCATTAGAATGAACAACGACGGCAGGGTTTTTCAAGCAAGGCCAAAGCCATCACATAGGAAAGGAGATCACTGCCTATATAGACAGCCAAGCAGACATGAACGCTCTGGACTTTGTTTCAGTCAGGTCGAGGCTTGTGAGAACTTTAAAGTCACTAGTAAACGAGGTATCCAGAGCCAATGCGGTAACTGGGGAATGTGTTTATCGATGGAAACGAAAAGGCGGACGGAAAGATAGGAAAGAGTCCAAGAGGCCCTCCTTTTTGTAGCAGCAGCAATAAGTTCTTTGTGCTTTCTTGAGGACAATAGAAGATAAAGCCATGGGTCGAGCAAGCAGAAGATAGGTTCATCTGGAGACTTGCTTAGCGATAAGGTCGCTATAGCTGGCTTTTAGCAAGAAAAGATCATCAACTGTAGTAAAACTCAGTCGTTATAAAGCCCGGGTCCTTACTGGTGGCCTTTGCACGGAGCCACTGGGTGTGCTGACTATTGTAGCAGTTACACAGACGAAGTATAAATAGAATCTGTTTATTTTTTTGCCCTATCCGTCCAAAGAATGGTTGCTTTCGCAGTCACACAATAGGCATAAAACTGCATATGAGCGACCAAATACTCCGACTGAAATGCAGTTACTTTTTTAGTCTGCAATGCAAGAAATTATCCTAACATCAATTATCCTAATAACAATTCCTCTTCACTGTGATTTATACATCAAACTGCGATTGTACATTTCCTATTAAGCTGTCAACAACTATGTATCAAATCAAATCAAACAAGTTAATTGGCAAAAGTAACTATTGCTGTACCACATACTGTGCATCAAGTTTTATTTCGGTCGCATTTCACTTAAGCCAGACAATCTTTCTCACTTTTACCAAGTATTTGTGTTAATTTTTTTCTGTCCTTTATCATCAAGAAATGATATCCGTTTCCGTTTTGTATATCGCCACCCCATCATCAGAACCACCGAAACTGACACCCAAACTAAGTGCGTGCCACTGGCCAGGACACTGAAATCGGATTACACATTGAATTGTCGCTTCCCCAGTCCATACCACCGACAAACACGAACGCTTCTTCCAATTGCGTGACCAATTAGTATATTTCCCAGTCATTTGAGGGTAACGTTTTATGAATTCATCCTTCCTCAGAATCGTCCCCCCTCTCGGTGAATTGTGTGTGTGGTGAAAATCCTTTTGCAATTATGGGTCAGGCATGACTCCAATCCAAGTATCATCACTGTCGTTGTTGTTATCATTTCTAGGCTTACAGCTTTATATTGCGCTCCGTGCCAGTGTGCCTATTGAATTGGACGATGAAATTTTCTGGAGGCGTTTGCCTGCCACAGATACAAATACCATAAACACCATAACAGCAAGGATTACGCGTGTAATCCTTTTGGTTGTGTGTTTTAATGAATTCTCGAATGATTTTTATTTATTTTTTTCCCTTAACCAAAGTTGACCATTTTTGGTGGCTTGTCCTTGTGCGTGTGTGTGTCCTTGAAATAATTTTATTGATGAATGTTGTTTTGGTTTGTGTTTGTCAAAGGATGTTTTTTGTTTTTTTTTGGTTGGCGTATTCGATTTTAGGTGAAGTTGACATTTCGATTTAACCCTTTTTTTTTGCGGGGGGCTATCAAGATGGATTAACAGCAGGGACATTTCCTGTTTGTGATTTAGGATGGGGATTTTGGTTCTTTACCTGTGCTCTCTCTGGGTTGGTAATGAATCGTAAAACTTCTGTAAGCAGTTCCAGGTGGTAATTGTCTGGTAATTTAGGGGAGGGATTGTTAATGCGGCTATTTGTTTTGGGTCACGAAAGTTTCTCTTGTGAATTGGTTTGTCGTCTTTCTTGAAGGATGTAAAGTTTTAGTTGTTTGTTCTATTGGGTGACCTTTTGACTCTGTGTGTAGTTGGTTTGGGGGGAGGATTTGGCATGGATATTTTTTTAAAGTTTTTTTTTTGAATTCAGTTGTCGGCATTTTGGAGGAAGATTTTAATTCGATTTGTGGATATTTGTCGAACGTCGTGTGCACTAAAGCGATAAATTAAGAGAATCAGCTTGAAGAAAGGAAGCTGTTCCTGGAATTCTGACGACATTGTGGATCGGATCTTAACCTTAAGAGATGACAACCTTCGTTTAAAGCCTGTCTTACTTTATGACTTATAGGGTGCTCACCAAGCCTACGTATCGTATCGAATTGCGTTATCGGCTTTCCTAGAAGGATTCTCTTAGTCTGTCCTCTGGAAATTCCATCTAGACTTTTGGTCGACTCTACTACCGGAATCTTATGTTTAAGACTTATTATGATACAGCGGGGTTGACTATTTGCAATGTCATCTGCGTTTAAGGACTGGTTTTCTGGCGCAAGTTGATAACTTCCTTATTCTTCCCCGCTTAAAGTAAGTCCAATGAAAATCAAAGATCCTTGGGAATCGCTGCTGCTGACAATTAGTTAAATAAATGTGTTTGAAACCCTTCAAATCTATTCCTATCAATCTTAGCAAAAGAGAAAAATATTTGATGCATAATCGCTCTTGCACATGTAGCTATCAATTTCTTTTTCGTACTATCAAAGGACGGAGCACAAAAAGTCCTTGACTGAATCCACTGCAAACTATTTTTCATTCCATACCTGCTTCATTGATTTCCTCAGAGATTTTCTGGTCCCAATCTAACGCCATGATAGATACGATGACTCTGAAGAGTCAAAATAATCGTCCCCTTAAAACTGGCCTTGCATGGCAAATAGTTATCATTTATCAAAAGCGCCATTGAAAGTGGAGCTTCTTCCAGTTGCAGACTCTGCGCAGTATTTTCAAAAAGAAAACATGCAACCAACTTCCTTAAGCAACAAAGGACCACATTCACTTGCTAAATCGTGTATAATTGCTTCGACCGACTTTGACTCTTCTGTGGAGAGTGGAATTTTTCTAGATAGTCAAGGAGCCAAACATTGCTCCTTGATCTGTGCTCCCTGCAGCACAACAGTGCTTGTTGTTGCATGTAAGAGTATAGTCTCGTGCTACCACTCGAATAGTAGCACTCAAAGTCAAATGGTTGCGTGTAAGCAGCTGCTGCTGCTGCTCCTTTTCGATAGAATTCTCCGCATGCAATCATCCGTGGGTAAGGTATGGTGTGTCTCTAACTACTGCAGTAAGTGGCTTTGCCAAAGTGTTTATTTGCTCCTTGAAAATCGACATAAGTAGTGTTTAGCAGTTGTAAAAGGGATTTCTACATTTACTCGAAACAAAAGCATCGCACACACACACACACACAGGAACGTAGTTCTTTTATGCACATTTTATGGAACTATGTTGGCAGGACAACTGGAATAGTAGCCGTTTAGAATTCCTTGAGAGTAATGCCAAGTGGCCGATGCTAAAATGCGCTCAAAGATTCATGCGCTCCAAATGATGTGCAAAATGCTTCGTGATGTGGCAAAAGGTTTTTGCAGATCCTTTTCAGGAGGTGTAACATCCGACCATCCCCCATCCTTTTGTTGCTCAGTGAAATCTTTATAAAGACAATTTATTTTCCACTTGTGCGCTACTAAGTTGGACATTTTAATTTTGATTTCCCCAATGTATTCCACAATGGACGACAAAGGACGAGGGAAAGAGTTTCTTTTTTGTTTTTTTCCTTTTCTCTCTATTCGGAGTTATTTAATGGACAAAAACAAAACAGAAAAAGGGACCGCAACAATACGTTGATTTCGTTTACACTCTGAATCTATTCCCTAGGGATGAATTTATTATTATTTCTCTTGTTCGAATAGGGAGTCCTTTTCTTGTCGACTATATTAGTTGGTAGATAAATGAATAAACTTGCGACACCAAAACAAGGGAGGAACATATAAAATATGGTAACTTTAACCGTTATTCATTTGAGAAATGAAAAAAAAAAAAAAAAAATTCCAAAGGGAGCATTTGGTGACAATGAGGATACGTGAAACCCCCACGACTACCGGAGACATTTAAATTAAGTCACTGATTTGAAGCGATCTCAATTTGTAAAGTTTTCCGTTTTTTTTTTTCTGTCCTCTTTACGGTTTAGGTATCACACTGATTTGAGGGGAGGAAAGTGATAAAAATTTTACTTGGACGGATGAAATATTGCGGAAAAATAAGGTCCTTGAATGAAGGCTGAAAATTATGAGGGATTCTTATGGGATCAACTTTGAAGTTTATTTGCTGACAAATGGTATGATTTGAAGGATATATCTTGAGCTAATTTTAAATTTCTGAGACTTTAAATGACTGGACACTTTGGTGAAAAGGATTTAATGATAAGATGGAAGGACGATATTATACATCTTAATTTCATCAGGCTTTGGTGTTGCTTTAATCAGTTTGGAAATTAAGACTAAACTGTGAGGTTTTTAATTGTCCATTCAGGGAAGACTCCAAGAAATTTCGTGATAGAATGTTGGACTCCATCCACTCTACATGATCCAGTCATCTTAGTCGTTGAATGCGAACTCTGGCTAAGTCGATGCCCTTGTTTGGACATTGTATCTTCTTCTCCACTCGCCGTCTATGCTGATTGGACAAAAGTTCGGTCGAAGAACCTTCATTTCCTTGAGCACAGACCTACAAGTCTGTTTTGATTTTGAACATCATATTGAATTGTCTCTAGGTTATTGGCACGAGCCCTAGTTAAAGCTGGCTCTAAACAAAGTAATCATTCCAATATGAGTTCTTCTCCTACATACATAAAGCAATGAAGATGTCATTAGTCTTTTTCAAGTCGGAGAAACGATTGCACGTGTTGGTAATAAAAGAACCCGCAAGGGGATACACGACATAGCAATTAAATTTGTCCTTGTCAATAGTGAATCTTTTAATTCACCCTTACAGTCAAAGCTAAGGGAAAAACTAATTCTTCTCATCTATCAATCTCTTCTATTCAATACTGACAGTGTAAACATTTACCCTCATCTTAGACAAAGATTTCTATCTCTTTGAAATTGCTTCATATCCTTGCACAACATGACTACATTGGAGTTTCAATAGTACAGTCACCCTTCCTTAATCTGCATTAACGTCTAATTATTAAAATTCATTTAATGGCCATGCATAATTAAAGATTTCCACTTGCTAACCAAGTAAAGTCCTCTCATCTTTAATTCACCACACAAAGCGACCCTAAGTTCGTTACGAAGAAAACCGCATATTAACTGCAGTGCTACAAGGCAAATAATAGTCCTCTTAGTGTATTGCTTGTGTATACAGCAAGGATCAACCTTTCGTTGTCGTTCAGTTGGATTTTTTTTCGAATTTCCAAGAAAATTATCAAAAGCAAGTTAAATCTTAACCAATGCTATGTTCGTTCTAATTTCTTTAAGAAAGGACATTGAACCTATGTAAGCGGCAATCAAACAACAGAATCAACTCCACCGACACTATAATAAATTGCAATTAAAATTTTCCAAGTCTGCAATCTTCCGAGAATATTTGATAGAAATATATATGTATATTTTCTAAGAGTTTGTTTCTCAAAGGACCCTGATTTTTTCCCCTCTCTGTGTAATTGTGACTGTTCCATGCAAAGGAATTCGTTCTCGAAAATTATGAAAAGTCAAAACAATTTGAGGTTAAGTAATAGAAGCGAAGGGGTGAGCTGTGGTTGTTAGAACAAAATGCAAACGCGGTGCGAGTCCTTGGAATATAAAGGACTTAAGAATTGTTCTATTGCTAATGGAATGTCAATTAGAATGAGTTAACTTTTAAAATGATTACTGAGTGTGTTTGCTTTGAGGTTCCATGTTGTAGTTCATAAGATGGCTGCCTTGTAATCCAGTTTGATAAAGACAGCGTCGCGGTTACAAAGAATTTTTGAAATACCTTCTTCATTAAACGTCATTTTATGGAAATGTTTGATAATAAAGTTTAACAAATCTATTATATCTAGTCAAAGGTGGTTTTTAAAAATTAAAATTCAAATCCCAAAAATGTTGCAGTAAAACTTAAAGCACTATTGAGCAGAAAATAAGCTGCATTTGAGTTGAATTTCATGAAATGTCTCTTATTTTTAATATTGAAGTTTTAAGTGACAAATCTGTGAGGAGGTAGAAATGTCAGCTCAAAAGTGTTGGAGGCTTTTGAGAAGCTCTGTATGGTGACCGGTCACAACCGGTGACTCAACATTTGAGAACTATTGACTTAAAATACATTTAACAGGGTCTGTTTTTTGAATTGGGAACACTTTTTCTAGCGCAAACCAATTTGACTGCTGTCTGCTAATACGCACTCAGTTTAGGTTGTCAGTTGTCAAATTTATATCCAAGTTGGTAGTTCAGTATGTGAACTGCCATACACATAATCGTTCATCCAAACAAGTAATTCGTGGATCAGTTTTGCACAACTGTCTGTTGCCTTCAAATCGAGCCTATACTAGACACCAATTGATTTGTGAGTTCCTCTTGCGATTGGGTATGTGATTATCCCAATTTCTACGTTTGGCGTTTAACTATCCGAATCCAGCATAAGGCATAGTAACAATGTTTCGAGCTCAGAGACGACCCTGTGTAGCAACCTTTGGCTGTTAGCGGTGTAACCCGAGTTCCGAGTTCCACAAGAGAGCTTTTTACCCAAAGGACATCCCTCAGGCTTGTGATTCTTGCCGCACTTCACGCATTGAGCCTGGATTTCGCAGTTCGACATTTACAATGAGCGCATTGAATAATGCGTTTAATAGTGAAACTATTTCCTGTGGATAATTTTCATAGTTTTATGGTGTCCTTCAGCTCCATCTTGTACGGGGCGGCGCTGCTGCCGCTTTTGTTGCAGTTGTAGATTTTGCTATTGCTTTTGCCTGCCGTTGTCTCTCAACTACATCGCTAAACTAGCGACTTGGGAGTAAATATTCGTCAGGTTATTGCCTCAGAGCTGTTCGAACAGTTCTACGATTGTGCTTTGTTCGAATCAGCTGACGCATCCATCTGTCACTGACAGTGATGCCATCTTTCTACAAAAACTAATACCATGTCCATTACGGCGACTTTTATGAGTTTTATTTCATTTCAAAGTTCTATACATCTACAAAATAAGTACCTTGGGTGGATTCTTATATCATAACACCCTCAAGGTTTTTTTCTAAGAAATCAATTAATGCCACGCAGCCACACTTTAAAGCGCATACCGACAACTTTACTTATTGTCTTAAGTTTGGAAGTGTTCAAAGGTTCATTAAACCTACATCCTCGAGACATGCTGGTAAAAGTGGTATTCACACCAATAACACTCAGACTTAAAAGAAGATGCGAAGATGGGATGTTGATGAAGACAACAGGTTTGGAATAATAAAGGAACACCAACAAGATTTAATTATGAAGCCATCCGTAAAAGTGTTTAAAAATCCACTCAAAAGCTTTTGATCTTTTAGGTGCATCAGAGTTAGTGGTTAAAAAAAAAACACCACTGAAGGCAATTAGAAAATTGGCTCCTCTTTCATGAGAAGGTAGACAACGTAATTTTCCAACTTATCAGTAGAATGCTACCTGCATTTTTCGAGTTGCTTTGCTGAGGACAAGGAGAGTTGCTTTAAAGCTTAAAGTATACGACAAGGAGTCGTCTGCTGGATGGAATAATTACTTTTTGGTGGCAGTAGAAAATTAAGTGGGAATCATTAAAAAAAAAGTGTAAAAGGAAAAGGTAAAGTATAGTGTAGTGTATAAGTGTATAGGTGCATTGCAATAAGGCCCAGGGTCTTTTAGCTTTCTCTTGGAATGTTAGACTCATGACTTAATATCCACAAGCCTCATTGAACTGCGGGAGGAAATTTCAATTTGATTGCGGCTGGAGCATCAAACTTTACATTCAATGACCAAAGAAAATACCACTGCAACGTGGCTAACTCTTGCTGTCGCAAATAACCACTTTAATTTAAGTATCTAACTATTGTTGCGAACAATTCAAACAAAGGAATTGAGAACCATCTCAAGTTTGTACGTGGTTCACCTCCACTTGCTCAAAACGATAGTCTGTTCGATTTCATCTCCCAACTGTTTATACCCATGATGTGTTTTGTATCGATTCCAATAATATTCAATAAATTGGTTATATCAGAAGTCAAAGCCACCCCAAGGCGTCCTTCTTATCTATTTCGATAACTCTCTCCGACACCATCTGGGGCGAGTATTTGCGTCTATCCCCAATCGTATCCAATTATCAATATCCCAATAAGTTCTGCACTAAATATATGACCTAGACTTCCTTCTCACCCAGATCGAGTCCCATTGTTATTATCATCATCGAACTGCAAGTAATTATTGTCCCTCTGCATGGCTGGCTTTAATCAGCCTAAATCCACAATTTCGATACTCTTCGATAGGTTTTGCGTATGCCCGAATCATCAGACAGATCCAGCGCGCGTAATACAATCTCTCGTAAACAAAAGTTAATCAACCCAACACACAATGGATAACTATCACATTCTGGGCATAGTTTAGATAGATAGATATATTTCTATACTATTTAGGGTCCTTCGATTATTGAAAGTGTCCGCCAATGGTTCCATCTGCTGGCTGGCATTATCTATAACCGACAATCATTAAAATAGGGAAATTCCAGCAGACATCATGTTGTCTTCTTTCACAACCGCCCACTTTGACGCCCCAAAGCTCAGTAGACATTTAGATTCAATAAAATAGACCTACGATGTTGGGATATTGGCAAATTTTCCCATGTGATACATGCTACCGCGGTAGTAAATTAGATGACACCACCCTCCATCTCCCCCGCACCCGTGTCGGTGGGTTATCCTTCATGGAGTTGGACAATAACCACCGATTAATCCTTTCGCTTTGGCACGGATGGGTGGTAGACTGATATAGATATTATTTATCGCGCGTAATTTAATAAATCACCAATTGAAAAGCTAACCACTCAATCTTGTGTACAGACTGTTGGTCGCGTTGGATGGTTACGGATACGGATACGAAATGCCGGAGGGCATTCTATATAGTACGAGTATATGAGTATCTGTATGCACGTCCAATGACTAGCTATTAAGGGGGTAAATGAAATTCATTTTATCTAGAGTTTCAGTAAAATAATCAGCCTAGAGTATCATTGAAGTGGTTCAACGCGAGGGTTTTTGCGGGAATAGGGATGTGCTATTGGTGGTGGGCAGAACGCACGCCGAAACGACTACGGATGGAATTCCCTGTTGTCCTAGTAAACATTTCAATTGAGCGCGCGAGGCATACTGCTGATATTGTTGTCTGAAGAGGGGAACGGCGATAATGTTTTCAAGTGGAATTAATATACACAATCTGAGGGGGTGGGCCACTCTCATTCTCTTCAAAACTGAAGGCATCATCACATCCACATCCAATCATAATAAAATCGATGACACTATATAGCCGCGAACGATGAGATGCGGTAGCTACTGTGGTTTCCAGCTACTGTACTCTATTTGTTTTGTACGAACGACAGTTGGAGTGGAGAAGTAGGAGGAGGTGTTGGTTGGTTGGAGCTGGGGGAGGGAGGATATTAATTGGTTTTGGCATTAAATTTTGTTGAGGTTATCGAATGTAATTGAAAGTGTACGGGTATTTTAATTGGATGTTAATTTATTGGCCATATTCCGATATCTTTTTTTTCTTTTCTTTTAAATTTGCATATTGTCTTTGTGATGTCCAGTGAATTGATTGATATGCTTGGAGTTTATTGATCATCAGCAGATCTGACTAAAGATTGTCAAATTTGGAATGGCATAGAGAATGACACCGATGGCGGTACTCCCTGGTCCATGTCTGCTAAGGAAGCATGCAAGCAGTGCTTTTCAAGTTGATACTATGATTATTGGCGAAGCGGCTGACAGACTGTCGATTAGACCAATATCGTGCAACAAAAAATGCACACGCGCCATTGTATCCGTTTTTTTTTTTTGCAATTTGCACTAGCT
The DNA here is from genome assembly GCA_949716465.1 of Chalcosyrphus nemorum. Taxonomy (NCBI): domain Eukaryota; kingdom Metazoa; phylum Arthropoda; class Insecta; order Diptera; family Syrphidae; genus Chalcosyrphus; species Chalcosyrphus nemorum. The sequence continues at coordinate 84,769,924 of OX454332.1, forward strand.
CTCTTAACTGTTTTTTAATTCCTGTGCTTTCCTCTGGACTGTAGTTCTCAAATCTTCGTGAATCGTTATATTATTATGAGCATATCTTTACGATCTAAATTAGACAGTCAACTTCGGGTGGTTTGACATATTACTTTGACGTTTCAGTAAAATACTTTACTCTTCACCTCACTTAGGATTCTTAAAACGGTTCAATAACTGCTTAATTTCCAGCATTCAAGCAATCTGTGTAGGATCCATATGTCACGTACAGCACCTAAGGACAATCGATTTATTTTCTTCCAATGAAAATCTCCATTCCAAAAAAGGACCCACCTCCACTCTTCGAAATAATGTAATCAAATTTTAAATTCCTCTCTAATAACCTTACACAAATAAACCTATATAGAGCGTTGATGCTTTAAGACCTTTTGACAAACTTGACTCTTGACAAACAACCTTCAAGGATTCATTTTGCTTTCGGATCGACATACAACCTATACAACTGAGAAGAGAGAAAAAAAAAAAAAGCAGCACCACATAATTGCGTTAGGCAGAGTCGAGTAAAGCTATCTCATAGTCCTAGGTCAACAGAGCACAAACAACAGACACACACATACACAAAATAGGTCCTCGCATTGTCGAAAGGATGCCTAATTAGCTCTGTCATCAGGCTACAAACACAAGAACAAAAGCAAACAAAACAGGCCCAACGTCAAGCGAGTGTGTCTCGTCAGAGAGTGAGAGAGAGAGGGCTTTAACATTTTTCAACAATGTCAAAACGTTATTATTTTTTATTGTCCGGGGATTAAGCCAAGGGCCACCCGGTCCGAACGGGCAAAATAAAAAAAAAAACAACTGAAAGTCTTAAGCAAGGACATAATAAGAAGAAAAACAAAAAAAGGAAAATGACTATTTCCATGCGACCAGTATTAAAATAAACAACCAAGGGGAGGTTGCTTCATTTTTTTGGTTTTTTTGTTGCTGGATTTTTCTCATTTCAATAATGTCAAACCCTCTTTACCGCAATTTACAGGACGTCACCAGAGAAAGAAAGGATACGTTCGACAGAACAGAGCAGAGAAAGGAAAAATAAAATAAAATAACACTCGAAGAGCCTATTTCACTACTTTTGCTCCGTCTATTCGTCCCTAGTGGGTAATTTTTCGTTTATTATAAATGCCAAGGATTATACCAGTACTTGCAAGGAGACTTCGTGAGAATGGTATACGAGAGTATATATTCGCTAGTGCTCTTTGTGTCAGTCTTGTGTTAGTGTAAGTGGTAGTTTGGATAAGTGTTTTAGAATGTATAAATCCGAGCTCAAAGATACCTGTTGATGATGCCGGAGGTGTTTCCTTTTTATGAAGCATTGGATTTGAATCAAGTCGAAGCAGTTGAAGTTTTGTTTCAAGAAGGAGAAGAGATATATACATAGTTAAGGTTCACCAGCTGCGGATGTTTCTTTCGAGGGATGCGTTCAGCAGGACGTCGCACATAATCTGTAACACACATAGTCAAACGAAAGTGGCAGCACTGAACGCATGGATGAACGGAATTAATTTTAACAGTTCTAGCAGTTTTGAACCGCCATGAACAGGATAGGTACAATCTACTTAGTAGGAAAAGAGGATAAATAAAAAAACAGCTAAATTATATACACATCAACAATTGTGTCGAAAAGTCAAGTATCTTGACGCTTGAGTTCCAGAATGCAGACCCTCTGAAGTCAGGGAAGCACATGTGACAGATAATATTGTAATACAAATTCTGTCCCACTGAAGAATTTGTCCTTTCCAAAAATACTCAATAACTCAATTGTTGGTTCCTAAGAGATTAGATTGATTTATTTTTATTTAAAAAAAAAAAATTAATTGAACTACAACATCTTTTTTGACGAAAACTCTAGTACAATTTTCTTCCAGCTGAACTAGCTGTCAAAGCTTCGCATCAAACTCTTCGTAGGCTTCTGTCAAACTCCTTTTATACATACCGGTTTTTTTCAGGTGAATTCCACTACATATTTCTATTTCACTGTTTGGAAATTCGTTTGTCGAAACTGGCGAGCTCTGGGATCACAGACGAACTAAATTAGACAGTGAACTTCGGGTCGTTTAACATATTCGCTCCCTAAGCAAAAATTTACCCAAAAGCGCATCTGCGTTTTGACGTTTCAGCAAAATGAAATGCGACTTCACCCACGAATATTTTGTAAATGCTGTGTGTAGAATTTGTTAAAGGAATCATAACCTGCAAAAATTATTTTGGTCAAAAGAAAAGAAGGAAGCAGTACGACAAGTTTAAACTTAGGTCTTGGTCACAAGCAAAATTATATGTTGCATCTAAAAAGAACGAGATCTTATGTCTTGTAAAATCCGCGATGCATATCGGTGCTAAAAACTGTATAAAAATTCCCATAGAATTCAGCTACAGGTTAAGAGAGAAAATAGACGATGACGTTTTTTGTCAAGAAAACAAACAGTGGGTTCATCCAGACACATATAGAATGGCTGGAACCCTATCACAAGAAAGCCCTCTTCCCCTTTTGCATAGCTTAATAGCAGTTAGTTGGAATTGTCATCATCATCAGACCAAACTCAACAAAGTTCTGTAAAGTGATAGAAGTCAAATTATAGTTTTGTACCAAACTGCTGACAGTTTTGACAGATTGCAACTCGCTTCACACTAGTGTCAAGGAAAAAAAAACGTCAACCAACTTCAGGAGAAGTGGCCATATTGTATTTTACGGATTTTCAGAATAAAGATGTTCATCTTTTCTAGAATAAAAGTGTTGTAGTTGTTCTATTTATATAAATCAAAAGCAAAAACAAAAGTCAAAATGCTTTTCTAAAAGAACAACACTTTCGATTCCCTTTCACCGCCGTTAAAATTTAAGTTCGATTGTTATACGATTTCCTACTAAACTGAGAAAACATACCTACCCCATCCCATATGCACGACATATCCATAGTCCCACACAAGCATAGCACACACACACACACATGGCTCTCCCAATATAAACTTCCCAGGACTGTTGAATTAAAGGCCAATCAATCTGGCTTCAATCTCGTTTTCAATATCTCATTCGCAGTCCCACCAACACATCGAAACGGATGACTTTGCCCGAATACAATCCTTGATCGTGTAATAGTAGTAATCTCAGTCGTAGACTTAATTAAATTTCCCCCAACGAGAGCAACCCCCCCTTACATCGAATGCTATAATGGGACATAGCCACCCCAGCAAACAAAAATACCCTTAGAGATTCTGCAGAGAGAGAGAGAGAGAGAGTCAGAGTGATAGAGAGAAATCTCAGAAACCCTCCTCATGCGATAATTTATTATTGCCACTACGCTATCGGGACGATTTATGTATGAAGTAGCTGCCACACACCATGGCACCCTTTTTTTTTCTTCTATTTTCTGTGTTGTATGTTGTTCGTCCTTAAAATCACGCACGCAAGAGTGTTTAAGCAACAATTCAACCGCCACCCACACACATATTGACTTCATGTCATTCGAAAAAAAAGTCAAAAGAAAGTTATCACCGCAGGACCCATAGCCAGGAGGACACAAGGGCTGATGCTGCTGCTGCTTATCGTCGCTCTTGTGTGTCATAAAGCTAACAGCTTGAGTGCTCATTAAAATTTCTTCTTTCTTTTGATTGATTTAATTTTATGTCCTCTAGGACGTGTAATCGTTGATTGCCACTGTTAAAGAAGCGCTGTTGATCACGGTTTTATACACACTTTTCGTTTAATATAAATATTTCCCTTGCGGCCGTTGTCCTTCGTTTACTGTGTGACAACAGCTGTAAGGGTAGTAACTCGGTTGGTTGCAATCGGTTGGTCTTCTTCAAACGGAGGAAGCATTGCCATTGAACTTTTATGGGAATCCAAGTATAAGCGCGGTTATTTTTCCCTGTAATCGGACAAGTCAATCTACGACTACATGCGAGGAAGATACAACGAGCGCTGGAGGTACGTCAGCGGACAAATAGTATGCTTTGTGATGGTATCTCTCTACGGATAAGGACGGTAAATTCTTTTTGGGATTTCCCCACTGACGTTTCCACCAAACATATTGACGACGACGATGACAGGCCATGTGTCTGTTTGAGTGTGTATAAACTTGACGTCACTCTGAAGGAGTGGGTGATGCCCGGGTGCTTGACTACTGAATAGCAATCAATGTTACTGATAAATTGAAATTAGGTGTGAAAGGTGTCATTCAGTTCAAGTGTTGTAGCCTGTGGTATTCCACTGGTGGGTGGCAGGGTGACTTAATGGATATAGTACCTACTATATATTGATGCTTAATAGATGATTAATTGCACTCAGAGGCATACAATTTCAATTTGGAATTCATCCAGCTGGCTTTCGGTTGCGGAATATTGAATAGATGTACATATCTCTGTTACGCGAATGATGATTTAATCTAGAACCGATTAAACGATCATGTACGAGTGGCATGCAACAGAGATACGAGGAGAGCACCTCTTTGGGGGAGTTACAAAAAAGTATCTACGTATTTTTTGTTTATTTATGGAAGGGTACTTTTTTTGATTTATATTTACGTTTAGGCATTGTTTGTGTAAATAGAGATTAGTCACGGAATAGTGACAATTTTTCTATTTGTGAATGAAGTTTTGTGGTGGAGATTTATTTGAATTGAATTGACATAAATTTTTGCGAAACACGCTGCCTCGTGTTTGCGGAAAAAAATAATTAGAATTTAGATAATTGATATTTCCCATTAATTATTTGGGTAAAGGTATTAATTAGTTGGTTGCGCTATAGTCCATCTGAAATTGATTTAGTGTAACAGTCAAACTATTTGTTATGTGTTACTATGTGGTTGAATTATAAAATTTAATTAAATATTGGAAGAGGAGAGGAACGTTTTTGGGAATTGCACATTCCATTTGAATAGTGACACAGAATTTAGGTGGAAATTAATGTTGAACATAGTGGCGATGGATTATGCTATCACAGTTCTAACAGCGAATGTAATTCTTGAATCCCAAAAATGTTGACGCACTTGAGAAAGATTGAGTCTGTCGTGACTGACTGGTGTTTTTTAGCAAGTTGGAACGATTGCTATTGTGAGATGCAGTGCGAAGTTGGATGCTCATCAGTTGACACCCAATTGATCTTGAGATCGATCTCTAGACGATTGGTATTGCAGGAGTCCGCAAACCGCTCAAAGTTGTCGTTTCGGTCTCTAATTCCATGAATTGCCAAAATGTGTCTAAGTATAGTGTTGTCGTTATCAAACTTGTCATTGAGAAGCCCTATCACGATTATGAATCCGGTGCCCAACTGGCTATACAAATTGTCCTTTTCAGGAACTTGGACGCCAATATCTGATCTGAGTTTTCCTAGATATGTAGCTTCTAAGCCCTACTGGAGTTAGTACAAGTTCTACTCCGGACCTCTGTATACTTCCGTATCGCTTACTAGAGTAGGGCATATAAGTGCTTTTTATTGGAGGGAAGTATTTTCAAGCATAGTAAGACAGGAATACCTAGATTAGTTCGAAGGCCATGCAAGCAACTAGTTTGAGCATAGAACTCAAACAGAGCTGTCAACTGTCAGTAGGAAAACTGTATAATGTGCATGTGCAACATGTAGATGGCAACGTCTAGTGAAAGGCATAAACAGTTATTTGCTGCTATCAGATGAGCTCGAACTAGCACTACCCCGTCCTATTTCGAAGACACACTCAACCACGTCCACAACTTGCAGATAATCGTTGAACAAAGTGTATGTTACATACTTGTAAATGCTAGAGTACTCCCTTGAGTCAGCATACACTTAAATTTCTTATCATATTTGAGCTGATACCCATCCGAATGTGGAAGAATATCTTTAGATTTATGTATTCCCCTCCATTGAATTTAGATTAATACCATTCGGTAGCCACAATCATATCCAGTTGTGTTCTAAATACTCCTAAACTCTATTTATCGCTCATGATTTTAAAATGCTAATCTACATATAGCCCATGGTTCACTTGCCATAACCTTTTAATTGTGCAACAAAACAAATACTCTATCCAATCCGACATCAAATTGAACGTTCACCAGCTGCAACAAAACAAAATAATAAAATCAATTCAAATCCTGATGCAAACCGATACAAAATCCAATGATATTCTTCCGAACATAACCACTTTGATTGTTCAATAGGGAGAGAGGGTCAGTATCATCATGTATTCGATATTATTCATTTGAAGACCTTTTGCATAGATCTCTTACTCGCTCTGTGGGAAATCAAATCACATTCTAAAATGCTAAACCAATAAGAGTTTTTCCAAGAGCATCCTTCAACGAATGGACCCAATTCGATTGTTATAAAAATCGACCTCTTCTTCGTCCTTCCGATCGCCCGCCATCATTTAACGACCAACCACCGAACCGAGTATTGAATATTATTCATTTCAAGATCTCTCTGGGAATCCTCTACACACTTAGTATGTACACCATATATCCCTTCACAAAGTACACTCAAACAATTGAACAAAAAGAAAAAATAAAACAAATATCCAAGGATTCCAGTTGAAAATCTCTGCTCAATCTTCTAGCTCTGATGCAATAGAATATTTCTCTCATAAATTGCGATATATTTTGCCCAAACAATACCCAAACCAGCAGCAGGACTTACATACACATGAAGGGAAAGGGAAAATATTTTCACTAGCTCTGCAGTGGACAACAATAAAAAGAAAATTCAACTGAACCATAAAACGACAAGGGAATCGTCCAATCACTCTTTTTATTCCATCCCTCGTCTCCTCTGTTTAAAATAAGAAGCAGAAGAAGAATAGTAAAATACTTGAATGCAGGACCAAGGAGGACCCCTGCTCTAACCGTCTATTGAAAATTATATCCGCAACAATATAATCTTGAAGACTGCGGAGGAATCACAATCCTTTTTTTTCGTGTCTGCGGTGTTCGCACCCTTTTTTTTGGGGAGACAAGCAGTTGCAAGGATTTCCAGCATAAATTTCCAATTTGCATTGTCGGGGACATCGGTCTAGGATTTTTTTTTCTTATTTAACCATCAGACAGTCAAGCTGTGAGGAAAAATAGGAAAAAATAAGAAAAGGTTTCAAAAGGATAACTTTAAGTAAGTGAAGAATATAGATGTCCCTCAAGGCTAAGGGACTAAAAATCAAAACATACCGGACCAATTCCCTTTTTTGAGTTATCGATGAAATGGGTCATCGATAGATTTTTTTTTTTTTTTTAATATATTCATCTATGTTGCCGTTCTGTGCAGATGGACGAGGAGGGACAGTTTTTTTTATTGGTTTAACTTTGAATGTTTCCGGTTGACAAGCGAGAACGGATGTATGTCCTTTAGCTAGCCGCCACCCATCACCCATTGTCTTGGCTGTCCGAAACACTATTCAAATATAAAAGTCGTTTTTTGTGTTTTTTTTTTTATAAAACTCTTGACAGGATAGATGATGAAGGTCCTTTTTGGCTTTGATCGTCCCCTCAGGGAGGAGAAGGGGGACAAGAGAAGAAGGACGAAATAAATATTTATATGTAACCATCAGTGACCAATGTCCCATTGTTGGGCAGAAGACCGGGTCCTTTTATTAACTTTGTTTTATTTATTCATTTGGCCTATGACTTTGATTGCCTTAGTGATGGAACGGAGACTGGAGATAGCAATGTATGTTGTTGACTTATGATGTGTATTCAAAATTTATTTTTATTATATCAAATTACCATTTTAGTTCTAAAAAATTGAAGAAGATCTCTTGGCAAATCTAGTTGAAGGATATTTGTTTATAAAGAAAAGGAAAAATACCATTTGGGATGGTGGTGATTTAATAAAAAGATGCTAAAATCTAGGACAGCAGACATAAGGCAAATATTTACTGGAAAATAATGAAGACAAACTTCCGCATATCACAAATCGCAAGCATGGTTTTGAGTTGTATAGAAGGAAGTAGAAGATACAGATAAAAGAAAAAATGTGCTTCATTGTAGACCACTAATATTTTATGCTAATAGGCTAGTAATTATGTGGCAGACGACTTTTGAACCATTAATGTACACATAAGTGGGCTATCATATCAGTATCTCCTTTCAAATCTCTAGAACTTCATGCTGCATAAGAAACTTTCTTTGAGGTCATCCAGAAAGGAGTACCTATCACCAATAGTAGGACTAAACGTTGACTCTACCAATACGAGGAAAAGGCATATATCTTTCATCCGAAAATCCTGAAAAGATCTGCCATCGAACTACAAAAGTAATTTAAGTACAATATGAGTAAAAGATAGCTGTGAAGAAGCCGCAGTAGCCCTGAGATGGATATACATACATTCCTGAGAGCAGTGGCGTGGGCTAGTATAATGACTCTAGTCCGTACCTATACGCATAACAGGGGCCAGGAGAACATGTCCCACAGCGACACTAAAGCTGGTAGTGAGGCCTACTCCTTTACTCATTGTGCTAGAGAGAATTCGCAAAAAGGTGAAAGCATCGCGGTTAAAGAGTAAGAAATCCTTTCTAAACTGGTATCAGTTAGATTATTCCAAAGAAGATAAGGTCGATAAGTCATCTTTCAAAAGAAGCTTCAATATAAAACTGAGCAGCAAAAACCAAATGGACTAAAAAATTAAACAATTTCCAAATTAGTATCATGGCGCAGACATTCAACTATCACTGGGCACATTCCCCATCATACCGACAGATGATGTGCCAAAATTTCCCCAGAATTTTCTGGAGAAAGATTTCACTCAAGTAACAAATTTCATTCGAATGATTGGGTCCAATGCTCTCGAGGCTCGAGTGAGAAATATTCATAATCGTCTAAACAAATTTAGTGAATTTGACTTGGCGCTTAAGCTGTCAAAATGCAAAATAATCCTCATATGAGGATTAATTGAGGCAATTAAATAGGTACACCGAAATTGGCCCTACGTTTCGATTAAGAAGTTAAACAATTTGACGAGCCACTTAGAAGTATAAGACAGGTCAAGTTCTGAATCCATGGTGTTCAGAACTCTAGGCCTACTTTTTGAGGTAAGGCCTAAATTTAAAACGGTAGTTGAGTTTTGACAAATTGCCCATTGACATTGATTGCAAGGTAAAACCCTTTAAATTCAGTAAAAAAAAAAATTCTTAGTTTACAGTCAAAAAGAATCTCTAGGTCTACGGAACACGCCCAATGTCAAAACGAGTTTTTCGGTAGGAAGACCAATTTAGCGACATGCTAGTATGAAGCAAAAATTCAACTATTTTGTACGTACGAAAATCTAGAAACATATGGGCAAAGGCCTTTGTAAATTGGACTAGATCTGTGGCACGTGAAGAAATTTAAATTTCGTCACATTATTTTAAATCTCAGATAAAAATCTTTCCTGTTTTCCTAGTTTATGCCAAATAATTCTGATAAATGCAACAGCAAGTACCGCAGATACTAATTTGATGAATGGAATATACAAGGCCTAAGAAAATATGCAGCTGTAATTCAAAAAAATCCCGATTGCAGGTCACATTTCATAACTCAACCCATTTTTATTGCTTTACGCTGGTATAATTAATGCCAACAAAGAATAATTTAATTGTACATATCCTGAAACTAGAAAGTTTTTCTTCAAACATACAGGACGTGTGTTTGTATTGCATAAACAAATTGTAGAGTGCCTAAGTAGAGAGGCAACCTCTAGAACGTTGCAGCTTCACTTCAAGTGCCTACTCTATTCCTTGGCTCATGACGAAAAGTAATACATACTACTTTTTGTTTCTGCTCTGCATCATCCTCCGAAGACGTTGACGAGGCAAATAAGAAATATAGTCACACAAGCTGAAGTAGTTCCCTTGAACCACGTTTGCGGCAGGAACATTACTTCGTACGAGTGTACATAGTTTTTGCCATCCAAAACGAAAACACATCTTCTGAAGGCCTTTGGGTCCACTTAGGTACACCTCAAGTATACCGAATGTCGAACGTTTGACTACTCTTTAGTGTTATGCATATGAATATAGATTGTAGGTATGTGTTGAGTAGGTGAATGCAAAAATATTTTTGCAATGAAGAGTCAAGTTATTTTCCTGATCCCAAACATACCTATTTATATGTATATCAACCCCCTTCACCCTTACGGTGGGTTGGTATGAAAAACACGTATGCAACTCAGGTGCAACTAAGCAAAACTTTATAATGAATGACATTTTGCTGTGTGAGAGATTGCGATTGCCAGGAGGAATGCGTTGAGGATATTTGACGCACTGTTTCCATCCAATGTTGGAGGGGGTAGGAGTTTCTTTCTTTCTCTCTGATGGGGGTCTCTAGCCCCTTTGATGAGCTAGAAATTGTGCTGCAAAGAAAATCTGTTGAGAGAAAAAAAAAAACCTATGCTTCGAGTGGAATGCAAAGATTTTTAGTTTTCAAAAGACTTGAAGAAGTATGCGCAAGGACTTTAATATTCACGGCTTTTTTAGAATTGCGGTGAAAACATGAAGAAATAAAACAGAAACAGGACTCTTAACCTTGAAGGAATACGCGTAGGAGAGGCGGGGAAAAATGTCGCGATTCAAAGAAGAGAATCACAAGGCTGACGTATAAACTCAGAAAGATGCTCGCGGAATAAATTGTCATTGCAATGTATACATTCATTCGCTGGAAGAGAAGTATCTGTCTTGAATGAGCTGTAGGTAGATAGATACCACTGTGGGTACAAAAATAGGCATAGAGACATATTTAAGAGATTGCCATGGTTCGTACCTTGGTGTCAGTTGAAATTGAATGAATGAGGACAGCCCGAAGGAGAAAGATTCAAGGTAAATTCTCCTTCTACCATAAGGAATGCTTTCATCCTCTTCCTCACCCCTACAAATTCTACAGAAATCATTTGAGAGGATTAACGACAGTGTCCTGTGAGAACTAAGGTTCTAAGGTTCCCAAATATGGCCTGTGGAGATAAGTACGAAGTCTTGCAGTAGGAAATAGAAAATAGAGAGTATACAGCGTCTGGACAGCTGGTACTTTGTAAAAAAACACGCTGTTTGCTCTAAAATATGAAATCAATATTCAGAAGAACAATTTTATTTCTCAGCAGTGCCTTGACTGACGCATAGTTGTCCCAACGTACATAAATAAAGTGCTAGGTATTCGCAGGCCATCCTAATTGGAGATCTGATTCCAGCCTTGAGATATGCAACAACAATTTTTTTGGTCAATAGTGCAGCATACCTTCCCCGTGCAATATCACTTGCAGCGTTTTGAACGAACTCAAATCGCAGGAAAAGGACATGTATCTCGCGAAAAAAAAAACAAATCTCTTTAATTGCGGTGGAACCAAATGCTTTGCTGAATTTTGTGTCATAGTTCTGCACTATGCACACGTGTGTCCAATCGTTTTTGTTTTTTTTGTTTTGTTGTCCCACAAAACACCTTCCCAGCAGTGTACATCGATTCCACATTGTCATAGTCCCAATGGGACAGGACCAATGGACGGACAACCAAATAGAACACAATAACATCCCACAGTGGATTGGGAATACGTGTACATTTGACCTAAACGTCATATCGCCGAGAGTTCTTGCATCCTTGCAAAGACTGTGCGCCTGTTTTTTTTTTTGAACATTTTTGTTGCTGATATTTCTTTCAGGCATACAAATCCCCAATGGAAATTGCTCCACTTTCACGAGCAATAAACGAAAACACCATCGAACATGGAACATGATATTTCTCTTCTCTTTTTTTTTTTTTTGGTTAGATACATCGTGTGCACTTCAAGCCCTGCATCTGACTTCACATCGAGATTTAGAATGAAAAAAAAAAATTAAATGGTTTAGAAGAAGAAAAAAAATTGTACAGCTCTAACAAGGATGCCAGGAACAAAAGATTGACAAAACGAAAAAGAGCGCAACGAGCGGGAAGATAAAACCTCGAAAAGAAATAAATTCCAGTCCTGTCCCGTTCATGGGTCCATTGTGAAAGAAAAATTCAAATGAAATTCCTCTCGAGTCTGTTCCTTTTGGACGTTAGTTAGATGAGGTTGAGGAGTTTTTTTTTATTTCTCCTTGTCCCTTGTTTCCTCATTCGCTACCTACTAAGCTTTAACCGTTCTTTTCATTTCTGTGTTTGTGGTTATGTGGTTAGTCCACCAACATCTAGCCATCGCATTACAAAAGGGCAGTAAAAGCTGTAAATAGCCGCCAGCGCGCCACGGTGCTTGTCTTCTTTTCGTGTCGTTGCTTTATGTGTGTGTCCTGTCCTGCTGTTGGTGTTGGGTGTAATGTCCTCTTTGTTCACCTCATGTCATGCGGTTTGTAAATTTGCATGTACCATTTAAAGTGTTTTATGAGTGCAGATCCTTGAAGCTCTAATACTTTAATGCGACACATCCTGTGAGATACGGAAATACGTCCTTGGCGCCCACAAGCTACAAGCCGGAATGTGTGTCGTGTACTCCACACATCTTTAACACATATAGTGGCAGGATCATAAGGATGATGGAGGTATGATTATACTTGCGCACAGAATGATGGAATACTAAACGTTTACCTTACTGGAGCAGCGGGTGGGGCGTGAATTTAAAGCTAATTGTTGTTGTAGCTACAGGGGATAGACTGAATGTATAAACATCAGCAAAAGACGGGCGAACTTTGTTTATGAACACACTCATCTTTTGACGGCTTTTTGATGTTTGCCTGTGTTATCTAATTTGGCGGGAAGTTTGATGGATCGGTTGCTTAAGGAGATGAAATATTAAATTTTTCAAAATCTGTTTTGAAAAGCAGAGATTTTTCTTGTGCTTTAAAGGATAATCAGGGTAATAGGGGAGAATTTATGGAAAGCTGGTTATGTTGGTGACAACATTTGTAGATATATGAATGTACATAGTATTGTACAACACTCTGTGGTACCATATGACATGGAAACTTTGCAGAGGATGGAAACTATTCTATGACGAGGGATTTCTAGACAGAATTCTAAACATCCTGGGTAATTGCTTGAGGAACTTTTTTGGGTGCCTTGTGGAACACCAAAGATGGTGAAGAAAAGGACCGATGATATGGAATTTCAGCGAACACTATAAACTCAAAATCAAGGGCAGATAGTTTCTATTTTTTGGAGCGCCCTTTACCTGATATAAAAGTCACCAGCGTTTGTCAAATTCAAAGACCAAAGAAGGGATAGAAACCTTTTACTGTGGTGCAATTAGTTTTATTTTCCATGGGTGGGTGTCCACATTGACTGGGAAATTTTTATGTTAGTGTTGCATTCCTCGTAATTCACAGTAATTTTTCGCTTTCTGAGGGGACTGTGTATTTAATTTTTTTATTGTAAAAGTTGAGACTGAAATGCAACTGAAATCTATTATCAAAAGCATTACTGAAATCAGTAAATTTATATACAAAAGAAGAATTTTTCCTTTACTGCGACTGAAACAGACTATTTTTCGATTTCAATTCAACTATGCCCTTATACTCCCACAAGAAAAGTAAAAAATAACTCAAGACCAAATCAATGTACACGCCCACATAAGTGTATAAAAGCAAACACCACTCATGTACTGTACATCTTCCATGTGTAATCGACTGCAACTTTAAGGATTATCCCCATAAGCGAACTCAAAATTCCACCCGAGTGCATCCTTCCGCTCTTAACTTCTGTAGCAAGCACGTGAGCAAAATAAAAGGAAAAAGCTCAAAGTAAAATTAACAAGGATACAATTTTTCCCCCCTAAAGTAGCATAAAGCCCACTTATGTGTTAATTGATAAAAATTTTCAACCCAAGTAGGTCATGCACGGTATATTTTTTTGCTGCTCCCTTTCCACCAGTCGACGAGTCGTCAACGATTTTCACATATTTAACGATTCGTTTTATTTTTTTCCTTTTATTTCCTTACAAAAGGATAATGAAGGGAAAAGGATATTATGAAAATTGTCGCGGTAATGAATGGAGGACGTAAAAAATGTATGCAATTTCACTGTTGCCTCAAACTAACCAGTAATCCTTTAAGTGGAACATTACTCAAAAGTCCTTTGGATCGAAATACACTCGAGGATTCTACGATTTTTACTTTACGTTTTTTCGTTTTTGTTTTTCGTTCCTGATTATGTGTCATTATAAGATGCATCATGAATTGTGGGACGCGAAACGTAAAGATAAATATCGCAATTAAACTTCGGTGTCCAGCCGTTTTCACAGAGACCGAGCAGCACAATGGCAATCACGGTAGGATAAAAGGAATAAAAAAAAAGAGCAATCCAAGCACCATTGCACACGATGGTATGCATTTAATTGTTTTATTATCCCATTTTATATGGTTTTCTTCTGGTTGGGAAAACTTTTGCGATTGTATACTCGTATTGTATGGGTACCACGGTTTACTCCTTCTCCTACGCCGCTATTCGATTATCCTATCGGCAATAAAAAAAAAATCCATTTTCACAGTCGTTGACCTTATTATCAAGCAATAAAACACAATTTAAGCAGACAGACATAATAACTTTAAAAAGGACCAAAAAATCACTGAGGGAAAGAGAGAAGCCGAGAAACGGAAATTTACGATTTCAAGCCGAGTTAAAATAATCATCATAAAACCAAGGGATGGGATGGATAATGATGCTGAATCCAAAGAGATCCTGTGGGTGGTACAGTGAGTAATAAAAGTTATCTGATGGGCTGAAATAATTTGATGGTGTACTTAAGTCGATCAAGTGTGTTGCGGGCCTTGGTTTGTTTTTTACTTGCATTCGTTTGTACTAGATGGCGCTAGAGCCATCACTCTTATGGGGACTATGCTTAGGGCCCACAATAAAAATACTCAAAATACTGTATTCAATAGGCATCTAGGAATAATTATCAATAAAATCTGATGCGATACAAAATGCTTGGCTTGAAGATACATCTGTCTGGTGAAGAAGCAGAGAACACACAGGAGATGGAAAAAGATGACAGGCAAAGAAATTTTTTTTCTCTATGTTGGCACTACTGTTCAAGTTAGCTGTCAAATGAGAGGCGCTGCTGGTGGCAAAAGGTTTGCGCCTATGATTAATCTGCTTACGCCATAAGAACATGTTCTCATAGTTGACGTTTCATGTTTAGGTCTCTTGAGATATGTTCATTGCAACTGTGCACAGTAGGAAGAGGTTCCAATTTATACAATTAGTTGCCACTTTGACATTTCCAAAACAAACTATGGCTTGCTGATGGTTTTAATAAAGAATCGGTCATTGGTTCTTCATCAAGATCTAAGTGGCATAAAGGAAATGGAAAGATTGGAATTGGAAAAGCCGTTTGACAGTAGCCTAGGAGGAGTTTGGTAAGTAGCTTTGACAGCTAGTTAAACTAAAGAAGAAACTTAGCTGAACATAAGAAAATTGTACTAGATTTCTCGTGAAAAAAATGAAGAAGTTTAATTCAATTTATATTTTAATAAAAAAAACTTATACGCTCCCGGGAACTAGAACAATTGAGTTTGATCATAGTTCAGTTTACTCGCTCTGTCCAAAATGTTGCATTTATTTGACTTACACAAGAGGAAAACATTGGTTTTATGTAGAATTTCAAACTGAATGCTGAAGAGATCTGTAAACTTATATGATAAGTGATTCTTAGTTCTCTACCATCAATTGTTTATTGCGAAGGAGAAGGTTTCATAGTTCTGAAAGAAAAATATAAAATTTCTTACTACACACACATTACTTTCTCGCCCCAGTGTTTTGATTGTATTCGGGTAGACCAAATACAACCCAAACAATCAGCTTAACCATCTTTCACTGCAGATACATGCATGAGGTTTCTCTCAGCATTTACCACACACACACACACACACAGAGACACAATATTATTTTTGTCCATAACACATTACCCCAATCCAACGTCCTTTTTTCAACGGAAATGGAAATTTATAGACATTGTAGAAAGAATAACGGTTATCCTTTGGTCCAAAAAAGATATGCGATGGGGTTATTATTTATGTATATCCATGGAATCCCTTTTAGTAGCTATCGTCAAGTGGCACAGAAGTTTCCTGTGTGCTATAATACTGGACGAAAGGCATAATACTAATAAGTATGTGGTGTGCTATGCTGTGCTGTGAGATGCCAAATTCTAATGGCATATGCACTCAATGACAATAGGATTCTTGCACAAGGATATTCGCCTTGCTACACAGTAGCACAGTTCTAATATTTCAAGGACTCTTTCTTCTCGGCTTTTGTCTATTATGGTGTGTGCGAGGAGTGAAATAAAGCCGACGAAGCAGATAACTGAATGCAATTTGGCCAATCTGTGGTGCAATTGGCTTAGCAAAAAAAAAAAAAACCAAAACTGTATATATGAATTGCTGGAAGGACTATTCTTTTGTAGGAAAAATTTAATTAAACCGAGTTTCAAGTGAGTAGGGAGTAAATCATCTTTTCGCGGAAATTAGAATTTTGTTGGCAGTTTTCGTCTACTGGAAGTGGAACAGTTTCTAGCTTGAAGTAGACGTCTGGTGTGGTGGACTTATTAACATACTTTGGAAGGATTTTTTCCTCCTGCCACCAAAAGTTGGTTTCATGCTTTAGTTGGTGAGGGTAGTGATGACACTGCAACATTGAAGTTTTTCAATGGGTGAGGTTAGTTGGCAGGCTGCATCCGTAATTAAACCAGTGTAGGTGCATATCATGGATGTGGGTGTTAGGCAGAGGCTACCATTTGAATCAACGTTACAAAGGGCTGGTGGCCCGAAATAGTTATGTTAGTCTCTTACGAACAAAAAGGGCACTTTAGCATCACAAAACTACTTAACTTAGTAAAAGATCCAGCTGCAAACCTTGCGGAGGATCAAAACCTTCTACTTCTTCAACTAGATTGGTCTAAACTTGCTCCTTGGGATTGTTTTTGACATGAGGCAGACATTTTAACCAATCTATACAATGAGATCGATCGCCAGTTATTTAAAAGACAGTACCTCTTCCTACGGTACTGGAGAAAGGCCAAAGAAGTACACAGTTGGGGTCCCCCAAGGGTCAGTTTTTGAACCAGTTCTATAGAACATTATGTGTAATGGGATTCTAAAAATGCTCAAGCTCGACAGAATGGATATCATCGGCTACGCTTATGATAGTGGGTGCCAGACATCAAATCATACCTTCAGGCATCAAACCTGACAGCGGGAGACCATAATAATAAAGGATTTAAGTAGGTAAGTAAGGTGATACGGCTGAAAACCCTCTCTATGACGATTCAGGATTGCTTCCTCCTCCTTCCATAAATAAAACTAATATCCTCTTCACTAAACTTGTCAAGCCAAAACCAATTCTCTACTAATCGCTTACCAATCAGTCTTTGGTGGTCTTTTGCCCAAAATTAATTGAACACCACGAACATTCGAGTACACACAATCCAATCGGAACTTGTTTACACGGTCCACATCCACCCACGTAGAAATGATTATGCCTGCGGCCGATTGCTGCAAAATTTATGAACGTCACCGGTTGTACAAATAATAATCGCAACCACAAAATGCTTTTATATGCCACAGGATGACTGCCACACTAAACCAATCAACAAAAGATGGCTGACATCCTTTTTCATAAATTAAATTTCATACACAAGTATAATATTGTTCACGATCTTCATTGTGTTGTGATTTGCTCCCTCTGTGTGTATGTGTGTTTGTGCAATCAAAAAGGATATTCAACGCAAAAAAAAAAGAAACCTGTAATGGCAACCAGAGAATGTGAATGACTTTGATTTGGAAAATTGCGCGAATGTCCTCATTAAAACGTGCGTTTCTCCTTGCCAAATGCGATATTTATCGTTAGTCGGATGATAAAATTCTATCTGCGTCGCAGCAGTGGATAAAGGCGATTTGCGCGCGCCACGTTCCATTTCATTTACAATGAGCCAAAAAAAAAAAAAAAAACGGATGAGGATAAACGCCACGAGAGAGAGTCATTTAGATTGTGATCCGATTGGGAAATAGCAGATGTGATTACTTTTGTGGTGGCATCGATTCTTTTGTGTCAGTGTTATTGACATTAAGTTTTTTTTTTTTTTTTTTTTGCTGCTGCTCCTTCTATCGAAATGACAATCGAAGCTGGGTATCGATGAAGGGTATGTAATTGGATATCGAGGCCATTAAGGTATGTGTGACGAAATTAATGTGATAACAGTAATAATTTAAGATTAAAGTGACAAAGTTTTCTTATTGGCGGCTGATGGTCGCATTAGAGGGGAGAATTGGGATTGGTAAATCGCTTGGAAGTGTAGATAGATAGAAAGCGGTCTATGGTGTCTGCTAGCGGAAGGTCATAGTGGAATGAGGTGAAAGCCAGTGGATTTGATGGCGTTTGACCTTGGGAGACGATTTTTGGTCTGTTAATTTGGGGTAGGTTTTTGATCAGAAAAGAGTGTGTGTGTATATACATCTGAAGGAGTAGAAGCATGCGTTGAGTGGTGGGAATCTTTTGAACTCACACCCCGTAACAGTGAGGGGTTTCTTGCTCGCCTATACCAGGTCATCC
Organism: Chalcosyrphus nemorum; assembly: GCA_949716465.1. NCBI lineage: Eukaryota > Metazoa > Arthropoda > Insecta > Diptera > Syrphidae > Chalcosyrphus > Chalcosyrphus nemorum. The sequence goes on from OX454332.1 coordinate 84,788,399, forward strand.
CAGAACTGCTGTCAAACTGGAGTCTTAGGTTCAACATTAATTCGATTTGGTAACTTGATGCGTTGCACCTCCGTTGTTCTATTGTTCTACCTCTCGCCATTTTCACTGACAAATACTGACAAGTTGACCCATTTTCCCTTCTTACATTGTCGTTTCCAATTAAAATCGAGACTGCTTTAACCGTGTGCATTTGTCTATGCTAGACATACTCAATGTTCCAGTACCTTGTTCCATCTAAAAACCTTTCGCAAGCAATCGAAAATATTAGAATAGTTTCTACACATTGGTTAGGTCCTTGCCATTTCTTTAAATACGTCGTCGTACCCAGCACATGATCAAAAACTTTTTCAGTAGATACTGCAATTCTTTTCATATAATTGTATGTATTCATCACAACCATGTCTGCTCTTCCATAATTGGATTGGACAAGCGAACACAAATAAGTTTGAAAGTTTTTTTTGAAAATTATTTTTAATTGATTCAGTCATTTGTTGGTCTTCATATACAGCGACTATATGTGAATCAAATCACGAAGTTCCCATGAAAACAACTCCTTCCGCCTGTCCAGTCATTGTCTGCAGATCTTTCCAATTAGCATCGAGTTAAGCTTTTTTTTTTTTTCGTTTTGTTTTGAGTCCTTCGAGAGTGAAGCGCAAACTTTTCTCATTGTGAAAGCGTCGAATGCCAATTTACCAAAGTGAACGACCAAAGTCATTGACCCGCGACCGAGCATTGTGGTGCCAATTTGACGCCTCCACCCCGTACTATCCATCTATTGGTATTCACTTCAGAATATGCACTGAGAAAGGACATTCTCTTGTCTTTTTTTTTTTTTTTTGTTTTTTTTTTTTTTTTGCTCCTGTTAAGGGTGGCTTATTGGTGTCGTGGGTAGATTTTATTCTACGGGAAATATTGTGTGCTAGTGTGCTGTATAATCAAACTAGAGATGGAGCCTTTATCTTTTTAGACATCCAAACACCACACACAGAGCACCTCAAAGGACCATTTCAGAAGTAGGATTCTGCATTATAACGCAGACGATAAAACGAGGCAATATAACGTCACATATGGTGTCCCCCAAGGTTCCGTACTAGACCTGCTACTGTGGAACTTAATCACTGATGTGATCATCAGAAACCCGAATATCCTTGTAAATAATTGGGCACCCAAGACATTGCTTCATTGCAATGTAGATAACGGGATGGTTTATGATTTGATGAGCCTTTAATTTGCAGGGGAAAGGACCGGGCAGTATTGGTCATCACGTTGTAGATGCCAGCACCAGAGCTTTACTAACTCTTAAATAGTATCCACCCGGGTGAAGATCGTATAAAATACTGTCGGACCATTGGACAAGTATGCCACACTTGACACTTGAACCAACATGACTAAAGAACCCCTATGAGCTAATCCTTACAACCAAACCATATGCCTTATTCAATTTGATAATCACATTCATATTTTTTTCTCTTGTAACTCCCTCAGCCGCTGTGGTATGTGTGTGTGTGCAACAGCAGTTTGCTGATGGCACTGTGCTGGTGCTGCTCTCATGGCTTTATAATTTTCTTAATTGGAATTATTTCATAAAATTTAATTACCCCGATGATGATGCTGATGGCATATAAATTAGGAACTGCAGTTGTAAAGTGACACAGATTGTCCTGCTGCTGTAGATTACGTTTTCATTTAATTATCCTTTATCACACATATAAAATTTAATGTGTATTCAATCATTTGGTTTCTTTTTTTTTTGTTATTCTGTGAGTCATAATGAATTTGCTAAGCTTGTTGCATGAAGGATCCGATGAGGCCTAAAGGCGTAGATTAAAAACAATTTTTGCTCATCAGTACGGATTTAATCATATGAGTAATAAAGGATATACCAGCATTACAAATGAGTTATTGTTTACTTTTTGCTCGTGCGACCTTGAAAGTTTAGTTGATATTTCAGCGGCGGCGGAGTTGCTTATGAATTTCGGTGGGAAAAAATATGTCGAATGAGCGTTTTCTTTTTTTTTTTTTTGTGTAGGAGAAAAGGATAATGGGTATTGTTTGAAAGGGATGAAACAATTTGGGAAGCGGAGGATTATAATTCAATGTTGACAGACTTGGAACCTATGTTGTATTGGATATGGTAGGTATGATTCACTGGTTTGGTGGAGAGCACTTGAGTAGCGATATCACCATTCTAAACTTGAAAAAATCCTGCTTCATTTGGAGCATTGTGCAATGTTCAGGGCGCTATAGACTCGACTGGCCTTGAGCTAGCTTCCCTCAAGAATTAAGCTGTTTTACGTGTAATAACCAGTGGAATAATTGTGGAATATGCAAGTTATCGATCAGGTACAAGGACGTATTAAAATATCGGAGAGCCATGACTGACAACAGGCTGAGATTCAAAGTACATTTCGAGTATTCTAATAAAAAGGGGTAACAAATGCAGGTATATCGGCGGCTCTAGATAGATGGAGAATTCTACTATCCAGAATGGCTTAATCCTTTTATATGTTACACCATCAAAGGATGGCAGCACTTTCAGCAAGAGAAACTAGTAGCAAGCTCTCGTATGCTTTAAGGCTTTGTGCATATAGAACAATATGTGGTTTGCGAATAATTTCGGACTCTGTTATAGTCGGAATGGTTCCTATCGACATTATTGCTAATGCAATGCAAAGAGTTCACATTAGGATTATCGGGAATCGACACGATACCAGCTTTACCGGGAGGGATAAGCATAAAGGAAGGGTAACATCTACATGCCGATTGGTAAAGAAATTTTAAAAGTAACACCTAAAGAGTTCGGATAGTGGTATTTGACACTCAGTTGGTATTAGGCTTCAATATTTATTCTCCATGGATGAAGTCCCAATTGACTGAGAAGAATTGTATGTCATTTTCGTATTCGTTTGTAGTTTACAGAGTTTTTTTTCGCATCAAACTGAAGTTGAAATCTGGAACGTAAAGCGACCTGCACATTCCACTCTTAGGGTCCCAATAACTTAATCATAATGGTAAATGCATAATTAGCATAATACTCAGCATAGAAGGCCTTCACAAGATCCATTGAGTATCTCTCCTAATTGGCGCTGAACTTTTGCCTAATAATACAACGACTGAGACGACTTGTAATCAAGTCTTTAATATTTCTTCAAAGATCGTAACCATAACCAAATAGCACTTCCTCTCAAGTATCCAATTTGACGCGAGGAAATTCATAATTTTAATCGCCAGGCACTTGCCGGCAGCCGCTTCACTAATTCGCCCAATAAATCCAAAACTAATTAAAACTGCCGGTTGAGGTTAAACTCAAGTTTGCATTTGCTTAACATAAAGTAAATTCCAAAATAACTGACTACCAACTCTGGGCCCAGGCACCATCAGCACAGTGGCCTTTTACATTGTTTGTACTTGTGTGTGTGTGAGTGTGTTTGTTTAGGAAAGGATGCATTTGTTGGCGCACAAAAGTTCATCCTCGTGCAACACAAGATATGACGGCAAAACAAAACGTTACCAGAGCAAATAATTTCCCCGAAATCACTGTTGCTACGATGTATGTAGCTTTCGCAGCAGGAGCAGAAGCCCCACTCAACCCAAAGCAATTGTTGTGCACACATACATTCTGGGTGGCAGAACTTTAATTGTATTTGCCATTCTACAAATATAATAGTTGCCAAACAAATTCGCCATGTCCATAAATATGCATTCAAATTCTGAGATTAATCCTGTGGGAATGTTGTACCGATTGTGTAGTTGCAGTTTGTTGTAGTTCTACAGGATGTTCAGAAATTCACCATCAGTGTTACCATGTTCAGCGCTTAGATGTGAATTTAAATTTGAATTCTTTTTTTCGGAGTGTATGTGCTGTGTTATATGTGACAGTATTCCTCCGGAGTCATATAAAACTTGAAAAACATAGTTTGGCATAGCTTTGGCAGGATCTATTGGTTGGCAGAAAGCAGATTTATGGCATCCATGCGCCTCAAGGCGTATTGCAACTCAACGACACAGTACTATATAACTTCCGCTGACATTACACAATCACTTCAGTGGGATGGGCCCTTGAGCGAATAACGTAGTACTCGTTTGTCGTTCCCGACTCACTTTAATTGTCATGTCGATGAAGTAAGGCTACAGCTTCTACTACTACTGCCTGTTTTATTGAATGAAGCAGGATATTGCCATAGCCTTTTTGGTATTTCATCTCGTGAAAAGGATATCGCAATGAAAATTCCTTCCTTCCTTCCAAAATAAGTATGCAGTTTGAAATTGCATTCATAGCATGGATAAGGACTTGTTTGCTGACATCCTTCAATAGGAGTGAAGTGAAAACGTAGGCTAGAAGTACCGTCATCCATCACCTTTCGCTTGACTTATCCTTTTCGCTGAGCAAAAAAAAAAAAAAAACAATTTCATTGAAACCATTCCAGGTATTTTTCAAGTGCCAGTCATTCAGGAGTCTGTCCTTTTTTTCGAATTAACGTGCGAAGTTGTTGAGAATTTGCGTCTGCGAAAAATCCTGAAGGCTCGTGGAAGTAAGATAAAAAAAATCCTTTACTGGGGAATATACATACATGAGTCTCTATTCAGGATTGTTTGGAGCAAAGGTTGTTGTTTAAGGATTTACAAATGAACTGCCACTTGGAGTGCATTTATGTACTTTTGTACTTTGTAAGCAATAGCGTTGTTAAAAAATCCTTAAGTCACTATTGATGCATAAAATACGGCCTGTGGGTTGCATGCTAATTGACAGGTTTGTCACCGTTTTGGGTTGAACTTAGGCAGCTGTTGAGGGAAACAACCTTTTGATAGACGCTTGCATACTGCCACCCTGGCTGCCAACCCTTATAATCCGTTGGTACGTTGTTCTGTCGTACCGCTGAACGTTGACATTTAAGTCATAGCTCTATAGCATCCGTCACATCAATTGGCCGACTGTCAAATGCGATGACAGTTTTTCTCCATTCTCTATCTGCTTCCACCAATAAAAATGCGTACCCTCAATTTTCTTAGGCATAAACTTTAATATGTGAATGTGTGAGATTAAATGTATGAATGTGTATGCTGTCAATGGATCGACGGATGGAAAAAGTAGGAAGTAAACCTTTCCAGTTCATCTATCAGGTTATGGGCCACCTCACATAGGAATGTGTGTATTCCATCGAGCTGTCAGTTAAAAACGACGGAACAGTGGATCGGCGAATTCTATGGCTTGGGCACTTATCTTCTTTTTTGTCTACCATGAGCTTTCACCTCGGTTTCGTTGGAAGTGCTTCAAGTGGTCCAATATGTAAGGTGTTTTCGAATGGTGGCCTCAGAATTTCTAAACAATTTTTAATAATAATCCGCACGTTTTGATACCGTGAAAAAAATGCGTAATGACATACCAAACCTTACTGAGAACTTTGACAGCTGGATGTCATTAGTAACTTTGACAGCTTCTGAAACATAACAATTGGAAAAAAAGAATCGCTGCTATCTGGTAAAACTAAACTTTGAATCTATTTACACAGTTCCTTCTACTGGGACTCGATTGCTTTTCTAGAAAGACAAATCAAAAAGGCGTGCTCGTACAATTTTAGTACAAAGTTCAAGGAATTTCATAATTTTTTGTAATTCTTTAAAGTGCCTACAAAAAATTGCTACACGTGCTTAAACGGCAATACAAAAAAGACATAGGTATACAAAAATCCATGAGTACATTATCATTCCCAGCTATAATTGTCCAGAAGTCTAAATGACGTTAGAAGTAAGACACACCTCCCAGGGCGTTCAAAATTATCAAATAAACTCCGCCTCATGTTATCATAATCACGTAGCATTTAAGTTTCTTAAGAAGTACTCAAGTAAATATAATAAATGCCAGCGATAAGGTGTCTGATTAATTTTGACGTTAAAATGGTGTGACATGGGCGTACACAGATTAACTTTTTTCGCGGTTATCTTAGGACGAAATTATTGCTTGGTTATAACCTTTTCACTCAAATGCAACTTATCAGATTGAAAAGATTTTTTTTTTTCTGAAATATTTGACTAAGTCTGTAGAATAACTTATTCTTATCGTCGATGATTAGCACATGTCTTTTGCTTCTTAAGTTTGATTGATAATTGCACTAAAAGATTGCAAAATTTTGTGGCAGTAAAGTTTGAGAAAGTTTAGAAGCACGCGGTTTTACCAAGGTTAGTCTGTAGTTAGGAATATATTCATTGCTTCGGACATATCGCCTTTACTGGCAGTAAAGACTATTCACAGCTTAACGAACTGGGAATTCGAATAAACGAATATTCGCAAAGATTGACATTTTATTCACAGCATCCTATTTAGCTAGGTTCAGCAGCAATCTGCGTATTTCACTTGTCATTTGAAAACAATAAAAATAAAATTGTGAGGTTAAAGTCCGGCGATTACGTTCCACATCTGTGGAATGTAAATAAGATTTGACAGTTCGCCAGAAGCACGCGTTTATTCGCGGAAATGTGAATGAATTCTTAATTTATTCTTAGAATCAAATTAAAATTCTACTTTTTTGCATTTATGAATAGATAAAATAAACTCCCTTCTTTGGGAATAGCAACATATAGTCAACTGCGTGCCAAACTCTCCACTTCTTACCAAGAGTTTTGTTACGAGCATAGAATGCCACGTCTGCTTCTTCACCTGCTGCTGAATGTTCAACTTTCAGCTTAACTCACAGCAAGTACGACATCTAAGATACTTGGCTCTGGAAGATAAAGTGAAGGTGTGAATGTCGAAGTCTAGTTCTGCTTTTGTTGACGTTGAGTCCACAACCAGTGCCCCATTTGTTGATCTACTACCTGACCCATTTCTGATACCAGCATTAGTACATCATCTGCATATACGACCATACTTGTCAAGCCGACATAGATTTAGTTCAAAAGAAGACGAGATAAGACCCCACTTTGAGGACTTTTTCGAACAACGGATATGGTGAAGCTGGTATTCCCAAGGGTCGATTAAATGATTCTTGTTTTGAGCATACGCAGTAATAATGCCCATCCCCAGTCAGATTAGAGCTCGAGGGTTAGCCCATGATGTTTCAATATTTACAGTACTTTACTCCTGCTAACATAAAATTGCTGAGCCAAGTTTTACGGGTTTATAGCAAATTGTGTGGGATTCTATGAGGTCCAATATATACATATTTATGTACATCGATAAAGATATTAAGAACCATAAAACCAATTAAAAACTTCCTTCGGTTATCAGTCTAGGATAATTCCCAAGAAAATACGAATTAGTCCTACAAGTCATTTTAGCCCTACGCTATTGCTTTTGTTTTTGTTTTTAGCCGCTTTTTTTTGCTTATCCTCAACTCAAATATTTATTGTTAAAAGTTTAGAATTTCATTAAATTTCCCATCATCAGGAAAAAGACAAAAAAAAAAAAAAAGACTTTCTTATGTACAAGGCAATCCCTTAAATTAATAACTTTACCCTTTTTCAATCCAAATTCTTGGAAAACAATAAAACATAACAAAGTTCTCAGAATTATTATCAATTTCTGTGGCACGGCAAAGGGAAAATTCCTCTCCTCTTTGCCCCACCATCCTCCCAACTCAATAAATCAATTCTACCCGATCAGCCATCAGGCATAGAAAAAAACAGAAAAAAAAAAGAAGAAGGAAATAAAATATATAGCGGTCTATATAGAGTAGACAAAACAAGAAAATTAATCGACTTTGTTAAAATCAAATAAATACTTGGACCGTCATTATGCCTCGGGTAACAACTTTGTCTTGGTTTATTTTTTGCTTTTACCGAAAGTCAACCACAAAAACGCAATAAATCCAATAAATTTACTTAACATAAAGTTTATTCATTTCTCTTACCACTGTGAGAATAGGAGGAATAGGAGTGACTGTTACAGAATAGGAGTGAAAGCAAAACTGACAACTCGAATAAAGCTGAGAAAGCGGCTATGGGATTATGCAGGAGCGGATTTGCGGTTTTTAGGAGCCCTGAACCTAATCATTTGATCTCTAGATTCACTGGTGACTTGAGAAGTTGAAACGATCTGATCATCAGTTCGGCAAAATAAAGATGGTTGCGGTTGATATTTCAAAGACATTTAATAGAGTTTAGTATCAGGCTTGCGTGAGCTCCATGGTCTCAAAGGTCTCTGTCCCTTTTAGCGAAATAGCTAATTCCATTCCTCCCCTTCGAAGTTTTTATGTTTTTTTTTGCAGCAACAAACCCATGTTTTTGAACTGCAACCACCACTGCCCTTTCTTGTCCACGAAGATGGTAGCCATGTTATGGAAAATTGACGTCATTGTGTTGCAATGTTTGAAGGCTATTTTTGTATAGAAACATGTCATCTGTCAAATTTACATTTATGCATAGTGAGTGAGTAAGAGCAGTCTCTCTCTTGTGTTCGCTCATATTAGCGAAACATGACGAATATTTAACGAATCGACGATAAGTTTATTACGAGTATGTGTTGGAGAATGGGGTTCTGAATATTTGTAGGATTATAAATGTGTGTTCATGGTAGGTACTTGAAGCAAGACAGATCCTTTCACCAGAAGGTTTAAAGCCAAAGCCATACTATGACAGAAAAGGCAATACATTGGGCAGATAGTCGGATAAGTAAGACAGATAACGTAGTGTTTTGTAGACGTTTGTTCAATTTGCTCACTTAAGTGAACCAAATTAATTTCAGACTTATCTCTTAAGTGACATGCGAGCTAGCCAAGCCTAACTTATTCCACTTGCAAATGTCTAGATTACCTCAAAGAATCTTAAGCGCCTTACAACACCTAAATCACCTCATAGCCGACCCTGGCTATCAAAAGATTGCTTCATCTACCGGCACTTCCCTTCATAAACCCTATCACACAAAAAAAAGAACGAAAAAAAGGGCGAAAACAAGATCTAATGAACTGACGGCAACATTAATCTTCGAGAAGAGAAGAATTTTTATCTCATAAATCTCCTTCGAGAAAGATAAGCTACGAGAATCCCCTCCACTCCAAGTCTGTGCATCCATCTGCGTTGTCCTATTACACCACTTCGTTTTCCTGTAATAGGAGGGCCACAACAACTACATCTTAAGCAACTACTCTCTAATAAAATTTTACCCAGGAAGCGTAAAGAGTGTGAGAAGAAAAAACTTAAAAAACAACAAAAGTAATGCCAGCCAAAAGTAATTTAACCATAAACTAATAAAAGATTGACAATAAGAGAGAAAAATAATCGTTAAAAGCTTTTGCCAACACTTTTGCCTAACAACTAACCTCACGTTCGTCGTCGTCGTCGTGCGCGCGTCCTTGTTGTTGTCCTTTTGGTTTTGTATTTTTTCTACTCGACCTCCAGCGCATACAAACACTAGCACGATACAAGAAGGTAAACACGATAAAGTGTCCGAAACCCTATTTTCATTTCATTACAACCAGCCAGGCAAGCATTGCTGCGATGTGCTGCACAGCATGTGGATGGAATGGGAAGGATAAGCTTGTGGGTGGTCCATGTTATTGAAGGTGTCCGTCTCGTATCCTTGGGTGTAGTTTTCTTTGGCGAAAAATAAACTTTCGTGTGTTAAAATGAAATGATGAAAATAGAAAGCGTTTTCTCCTTCACTTCGTCGTATCCTTTTTGCTTTTGAAGGGAAATCCTCTCTTCTTCGGCTAAGGAAAAATAATTTACCAATGTCTAATAATGGCAACCAACACCTCCATTTGCTGTTGGTGGACCGGACACACCGGAAAGGGAGAGCGAGTGCGAGAGTGAGTAAATTACTTTGCCGTGGGGTGACAGATTTAATCTGTAAGAACCGTCCATTCTGGAGCTCTACTTGGGATGGATTTTCCTGTTTTTCCTCGGTAGGATTTGTCATTTTGGGTGACGACGACGAAACGAAGAGGTGTACGAAAGGAAATGGCTCTCTACGGATGCGTATCCCCATAGAGTGAGCGGATTTACAAGTTTATTTTGAAATTGGAGACTTTGCTGCCACCTTTGAGGCACACATGGGTGTGTCTGCGTTTGTGTGCGTGAGTGTGTGTGTGTGCACAAGGACAATGCCATTAACTGTTATGACTTCATGTTGGAGCGTAATTCACTGTGAAAGTTTGCATAAATAAAATTTGCGCCCGCTGCTCTAAGACACATACCACCCAGAGGGTCTAATTTGGGCATGGCTTGAGGTAATCATAGCGCCATTTCATGATGATACACGATGCGCTGTGCAATGTGAGGAGGTCCCCGTCTCTCTGGTGAAATTGAGAAAATATATATAAGATTTAATTCTACCCACACTAAGATGAATATACATATAAATATTCCTTGAGGAAGTTGCCTGGGTAAAAGGGGGTTGGTTTGGAGGCACCACTGTGGGTATGGAATTAAATTACAATCGATGGGGGAGTAGAGTAGAAGGATGGAATTTAATGACACCGATTGCAGGGAAAGATGTCGTAAATTGTCAAATGAGCTTCGTGGTAGAGCAGGAAGTTTAAGATGTAGCTCATAAATAATTGCATGGGACTTGGCAGCACTGCATAGGAAGGTTAATTCATAAAAGAAGCTAACAACTTCATTTGGAGTACTGTCATTAGAAAAGGGGACAGCTGGGAATAATAATAGGCTTGCTGAGACTAGATAGCCAAGTCATGGGGTTTTGTGTGAATTAGCTGCTTAGTCGCCGCCGCGGGATCATAGTTTTGAAGAAATAATGAGCAACAGAAGGGGGGGGGGGGTAAATTGACCCTCTATACCCTTTGCCTGGTGGAGACCTTGCCATTAAAAGATGCTAAAGGTGATGATATTTCTTCCGAAATTGCAAGGGACGAGCTTCTTATGTCAAGTCTGATATCGGATTTCAACTTCAACTTTAGCGTGAGTTCAGTGATTTTTTTTTTTTTGATCTGAACGAAATAAGGCGGTTTTGATGACAGGCTAGGAATGTCATAAAGGTAAAATGCAAATATGGCAGCTGTGGGAGGTGAAGCAGGACGTGTATCGTTGGGACCCCATCTGGATAAGGTACTCTTAGTGGAAATCCGTATCTTGTGCACCATGCTTTCTTCGGTACCTAGTCCAAATCCAGATTCCCTGATTCAGCACTTTGTCTGCCAGAATTAGCTCATGAAGCTGAGAAAGTCCAATCCGGTCAATAGTTTGTCTATAGCATATAGTTTTGTAGCAGCTGTTCGGTTTGAGGCGCCTTATTATCGAAGTTAGGTCCATGCCTTCTGATTTGACTTATTTAAAATCGACTCCGGTGGCCATGTCCAGACCGTGTTTTCTGTTTTCGTATAGGCTTCTTATTAGATCGTTGGAGTCACCATTTCACCGGGACCCTGTGTACAATCGATCGCTTTCTTCATTCCAGAAGCACATGTATTCTCTTACAAAACCTCTTGGTATAGACAACTCTGCCGTTGATAGAAACAAGCCAGTAAGTCCGTCAAAAGTGGAAGGTGTTAGAGGTAAGAATCGTCGGCTTTCCTAAACAATTTTGTTCCAGTCTACATTCTGAAAACTAAACCTTGCCGTTTGAATCGATTCAACTATCGAAATCTTCCAACTGATGTCTTTTCTGACGACCAGCCCCTAGTCTCTTACTGTCTTTACTGATGACAGTATTGAAGACTTACGACGGTATCAATAGAACACAAATGTAACTCATTTATTTAAATAAAATCCTTTATAACAATGAAATGCATAAGAAACTTGACGTAAATACGCCCACTTTCTCATCTTTGACTTAAGCTGAGCAATTTGCCAGAACAATCCATCGAACTAAAGCACAAAAATGAGATGTTAAAAACCTACTAAGTTCAAAAACAATCAACTGCTTACCCGGTCGTCTAATTCTCGTACCATATATCTGCTTTCTTTATTTAGAATCAAAAGCGCAGACCTTTTCAATTGAATTTCGATTTTCCTATAACGCAGCAGGATATATAAAATTTCCACTACTGTCACGGCACAATTTGTGATGAAAAAGCCATTAAAATAAATGGACATATACTGCGTTATAACATACAACATATTACTGTACGCGTATAACGATAGCAGATTCATTTTAGTCTCAACTAATCCATTAAAAGCCTCCAACAGTTTAAGAGTCCTTTGCAGTCCCCTTAAGACTCTCTCCACTTTCACATTAATTTTCAGTGTTCTTTTCAGTTTTGTCAACCACACTGTATATAAGTGAATTTCGGTGAATTTGCTCTCCTTCAATAGATCACTCAACACGTCATTCAAGTTATCATACCACATATCGATGTAGAAGAGACCCAAGCAGATATATCCTGTGTTCACATGAATGGGCAATAGGATTAACATTGTTTGTAGTAGAATACAAATATTCAAGGCGATTTGTTTTGAATCCTTGGACATTGAAAGAGTGAATAGAGTAAGTACACTTAAAATAAATATTTTCAGGATCACAAATACAAGGACGAAACGACTAAGAGGTATTCTCCTTTTGGTTAGTTTCTTAGCCGTTTTTAAACGACGGTTTACGGCATTCATGAAGCGAACTGATTGGATCGTCTTACTTTCCGTTGTGAAACTGATCAAAAATGGACAATATATGTGTGAAATATATGCACAAAATATTGATATTAAACTTCCTTCAGCGAGCAGAAAAAGAAGACCTGCGGGGACACTAAAAGTCAGTACGATCGAAATCTGTTGATATTTTTTTGAAATTCGTTCAAATTTCTGGCTCCTAGTGTTGAAGAAGAAATTCAAATATCCAAATAGACTAGAGAATGTGAGTATGTGCTTAAAGAGCCTTGTATTTAAGTCTGACATGTTCGCAAAGTAGTTGAGTACTAAAGTCAATCAATAAGTTTTAGCGACGATATACCCGGAGTGCATGACCTGTGGGAAAAATATGAAGTCATTATGATGACAATTAGACTGACATTAGTTCATGAAGAGTTCATTTACACCAAAGACAAGAGCAAATTAAAGTGAATATTTAATTGAAAATTCATTTCAATTTATTGCCAACATTTTCTGCTCAATCATTTCAATGTGACAAGAGTAACTTTACGGTGTTTTAGAGGTTTGTTTATCGAATTGGCAACACTTTACTTAGCGGCAATCAACTTGACAACTGACAGCTGATTTCTTTAGCTTTTATGCTAGTATTACACAATTGGCGAAAAGGCGTCAGTCTAGTGTCAATTGAATTTCCCAAAATAAATACTGACAGCAAATAATATTTTTGACTGACAAGTTTCGACCAGCAAGTTGATGTAAGTTTCTTTAGTTGAGTTCTACGGAGGTGACCCCCGATGCACTCTCTTGAAGTGAACAAGGCTCTTTCGAAAAGAGTAGAGAGTTTGTAGTTTTGATCAGAAATCTCTCTCTTTTGATATTTTCGAGATGTCAGTATGTTAATTAGATTAAGAAGTTGTTTGAGGGATTTGATGGTTGTGGCTTCAAAAATTTCAACGGGATAGATTCTCTTAGTAATAATGCTCGAGAAGTTAGCGGTGGAATTTACTCTAGGATCGCTGTTTCAGCTTAGGGATTAAATTGTTGCATAGAAGGCTTAGTACACAATCTGCGGCAATCTTCATAATGGTTATGTTAAGAGTTGGTAGTGGATTTAGGCTTTGAATGTAACCGATACTTTAAAAGTTCTCCTTTGAGGCAAGTATGCAATGTATCTACCCCAAAGTGCCAAATTTATCTAAAATTTCTACAAAAAAAACAACTCATCTCCCTAGAAAATGATCCTACCCCCGCCAATGAGTTATAAACCGATTCCCCGTGAACATTCAATTAAAGCCACAGCCTTTGGCAGTCTATAAAAGTCAATCCATAAAAAAAGGAACTCCTTACGACGACGAGGGTTTACCCATTTTAAATGCTAACGGAAAAGTAATTTTCAGGCAATAAACACCCACACCCCAACTGTCGTAATACACACTTTGATTCCATCGTGCACAGGTAAAACAAGCGTTCCGATGACACCTCAAAATGTTCCACATACGCCATACAAGTTGTACAGTAAAGTGCATAAAAATTTATTTCCAACGATTTGTTTTTCATTTGTTTTTTTTTTTTGTTTGTTTTTCGTGCCTTTTTACATGGAAACTTCTTTTAACAATTTTCTTTTGAGAACGAGAAAGAAAACTCAGTATGCGTACAGATTCGTCCCTACATGACCGTTGTTTCACTGGCAGAAACAGCCTTACGAAGTAAGGCAAACAAATGACAGAAAAACACAAGCAAAAAGGAAACAAAACACTTTCTTGGTTTTTTCCCCAAAATAAAAAAAAACGAGGAGCCATACGTGACTTTTTTTGATATAGTATATAGGCGAGCTTATACCACACTCAGGACTCAGGTCGTGGCACACTTTGGCAGTGGTGTAGTAGTATCCCTGATGCTCACGGTGAGAATATGTGAAAGGAATTCGAAATGCCATTCGAAATTGAATACGCCATTAGAAGAGTCGAAATGGGGAAGAGAATACTGAGAATACTGAATTACTTGAAGATGAAGTTTTTTCCCTGGCATGTGTGTGAGTGTGTATAAGTCCTAGGGATCATCATCGTCATCATCACCATCATCATCGAGTGTGTAGCAGCAGGAGCGTCACATCATCATCCGTTTTGTAAAGCGTATGTTTGTTGCCAAATTGGCAAATTTTCCTCCTCCAGAGTGGGGTGGTGGATATGAAGAGGACCTTACTGTCAGGAGTTCGGCTGCTACGGACAGGCAATTTTTGTTTGTCCCTACTGAACCTTTGCTCATTTCGTTCGCAGGGTACTCAAGTTATTATCCTCGGGCTATGGGGGGGTTGGTGGTTGTTTTCTATTGTATTTTTTTCTGTTACTTGGTTTTCCCTGTCGATTTAGAGCGGAGCTGTAAGAAGACAGGAGGAGCATGACATCATCATCATTATCAGCATCCTGCCGACGGCCAGTTAATTCTGTTGCAGTCCATAGAGGAAACAGTCGGCCCGTAGGCGTAATTTTGTGTTGAAAGTTTTGTTTTTAGGTTTTGGTCGGGTGAAATGACTTTGATGTAGTCAAAGAATTGGAAAGTATCCTTGTTGGCCGAAGATTTGGGATGTCAGTGGTCGGTTGTGTATGGAATTAGTTTTACTTGATTATTTGTGGCGATAAAGAGTATAGTAGAAAGCCACAGAGTGGAGATCGTGTTGAGCAGTAAGGATTCTATGGAAGCTATTGAAGAATTAGGATAATAGACTTGGAGTGCGATTCAGTTATCTTAGTTCAATAATCTGAAGTTAGCCTTGAGGCAAAATGTGCTCTCCGATATAGCAGGGAAGGAAATCGAAATGTCTTTGGAGAAAGTTAAAAGATGGAGGAGTATTTTTTGAAGAAACGTATATTGTCTTAAAGTTCTGATGTGGAAATAGACCTTAAATGCATTTAGCGTTCGACAGCTAATGTCATAACTAAACGAAGATTCTTCTGTCAAAATCTTAGAGCACCCATAATGACTTAACGAAAGGCGATCATTTGTCTCATCAGTTTTGTCTGCTCTTACATGATATAGTCTGGAATGTGCGAATGAAGCAGCAAGAAGTGAAAGAAAACTCGACAAAACTGAGAGAAAAGTCATTAAATTATGTATGTTCGCATGACTACGTACGGAAGCCTTAATTCAATTGTGGTTAGCCCTTAAGCCTTTAAACTTGATCATATTTGCGAAGAATGTCACTTGATGGGCTCATACGAGACTAAGAAAATGGGTTCTTGTCAACCCAGGGAAAACTTTGGTTACAAACCGAAAAACTACAAAGATCCTTTGGAATTTCCTCATATTTGAAGGAAGTCCTCTCAGAGCAACTATGTGCTTCTGAGTGGAACTTGAAATACAATTTTGAAAGCATGGTATGCAAGTGAGACTTGAGCAAGAAAAGGACACGTTGGAGCAATGGACTTCTATACAGAAAATAAAGCTATGAAATCCTGACAGGGATGATAACCATTCAAAAGCAGTTTCACTTCATAATGAGATTGCCATCTACAAAGCCACTTCATAATCAAAACAAAAAGATGTAGATCGACTAGACTTTCGAATGGAAGGACTTAGTTAAAAATCCAGCCATCAACGCTGAATTTTATACTTCGCTGAAGGTACTAATATAGGACAAATCGTCTGGAGATCAGAGAGGTCAGAGTGATTGATTGACATAGACAGATACGAACAAAAGAATTTAATATTTACCACAATTAGGAAAAATTTGAACTGGCGAGGCGCATTCTCAAAATCTCCATTAAGTTGCTTCAGGCCTTCCCTGATGAAATAGATCTAGACCTCTGCGGGCCAAGACGTCATATCGAAAAACGTGGAAAACAGATGGACCTGCTCCTGCCTGGACGCGATGACTATCAAAAATATTTCGATAGATTTGGATATGACAGCTCGCTCTTCTGGCAGAATGTCTAGAGAAGAAGGCGACTCTCGAGTACCAAATATTCTAGTGCTTGGCGGGACCGACTGGAGATTTGTTCTTGCGTTCGTGCTGCGAAGAGTTAAGAGGCTAAGAAGAGTCATAGCATAAGTTGCTGGCAAATAATGCGTAAAAAAAATCTGGCGGAGAGAGTACTAGAAGACTGTATGATGTGGATGAGTACGAATGTAAGACTGTTACTCTCTGATATCTCTTGGACGTTGGGTAAGAGTTTTGGCATTCGAGTCTTGACAATCCACCATTCCACCAAGCCTCACTTTATTGTCTAAGAGAAGGTCTATTCTATGAGACAAAATAGCAATAAGATGGACAGCTTTATGATCAAGATGGACTCCCTATGTGCTTATGCAATAACCTCATAGTCCTTCTCATTTAAATAAAAGTCAGCTTTTGGGTAAAATGTTCTCCTGAAAACCACAATTTTAAAGCTCTACACCTCTCTGTGCCTGCAAGGCATCGCCTTCACCTCAATTACCAAACAATTATGTGTATATACGTGTTCTCGAAGGCAAACACCAATGGATATTACATTTTTCGTCATCGGTGTTATTGCAATCGACAGGCAATTTCGATTTGGAGTGAATCCAAATACATCCAAATAGTTCTTCCTTTTATCCTCTGAAGTGTAGAGAGTAGACGACACACAGAGAGTCCCGAGTCAATTCATTCAATGTCCTACCGAATACCGAAAAACGAAAGGCAACAAGCTGCACTGCATCCAAAACTATTCAAACGTGCAAAGTGGGTTGTCTGAAATCAAATGCAACCATCAAATTGTACACTTAAAAGTCACAGGTATTTTAAAGGCTGGCATGTCCAGTCCAGCACAACGAACAGGGACATTGCATCATAATGGTTGTGTTTTGATAGTCAAAGTTCCTGCTGAATATACCCTCAATGGGTTTTGTACAAAGCAAAAAAATAATGAAACACAAAACTCATCCACAAACGCACACACATGCACATGTTCCAATCATAATGAGACAATAGGAACGTTAGATGATGACGCAAAGTCATCCACAGGGGCACATTTCGGTTGGCCAACACAATCGTCTACAAAACCACCAGGACTCGCATTGAATAACATTGCCCAAAGGAGTGACGCTTCCCGTTTGAATCGTCATTATGGAAACATGAAAGGATAAAGGATTTGCTGTCCATTTATTCCAAGCTGACTCGTATGTATGGTTGGGAAGAAGGGCGAACAAACTTTTCACCCGAAAAAGTTGAACTGCAAAAGTCCTGGTTGCTGTTGGTGGCACAGCAACAAATGCAATAACAGCGCTAAAGGACCATTGCAGATCCACAATTGCGATAAAATGGAGTATTTATTCTTACGCGGCGATTTAAGGACATTAATTTGGCGTCATATTTGCATATTATCAAGGCGTTGTTATCTTTTCGTATTTTGCAATTATTTTGCTTGGTCTCTCCGTCGTCTTTGGGTAGAGTGTTCCTTAGCAGATGCCTGTGTGTCCTAGCAGGGGGAATAATTTAACAATTTCCAGCAGAGGGTGGATGGGAAAATGTTGAATTAATTCAATTACTCGTAGGGAGGACAACCAACAACGACGACGACGACGACTTGTTGTTGACATTCGAATGCATTTGTTAATTTGCAATATTTTCCCCCACCGGAGGATGCAGGAAAGGACGAGAGTGAGAGATTTTTGGTAGAATCAATTAAGATGGAACTGGGCGATTTGAAGGAAATAATTGTGTTCATTAGCTTAAATTAGATGTCGTGTTAGCAGGATATGCAGGACACTGACTGTGGAAAGAGAACTAATTATAGAGTTAAGCTCAGTGTAGAGATTATGGAATTCCAGTGAAGCACATGTTACGATACGTGGCGATGAAGGTAAGTAAATTGGTTGACTGGTTCGGTAAAAGGCTAATGGAATTTGTAGTCCTTGCATGAGTAACTAATTATAGAGGAAAGATACCAGTGAAAATTGCATGGTATCTATTTGATTGTATCCGTTATGGGAGACTTGCAGATGTTGAATGAAGTCCTTATAGTTCCCCACTTCCATAGTGGCAGTTGAACTTGGTAACTTAACTTCGTATTCGTAGTTAAGTATTTTGGCGATAAAAATGGTATAATAGGATTTTATATAGATAGAGCGGAGAACTTTCCAACTGCTGAGACTTGCTTAGCAGTATTAAGTTGGTTTGCGGCGTCAACAGTTCAGGAAGCACCTTGTCTTTGCCCTGGAAACAATACACGGGTACGTGGATAATAGCTGGAAGGTTGTCGGAAATACAATAGATATACTGGCATCTGGGCACGAACCTACTTTGGTAGATGAGTCCAGGCTACGATCTCAGCGGCCTTAGAAGCTAAGGAAATGATCGATATACTCGAAAAACCACCTGATCCTAGTCGCAAGCACTATTTAGTTAATAGGAAAGTTCCATACCACATGTGTTCTATACAACTATTTATCGATTGCAGCGCCACTTGACGATTCTCCGAAGACTCTCTGTGAATTCAAGATCAATTCAAGTCATATATCGTTGTTTTGTACAGGTGTGCGAAGGGGATATGAATACCCTTTGGCCGATGAACAGTGGATGCGCGTTGCTTCAATAGGAAGAGAGTAAAATCAATAGGGAAGACTTGGTGTAGTGCTATTTGAAACTTAGATGGCTTCAATATTTATTCTCCGTGGGTGGTGTCCAAATTGATTGGGCAAAGTTGTATGAGATTTTTCCATTCGTTCGTAATTCACAGTATTATTCTCATTCGCGTTGAAATACTTTTACAGCTTTCTGCGAGAAATTGAATGAATATAGTATAGAACCAAACCTTTCATTGACTGAGTAACTTTGTTTTTCTTGAAGAACGTACAATTTTCTGTTAGAGATTACATACTTCAACACAACTCCACGATATTAGTTATATCTCGCTATCTTTTCAACTTAATGTCATCCACCCCTTTCTAAACAAAGTATATTCATAAACACTTAGCTTATCCGAATG
Organism: Chalcosyrphus nemorum; assembly: GCA_949716465.1. NCBI lineage: Eukaryota > Metazoa > Arthropoda > Insecta > Diptera > Syrphidae > Chalcosyrphus > Chalcosyrphus nemorum. The sequence continues at coordinate 84,807,820 of OX454332.1, forward strand.
TGCCAGTCTTTCGATGTCAACTCTATTCGCTTCGACATAATTAAATGAAGACGACATAAGTATTAATTGGTATTATCCGGATTTTATTTTTTTTTGGTTTCTATTAATGAACTTTTGTACAATGCAAAGTCTGTTATTCTTTAATTAAATTTATCGCAAAAGTACAAATTTCATTCCATGGCGCGATTAAAACCCACCCAAAAACCAGATGTGCTAAGATACAAATCAAGGTGTCAGCATAATTGACAAATGACCTAGTGATGGTCAGTCTTTGTCATAATATTTGCTTTTAATCGATGATAACACATATTGACATCATGGTTCTTTTTACTGGTTTTTGCTTGCAAACCTAAAAATAGCACACATTCTAGCCAAAACTGGAACGTTATAAATTTTCGATGATATCTCAGCTTAATGTGTCAAAATTAAATCGAATTTAATAATCGCATAATGGAATATTGCGATATTAGTCAGACTAAGTGGCGAATACCTCATGCGGTAGATAGATATGTAGATGAAAACTGTAAACTTACCAGTAATTTGGTGAGCATCGCTAAGCACTTGTTAGTTTCGGATAGTTTTGAAATTCCCAACATGGTTTTTTATGTTTTGTTGATATTCCTTGAAGCGTCGTCCTCTTGATGATCAAACAAAAAAAAATTTTTTTGGGATATCCTTTCAGACAACACGTATCTGCTGAAAGCTATGTAGATTTTTCAATTGAAATTTTTGGTTACTAAAAATAAATTCAGAAACAAAAAAACACTTTTTATAGTTTTGTTTCAATTTTGTGTAGGTACTGCGAGAAAAGTTGTGTGTAAATTTGCCAAACTAATAGTCAAAACTTTTGTATATTCTCATATTTTTAACGTCCATCCCGAAACGTATAGTACTTGTTTTCGAAAACGATGATACGCTCTATAAAGTTGCAACTATTCTTCCGGAAACTATTTCCTGTTTTTTTCGCACGCAGATACACTGTTTCGGATGTCCTTAGTGTGGAGTTTTTTTTTTTTTTTTTTTTTGTTCAAATAAAACTAAATTATTGCTAGAATTTGTCGAGTGTAACAAGTGCTATTGGCAATTTTTTTTAATTCAAAAGTACGTGTTAGACACAGTCGAAGAGTTTGGACACAATGAAAAGGAAATCCCGTTGAAAAATGTTTTCAAGTCGCACGACAAGTAAATGCACAATATTGCAGTGAGATGCACAGTGAGAAAAATTCTGGATAAATTGCAAACAGAAAATAAAACAAAAAAAGGACAAAAGCCTCCACGCAATTAGGATAATTAATTATTTCTATTTCTTCCGCGTTAGCATTAAAGTAGAACTGAAGCTATGATCACGGTCTGGCTATTTATATGTCCCGCCACAAGAGGATAGTTGCAGTTAACTGTTATAGATTAGGCGTAAACAGTTACTTATCAATTTGACACGATGATAACTGAACTTGGGACTGCTGGCAGTCGGTTAGAATAGATTGCGAGGCAAAACAAAAAATATTTGTTGAATGAATTTTTGTGTGGACATGGTGTCACCTATGTGAATAGTGTGTGAAACGTGACTATAGGTAAGCGAAGATTTATGCTGCGAATTATAATCGAATGACTCTTTTATTTGTGGGGCCTAATGGGGTATAAATAGTTTAGAATTAGCTATTGCGTATCGAAGTTACTTGGAAGGGATTAGCATTATGAGTTGAATTGAATGGACTTTGATTGGACGAGTCAGAATGCTTAGAGTTTCAATTTTAGAGATGAGCTTGACAAAAGATTAAGTAAGTGGTACTTTTCCATAAAGAAGGCAAGTATTTGGTTTTAATTATTGAGAAACAAACTGGAGAAACAATCTGTGAGCACAGTGAGCCTCTAGAACGACGTATGCATAATGATACAGGTGGTGTTCCTCAAGGCTCCATAATGCATTCGCTACTGTACAACATAATGTTTGATGACGGCGGCAGACTTTGAATCTCAAGGTTTGGAGATGAGCTAGCAAGTGTTGAAGTGAAGACTCAGACCAATGACTACAATAAAGCTACCGAGGTAGTTCAGGACGGGCTGATGAGCATGGAGCTGTAACCAGCAGAGAAAAAGACTGCAATATTGCCCGTCAGTACCTAGTGAGCTATGAAGGCTATAAAAATAATCTCCGAGAAAGACATATTAGTTTCTAAACCAAAGTTGAACAACCTCGACATTACAATGGACAGATGCAAGGCCAAATTTTAAGTAATCTGCACCATGAGAAGGCGGCAGGAATAATAGCTACTGCCAATGTTAGTGGAATCCTCTTGGGAGTTCTACGTCTCTAAAAAATGGACTTGTGCCATTAAGACGACAAAACGAGTATGAGGACAGTTTAGTGAATCAAAGCCTTAGCAGGTTTGAAACAGCAAGAAGTAGTTTGCGGCGCTTTTCTGTGCCGAGGAGCACTAGTTCTGTGCTTTCATCTGTAAGTTATAGACCAATGTTTTGGGATAGTGTCCTAATCTATCTCGTAGTCATGCTGCAACTTTGCAGAGAGGTGGGTTAGTAAAACGATTGCTGTTACATCGGCGAGGCTATTACTGTTTGTTATGGTGGATTGGCAGTGGCCCGTGAGGTATTAGTTAGATCGCTATATAGTACACAGAGTACATTTAGGAAAAGTTCTTGCCCTATGTAGTTACCTTAGATGAAGTTCCAGAATTGACGGAAGCTTCAATTTCTATGACTTTGTCAGTCGTCAGTAAGCTGACTTCTTCCTTGCTTTAGATGACACTCATAGTACGGAACATACTTTGGTTACCACTTTTTTCGTCGACCAAGTTATTGACTGACGTCTTGCCTTCTGTCTTTCTGTTTCCTCCAGGCAATAATTTGTCTATTTTTTCGGGTGTTTGACTTGAGTTTATTTAGATCGATTAATTTGTTTGCTAAGTGCGTTCAAGTTAAGATTACGGTTGATGTTTGATTTTTAAAAATTCACCCCTGTTCTTGCATTTTTGAGTCAATAGTCCCAGACTTTTCGACTCTAGTACTATCGTGTGGGTTCTGACCCTATTTCCTGTCTTACTAAGGAATAGCTTCTGTTCAGGAAGCCCTTATGCTTCCAATTTGGTACGCTAAGTTCGCATTCTCATGGTACGCCCTCATGCCACCTTCCATGAGGCTTTTCTCTATTGCAAAGACTTGTACGTCTTGTAGTCAAAGCCTTTTCTAACTGGAGCACCGGTGTCTATCCTCTTTGAACAGTTTAGTCATCATAGTCGTTGTATACTTACTACTGTGCTATTACATATACTCTCTAGCCGCCTTCAAAAAGGTCCATACTTCTAATAGATCCCATCCAACAAGCAGAGGCTTCCCTTGGAGTAAGCTCCTTCAAGACAGTTCTTCCATCGAATGCTCTAGAACAATCTAGACCTCGAACTCCTACAGTTGGACATTAACCTTTCTACTTTTGAACGCAGTTTTTCCATATGGAATTTGGTTTTATCGTGCGATGTCTGCCAACTTTGGTATCTAAAGTTGTGTGGACTGTGACCCTCTTGACTATGTTGCGGCGCTGAAGAATGCTATGATTAATTTTGATGATTTTTGCAAATCACATATTGATTGATTGTTTGTGGTGAAATTTTTCCATCCGCTATATCTGATGACCCGAAAATTCTTCAAAAAATTAGTAGACTTTGGGTGAGTTCATCGTTCTGAGTTTCTATCAATGTAGTTACGCACAGTAAATGCCGTGAATTAGAGGTTTGTGCATTGGACTACCACCCATGGGATTCAAGGTTTGAAACACAGAAAATAAAAAAAAGTTTTTCATGGTCAAACTTCTTGAGATTACCTCACAAAGATATGAGTGAAATAACCTCTTTGAACTTAAATTAACATGAACCAAAAGCGACAGTGGAGTATATAAATATTATAGTTCCAACACTAGTATCTAGTGCTGAGCAGGTAATGGAAGAAGCGGAGGAAGAGGACTAAAGATTCCTCTCACAGAAATTAAACGAAGAATATAAGGAGACAGTGTGAGAGGATGCACTACTTCTGAAAAATGGTGTAGCAGATACTTATATCCTTATCTCTTCCAGCAGGATTAGAATAGCTTAAGTGAATATCCACCACGCTAAGCAACAAAACTGTGACCTGAATGGACCCCGAATCACTGTGCGCAGTAGGAAAAGACATTCTCACAGAAAAATTCAGAAAGCAGAGAAAGGACCTGGAACAATCCTCAAGGCATTGAAAAGACCATGAAAGTGACAGAACAAGAATAAGTACATACATTAACCTGAGCAAAAGTAATATACTTATCCTAACAAGAATCTTGCCGGAGAACAGCAAGTAGCTCCCTTTGATACTCGTTCCATTGTCCACTTAGGTTGTAGAATAGATGCTAGGATCATGTGGTCAGCCTGTGCCAAAGGTTACCCTTTTACTGATAAAGTGAACGGGTGTTGGTTAAATTGGAAGGATATAAGGGTTTTATATTCATTTTCAGTGGGTGGTGTCCAATTTCAATGGAAACAAATGCATGTAATTTTTGCATTCGTTTATGATTGACAGTATTTCTTTTTCACATTCTTATTGATGTATATTAAGTGATTTTTGAGCGGAACATGAGCATTCAACGAGTGAATACACTATCACTACACTGTGGTCCCTAACAACAATAGAAGTATTCAGGCAGGAACGACTAAATCTCATTTCTAGAGCCTAGACGGATTGCTTTCAGACTTTAGGTTTTCTCTGTTCAAAGCCAGAGTAGAAGACTGTCTTGGGAAGTAATGTGAGAAAACATACTCATTCCAGATACATTACAGGATCTCCTTAGAAATACAAAAGGCATTATCCTTCCTCAAATAAAACTTCTCACTTCAGACTAAAGTTCAACTGTTGCTTGAATATCCTCCAACGTTAAATGATTGCGACAAAACTATAAGGAATCCACCGCCGCGTAACACCTGTAGGAGGGGTATTGCCACGGAGATAAGGATACGACCTTTATACAAACGTACTTGATAACGCACAACAATAAAACTAATTGATAACAACTAACCGTTGTAGGTGAGAGCTGTTGATAGTTGTGCTTGTATAAAGTTAATTTACTAAAATTAATAAAAGCAAGAATTTTCCGCTCATTTTACGATCCAAAAATAAAGCAGAAAAGGATAAGCATGCTTCGCTTTGCCTACGGTTATTTCAATTTTATCAACCGGGGTAGTATGTGGGTGAAACTATTTTCTTTTTTTGTTTTGTAAAATAATACGAGAAACAATTTCTTTTTGTTCATCTATTAAAGGGTTTGATTGTTGGGACTTGTAGGGAAAATGAAACTTATACACGGATGTATCTAAGTGAAGTTTAAAGGCTTTAATGTGGATGAGGGCTTGAATAAATAATAAGTGGAGCACTAATGGAGTGTCATAAAAGTATACAAGTCATCCAGCGAATTGTGTAGCAGTCATCACAATTCAAGTATCACATCTATATAGTAGGAAGTACTGAAGGTTGAAGCATAAATCTTAGCTGGGTGCTGCATTACTTTGGAGAGCACCCCAATGCAGACTTTGCTTTGCCATTTGGCTGGTCACATCCAGCTCAGCTACGGGTGATGACCAGGCCATTCTTCAACTAAAGACCTTGCGCTGTTCAAACGGATTCCATAGCATACAAATGGGCTTGTACGGGGCTGATTGTTTCCACACCAAGTGATGATTACATGATCCATTAGTTATTGATGTGGGATCATTAAATCAGTCGATACTGAGCCTGAGCGTCTTCGTTAGACACTGAGCAGGAGTGTCTAATTGATCAGTCGCTGTAATAATATGGTGATCTTGAACCACTCCCATGTTTCAGACATCCAGAAGACTATTTTTAAAACGGCGATTTAAAACTAGAAGTTGGTTGCGCCACTTGGTGCCCAGCTGAACTTAAGGTAGGCTTTGGATCGAAACATGGTGCTACATATGAGAAGGCGAATTGTCTTACAGAACTCAGTGAAAATCTTTCGCCATTATTATTGCTATTGCCTACCTAAACCGTGGTATTCCTTAACATGTTTTAGCTCTTCCTTGTCCTATCCAAAGGTTAGGAACGATAGCCGAAAATCCACCAGCGTATTGACCTAGGTTGGGTAGAATGCAGAGTGCTTTTGATCACTCTCAAGTCTCACTTTTGCTGACTTTCTATGAGAAATGACTTTCATTGGTCTGTGATAATGTTTACTCCCTGTAATCCATTCAATACATATGTATGTGTTAATCTACATAAATTTAAACTCAACGAACTACTTTTGGCAACATGGCGGAATGATAACTACATCCTCGTCTTGATTACATTACTATTACATTGCATATCTTCAGGCGGCTTGATAATGTTAACGCGGGTACTGTTGACTACAGTCCTGTTGACAGATTGGAGACATTTTTGAATTAAACCGTGAAAATATTTTTTTTTTCTTGTTTTACGAATAATATGTGCAAAGAGCATCAAAATACAGGATATATAAAAAAAGTTGTTGACAACTTCTTTGCTATAACTTTTTAATCTTCTCGAAAGTTATTTTCGCATGAAACAGGCGACATTCCATGAATTCACTCCAACCTAGAACATTCTTAAACTATTATCTATTTCGAATAGTACAAAGCTTTAAGCAATCCCTTTCTTGCGCTCCAATTATAACTAAAACAAAGTTATTATCAACTCAAAGCGCACATTTTTTTTACTATTAATACCTTCCCAAGGTTTATATTTTGCTTTTTAATAATAATCTCTGCTATTTTAGGAGTTGATACCTACAATTTCTTGGAAACAATTAATTGGTTACATTCAAAGGAATTCCTTCTCAATAATATCTTTTAGAAGGAACACCTCCACGGCAGAAATATTCTACCACCGCTGTCTGCCTTTTAAAGACGTACTTCCAATTGATACCATCACATAGTACTTACAAACGCTCCTTATAGTTCGCTTACCTGTTTTTCTTGGAACTGTTTTCAAGAACAAGTTCCCATTCCAATTCTATTGATTAACTCCATGAATCGAGCAATGAAGGGCTGAGACACTCCTTAAATTTGATTTAATGTGCGCATTAAGTGTCATGTGAGATGTTGTGAATGTGAATTAAGTGAGAAGCGACGTTCTATAAATCTATTGGAATGGTAAGAAACAGCAGCCTGTGGGCCTGTGGACTGTCACATAGAAAAAGAAGAAGAAGAAACCTTCTTTTTATCTTCTCTCTAGCTGTCCAGTACTATTCTCATCGGAAAAACAATTTCTTGGGGAATACTACTTCGAAGTTCTTTGTGTTTCCAAAAATCAAATTTCATGGGCCCCTTGAAAATATAAAATGGACCTCACTCTGTCCTTTTAAACCCCTCCCATCTAAGCAAACTATCTTGAATTACTCGCATTATTCGCCACATAACACTAGAAACGCTTGCACGCGTCCTAGACTATTTAAACTAAAAATTGGTACTGTCATTTACATTTATGTCCAACATTTGAATAAATTAATCCCAGAAAAATAAATGCCAAGAATAGTTTCTTTGTTTGGTAATAAAAAAAGTCCAACAGACTTAAGTTTTTCTTTTTACTTTTTACTTAAAAAAAAGTGTCTCTAAACGAATCACTATGAATGGGTGGCGTATACGTAACATTTTGTTGCATTCTATGGGATATTTTGTAGATACTGTTATTCGCGCAACAAATCACATACTTTGCGTGTTGCTTTGTGGCTTCATTGAATCTATGTTAATGGGAGTACAATTTCCCATGAATTAGGCTAAAAAATATCGAGTTTCTGCAAAATTTCACAACCATTATTCAGATTTGTTATGAACTTTTTTTTTCCGACCATAAAGCGAATACTCTGCACCTAATACACACTGATGTTGTTAATTGGTAGTAATTGTTTCTTGGCCACAGATAGTTGAACATCGATAATAGCATTAAGCCCAATAATTAGAGGGATTTTGTGGTGGGCCTAGTGTAGGTTGAAGTTCAAATAGTCCCAAATAGGTGGTGGATGATTTGAATGGTTGGCTTATCTTTTGTGAAAATATCCACCAACAATGGCTTTAAGACTTATGCATGTAGTAATCCTCAAAATGAATTGTCTTTGCACAAAGGAAAGCGTGGTATGAGAGATGATTATCCTTCTTTTAAGCAGACGTGGGACACAATGAAGATCGTTGAGAACCAGTGGGTGTTTGTCTCTAGTAAATCAAATACAGACGCACGGTTCTTTCTTAAAGGATTTTGAAAAAGCATTTGATAGACTACGAAGAGGTCTGACATGGGTGGTGCTAAGACAATGAGGAGTCCCAGAAACCTACGTGCGCATGATCATGGACATGAACGAGAGAGCAAACATAAGGGAGTCACTGGAGTTACAGAAGTCATACCAGGGAAAAGTCCTCAGTTTTTTTTTGTTATATATTGTAGTCACAAGGTTTGCAAGGGAAGATCCTTTAAACTCCATCAAGCCATGTCGCTATTTTCGTGCTGCCTAATGTTGTCGGATAATAACGAGTCAGGATTATCAGTTGCAATGTTCCAGATGCGATAGTACGAGAGATATGCTGGAACGCCTAGTTTTAGTGCGTGGTCTTCTATCAGTCAGTGTCCTGAGTTAATGCTTGTTATTCTAGAGATATCAGTTCAAGAGATCCACTTTCATGGAGGTGCGTTTAAATGAACACATCCTAACCTTCAAACAGCCTTGACATTATGCAAAGTTCACGCTGATAAGACTCTGAGCGTGGGTTTTATTTAATTACCCAATTATTGCAGTAGCATACGATTAATTAACATTTAAATTCTGCGAAAGAATATGCGTACTCTCTTTCTAAAGATTTTCTTAATTTTCTTTCCCAACCATTTACCGCAGGGTAACCAAATCTGGATGCGAATTTGATATTCAGCCTGATTAGAGTGTGTTCGCCCTAAATGGAGCGTGCTCCACTTAAACACGTTCCTTTTTTAGTACAAAGTACTCAACATTTGAGTAGTCATCAACTTGATTTCATTCAAAATTACCAAAAAGTCCTTGTCCTCTATAGTACCGACGCGTCACACGCACACAAAAGCAAAGCACCCACCTACGCTTGAAAAAAAAAAAAAAAAAAACACTGAAAACACCTCCTGGCATTAAATTACCAAATAGCAATTTCATTACCTCCGCCTGTATATGCAAGAAGGATTCCTCGCGCGGAGCCTCCGCATTTTGGTGGTTGAATCACGCAAGCCACCATCTCTCGCACTCGAAATTTGATTACAACATCCTTGTGGTGTACATTAGAAAGAAAAAGAGAGAGAGAGAGAGAGAAAGAGTGTGTACGTCAGAGAAGAAGATGACGATATGAATGTGCGACCAGGAATAGTAATTACAAGAGAAATTATCCTCAAGTTTTCCAGTGGAACTTTTACTCAAAGTCTCTCAAACAACGTGACACCTTTCATAGACAGGAGCAAGATTTCACCACCACCACCACCCACTTCTTGAAAGAACATCGTATTTCACTTTATTACCAAGGACGAGGAGATCATCTTCATAAATTAACTGTGTGTGCATTTGTGGAGATTTGTTTTCCCAAGGAATTCCAGGACTCCGCCTGCATTTATGGGTTTCGTATACAATTTAAGGAATTTTTTTTTTCTTGCGATTTCATTTCAACCAGAGGACTTAAAGGATATTTGAAAGTTTAGGTTTCCAAAGAATCACACAACCAAATGGGTTTTGCGTCTGAAATTTAAGCTTCTCTCGTCGGATACCGCCCGCTCGCCTCCTACACCCGGGAGCAATAAAAATTTACAAAAAGGCAGGTAGACCGACCGCAGATTGAATATATCGATTGAAATTCAAATTATTTTCCCATGGACTCAGTTCCCGATACCGAGGGTCCTTCTACTCCTCACATCCTCACTATCTAACAAAAGCGATTCCTTTTTTTTTTTTGTTCTGTGTGTGAGTGTGTGTTCGGATTCCATTTTCTGGCTGAGCAAGGGTTAATCTTTTTTGGGACTCGAATGCATAGTTTGGTGGAGGTTGTTTGGTGCTTGGGCTCGGCAGGATACAAACACGTATACGTATACGTATTTGGTCGAGGTGAACTTTTATCGACTCAGAGGGAATACGGAATTCATAAAACGAGGATATTTTAGGTTATCGCCAGCGACCACCATGTTTGGTCCCAATTTTTTTTTTGCGTGTTTGTAGTGTCGAATTGCTGGTTGTTATGCTCTCTTGCTGGGGGTAAATTTATAAAAATTTAAATTTCATTTTAGGGATACAGTGTCGGAGGCGATAGCTTGATCCTGAGCGCGTGTGTGTGACCGAATTCCATTGGTTTGTTTTGTGTGGTACGCGGCGGTCGTTACGCTGCACAGGTGTCGTCTTGTGGCAACGCGACGCCAAATTCATTCGATAGCCAAGCGTACAATTGTGTATTTTTCCTTGGATATATTGGGGAACGCTAATAAAAATGATCCTAATGGGAAACCGATGAAAATTGTAGCGTCCGTCGGTTAAGTAGATTTTTTTTTTGTTAAATCCATTGGGTTGTGTGGTTTGGGCTCCAGGTCAATGTGTATAGTGATAAGGATACGTACGGATACGTGTTGTCGTTTTTAAAACTGATAAAAATATTCATATTGCAAGTTTTTATGTTATGGTCATTAACCAGATATACAGGGATTGGATGGGCCATTTAGGTGAACTGGTTTGTTATCGTAGCTTGGGGAGAAGTTGTAGTATAAAGCGAAGTCCTGTTTTTGAGGCGAGATTTCTGGCAAAGTATGTACATATAGGGTTTGCTGATTCACAATTTACGCTTATGACCGCCCATACACGGCGAGGAGCTGCTTCTTACTCGAGGTCTCACTGTTCTTAACGTAATGTAGCCTCTATAAAGAGCAGAAGTTTAAAACACACCCTTCCATATCACTGTAGTCACCCTATCATTGTAGACTCCTCAATATTGATCCTCGCAGATCATCAACAGAGGCTACTCCTCAACACAAGGACCCAAAAGTTAAGGCAAAACCAGCAAAAGTTCTATTTGCCATCACAGAGCATCTAACAACAAACAGAAGCGTTGTAGAATACTTTGCTGACAAAGATGATCAACAGCAGATCATATTAGGTGATCATGCGATCATGATCTAATAAAAAGAAGTGAGTATACTAAATGCTCTGTATATTTGTTTCTTGGTTGCATAGGAAGCTTGTTAGTCCATCATACATGTTGCAGGCGTTCTCATTCTAGAGCTCCTAAAAGTACACACATGTTTCCCATTGTTTAGAAGAATTATTCTAAAAGTATGCAACAACTTTTACATATCGAAAGCTTTTGTTGTATTTTTTGGGAAATATTTTGAAATTTTGCCCTTGCGACATCTTAAAACATATGTACCTTACGGTAGATGTTTAAGCTTTTAACCACAGACAATGAATATCCTGACAGGCATGTATGTATGCCTTCCAGGCACTTAAGTTAGTTTGGAACAAAAACTCTCTAATCCTGTTGACATCTCTGCGTCGTGTGAGAATCTAAAAACTAGATCCTTTAAATTTGTCTCCATTCATTGCTAAGCAATATACAAACATACATCCTCCTGTCAGGTGAGTACACAACTCTCTGACTCTAAATAATCCCCTGTAACGAAGTCGAACGCTCAGCGGCTTCTCATTTCAACAAAATCTCTCTCCCTTATGTGTGCAATTACAATTCCATCCCGCACACCGGCACGGACAGACAGACAAACAGAGAAAATGATTATAATAAGCTGTCAGAAAATACTGTTTACATTAATTTTTACTCCTCATACATACCACCATAGGAAAAGGATATAATGGAGGCGGCGGCTACGGCGGCGTCACGTTCGAAACGAGTTTTCTCGGGGACAAAGCTCGCATTTTTCACTACAACTGACATATAATCTAATCATTGCCACGCATTCGCACAACCCAACAGCTCACTAAGCATTTATATGTAAATAAGGACCAAGTTCACACACCACGATGGATGGGTGCGTTACACCGTCATGTCATTGCGAAAGAAAATAACCATTTTCATTGCCAAAAGGATTCTTATTTTTATTGCGCAATTTAAAGTGAAAGTGCTCACGAACAGAGTCCCAATGGTTATGCCTCTTGCCTATGCCTATGCCTAACAGCATAACATGTCTATGTGGGTCCATTAAATTCGCTCCGCTGCTAGGTATGGTGCCCATTGATTCTTCTTTAACTCCTTGTGTGCACGAAGACAAGATGTGCCAACGTAAGGCAGGTTCATAAAGATAAATCTTACACTAAAGATGATCCTTTTTTTTTTTTTTTTTGCTCCCTTTTTTGTAACCATCCTCCCCCTCATCAACTCCAACCCTCTGTATTTATTGTTTGGATTCGGTATATATACATTTTTTTATTTTCACTTTTCTTCCTTGCAAATGGAAAGGACGAGCTAGGGCGTAAGTGTGTTAGAGAAATGTTGCCATTAGTACAGAACGCTTAATGCCTCGCAATAAATTGCCCCCAAGCCGAAGGCACATATGAGACAAGGCAGTTTGAGGTAAGCGAAACGCTGAAAAGCTGCGTAAATAAGCTGCTTACTTACTTCCGGTAGAATGGAATCGAGTTGTGTTTTGCCAGAAGCGGCAGCTGATGATGGCGGATGCTTGAATTCGTTCGCAGGAGCACATATGAGCCAAGCGGTGTCAAGATAACTTTCGACGAATGAGATTTTACAAAGGAGTAAACAAACAAATTTCACAATACATTTAGCAATCACTCATGGGGCTGATATAGAACGAAACGAAGACAATCATGAGGACGACGACACGAGGACTTTATGCGGTTTCGGTTCGTTTTTGTATACATATTTGAATTGTGAGTCATCAAACAGTGTGCTGGGGCAAATTATACTTTTCGCGAAGAATATTTTTCACTCAGTGAATTTTAATTATGCGTTGTAAAGAGTAATGACTTTTAAGGACATTGACATGATATTTACATTTCACTTAAGTTTCATCAACGAGGAATAAGATTGGAGCGCAGAATATTTTTCAAAAAACTCGGGACCTAATCTGTACTATAGAAGGACTTACACTTGTGGCTACGGTAGGTCTCCAAACACCAGTGCTATAGTATAGAATCAACCGTAAGGGTCTGTCTGAGTCCTAAATTCACCAGAGAAAGGAGAAAAAACGCCAAGGCAATGGAAGTCTTGTTTATGGAATTCAGAGACACGAGGCGCGAGCTCAAGACGGCCATCAACACAAGCCAAACACAGAAGTAGGAGGATCTCCACAGAGAGCTTTGAGGACTGGGCAACAAGGTCGTAATGCAAATTGTCAGTTATGCATTCAGCGAAAACAAGATGGAATACATAGTGGATACTCCCTTCCCGTTCTGTCTTCAATCAAGAGGAGTTGATCCAAGCGATTAACAGAGCCGAAAAGCCCAGCGACATGACCTAATTCCAGAGGAAGTGCTTAAGAAGACCGTCCAAATATGGCCTCAGCTGCTGCCTGTTGCTGGTCTTCCCCAAAATCTGGAAGTAGCAACGAATAGTACTTCTAAGCAAAATAAAGAGCGACCCCTACTCCTCATCAGCATACAGCAGGAAAACTGTTCGAGAAGTTGCTAAGACCTACAGCAGCGGTATAGAGATTTGCCCCTAAGCAGCGCTTCAACGATCGGAGTGATAGAAAAATTGGTAAGGGCTGCCCACTCAGCTTAATAGGGCAACCAGCATTCACGAAAAATCGTCTTGTTAGCAACTCTGGACGTACGAAACGCCTTCAAATCAGTCAGGTGTTGAGATATACTTAACGCGTTTGAAAATAATTCCAGCACCCTCGAGTATTTTGTACGGGTTATGAAGGATTCCCGTAAGGACCAGGAATGATACGATACCACAGAAGACTCCCAAAGGAAGAAAATCACCCGTGGAGTAGCGCAGGGATCGATCTTATGGCCCAACTTTTGGAACATTTCTTATGATGGCATTTTTCGTAAGGAAATGGCCACAAAAAAGACGGAGATAGTATTGCTTACTAGTAAAAGGATTCCAACTTTCGTTGACCTTCAAGTCGGGTCCGAGGTGATTACAAGCAAGGAAGCAGTGTAATCAGTGGGGCGAATGGCAGCAGTGCGAAGGCGCGAGGCGCAAGTTCTTTCCGTTTTCCGCTAGAGTTCGAGTTTACACACATCAGCTTGCAGGCTAACGCACTTTTAACTGCACCATTACCACAGATTTTAGTTTTACGTCAAAAGGAATCAAAAGCAGGACACACCTTAACAAGAATTCTCTACAATACCAAAGAAATTCCAGAATATTGAAGAACTTTCATAACTCACCATTTGTGGGATTCCCAGTATCAAACTTTTCCCAATAAATATGGAATACCCAACCGAGAGTATCGCCTTCGACAATAAACAGAATGATAACCAGCATTTGTCGGAACACTTGACTGGGCAACTCAACAAACTTCGAAACCCACCATCGATTTGTTACAATTTGAAACTGCTTTCACATCGTTGATAGCCTATAATGAAAGCCTTTTCCTACAACTAGTTTCAGCAGGATATCCCCATCCAACTGATTCCCCAAAAACCATAACAAAATTGCAATTTTACTTTTTCCCAGAATTGCTGTGATCCTTTAAGTCCGACAACAGCCCAAAGCATGGAATTTGTCGTCCTTTCTGGACTTCTGATGATGACGACGACGACGACGATGAGACTCCTCGTAGCTGCTGCACACAACAACACAATAACAACGATACGATGCAACCAAATGACAATGACAATGCCTTCGCCATTAAATCGAGAAATCGCAATTTCCTCTTCTCCAGGAAATGAGTCGTCGTCATCCTTGTTGTCGACGTCGTCATGCTGCACTCTCTAGGTGGAGTAAAAACTTGCACCATCTCATGGACCGAAACAGAAAAATAAACTCGAGATTCCACAAAATCCTATCCGAATAAATCGTGACACAAATAGATTGTGTTGGTTAACGAGCTACTACCTACTTTCTCGTTCCAATTCTTTATTTATATTTTTTTGTTATCATCCGTCCAGGATATTATCCTGTTTACTGTGATGTCTATATCCTAATGTTCATCTGAATTGGAATGGCAAGTAATTTCCATTGATGTGTCCATAGGAATTAGTGTACACATCCTGATGCCTTAGTTGCAATTCTTATCACAACAAACGTTTCGAGGATAAAAGAAGAAACCACTTTATGCATACAATCGACACGACCTACATCCTGCGACAGGATGAACTACTTTGTGCGGCAATAAAAATTCCATTTCAACTCAATGGATGGAGTTACACAGACTATGAGAGAAAGTGAAGCAAAATGTAAGCTGGATACCTTTAGGGAGGCAAACACAACCAGCAGCCCATTGTGTCGCATTCAATGGCCTGACACCTTTGCAGGATGCACCAAAAAACACATGGCAACAAAGCCAGGAGATTTATGGTTGAAGTGTGTGTGTGCTTGTAGGGGACCTCGTTACTGTCTTGAGGACCAAAGGTGGGTTTTTTTTTTTTTTTTGAGCACAATACCCTTTCACTTAACTCTCATTCTAAATAAGTTGCATATGCAGTGTATCTTTGAGGTATATGCAGAATTATTCAACGCAGGGCATGCCATTGGCAGCAGCAGCGGTACACGTTAAGTGGACAATAGGAGTGCATTTAGGTTGTGACGTTGCTTCCACTTTGGCAGGGTAAGTACACCTATTGAAAAGGGCCCCCCAAGCCAAAAGATTGGATATTACCATCATGAAGCACTTTAACATAGATATAGTTCAGGTTTTGTTTTATGGACACGCAGTGGATGTCATATAAAAGGCAGTGCTTAGCATCAGAACTTTAGCAAGAGAACTCTGTTATGTTGAGCTTAAATCTAGGAGAAGGTACAGTATCATCTAAGCTTTAGGTGAGTGTTTCATTCAAATCACTTGAGCTAGAGACAACACTAGTAACTGCTGATTGTTAAAGGACGGACAACTGTGTTTACAAAAGTTTACATGTCAGCTAACCTTACTCTTCTACTTCTACTCGCCTATGCACCAGTAGTGGCTCTCCAACTCGGCCATTTTTAAATGATTGTGTGATCATGGTCTTAATCATCTGTGCCTCTCGCATCGCCAAAGATGCTTCGTACAGAACTTCTTACAGAAGTTCACATTAGTTCACATTTACTTGGGGATGATATTGAATGAGACAAGGGCTAACAAGTTCTGTGCTTCCTCTTAGCTACAACCTCTTCTCCTAATCGAAAGCGCACTCGCCGAATAATGTTATGTAGTTTCAGGAGAAACTTCTTACTTTCCAGGGCTAAAACCTCCTTAAACTGGTCCAGTATTTTCCCGCAAGGCTGGTGTCCAAAGTCATACTCTCATAGTTAAGGAATCCTCTATTTTCGGGGCTTAGGGACCACTCAACTTTCGATATTGCCTCACTTTTGAAACAGTCGATATCCTCTGACCAGAAAGTTATTTTTTTATTAACAGCTTCTTTGCGGAGGTTGTTTCCTTTGCCTTCAAATTGTAAATTATATTCTGTAGCCTTGCTGCTGGTAGCTACGCATTCCTTGCCTAATATGTTTTCTTCTGAGACGACCAGCTTAGGTTGCCCACAAATGCAGCTGGCTGGTAGTTTTTATAAATATAAAATAAATACTACGACATAATCAGCCCATAGATGGCCAAGCCCTAGGATTCCACGTCACTGATAATATTTACTAGGATTCCGATCTGAAAGTTCATGCACAATAGTCCAACGCTCGAACCACGAAGTCATGACAGCCACCACTCATGGTTCATAATCGCACTCATAGTTTGCGCCACTTCTTTGGCTGGTTATGATTATAGTTTCACAGTCCTTGATGACTTAGAACCACTTTCAATCTAGGTGACCTTACAGCATCATATTTTCCATCTCTAGGTGAACAAAACTCCATAATATTAAGAAGAACACGGCAATGTATCACTCACCAATGACCATAACCAGACATTATCTTTAAAACATAGCAATGCAGTCAATTCAGCTAATTGGCATCACTTAACCTTTGCAATTCCTATCTGCAGTGAATACTTGTTCGACGAAGGACTATCATACAAATAATTGGTTAATGAAGGATAAGAAAATTAAAAAGTGCACTCATTAGTTCATTCATTCGAGATAAATTCTTGAAGTTAATAACATGTAATTAGCTGAGTAATTAGCCTTCAAAGAAAGGAAGTTAAAATAAGTTTAGGAAGAGTGTGCTCTTGATAATTACCGTCATGTAACTTTGAAATTCCATAATCATAACGACGCTCTTGTTAGTTTTTACGTTATATCGAAATAAAAACTGTCTTTCATAAGAAGAACTACTTTGTGTGGGTTTTGAACTTACATAAGTAAGTATGAACTTCTAGCTACTGATTGAATGGATTTTAGGAAAGATTAGTTTCAGGTTTGACTTCATTGATTTATTTCTATCAAGATATGGTTTTCACTGATAAAATTTTGCTTACATTGTGCCAATGCAACTATAGACTTACTAACTTATGTCCTGTATCCCCTTATGTGTCCTAGGGCCTCATCAATGCCTACGCGCCATCGTGTGCGATCTCTGGAAATGTGGCTCAGCTCTCCCCAACTCTTTTCCAGTTGCCGTACTTCCTTCTCAACTGTTCTGCTCCACATACTCCTAGGACCGCTGCGTACTCTGCCATCCTAGGTAAGCGGGTTTCATCGCATCGCTTGGATAGCTATGGACCTTTCACCCTTTCGGAGATTGTTACCAATCCACTGCCACTTACGTCGTCGAATGGTTGTGCCTATAGGTTCTTGGCTCGTTCTCTGATAAAGCTGTTCGTTAGAGATACGTTTTTGGAATAGGAGCACTATCTTTTGAAGAAGGTGTTAGCAGTGTCTTATGATCCTGCAGCCTCATAATAAACAGTTCCTATGCTGTAGCCCAAGTGTTCATGACGGCCTTCATAAGATCCACTTAATCCGTACTCAATAGCCGATTATCATTTTGTTCTGAAGCTCAATTCTTAACGTCAAGTATTGCCAAATATTGTACTTGACATCTGTCAAAAAAGATCAACTACATTTAAATCAGTAAATGACAGTAATTGAGAGCTAAAATCCACACCACTGCCTTGGGCTGTCTTGCCTAGAGGGTTTTATCCTTTTCTTCCTCCATTTCAAAGGTGATCTTGATCTTGTGATCTATCAATATGTTTCTTATATAGGACGCAATATTGCTCTGTTGCTATAGGACAAGGGGTGTATCATTGTCTCATGTTAGTTGTTTACGTTAATTGCTATCAAGGAAGGGAAAGTTGATTATTATTTTTAGTAAAAAACTTAAGTAAAATAGGTTATGTATTCATACAATCAGTACCATTCCTTAAGAGGCGCACCATATTTCAAAAATCCTATTTAAGTCCTTGACAGCGAACAACCGAACAATGATTCTCAAGTACACCCAGGAGTAAAATAATTTCCTTTCTCCTACAACAATAGGCCAGACAGAATAACATTCCCCGAAATGGCTTACATCCCTGGAGGGAAACTTACGACTTGTTTTTTTTTTTTTCTGTGTTCCTTCTTTTGCCAAGCCCAAGTAAGAGAGTATTTTTCCTAAGACCAGTACGAATAGTTATGGAGAGTTAAAAATTCTACCTTTTTTTCCTACCATGTCCTGAATAAATGAAAGAAATCCTTTGAAACCAACAAAATGCTTTAACTTTTATTTATTTTTCAAAAAGAAGCCGAAAAAATTCTTTTGCAGACTTTGACTAAGCCTCCTACTTAAAAAGGGAAAACTTTTTCGAACACAGTTCCAGCAACTACTTTGTAATCTCCGACAAATCACTCAAAACTCTCCTGTCTCCTGTCCATTTGTCAAACGCACACAAGAGTTCGGTTGTGCCTTCAAACACGGGTTCCGTCACAGATCTACGTGTTGATGTTAACGTTATGTTCTGCTTATAATAACCCCACTTTTGAACAACAAACTTTTGCAATTCCAACTTTACATACAGAAATAAAAAAAAAAAAATTACAGGAAAAATAAAGCAAGTAACGATGACGTTCTATAAGGCAATGGTGACTCTGTGACTCTGGTGTTGTATCCTTTGTGACATGATGGGCTATGTTCTCTGGAAAAAAATAAAAAAAAAAAACGGAGGAATCAAAAGCCAACGGCTGTGCGAATTCAAACTAAAGTTACACAAAAGTTGGAATAAAATTTTCTCAAGTCTTTTCCTTAAGACCACCTGCGGTGAAAGGTTACAGCGTCGGCTATGGTAATAAGGACGAATCTTGTAAGAAGGGCGTACTATACGAGCGAAAGTAAAGTAGTGCCTTGTGTTTGTTTCACTGGAAATGTTAATGAACCTCCGAGGCGAGTGCATTTTGCAAATTATTATGCAATTTAGTTTTGAGTAAAACAAGGATTGGTAGCTCTTCAATTGGAGGACCCGCAAGGAGGCAAATGTATGCTAGTTGCGAATTTATGTGTGTGTTTTTTCCAATTAAAACTTTGAAAATATCTGTTTAGCGAAGAGGTTTACATGTCAGATCCTAATGAAGGTTCTCTGCTGTGGCAACTGATATTAGGAGACGGTGGTGAGTTGTAATGGGCTTTCCATTAAGCATTTCTTATCTTTAAGCTCAAATAAAACAAACTGTAAGTAAGATATTATTACAGTTTTTTATTAATTTAGAAGACATATGTAAGCCATTATGTATGCGCAATGGTTCTTCACGACGAGCCATGTTAACTGCAGTTTTGGCAAATATTTTAACAAAATAATCTTTCAAAACTAAATGCCAAGAATGGTTCTTTTGTTTGATAGCAAAGACAGTCCAATAAAAGTAAATTTGTTCTGTCCCTTATTACCTTTAAGAAAAGTACCTCTAAATGGATCAATCTCATTAGGTTAGTTTCGTGTGACCATCTTCTTCCTATTGTGGCCCACGAAAGCTAAACAATTGAATACCCCTGACCTTAATCTAAGAATTTACTTTCGTCGGCGATAAGACCTAACAATTTTCCATTCAAAAATAGGTCTGAGCTCATACCATACGGATAAGTCAGAGTATGTCAATCAACAGACAAGGTGTCAGCATTCGATCAATACTTATCAAAGAAGCTCATTAGCGTGCTTTCTGTGTGTGTGTTCACGAGTATTCTAAAAATAAAACACAAAATACTTGCAAAATTACCCAAAAAGATGAACCACAGAGTTAACAATATTATCACCTGATATTACCCAATGTCATTGTGATTAAGAAACGTGAATTAATCAATTATCGCCTAATCACCCCCAAAAAAACAAAAAGAAAAGAACAACAATTGTACGGGTGTTATTTAATTCTGAGAAATTTGTTGTACTTTTTGTTTATTATTGATTAATTTTGGAACCACTTGACTTTGTTTAATTCCAGATTTAATTTTTGCACAAAGCAAAAAGGCCTCCTCGTAAAAGCAAAAGGCCTCCTCGTAAAACAATATTCATTTCGAGACTTTCTTCTGCTACCACCGTGGACGATATACTGAGATATATTGCTAGCAAAACTTCGGTGCCAATATCATCTCTTAAATGCATCAAGTATAACTTTAATGAACCTCGTCAAATAGCTTCATTTAAATTACTAACTCCGGATGCCCACTTTGAAATGCTACTTTCCAACGACTTTTGGCCTGATGGAACTTTAGTCCATGAATATATTTCTCGAGCTAGAAATACATCATCAGTCAACAGATCTGTAGCTGCAACTGCAACGCATCCAAAAAACGATTAGGTATCTCTAAAACTTTAAGTATGATCTCAAAACATAACTATTCTTTATACTATCAAAACGTAGGTGGTATGAGAACCAAATTTAAGGAACTATATCTTTCATCTTCTTCCTTTGATTTTGATATTATAATTTTTACTGAAACATGGCTTTTAGACAGCCACTTTACAGCCGAATTCATCAGTGGCTCCTCTTTTAATGTATTTCGCAAAAATCGCTGCGTGAACACTACAGGTCTATTCAGGGGGGGAGGTATACTGATTGCTGTTCGTAGTTGTTTCTCTTGCAGACAAATCGAGCTGCCTTCTAAAAAACTGACACCTCCTACTAATTTTGATGTCGATCAATTAATTTTAAAAATTTCTTTTTCACCTGACTTCGATCTTTTTCTGATTGGTAGCTATTTTCCTCCTGGTAGCCCTTTAGAACTTTATAAGTTACATTATGATAATTGTCGAACTCTATTTGATAACTTAAAACCACATCAACATGTAATGTTCACCGGTGATTTCAACATGGCGGATATTGTATGGGAGTTGAATAAATTTGATAGTTATCTATCACCTCTTAATGTAACTAGTGAGAAAGAAATCGAACTTATAGACTTCTTTAGTCAATATGACTTAGTTCAGATTAATCCTAATAAAAACAGTTTTGATAATGTTCTTGATCTTATGTTTGTCGATAAAGAATTAGTCGTTAATATTGAATTAGCTGATTCTCCAATTCTCAAAAATTCCATATTTCATAATGCCTTTATAGTAGATTTCTCAATCTATCATTATCAGAGAACTTCTAGTATTCACAAATTTCGCAAAGACTTTAATAAAGCTGATTTTGTTGCAATGAACAATTATTTACAATCGGTATCATGGAATAATATTTTACCATCTTTAGACTTAAAATCTATGTATGACACTTTTTTTTCAATTTTAATATCTCTTATTGATCGTTTCGTGCCAATTAAAGAAAATGTGTTAAGTGGACAACCAGTCTGGTTTAATAGGAGGCTGTTGAATCTAAAAAATAAGAAAAATAAGGCCTATAAGCATTTTAGGAGAGATAAATCGAATATGGAAGTAAAGTCTTGGTATCTACTCTGTCAAAAGGAATTTGACGTTCTTAATAAGTTCTTATACAGATCATACATATTATCTTGCGAAAACAGATTAAAATCTAATAGTAAGTATTTTTGGAATTTTATTAATTCCAAAAGAAACACTAATGGGTTACCAAACCTTATGTACTTTAAGGACTCTTCATCTGAGGACACTGGAACTATTTGTGATTATTTTGCGGACTATTTTAGTTCAGTTTATAGCCTTAATGATGGCCCTGACTCTTTTTCAAACTTGGAATCTGTGTTTGATCTGGGTGATTTGCAATTTGACACACTTGATATTGAAAAAGCTCTTACTGAGCTCAAAGGAATATCAAGTGAAGGTCCGGATTGCATTCCACCTATCTTATTAAAAAATTGCGCAACTTCTCTTTCTCTTCCACTTTATCTTATCCTTTGCAAATCACTTGCGTCTGGTAATTTCTTGGATATTTGGAAAGTATCGCATATTGTTCCGATATACAAATCCGGTTCAAAACAAAATGTCTGCAATTACCGTCCTATTTGTAAAATTCCTTCTATACCTAAATTGTTTGAAAAGTTAATTACGAACAAAATTACATCTGCAGTAAAAAATTGTATTTCAAGTCATCAGCACGGATTTATTCAGGGAAGATCTACCTGCACAAACTTGTCACTTTTCTGCAATTTTGTTATAAAAAACTTTGAGGTCGGTTTGCAAACGGATGTGGTATTCACTGATTTTGCTAAAGCATTCGATAGGGTTAGCCACAAAACATTAATTAGGAAACTTTCTTGTTTAGGTTTTCACTCGAATTTACTTCTGTGGATTGAGTCTTATTTGTGTAACCGTGTCCAACTTGTGAAAATTAATGACAGTCTGTCTAAACCTATTAAAGTAACTTCCGGCGTACCGCAAGGTAGCCACTTAGGTCCATTGCTTTTTGTACTTTTTATCAATGATCTTCCGAATGTCATCAAGCATTCTGAATGTCTTTTGTTTGCTGATGATTTAAAGATATACCGTGCAATAAAATCTTACAACGATTGTAAGCTTCTGCAAGAAGATTTAAATGCCGTGGACGAATGGTGTGTATTAAATAACTTGCTTTTAAATACCTCAAAGTGCCAATGTTTCACACTCTCTAGATCCCTTACTTCTGTTTCGTTTAACTATGCCATTAAAAACATTCCACTGGACAGAGTGTCTTCAAAAAAAGACCTAGGTATCTTACTTGATCCTCGTCTCACTTTTAATGAGCACATTGACTACATTGTTTGTAAGGCTAATTCAATGCTAGGTTTCCTTAAACGAAACTCTAAGGACTTTTCTGATCCTTACACACTAAAAACCCTTTTCATATCTCTAGTCAGACCCCATTTGGAGTACTGTAGTATTGTCTGGAATCCATCATATGAATTGCACTCCTATCGTATTGAAAGAGTACAAAAACATTTCACAAGATTTATGTTTTTTAAATTAAATTGGCGAATCGAAACACCTTCCTATAAAACCAGATTGGCGTTATTTAACTTAAATACTTTAGAATGCAGGCGTAAATATTTTTGCGTTATGTTTGTTAGAGATTTAATTCATTGTAAAATTCAGTGTCCTATATTGCTATCTATGCTTGATTTCTATTCTCCGTCACGTTTACTACGGAGTCAGTTTCATTTCCGCGAAAGAATACACCGTACGAATTATGCTCAAAATGAACCTATTGCTCGTTGCATCAATGAGGTAAACTCAGTTTTATCGTTTATTGATATTTTTGAGAATTCTTCTAGGCTTAATTTTAAAACTAGCCTTCTATTAACTTTATCTGATAACGATTGATTGTTGAAGATACTTATCTAATCAATTTTTGTTTTTGATTGTAGATGAATGAATTGTTATGAATTATTATTTGAATTTTAAATATCGAATGTACGTAGAATTTTTGTATTCTCTACACTACTCTATTATTTATTTTTGTATAATTATTTAGTCTGTAAGAGATGTTTATACTCTGATTGATGAAATAAACTAAACTAAACTAAACTAAAAAAGCGATTGCCATTTTTACCGGTATAGATACCTGTCAGCTATTTAGTCTTGGAATATGACTTACACAATCCCTGATATGTGAGCCTCAATAGCTCCGTTTGCCATTTGGGTACGGCAAAAGACGGTAGGTCCTTTCTTAACGTACAGTTGTGAGAAGCTCGACCTTGGCCCTCTATAGGTAGCATACTATTTATTTAGCTACTACTCGAGTATGATCAAGACTTCCCTAGTAGCCAGAGTCTAAGCTGAGTGTAATCGAATGTTTCATCATCAGGGAACGGTGTCCTTATTAAGTGCGACAACATAGTAAAGTATCAAAACATCCTATTCTTATGCGGCGATTTAGAAACATTCTTATGTACACTTGGCAAGGTTCTGGTATTGGCATCTGTAGCAAAACCCTAGCTCCGATTCAGGTCTTATTCAAGCCTTGCACATTAAGTGGGTCCTTCTGTTATTTTTGCAGCTAGATTCTATAATCATTTCATTGATAAAGCTATTTTAAACTCAAGCGTGTCCACTTATAGCACATTTCAGTTCTCCAACGGGAAGGTTCAAGTATCAAGTGACGTTTGACATATGCACGTTCTGTCTGGCCCTTAAAGTGACATGCATCATCGAATGGATAAACAAAATATCTCTTATCTCTTAAGTGCCACTTCAAAGACAATGACAAACTTCACTTTGTTTATTTGTGAAACTAAATAAAGTTCAAAACCATGTTTCTAATTACTTTGCTCAGTGTTCTTATAAAAATGCAACCATGATTACGAAGGTGAGAATCCGGATGTATCTTAGAAGAACTTTCCATCTAAAATTCTTTACACAGAAACCGTGGCATATCTATAAATAGTGTTACTTCTCAGTTGATTACTTTTGGAAGAGTAGGCGACACAGACCTGTGTGTGTGTTAACTATTGGAGGACTTGAGTACTCCTAAGTACAAGTACAGATACTGTACAGATGTCTTGAGCCCTGCAGTCCTCATCAAAGAGAGTAATAAAAGCTTCACATGCTTCCTTATCCTGCTTGTATCAATTCACTGTCTCAGGCAGTATAAGGGTACCTTCAAATGGTGCCGTATCTCAGTCCTCCAAGTCGGTCTTCATGGTCTTTGCTCCGGTAAGTGGAATAGAGGAATAGTCGAGTCCGAATAAAGCTCTTTGGGAGTGCAACCTCGATTTAATTTAGAAAATTCAAATTATTATCACTGCTCCCGAAAGGCCAATACCCGATTAAGTTTCGCCAAATTATTCCTCAGCTCGATTTTGTGTCACTCACCCATCGATGCTATTTCCAAGGATCTATAAATAAATACATTAAATTAAAAATATTGCGCAATACTCCTCTGTCCCCAGAGCTCGATGACATCAAATAGATTAGGTCCCCAACCCCTTTCAATATCAATCTCGTAGCCTACTAGCCTTTGGCATACTGTTTTGTTCGCCCCCTCAGTTCTTGCTCATGTAATTGAACAAATTTTTCAATTAAAACTCAAGGCCATCAATTCGCCGCTAGAACATCCTTCCCACTAAATTTAGAATCAAAATGTAAACAGCAACACAAAAAAAAAGAAAAAAACAACCCTCAACCCGAAAAGACTGCGTCGGAAACACGATTACCAGTTAAAGTCCTTGCCCCAGAGCAATTAGGCGACTACTCCGCCCAGCCTCCCTCTTTTCCACTTAACTTGACATTTTCGATTATGACAAAGCCTTCCATCGGCCTGACTCGTACATCTTGCGACTTGACTCTCTAAATCAGTTCAATCTACACCAGGATATGGGTGCGGACGGGGGCGTGGGGCAGAAATAGTTCACCGAGGCAACATCAATCCATTAATCGTTTCAAGCAACAAAATGAGAAAATGGAAAAAAATTACACAAACAGAGGGACACACACACAAAAAAAAAAGAAAAAACGAAAAGAGCAAGAGCAAGAGGAGAAAAAAAAAACCAATTGCGTTCGCATCTTAATCGAGGTTAAACCATTTGCCCAAATCTGTCTTCACTAAGGGCAGGGGCGCAAAGGGTCTGCAGGAAAAAAAAAAAAAAAATAAGATCGATACCGATAGAAGGGATAATATACCCTAACCGTTCCTTCCCGGGCTCTTAATCTTAATTAAATCTATGTAAATCTGTGCAAGAAAATCCATCCAGCAGCTCTCTCCATTCCACTCCTGACTGGGCAAAAATGAAACAATCAGGTGGAAGGCATGTGCGTGTCCTGATTCTGATCCTGCTGCTAGCCATACAACGTATACATATCTAAATTGCTGCGTCGATGTATCAACAACTCTCAGCAACAAATTGGTTACAAGACCAGTCGAGTGGAAAATTTAATTAGAGCTCCATGCGTCGTCGGGGATATTCATGGGCAGATTTTTGACATTTCACGTCATCTTAATTGAATGGCGCGCGATTGGTGAATGTTGAAGGATATCATTGTTCGTGCGTTTGTCGGAAGTTCAATTCAGAATTTCAGAGCGCGAAGGTTAACAAGGTTCTGCGGGATAAACAGCGGGGTTCAATAAATTGGACGTCAATGGCAGTTAATTGGCGTTACACAATACTTAATGAACAACGAAGGATGTTTCACATATGTACAATGTATTTGTAGGCCATGAAAACTGTTTAATTAAGCTTTAAATGGATATCTTCATCTTCATAGGGAACCACAATTCTCACACTTTCATATATCCGTAGTGGTTCGCCTGTGGGGTTTGCTAAAGCTTTAAAAGGATATGTACATAGCTACATATGTGACTTAATGGCTGCATGTGAAACGATATGCTTCTGGGGGATTATTAATTGCTCATCGAGCGTATTTGATGCCTTACATGGTGGTGTAGGTAGAAAATATTAAAGCATAAGGGTATCACTTGGAATGAAAAGTACTTTGGCATATGACTTATATAGTTGCATAGAAACACTTCAAAGTTTTAGATTAGATCTTGATGTGTTGAGTTCTCGATTCGAATCATTTAGGAACTTGTGGGCCTTTGTTTGAGTTAAAGAGGATAGCTCCAGCTAATAGATTCAGCCTGCACTAGGAACTAACAAGCATTCATTTTGTTCCTTTTTCGTGGGAGCTTCTGAGTGAAAGATACCGGAAAGATAAAAAAAAAATGTACCTGCTTAATCTGGCTCCCTAAAACTATTCTGAAACAAGCATGAAGTTCATGAGCAAATTGATGAAGAAGAACTCTCCAAGGGCATTTAAGAGGGAAGAATCTTTTCCCTCTGCAACGATGGCTAACTAGACCACATTCTCTTGGGCTATAAGAGGCGAAACTCTACGGTCATGGCTTAATTCTTAGCCGATAGAATATATCAAACTGTATCATACCGCTTTCGTACTCCAAGTGGAGATTCTCAATTGAAATTCCCAGAAGGGAAGGAGGGACAAATGACCTGGGTCATATATGACCTGATCCAAGACTATGATCAGCTGCTGGTGCCAGTGTTTTCTCTGAATCTCGAAGTACAAATTGGTCCTTCGGACTATATTGTCATAGAGTCTTATTGTCCAGCGTAGTAAGCTTAGGGGTATGCATTCATAGTCCGAGCTTAGCAAGACAATCTAGAAGTCTTTAGACTCTGCTCTTTAGCGATAATTTGCACAGATAGATTGATAAATTAAAGCAGATAATTTTCAGAGGAAGGACCACGTGTCATAGCTGGCATCACAGATATTTTCGTCAATAAGGCTGAGGGATCGAGAAACCTTCTTGAAGACAATAATATTCTTAGGCATGAATCATCACCAATTCGCTAGTAAGAGAGAGGAATATGGGACATGTCAGGATATTATATATAGATGTGTCGTTTTGTTAGAAAGATTACGCAGCAACTCTACTCACTAAGCAACAACAGGGACATGTGCAAAGACTTGTCTTCTTGTGTTAAATAATTTTTAAGCAAGTTTTCCACTTGTCATACAAGTACTTCTCGCGGTGTATTATGAGCGCCAGATTACTGTGAGATCGCCTCGGTATGATGTTGAGCTTGAATCACGAGTTAGCGCCATCATAAACTCTCCATTGAGTCGTCGCTACTACTGAGTAGCTGTATGAAAAAGTCGCTGTGAAATCACTTCGCTTCGCTTCAAAATAACATTAGTATATGAGCGATGGATGGAATATGGCTGGTAGAAGTTTGATCCCTCTCTTTGTTTAGCTTCATATGAAAGTTTAGACAGTAGGTTTTTAGCAAAATCACCGCTCAAATTGCTACTCTCAAGTAGCTGTATGAGTCAATCACTGTGTTTGAGAAATCACTTTAGCTAGCTGTGATTGACATTGTTTGAGTGATGGAGGATTGGATATAGTCTGTAGAAGTTAGAAAGCAAAGTGATCTATCTCTTTGTTTTACCTGATATTGATGCAGCTTTTGTTAAGTCACTGTGATTATATTCGCTGTCATTTAAATACCTCAACTGCGATTGGGAAAAAAGTGTTAGGCTCGACCCTTGAATGAGATGTCAGATCAACTTGAATTCATTGCACTGTCACTTGGTCTTAAACAAATTCCACACAATCAACATCAAGCTGATGAAATTTGAATACAACATTCGGTTCTGGATAACTAGGCGAGGTAAATCCATAAGCAATCGATGCGATGATAGAAATGATAATTTTAAGGGGATTTCGCAATACGTGTACTGTGTTCATATAATCTCAGTATTTTAGTGTGGTAATACGGCCAATATAAGCATAAATATTAATAAATTCCATTATTAAGCCCACGAAATAGTGGATAGATACTGTGTGCCGCAGTAAAATCTACACTCAACAAATCCCTGTTTCACATTATCACGCAATGAACTTTGCACCCTATCTATGGACAGCAAAGTTTCTCATAAATTACGTGGCTATAAAAACTAAATCCCTAACTGTCATTAATTGCTTTCGATATTGTTTACAATTGTAAATAATTAATTAATTAATTAATACCCGAACGTTCTGTATAGTTCAATTAATGACTGCAGGACTCGGATACGCGCCATGGCTAAACTGGGGAAAACGTTTCGCCTAAACTGAAACTTTATTTATTGGTTTTGCACTTGGGGGTGGTGACGGCGGCGGCGGTGGTACATGCATCCCTGGCACTGGCATCATCACCACCATCGGTGGGGACGACCAACGACGATGGCTCAACTCCAATCAGATTAGATAAGCTGATTATGGTAGCAAAACTTTGCCGTTCAGTATTTCATCATTTACTTTTTATTGATACAGTCACACAGATACACAGATACAGGTGCTGGGTGGAAGCGACAAAATGTTATCATTTGCCCAGGGAAGGCTATAAAATGTTTTATTTCAATTGGCATATTGGATTAATTTTTTTGCAAAAAAAAAAAAAAAATTGTGTAGCTGCCACATAAAACTCAATGTATCTAAAGGTTGTATCTGAACTAGAACACAGGCACACTCATGTGCTCGCCATGTAGAGACTGATGGTAAATTTAATTAAACTTTCGATCTATCATAGTGGGGTATTTATTAAATCGTGTCGGTAAAATTGCACACACAGAGAGAGAAAGAGAGAGAGAGAGAGAAGGAGGTATCCATATTGACAGAAAGAATTGGGTTAACGATTCAATGCAAGTGGTACCAAATTTGATTAGAAAAATAAAAAGACGGAGTGCAAATAAATAAACAAACAAACAGAAATCGAATGGACTTTTTTAGAGAAATTGTTTGTCAAAGGCCAATTGGCAATAATGACTTCCAGTTAAAATCATAAAACCGATTTGCGTCAGTTTGCGTTGATAAACGCAGTTTTGAGCATGATTTGTTGTCGGAAGTTGCAAGGTGGGCACACAATTGATTGGGGGAAATACGATAATTTCGAAGCTATCGGTGTTATAAAATGTTTGCCATTTGAAGTGCCCACTTGATCGCGGCCGGATGGTGTAGATAGGTCAATGTTCTGCACAACAATCAGTTGTCGTCACGTAATCCATGAATGTGGGCCATCTTGAACTTGCGTGACGTATACTTTACGTTTTCCACAAACGGGGTTCCAATGATGAGTATTGAATGATCGATTGACCATGAATTGGATTGACCTTACAAGATCTAAAACGAGTAAGCAAACACTAGGTAAGGATTGAAGGTTTGAGTATACGATAGCGTCAGCATAGTGAGGTTGTGAGTGTGGGAGTTTAACTATTTCTGCAACTAGTCCCATAGCACTTGTCCTGCTCGTATGTACCTATCTAGAATCTAGGAGCTGTAGGTCCGTAAGCAATACAATATGAGTTCTTGTCCACCTCTTTTGAAACGTGTAACTCTTTTGCAAGTTTCCAACGATTCGTAAATTTTGTGTTAGATTATTCAATGTCGGAAAAAATGCGTTTTTTTATGTGCACGACCTAGTTATACTAAGTAGGTACCAAGTAGGTAGTCAGTACAGTCGAAACAGTTTACAGAACTAAGATGGCTCAGATGCATCATTTTTTAGGACTTAACGTCTTTTTAGAAAATTTATTCCAGCATACTCAACAATTTCCAAACTTCTTTTCGATTTACTTCTTAAAGTCTCAAAATTTTATTTCCGTCTTGAAAAGGTGGGAGCTGTTGCCAACCTCAAAAGTTCCCTCTCTTCAAATTTAGCCTTAAATCTGCAACAGACCCCAGACATGCAGTTTGAAGCAAATCGGCCCAGTAGTTTAAGCTGCAGTCTTATGTATTTTCATGCAAGCATACAGACCTAATTTTTCCGGATCTCGAGTAAAATTTTTTTCGCGAATTCAATTCTTAGGTACCCTATATTGTAGGCTATAACAAGTTCTGACGGTAGAGATCGCATTGGGCACGCTGTAGGACGGCAGAATACATCTTCCGTTGTGAAGTTTATGAAGCCTTGGATTTATATGTTCAACCATCTGATTGTTGACTGTGAGGCCAATAGAGTACTGGCCACATTGTATGTATGTTTTCCCCCTAGAAGGATTTTCTCTTGATTCTATTTAGTTGGACATCTCCACGTAAAACCCATACAAAGCGCCTACTGGAGTTAACATTTTTCCTGCCCTGGAGATTCAGATCCATTAAAGATCTCAATCAGACACTAGGGACTCCAGGCTCATCACATTAACGGTAGGCACTCAGACGGTGGCCTGGCCATAGCCCGTCTTAAGTGTACGCAGCTTAACCAAGGCTTTATATCGCAATCTGATGTCACTTCCTCTTCCACATAATTAGGGTATAACTTTGACTAGCACACAAATACCTATTTAATCCTTTTGACCATGACAAAGAGGAAAAACATTGATTAAGTCATGCATACGTACGCGGCGTTACAGTTTGTTACGTTTAAACAGGTCTTGCGTTGGAAGGTGTGAAACTTTTAAAGATCAAAATGATCCTGTACTGAGTAAGAGTATTGATTTCCACGAACTAAAAACATATACCTTTCTATATCTGATCTACATGACACTTTCATCGCAAGGGAAGTTTTCTTCACTCAGAAAACACTTATTTTAACATATAAAATACTTTGAATTATACACGAATGCAAAAATTCCATAGAACTCTATCCGGTAGTTTGGACAAGAACCACGGAGAGTTAACACCAAAATCTTTTCTCTTTCAATTTACCAATTTCCCATGACCTATATCAGAATAAGAGTACTCATATCTCCTTTATCACGCGCTGATTACAAGAAAATAAATAAATAACCAAAATCGCAGTATTTCATAAGTTTTTTGTGCTTTGTAGTCGCAGATAAGAGGTATCAAGAAATTTTAGCTTAATTATTTTATAAAACCATTGGTTGGGTTGTTTTTTCGCAAATCAATTGCATAAATAAGTCAAACCTTTAAATATTCCACTTGGAACAGGGTGGCGCGAAACTTATCGAAATGGTTTGTATTGTACACTTTATATCTCTTCTTCTTTAATTAATTTTCTTTCAGTTTTATATTAAGACTTAAGAAGGGTCACTTTCCTTGGTGCGACTATCCTACTTGTCATGAGTGAATAACATATCACATGGTAAAAAGGATCGAGCTTTGCCACAGAGGCCTATTTTTGGCGGATCTGTCGGAACTATCTTTTATTCAGCCCGTAATCTCCCTCCACCCTCACCATCATAGCAAATAGAAAACGCCAGTGAACTACCACTTGCAGCATTGGCAGAATCTATCCATGACGTCGCATCATGACACGAACGACCTCTTAAGAGATTAAGAAGTATATGTTGGTCGATCTCAAGAAATCAGTCATGACTAAAATAGCAAAGAGCAGGACGACAAAGCAAGGCATCTGCAAAGTGCCCTTAGGCATCTAACTCTCAGATGGGGGTCGGATGGAAAATGAACGTGTTTTCTATTCCTTAAATGGATCGCAAGTATTTGTCACTCTTTTGAGAGATTAGCTGGGCTGAGTTTGGTCTAAATTGCCAAGCCTGGTGTAGATCCCTTATTGTGCCAATCAGAAAGACAGGTGCACTATTATTTCAAGGCGCTTTCTATCAATGTAATATACCCAAGTGGAGTATATTGGAGTCCAAGGCATTGCCAGAGGAAGTGGGTAATGTCTTCTACATCTTCTTTATGGACTAAGATCTTACTGACGTTTGACCTCGCACATAAGTCTCTAGATACTTGCTTGATCGAAGGACATCCATAGTTGTCTTCCAATGTTGCATGTTTCTATAGAGTTCCACCTTAGGTCCGCCTCTTTCGTAGCTAGTATCCCTGCTTCAATCCTGAGAATGCTGGGCGGTATAGCAAAATTGACTTTCATTTTACCAGTTTTCTCGAAAAGACTTATGCAGGACTCCAGTGTTCATCATTTCCAAAAGCTGAAATCAACTTAATGGAGTAGAACTATAAGCCTAATGGAATATGGTACAAAGTGCTTATTAAGCTCTTTGTTGTTGCTCCCTTAGCTCTGGTCAATCCATTAATGTATTCTATGAATGTAAATTTGCATTCATCTAGTTACAATACAATTTATCAATAAATTTAGAATCAATTTACGTTCAGTGTTGAGGGAATTGCTTTCATTGCGCTCTAATTCACACAGCACACTTGATGTATCCCAAGGTATGTGCAATTAAGTATCATTTTATATCTATAGTTGTGAGAATTTACCAATTGTTGACTATTGCCTGCCTTTGGGAGTTGACTCGAACATGCGGACTAATTGATAGGTATAAATCGAATGAAATAGATGAATATGTTGCATTTAAATTTTTTATTTGCAAAATAAGCTCTCGTACAAGAAGTTAGTGTGTTCGTAGTCGATAAGTATGACCACAATAAGATTATGTTCCTGTGAACGCAGATTCAGTCAGCATCAGCATCAGCATCAGCATCAGCATCAGCATCAGCATCAGCATCAGCATCAGCATCAGCATCAGCATCAGCATCAGCATCAGCATCAGCATCAGCATCAGCATCAGCATCAGCATCAGCATCAGCATCAGCATCAGCATCAGCATCAGCATCAGCATCAGCATCAGCATCAGCATCAGCATCAGCATCAGCATCAGCATCAGCATCAGCATCAGCATCAGCATCAGCATCAGCATCAGCATCAGCATCAGCATCAGCATCAGCATCAGCATCAGCATCAGCATCAGCATCAGCATCAGCATCAGCATCAGCATCAGCATCAGCATCAGCATCAGCATCAGCATCAGCATCAGCATCAGCATCAGCCTCAGCATCAGCATCAGCATCAGCATCAGCATCAGCATCAGCATCAGCATCAGCATCAGCATCAGCATCAGCATCAGCATCAGCATCAGCATCAGCATCAGCATCAGCATCAGCATCAGCATCAGCATCAGCATCAGCATCAGCATCAGCATCAGCATCAGCATCAGCATCAGCATCAGCATCAGCATCAGCAACAGCATCAGCATCAGCATCAGCATCAACATTAGAATCCGTTTGTCTCGTTCTTTTAAGATTCTGCTTACAGTCTGCCAAGTCTATTACTCTTATGCACTCTACTACCTTCAGGTTCCTACATGATTTTGGCTCATAGCCAAGTGTATTCAAAAGTGATCACGGTCATTTCCTTGATGATGCTGCAGTAATTGTCCCGCTTTACTTTAATAACTAAGCATCGATGGGATAAAATTGAAATTCCTTTGGAAAACAAGACCTGGGTTTTATCCCTTATTATTCAACAAACATCGCATTCCAACAATCGCTGTATTATCTCCTGTTTTACTTGTGGCACAATTACTACACAAAACAAGCAAACAATTCAGCTGATGCAGTCGTGGCCATTACCAGTGCACCCAACAGCGCCACAATACGCCGACGAGGACGACGCCAGTGCCGGGACATCGACTATGATGATGACAAAAGCCACTTCCTCATTTGCATATCTTAATTACTTTTTTTTGCAATTCTGCTACGACATTAATGCCCTCCCGCACAATGAGAAGCGAGTTCTTTCAATTAAATTCCGCATCTATCTAAAGCTAGGGAAAAACGGCCAGACGCAAAAAAAGAAAGAAAAAAGAAAAATAATAAGAAGAAGAAAGAAGGACCTCCATGGGGTTAGTTGGCCGGTGCCTGTTATCTCATCCTTTACATGCCATTAAAAGGACATTAGGGATCGAAAGAGATTTGCATTTCCACCCTATCTCTCGTGCCACCCGCGTTAGGTTCTGCTTTAATGCAAGAGATATAAAGTCGTACCGTGTATTGTTGGTCCCCTAGCTTCCTTAAATGGGAAAAGTTCTACGCCGAGTGCAATTACTTTAATCACAGGGAAAAGTGTACGCTCCTCATTTAAAAAAAAAAATATTAACTCACCGATGGCTTCTTTTGTTATCTAATGGTAGATTTAGAGCGTGTAACTTACTTAGGATAAGTGTGTATAGAGGGACACATCACGGTCAGGATTCATTCTTATTCAGCAGATTGGAAGAAAACAAAGGTTTTGTATTAGACTAGGCTAACAACGTGACTTTCGCTCCAGGAGATAAGCCCCCGATCAGCTATGAATTCTCATGATGGGGACCAAAAAGACATGAGAACATGCTGAAGCTGTTTGTAGACTGGAGAAGGCGTCTTTCGAGTCAAACACTGAGTCAAATCTTCTTTAGGCGAAGTTATGATCCGGAGTAGAAGGATCACAACGCTCTTAATTGATGTGCATTTAAAAAAATTTCGCTTCAAACGATCTCTCAAAAGAAGAACTTGGTATGAACAAGAGTGTATTCAACTCGACGTACGAGTAGCATCCTAGTTGAATTTTATGAATACACAGGTCTTTGATTGGTGAGGTGCATGTGCAAAGAAAGCACGCACAATATCTGGAGTATCAGCTCTATATCTCATGTTCAAAAAAGGCAATCCTATGTTTAGTAAGGACTATCGAGGCATATCCCCGTTAAATGTCACATACAAGATCCTATCCAACGTGCTGAGTAAACGTCTAAAACCTTTTTGCAACACACTTATTAGTACTTACGGCTTCAGGTCCGGCAGATCAATAATGGACCATGTTTTCACCTGAAGGCAAATCCTGGAAAAGACCAGTGAATATCAAGTCACGACTCATCACTTGAACACTCATCTTATCAACTTTGCAGATCAATTATTCGGAATCT
Source organism: Chalcosyrphus nemorum (assembly GCA_949716465.1). Lineage (NCBI taxonomy): Eukaryota > Metazoa > Arthropoda > Insecta > Diptera > Syrphidae > Chalcosyrphus > Chalcosyrphus nemorum. The sequence continues at coordinate 84,843,364 of OX454332.1, forward strand.
ATGAGCCCAAGAATTCTATCCAAGTTTTGGAAAGACGAGGGCGAAATCTATGGGCTGTGTTACCAAAAAGCCAATACATTTCGACTGCATAATAAATAATATACATAAGTTGCTGAAACCATAAAAAATGCCCACTCGCTTCATCATTCTTTTACTACTCGTAGACATGAAAATCCTGGTCAGGTATATATAACGTCGCTAATGGTTCCTTCCTGATGTGTGAGCGATTTATTGAAATTAGTTCCTTGGAGATCGTTTGATTCAGCACATCTCATAGTTGCCATGAAATTTTTGATACTTTTTTCAGAGGAACAAGGTTTTATATATAGCGAGAATGCCCAACGCCTTTTTTGTTTGACTACGAGGATGGTACACACCTTAGCACATTCCTTAGTCTTCCAAAAATGTTATAACTTATCTGAATGGAATGAGCTTTAAAATCTCCTTTGTAAAATTTTTTCTTATTTGTTGAATATCGATGATGACTTCATCATATCAAATGTTCCATGCAGGGACGACGCATTATTCTTGCCTACGATGGCTCCATTGCCTGTGAAGAGATGCTGACGCACTTTTGAGTCCGGTAGTATACATTCTGGCAAATAAGTCGGAGAGAGAGTGTAGACCCCCGATTGAGAATTTATCGGTGATTCCAAAGAGATAAATCACATTTGTCGATGTCAATCAACATCTCTTTGGAACTCTTCTTACCATGGTTGCGAATTGATCAATACGACATGCAAATTCTTTGGGAAACCACGTTGTCTGTTGTGTAACTTTAATTAAAACGATTGCATTGCCAGAGTGGTGACCCTCAATATGTTTGTTTCGCAGGCTATTGACTGCGATTTTTACTCATCACTGTCTTATCGTTCCATTGATTTGATTTGGAGGGTTAATAACTTTAAGCTAACGTTTGTCATATCCGTAAGAAGATAATTGAGAGATTGTTCCGATATTATCTTAAGCGTTGGGAAGCTATGAATCAAAGCCGATTCAAAGATATCTATTTTTAAAGTAGTCAGTGACTTCTATTTTTTAATTATATACACCTTTTGATTGGGGTATTGCACTTTAAAAATAAAAGAAAAAAAATTTAGCAGGAGAAATCCCATAAGGGGCCTTCATATCTTCTTGGCTCGAGCTGTTTAGTCTCTAACGCGTTTTACGGAGTCTTACCATATCTTAAACGATTTTGTCATTCAAAGATATGCAAAGACGTGCTTTGCGTCTTCTCGCAGACCAAACATAAGCTTTCAAATCTTTTCTTCGACCAGAACTACGATCTACATGTCGCTTCCGGTTTTTGATATGGTAACGGTGTACGTCAGATGTACCAAACGTTCAACATCCGCTGCCTATACATACCTAAATCGACTACTCATTACTCTGCATTCTGTTTTCTGTGAGAAAAGAGAAGTGTTTCGGAAAAAGGAGAAAGGGGTTTTTTTTATTCCCATGTGTGACGTTCATGGAAAGGAAAGTGTAGCTCCTTAGTTCAACCTTTATGACGGTCACATATTGAGTCACTTGGCCATGTCCCCATGTCAAGCTCTGTGCCTTCTCCTTCGTTATCGCTGCACGGACAAGGTGGTGAGATGTTCAACTGCAGTGCCTTGTTCAGTCACTGTTCACTTGGATACAATAAACAATACGACACTGGAAACGCTGTGTCCCCTTCAGTATCCGCTGTAGCCAGTTAGAAATTGTATGATTTTGTAGTTCATCTTTCTTAGCTCCTTTTTACCAAAATTTCGATTTCGATTGATTTCTTTAGCAATTGAGATCGCTCGATTTTTTACTTTGACAAGTGCTCCATGTGCCATCTGAGGAGTTCCTTGGCCAATAGTCGTTTCATTTGGTCTACCAGGATATCGATATGATATGTACTGGGCACACATGTGCTTCCTCTGATACTTTTGTAAACTCTTGAGATCTGCTTCTATGCACAGATGGTAACTTTCGTATGACTGGATTCTTGTTTTGCCATGGCATCAGTTCATACTACGGACAACTTTAGTACTGCTGCCGTAAATACTTACTGTTAACAATAAGAATCAATGACAATACCTTAGTACAACGACGTTCGGCAGTATAATAGCAACCGATGAATCTAGCATCTTCATTATCATACATACTAGAATACTAGATTGCAATATTTATTCTCCTAAAGTCTATAGTTGAATGCCTTATCCAATGATTTATCACGACAGTAACATGTCCGATAGACATTCTGTTAGTGTGGTGCCTTAAAACAGAAGGTTCAGTGGTCCGACGATCAATATTCACTACTTAGGATCATATGAAGTTGTGCTTGATTATGGCCTCAAAAAACATAGTTAGCTGCTTGCCTTTCACTTAGTCCTTTTTCATTATTCTATGCTTAACTGTGCATAGTGCACCTTGAGTGTACATTTAATGCTAAATTTTTCCAAAGAAACAATGAAGGATAGAGCACTGAGTACATTTCCTTGAACAATAATCATCTCTGTAGCGAGAAAGATTTCATTACCTTTGTATGTACACGGATGTAAATATTATGTAATCCTTGATCAATTAAACATTTTCCTAGTAACTGCATTTCTTAGTATTAGCTCAGAGACTTGTTCCTTTATCAATTGCAGGAAGTGGTTCTATGTTATTCTAAAGTATTTCTTGGTATTCTTCTCTGACTAATAAAGTAGAAGATGTTATGATAAACAATAAGGATACTGGATGCTTTTAACTGTTGCTTCCGCCCTCAAAAATGTGCTGATCTATAGATTAGGACCTTTTACATGGAATTGTTCCTTTTCAGGGAAACAAATTACCAGAAACTCGTTGTAAGGATTAGTTTTGTTTCTCATTCAATTACATATACCCAGGTCCAGGTAAACAGCGTTTGTTAGCTTTGAATTTGTGGTACACAATCAAGGGAACAAGGATACATTAAATAATGGCAGAGCAGACATAACATTTGCCAGTAGATATATAGCAATAACAATAAGTCTCTGACCTCTTCACAAACAGTGATCATGATATTCCAAATAAAAGAGCCGAGAGAGTTTTGCTACTGGGAAGCCAATGAAAAGGAATTTAAAGAAATACTCTATTACTGAAGAAGGCACTTGGAAATACCCAAAGTCTGAGCTGAAGAACAGGCCAAGCTGAGGACAACTTGCCTGAAATGAGAATTTGACGCATACATTTGATGGACAGATAATGGTGATATCGCTTTGGTGGTACATAGTAGAAAAAACCGTGGAGGGAGTGAAGCAGGACTGCAACAAGATCATCAAATATGACTCCGCTCATTAAGACTGGAATTAGCGGAATACAAAACTGAGGATGTCGTTATAATTCGGCAAAAAAGTCAGGCACCTGACTACTAATGCTAAAATATGGTCGATGGCCCTACAAGTTACTGGGAACCATGGATGTGTAGAATTTGATACCATTCTCCATCTGCATGCCTTCAGGACAATGCAAACATTGTACTTGCGCCTACAAGCACTACTACTGGCATCTGACTAACGAAGGTGTTGAGTACGTTGGGACCTACTGGCACTTACCCCCCGAGATCGTGTTGGTCACTCTGTAGCCACCAGGTCTGAAACCACTCGCCCACGTGCTGCTGTGTGTGACTAGTGCTTCAAACTTTACCCGAATCTTTAAAGTATTCGGATAGTCTGCTGCGCTACCAGAAGAATATGAAAACAAAGAGAAACATCTGCACCAGAAAGCAGTTCATCCCTAACATTGGACAGGGGATCACTCTGAGACTGCAACTACCACCATTGGTTGCTCCTATCTGGGCATGGCGGCTTTCAAAATATCTCTACTCAATATCACAATGGCTATTTGTACAGTCCTCTACACAATGCTTAAGCTCTTTTGTCACTGACTACCTAACTTATCCCATGTGTTTCACTACTACAATTCTTCATAATAAAGTACAAGAACACCCGATTCACAAGCTTGCTGTATGTATAATGGTATCTTATTTGCACTAAGCCCATATCAGTGTTTTATAAAAAAAAAGAAGTTCGTCTTTACAACTTCCATGGAAGAAAATTCCTTCCCAGTATATTTAGAACCAATAAAAGGCCAGATACTTCCATTTTTGAAACCGAATTTGAGCCTGGTTTCTTAGTTGTATCATCGTTCTCAATACCCGGTCGTGTGGTACTTTCAGTTTCATAACCTGCACCAGTTGTATCCTTTTGGGTAGTTGTTGTATTTTGAACTTCATTATCGGACAGTGTAGTTGTCGTTGGTGTTGTGGTTGTAGTTGTTTCAGTATCAGCCTCTGTTGTTGTCGATTCAAGACCATCAGCTAGATGTAGACAAATTGTAAGATTCCTATTCGTCCTGGCGGTGTTTTCAACAAATGCCCGCCGAGATGCATTCTGGCATTTTTCAATTTCAAACGATCTCTCATCTATAGATATAAATTTCAAATTCTGATGAAAAAAAAATTCATCTTCCCATCTCAAGGGCTGCACTAATGTATGACTTACCTGAAAAATATCCGCACCATGAGTCCTATCAAGTGTTAAACACTCCTGAAAGCTTGTCGAATACACCAGCAGAATATTACCGAGTATCGGTCGGTGGTGGTCAAAGCACATCCTTGTTCTGACTAAATCAGCAGCGGAAACTGAAAGAAATATCACCTTTATTTGAGATAAAAATCGAATCTTTTCAAAAATGACATTTCGTTACTTACTTTTAACACAAAGACGACCAATAGTTTACTTTTAAACATATTTCTTAGAAGATTTCTGCCGAGCTCATCCAGAACGCAACCCAATGGGACTTGCCTTCAACTTCAAGTGTAAACATTGCGAATCGTTACCCCCTTAAATATGTTTTGATTCGAGTTCAATAAGCCAATAAAGCGGAAGTTGCAAAAAATATTGCCTATCGTCGTCGAGACCTTATCGAATAACATCATAAACTCTGTGGTTATTTCCTTTTAGCTGTAAGAGGTGCCCACATCAGGTGTGGTCAAGTATAAAATAGAATTCATACTAAATGATAAGATTTATAAGCCAGCGGAAACAGTTGAAATATACGATGTGTCTGTTACGAGGTCTAATCACGAAAGAACAAAAGAATTGATGGGATGTCAGGTTTTATACTCCAGGTCTCTTTATCAGTTGTTAAGTTGCTAGGGCCAGATTTATGTAACTAATCAGAGACTTACGTATCTTGAAAGTTGGACAGTTGATTGTGAATACAAATTCCTTATTGATTGGTATAAAAAGACTTGACAAAAGATAAAATGACTTAAGTTCTAAGTAGGCGAGGCATTTATGGTGCTTATAAGAGAGTGAACGAGGCATGCGTTTTTACAAGGAAATAAAACTTTTGAAAAGCTATTTTGTCACACAGGGTGATTCGTAAGTTGAGTTTTCGTAAAAATGTTCAATCTCTAGATTGATTCTGACATTACTTTTAAAGCCAAGTTAAAAAAGTGAATCTGGCAATTCTCTCTGTCTGTCACCAAACCTGTCTGTGCAGGTTTCGTATCGGTTGGTCTGAGGATGACCTTTGGCTATCAAATAAGGACAATGTGATATGAGCGTTCATTAAGGCAAGAGAGGGACACTAGTATCTCCATTAACATGAAGTTCCTATTGTACTTGCTAGCATGTAGTTAGTACACTCATAGAGACTCATTTAACCGGCTGCACAACTGATATAGATAACGATCATTAAGATCCTCCTGCGCTCACTCCAAGAAGGGGCTCAAATGGATTCCAGTTTCCTTCAAAAAGACCGCGAATTCGTACAGTATTAAATTGCATAATTCTCTGGGGTGAACGAAATAAGATGGTTGGATACAAAAACCACTGTCCGAATAATATTGAGTCGCAGCCTTCGTGAGTCTATTCCCGATGGATATTTTCCTAAAATCATCAGTAGTCTTAATACCCGCACATATCCAGCACGTATAAGTGGCCAATCGCTTCGCAATGTTGAGCGGTTTAACGTTGAGCCGACCACGTCCATCAAGCCATCGATCAAGGTTATGTTTTAGATGTAATTATGATTTCAAGTCAATGGCTGATTTGGATATCTAGAAAAACAACGTTCAAATTCCACTGGATGAGGTAAAAGGCATTGATATTTTAGGGGACGTCCTTGAGTCAACATCTCTCTCACCGAATCGTCAGCTCTATGGTAATCTCCACAACATGGGACACAATTTGATTTCGCTTGCTCATGATCCTGACTACAGACATTTGGAAGATATCAGCGTGATGGGTCATGGGACTGCAGATATACGTGATCCAATCTTCTACAAGTGGCATTGCTTTATCGATCAAATCTTGAACGAAGTTCAAGAATATTCTACCAGAATATGATGAAACACAGCTTGGTTTCTGTGGTGTGAATGTGGATCAAATCACTGGTCAAATCAGCGCCAGGGGAACTAAACCAAACCTTCTGCTCACATATTGGAGCTGGCCTAGATTTAGGAACGGCGCAATCTATGCATCGTATAGCCATTTGCAACATGCTCCATTTGAGTACAACATCCGAGTGACAAATACTGGCGCTGCACGCAGGGGAACATGCAGAATCTTCCTAGTTCCAAAGGCTGATGAACGTGGAGCAGCATTAAAGATGAACGATGTCCGCGGAATGGCTATTGAGATGGATAATTTCACTGTCAGCTGTAAGTCCTAACTAAAGATGTTGCTGAATGCAATGTAAACTCTGTGATCCTTTTCAGTGAAACCCGGTCAGTATTCAAATTTTGCGCCGTTCAGCCAAGTGCAGTGTAACTATTCCTTTTGAGCGTTCCTTCCGTCGCATTGGTGACGAATACTTGCCAAAGGAAGCTGACGCTTTAGCTGCATTCCGATTCGGTGGATGTGGCTGGCCAGAACATATGTTACTAACAAAGAGAACAACTGGTGGAATGCAACTTGACTTGTTTTACAATGATCTCTGACTTTACTGGCGATGAAGTGCGATAGACAAACGATGGGTAAGATTGTGCATAAGTTGAACTTCAACTATCTCTTTTTACACCACATGAATGTAGGAATGCATAGCTAATCATTCTGCGGTCTCATTTTGGGATAGGATATTAATTTTAGAGGACAATTAAAACAACGACCTTATTGCATTTGTGGGAGCAAATCAATGAACCAAATCATCTCTTGTAATTGGGGTAGAAAGCTCATTAGTTAAAAGATTTATAAGAGAGGTATGATGGATTCTACTGTAGCTATATTTGTCTCTTATATTTTATATCGTCTTGCAAGTCGTAGGGCCTCTATAGTATTTACATAGTGTATAGCAATATGGATCAGATCACCCGAACCTTATATTTTATATCGTCTTGCAAGTCGTAGGGCCTCTATAGTATTTATATAGTGTATAGCAATATGAATCAGATCACCCGAACCTTCTCCGATTTTCATGCTTCTTGCTCAAATGTTCTGCGACATATTCATATAATCCTTTCATACTGTGGAAACGGACCGGTTCCATTGGATCTCATATTTATCCTTTTATCCTTTTTTTTTGTTCAAAGCTCCTAAGACTGTTCGACTGAGATGTAGTTAGCCCAGTAAATACTCACAAAATCGCTTCCCAAAGTGTTGGATCCCAAGTGTAGACTTCTCTTCATCGGTTTGGCTGTTGAAAAAATGCACCAGAGATATTGAAAACTATAAATATATTGACGCTGTCATGGCAGCAGGTCTTAAACAGCTGAAACACCCACTTGTTCTCCAGATCTGTAGTACTACCACTTTCTTTAACTATTGGCACAGTTCATGGACAGGAAATTTGAAGATGATAGCAACCTCGTTGGACTTTAGTCCCAGCGTATAAAGGTGACCGAAATAATCTTTATCAATTTCGAAGAATTTCGCTTCATTTCTGCGAATGAAACTACGTGCAAATGGAAAGAACTTTCCTAATTCCTCCGATACTTTTGAAGTACAAGATATCCACTAGCAAACATCGAGGGTTTTATTCCTAGAATATCTCTGCTGATAGAGGTAAATAAATTCCTTATCACCAGACATTGTGTTTGTCTTTCTATTACCCTTTTGTCGCAATGAAATTATTGGGGAATAAAATTAAACCCTTCTTTGAGTAAACAATTAATCCAATAACAAACAATTTATCGATTATCTTTCTTAGAAGTCCGGAAATGCGATTCTACCGCGCCATGGCAAACAAAACAGCACCAATCACTTTTTATAAAAGATTAGATTCAAATCTCAAGCCATGCGATATCGCATGAAGTGAAGGTGTTGACACATTCACATAAGTCATAAGACGACTCACCAAAATGAATCAGCTAACTAGCAGGAAGATGTACCAAATGTATCTTTGAGACTCTGTCTGTTTATAGCCTATGAGTGGGTTTTGTAATGATAACGCCCCTGAAGACGGACAGACAAATCTTTATTGAGCCTTGTTAGGGGTATAAAAGAATAGTGTATGAAGGTGGTCTAATCAGTTACCACTTCACATTCGAGGTAGTTGAAGGCAAAAGAGCTTTCATATCAATTTTGTGCCAGAGAACTGTCAAACTATGACGGGGCGAGTCTTGTTCAGTGTTGCCATCCTGCTGGCCATGGCCACATTAAGTGTAAGTTTGAACATTTGAAAGATAACAACAAAACTGATGTCACTTTTAGGCGGCCGGTGCTGTAGGGTTCCCAAGTCGTACGGCTGCTGACCAAACTCTCATGAAATACATGATGAGAACCGGATTCAGCAATGATCCACAAGTTGCAGTGGTTTGCTTTGGATACTACCTTCCCATTCTGAGCGATATTTCGAATGAGTTCTCCAGCTCTTTCCAAAAGTGCGCAGCTGATGAACAAGAACGTTTAATCAAATTGAATGACGCCGCTATTAAGGATCGCTATCAGATCGAATTGGCCGCTGATGGTGTCTGCGTTCGGCTAGATGCCTGCAATGATCAGATCAATTCATTGGACTATTTCGATTGTGTATCGGATCAGGTAAGTTTCTGCTCAAGGAGCAATTCAAAAATGGATATACTATAACGTTTGTTTTGTAGGGAAGCGACAACACGAGAACCCTTTACACTGTCACTCAAAATGCAACAGAAAAAGGTGTTAATTTACGTGAACATTACCGTGTAATCAAAGTAGATACGTACAGATGCCAGAATGCATCGGAACGCGCCTATGTCGAGAATACTGCCATCACATACAAGCAGTTGGACTTGTGCCTTAAGACTGGTGATTTGCCATCAACCACTACTACTCCGGAGATTACAACCCCAACCACAGATACCACCAAGAAAGAGGACGACACGACTGCTGTAGATAGTTCAACTACAACCACAGAGAGTTCCAACTCGTCGTCGAGCACGCAAAGTTCCTCTTCAAGCACAGATGACAACTCTTCTAGCACAGATGATCCCAACTCTAGTTCGACAGCATCAAACACCGAAGAACCACCCACAACACCGTCCGAGCCACCAGAAGCACTGTCCACTGGTCGTGGTATGAAAATTCTATCTGAATTGCGAAAGTTCTGGAGGACCCCATAAAAAGTTGATCAGCGTGTAGCGCATGTAGCGATAAAGATCTCTTTGCGTTTAGAAATAATTAGAAAATAGTAAATTATATATGTAGCCTGTTCGGTATCAACAATAAATCAGATAATCGCATGCACTTGTGTCATATTACTTTTTGTACAATTCGTGTAATCTTGAAGATAAGTCGATTGGAGTAATCTAGAACTACGTCTTGTGAATCCATATATTTGAAAGCTCAGTCGTCACAAGACCTACATATATTATAAGGAAATGATAGCAAGAGTGTCTGTATATCAAATTTTGACGATTAGTTTGAGTGAAATAGAGGCCTTAAGAGGTATAAGGGAGTTGAGTTTTTTTTCTTTCAAGTGGAATAGGTTCTAGATCTTGTTTCGATTAACCTATCTTGCCATGTAATGAAAGGCACTATGAATCTAAGTGATCATATCTGGATGAGGCTATTGTGATAATCTTCTGATCCGAAAGATGATAGGAGAAATCGGGGTCACCTGCGATAGTTTCAGCACATTACGTCAGGAGCTAAATATAGGGCTGTGTGTGTTGACGTCATGAGTATTCCAACTCTCATTCTTCAAGGTTATAACACCATCAAGGAAAAGGCTAGCGTTCAATGTTTTTTTTTATCATAATTCACCTTTAACAGTAGGAGTACGACAGGGAAGCGCCTTAAGTCCCGCTCTTTACTGTTTTGGCTTCTTTTTTTTTGATAAAATGTAAAGTGGATGTGTCACATAACTACTTCTCTGTTACAATGGTGGGGAGGTTAAACGCAATCCATCGTTTCCTTCGCCTTTCCATCGTTCCATCCTCTATGCTGGCTTACGCTGGATGGTGTCCATAGAGTCGTGTGAGAAAAATGCGAGGCTCAGTGCAGACGGACGAATTTTTCCCTGATTACTCTTGGGCCCACTTATAATAAACATACAACAAACAAACAAAACAAAGGTGAAAGTCAGAGTCTATAGGTTGGTATAGTTTTCGTTTCAGGTAAGCCACACAATGCCAGTAGACTCTGAAACAGAAGCCTGACTTTTGGGAGAGGAAACTCTGTTATTATAAACCTTATCTAGCCTGATCTAAGCTGAAGAGAAGGCTTAAAATTGTAGCTCTGCGTGAGACCCTTGTTTCACAGTGTTGGACAGTGTGTAAAATTGACGACACCTGAAAGGAAGGTCCTCAAAGGACAGATCTTGAGGACCTCAAAAAGAAGGCAATACCAATCTTCGTTCTAAGGCAAACGCATTATCATGGGTGAACCAGTTGGAATCCATGTAACATTTTTCGTGAAGAATTTCTGGTTATGCGATACTGGGCACAGTACTCTTCGGAATGGGTGGTGTCCTCCTCGTTCCTCGTAGCCACAGACTTTGCAAAGTTCTTCGTTCGTCTGGTGTAGTTTCTTCATATTGTTTCGTAGAGTATTAAGCCCGATGATGGTTCCTACGAGGCAATTCAGTTTAAGTTTGCCTCTCTTGTAGCTATCTACCTTGAAGAGTTCACAACAAAACTATGAACATGTACATATGTACAACTTTGTAACTCTGCGCTTTCGCAATGGCAATCAACAAAGCATATACCTCTCATTATACCAAGCCAGTTTTGGTTCTGGGGGAAGATAATGTTGGTTCTTTTCATCCACGTGCGTCAATGAAATCACAATTCTTTCACACTCTGTACATAGAGTAGGTCTTACTATCAGCTCTAGTACTGCTTTGGAACATAGAGGCTAGCTTATCCACTTTGCTCAGGAATGTACCTGGCTGTTGCAAGTGGGATCCTACGAGGCTATGCCTCTGTTCTATACATGATCATGTACTTTCATATCAGTAATAGTTGGCTGCATCCCAAACAAATTTTGTTGAGTGGACAGACAGCTGTGTTGGCCTCAATTCCAATCCGATTAAAGGATTTGAATACCCTTTAGAAGAGAAGTGGTATTTGAAACTCAGGTGATATTAGGCTGCAATATTTATTCTCCATGGGTGGTATCCAATTTGACTGGTGAGTGAGCTGTATGTGATTTTTGCATTCGTTCGTAATTCACAGTTTCTTTTCCGCTGTCTGGACTTCTCGGCAAGATCGGCTAACATGGTTCAAGAGGCGTTGACTGTAAGTGCACGTATCTTTGAGTCTTTGAGTTATTATTCCCTCATCCTTGACACCGATGGCGGCAGAAGCTATAATACTATTATTTTGTTAAGTCAAAAACTCTAAATTTTTTCCCACATTCCCTATCGCAAAATTCCTCAAATACACTCACTCGTGTACACTTTTTTGTAAGGCACACCAATTGCTCTTAACTTTCACAATTTGGACTTCAATCTCTATAAATTGTGACACGAAAAAATAAACCTCGTGTGCTTAACATGCCTGCCCACTTAGTACGCACGAAGCAACGATCGAAATAAAATGTCAGTTGTAACGTTCACCTAATTTATACAACAGCTAACTGGCTGACATTTTGTTTTTTCGCACGGAATCCCCTTATTGACAATTGATTAATTCTAAAGATACCATAAATCCATTTTCTAAAAAAAAATCTCGTACTCGCATTTAATCAACTAGAATTCTTTGAGTTTGATTGATAGACTTGTTTAGTACCTGGAATAATGGGAACCCCAAAGCAAATATTTATAAGCTTATCATTAGATTTTGCCGATACTCGTAGAATTCCTAAAATAGACCACATGTACATATGTATTTAAACACAAAACGTGTATTATGCTTGACATGCATCAAAACTGACGTCACAGTCAGAAGTTATCTCAAATAATTTTTGCTTGCTCTGTTGGTTGATAACTAGCAGCTTAGTTAAAGAACTTAAAGCTTATCAGATACTCAGAATTATCGCAAGATCTGTGGGTTATTACTCATCGGACTAATTTTAAAAATGACATTTCTTATATTCGAAACATGAACATGTGTACAGTACATATCTTAAGAGTAAATGAATCAGTTTCTTAACCCGGTCCATGTTAAGAACATGAGTTTGTTTACGTTCATGTGCTGTCTTAATCTTATCGAGAGAATTTCCCGTTTCGTCATCTGACAAGTTGGTCCAAAGTCAAATACACTGCATGATACTGGAAAAAACTTGAAAGTATCTAATCGTGTGTTGATAATTGTTGAAAACCCTTCAAAGTTAATACAGTAGTCCTAAATTCTGTAAGGCTTATATTTTGTTTGTCTTTTATTTAATTAGCGGGCTCAGTATATAGATTATGGACATACAGAAATATACAGTTAAAAGAATGGTACAAATGATCATGATCTTTTCTAATGATCGGGTAATCCTTTAAAAGAGTCGCGAGGGTAGGTATTTTCCCGAAGAATTCGCAACCCTTCTCGATCTTTCCGATTATGATTTGATTTAAGGTTTATTCTTTGAAAGGTAAAAGGCATTAAGACGGTTATCGATTTGCTTCGGGTATAAGAGCAAAAGTACCTAAACATGACATTTCGGTGATTTTTTTCCAATTTCTTTATCACTTCTTGGATTTGCGGGGACTTTTTTTGTAGTTGAACTTTTCAGGTTATTTATAGTGCTATAAATCCTCAAATTTAACTATAAGTCCAGAGATTTTTATCACATTCAGCTTGTCACTTAACAACCTAAAATTTACTATATATATTTAAAATTTGATCATACAAAATGGAGCAACAAAGTTTTGTGAGCTACTCAATCATTGGGAGAAAAACGAAGCCAACCACCCACCGTAAGCTGGATCGCTTACAGGATCCTGCTTGACAGTTGTTAACGTACCTATGGCTGTAAAAGAAAGGAATCATTGCGGGATGCATGCATTGAAGTCATACTAAGAACTCTCGTAGATTTATTTCAATTAAATGACTTCAATAAAGACTTCAGATTGAAAACATAAATCACCATTCATTGACTGCATCGATCATTTTTAGCATTCAGAATGGTGAAGTCAAAAAGAATGGAAACTTTTTGACTCATCTCAATTCTTTGAAGTTCACTTGAAGTCAGTTGATGTCAAAGATGTGCATTCACTTTGTTGAAGTCTTTGAATTCAATGAGTGATTCCCTCAATTGTTTCCGTGAACCTACCTCTTCTAGATTGCTAAAGCAGCACCTATTCAGGTATATTGATCTCTTTCTAGAACTGGCCTTACACTCGCACAGCGTATGCTGGCACTAAACTTTTAGCATGTTTCCTGCTCAATCTATCAGAAGAATGAGAACTCTTGCAGCTGGAGGAGTTAGGCAATGTTGTGCTGATGAACTTCCTCGATGCTGTCGATAATGTTCCCCGATGGAAGTTCCGCAGCTTTTTTTGGCCAATCTATCGGCATATGCGTTGTTCTCTATATCGCAGTGTCTAGGTACCCAGGATTCTGCGTGCAGAATGCCGTGAGCATTGTGATTCTTGCCCAGATTTCATAACAAAGACTCTAGGGAATTGAAAACAGCCTGAATGTCAATGAAGAATATTTGGCGAATAATTTGTTCATCCTCCGAAGAGATAGGAGTCTCTCAAAAGCTCTTCTCTCTCAACTCAGTCAGAGGGGCTTTCTCAATACTATAGCCTTACAATACATGAACCTCAGAAGATCACACCTACATCAATATTTTTTTTAAATAGTCAGCCAACAAGGCTGTGTTTCTGCTACCAAAAGAGTCGACAGGTAGTGGATCTTCAACCGGCCTCTATAAATGTAGGACAGTTGTGAATTACCCGACAGAAAGCGACAGAAAAGGAAACAGGACAGTAATCTTATGAACTCTTTGTGTCATGACGAGTCGATGCCGTCCAGAAATAAGTCCTATCCACTCCGGGAAGTAGCAACCGGGGAACGACAAGCTGCACACGAAGAGCATGTGATGGGGGTAAAGACCGAGTCTATAATGAGGTCTGAACTACAATATATCGGATAATCGATTGGAATTTATTACTGTGCGTTGGTGGTTGTAGTAATTCTTTTCCTCGCTAAGCTAGAGTGCAATCTAGTTGAAACGGCTCTCAAGCCAATGCTGTAACCACCCTAGCCCCTTTAAAACCCTGGCAGGACTATAAGTCCTTACCTTACACCTAGTTTCCTGAATCCAAAGGCACAACTTACCAGATGAAGCTCCGTAGCCAAACTTGGGGTTTTCTTTAGAGAGAAATTCTTTCAATGTACGAACTTATGCAACTTTTCAAGCAGACTACCTCAGTCTTCCAATGACTACGCCCTAAGAAGGAAGACGCAAGTTTGAGACTGAAACTGAGACTTGAGAGCTCTTAGATTCTTAATTACGATTGCAATTTTATAAGAGTTCTAAGAAAATTAATTAGCAACCTGTTCTTGATCTTAGTTTGACAAACAGACTAATTGAAGTTTGGAATTGTATCTGAAGTAGCTGGCAGACACTTTCAATAGAGGAGATACTTTGTACTTTGTACTTTGAACGATGTACGGCCCTTCAAGTTCCAGACAAAAGGTGCATTTATGAATGAGAACCATTCGCGCGTCATTACATACTTGAACCTTCGCCTTGAAGAAGCGAAATGGTCTTTAAGTGGGTACACTTGATCTTGAGGGCTGTCCCAAGTAGAACAGGACGTTGGTGATTGATAGTCAACCGCATCTAACTACTTTTTTTTTGCTTTAGCTACTGGTCAAGTATGATGAAGACGTGGTCAGAGACTGAACTGAAAATGCAGGGCAGTCGACAGGTAGTTGGCAGGATGGGTATGTATCTAAAGCCTAGCTGCGAATCGGTCGTGCTACAGTCTAGCTACGGAGAGAGTTCTCAAATCTTGCTCACTCCTATTACTCAAAGTACACATGTCCTTGGGTCCTTTCGCAGCTAGTTTCTATATTAATTTAATTGATTGATAGCTATTTTTAAATTCAAGCTCCGTCCACTTCTTCAAGAGGAAGATTCAAGTATCAATTGACGCTCAACTGATGCACATTTTGTCTGGCCCTTAACGTGACACGCATCATTGAACCAAATATCTTCTCTCTTTTAAGTGCCCGTATGCCACTTCAGTGACAATGACAAACTTCACTTTGTTTATTTGTTAAACTAAATAAAGTTCAAAACCATGTTTCTAATTACTTTGCTTAGTGCTCTTATAAAATTGCAATCATAATTACGAAGGTGAGAGTCCGGATGTTATTTCGAAGAACTTTTCATTCATCTAATCTTCTTTACACAGCAACCGTGTCATATCTAAAAATAGTTTCACTTCTCAGTGGATTCCGTGTTCTTCTTAAAAACACTCAAATGAATTTAATTGCTTTAATTGCGACGGATGGATTTTATTGCAGATAATGCATTTCTTTTGCCTCATAGGATCAGCTGACACATCAAATACACTCTGGGCTAAGCCGACAACAATTTCTAGTATAAGTTTTAAGTACCAATAATAAACAATTAAGTTTTCAAATAACTTTTATTACGAGTCTGCATTTTGTTATTAGTACTTTGGAATAAGTAGAGAGTTTTGTTTTGTTATTATTCTGAGAATTGTAGCAATAACCTTCATGCCCATGGCCCTTGGGGACTTTATGGTCGACATGGTTGTAAATGTTTTACTAGTCTGACGTATTTTTCATTAAAATCATTTGAGAAGGTTAGACGAGATGAATAGCCCTTATAGCACGTCCAGACATCCGGTTATTTGTGACAAAAACAACTTGTGTCCTTAAAAGGAGCCTGCTTTGCTTTCTTATGGATTCAAATAATTCTGATGGCGTATTTATTTGCATCCAACTTAAGGGCGTACTAACTTCAATGCTGGTTACAACTAGGTGTTTACTACTTAGGATTTTGGTAAATCGAACCCATTTTGGTGGGAGCAAGTATGAGAGAATGTGATAAGTAACCGCTTTTAAGGACATTTTGTCCTTGTTAATAAGTTATGTTGGGGTAAGGGCAAATGTCGAGAAAGCTGCTTCTACATGTTTGCAAACGTACGCAGTAGGTTTATCAGGACCAGAAGAGCACTGAAATGCCAAGCATTTTCACTGCATCCTGTTCCATACCATGTTCCTCTAACATATGGTATGTTATTTTCTAGAGCAAAAGTCCATATCTGAAGGTGGATATCTTGCAGTAGAGGCATTCATGTCCCCATGAGGTATTCTTGATACACACCCAGGAAGGAAGAGATTATTACCACGATCAAAGCACTGAAAACTAACAAGGCGGCAGGACTTGACGGCATATTCGCGGAGCTTTTTCAAGCTGCGTCAGCAGTATCGACAGAGCTACTGTTCCCAATTGTCGAGAGAACATGGGAAGCCAAAAGTTTTCCGGATGAGTGGAAAAAGGGAATGATCGTCAAGCTTCCTAAAAAAGGCAATCTAATGAAGTACAAAAACTGGAGAGGTATAATAGCTAGAATAATCCTGGGGTGAATCAAAGAACATCTTGAAGACACCCTCGACGCCGAGCAAGCAAGTTTCCGATCTGGATCCTCCCGTGTCGACCACATCAACACTTAAGTATCGATCACCACTTCAGCTGCTGTTCATCGACTTTGAAAAGGCGTTTGATAGTTATAGCTTACCCAGGATGGCAGGATACGCAGCGGTTCTAGGAGTACGTGGCGCGGAACAGTGGAGAAGGAAGCACGCCAACTGAGAGCTGAGGCACATTTTTAGAAATCGCACACGATGGTGCGTAGGCGTTGAGGAGGCCCTATGACCCTATGATGGATATTGCTGGCATAAGTGCTCAAATCCTAAAAAGACGCATGTATCTGATTCTTTATCGTTCTTCAAGCCATCTGTGAAGATCCAGTTATACTACATACAAAAGAAATTAGACATTCATAGCTCAATAAAAACAAGGTTATAAATCCTCGAGAAAAGAAAGAAAAATTAACAACTACATCGTTGAAGGATTTGCATTAGACGCTAGAATGGTTTCAATAAAGATCACGAACGAGTACTTCTTGGAGTTTCTTCAGTCAGGGGCTCCAACGATATACCTAAAGCCTTGAGTATGCTGAGATATAGTAGAAGTTACTTACAGGCGTTCAAATTGGTCTGGGTTAAAGTCTGCCTAAAGAGCTAAGGATAGTAGATTAAGAGGAAGGATAATGGGTCCTCCATGTCATTAACGTGACCTAGGTATTTTGTGTTTCTCTTTTTAAGAAAATATCTGCAGAACAATATCGTCCATAAGAAAATAGAAATATTAGGCCATAAGCAGCCCATAGAGGGCCAAGGCCTAGCTTCTCCTCACAACTGTACGTGTTGTGGGTAGTATACACTGTAGCACGTACAGTTTTATGCCGTATCCGAAGAGCAGAGGCGTTTTGAGAAGCTTTCTCATGGCAGTAAATACAGTCGAATGTTTGCAAGACGCAAGCGGTTGAACCGTGAAAAAACTTTGATGGTACTGGAATCGAATTTGGCAACCCTTGCACAGTAATCTAATGTACTAAGCACTGACCCACGGCGCACCAACATCTTTATAAACCTTAGTCAAAGCTTTTGCAAGAATGAGACATTTTTCCCCGACAAAAGGAGGAATACCCCTTAATGGGTTTTGTGGAATCCCTCGTCATATGCAGCTGGTTAAGAATTTTGGAAAAGATGAAATTTCTTTTAAATTCACTCCTAAAGCTTCTGAAACTTATGCAACAATCGGTAGTTATTTCATAATTAAAAGAGGTCATTTTATAGACTTCACTTTTCGACCACGATAAACCACTAAATTAAACTATGACGTATCTTGAGAGTAGATATGTACGTAGTTTTGTCGAAAGTTTATGGCCTGATTAAAACTCTCAGATACGTCTATCTACGGGTGACTTTTAAGGCAATAAATGCACATTTTTATATTTTTTTTTTTGGACAAATCAAATCATTTTACTTTTCGGCGATAGTGAGCCTTTGTATGGGTGTGTAAGGAATCCTTATGGACTATTGACAATGGGATATCTTTAAGGACAAATTCTTATAGCCTGCTTTCAATGGCGGTAAAAATACATCCTTCAAAGTGAAGGAAGCAGTAGCAATCATACGAGTACAATCAAGTATAAGATCTTTTCATTCAATTAGTTAGTATAGACATAGCTAGATACTTTCACATTGCGAACTTTATCGATTCTTTTGAATTGAGAAGTGCTTATAAGTATGTGTTTTTCAATTGATAAGATTGCCTTTCTTAACGCGCAACTATAACTACGACAAAAGATTGTTTTACGATTAACTTGCGACTCAATAGATTGGGTACACATTCGTAATAGTATAAAAGCTCAGTCACATTCAGTTAGAAAGCAACAGTTCCGAGACTATTCTGTTAACGACAACACTTAGAGTTAGTAAACGAAAAAAAAATACGAAACTTTTAATTCGAAATCATGAAGCTACTTTACGGAGTCTTACTTTTCGCCGGAGTTTTCGCGCTCAATGTGAGTTCTAAATCTAACAATCAGTTGTGACAAGTTGAATAATTTAAATTGTATTTTCTTTCAATTAGAATGCGTCAGTTACCCTTAATCGCATAGCTACTGACAAGCTGCTCATCAGCAACATGTTAAGCGCTAGAGCAACGAATCCAAATAACGTGGCACCGTGTTTCAATTATTACCTTCCAATTTTCAATGACATCCTAGACGAATACGAGACATCCTACGAAGCGTGTAATACTGAAGCTAATGCTCAAAATGCCTTGCTGGAACTTGAAGCTCAGGGTAACCAGACTCTGATTTCGGAAGCTGCTCAAAGCGTCTGCAGCAGTATGACCGCTTGTTCAGCATTGGATGAATCATTGGAATTTTTGGATTGTTACTCATCAGTGGTAGGTTTCTAAAAGTAGTTTACTTTTTAACAAAAACTCTAATCTACTCCGTGATTTCTCTTCAAAAGGGTGATGGCAACATCAAGTCCTTGTATGTCCTGACAAACAACGCTACCGATGTCGCTGCTAGTCTACGAGAACAAAAGCGGGTTATTGAGAACAGATTGGGTGTTTGCCAGAATGCATCCCAACGTGCCTATGTTGAGAACACTAACAAAGCAAATGAAGATCTGAACTTATGTTTCGAAAATGGTGTACCAACAACACCCCAACCAGAAGAGCCATCAACTTTACCACCAACTGAACCATCTAGTGAAGAGCCACAAGAACCATCAACTGAAGATCCAGAAGCTGGCCCAGAGGAAGATTTAAGCAGGATTGCGCCACCTGTTGCAAAATTGCTGTCTGCTAACAAATTCAACAGATTGAACAGGAAATATCAACATTAAGCTTAATGCAATTCCTTCCTAAAGTGGTGATAAAACCAAAATTTTATTTATATCTTATTTAATGTGCATTAAAAAAAATTATAAAAAAAAACTAAATTATTGAATAAAATTTAAATTAAAAGTTATCTATTGGACTTGTATTTGAAAAAAAATCAATGGCTTTTTATTGTCAAAAATAAATAATTTGGAATATTTTTTCGATTCGAAAGAAAATTGTATTTTTTGCAGATAACATTTTTTTAATGGAAAACGCCCCCGAAAGTGGGTGTGGTTAAGACTATCAATGGAAAAATTATGGGTATTTCTATTGACACGAGTGTGACATTGATAGTCATGTTTTTTTTAGCTATTCACTGAATAATCTATTTAAGGAATATAAAAATGGAAATATCTATAAAACGCATGATGAATAAATTATCTATTTCAATTGTGTTACGGGCGATATCTTAGAAGATTAGCGATTTGTGATTGGGACATCTGTTGATCATGTTGTGTAAGCTTTTGCAAGGAAGCAAACTTGAAAGTTGACCTTTACTAAAAGTTAAGGGATAAACGCCGAATCTGTCAAAATCTGACAATAATTTTTTTTGAAATTGTCACGAGTGTGATAAGTTAATGCTACGGGTTTGACCAAGTCTAGTCTTTCCCACTTTTTTTCAGTGATTTCATATGACACTCGAAGAATTTTACTCAAGTTAATATGTAGATATAGGCATGTTACGCCCAGTTTTTAGAGGCATTTTTTCTTATCAAACTATTTTCACAAAAAAAAAAAAAAAAAAAATACACAACCAGAAAGAAGTAGTTTTGGAAACAAAAACTGATTCACTTAGAAGTTCTTTTCAAAGCAAAAATATATATGATTTATCAATTTTATCAATTTATCAATATTATCAAACAAAAGAACCATTTTTGCCATTGTTTTTTCTTTCAAATAGTAGTTGTAACTGCGGTCAAAATGGTCCATTCTGAAGTTCCAATTTTTGATAATGCACCAAATCATTTCGAGTAGCATTTGGTGAATGACCAGAGTAATATTGGCTTCAAATGCCTCAGTCGTACCCGGCTTGTCCATGAAGTCTTTTAACTTTACACAGTCCTAAAGTAAATAGTCTAGAGGTGTGATATCACATGATGTAGACGGCCAATTCACCAGTCCGAAATGTGAAATTAAATACCTGCCCACTATTTTTTTGAATAAAGACTTGTTTTGAAGTGATGTGTGGCAAGTATTACCAATTTAATGGTGCCAAATATCCTGAAAATCACGGGCCTTATTGACAGTAATGTTCTGACCTCTCCCTTATCGCTTTAATATTTTCTTCATTTCGTGCTAGATATGGTCTATTTGGTCGAGTAGTGTCCAATAATGAAAACTGGGTTTTAATTGTTTCAATGGTATAGCGAATCGTGCGTTATATAGAACATAAGCGGTTCTAAATGCTAAGTGCACGAACAACATTCTTTGAACGCTGAATTTCTCTATACAAATTACAAAATTATACAAACTAGCACCTCCAAATGAATCAAAGTAGTTATGCGTGTGACAAAACTTTAAAATGGGTCCAGTATAATTTTTAAATTGAATGTAGTTTTTGTAATTTTGTAATACTGTCCGATCACAGTAGTCATTTTAATTCCCCAAATTGTACCATCACGAAGTACCTACCATTCATCGATAATGATCCTTTCAACCTCTTAAATAGGCTTGCAAGACAGACTGCATTGTTTTGTGCAAGCATTATATTCTAATCTGTTTGTCGAACACTATTTCATTATGCTACCACACCCCTATTGTGAGTGTCAAAAGACAAACGATAAACTTGATTAGTTCATGTTGCGATTGGCCATTGCATCGATGATTGTGCGTTTCCATGTTGAAGATAGAACAGTATCATTTTCTTCCTCAATATTCTCCTCGAGTTCCGGAACATTGAAAGCAATACAAATGTTATAGAAAAATTTATTATGTTATATACCTTTACGGAGGAATTTCTTTACAGAGAGGTACCCAAAGCGGGCAAAGATAGCCATAATAGGAAAAGGACTACATACCAATTAGACTTTCGTTTTAGAAAGATTATATATCCGTATTAGAAATATATAGGTGTGGTACTCTTTGCAATTCTCAGAATGATTACCTTAAGTAGAAAAGGCTTTACAAGAACTGGTAAAGAAAACCGAATCTAGCCTTCCTTTTTACGACTTTGAAAAGATCTATAGGATGGGCTCGGAAACTGTACAATGTTGAAAGTAGCATAATCAATTGGCACTCAAAAAAACGCCGCTTCATAAGGAAATACACAGGGCCCAGCTGTGTATTGCCAGGAGAAGTATTATCAATAGAATACACAACATAACATAAAAGATCAGAGGAAGCTGTTAAGCTAGGCAAATCACAGATTAGGATTATTATAGAGATCCTCTCTGGACATTGTCTTCTGAAAAGATACGCCAGTAGATTATTAGAGTTGGATATTTGTACGAATGTGAAATAGGTCTTTTTATCTAAGCAAGTTCTTCTTTAGTAATCTAGAAGAGTTAGGTTCAAGGACCCAACTGAAGGACTTACTCAATTACAATACTTTAGAATAATCAAGTGCTTGATCGAGTCGATTTAGGTTTCTTTCTGACATTTAGGCTAATGGGCCCATTCTGCCTTCTGCCTTCGTCTCGTAATTTTTTCCAAAAATGCTGATTTTATCATTTTTTTTTTTGATTACACGATGCAAAAGTATAAAAAGCAAAATTTCCAACTGTCTACAAGTAGCAAATAAATGTCTTAGAATCAATGTATTCACAAAAATCCCGAATTTCATCAAACTAGGTTCATAATACCGAAAATTGTTTTGACATTCGCATAAGGAAGAATATTTTCCAAAAGTTTCTCAAGTTGTTTTGTTAAACAAAATGTAGTCGGAAAAAAAAGAAAAATATATTGTCTACAAATATGCAGCCCTTTAATTTTTCTTTTCAAGATAGAAAGCTATAATTTTGTTTTACCCATTAGATAAGGTACCCCAGAATGGGCCCACAAAAGGAAAATAATTATCAACATGCAGACTCTCAAAAAATGTAAAATGGTGCTAAAGTTGCAAAGTTAGAACAGACTGATAATTAAACGGACAGACGGAAACCGTATCTAACCAATTAGTGTTCCATGCTTTCTTTTAAGGTCTGGAACACTAAAAACAGCAAAACTTTAAAAAATGTTTTCTGGACTTTTATTGATCAAACAAACACTAGTTTCCTGTGAGGACAGTAGAAACGGCAACACTGATCTCCTAGTATCGTATCTGTTTTGTAAGGCAATCTTGAGAGAACTTAAACATAGCTTAGGTTGCCATTGTGCATTGCAGAAACTTACCTTAAAATCACCGTGACACTCTTTTGACTAATTGTACACAAATTATTGCTTTTCCGTTCGAAATTATATACATCTCCTGAACAGGTCATCACTTCACTTCTCCCCAATTCCTATTGAGTTTGAATTTCCAATTTAAATTTCACGACCTCAATCCTTTAACCGTTCAGACAGCGCTGACTGACTTAATTGCTTTATTGCCCAACTGCGACTTGATTAATTTTAGAAAATGTTCAAAATAATTTTTAGACAATCAATTGTTGACCTCCCGTCGTGGGTCTTTTTAATTTCGATTTTGTGATAAGATTGCACTTTTTAGCTTGCAAGTATCCGATTTCATTGTACGATTAGCTTCCAGTTTTATTATTTGCCGTGAGTTTGAATTGTATAAAAGCAAAAGCGCATTCGTTCTGCAACCAAAAGTTCCAAAAATTCTGCATTAACAACAGTTCAAGAGTGAAAAATAAAAAAAAAAAAATAATTTTCAACATGAAATTCGCTTACGGAGGAGTTCTACTGCTTGTCGGAGTTTTTGCATTTAGTGTGAGTTTCAAAACTTCAATCTGCGTGACAAATTGGATAATTTGAAGTGTTTTCCTTTTCTCGATTAGAATGCCGCAGCTAGACTTAATCGTATAGATGCTGAAAAACTGTTCGTCAGCAATATGATCCAACCTAGAGCGCCGAATTCAAATACCTACGACTGTTTCGAATACTACACTCCGATTTTCGAGGAAATTCGCCAGGAATACCAAACATCCTACCAAAAGTGTGGTACGGATTTCGATGATGAAAGCAGCGCACTTGAGCGTCAAGCTCAGGGTAACCAGACCCTTATTTCGGATAGCGCCCAAAGCATTTGCGACAGTATGAGCGACTGTTCAGCGTTGGAAGAAACTTTACCATTTATGGATTGTTACTCATCGGTGGTAGGTTTTTCTTTTTGAACACAAAAAAAAAATTTTATACTCTTATGTTTTTTTGTAGGGTGATGGAAACATTAAGGCCTTGTATGCCTTGACAAATAAAGCTATCGATGTCGCGGCTAATGTACGAGCACAGGAACGTGTCCTTAAGAACACCCTCGAGGCCTGCTGGAATGCTTCCACTCGTGCCAATGTGGAGAAAAGCAACAAAGCAAATCAAGATCTTAATTTATGTTTCCAAAATGGTGTACCAACGACCCCAACTGAACCAGCAACTGAACCAACAACTGCCGAGTCAGAGGAGCCAACAACTGCTGAGCCAGAGGAGCCATCAACTGAAGCCAAAGGATCTGAGCAAGAGGAAGATCTCAGCAGGATTGCAGCCCCTGTTTCAAGATTGTTGTCTGTTAGCCAATTTAAAAAATTGAACAAAAAGTATCAACATTAAGCTCAATGCCATTGTTTTTAAAGGAGGTGGTGAAACAAAAACATATGCTTATATATATTTGTACTCAAAGTAAATTATGAAGTGAATTTTAAAGAAAAGAAGAATAAATACTAATGAATGGAATTTCTGTTATGATGAGTAATGATGAGAAAAGAGGAAGACAGGAGACTGGTACTGATAGCATGGTATGGCAATACCATAGACGAGCTTGTACATTTTCTTAAAGGGGGTGAGTATATATTGCCCTATATCTGTGTGATATAGACTCATTGTGTATAGGTAGGTAGATAAGTTGGATTGGCCTATTCCTGCCACACTTAGGCCAAAAAGAACCATTTCTATACAGGCTTTATAGAATATCCGAAGCGGTGGAAACTATTGACGTCCAAGTCAGCTCATGGCAGCTACAGAGAAGACGAGAATTTATATTCGGAGGGGCAAATTTAAGAATTTTGTACTCCTTGGTGAAGAGGTCTAATTCTGTTTTCTGAAAATTTATTCTCAGGCGGCATTTGGAGAACTTAGAGAGGGGATTCTGCATGAGATCCCTAAGAATATAGAGATGGGTCACAGAGACAGAAATAGCAGCGTCGTTCGCATAGCCAATTCTCCTGGACAAGCTTCCCCTTTCAGAAGAAAAAAAAGCTCATTCGCTACTAGATTCCAAAGAAGAGGTGAGATCCCATCTCTTTGAGGGCTGCCTCTTCTGACAAACGACCGAACCGAGGCATGGCATAGCTTAGAGTTGATGGCCATGTTTGCAAGTAACTAGTTCACCAAATCTCAATTCCAAGCTTCGCCAGTGCGCTCAATGTTATTGAATGTTCCCTTAATGTCAATGAAAGCAACCAACGTATATTCTCTGCAGTTCAGAGATTTTTCCATGGTGCATACTACCGATTTATTCTTGCTGTATGCATGCGTGTTGAGAGGATGACAAGAGATTAGGATTCATTCTGCAGCGTCAACAGTAGATTGCATTTCAAGGCAAATTGGTTGTCTGAGAGTAATCTCTACCACTGCGAATAATATTTAGAAAATTTATCTCTAACCTCTTTAAGGCTATACCCGGTGTCCCTCAAGATAGTCAGGTTAGGTATATTTGGTAGCTCGCGATCAAGAAAAGGTCGATTCTCACTTCTTAATGGCAACATTGTGCATTCTGCCCATTGATTGAACCCAGAAAACGATGAAAAAGAAAAAGATTCTAATGAGACAAGTCTTTAAGTACTGTGAGGAAGTAGCAAGACAGTCAGGTGTCAGAAAGATTCAATTTTTCGCTCGCCCCTTTAGCTTCTGCAATAGTCTCATGGATACCAATGGCATTGTGCCCAGTAATTATGTATATCGAAGATCAATAATGCACGACAATGATCAAAAAGTTTTTATTGCCACAAATTTATGAATTAGGACTAGAGACTTGTAGTTCCAACAATATGGTGCAATCGGACTTACATCTCTTGTAACGAAGCGTATTTTGAAGTATGAATTCGCACTTTCTGTCAAGATAACCAGATTTGACATTTTCAACCTCACTTTTTCGGGGTTTTTCGAAGTCACTGGTCTGTGAGAAGAAGCTACAGACTCTGGGAGCTCTCTCAAAGAAAATATCCAGCAAATGTGAGAGAACTTAGCGCAGGAAGTTCTCCGCAAACTTTATATACACTAGGTCTGCTTACAGGCTTGACAGTTGGTGACATACCTCTGCTAAACTCTCTCTGAGAAGAAAGGGTGTAGAGATATAAGGTCATCATCGGCTCATGTCCTTGCGGCAGATTTAAAATACAATGCTCATCGCTGCGCTATCTTAATTTTTACCTCAGCAGCTCTTCGAAGAATTGGAATTATTCTTCACTGTCGGTGGTTTCTTTGGATAGCTCTAGCATAAGTTCTTCAAGAAGCTTGATAGCATCTTTTTAAAACTTGATTTCAATTAATAATATTCTGTCACTCGAATTTATTTTCGTACAACATTTTCGATAAGATTGCCTTGTTCATTGTGAGATTTCGTAGTACGATTAGTTTTTGATAATATGTCTTGTAGAACATACTATATAATAGAATAAAAGGCCAGACACATTCAGTCAGCAAGCAGTAGTTCCGCGGTTATCATAAAAAAATTTGCAAACGAAAACATGAAATTGCTTTCCGGAGTTTTACTTTTTGTCGGAGTTTTCGTCCTCAGCGTGAGTTTTTTTTTATTGCTTTTTCCGAAGGCCAATCAGTGTGCTAAAAGTGACTTTGATTTTTCCTCTCTTAGAATGCGAAATCTACGCGGAACAGCATAGGTGTCAGTAGAATACTTACGAACACTTTGATGGAAAATAGGGCCAATAATCCGGATAATGTTGCGCCGTGTTTTGGGATTTACCTTCCGTTGTTAGTCGATGTTGCGGAAGCCTACGAGAAATCTTACGAACAGTGCAATGCAGATGCTACAGCTCAAAATGCCCTACTCAACCTTGAAGCTCAGGGTAATCAGACTCTGATAACAAGCGCAGCTGAAAGTGTCTGCAGTAGTATGACAAAGTGCTCGCAGGAGGAGGAATCTTTACCCTTTTTAGATTGCTACTCAGAGATTGTAGGTTTTTTTTTTTATTGTTCTTGATAGAACGCGCTACTAACCAGTGTTTCCTTAAAGGGTGATGATAATATCAAGACACTTTATACCTTGACATACAATGCCACAGCGATTGCAGCCAGTCTAAGGGAAGCCTATCGTGTTGTCCAAAATAACTTGGGTGCATGTCAGAATGCATCTGAACGGGCATATGTTGAGGGAACTGCTAATACAAATGAGGCGTTAAATTATTGCTTGGCAAATGGTACACCTCCTCCACCAGAAACAACAACACCAGGAGTAGAAACGACTACTCCAGAGGAGACAACAGTTGATCCTGAAGCTACAACTGAAGGGGAAACGATTACCCCAGAGGTGACAACAACTGAAGAACCTGTTACACCTGAGGAGGAAGACTTAAGCAGAATTGCACCTTCTGCCAAAGTGTTGATTGCTCATAAGAATAACAAACTAAACAGGACATTCAAACAATACTTTATGTAATTTTTAAAACATGTCTGTTATATTTACAAGCGAATTTTAAATAAACATACGAGCGATGGAATACTCATTTGGCAGTTTTAAACCTTATAAAATTATGAATGCAGATTGACTTGGTGTGTGGTATGGTGTGGCACATAGTACTTAAGTTGTTCTTCTAGCGTACCTTTAGCATGCTTTCTTTTATTGATCGTGTGAATATAAGCTCTCTTGAAATGAAGGTAATCCTTATACTCCAGAATCACCATGAATATATCCCTGCCATAAGGAACTTTAAATCTACTCCTACGAGGTGAAGACTCGCCATATAGTTCATCCAAGATGGTATTTTGGAGCCTCTGCAGCTTCACCAGGTGAGTGTTTCATGCATTGTACCACTCAACTAGCATGTGGTAAACTTATTATTTAAAGTAGACCATCGAAAAAAAGGCTTTTAGATTAGAGCGATGTCCTCGATGATATTTATCTCATATAAAGCGGCTGCCTCAGCAAGACGAAGTGGTAAGGAGAATTTTTCATAAAAAAATTCTAAAATTGCAGCTTCTAAAAAGGCTTCTACGAAGGACTCTAATAAAAGCTACAATTCTAGCGATATCTGGTCTTGATTTACCAAGTAACTCATTTAGCTTATGTTTATTATAAGTGCCTTGCTGGATATGGCACAAGTAGTAAGAATGTTCCATATGAAAAAAGGAAAGTGTATAGAGTCCTCAATGAAATAAAATGGAGTGTCGACAGACTCAGCTAGACAACACTTAAGGACGAACCCATAGGTATATGCTTAGACAGCTCATCAGTATACTCGTCATCAAAAAAATAAGTAGGGCAACCAAATTTTTTCTTTTTTTGTTGAGCCATGTATGAACTATGACATAAGCATACCTGATGGAGCAACCCACACTTGGCGCAACAGGCCAGCTCGCCGAGCAGAATGGCTTTCATAAGAGATGTGATCAGTTCAACGCTTTTATACAATACATTATTCAGGACACAGAAGCATTCAGGAATACTAGTGTTGATAAATGGGGTTTAGTAGTCTATGACTTCTATTCTACTAGTTGGATATAGGATTTTAAAGTCCGAGGATGCCATACGCCTCGTTGCAACGCTGATAAGCATAATTTATAAAATTGCAAATGGTGTTGTGCCGAAAGCACCAGGTATAAAAGGGTCCTGGTATAAAGGTTCTGTGTCGTCCACCAGACCATAATTCCGTAGAGGAGTATAGGACAAACCACAGTATAGAGCGAGACCATTCTTTTCGGACGGATTCCCCAGCTACAGGCACACAATGGCTGTCTTTCCTGTTAAGAATGAGAAACACATTAGCACAGCACAACAACAGCAAGCAATGTGGTTTTCAATGGAATAGAACAGACTGAGCACTGTCACAGTAAAAAAAAAAGCTTCAACAACAATAGGACTAAAGGCTTAGCCATAATTGCATTATGAAAACGTGATAAATGTAATATCTTTTCGCACGATAAAAGTGCGAATGAAATCGCTTTCTACATATGGAAGTAGCAGTGAAAGAAACTCGACAAAACTGACCGAAAAGCAAACTTCATAACCCACCAAAGAGGCAAAAATAAAGACGAAAATTAAGTAAAAAAACTATAATCATTCCATCTTTCAATGGTTAAAATAAGTAGATATTTATTTGCCTGCTTTATTGGAATTAAAATATCTATAAAATTGCATTCACAACTTAATTTTACTGCCGAAGTTTTCTTTTTCCTTTTTGCTTGTTTGAGCTGTCAAAAATTTCCGTACTGAATTTACACCTTCTTTAAGCCTACAGAAGTTAACGAAACTCGACGAAACTGATCATATTCCCATTATGGCTATGCTCTTGTCTCGCGTTGTTGGTTTTTAGTTTTAATTTTTCGCGTAAAAAAATGGATAGAAGCACAAATTTAATAAAGCGGGTTTACATCTGCGTGCATATGCAGCCAAATGTTGATTATGTTTCTCATTTAACGCTGTAGTATTAGTTTCTGTTGTAATTGGTTTCTGATATTAGGTTTACTGACCATCTCTTCCGCTACAAGGTAAGTGATAAAAGCCCAGGGTTGTGCAAGAGGAAAAATTTCACCAAAAAGCATTCACAAGTGAGTGGTACCTACATACTTCTCAAATTTAGTTTGGAATTGTCCATTTGTCACCAAATGACCAATAATTATTAGAACTACCCCAAATTAGCTGGATTAAAAACTGTTAGATACGTCTATCAATAAATGCATATTTCTCATGCGCTATACCATAAATCAAATCCATCCGATAATGGTCACTTGTATGCGTGAAGGTCTTAGCGTTCATTTAAGGCCACAGAATGTAAATTCACAGTTAATCGTTTTTTATTTTTTACCTTTTAATTGATAGTATGTCGGTGTCATCAAAATTAGTGGTTTTCCTTGATAAGATTGTCTTTTTCGGAGTCCGAAACAAATTATAGATTTTGACACATTAGCTTGGGCTTATAAGCAAATTCTATAAAAGCCCAGGCGCTTTCATTCGCCAAGCAACAGTCCCTTAGTTTGTTCAGTTAACGACATCGCCTGGAGTAAATTAACGAAATAAAATTCGAGAGAAATATGAAGTTACTTTACGGAGTTTTACTTTTTGCCGGAGTTTTTGCACTCATTGTGAGTTTAAATCGGTGTGACAAAGTGAATAGCTAATTTGAATTGTTTTTCATCAACTAGAATGGATCAACTACCGTTAACACCATAGCTACCAATAAACTGCTGATGACAAGTTTACTCTCGGCACCAGCTAACGATCCAAATAACGCTATGCAATGTTTCGTTATTTACATTCCGGAGTTTACTAGAATCCTGGACCAGTATAATGCCTCCTATGAAAAGTGCGGCTCAGATGCTAGTGCCCAACAGGCTGCACTTGATTTACAAGCTCAGGGAAATAAAACTCTAATTTTGGCAGGAGCTCAAAGTATCTGCAGCAGTATGACCACGTGCTCGGCGGAGGACCAGTCTTTGGCATTTTTGGATTGTTTCTCATCGATTGTAAGTTTTTGTTAGTTTTAATGGAACTTTTGTCGACTTTTAGTCTTTTGTTTTAGGGTGATGGCAATGTCAAGTCCTTGTATGTTTTGACAAATAACGCCTCAGATATTGCAGCTAGTCTCCGGGAATCATTACGTGTGATTCAAAACAATCTAGCTGTTTGCCAGAATAATACCGAGCGTACTTACGTTGAAGATACCGCTAAGGCGAATGAAGCTTTGAATTACTGTTTTGCCAATGGTACACCAGCTCCACCAGCGACAACGACGGACTTGCCGGAATCAACTACTACTGAGGAACCAAGCACCACTGAGGAACCAAGCACCACTGAGGAACCAAGTTCTACTGATGGACCAAGCACCAGTGAGGAACCAAGTACTACTGAAGAACCAACCACTCCTGCTGCAGCCCCAGCAGCAGCGGCGGACGTTCTGAGCAATAGTGCTTCCGAAATGTTATCCCTTAACAAATTCAACAGATCGAGCAGAAAGTAATTCTACTCAGAGAAGGTTGAGGGGAAATTTAAATAATAACTAAATTATTGTAAAATATTGAACTAATTGTTCAGTTTCTGTGAGTCTAAGGGACTGACTAATATATTTTGTGAACGAGTAGATGGACTTCTTTATTTTAGAAATTTATTTTCAATTTCACTCCTCATCAAACTATGAAAAGCATATCCCTGCCTCGATATATCATCAAGTCCCTTGTATTCTTCCATGTTGTTGTGACCTGCAATGGCTGACTCTATTGCTAATGATACATACACATCTAAATATATCCGTATCTTAGGCTGCATACGATAACGAGCCACAAACATTCAATCATTTAGACTTCCTGCCAGGGATAAACATCAAACAACACTTATTACGTTGTTACTGGCTTAACTTAATTAACTGATTATAAAAACAAAAACTGCGTTAGAATTGTGAAAAACAAAACATGTTGACATCGAGGTAGAACCACTCATTACTGATACTAAACAAACAGGGAAAGATGAGTAGTATTGCACTTAACAATCAAAAAAAAAAACGTGGTGAAAATATCCTTTAATAGGAAACGGAAAAGCTAATAGAATATGATGAAGGACAAGATATCATGCAACGGCAACCGCGCGGTTCTGGTTCTTATTTCAATCGCTAAATTTGTATTCGTTCATCGGTTTGTTAAACCACCACTCAACCGTCAGAAAATAGAATCGTGCGGTTGTATTTCTATCTTCTATGACGTGCATTGCATATCGCTTCCACATTGAGCTATTCATTGATGCGGTAAAGAATAAGCGAGTTATGTGGAACAACCAGTATGCGGACTGCGGAATATTCAAGTAAGAAGTTATTGTTAGTTGACAGATGTTCCACTGGAAAAATTTTATTGGAATTAGATAGGAGACTCAAAAGACAAGGTGGAACCCTAAGAACAACACCAACCGGTTGGTCGAGAAAAAGTCAACTAATCGATTCAGCGATATCCATCCGTCTGTCTGTTCAAATGTCATCCGTTTTTGGGTTTAAATTTTGAACTATGTACGTCGATCAAATTTTGTAAACAGTTTTTACAAAAGTAACCAGTGCAACTTTAAAATGGCAACACTTTGTTCTGTCACAGCTGACAGTTCTCTATTGTTTTGAGGTTAGTTTGGTCTGACAATTCGCTTTGAATACAGTTAGGCCAGAGCAACGTTTGAATATTAAGCAAATGGATAAATTAGAGAAACTCATCAGCCATTAAGGATATATAAAATCGTCCATCAGTGCGATTGTTTCACAATAGATATCTCGCAAGAAAACAAGTGATTGATGGTGAGCAGCGTTGTGTTGATGATCATCCAAATGTGTCAATTTGACAACGTGGTCAATAGTTAAACTTGCTTTCATACACTTTATGGATAATTTTGCGTTTAGCGTCCAATCACGTCGGAACTTTCTGTGTAGCTTCACCGGCCAAGGTTTCCCGAATCCGGCATAGCTTCACATCTTCCTTTTACCCCTTTGATGGCCACTTATTACTTATAGTGCTTGAGCAAATTCGAGCGCAGCATTGCTTAAGCTACTTGCGTTAGCAATGGCCTAATGAGTCAACATCCTGCCTGCTTTCTCCTTCACATGAACTGCAACTGCATCAGCCAGTAACATATGCTGCGACTCAAACTCCGTATTCAAACAAGTACGAGTTGGCAGATTTTATGAAAAATTCTAGACTTGAACACGTTATGTCGCCTTTGGACACAGACACCCAGACAGTGCGGATGAGGAGCCAAATAGGCAGAATGGAATGTTCCGTGGCTATCACTTCCTAGAAGGAAGAGTGAATATGAAAGTTGCCAAGCCCGCCAAGCTCGTGAATGGATGGAGTTTGTCCTTACCTAAGATCAGTCTCATTTTGCATTTGCAAATGAAGTTCAAAACCACTTTTTGGTGGTGGTTTCGTGGGAAGAATAGATAGTAGAAGTTTTCAAAGCTCTGAAAAGTTATCCCATTGCAAATATTAATTTTCCACATGGAAAGTCACTTATACGAATATTGAGACTCTAGACTATATTAATCAATTTGTCTTATACAAAATTTTTATATGAATTTATTACTTGGTATAAAACGTGACAAGGTTCTTTTTTATTTATCATTGTGGACTCTTGCACCGTGGACTTTAGACCTCACGCCGATTATTGTCGTCCCCTCAAACCTTTTATTCTACAACAATCGTAATATATTATATGCTGTTTCATTTTAGATTAAAATGCATTTTAAGTGTGGGATTCCCTTAAAGTGGGTATCTATCAGAACTTTGCAATTTCTAGAATTGATAAAATCCTTGATGAGATAATGATCAGAGTTTATAGTGTACGATGAGTGATAGTAAAACTAAATGAATTGGTTGTTTGATAGATCGTGGCTAATAATTTAGGCTTTTTTTTTATTTTTTGAACTGCTTTAAATTACTGATTAGCAGTCCTCCATAGACTTCATCTTGTGAATTATTAGGAGCTCCAGGACTAGCAAATCTCCTATACCCATTGCAAAGCGTCTATATGCGATATAACGTGCGTGAGCCTCCTCTTCTGGGGAGCTGTAGTATCCGAATCAATGAAGGTATTTTCAATAGCCATCATAGCCGGACAGGAACTGCATTGAATACAGTCCAGTGCGTATTTTTTGTCTCAACGCTGGGAATCAATTTATGAGTTCATCTACCTGAAGCCATATTGTTCTACTTCGCTTGCCGAAGTTCTTGTGTTTGTGTCGTCATGATTGACTGAAAGAAATATCTGGGGCAAGTTAGCAACAAATCCTCCCGTGTGGATGCCGCCTATGCGTGGATTATAGTAGGACCAAGATAAAGCAGAACCTCTTGCTCCAGCATGTGCTAAACTCTCTGATTGGAACTACAAGACAAGCCTGTGCATAACCCCTTTTTTTCAGTTCCTCGACCAAAAACCATATTAAGAAGATCTTCACCGCAAAATTGTACTTAAGGGTGGGGTAGCTATAGAAGCGTCTTAACATCACAAAACTTTAGTAGATCAGTGCAATTTGAAATATATTCCATTGTTCCATATAAAATAAATTTGTGCTCAATTACGCATCAAAGAAATGAATAATTCTGACATTTTTAACTAGTCTACTTATCAGCGACTATATTAAATGGCATTTCTAGCTTAATTCTGATAGAATACTGGCAGTGATTAATGACATTTAATATACCCAAGGTGAAAGAGTAAGTGTTTTGATGACTAGACACTATGTGATCGGTGAATTTTTTGACATAAATTTCATGCATGAGCATGACAGAAGGATACAATTCGTTTGCCGGTTTGATTGCAGATACTCCAAGAACAAGGAGAAGATGGTTTTTATACATGTCTGGTGTTGTCGGCTTTGATAGACTGTTTAATCCGATAAATTCGTTTAAGGAAAGTCACCAATTTTATGTTTCATGCCGATCGACTGATAAGCACTTGAATGAATATTTTTTTGAAGTCTTTACGGAAGCCATAAAGATTATAAAGCGCCGAAGTCATATAATGAAAGCATTTGGAGTGGAAAGGAATGAGAGGGTTCACGGCTGGATTTGCGGTGTGCAGAAAAATTGGGGCTCATCAATCTTTCAATGAAATGAACAAATGTAAAATATTTATTAGAAGCCAAAAAAAAACCAGAGATAAAGAGAGATTTATGGTGTGTCCAATCGGATTCTCGAAACCGCAGAGCTAAGGCGCTGAACTAAGGCTTAAGAAATGCCACCGAAATGTATTGACTGCATTTCAACTTAGAGAAAGGAAGTGTCGTCGAAGGTGTCAAATCCAAGATCAGTCATTACATAAATAAGTCGGTTCAACTTCACATAGCCTATTTTAACGCGATCACGAAAAAAATACTGTGAATTACGAGTGAATGTAAGAATCACATACTACACCCCGCAGTCAATTTGGACACGACACATGGAGAATAAATAGTCGGCAAACCTCACAGGCAGACAAGTAGGAAGGTGGTTAGGTTCGAGGCTTGTGAACCTCCTAGTGAAGATGATATCTTGCGGTGATGATGCTTGTACCAAGAATGACAGATATATTGAGAGGAGCGAAACATAGTCAGAGTACGGAGGAAGGAGTCGCTTTGATGACCAAATCGTTTAAGTTGGGAGATCTGTTGGTGTGGATGAAATTCAGACTTAAATGCTCAAGGGGTTAGATCAAGAATGAATAGTTGTCTCTTGTCATTAAAACGGCTTGGGTATGTAGACAAAGACGAGGCTGATTACTATAATTGTGGGGCTATATCTCATTTAAGGCACCCTTATATCCGAATGCTAATTTTTGTTCCTTATATTGGTCTTGTAGTCAATTATTTGGCTTGCTGGGATCTTTCTTATGATACCAATATCTTGGGCGTCCCACAGCTGTTGGACAGATTTGGGAAAGATTTGTTAAGCTGGCATCCAATCAGAGCCAGTGGATTTCTTGTTTTTCAGTTTTCGAATGGCTACAGTAACTTCTTCAATACTGGGTGAGGGTTTTGGCCCTTCATTGACTGAAGGTGGGTTCTCTTCTTGCCCTATTACCCTATTACTACTAGAAGTGTTGCTTAAACACATCAAGAATTTCGTGTCCTTTAGTGACTAGTTTGCCTTTGCTATTTCGAAGAGACTACGGATATTATTGCGCTTGCGAGACTCCGGGATATCCTTCAGCTGGTGGAGTCTGCTTGGACCTCTATTTTCACACAGGATTCTCTTCTCATCTTCTGGTCCGCTACATTCGCTGCTCTTATTTTGCGCTGGAGCACTTTCTTTCACTGAATGCACTTATCATCATATCAATGGCTCTTTTTTGATGAAGTAGCCAGAGTGGCCATTGGTAGTAGTTTGCCCATCATAAGGCTCTTATATACAAAATGTTGGATATGTGTCTTGCGTCAACTAACATGTGAGCGATTTGGCTGCGTGTTCGGCCATCAAAAAGACTCAGCTTATAAAACTTTTAGCTACTTATCATCGTACACTCAAAATACTTTTCTTTAAAGATCATTTCGATACTTTTGCAAGAGTCTCTAAAAAATGAAAACAAATATTTTCACCAATGCTACCTCGACCTCGACAGCGTTAGGTTAATGTAACAAAAGAATTTACTTTTAACGATTTGCTGTCAAAAACACATAAACTTTTATAGCTTTGATTGTTCAATTACAAATGCTGATGAATTCCTGATAATTCTATGCGTCAGACTACTTTGTCAGTAAATACGAAAATATTTTTGTCACTCTAATTGTAGGTGTTTAAGATACCAAATGACAGGTGTACGTTTATGATTGATATGTGTTAGAAGTAAGATCACAACACGCGCAACATTAGTTTTTTTTTGTTTCCCTAAAAAATAATTTTTATAATCTTTACGATTATCTATTCGGTTTGCGTTATTAGAATGGATTTTGTTTCAATCGTAAGAATTAATTTATAAAGCTTTGATTTGTTCGAAATCAGTCATAATGTACGCTAAATCAATTCAATGATTTTTGAAGTTCTGACGATAGCAATGTTAAGTAATTTGTCATTATCGACATCTGAACATGCAGTCAATATGTCAAACAGAGTATTGGATACTTGCTTTGGCGTGGCCTTAGTACTGTTTAAAGATGCAACCGTTATACGAATAACCCTTGGCAGATGCACTTACATAGAAGGAGGTAATTTTCAACGAGATTAAACAAAATTAGGAACCATACATGAGCGATATCCTGATTTATGAGTCTGATGATAGCTAATTGACCCCACAATATCTAGCGTAGGACCAACAAATTGTGCTCCAAGTAGATTCGTTGACCACAATCCTTGCTATGCTTCGCAAGGGATCGTAACATCACTCAACAGTTTGAGATGTGTATGTATTGTAACGCCTTTGATCGCCATTATTTTGGCAAGTTCTACATAGGTCTGGCAAGACTCTAAGTCCACACAAAGCTTTTGAACTTGAAGGCGTTTTGAATGGCGTCCCGATAGCCAATAGCGATGAGCTGTAGTACCGTCTGCATAAGTACAAGTAATTTTAATCACATCCTTCAGATTGCTCAATGGCTGTGTGCATCTTATCAATAGTTTACGCTCTATATTTAGCCAAACTTGTTGTTATTTTTTTTGGTGTAGGTTGACAAATTTAAAATGGAAGTTGGCACCTTAAAATTTTGTTTTGTATGCTATGAGTCATTTTGTTAAAAAAAAAAAAAAAAGCCCGCTAGAACACAAAGGCTTAAATGGACTATAATTTAATTTCTACATAAAACCAAAAAAATTGCAGACTGCTGACTGCGTAGTAACCGATTAATAAAACGCGATAACCGTCGTAGTCTCTCTATAGTTCAATAAATTCGCCTATCTTGTATGGCTTATCGTATTGTATCTACGTCAATTCTTCAGTGTTACTTACATAAGTCAGGGACTGAGAATTGCAAATATTCTGCATCGTATGAGGTAGAGTTATTGTACTTAAGACGAGTGTTAATTTAAAAAACAAAAGTATTTATTTATATATAAAAATAGTTTTTTTTAAATATTTCTTTTATTTTTATTTTCGTCGGTCAAAAATAGACGTGATTTATTGTTTAATTCCCTTTATTTATTTTTAATTTCTAAACCTTACACTAAATAATTGTAAAAAATAAAAATAAAAATAAATAAAATACTTTCACTTATATGCATGCAGAAATAATTTATTTCAAAATCCTGAATTGAAGATTCAGGGAGAAATTTTGAGTCAGGACTCACTAAAGATACTTAACCGAAACGTTTGCCCCAGCTTTTAACCAATTCATTTAGTCGGCTGCGGATAGCTTCTTCATTCAGGCTGATTTCTTCAATTGGATCTTCCTCTTCGGTGGTTTCACTGGTTGGAAGATCGGTTGTTGTTGGTCCCTCAGTGGTTTCTTCAGTAGTTGGCTCTACAGTGCTTGATCCTTCTGTGCTTGGCTCCTCAGTGGTTGGCTCTCCAGTGGTTGGCGCTTCAGTACTAGGCTCTTCAGTGCTTGACCCTTCAGTGCTTGGCTCTTCAGTGCTAGGCTCTTCTGTGGTTGGTTCTTCTGTGGTTGACTCCTCTGTGCTTGAGCCTTCAGTGCTCGGCTCTTCAGTGCTTGATCCTTCAGTACTTGGCTCTTCAGTGGTTGGTTCTTCTGTGGTTGATTCCTCAGTACTAGGTTCTTCAGTGCTTGACCCTTCAGTGCTTGGCTCTTCTGTGGTTGGTTCTTCAGTGGTTGGCTCTTCTGTGGTTGATTCCTCAGTACTAGGTTCTTCAGTGCTTGACCCTTCAGTGCTTGGCTCTTCTGTGGTTGGCTCTTCAGTGCTTGATCCTTCAGTACTTGGCTCTTCTGTGGTTGGCTCTTCTGTGGTTGGCTCTTCTGTGGTTGGCTCTTCTGTGGTTGGCTCTTCTGTGGTTGGCTCTTCGGTGGTTGATTCCTCAGTACTTGGCTCTTCTGTGGTTGATTCTTCAGTGCTCGACCCTTCAGTACTAGGTTCTTCAGTGGTTGGCCCTTCAGTGCTTGACCCTTCAGTACTTGGCTCTTCAGTGGTTGGCTCTTCTGTGGTTGATTCCTCAGTACTAGGTTCTTCAGTGCTTGACCCTTCAGTGCTTGGCTCTTCTGTGGTTGACTCTTCAGTGCTTGGGTCTTCTGTGGTTGATTCTTCAGTGCTTGACCCTTCAGTGCTAGGCTCTTCAGTGCTTGACCCTTCAGTGCTTGGCTCTTCTGTGGTTGGCTCTTCGGTGGTTGATTCCTCAGTACTAGGTTCTTCAGTGCTTGACCCTTCAGTGCTTGGCTCTTCTGTGGTTGATTCTTCAGTGCTTGGCTCTTCTGTGGTTGATTCTTCTGTGCTTGACCCTTCAGTGCTAGGCTCTTCAGTGCTTGACCCTTCAGTGCTTGGCTCTTCTGTGGTTGGCTCTTCGGTGGTTGATTCCTCAGTACTAGGTTCTTCAGTGCTTGACCCTTCAGTGCTTGGCTCTTCTGTGGTTGGTTCTTCAGTGGTTGGCTCTTCTGTGGTTGATTCCTCAGTACTAGGTTCTTCAGTGCTTGACCCTTCAGTGCTTGGCTCTTCTGTGGTTGGCTCTTCAGTGCTTGATCCTTCAGTACTTGGCTCTTCTGTGGTTGGCTCTTCTGTGGTTGGCTCTTCGGTGGTTGATTCCTCAGTACTTGGCTCTTCTGTGGTTGATTCTTCAGTGCTCGACCCTTCAGTACTTGGCTCTTCAGTGGTTGGCTCTTCTGTGGTTGATTCCTCAGTACTAGGTTCTTCAGTGCTTGACCCTTCAGTGCTTGGCTCTTCTGTGGTTGACTCTTCAGTGCTTGGCTCTTCTGTGGTTGATTCTTCAGTGCTTGGCTCTTCTGTGGTTGATTCTTCTGTGCTTGACCCTTCAGTGCTAGGCTCTTCAGTGCTTGACCCTTCAGTGCTTGGCTCTTCTGTGGTTGGCTCTTCGGTGGTTGATTCCTCAGTACTAGGTTCTTCAGTGCTTGACCCTTCAGTGCTTGGCTCTTCGGTGGTTGATTCCTCAGTACTAGGTTCTTCAGTGCTTGACCCTTCAGTGCTTGGCTCTTCTGTGGTTGATTCTTCAGTGCTTGGCTCTTCTGTGGTTGATTCTTCTGTGCTTGACCCTTCAGTGCTAGGCTCTTCAGTGCTTGACCCTTCAGTGCTTGGCTCTTCTGTGGTTGGCTCTTCGGTGGTTGATTCCTCAGTACTTGGCTCTTCTGTGGTTGATTCTTCAGTGCTCGACCCTTCAGTGCTTGGCTCTTCAGTACTAGGTTCCTCAGTGGTTGACTCTTCAGTGCTTGACCCTTCAGTGCTTGGCTCTTCTGTGGTTGATGCTTCCGTGCTTGATCCTTCGGTGGTAGGCTCTTCAGTGCTTGACCCTTCAGTAGTAGGCTCCTCAGTGGTTGACTCTTCGGTGCTCGGGCTAGATTCTTCAGTACTTGGCTCCTCAGTGGTTGGAGGAACTGTAGTCAAGCCGTTCCTTAGACAAACGTTTAATTCCTCATATGCTTCAGCAGTACTTTCTGTATATATACGCTGAGTTTCATTTTGGCATCCTTCTCTGGTAATCAGTATAACATGGTATTGTTCTCTTTGGTTAGCAGCAGCCTCCGAAGCATCCTGAGACGCTGTATAAATCTGACGAACTGATTCGTCACCCTAGTGATTAGAATATAGGTGTAAAGTATCAAAAACAAAAGTAAGAAGCCAAAAATATACCAAGAGTGAGTAGCAATCAAAAAAGCTCAGATTGTCTTCGTTTTGTTGGCAAGAAGTAAATTCTTTGCAGACATTATTTGAATTGGTGGTGATGTTATTTCGAGACTCTGTTCCCAATTGGAGAAGTCCAGCTAGATCATCGTCGGCCTTAGTGCCACAAGCTACATAGTTTGTCTTGTAGTCCTCCGCAATTCCATTCAGTATTGGAACGTAGTATGTAAAACATTCTGGCACATAATCTGGATTAGATTCAGCTCTGGATTTAAGCATGTATTTCATCATCGTTTGGTCAACATGTGACTGAACGAATGACTTAGCAGCTGCATTGGCATTCACCTACATGGCAACCAAAAAAAAAAAAGATTTAATATTCACTCAAGAGGAATCCTTTTCTTAGCACTTACACTCAACACACCACAGAGCACCACAAGTGCCAGCACTGCCAATTGGCTATTCATTTTGAAAAATATCTTAGTAATAGCTCTCGGTTCGATGTTACTCGGAGTAACGATGGTTTCGATTTAACTTGACCAACTCGCCTGCAAACAGCTTTTATACAATACTTAAGGAATGGGAACTTTTTACCTAGATTATCCGACGACACTAGATTGAGTAATACGATAAAAATCTTATCAAAGCGCAAAATACAACTTATTGTTACTTTTTTTTTGTTTTAAGTGGTAAAATGAGTGATTTCTTGTTCATTTTGGCAGGAACTTGGAATCCGATAGAAGAGAATTATTTGATTCTTTTTATTTACTTTCCCGATAAGCCATGGGCTTTTGGTCTTCGCGATAGCACTGGCCAATACGTGCATGTTCTGTTCTTTCAATCGAATCGCCGAGAGTCGTAGGTGAATGACTAAAACAAACATTTTAATACTTAGTTTAGTATCTATTAATTTAAAGGGTGCCACAAAGACCGACTAATTGGTTAGTGCAAATCAATTTATTTTTATAGCTTCTTCATAGAAATGTCTAGAAAATTTTAATTGTTTTACAACATTTTACAACCAAACAAGGGCAATACTTGTAGCGATATACCTACTTATATAAATGGAGCGAATACTTTTTTCTGATTTTATAGATAATACTTTCAATATATAGATATATATGTAGGTGCATATAGATAATTTGTTGGTGTTTTTCTTCCGTACAAAGATGGGCCATCTGTTGGTTTCTTTATATGTCATTTTGACACTGACAGCACTCGAAAATAACAAATACTCAAATATTATATATATATTATAATATCTTCACATACTTCATAACAATGAGTGAATGGATAACATGAGTTCGAAGTGAGACAATAGAATCAGAAGCTGCATAAGTTTTTATTACTCAAGGCAATAAGCCATGGGACAACTATATACAGACGTGGGAAGAGCCTAGTAAAAATGGGGGTGATAAAGGCTATGATTTTGTAACAATGATTCGAATTCTTAACCACGCGTGTAATAAAAGTAAATAATTTCGTCGGACAGAGCATTCCCATACAAATAAGAAAAATTACTGTGAATTATATTCTGAGTACATAAATCACATACATATTTTATTCCTCTTAATTTAGACACCAACCACGAAAAGTGTATGAAATTGTATTAAGACTTCTCTTTTCCAATCGACCCCTCCCACTGCGAATATCGTTATAAAAATAATAACCGATCAACGAAAATTCTGATACTGAAAAAGTCATTTTTAAGTCATTTTTCTGACATTCCATGAAATATTTAATTTCCCGCAATACCAATTTGGGCTAGAACTCATGAGAACCAGACGCTCAGAAAAAAAGTGACAGATCAATACTTAACCTGCTATGCGTGGGAAACCATCAACTCAGGATGACAGAATACCCTTGGATCCGAGCAGAACATGGCTTAGAACGAGGAGAATTGAGATATTTTGCCAGAAACTGTACACGTTGTAGGCATAATATAGGCCCTAGGTTCCACAAGAAAAACAGTGCTTTTCCCTCGGATAAGAGCAAATCCTTATTTGTTGCGGATTTTGCTTTAAAAATATGAGCTACTTCAAGCTGAACTCGTATTCCCAGCGATCCTAGATGCGGGAATTTATTATTGGTTGGGGAAAATGGGGAAAAGCGGTCTAAAAATAGGGAAAATGCAAAATTTATATAATACCGACAAAATTATGACATTCTATCAGAAAAGAAAGAACAAATTCTAAGAAATACAAGGCCATTTCTCAGATACTGAGAAATTACATGAAATTAAAAATGGTGAAAAACCGATTATTAAATGGGAAGTATTAAATTGGAAAATTCTGGCAACACTGCTTAAGCCATGGTCTCCTCATGGCCACCAGATGTTTGCCACTTAAAGAACATTAAATTAATGCAAAACAATGATGGAGGAGTGCATTCCTTTTTAGTATACCAAATTTGATTGATAAAAATGGTTGCTCCATTCAAAAGTCATTTACTTATGATACGAAAATTTACGTGAATTTTT
The DNA here is from genome assembly GCA_949716465.1 of Chalcosyrphus nemorum. Lineage (NCBI taxonomy): Eukaryota > Metazoa > Arthropoda > Insecta > Diptera > Syrphidae > Chalcosyrphus > Chalcosyrphus nemorum. Next base: position 84,886,144 of record OX454332.1, read on the forward strand.
AGTACAAGTTCAATCAATACATTCCATTACTGCTCCGATTCCTAGTACTGAATGTTTTCATAACTACACTCAACCTAACCCACATGTCACAACACTAAAGCGTTCTTGATTGTGTACTCCTTTAAAGGGCCTTTTAATCCTACTTTCCCTCTGGAGCTAAAAACAATTCTTAGTAAATGCAGGAGTGCACTACCCATTTACTTCCATTTTACTTGAATCACCCTGTCTGCCCTTATCGGCCAATCAATTTGCTTAAAATCAAATACAACAAATATTTAGAATAAAAATCCCAATATTTAAGCCATTTCCTGAGAAGTTGGCAATTACTTTCTGATCGATTTATTTATTGTTAAGTGTTCCTTCAGGAAATGCCACTTCCGGAGACTTATCTTTTGTTGTACTAGATACCTGCATGTGATAGGTATTATAAATCATGTGGTAATTGGCATTTTACAAATTTCAATTGAAAATTCAAATACACTCACACGTTTATAGATTAAAATTAAGTTTATCCAACCTTGTATATATAATTGAACAAAAAAAAATCACAGATAAGATAACTCACCTCGTGAGTGTGAATAAATTATCTAATTAACGAATGTAATACGAGGTGTTATTGTTTTGTGATTCCCCATTTGCGGAGATTTAATATTTTGTTTGACTATTTTTGGAAAGTCTTTTGCTGTAGTAAATTTAGAAAATGTTTTTTTTTTTTTTCATTTCTTGTTGATGGATCAATCAATGTTGATTGAGTTTTGTGGCAATAAATTTCATATTTCGTTCTGGTATAAAGGTTTCTTGGAGAAAAGATAAAAGTGAGTTCGTATCTCGCCATAAAAATTATCCGATTTCCCATTTTTGTTTTTTTTAAATATACTATTATTTCCTGTCAGGAAACTAGATAGGAGGACAGACGAAGAATGACTATACAAACTGATGGTAGTAGCAAATTGAATAAATTGCTTACCATTATTTGGCAAACAATTTCGCTTAGAGTTCTGTCTTTTATTAGACGGCCTTTATCATAGATCAGCGACGTTGGGTTAAATTTCTCGAGTTCAGCAAAATACCTGGGTGTAATTTTAGATTTCAAATTCAACAGGAGGAAATATTGCCGATCGCATCAAAAAAAGCTCTCTACTATTGCAAAAAGGCATTCATAAGACCAATTCCATCCATATGGTTGACTAGTTGACTAGTATGGTTGACGGTTCTTGATAAACAATATTAGCTTTTAAGCCTCTTTAAAATCTAGAGGGCTGCGTGCATCGGAAACATGGTGACCATAGGGTGACCCTCAGTTAGATACCAGGGCATATGGAGAAAAAAGGAAACAAAAAAGACTAACGAGCTCGCTAAAGAAAGGGCCGACTCTGCATATATCGCGGGTTCTTCCTTTTGTAGCAGTCCCAATTAGTTCCTTACGGAAAAAGTTAGAAGATGAAGCCATCGGTCGAGCAAACAGACATTGGGTTCATCTGGATACATGCGTTATGACCAGGGCGCAATAGAACATCAACGCTGGTTATTATATAACTTATATAAGCTGATTGGCGCCGAGTCTACATTTCTGGGTCTTTTTCGATACAGGCGGCTATATTTTGTTCATTTCGCACCAATCTCTATTAAGGTCTAAAAAAGTGTACTCATGCTCAAATCTTTCCATCGCGCGACGAATTGCCTGCACACTGAAGTCATGATGACGACCGGCCTCACGACGAAATTCACGTTGAATATTTACAACTGAGCCGGAATTTCGATGATATTTTTGAATAATCTACGGCAAATGGCAGATATTACTAAATATTTTGACAGCTAAATGTCATTGATACGTTTGACAACTGCTGAAACATAATAATCGAAAAAGGTATCATTGCTATCTGGTCTTGCTATATTATTAATTTCTAAGTCGAAAGGGTGGGTCAAAAATATTCAACGTTTTGAAGGGAAACCTTATCCACCTTACCGTCAATCACACCTTTACCCACCCAAGAACACGAGTTTCAACTATCAGGTCCCACGAAATTCTTCCAGGAAGACCACCCACTTGGCCTTAAGCTATTTCATAAGTTTCTCCCCAGCAGTAAAAATATAATAATGTAAAAAAAAGGGAAAATCTCAGCTCCTTATTTGCAAAACATTTTACGATCTGCCTTAGTTACTTTTCTGACATCTTGTCGCCTATAAAATAGTCCGCACAAAGAGAGAGAGAAAGAGAGCGAAAAAAATGTATATTATTGCAAAATACCTTCTGTTGTGTGCAATTGAAATTCCTTTGTCTTTCACATTTTTACCCTTTTCTTAGAAAAACAAGAAAAAATAAAAGGATAAGGAAATTTCTTTCCCATTTAAAAAAAAAAAAAAATCTTCTCGTTTACGTAGAAAATATTTTCATAACGCAGGCACAGAGCATGGCTGTGGATATATCTTGGTGTTGCATGTGGTTATCATGCTCATCCTCACTTTACCCATAATCGCATCCCGACCAAAAAGAAACGAGAAAATCCTTTTGCATATGTTCTCCTTTTATATCTAGTAGTCTCTAAGTTGTTGTACAGTTTCTCGGTATATGTAGCTAGCCATAAGGACATGAGTTAGTGGGTCCTGACAAAGTCCTGACTTGTCCTTCGTTTGTGTTGCATGAAAGGAATTTTTATTGGATATTCTTTTTAATGAAATTTCTAGAATACTCGAATTACATTAAATGTTAGAGAGATGGCTGTTGCCTCAGTTTACTGAAGGATATTGTGTTGCTGTAATGTGCACAAGAGCTCCTGCATGACACCTTATTACAATTTGTATCACTCCAAGGGTTCTTCCGATGAAGGAAATGATTGGGGTAAGTATTCGGTGGAATACCTTTTGCCAATGAACTGAAAGTAAGTACCTACCTATGGCTTTGTAAATACAATGGAAAGGTGCAAATTGAGGAAAAGTCTTATGTGCATGAAAATGTTACCTACATACGACAGAGGGTATTGCAAGTTGATGATGCAGCTTATGGTGAATGGAATTGCTGGGAAATATTGCAAATTGAGGGTGGACATTCATTAGAAGTGACTTCTTAGGACCATTCATGGACGTACGTAGTTAAGGACTGCACTTTAAATAGGAAATATGAGCATGAAAGGCATAAGGTGTAAAAATAAGCTCACTTTTAAGGTTAGGTTAGGTTGAGGAGGATAATGTGGTCATCACAGGAGACTATGCGTATCAGGTCATTTCTGGCAATGCCGTACCAGCATGCATTTATGTACGACAGTCTTATGGATTAGTTTCTTAGGAGACACTATTCAGAAAATATCCCTTTTATCGTCCCAATTTTTGATCAATCAACTAAGGGTAGCTTCATAAAGGCCAGCCTAAAGGAAAACCTCCTTAACTTAAGCAATGAAAACCATCCTTAACTGCTGCCTGAAAAATAGATGCATATATAGGCAGTAGCTTGGACCTCTGCTCATACAACCCTTATCTCTGTCCCACTGTTTCCACAAGCAAAATAGGGATTTTTCTGTGTCAGATTTCAGTATAACATCGCGAATGGTTTGCATCAAAAGAGTCAAAGAGTCGGAGAGTTCACAGTGTCACACATACGGACTACTCAATTAGAACTGGGTGAACGTTGCCCATTTGGAATACGGTACAATAAAAATTCACCTTTTTCTGTTTTTCGCATCCGTTGCCCCCGTTTTGATGAATACAAGTGGACAATGGAGTGAGGAGCCATAAAACACACTGACAGATGTCACAAACTATAGAGGCCTTACGCGTCAACCAGATGGGATGCCCTCATTTTGATATATACAAGACAATGGACAATAGAGTGAAGTGTCATAAAACAAATTGACAGATGTCGTTAACTATTGACGCTCTACGCGTCAACCAGATGGGATGCCCTCATTTTGATATATACAAGACAGTGGACAATAGAGTGAAGTGTCACTGACAGATGTCATAAACTCTTGAGGTCTTATGCGTCAGCCAATAAAATGCGATTAGGAGAAAATCCCGCCAAGAACTTACATATGAAGAGCTTTAAGGCGATTTCATAGTTTCCCGTAGTAAAACTATAAAACTTTTCAACTACAAACCATAGACAATGGTATCTTGACCAATTACGATCACACAGCGGATATGATTTAACAATGTTCACGTTTTGTTTACAAAACCATTACAAATTGATAACGTGGTAGCATTGTCCGTTGTAATACTCCAACTCGTATCTATAAGTCAAGCAATGAAAACTCCTCAAGGCTGTGTAAAAAATGTAGGCTCTACGAATTCCCAGAAACATGTGTTGATTTACTGTAATCTTTTTAATTACTTTGATATTATTTTGGATTCGTCACAGAAATCCAAAATTAAATATAAAAAGTTATCGAAAGTATTTCGAGTAGTTACTAGGGCTTTTGTGCTGTGATTGTTAAACAATCACGCGATAAAAAGAGTATCTAGTATTGTAATCAGTTTGTAAGGGCTAATCATAAAATCTATTCTTTTTTAGACTTTTAATTTTCACGTCGATAATTGAAGTTCACGAGAATAGATATTTTTTAGAGTGAATTACACGATTTGCGTAACGCAAATATTTATGCTGACGTATTTTTATAGTAAATTGAAGGTGATTAGAACGAAAAGAATATAGATAAACTGATTATCTGCTGCACAATCGCGAACCAAGTCATATTGATGGCATTGTGCACAAATACTATTAAGCGAGTTCTAATGTAATGGCGACACAACTTCTTTGTATTCGCACACAGCCTTAAACTTCTTTTATGATCTGTCAACGTCAAAATGTCAATCAAGTTTGACGTTTGTATTTTGGTGAAGTTCATAAACGCGCAATGTTTAGAAATGATTAAAAATTACTACCGGAATTCTGAGCCGGTGGTCGAAACCTTAAGAACTCCAATTTTTGGTCACAATAATCGTCGTACCAAACCTGTGTGTGGTTTAATGGATCAATTGGACTCACTGAATGTTTTTTGTCAGTGAAATAAAGCACTGGTTGGAGTACCGAAAATATCGCAGCCGAAAATGTTTCAGTTCAAAATGAGTCAAATCCTAGAACATGCATACTTCCACCGATCAGAAAACAGTACGGGATCATTAACAACATCATAGAGAATGAGGTCGATATAAACTGAAGAAGATTGTTAAACTTTTTATGCTTTGTGGCCAAAATTTAATAAAACATTAGCAGCGACCTTACTGACAATGGATCGACCTTTTATCGGCATACTCACTGGAGTAATCACAGCACATTCACTCTAAGTTTAAAATTCCTCACTAGCATTCTAGTCACGGATAATGAACAGTGATGAGTACTTATCCATCCTAACCTAACAAAAGAGCTTAAGCACAATATTTAATGTAAAATTCCCAACTGTCCCATACATGAGGCCCAAGACACAGTCAAATATTATTTTTGCTTGGAGTAGCAAAGTCTACAATCAATTACACTGTACTTATCTCGGTGAGAGCCACAACGACTATTGTAGACAGAACTAGTATTGCCTCCGTGTTTAGGGTGTGTTCAGTGAAAATTTGCTGCAAATATTATACCGTCTCCAGTTGATACAGCCTTTAGACTCTAAATGATTCTTACTGAAAGAAGGATTATGACCAGCCTGATTCAGCCAGTACTGAAACACATTACTATCCCGCTTCTAATTGAAGCAAAATATTTAGGACTAATGGTAGACAAGAAACTTTTTTGGTTCATACATGTCGAGTCGAAGCAGTCGCTCTCAGTCTACTGGCAATGTAAGGGTGCCTTAGGTAGGACATGGGGCTTGTTGTCGTATGCGGCCCTTTGGATCTATGTATAGTGCTATTATAAGAAAATTCCTAAAGTGCGGCAGACGATAGGTTAGGTTTGTTTAGATGTGTGGGTTGGCGGGAGAATTTTTATACTTGTCTCACTCAGGTTAGTGCTAAACTGACGCAAAGGAAACAACATAAATACATTTCAATTTACCTTGCTTGCGGTCCACTATATACAAACCAACCAGTGGATTTGATGAATTAGCATATATAGAGTCCATTGATGCACTGCACAGTTCCTCTAGACCTAGATCAATGAAGAAGTGTCTCTCCAGGAACTTATATCTTGCATGTTGGAGCTCTGGGCAGTGGCATAAGAAGTAAGTAGTGTCCTAGTGTGGGTGCCGTGGCACAGTGGTAAGAGAGTCGGATACAGTGGTTAGTGGGCAAGGGTTTCCAAGCTCGAATACAGGAAAGTACCATCTTTCATCTTATTTTCACGTTCTCACCTCTGCCGAACGTCTGACAAACGTCCAAGAGTACTGGACATGAGAAAGCTACTTAAATGCCCTCTGCCCTTTAGATACGTCATACGGTTCTTAATTTGTCAAGCGGGTACCTCTTGCTAATTCGTCAGCCTTCTCATTTCCTGGTACTCTGTTGCGTCCTTCGGGGACCCAGCTGAGTTCAATCTTATGCTGCCTACCAAGAGACTCATTTCTTTTATATCAGCCTGGCTGTCAATTTAGAAGGAAATACCCTCAGCAGGTATTGTCTGCGGTAAGACTCACGGACTGCTGTTGTCACTCCTAAGACCCCCGCCTGGAAGATACTGCTGTCGTTGGATGATACTGCGGAGCTCCTCATCACTTAAGTACTTGCTCGGCTTTCTCTAGAAGTCAAGTAATATTCAATAAAACTAAAAAAATATGGTTTGCTTCTCTAGAAGTACAATGAGTAAGAAAATCGCCCTTTTTGTATATTTCTATCTTTCCCCCTTCACATATACAGAAAGCTAGTACTTACAAGTATTTAGTTCAAATGCGTATTCATTTAAAAATGAATGCGAAAGTAAGTAGGTTACTAAAAATGCTTAAAAGCATTTCCTCTGGCTAGTGACAATTCCAGCATTATCCCTTTCTACTTTCAAAGAGTACACTCACATATATCATTTGTAATGCTCTTCCCAGCTAAATCCCTAAAATCCCGAGCACCTGTATAACCTCAAAAGTTCACAGAGTACCTACCTCTCCATGAATGGCCAGTAATGTGAGATCCTCACTTAGGCATATGCATTTTCGACGCATCTTCCCATTCGTTCGTCCTAAACCAGTTTGTGTAACCATTTTTCACCCCTTCCTCCTGTTTCGCTCTCGAATAACTCTAACATATTCGTAGATAATGTAATCTACTTTTTTTTTCTCTTGAAAATGTTATTCCAGAGTAAATCGTATCCTGGCACGGAGATAGAGATAGATGGAGTGAGTCAAACCAGGTCAGGCAAATGCGTTCAAGAAAGGATTCACAATTGAAGCATTATATTTGAATTGCATAGACGAATCTGAAAGCTTTTGCAAAAATAAAAGAGGAACTACCTCCCTGCACTGCAGGGATGCATTTTCTATTCTTTTCTAATACACTCTTGGTGTTCTTGTTTGCCCACAAAACTTCTTCTAAAGCACTTTACATGAATGAGATTTTGTTATCTCTCTTATCGCTTGCTCGCTCGCTGATTTCTCGTTCTAAATGCCAAATGAAATATAATTCATGTCAATGGATTTCTAGGAAAATTCCAACAACTTACAAGTGTGTACATTGTATCTCGAATCCATTAATAGCCACATCACTGTCACTCTTCCATTCAATAACAATCTTGAGACGGAAAACTACTCAAAACAGAAAAGTCATTCCCCAAAGTGATAAAAATATACAATACTTGTACATAACGATGCGATACAGGTACCTACAACATAGCAATGGGAGTCACCATCTAGACTAGTGTTAGCCGATAACAGATCCGTGGATAGGTAGGTCAGTTATGCGCCTATTACTAGCCACAAAAACCCATAGTCAATGTCGAGCGATAAAAAACAAATGGTGTTATTCTGTTCTTGGAATTGGTATTGGGAATTTTTCTTTCTGCCAATTCATAAGATTGACAGAATGAAGGAATGAAACAAATAAGTAAACTCGATTGACAGACGATAAGCCTTTGATAGATTTGTTTCGATTCTAGGAATTGCTTCCGACAGTAGAAAAGTTTGCAGACACAAGAGGGTACTCGTTCTCTAGCCTTGTTTTTGTTTTGAAAACACGAGGGGGAATTTATTTTGCGCGAATGTGGCACACAGTGTCCTTGATGTGATAATTTTCGAAGAGCGAAAGGAAAAGTATGCAATTCATCAAATAACTGGGTTATCTTGGAATTTGGCAAGGTAATAGGGGATATGAACACCCTTTCACCGAAGCACAGAGAGAGAAAAAGGCAGAGGAAAGGCTTGGTGTAGTAGTAGTAAGTATACTCCATGGATGATGTCCAAATCGACTGCGGAGATTTGTATGTGATTTTTAAATTCGTTCGTAATTCACAGTATTTTTTTCGCGTTCATGTTAAAATCAGCTAAGGGCTTTCTGAGCGAAAATTTAATGGATATGGTCGGGTCTTTAGCACGACCGAATAAAGTACCACTACACCGCGGCCAATCATTAATCATCGTGATGTGAACTTACGTACGTATAGCTCTCTAAAGATGAAATGTCAAAGACGACGTACTTAATTAACTATTCTATCAAGTAGCTTGTATAATTGCTGGCATGGTTCTTATCAACATTCTCGTCATAGAGATTGTATGAGGAACCTACTGTAAGAGAACTGCTCGAGATCTCGTTATAAGGGGAACAACTGAAGAAGGATGAAAATATCTGTCAGTTGGAATATTACGACAATAGTCAGACGAACAAACAAGTCACCTCCATGACGTAGTTCTTGGTTAAGCACTACGGCCATGGAATACATATACCAATCTCCGATTTGCACACAATAGCTCCTCTATATACCATGAGGAGAAAGACTCATTACAAGCAGTTTTAGCAGACTCTTCGCAAAGAATAGAGTGAACCTACTAGCCTCACAACAAAAAGGATGTATGAAGACTAAGAGGATTCGAAATGCCAAGTGCTGCTGCTATTGGTAGAATAACCCGCCCTGTGAGTCAGAGACATTCATTCACTAAATGCTACTTACGTAGGAAAATATTTTTTTTCTATCAAACCACCAACCCAATCAGGCACTTAAAACACTTTATTTACCTACTAAAAGTAAAAGCGCAATTCTTCAAAGTAACCATCTGTTTCAATATGTTTCTACAGATACAGAAGGAAACTCTCAGACGAGTTCAATCCGCAAACTCAAATTCAAATTTACTAGAGTACTTCTTATTGATATTTTAAATAGATTGATTCAGTTCAGTTTACTTTATCTAAATTGATTGCAGCCTCAATGGATGCGGCCGGAGATACTAATGTTTGCACGTGTAGATACTTTTCGAATCTTATTTTAATTGATGTGGTGCTGGTGCTTTGATTCAGTTTTTGAGCAAGGAAGTCAAGGATACCTTCCTTTTATTCTATTTGGCAGGATGTTCCTTTTCCTTCATATTGAGGGTATTAGTGTCTATATATGTTTGTGTGCCGTCATATACATATAAAGCACTTCCGGTTTTTCCGATGTGAACTTTTGTAAGGAGACTTAAGTTTTCTACCCAAAAGGAAACATATCAAACAAGAGTACGTGAAGTGTGCACAGAGAGAGTTTGTGTACTAAGGATAACGGAAAGGAAAATGTTTGCACAAGTTCTGTTTAACCTATTTTAGGGGTAAATTTGGTGGTTAGCTATGTTTGTGTGTATAAAGACTAACCATTGCAAGACATGCAATTAGAAAATGAGCTTGAAATTCTATGGTGAAAGGATTCAATTTGTGTAAGTTATGCTCAAATTTTAAGTGCAGTCACTGTGATGTATGTGTAACCTTTTTAAGTTCGATATTTGATCAGGAAGTTGAACAGATATTTGCTGGGACAAAACCACTTAATTGTAACAATACCCAGTTCGAGATTTCTGCGATTTGGCACAACAGTCGAAATAAACTTTAAAATGATCCGTTGCAGAAAAAATACAGAAACAGAGTTCATGCGCAGCAGGCGAACGTTGTTTCCAGCCTCATTTTCGAAGTCTCACACTCTCGAACGACAACGTGGACCATGAGTGTTGTCCACTAGCATACCAGTCTCACGAACTTTTTGCACAAACTTGCATACAGCAGGCGCGGTGGATGCTTCAGTTTGGCCAAAACAAATTTTTGCGAAAAACGCAGTGTTTGGGATACACAGAAATAACTACTTTGGCAACAAGTTTTCAATATTTCCCAACCTTAGTGAAGCGTAAAGCGACCAATAAATGGTCCACCCTTTATTTTAGATGCAAGACTAAATTTAAGGTAAAGCCTACATCATTCACCTGACAAGGCAGCAAGAACAAGGTCCAAAACACAGGGTTATACCAAAATTCGGAAGTCCAAAAGAAAAGAAAGGACTGCCTATAGAAGGAGTGGCGACATGGAGACTAGGCCCTCCTTCGTGGCCATTTGTGCGTCACTTAAAGTCCACCCCTCTCGTTGCATATGACGTTTATGGGAAGGCATAGGTACCCAATTACAGAAGGAAAGTGAAGTCAAGTGGAAGCATACTCAATGCCTTGAAAGCGCCTTCAGAACGACGTCCTAAAAAGCTGCAGATGTAGCTGCAAATATCGTCAAACATTCCCTCCTGAGAAAGAAGTCCGAAGGAAAGGCAATGTCAGCAGGACACTGATATGAACGGCGATGAGTCGTAGTATGTTATACTGAAGCATGGTAAAATCTCAACGAAACATGCTAAGTGTTGTGGTATCACTCATACGCGGAGCAAAAACTAATACACGACATTAAAGACGATTGCTACTCGGTACTGCAAATGGTTTCCACAAGATGGCGTTTATTTGTTGAAGGTCTTTTCTTACGATTGTGCACTTAGCTTGTAGGATCCATTCACAACGGATGATTTTATTTTATTTTATTCTTTATTCTGTTTCTATTTCTTTTTTTTACGGTACGCTAATTACTGCCAGTCTTATGTACATAAAGTGCACGTATGCTCATGCTGTCAATAGTCTTGTTTAATTTTACGCAGCGCCTCTCTAATAATAAATGAGGGCTTAAGCAAAATATAACATCGACATCAGTGGGCTTAAAGTACTAAATTTGAATGACATTCTATCCGCTTCAATTTGAGCGAACGCTGACAAAGATACAATAAACTTTAACTCTATGTTCGCTATCCTTCCTCAATAAGCACAAAATACCACAATGGATGTCATTTTTAGATGCTGGACATCAAAAAGTCACTGCACCATTGCTACGTACGTATGTATGTACTAATTTATAGATAACAATGACCCACGGTGCCAGAACGTGCCGAGATTGGTACTTTGCATACAATATTAATGATATTTCACTCGGCGGAAGGAAGGCTATAGATGCAGCTTAGATCTGAACAGAAATAATAGGTCATGCTGCAGCGCAAAGCTCTCCTCTGTGTGCGAATTTACCTCAATGTAGGCTGCTTATGTATCCTAACAACGACACGGGTACGTTTTGTTCATCCTTTTATTGCTTTATTACGTGGAAATAAGATCCAATGGCAAATCCTGTCATCCCGGGTGCTGTTAAAGTACGAACACATTAATGAGCAATGAACCATGCGTCGAGAGTTATATGTCAGACAAAAAAAAAAAGTATATTATGGACGGATTTGCCTCTAATGGACGTCATTTGGTGATGACGGAACTTATGCGCCAGAGGAAGTAAGAAAAAAGTTTTTTCCCATGGCAATGGAGGCGCTTTTCGACGAAAATAGGGAAAATGCCCATTTCTTTTGACAGTAATATCGTGTGTGTAATTCGGGGAAAAAAGCTGTTGATTTATTAATAGCCGATGATTATCGTTTTTGCGTAACTTTCAGAACTAAATACAGAAATGGAGATGGACACGTGATGATTTCACTGCTAAATTTGCTTTCTACGGGTAGAATGATAGCTTCAAAGAGAATGAGGGTATTAGTTGAATGAAACATCAGAGAGCGTAATTAGCAGATGAAATTAAAAATATTCTTTTAAAGTTTTTGAACTTATGAACATGGCTTAGGGAGATGTACACATCCCTATTGCTTTAAGTATGATGGCAAATGAGCATCGTAGGAGCTTCTGATATGTGCTGCTGGTTCAATAAATACAGCCCCTGCTGTTGAAAATCCAGAAGCTCTAAGCCTTTCTTCGGAAATTGCGAGCAGAAGAAGACGAATGTTGAAAACACTCCAAGGGTCGGTTGATTTAAGGCCAGCGAACGTCAACCGTCTTGCTGTGAATCTGGAATGTTAAGACCATCGTCTACGGTTTTTAGAGGGCCTCCTTAAACTTTTGACGTGAGTTCCCACAATATAAGGTTATAAGTCGTCTTAGACTGAATCAGGTATGATGATGGGGTATACCAATTCGTAAACCAGATGGAAATGCTGGGACGCTGAAGTGTTACCTCCAGCAGCATGTTGCAGCCTAATGTCCTGTAAACCTTACATGGACGAGTAGACTTCAGGGTAAGAAAGGTTTTATGCTTCAATAGAGGATGCGATGGATGACGAAGAATCCAATTTATATAGCCAGTTAGATGAAGTATTCAATCAAATGTCGAATGAGGACCTTGTTATGATGATGATGATATCAAAGCCAAGGTAGGTAGTGCCAACATTTTGCTTAAACACCTTAAAGCACTGGGACTGCATTGCAGCCTACTCATCCAGGAAATCAGTAATCAAAACCCAGACTGCTTTGCACTCTTCTCTCAGGGTCAGTTGCCGTGACAGCTGTCAAGTTGTAGGCCTGTTAGTTTTCGGTTGCGTTGGTGTAGTCTCATCTCGTTACAATATATTTATTGTTTCTATCGATATGGCTTTTAGATAAATAAACGCAAAAAAAAACTGATTAAAAAGCCGACAAAGTAATCCTTATAATTTTATATGCCATTCTCTCCTACAAACACAATTGGTGTAAAAAACTTGTTCCCTATTTGTAAGGTGAATACCATTAACCCAAAGTACGAAATTTCTAAATTGTATACCCCAACAAAGTCTTGCAGGTGTTTTTAATAGTTTTACTCACTCAAAACCCCATCCAATCAACGTTAAGAATAAGGCAAGGCATACAAATAAAAAGCAATTGTCCTCCAATAAAGAAAATGGAAGAGGCATTAGCCAAAAAGCACATGATCAACATTATCCTTTTGCAATTTGAAATTATGTTAAAGCAGGAAAATTGAAATTCATTCCTACTCTCTCTCTCTCTATGTAGGAGTCGGTACCGACAACATCCAGCAGCACGTGTACCCTGTAACAACGTGTATGATGAACAACGAAGCAGCAAACACCAAGAAAAGGTCAATCGATAAAGCACAGAAAGGGATTACATCCAAAATCTAGGGCATGATTACTCAAGTCTCAAGGGATTTTCCAACAATCCTCTCTGGGCGGCCACCTAGAGAATGAAAATGGGCAAACGAAAGAGAAGACAGAAAGAAAGCAAAGAAAAAAAAAACAACATCCTTCTCAAATAGAAGGAGGACGAGAAACAGAAAAAAAAAAATCGAGCAACACAATTGATCAAGGACACGCTAAAGTATGCTGGATTTGCTCATCTACCAAATGAATCTCGGATTCAATTTGTTTCGCATCATATTAGAATGCTTCTTGCAAAAGTATTTCTTATCTTTCGGTCACAGGACGTTAAACGAACCGAACACTGTTTACGGCCGATGGATGTCAAAACGGACATTGATATGTTGTCTCTTTGGTTCAGAGGTGATGGTTGATGCTGCTGCTGTTGCTGCTGCTTCTGTTTGAAGACAACTGGACGAATGGTGTTTTAGAAAATCCGTCGATGAGAAAGCAAAAACAAGGATTTAGTAGGATAGTTCAATCGATTGATTTGTTTTGATTTTCTCTATGGAATTTATTTTCTATGATGAACATTGTGGGCAGATCTTTGGTATATTGCGTTTGGACAAACGACATGACGTAGGGTATTAAATCATCTCATTTAACTTACGACAAAGGTTTTGATTCATAGTAAGGAACTATGTATATTGTATGCTTTGCAGATTGTTTAACTGGTTGCAGGTCTTGGAGAATTAAAGCGAAGGCTAACCTCGTAAAGAAGAAATGATGAAATTGACTTATCCATAAAAATATTAGACCATAAGCAGCCCATGGAGAGTCAAGGCTTAGCTTCCCAGAATGGACCTAGAATTTTATGCCGTACCCGAAGAGCAGAGGATTTGAGAGAAGTTTGCTCATGACATGGATGTTTGTCACACTCTCGCAAGAGGAGGGGCCGTGAAAAAAACTAAGTCCATTTCTTTTTAATATCATGAACTACAGTGTATTCCCCTTACGCTATCGCAACGAGTTAAGGTGATCAGTTTGGCTGACGATATCGCCATGGTGACTGTGGCCAAGCATATCCACTAGATAGAGTCCACCAGCTGACCACAAACGAGTTGGGAACTATACAATCCGATATAAAGAGGCATTAACATACTTGGAATCATGCTCGACAACAGGGTTAAATTTAAAGTACTTGTCGAGCGTCAAAGATGAAGGCAGCGCTTTCTCAGAGTGCCCAGAAGAGGAGGAAGACGCGGAAACACCTTATTCAATGCAGATGATTCACAAGTGGTATGGTGTATCTACGAAAACCGGACCTCATGTTGAGGTCATAGGAGGACTGGTTGAAGGTCACCCGAATAAAAAAATGATTGATAGATGGTTTTCGTGAGCGGTAGTACCGCTGAACCAGAGATCGTTCAGACCCAATTCATTCCATTTTGGAAAACATTTTGCGGTGAGGCCGAATCGGTCTGGTATGAACAGTTTCGCTCGCAGTGGTGATGTTTTGCCGTGCACATGCTAACCAATCATGCTCATTGGAAATTTGACTCGATGCCAAAGCAGTTACTTCATAAACTTCACCGCAACGCGAATTCTAGTCTCACAAGGACGAATATAGTGAACGAAAAATTCACGAATTATTTAGATTGAATAAAAAATGCCTTGATGCGTGGTAAAGGACTGCATGAATTAAAATTTCCAAAGCTTATACTTGAGATCTGTCAAAAAGATCAATCACATTGAACTCAGTTAATAACATTGTGGTTTCATGTAAAATATGTATGTACATTGTAACTTGCAATTTTGAATTTTATCGTAGAGATTAGTCACCATTTAAATGTATTCACCATGCGTTGGTGAAGTTGACCTTACCATTGTTACGTTGAACTCTGTTGCATAGTTTCGGGTTGATCGCTTAAACCATAGCTTCTCAAAAGCTGATAGCCAGTAAATTCGACAAAAATTTATCCAGTTCTCCTGTCGAAACTAATAAAATAAAAAGCATCAGTCCCTCTCCTTATAGATATACCCCTTTACACCGACTAGCTCTCGGATAAGACTTTCATACCACGTATAGACTACAAAGTTGCTCAAAATAATGTCCCCTCAGAAAATATGAACAAGTGCCAAATGCAAGGGTTACCAATTGCGAATTCGCTCAGCAAAAAGACACGAACTATCGCCCGTAAAGGACTAGTGAATACCTATTCCCACCAATCTCCCAAGCTGTAACAAGTCCATTACGATTACAAACAGTACATCAGAGGACGGACGCAGCTCTTGCATCTAGATTGAGTGCCAAAGATACACAACACAAAAAAGACAGAAATAAAAAAGAAGAAGAATTATAAAAAAGAAAGGACTACCAAGGATAATACCAAACGACGACGACGACGACGACGATCCCACAGCAAAGTCATTTTCGCTCATTTTTATGCATGAAACAGAAACAAAATTCTAATTTTCTACTGCAGTGATTTCGAATGGACTGCGGAGAAGCTCTTGCTTTGTAGATGCAAAGTGCGCGGCACAGAAGAGGCGAGTCCACCCGCCGCAGCCGCCGCCGCCAGTTTGCGGACTCGCACCCGACCCGATACCCGTCATAAAACTCGATCCACTTCACCCTTCTAACAAGTATCTGCTTGTGTTTTTGCTCAATCTTATTTTATTTGATTGCTTTCATTCTTTTTGGTTTTTTTTTTCGCCTTTTTTTTAGTTTGTTTTCGATTTGTTTCTTGTCCGTGAAGGAGCGGGAAATTGATGAAAAAAAAAAATGAAAAAAGGGAAAAGCAAAATCTTTTGAACGTGAAACGTGGTCATGCTTATCGAGTGGGAAAGAGATTGGTCTTTGGTAAGCTACTTTGGTGTAGTTCCACTTTAGAGGTGGGAGGACTCAGTACTCTGAATGAAGCGAATTATATCTAATGCCATGCCGGGGGGCCAAAGGTGAATGGGAGAATGCTGGCAGCTGACGTTCCCTTTCGATTTATTTTATACGCTGGTCGAAGGTACTCTCAGAGCTCAGCGATTGTGTACTATTATGTCTTTAATTTATGATCAGGATAACCGCAAAAGGAATTGAACCAGTTCGGCGATTTCATGTTTTTGGTTTTGGTTAAACGATTTTTCGAAATGCAGGATACTTTCCTTTATGTTCTCTTGAGTAAGTTATATCTAATCAGTTGGTCGTTGGGAAACAGATTGGGAAATACATACTTGAAAGTTTTTTTTTTTTAAGTGCGCAACATAAATGTTAAAGCATGTCCATTTGATATCAATGGCTTTAGAACATAGTTATAAATGCAACCAGAAAAAGTTGAGCTAAGCAGCCATCCTCACATCTCAGAGCATAGGATCCTTATCGGAGTTTAACATCTAGAATGCAAAGGCACAACAGAAGCTGATAACAGACACTCTTGAGGTCATGCTTGAGCTACTACCATTACCCTGGGAAGATTCAGAGAGATGTCTTTAGAGTGGCTTGCAGAGTTCTGAACTAAGATGTTCTTCCCAATTCTTTGTCTCTAATCTTCTGGTAGCCAACTTGTAGCCCAATAGAAAATAAGCGATGATGAACACTCGCCGTTAGATGACCCCGTCGCCAAACTTTTCCTATGGCATCTTATTGGAAGCACATGAGCTCTGGCTACAGAAAGTCGGTTAACATCGCTCTATACCTGAGACCATTGATGGTAGCGGTGTCTCCTTCCTCGTCTCTTCTCGACCAATTTTCCAATTAATTTTAATTTATTGCCAATTTGACATTCGAAGCATTATTTTTGGAATTGGCAGCACCTTAATCATTGACAATTAGTTTGACAGCTGACTTGTGTTGAAACATCAAAATACCAATATGTTTTTGGGTGGTTTGTAGCTTAAGAGAGCGAATGTGTCAAGCTATTGGAAGTTGACAGTCTAATTTAGTTCGTCTACGCCTTTGATGGTCATTTTTACCTCAAACTTTTGATCATTATCGACTCGCCGTTGGTCAGCTGAATTGCAACAGAGGCAACCCAACTTGTTTTGGGGATGGACTTGGGCCTGCATCCAATTAAAGTTTGGACTGAGGCAAGAATTGAAGCCCGATAACCGTAGGCAACGCTGTGAGTTCGCTATTTGGGCAAAACATCATCGCACTAGGCCCAAAACGACGAAGGAGAAGTTTGGCGACTGTGCCACTGTTCATCCATTGGCCGGCACGATCCTGCGACGTGACACCAATTGATTATTTTCTCTGTAGCAACATGAAGTCCTTAGTCTACGGTAACAAGCCAAGTACCTTGGACGAGCTCTAGGCCAATATTCTAGACGCTATAAGAGTACATATTGGAACAAGTCACCAAACTTAGACCGACCGCTTGAAGCACTACCAGCAAAGACGCGATATCTATTTGAAATTTGTGCTATTTCACATATAATGGTATTAATGTTGCTTTAAAATAAAGCCAAAATCAACACTTTGTCTCACACTCTAATTGTTTTATTTAAGTTGTTTTTCCTATCACTCTTATCTGGTCACCCTATACAAAAAGTACAATTTTGGCGTGGCATCTAAAGCTGACTTCCTCAACTGAAACTAGTTGCTATGGAGCTCAAAGAAGAGCGAATTAAATGTACATAAAGTAAATCTCTTAATTACATTTGCAGCCACTGTAAATTGCTCTCCGCTAAAATGCATCAATATGTTTATAATCTTTCTATAGCCACCATGTATAGCACTTAAAAAAAAACGCAAATAAAACCCCACATTAAGTGCATTTAGTTTCAGACAAACTCAAGCTAAGACTAAGCACTTGAGTGTGCAGCACTTAAAAGTCATTGCTCGAAGGAAAGTCCTAACCCTAAGTGCGGTATCCCAGCCGCCGTCTTACATCTCTTTTCATTTTTTGAAGTATTTAACTCTTCCGGCTTAGGAAAACCTCTGCATAACACAAACCGAGATTGTTACGCGAAATGAAGGAAGACACCCTTGATGCTTGGTAGACAAGTTGTGCGGGGATGTTCCTCTGACTGTCACTTGCGGTGTGTTGTGTACACAGAAGGGATTATCTCGCTGTCACACGCGATGTAGACGAAGACACGCATGCATCTTCTGCCAGAGAATTTGGAGCGTTCTTGGTTTTTTATTTTGGTTCTAAGGAGGATCCATTTACAAGCTTAGAATGCACATTCCACTGTAATAAGGAAAGGAAGAAGTAAGATTCTATAAACATGGTGGATGCAAGGAGTAATCTTACTCACAGGAATTTTCTTTAATTGACTTTCAAGTTTGCCTCAGAATGCCGAGGGGTGGAAACGGGTATGTCAGTGCAAAGAATGGAACTTTTTAATAGACGCAACAGACGCCTCTGCAATTGCAATTACTCTACAAAGGCGGAACGGAGATTACGTGTACGAGTTGGTAGGATACGGATACTCTTTAAAAGCCTTAACAAACTGAAGGAGAACACACATTTTAAAACCGACAAAAGGCGGAGGGTTGCTCCTCAAAAGCTTACATTATTCTCCGAGAGATAGCGACGACGACACGAGGAATTTTGATTGAACCCAGTGAAAGTTTTCGCCAAGTATGTTTGGCGGTTTAAAACTTTACTTTACTGGCCTTCAAAAAGAATGGGGAACCTGCCAGGAGAGTCTTTGAGCTGTGCACATACCCTCAAGAGTAATAGTTTTCGGGAATCCACTCATGGACCGTCACGGTTTTTTCTCCTTTCTTTGGAAAGAATAAAACTTCTACCTTGTGTCATCGTTAGAGAACTTAAAGTAGGTATGTATTCGTGGAACAGGAAGCAGGAAAAACAAAAAATGAAACATTTCCCAAAACCTGATGAGAGGATATGTCCCAAAAAAATAAGAGGAATAAACTACTCCTTTGATAGCACAAACATTTGCGCATCGTTTACCAAGTACTTTGGGAGTAGTTAGTTGCCCGACAATGGAAAGCTGCTGGCTGTTTCATTGTATTCCTAGTTCGGGTGCTTGACAATCTACTTATTCCTTTGCGTTGAAACTGGCAGCAGAAGCAGGCTATAAAAGATTTTCGGAGTAACCGACAGACACAAACAGAGAGACAAGTCACAGGGATGTGTAATGAAATCCAAATGGTTGAAACGAAGTTTTTGAAGAGTTTCTTTTAATTTGTTAAGCAACGTTATGCACTTGCTACATGCCTGGGTTTTATATATAAAAACTTTCGCAAAGGATTAGCTAGAGAAAGGTTTTTTTTTATTACAGGAAAGTAAAAGGTAGATAGTGGAAAGGATTATTTTCTTAGAGGATTTAAGAGAAGCAATGTAAAAGAATTTTGAATAGGGATAGAAGGTACCTCTGTTTCATTAAAACTGATAATCTACTGCAGTAAAGCTGCACTCAAACTTACTATAAGCCACTTTGCTCTGGCAGGCCGAATCAGTACCTTACACCCTGAATTTCAATAAAAGAGTAGCTCAGTTCGGGACAGAGTACATGACGACATATAGATAAGCTTACATAGTCATATGTCCTCTTGGCTCTTGGTTTTTTAGTCTAAGTGCCGTCATGTCCAATTTTTGGCAATGTGCTGCCGTAGCTCTACGAAAGTCACCGGTTCGGTTCCAAAGAAACAATTTTTGTTCACCGAACATTAGAAGAGTGTTGAGTACCTTCATCCTGAATAGGCACAATAGACAGGAATTTCTGAGTTATCTTGATAGTATATGTACATCTGTCTTGGAAGCATTAAGCTGTCTTGAAAACATTCATCTGTTTTGAAAGTGACCACCAATATTGTAAGAACAGGAACTGAACTAACCGTGAGTCTTGTCTGTCTTTTCAAAGATATGTGGTGTTGATGTCCTACTATAAATCGAAACAAAATAAAAATGAATTTGCTTTCATCCTCACGGAAGAGTTTCTAGGCAGCCTCTTGACCATTTCGAAGTCCATTGACAGTGGACACAACATTGATGATGTTGGTGACGAGGTCTGTAGAGTACCAGGTTTGGTCCAAAGGCCAAGAATGATGATGAAGCTAAAGTATTGACAAGGAAAAGAAGACTGCCTTCAAGGCATGGTTACAGTAGTCTTCTACAAATAGAGACGAAAAAGCAAACGTTGCAAATGTATTGCAAAGAAGAAGTGCGCCCAAGCAAAAACTATGAAAGATCTCCATCGGGAGTTGGAGAAAAATGTATTCTTCGCTGAGTTTCCAATCGAAGTCGAGGCCCTCTTTGCACTTGTTAACTTTCCATTTAAGAAGTGCCAACGAAATTGCTATAATTTTTAGAGTGCCCTGTCCTGTTTTTTTACTGTACTTTGGCAAGTGTGGAAGCCACGAAATTGTGCTTAAGAGGCCTTCACCCAGAATTTGAGTAAAACAAGAAATTGTCTAATCGGCTTCTCAATCGGTGACTTTTGGAGTAGAAGCCTACTACGTAGCCAAGAATCTCATTCAGTTTGGCACGCTCCTTGTCGACTGAACGAAGACCAGAGACTTTTCGGAGCCGAAGCCACATGGCAGCTTCATCACTGTGATGAACAACGTGAACAACGCCTGTGCGCCATCGTTGTTCGTACTTTTGCAATGCGTTTGATCTCTCTCCAACTCATTCCTAAAGAGCTCGATTCCTCCTCGATTGTTCTGCGCCACGTTTGCCTAGGGCGTCCCGATGTTTTAGCTGCCTTCGAGGGCGGATTCAACTGCATGGCATACCTCGCAATGGACCGCCGTATGGTGTCCTGAATCTACTGCCACTTTCTCCTTCGTATAGTAATGTTTATAGGTTCCCCTATCAGCTCAAAACAAACAAAGTTAACAGCAACTTCAACTATAATCCTAACAGCCCTTGAACTGCACTCGTGCGAAATG
Organism: Chalcosyrphus nemorum; assembly: GCA_949716465.1. Lineage (NCBI taxonomy): Eukaryota > Metazoa > Arthropoda > Insecta > Diptera > Syrphidae > Chalcosyrphus > Chalcosyrphus nemorum. The sequence continues at coordinate 84,907,293 of OX454332.1, forward strand.
TATTTCAAAGTTTCCTTTTTCTTACCCACTCTTCAAAAGAAAAAGAAAAACAATTCAGTACAGTATCTCGGATGTCCTTTGATACGTACCTCCCTTTCGCAACACCTTCATTCAAAACTCAACAAACAAATCAAAATCCTACAAACAATATTCACGACCCCCTGTGACTGGCAACATTAACTTAACCTACTTGTGCCCTCGTCTTCTTTTTTGTGCACACGCAAAGCACCCTCGCACTCACTCCTAATGATGGTGTGCAAAATTTTCTCAAGCACTCTATAATTGCAATTGAAGAGCATTAAACACAGATTCGACACACATTCCAGATACATTTGATACGAAGCGGCAACTGGGAAATGGCCGTATCGCACACAACCAGCAAACGGAAGCGTGAGCACCGGAGCCATAATCTCCACCCAGGACATTCCAAGCACATACTCATCGCCCACAGAGCCTATAACTTTTCAAAGTCGTTCGCCTTTCTGCTTCCACTGATTCTACACCCTAAGATCCTCTTCTAGTGTAGATTTTTTTTTGCAACTTCCAAGTCAAACAATTTCTCACAATTAATATGTATATCTAGTATGTGAGATCCAATCTCGTCTATGAAACATGGTGAGGATGGTGGTCCTCGACTATGGAATCATAAATGCTCGCATGAACGGCGGCGGGTAAGCCAAATGGCGACGGACTTGATGCTCGCGCGAATGCCATAAAGTTTAGCCCATGTACGAAATTAATGACTTGCCTCGCCATCGGAATTCACATTTAACACTCTACTTAGTGCTGAAGGAGGGGAGACTCACATACGCGCTGCATGAGTCGAGTATTGCTCCCTGGCGATGCCATTATAACGCATGGGACTCACGTCCTGCCGAAGAGATGGCGCAGTGTAGTACTGATGATTTGCAGTTGAAACGTGCCTTGAGATCACTTCAGTGTACCCCCGTCATCATCGTTATCTGGAGCAGTGAACTCAACGTGCACTCGCTGATTGTAGATGGGTGTTTCAGATGGACTCGTATTTAACATAATTATAATTGACTGAGTTATGAGCTGGCCTGAGATCCTATGATTGGTTTGTTAGTCGATGGTCACGGCTGAATTATGCGAGTGAATATTTAATTATGTCTTGTCACTAGCTTAACGTGTTCGTGAAACAATATGAAGTTGGTCCTTACGCATTTGTACACACGTGTTAGGTAGATTGTTCGAATTCGAATCTCAAAAGAAAATGAGCTAATGCCAATCAAAATGAATTATTGCTGCCATTTTAGGCAAAAGTTGGGTGGACCAAAATTGTGTAAACCCAGCTCTTATTTTCCTTGATGTGCTGTACACAGTCAGTTCGTTGTCACTGCTACTAGCCAAGACAGTTCCAAGAAAGACACGTCGATTTCTTGTCCCTCTTAAACGGTGACCAGAGAGCAATGATACCTTTTTAAAATATTATACTTCAGCAGTTGTCAAACCAACGAATGTCATTTAGCTGTCAAAATATTAAAATAAATTTGCTATTTTATGGCGCATCTAACGAGCCACTCGATTATTTTGTCTAAGGCTATATCAAGTACTTCGTCTACGCTAAGAAGCCATTTTCTTCTTCTTAGATGGCACAACATTCGGGGTGAACCTGGGCCTCAACCAACAAGATTCTCCACCTTGCTCGATCTTTAGCTAATTGCCTTCAGTTGCGTACCCCAAGTTGGTCGAGGTTATTGAACTTACGGCGAGTACGCCCACGGTCATTACTGACCTTAATCAAGCAGCGAGTGTGCTCCATCGTTATCCTGCACAAACGGACAACTTTGGCAGGGACTTCTGTACTAGACATGGCTCTATAGATGCTGTCATAGGCGGCCTTGAAACCGATAAAGAGATGGTGAATATCCATGTTGACTCAATGGGTTTTCTTCAGGATCTGTCGAAGTGTGAAGATTTAATCGATGGTGGACCTAATAAGCCAAAAAGGCTTGAGGTTTCTATTCTCATATTATACTCAACTTCAATTAAATCTCTTCTCTTTTTTGGACATTGAAATATAAAACTCCTTTCAAGTCACTTGCTACAAAACCAAATCAATTCACACATCGTACATTCCTTCAAGACAAATCCTTCCTTAATGACATAACTTACGAACACTCCACAACTTAGTAGCGTATTAACTCATCAGATATTGTCTCACCTCGAATCGGGAATATCTAAACGCCAACAGTGCCATGCGTTTTCCCCTATTCGCTGTATACTCGTAACTTGGAAGGTCAAAATCTCTTTTTATTACTCCTTTCATTCAATTCGTCATTGCCATATTCTCTGTAGAGCCAGTGCAGGTAACGGTCGTAAATTCCTGTCAAAATTGCAGAAAAAGATTCTCATGGGCCAACACCCTCCAACTCAACTGGATAAGGCAAAGTTTTTTTTGCTTTTATAACCACTGAAGCCAGACACTGTGTAGGTGTCGCTTCAAGGTAACGAAAGGAAGGTGTTATATCCTTGACATTCTCAGCGAGGGATCTCCTGCCGCCTGCGATGATTTTCCATTTATGGATCAATCTGATAAGTTTGATTAAGAGACACGGTACAGGGTTGATGGTTGCTATCACGACGAGAAAATTTTAAGGACAACTTTTTTGGCGTCTTGTGGTTGTTTTTTTTTTTGGTTTCCTCAACTCGTACAAGGACACCGCAGATAACCTGATTACCATAAACTTGATGGATGTGGTAAATTTTAGATTTTTACGAGTTTTTCACATTCAATTTCTGCTAAAGATGTGTATACATTTTATGCCCTGAGATTAGACACGTTTTTGACAGCATCACAGCAATCGATATCTGCACGGGGAATTCACTTAACTAGATACTCGTTCTTAACGTGATTTAGTTTTAAAGTTAATAGTTAACGATGTAAGGATATTTTTGTGTGTAGGAGATAGATAGGAGATAGACTCTAGGGAAAGGTATAGACTATGTCTGATACTATCACTGAGTATTTTTTTAACACCGTTTGAGTTAAACATCTACATCAATCAGCCTAACATCCTTTCTTCTTAAAATACTTACGTATTCTGGATCTCCAACTAAAATTTACGAACCACGCCTGCCAAAAAGCCTGCGAGGACGACTTTATACTCAGTCATGTACCTTATAGAAAAATCTCTCTCAATCAAAAAATGCACAACACACCCAAGAGATCCATTACTTATCGGTGAGTTTGTGTGACCACCAGACAGACCCTTCACTTGTAACTTGGTCTGAGACAGACTTTTAGTTGTAGTTACCATTTTTCTGATAAATATTTTGCTTTTTCAAAGTCAATAAGCTGTAGGAAAAATAGCGTTCGATATTCAACAAGGATCTCAATGATGATCCGAGGGCTTTGATGTGGTCGTCATTGGAGTTGGAAATTTTGATTTCCTCTAAAATAGTTCGCAGTTTTCACTGTGTCTTGCAGTGCTTTCTTGAATTTGCCAACTTATTCGTTAAACCGGGAAACTCTACACCTCCCAGACTTCCCTTCCTTTAAGTGGACTAGCAGCTTGCTCGAATAAGCTCAGCAAATATGCAGTGAGTGCTTCCGCTCCATGTCTATGTCAATCTGTCAATACTAAGGATCCTACAGTATTCGACTTAAGCACTACAAATTTGTCCATTCCATGTACAATGTGAGGCTAGCATTTGCTTAAGCCAGGGTAGAGCCTCAAAAGCCAACTTTGGTGTAGGTAAGGTGGGCGGTGGCATGCTCACGGTTGCTCGGCTTAAGCTTGCCATAGAACGATAACTAAATTGAGGTAGAAGAAGATTCTAAACCCTAATTCCCTAGTCTGTTGAGTCGTGGCTGAGACTTGGGATAATTGACGAGTGCTGGAGGTAGTCCCCTCGATCCCTACCACTGCTTGCCATCAAACGGCTCAATGGAAGCTTGGCCAGGACTTCTGAGAAAACTCCCTCAAGATCCTCTGCCTATGCCTCACAAGGAATCTGAGTAACAGCTAGCAATGGCCCTATCCTCCTTGTCCCGCTCTTTGTCTTTGCACCGGCCTCCAATTACCTCACGGAATACGCTGGTTAATACCTAAAGATTGGACAGCCATCTTCAGTCTACCTATGCAAAAAGAAAGATCATCGACAGTCCTTGAGGAAAACGGAAAGGTACATAAATTGATTGAGAAGAAGAAAGAAGAAAAGATAGAACGATGTTTGTGGAAAAAATCCTGTTGAGTGCCAATACATAGACATTACATTCTAGTCTTATGCTGTTAATGCAATATAAATGCATGCAACGATACCTTGAAGGCATTTGATAAGATAGTGCCTATCATCTCTTAATTATTCAGCAGCTCCTTCGACATTTGAACTAATGTGACAATATTCAAGATATCATTCCGTGCAGTAATTCCTCCCTCAAGTGGATTTTAATCTTAGTGAATTCTTAATAAATTCTTACCTTCATTATGAATTGCAATTCATAAGCCCAACACTAGAGACGAATAAAATAAGATTATCAACAATATCCCATAAACATTCATTCGAATATTCACTTGTACGCACATTCACTTGTGCACAAATAAAAGCGAATTAAAATTTAATGTCTAATAAAACAATGCTATCGCGCCTACGCCCCTTCGCCCCTTTGCCCACCCATCCATTTGGAAACCATAAAAATTGCTTACCCGCTAAAATATTAACGCCTTTGCCAGGCCACGCGCGCGATTGCAAACAGAACGCATTGCTCGTGAGTCGTGAGTCGTGAGTGTGCCCCTCAGAATTTATCTATCGCGGCGTTCGCGTACCAAGTACCAAGCGAAAAACAATAAAAATAAAAATACATGCATAAATAATCCGTTGCCGCCCGAAAAACGTTTATTCTCAAACAATTGTTTCAAATTTTATGACAGCTCCATTTAATATCCTTCCGCATGCCCGCCCACACACCCGACCACAGAAGAAAAGAAGCCCGACCGTATGAGAGATTTTCGGAAATCTTACTCGCCAGCCCAACTGCCAAGGGAGCCACCCTCACCTCCTCGCCCTGCGGCGCCCCCCGCCGTATCGCCACGATTCGTGAATACAAAAACGGCACTCATAAGAAATTAATGAGATATTTACGGACTGTTAAGTGTAAAACAAGAACCCTTAAGTGGAAGCCGATGAAATATGCACGCGAATCGACGACGACGACGGTTGTAGTACCGTGTTGTCGTGTAGAGTCGACTTTAAATGCCTCGGCGCGCCTTCAGTACAGCAGTTACGCTTGAGGGCCACACCACGATGGGCGAGGATGGGAATTCTAAGGAAACAATTAGACAAACAATCGGTCTGACGAGCTATATGTAAATGGAGGATGTACGGGGTGTGGGATGAGACAGGGGAGGCTGTCATGTACAGCTCAACCGGAAACGGAAACGGGGAAAAAAGACGACGGAACTTTTAAGGCAAATTAAAAGCCTATGTTACGCGCCGGTACTAAGGAGGTGTTTTACAGCCAAGCCGTATCGTTGAGAATATTTCAATTTTTAACCACCACCCCCGGAGAGCACGAGGAGAGGTCCTTGCCACTGACACCGCGCTGCTGTCGCCGCTGTGCCGGAGTACAATTCTGTTCGCGCGGGCAATAATTAATTAATCAAAAGTGAAAACGAGTCTTAATTGCTGTAGTAATGGAGCCGTATCAGGACAATTACATTACTTCCCGTCTTGATGACGAAAATTCCTGATGAGATTATTATTGCTGTTATTATGGCTCGTGGCGGAATAATAAACGAAGGACATCGCGTCAGAGTTGCAAACTTTCGTTTGCTTTTTCGGACACGCCGCGTCGGATGGCTGTGTTTCATAGTGACGTAATTTAGTTGCTCGACGAGCAAGCGATTTCATGGAAAGTATGAGTATCTTGGGATATTTTCGTGTGAAAATTGTGTCATTGGATTTTGTTCAAATTGAATTAAATTCATCTCGAATGAGATTGGATCCAACAGCAGCGTAAAAGCTACTTGTGAAAAGGAGGACTTGGGGATTCTACGGTTTCCGGGGCGCCAAGATTTGAAAACGCCATTTTATAGATCTCGACGAAATAAGAGCAAAATAAAATGTGCAAAAAAATCGATATTTCGCTTGGTTTACGAGATATTGGCGTTTGAAAAATCACTTTTTTGTATGAAGAATTACGCATTTTTTTTGAATTTCTTCGAATTACACAATTATTTTGTCAACGTACAGAAATACTGTTGCATACCTTTTGGCGCAAACCTAGTCGACAACGCTAAGTTCATGCATACTTTTATCTGCCAACATGTCAAATTATATTTGAATAAATAAGAGGTATAGTTCTAGGGCTGACTTCAATCGTGAAAACTAAATACATTTATCCAATGGACAAGTTAGCGGTATAAATAGTTTGCACAACATTCTATGTGTTTTTATTTTAGTTCCTGGCGCCTGCTTGGTAGTTGATGTCATACAACTAGCGGAGGGACGCTATTTTCGATTCGATTGGGTAATTACAATAGACGTCCAATATAACGAATTATATAATGTTTGAAATCATTTACTAAAGCGAATGTGTTATATGGAACGTCGTTTTACAACAGTATTGCACATCCATATTGGTACAAACCGCATGAATAGGGTGACCAGATCCATGCACATGAAAAAGAGAAGACGTTCGAAAATCTTAAATGAAAAATAGTTTTTGGGCCTTCAATTTTGAGCTAGGTTAATGAAATTTTGTATACGAGGTTCTTGCAAAAGTAAGCAATACAAGTGTAAACATTTTCGAAATCCGCCCACTGACACGCCTACTTTTCAAAAAATTCACTTTTTTGAGTATTTTTATATGAAACTCGAAATATGTTACTTTGGCAACTAGGTAGTTATATTTTTACACTACAAATCTTCCATACATTATATTAATATTATAAAATTTGTTTCACGTTAATCGGTTAAGCAGTTATTGAAATTACCTCGGGACAACGTTTATTCCTTTCGCTTTATATAATAGCAATGAGTAATGATAATGAAGTAATGATATGGTCATCTTTAATATTTATTTATGTTACAAACTATGTGTCAAACTTAATATACCCTTAGGATAGGGTATAAAAACACTGCCAATCATGTCCCATTGGCTCTTTGGGAGCATCTACTGGGAGAGCTTTTCGCTTCCCGATTTCATATAGGAAGATACTCAGAATACAAAACAAAAAAAAAATACATGTTCCATTGGAATTCAGAAGATGGGAATTCTTGAGTGAAACCAATGGAAAACTACATTAAAACATATGAAAAGGCTACAATCCGTCTAGAGCTGATCTTATGATACCATATCCCTTTCCTGTATACATTTTTTTTTTATTTCCTATCAAATTACTCCAAAACATGAATTTTCTCAATTAGTGGGTGTGGTAGTGGGCGGATTTTAATTTTTTGTCAATATATTTTGTACTTTGTTCCTTGAAGTGATATTGTTCAAATAAAAACGTCGAAAACAGTTTTTTGACCAAAACGCCCCTAAAATGTAGGGGTGGTCGAAAACAATGTATGAGAGATTTGTAGAGTAGAAATGTATCTACCTATTAACTTAAGTAAATTTTTTCGAGTTTCATATGAAAATATTGAAAAAAAACGATTTTTTTTAAAAAGTGGGCGTGTCAGTGGGCGGATTTTAAAATTTTTTACATTTGTATTGCTTACTTTTCCAAGGACCTCGTATTCAAAATTTCATCAACCTAGCTCAAAATTGAAGGCCTAACATACGAACGGACGGACATAGCTCAATCGACTCGGCTAGTGATTCTGATCATTTATATATATACTTTATGTAGTCTATCTGTAGTACTTCTCTAAGTTACAAACTATGCATCAAACTGAATACACCCTTAGGATAGGGTATAAAAATACATGTTCCATTGGAATTCAGAGGATGGGAATTTTTGAGTGAAACCAATGGAAAACTACATTAAAACATATGAAAAGGCTACAATCCGTCTGGAGCGGATCGTGTGATACACTATCCCATCTATATTTATTAAAATTTCGAGATTGAAAGTTTTCACAAAACTAAAACGTGTCCCTTTAAAAATTATGTAAATTATCAATTTTGTTTTGTTTAAGAGTTTAAATTCTTTAAAATTTGTATATGTATATTTAACTTGTTGGCTTAGTTTTAGTATATACTATTAATGACCCGGTTAGTTGCTTTTATTGAGGTTGCACTGTACTAAATAATGCTTCAGTTGTGGGTTGAACTCATTGTATTTCTATATCGCTTTTATCAGATAGTTAAAAATGAAGGAATTCTTAAATAAATAAAGTGCACGACCAGGTGGTACGTACTTACACCTTTGTGGTGTTAGTTTAAAATAAATTAATTTAAAAAGTAAAAAAGAAAAATATATGTAAAATGTAATGCCATATTTTAGCACATGTTAAATTTTGCTTTCGTTTCAATTTTAAACGAAATCTGTTGAGTATTAGTATATAATAAATATACTTTATTCCTAAACCTAGTTAATAACCATAGTTTAAATATTTTTAGCCAAAAATTTGGTACACCAGCTTATAGCATTTTTCCCTAAACCATCTCAAATATGAAATAATATAATAATAATTTTTTGGTACGCTTTTTTAAGACTTCGCAAAAGTAGCATAAATGATTTAAATAAAATCGTAGGAGCTATTTTCGAGTAATTTGGAAAGTTCCGTTTTTATCAAATTTACCCAAAAAAGTTGAAACACATCTTATAGCATTAGTTCAGTTTTATAGAAATTGAAAATTTTAATGAAATATATTTTTAGTTCAAGTTCATTCATTTTCAACTAACAAAAGGTGCAAGTACGTACGACCAAGTCGTGCACTTTATATAATTAATGTTTGTAAAAAGTGGTTTAATATAACGAATACTTTCGCTTTAGTAAATGTTTTCAAACATTATACATGCGTTATATTGCACTTCTACTGTAATTACTCAATCTAATTGTAAAATGAGAACAACTACCAGCCAGGCGCCAGGATCTGTGTTTCGCAGGCTGTGTACATATATCGCCACAATTGAAGTTAGCCCTAGAACTATACCTCTTATTTACCTCTTATTTACCTCTTATTTATTCAAATATAATTTCACATGTTGGCAGATAAAAGTATGCATTAACTTAGCGTTGTCGACTAGGTTTGCGCCAAAAGGTATGCAACAGTATTTCTGTACGTTGACAAAATAATTGTGTAATTCGAAGAAATTAAAAAAAAAATGCGTAATTCTTCATACAAAAAAGTGATTTTTCAAACGCCAATATCTCGTAAACCAAGCGAAATATCGATTTTTTTGCACATTTTATTTTGCTCTTATTTCGTCGAGATCTATAAAATGGCGTTTTCAAATCTTGGCGCCCCGGAAACCGTAGAATCCCCGAGGACTTTTATAAGAGTTTATTTCGTTCTCTAAACAATTTAATAGAAGTCTTAATTCTTGGAAGCCTGGTGCTGCCCATAACCACTAACCGCAGATTCTATTTATGGTTAGCGTGCCTGCAAACTCACATTTCTGCAAAGATGAAGATATCCAGGGAGGAATAACCCAACCAAATCTCGTTCAAAACTCTTTCCTAAATCGTTGGATCAGAGGAATGCTCTAGGTATAGCAGCGGTTCTTGGTTAGTGGTACGTGTGGATGTCGCTTGTGGTATCTCGGACCTGACACATTTCATGAAATTAAACCCACAACACAGTTTATTAGAGAAAAGTCTGAAAACTTTTGAGTTTGAACATGAAGATGGCGTTACTCGTCAAAAGCATTCTTGTATCAAAGGATTTTCTAATAATGGCGGGTGGATGTTGACCTTCTGTGGCGGCCTTGTTGTGTTGGAGGCATCTGTCAAATCTATTGGTTATAATGCCCAATTCAAAGTATGGCGTTTGCGCTGTCACCCTTTGACATATTGAGTAGAAACAATGGCTTTTTATGGGGAAATACTAGATGTCACCTCAGGCGTTTCAATGTAAGCTCAACCTCTGAGTACAGCTACTCTCTACTTTTTCGCACGTTTGACAGCTACTGAGTATCAGTTTTGACAAGCCACATTATGACTTGTTCGATTTCAAGCAACCACAGCTGTATGCGAACACTTCTGAATAAGTCGAGATTGGGCTTTGTTGCTCAAGTGCCTTCTTAGCCCGTAGAAACTCCGATTGTGACAATTTTGGAGCTCCCCAAAGAGCTAAAGTAGACAAAGTTCTTTACTACGTCGAAATTGTAGGTGTGTTCGCGGAGTTTCTGCACTAAAATTTGAGGGTTGTCAAATTTCGAAGAGTGGGGATAAAATCCTCTTAGGGAGAGCTTACGACTAAAATTGGAGATTTTGGAGCAATTTCTTACTTTCTCGTGAGCCCTCTCTTCTGTGAAAAATTACGAAAATTCTCCGGCCATTTGTAAAAATTCGTATAATTTCGTCAAAATTTGCTGTTTTGGGAGGGTCTTCGGAGGACTTATACATATCTGTACAGACCGGTCTAGTAGATTGTATTTAGAGATTGTACTTGGTTTGGTGTTGAATTTACAAACGGCACAAAATGGGCGCAAATCAGCTGTCAGCTGTCAAATTGATTGTGCCAATGGAATAAGTATTGCCAACAGAAGAAATAAACATTCAGAAAAAAACTCCTTCCAATTAAGGAAAAACGTACGTCCTTTTGATTCAGACTATACTGAATATGTGTAAGTACCTACATTCTGTACATTAAACGGTAAGTCATTTAGAATCCTTAAACTGCTTGACATGATGAAAAAAAAAAAAGGAAATCCTTGCTATCTCTCAGTACATGCCATTCTGTGTAATCAGTTTCCGAGAGAGGAAACCTCAAATTTGATTTGTTCTTTCCCGTGTATTTCATTTTGTTTCAATCCACCATAAGGATTTCGAAAATCATTGAGAACAATAAAATGTTCTTCATACGCGCTCTATAGGCACCGATAAAGATTCCGGAACTCATATATACTCTACAGAAAAAGGAGTAACAAAAAAAAAAAAAAACAAGACAAAAGCAAACGAATAACGTCTGGAAACTGGTAAATGAAAGGAGCCCCATAAAGTGCAGATAAAAAAGGACAATGGCCGAACATTTCACTAAAGTTGGCCCAAACAGATAATAGTCAAACAAATGACAACGGCAGACGGATTTTGCGTTCGCTAGGAAACAACAAGGATGCGATTAGAAATTGAAAATAGCACAACTGATGGCTGTTCGAGGGTATCTTTCCGGCTATCCTTTTGACATTTATATACATACTTATATGCGTGTGTGTGTTGTGTGTATTCAATATGGGGTTTCGCTTACGCAATCTCCATCTCGTAGTGGGCTGCGGTTTTTAATGAAATGTATTGGAATGCCGATTGTTTAAATTTGAAAATTCCTCAACGCCTACAAACTGACGCCAGGGTAACGCCTTCGTCCCTTGCCGAGCTTCGCGTCAACACCATCAGCCATGTTTGTACGATGGTATAGGGTACATACATATGTTGTATAGCGTAATGTGGCGCCTCCTTTTGTGTTCTGGAATTCAATTGCGTGCATGTTGCGATAAGATTAACATTTCTTTTTTTTTTTTTTTTAGGTTCTCTATACACATAACAGGAAGTGAGAGTTTGTACTATAGAAGGGTGCCTGTGCCTGCCTATTTTTGTGACGAGGGGCTTCGAATAAACAAACAACAGAGTATGGCAATGGAGAAGTTGATTGACAGGAAAATTGGAAAACAAGGAATTCAATTCGATACTCGAATAAAGGGTTTTTTTTGTATTTTTTGTTTTTTGCGACGAAAGGAAAGCGATGTCAGCAGCTAAGCACATCTGATAGTAATTCGAAAATTGCTAAAAGGATTTCGTATGCCTGGGGGTGGGTGACGATTTGTTTTGGCAAAACAAAGAATGTTATGGTTTTTAAAGGAAAACGTTACGGTATTGCTGGAATGGGAAATGAGATAATGTTGGAGAAGTGATATTAAGATTTTGAGAAATACCAATACTATCGCGCAGCACATGTAAGCGGTAGGTGAATGTGTCATAGTAAAAGGCTGTGAGTCTTCTGAAAGGGAGAAGAATTGATATTAGCTGCTAAGATATATACATAGCTGCATAAATAAAGTTAAGAATTAAGTCTCTGTTTGTCATTAAGATCAACATTGGCCTGCACAGCTCATCAATTTCAAATTCAACGCGTTCAACTCGAATGTACGAGGCTCTCAACCCTATTCAATCAATGATTTGACAACGGTTGATGATCGTTGTTCAACTCATATTTAATTTATAAGTAGTATCGTACACTATTGTGATATTGGTGTGCTAAACAGGAATTCCCAAAAAATATGAAAAAATTTATGTTGAACCTGTCGATAGTCCTGCTTTCCTGCTTACCTCCTTACCTAGCTCAACATATTCAACGAACTCCATTCAATTGTTTATTCTACTCGCACAGATTTACAGCCTCGTACACTAGTACACAAGCTCACGTTGTCTGTGTTGAGCAACGCAATTTTATTAAAAATTGAACAAGTTCGTGTTGAATGGGTTCTGATCCTTGCACACTTAGTTGAGCAACTTGTGTGATTTTGGATAGTTATCTTCAGGTCATCTGACAGATTCGCTTCCAAATCTGAAAAAAAAACACAAAAATCGTATTTGTATTTTGACATCTCAGCAAATTTTGGGTGACTGGTTTGGTAAAGGGTGGCGAATGAATCATAAACGATCGACAGCAAACCACTCCCATTCAAAATAAGGTGACTGAGCTCATGATAGCTGAATAGCTGAATTGAACCAATACAACATGGTGTGTCTCTCCTTTCTCATTGAATGATTGAATGATTGAATGACTGATTGGAAAGATCGAATCATTTCTTTTCAAATTTGAACGATTGACTCGGTTCTTGTCAGACAATTAGTACACCTGAAAGTATGCAATGTGAAAGAAAGTACTTTTAACCACAGTGTTGCCATCAGGAAATAAATCGTTTTACATAATGAGAACTCTCTTCCGAATACAATTGCCTTTTCCCATATTCAATCACGTTCAGATAAAAAGAGTTTATACTTTGTGTATTGCGAATCGTTTATTGAGTATTAATAGTTTATATTGAGTATTTGATGTGAGTATTTTAAGTTTGAGTCCATTTTTCCGTTTACCTTATCCGTTTTTCAGTTGCATATTTAAGCCTTTGATTTGTTCATGTGCTTGTTTTCGAATTTTATCTTAATCGGTGTCAATGCCATATTTGAGTATTCTGCCACAAATGCACTAAGGTTGCTGCTTTGAATAGTCCTGTCGAATGGATATCCCATGCCACGTTTATCGGGATACAGTTTATCCTTGAGACCGCAGAACGATGATGCATCTCCACATACATCAGGACTATCACTTATTTGTCGCACTTCATCGCCAGTATAATCGGAAATCATAACAAACAAGTCAAGGTCCATGCCCTCTGTGGTGCCCTTTGGTAGTAACATATGCTCTGGCCAACCACATCCACAGAAGCGGAATGAAGCTACGGCGTCAGCATCCTTCAGCTTCTGTTGGTCATCAAGGCGTCGGAAAGAACGCTCGAAGGGAATAGTTACGCTGGAGTTTGATGAGCGGCGCTTAATTGTGTTCTCACCAGGTTTCACTAAAAAATGATCAAGGGGGTTAGATTGAAAGTAGCAAGATTGTAAGCTATGACTTACAGTTGACAGTAAATTTATCCATCTCAATAGCCAATCCGCGGATGTCGTTCAGCTTCAATGCTACTCCACGTTCATCAACCCTTGGACAAAGGAAGATTCTGCATGTTCCTTTGCTTGGAGCTCCAGAATTTGTCACTCGAATGATGTACTCAAATGGAGCATGTTGCAAATGGCTGTACGAAGCATAAATCGCTCCATTTGGTCCAAAATCTAAGGCAGCTCCAATATCGATGTCCGACTTTTGCCAGTATGTGGACAGAAGATTTGGTGTAGCTCCTTTGGCAGTGATTTCATCCACAGTTACACCACTAAAGCCAAGCTGAAGTAGATTTAGAAGAGTCAAGTAAAGTTCTTAAGCTAGATTATGGACGCACCTGGGTATCATCATATTCTGGTAGAAGGTTCTTGAACTTGGTGCAGATTTGATCGATGAAGGCATGCCACCTGTAGAAGATTGGATCACGCATAGCTGTGGTCACATCACCCATTACACTGATATCTTCCAAGTGTCTGTAGTCAGGATCATGAGCAAGCGAAATCAAATTGTGTCCCATGTTGTGGAGATTACCATAGAGCTGACGATTCGGTGAGAGAGATGTTGACTCAAGGACGTCCCCCAAAATATCAATGCCTTTTACCTCATCCAGTGGAATTTGAACGTTGTTTTTCTAGAAATTCAAATAAACTAATGGTTTACAGGAGTCTCAGATCATACTTACATCCACAACGTAACCTTGATCGATGGCTTGATGGACGCGGTCGGCCCAACGTTCCACGTCGGTGATTTCAATCAGATTGTCATCGCGCTCCACATTGCGAAGGGATTGGCCACTTATACGTGCTGGATATGTGCGGTTATTCAGACTGCTGATGATTTTGGGGAAATATCCTTCGGGAATAGACTCACGAAGGCTGCTCAGTATTCTTGTCCTTGGGAGTCCATTGCAGATACGTTCCACATTGTAACGAGCCAGCAACTGATGATGCATATAGTAGAATAGCTCCCCACGACGGTCCTTACGAACAACCTCATCGGGACCCTCTCCGGGGTAAACTAAATGCCAATGCCAATGATGCATATTCACACCGATGTCCTCTCGGAAATAGGCCAACCGCTGTTCAGTTTCGCGATCGGACGCAGTGAAGTTCTGGGGAATATCAATGCGCATCTGAAAGGAAACAGATAGTGTTTAAACGCCATTCCTGTCCTAGAATTATTCGACGTACCCTATCTCCAGCATTGGTGATCAATGATCCGTCAGCTCTGGCTTGCTTAAGGACCGATGGTTCAACGAAGTTCGATGGAAACTGTTCAGCAATAGGTGGAATTTTTACAACATTTGTATCCTTGCGATGTTGTACGGCTACTGCGAAGGCATATTGGAAGAGCATTGGGTTGATACGATCCCTAGAGAGGGGAAGAGTATAACATAATCTTTCTAAACTCAATATCTTCTACTTACTTGACATACGCAGCTAGCGACACAAAGTTCGAACGGTCCTTCTCGTCTAAGAAAAGCTTGATCAACTTTCCTGCAATGCGCTTATGCTTGTCACTGAATAGATCAAAGACTTGCTTTCTATCTATTTGCTGTGCAAATTTAAGATCCGGCTTTGAAATGTCCCGAAGGGGGATCTACGATAATTACACAAAATAGTTGATGTATATTGTTGTATGGATGTCATTCGAGGAAGCTTACCTTAATATCAACATCATCACCAAATCGGCTCTGAAGTTCCACTGCAACACCGCTGTATCGATTAGTGTAGAAACTGTCGGGGACATCAAAGGCCGCCTTGCCATTGTCCCTGGAGGTGAACACCGGTTCCAATGGTCGTTGGAAAAGCAGTTCCAAAGCTTTTAAATCACTGTCCATAGTATTGGATGATTTGGTTGTCTGCCTTCTAAGTAGGTATTTTCTACGTCAATCCGTCATAGGAGCACTGGGTGAACTAATGTTCTAAGGATGGCTTGGCCCTCTATTTATATGAATGTTGTGTGAATTTAGTCAGACCACATTTCGTTGAAATTTGAATTAGAATTAGTCTAACCGCAATGCAAAAAAGCGCACTGAACAGAAGTAAGTATTTAGTTTATTTTTGTAAAATTTGTTTATTTATTCAACCTCAGCAGATAATTGTCAATGCACTTAAATGTCATGATCTTTATATAACACTAGGTGTACTTACAATCCTTTTTTTTAAATAACTATGTTATATTTTATGCCTGCACATAGCTTTTGAAGAACTAGAGTCCAATTTCAGTGCATACAAGAGTATTAAAACATTGTCTCTTGCACTGCAGTATGAATGATAATAAAGAGGTTCTTCAAACCAGGTGGAACATGACCCATTACAAGCGATCTTTTAAAGATCACCTCTTAAACAAGGAACATGTATAACTCTGGCCTCTATGTCCATTCCATCTTTTAGGGCTTCCAGTTATCCATGCTAAACTCATTGACGAGTCAATTCAGGCGTATGTTTCCAGATTCTCTATTTATTTATTTTGCTTTTGGTTTTCGAAGTAATATTGCCAGTAGTACTGCTCCACACAGTTCGAGACTCAGTATTGATACCTTTCTACCTTGTAAATTCGTAGCTGGAAGTGTCTTCTCCAAGCCGTCACAAATTCCATGCAATTCTATACGGTTTTCGGATTCGTCCTGAATTTATCCCAGTAAACTTGACTTCGGCCCAGTTTAGTGGCCTATGGCAGGCAGGAATGAAGCCAGCTTATTACCACCATATTAAGCGAATCATTGGTGAACACAAGCGGGCATACGAAACATGTCTACGGTACTAAGCTATGGTTACACTGAAGACCTTCTTGTCCTATTTCAAACGATCGTCATAAAACAGATGTCTTGACGGTAAGTCTTTTAAAAAAATGGTCTCTCTTTCATAAGCTTGCTTAACTAAGCCCCATCTGGTATGGCTTTACTGTTTACACTTTCCTAAGAATACATGTTCTGTCGTAAGCAAACACAGGCTTGCTCAAATCATTAAGAGTATTGGCAGTTTGTGGCGAATACCCATTTTCATAAAGAGGAATCTTCTCCCCTTAAGAACGAAATTTGAAGAAAATAAACAAAGTAGCAAAGCATTAAAAATACGTGCAAACGTAAGCTAAACGCATGCATTTGTTGTGAACAAATAGCACTTCATACCCAGTTGGAAAATGAACTCCTTTGCACGTTCATCTTGACTGAACTTAATTCTATTCTTACCTCAGTTAGCCTGCTTCTACTATAAACAGTCTCATCCATACTTGGTTCAATTGAGTTAAAGACTTACCAATCAAGTTCGGAAAATAAGAATCTTTTAATTTTTCTTCAACCGATTCGACAAACATCAAACCGATCAATTGATAATGCAACACAGTGATTGATCTGACTTAATTGACAGTTGTTGGATTGAATCGTGTATTTATGATAGGTGTTGGTAAAATGGCAGGCAGCGAAAATAAAATATTCCATATTGACTTCGAAATGTAAATACGTTTAGACTTAAGGACTGATAGCAAAAAAGAATGAAATTTCTTTTCTTGGTCTTCTCTGGATGTGAACTAGGTTTCTCCTGTCTGAAAACTAAAGTTTTTTTAAGGTCTGTGAATGGGCTGACAACAATTGTCCACGAGTTTGCTTCCAATGCTATATACGTACGAATTATAATATACAGCAACATCTTTGACCCATTACACGTTTGGTTCTCCAATCTGTAAATTATCACTGATTTTGAATGTATTCTGACGTCTCCGGCAAATACGAATGGGAGCTCGCGCACATATTCTTAATCGGTGGTAGATTTACGGGCGCAGCCATTTATATATACTCCAATAGAGTTCAAAAGAACTATTTTTTTAAAACTTTAACTCCATTAACTCTTTTAGAGTAGAAAGTACCTGTAGCAGCTAAGGAAAGGTAAAATTACCATGGATCATGACCATGGAACCTTCTTTCGTTTGAGTACAGGTCTCCGCTACATCTGCTGTTTATTGACTTCGAGAAGGCCTTTGACAGTTTGAATAGAGATGCTATCTGGTTGGCCTTGCGCAGGAGAGGTATCCCAGAAAAACTCCTTGCTATTATTAAGGCTACGTATGAGGGCAGTAAGTGTCACGTCTTGCACAATGGCAAGGTGTCAGAAGAATTTGAAGTCCAAAGCGGAGTACGTCAAGGATGCATACTGTCACCGCTGTTATTTTTAGTGGTTATCAGTGATGTTTTCCGTGCAGCATTGACGGAAGGAAATCATGGAATTCGCTGGACTATGACATCTTACCTCAAACACCTAGACTACGCTGACGATGTTTGTCTACTTTCACATCGGATAATCTACCTCCATCTTATGGTCCAGAATCTAGAAGCTGAGGCAAACAAAGTAAGCCTCAAAATTAACACAGCCAAAACAAAAGCCCTGAGCACTTCTAACACCAGCGCGCAACTTAACATTGCCGGACAGGAAGTCGAGAAAGTTGACAACTTTCTATACCTAGGAAGTGTGGTCTCGGCAAACCGTGGTGGCACCGAACTGGATGTGTGCAGCAGAATCGGGAAGGCCAAAGCTGCGTTCGGCCATTTGGAAAATCAATGTTGCTTAAATGTAGCTTAAGAACCAAGCTACGACTGTTTCGCTCCAACGTAGAATCGGTACTGCTTTATGGGTGCAGTACTTGGAAAGTGGACACCATTAACACGCGCCGGCTGCAAGCCTTTGTAAACAAATGTTTAAGAATCATCTTGAGGATCTTTTGGCCGACCCGTATCTCCAATGAACAGCTTTATACGAGAACGGGCCAGGAACCTATAAACATTACGATACGAAGGAGAAAGTGGCAGTGGATTGGACACACCCTACGGCGCGAAGACAATTCCATTGCGAAATACGCTATGCAGTGGAATCGGCTCACCTAAGCAGGCAGAACAGCGGGACGCCCTAGGCAAACGTGGCGCAGAACAGTCGAGGAGGAATCGAGCTCTTTGGGAATGAGCTGGAGAGAGCTCAAACGCGTTGCAGAACTACGAACAAGATGGCGCGCAGGCGTTGTTGACGCCCTATGCCCCCCGGGGGGTAAAGGATTAAAAGTAGTAACCTTCTTTCGAAAGCAAAGCACTTGCCATGTCATACGATATCATTATTGATAGCACTTTACACATACGGGAATTTGAAGTATGCCAATCAATTGCGTTAAGGGTAGTAGTCAACATCATCTAGCTGATTGTCCGGTAATTACAAATTGCACTAATGAGCAGATGTACTGCGTTCAGCTTTGTGCAGGAGATGCACTAATTACAATTCATTAGATTAAGCCAAAAGTTCAATCTTGAATGCAATACAGAGTCAGTTCGTGCAGCCAGGGAAAACATTGAAGTTGGAATCAAAAAAGATTGACACCATTTTTCAACATAATTCTCACAAATACTTTGAATAAATTCCCTGCCTTGGAACAACACACGGCAAATGTTAAAAAAAATTTAAAAATTCGCCTGCTTAAACGTCAATTTTTTGAAAAATGTACATTTTAGATAATTTTATAAAACAAACTCTCGACCATAAGAAAATACTTGGGATCAATAGGAAATGGGAAAAGGTATCATAAGCTTCGTTTCAGAGGGATTGTAGCATATTCATATTTTCTTGGTAATTCCCGCTTATAGATGTATTGCCCACAATTTGTTTTAACTATCTCATGGGCTCATTAAAGATTTCTTGGTAAATATTTTGCAATATCAGTACATTTTAATTCACCAGACTTCGAGTTCAAAATGCTTAAGTCCACTTTAACTTTGAGGCCATCGGTTACTTAGGCATTTTCTGTCTGAACAATGGAGAACTAGTAGCCTAACTAAGGTAAACCACAACAAAAAATAAAGAACAAACACGATAACAATTTTAAAAAGTTTGTTATACATTGCCCATGGGTCGGACTTCACCACAGAGGACACTTTTTTGGGGAATAATAGATCCTAACTGCAGACAACAATGGAATTTATTTTTAAATTCTGTGTATTAAAATTTTTCATTGCTTTTCTTTTTATCGTACTGACTATTTCTAGACACACCACGCAGCGATAAGAATATTTGAATATGTCATGTGAAGGTTCTTATAAGTGTTGAATTTAAATTCTGTACGGAATCAATCTGATCATTGGCTATCCTCTTATCTGAGTATTCTCTGCTCGGAAAGTAGGCGTGTTTGTGAGCAGACTTGGAAAATATTTGAACCAATAATTCTTTGATTTTCATTGTTAAGAAAGAAAGAAAAAATAAATAATCCATGACTCTTAAGTTCCATAAAAATTAATATATCTATGACCCAAGGGTCTTAACACAGTACACCTTAGTCAACACCGCTCCTGACTTGGGAACTATGTTTTAAGCCGCTTTTTGTGTAAGTGGCCACTCTCCACATGCTTAATCTATGGAATAACTCAACTCAACGCTGTGTCGTAACAATTCAGGGTTGGCGTTAAGGTAAGGATTGCATTACTGTGCCAAGTTTCGAACATACATAATTTTAAATGCTCAAATGATTTCTCTTTCCCGATTCGCGCCGGTAAACACAATACTCGTAGGATATCCAGTATCCTTAGAGACTTTTTTGAATGACAGCAAGAACTAAAAAATCCCCCATTCAGTCGAAGCTTTTCATTCCTTATGAGCAGGAATCCGTATATTTGGTTAATACGGACGCCACTAATTTTAATGCGGTGCTCAACGTCCAATATTTGGTCTAGGGTAGAATATTACGATTCGCAAGCCAGCTCGTTGTACCACCATACTGAAAACACACTTCACCAACTCCTGCCATGAATTTTGCAAGGACCTTTAATCAGTCAATTGATCAAATACGTGGACAACAACAATCGAATGAGTAGAGGCTGGAGGTGCACGAGGATAGTTAACAATTGTATTAGTCGATCAATTAGGTGTATGAAACTTGTAACTTGAAACAGTTCTTTGAATCGGCTGTGCATGGGGTGGCAAGTTCGGATCCAGAAAAATACAATCAAAGAATTATCACGACTTCATCTTTTGCGAGCACCTGGCAAACATTCAAGAGTATTTACTGTCATGTGAAATCTTCTCAAAAAAACCCTCTGTCTTTTGGATACAGCATAAAACTGAAGGTCGGTTCTCTACGAAATGTATTCCACCTACAACACGTAGAGTTGGGGGAACATTTATTTTTTTTATTTTATCAACTGAAGAGCTTTTGCTAAGCCTCTTGATACCGAACAGGGGAAATAAACCCCAGTCCCATACAATTGTTTTTATTTTTTGTCTCACCATGTCTAAAACCCTTCCAAAATTATTGTATTAGCCTCTGAAACACCCTGTAAAATCCACAAGTTCCTAAAAGTATAATTTAACTAAAAAGCATTTCCAATGATAAAAAGTCCTCCTAAAAGTATGCAATAGCAGAGACTTTAGCATATGTTTCAGTGTTGCCGTGGAATCTACGGAATTTATGTAACTTCAACAAGTACGAGTACCTAGGGCAAATATTGGTTTCATTAAAAAACTCTCTCTCAAGATATTAATTAGTTCTAACATTCTAACATTAGATATAAGGAACACAAAATACCTAGACCTCCCAGTTCCATACATGTCTGTCTGTGGATGCATGGGACTGTAGCCTGAATTGATGGTTGATGGCTTCTGCTCAAACTTTACACCTGCCATCTGTTAGGTGATACTACATCGATTTTTTCTTGGCTAATAATAGTACTTTACTCATACCTTGCTCGAAAAAGACTTTGATAATTAAGCTTCAATCTTACGCTTAGACTAGTTTTGACAAGTCTTCCCAAACAACATAGGTACTCCTCCCTACGACTGCTACTGGCAAATAAAATGAAAATAAATGTCCAAGTAGGGCACTTTATTTTGTTCAAATCAAAACTAGCTTGAGCTTCCAATTTTGATCCTACGTTGTTCAACTTATCAGCGGAAAAATGGGAAACCTGAACTGGATACTAAGAGCTGAATCGTTAAACAAATAAGTAGCCAGAGTATGGCACGATATGCGACGCAGGGGTTTGATATGAATATGTGGCAAAAATTTGAGCAAGAAATGCGACAAGAGTTGGGAAGATCTGAGGCACATTGTCAGAAACTACGAGAGGTTCTATGATTTGCAAGAGGCTAGAGATTATTCAAAAAACAAAATATATGTTGAATACTTTGCCCTTACCACAACTGTGCTCAGTTACTGCACCATATTTCTCCTTTAAGTCCTTTTACTAATTAGCACCTCCTTCCCCAATTACAAGAGACTTGTCCGTACAAAATCAGGTTTAAAGGAAAAAAGCTTAGGCTTTATGTATTGCGAATCATTTATTTAGTAGAAATCGTTTATATTAAGTATTTTATGTGAGTATTTATAGTTTGAGTGAGTATGTCCGTATATCAGTATTTGCATATAATTAAGCCTTTGTTTTATTGATGTGCTTGTTGGTGAATTGGATCTTAATTGGTGTCGATGCCATGTTTGTGTACTCGGAGACAAATGCATTAAGGTTGCTGCTTTGAATTGTCCTATCAAATGGATATCCCATGCCACGTTTGTCTGGATACAATTTATCCTTGAGTCCACAGAATGATGATGCATCCCCGCATACATCAGGACTGAAATAGAGAGCCAATTCAAATGCTGCTCAAGACAACTTATGCACAATTCTTACCCATCGTTTGTCTGTCGCACTTCATCGCCAGTAAAGTCGGAGATCATAACAAACAAATCGAGTTCCAAGCCCTCAGCGGTACCCTTTGGTAGTAACATATGTTCTGGCCAGCCACATCCACAGAATCGGAATGCAGCTAAAGCGTCAGCTTCCTTTGGCAAGTATTCGTCACCAATGCGACGGAAGGAACGCTCGAAGGGAATTGTTACACTGGACTCGGCTGAACGGCGTACAATTGTATTCTGACCAGGTTTCACTGAAAAGGATCAGAGAGGTTACATTGCATTCAGCAACGTCTTTAGTTTGGACTTACAGTTGACAGTAAATTTATCCATCTCAATAGCCATTCCGCGGACATCGTTCATCTTTAATGCTGCTCCACGTTCATCAGCCTTTGGAACTAGGAAGATTCTGCATGTTCCCCTGCGTGCAGCGCCAGTATTTGTCACTCGAATGTTGTATTCAAATGGAGCATGTTGCAAATGGCTGTACGATGCATATATTGCACCATTTGGTCCAAAATCTAGACCAGCTCCGATATCGATGTCCGACTTTTGCCAGTATGTGAGCAGAAGGTTTGGTGTAGTTCCCCTGGCGCTGATTTGAGCAGTGACTTGATCCACATTCACACCACCGAAGCCAAGCTGTGTTCCATCATATTCTGGTAGAAGGTTCTTGAACTTGGTACAGATTTGATCGATGAAGGAATGCCACCTGTAGAAGATTGGATCACGCATAGCTGTGGTCACATCACCCATTACACTGATATCTTCCAAATGCCTGGAGTCAGGATCATGAGCGAGTGAGATCAAATTGTGTCCCATGTTGTGAAGATTACCATAGAGTTGACGATTTGGTGTGAGAGATGATGACTCAAGGATATCACCCAAGAGGTCAATACCTTTGACCTCATCCAGTGGAATTTGACGGTTGTTTCTCTAGAAATATTAAATTTACATCAGCAAATGGTTCAAAGGAGTCTCAAATCATATTGTACTCACATCCACAACGTAACCTTGATCGATGGCATTATGAATACGATCGGCCCAACGTTCAACATCGGCGATTTCAATTTGATTATCATCGCGCTCAACATTGCGAAGCGATTGGCCACTTATACGTGCTGGGTATGTACGATTATTCAGACTGCTGATGATTTTGGGGAAATATCCTTCGGGAATAGCCTCACGGAGGTTGCTCAATATCCTTGTCCTTGGGAGTCCATTGCAGAAGCGTTCCACATTGTAACGAGCCAGCAACTGATGATGCATGTAGTAGAACAGCTCGCCACGACGGTCCTTACGAACAACCTCATCGGGACCCTCTCCAGGGTAAACCAAATGCCAATGCCAATGATGCATATTCACACCGATGTCCTCTCGGAAATAGGCCAACCGTTGTTCAGTCTCACGATCGGACGCAGTGAAGTTCTGGGGAATATCAATGCGCATCTGAAATGAAATAGATAGTGTAAAAACGCCATTCTTGTCCTAGAATTATTGGACGTACCCTATCTCCAGCATTGGTGATCAATGATCCATCAGCTCTGGCTTGTTTGAAAACTGATGGCTCAACGAAGTTCGATGGAAATTGTTCGGCAACTGGTGGAATTTTTACTATAGCTGTATCCTTGCGATGTTGTACTGCCACTGTGTAGGCATATTGGAAGAGCATTGGATTGATACGATCCCTAGAGAGGAAAGGAGTATAACCAACATTTTTGGAACTCAATATCTTCTACTTACTTGACATATGCAGCTAATGACACAAAGTTCGAACGGTCCTTCTCGTCTAGAAAGAGTTTGATCAACATTCCTGCGATGCGCTTATGCTTGTCATTGAACAGATCAAAGACTTGCCTTCTATCTATTTGCTGTGCAAAGTTGAGATTCGGCTTGGGAATGTCCCGAAGGGGGATCTAAAAAATGTTCAAAAGAATTGATATAATATATATTGTTGTGTGGATGTCCTCGAAAACTTACCTTAATATCAACATCATCACCAAATCGGCTCTGAAGCTCGACTCCAACACCACTGTATCGGTCCGTATAGAAACTATCGGGAACATCAAAAGCCGCCTTGCCATTGTCCCTGGAGGTGAACACCGGTTCCAATGGTCGTTGGAAAAGCAGTTCCAAAGCTTTTAAGTCACTGTCCATAGTATTGGATGATGTGTTTGTTCTACGTCAATCCGTCACAGGAGCACTGGGTAAACTGATGTCCAAGGAACAGTTTGTCCCTCTATTTATACGAATATTGTGTGAATATATCCAAACCGCAATTCATTTGGATTTGAACAGAAATTTCATTTAACCGCAATGCAAAACAACGCAACGAACAGAAGAAAGTATCTGAAACATAGAATGGCTTATCGTCGTCACTGTTTCCAGACACACCATGCAGCGATAAGAATATTTTGAGTGAGGTTTCTTATTCTGTATCGAAAGTATGAAATATAAATTGTCTACAGCCGGTGTTGTGGCTTCCTATCATCGTGATATTTCTTATCGCCAAGCGGTATGTGAGAAAGAAAACGCTTGCAAGCTAAACAAATTTAGTGACGCACGGCAGGTATGGAATGGGTATCTACATCGTTACAGTGTTTGAATATCTTTTCCAAAAATCGATTACCTCACACTATTTCAACCCTTGATGTGAAGTTCATAAAATTCAATGAAGTATAGGCACGTATGTGAAACTAATATAGCGGAGCCAGTTGTGCATAAAATAATGGGAAACCACATTATGCGGTTATGCTGCCGATGATAAGAGACGCCTATCGGTTTTTACTTTTTAAATTTCACACCAAATTTTGAAAATGCAATTTTCATCATAACTTTAATTTTAAATTTTTATAGGAAGTACCTATCTAGATAGTTTGAGTTTGAATGCATTGCTTGGGGAATGATAGAGTTCTTCGCAATGAGTGGCAATGAATGGTTTTTTGGATTTCAAATTGTGAGGGCATATGTCATTTGTGTTAGTGTACTCTGTGCGCTCCCGTGTTTCTGGAAGCTTGCGTCTAACTTTTCTGCCAGTTACTCTGTTGAATTGATTTCTTCCATTGTATTGCTTTTCTTGTAGCCAGCTTTTCGGAATGTATTTCCAATCCACTGCCACTTTTTTCATTGCTTCTGACTTGTTCTGAGATATAAATGGAGATCCGGTTAGACTAGAAGATTGGTGACATATGAGACGTTTTCATACTTGAAGAAAGCAAGAACTTTGTCCGATGGTACTGTAGTACTATAGACCAAGAGTTTCGTGGCCCAATCATGTCCTTTCATGAAGTGAACTTGCTGATCTCTTCTGTGTTCTGACAAACCGCAAGATAGAGAGGAAGGAGTTAGGCAATATAAGAGAGTCATCACGATCTGCTCTTTGTACAAATATGGTTGCAGCACTGCGTCGTCCAATTCTATATTTAGGACAGCTTCAAGCCTGCAATTCACGATACAAATTATAGTACTCTACAGGGCTCTGTATTGCCTCTGACTATGGTGTTTCCTACGGTGTCTACTTCTTCATTTCGAAAGAAATAAGGTCCGATGAAATTGTGCTTCTTTAAGTAGCCCATAAACCAAAAATGGACCTCGTTCAAGAAGACGATATCTTGACCAAAATACGCATCTCCGGATAATGATTTCAGCGAACTCCTGGCCTGGTTTATGGTCGTCCAGCTTCAATTCTTGTGTCAGCACAATCTTATATAGATATTGGCCTTAATCCGAGCGCCTAGCCAGGTTGAATCTTTGTCGATGCACAATTCAGCTGATAGGCGCGAAACCAATATTTTTGGGTCATCTTCGATAGTGGCTTCAGAAACAGCAGACCAAATTCTGGACCTCAAAAACATATCAAAAACTATTGCACTGTACCTTATCATAGTAAAACAAATCAACAACAAATTTTCATAATACAAATGTATTCATTCAAATGGTCTAAACTTTTAGTTTTCAAACCAAATGTCCCAAATGATATACGCAGCTTTCTAGCTCACTCAATGCCCGGATAGACTTAACCTTGGATGCAGTAATGACTGAACTAACACACGCCCGCTGTGCGTTCTCCACGTCAGTATAATTACCGGACAAATTATCCAACCCCAATGCGGAAAGCTCCTGGATGTCACTCAAATCTTCCAAGTTCCTGTCGAACTAAGGGGAAGGCCAATCACTAGAATATGACTTCAAGGACTCAATGGACATTACAACTTACCGACTCGCTATTGCAGTAGAAGATATACACACTTGAGTTGAATTGCGAACAAAGCTCAAGTCTGCCTTGAAGGTCGTACGAACTGTTCCGCAAATCAGTCAATGTTGCATTGACAGTTTGATTGTTGGCAATTGAAGATTGATTGTTTATCTGATAACAGGCTTTGGTCCTGTGAATTGTTCTTTTATCGAGAATTCCTTGTTGAATGATATACTTTGCATAGCACGCATCAACTAGATCGGGGGTGGTGCTATTGCTATTTGTGTCGTTGCTGTTGGTGTTATTCGAATTAGTTTGATTTGATGAGTCAAAGTGGTTATGAAGGACATTTTTGATTCCATTTCGAATGTTGCCAATCGATTCCTTGCCACTTAAAGTGTTGATGGCACTTGGCAAACTGTATACCTGCCGAGTAAAAGAATCAATAAATAGTTTGGCTACAGAGAGTGGCTAAAGACTTACGCTCAAAATGCAAAGAGCAAGAAGAATAACACGTCCGATTAGCTTCATGGTGGGGTCTACCTTGACGCGATAATGTCCAAGAACTTGACTGCCATAAAATGCGACGCCGATTTTATACTTTAAATTTCAATCAAAGCATTGACAAGCTATCAGGTGGAACTTTTACTTATCGCCTCTCTACTTGAGGATTAGGAAGTGATTTAAATCAGTTGATTTTGGATACAGTACAGGGGTAAGATGATTCAACTTACAGATTAAGATCAAGATCTGATTCGTTGGTGGGGGAAATACCCTCATGTGGCTTACTATTCCAAGAAAAAATGTTTGTCTGAAAATAGTTTAAAAATGCCTCCAATTAGTTCTATTGACATGAAATTTATTGAAAGATGGAACGGCAAGCTAATCATGGCATTATTGAGGACTGATGATTAGACCTTTAGACTTGGAGCAATGAAGATGAGAATATGTATGAGATGACATTAGAGTTACCTACTCTTCAAAGGCCTATTATGCAATTTTTCTATGACTCACAGCAGTCAATGCGTTGATACCGAGAAGGGCTTAGCGCCTTATTACTAACAAAGGCCTCGTAGGAGCAGTATCTCCCAATATGCTTTGGGCCACTAAGAAAGATCCACTGCATCCGAAAAGCTAGGCTCTGTTAGTAAGTCATACTCTTACCTCCTCCCGTTGCCGCTTAGAAATTTCTTCGGAAAGAAAAGGACGAACAGTGAGCTTCCTGCGCCAAAAACAAGGATTACCTTCGGTTGGTTTGGGACCCAGCAAGCCTCAAACACGGACAACAATCGGATTCTGTAAGGTTAAGGCAGTCTTTGACTTACTTCAGGAAGAGCCTCATTACGCAGGATTCTTTATAATGCAGACCGTACCCAAAGCACTGTCGTGCTCTACTTTGGTAAACCAACTGAAAGTGCAAGGAGGTCGGGGTAGGACTGATGCAGAACGAGGAATTCCCATATCTTGAAAATGGTAATCGGATTTGGCCCATCAGGTTCTAGAGTAGAGTAAGGAAGCTTTGCCACGACTAACGTATCGTGATAAGGAATATCGAAATCAAAGTAGGTAGCAACAACACTTAATGTTTAAATGACTATAATGACATTCGTGAACGGCCGCGGCGTGTAGACTTAACCGCTCAAACATGACCAGGTCTTAGGTATATCCACAAACTTAAGGTTTCCCCAGTGCCTCTACATTTCAGGGACCCACTTGCCACGGAAGCAGAAGCAATCAGCAACTTAGTGCAAGGGAGCATGGATTACCACTGTTGGGACTGACGCAAGCATATGTCGCACATGGCTTCCGGCAGACAGCTGAAGATGAATTCATGATCGAACAGCAATGAAGTCCCTCAAGAGAAAAGAAGGCAGTAGTTGTTGATGGCACCCCTGCCAAACTACATGTACATGATAGTGTAAAGTGTGTAAAGAATTAGAAGTCCAAAGTGGAGTACATCAAGGATGCATACTGTCACCACTATTCTTGGTGAAATATAGCATTGAGGAAAGGACACTATATCATTCGTTGAAGTACTTAGTATCATAGTATTTAGTTCCCACAGTTTAACCTGTCTTTTGTCATAACTCGGAGATAGTTAATGGCTATTTTGAAGTCAATTGTACAAGTCCTCTTATTCTTTGGTTACCAAGTAGAACTGTCAAATGTTTGACAGATGTTTGACAGATGGGGTAGTGGCGACATATTTAGAAATTATTGTAGTGATGAAAGTTCTCGAAGAATTGAAGACTGAATGTTACAGGGATGATTCACTACTGGCCAGTAAGCATTGGCCTACAACAAACAGGGCAAACGACAGAAGTACTGCTCACTGAGCATGGAATCCTCAGATCTGGAACCACTTTGATAAATGCAGTTGGACGCAAAGAATGGTCTCTGGTGTACACTTTGATAAAAGGAAAGTGTAGGGGTGATCAAAAGCTCTGGCAAAGGAGTATTTTTGGGATGCCACTCTCAGAAGTGAAACGCGCCAACCACTGAGCTACGGCGCCGACTTAAATTTAGATATATAAGATCATACTGAGCGGCGAGCGGCAGAAAGGGAATCACTATCTATCAGGCCTAAGACCGCCCTATCTAGGGCAAACATTGATTGATTTTTCATTCCTAACTTAGAACCAAGTCGTCCAGGATAATGAAACGTTGCAGCATTAGTTTCACTTAAAGTTAAGCCTTTTCCTTTGGAGGTCACCAGTGGAAGTAAGTCCTTTCATTTATTTCGGAATATTTTTCTAGGATAGGTACTTTACATTTCTCTTGCCTAATCCCTAAGCTATATCATGAAAATATTTCCAAGTTCAAGGAAACATTGCTATGCTCGCATAAAAGCATGAAGTCCTTCTCTTCAGCAAAAAAAAAAGAAAAAAGTCCATTCATTACGAAGCCAAAACAAGGTCGAATGAAACAAAATGTCAATGCCAGTCAACAGGATAAACAAAAATATGTAATTACGAGCCTACCAGGAGCCGCATAAAATAACTTCAACTTCTGTATATATATACAGTTTTTTTTTGCTTGGTTTTTTGTTTAACAACTGTCTAACTGTAAGGATATAGAGAGTGAAACATGGAAAAATGTTATACACAAATGCAGCAGCAGTCCCATTACTACGAAAATAAGTAAAGCATCCCGGAGTGTCCTTCATACCATTGCTTCGCATGAATGAAAAAGTTTATTAAGTACGTGTTCATTCGCGATATGGCACCACAGCACGTGGATGGATTTTTTTTTTTTTTTTCGTCTTGTATCCTCTATGTGGAATTTTTATTTATATAAAATGTTGCTAAGATTATGATGGGATGTTCTGTTGATATGTGAGCTTGTTAGGTTACTTTTACGTGTGGATGACTTTTAATTATTTTTTTTTTTTTTAAAAAAAAGATATAAATCTAACTTTTGACCTTGTCCTGAATACCTAGTCCTTTTGGAGTGATTCAACTGAAGCGAATATGAAAGAAAATGCTACCCACTTGATTTGAGAGTGCGTGCACTGGAGCAGAAATGAAACATCACCAATATTTGCTACACGAATGTCTATAGTCTTTGATGTGTGAGGAGGGTTCTTCCGAATGAACCTAATTTGGTGTTTTTTTTTTTTAAATCTACGGTAGAGACAAGTATTCATGTGTATGTACCCTTGAAAGACCTAGTGACGCTTTATGCATTTAAAGCTGCAGGAGTGGTAGGCGTGCTTGTGTATAGTTATACAGAATACGCCAATGGGAACAGGATAAGCGGAAAGCACAGTGAAGAAATGTTTTTTTTTTTTAATTTTCTTCAAGGTTTTTTTTTTTGATAATTCTCAGCATGTCGAAAGGTACTTCTAAGACAGCAACTGAGGACATTATAAAGGGTGACCAGATAGCAATGATACGTTTTCTGATTGATATTTGTTGACAGCTGTCAAAGCTCCCAATTCGACTTAGTTGTCAAAATATTTAGTAAAGCTTGCCATTTTATCAAGCATCGCTTTTTGCATGCCAAATGTTCGACAATGATTAGAAAATATTGTCGAATCTCCGGCTCAGTTGTAAAAGGGTTGATGACATATCTGTCAAATGGCTTCAGTATGCGGGGGATTCGTCGTATCGTGGAAAAGTTTGAGCAGAAGTAGACCCCTTCGGACCTTGAGGCATCAACCAGATAGAGATTGGTGTGAAATGAAGAAAATTTAGGAAGCGTAGCGGCCAGTATTGAAGAACTAGCAGAAATGTGGATTTGGCGCCGATCAGCTGAACTGGGCGGCGCCAGAGAGTCAACCCGGATTTTGAATTTAGCCCTACATCTGTATAAGACTGTGACGACGCAAGAATTGAAGCTGGAAAACCATAGACAACGTTATGAGTCCACTAATTGGGCGCTGGAAATTTTGGCGCTGGATTTCGGCCAAAAAATCCTCTTCTCGAACGAGGTCGATTTTTGGCTTAGGGGCTACGTCAACAGGCTAAATTGACATTACTGGAGGAAATACAACCCACAAGTGTTCCGTCAAGAATCAATGCATACACAAAGATTGATTTTTATTTGCACCTTTCTCTCTGTCTGTCTGTCTGTCCGTCATTTGGTACGGCTTATGGTATCGGACCTTATTTCTTTTAGAATGAGGAAGAAGATATCGTTACCGTCAATGGTCTCTGGTATAGATCTATATTAACCGACTTTCAGTAGCTAGAGCTCCATAACACGATATATCCATGCTGTGGTTTCAACTAGATGGCGGTACATGCAATAAAAGCGACAATACGCTTATAGTCAATTGACGGCAAGAATTCATCAATTTGCTGCCGCGATTTTCAATCCTTAGTCCTTAGTTATGCCATTGTTATGTCATTCAAGTTTATTTCCCTATCGTTCAACAACAACATCTTGATTGCAACTTGAACTGAAATATTTTCTTCCAAATTCGATTCGATTATGAAACAAGACTCGAATGATTTGTCAATTGGCAGCCTCCCATCGCCAGTTTGCAAATCCATCTCACATGTTCTCGCCAATCGTACAAGGATTTGATAAAATTAAAGCTTGTTTATAGTAAATTTAAAACCAAAGTAACAAACTGTTTATTTTTTAAAGAGTTGTTTTGCTTAATTACCGAGTGCATTAATTGTATAAACAAAAAAAAAACTCTTATTAATCCTGCATACAATCCCTCACTTCATTCCCTAATGGAACAAAACAACGGATTTAACTGTAACAACTGAGTTTTTTTTTCACCGCAATCCAAACGAATTATGTTTAATTACAAACTTGACGTACCTAGGCATATGCTCAGTGCTCATACTAACCAGATGAATGGTATGTATGTATATGCAGCTTGTGGGATTAAAAAAAAAAAAAAAATATGCATAAACTTTATATCTGTGTCCTGTACCATGGATTTGTGGTATCTGTATATAATACAACAAGCGTTAAAAAGTATTAATCCTAATTAATCGGCGATGAAATGAAATTAACTTTATGTATAGGCACTTGTAGAGTCATTGAGTAACAGGTTTTTAATTGGCGATTCGTAATTGGATTGAATTGAATCCTCGCACCAAATGATAGCTTAACATACTCAGTTTTCAATCACAAGGCGATTAACTGAAACAAGGACTTAATTGAACATATTTTCCAGGTAAGTTTATAATTCCAGGCTTATTAAAAGCTGAAATTCATATTTGCATTCCATTTAATATTGAAATACTTTAAAGAACCATACTCGATGCATGATCAACGAGGGACAAGAACCATGAGTGAATAATGGTTACACAGATGTGATGGTGTTCCTTTAATAAAGTCAAAGAAAAATTCTCATCCAAAAGAGTAGCTTGGGTCTATACTCAAAGGGTGAAGGCATGTCTTTTGCCTCCTACAGCTCCCTAAAGTCTGTCGTAAACGCATGGAATTTTGTACAGCAATTTCATGAAACTAGGACTAAAAATGTTAGTGTCAAAACTTCATAGTCCTCTTTAAGCAATTACCGTCTTAAAATAATATTTCCCATGTAGTAAGGAATCCATGAAAGAAAACAGCCAATCCAATGAAGAAGGCTATGCCTTTGGGAAGACATAGGGATTTGAACCAAAAGCGGTATACTGATGTAAGAGTACATGTGCAGTGAAAGGACCCCTTTTAACCTATGGTTCGCTCGAGAAGAAGTACAATACTGAAGAGAGCAATCCTGAATCTTCTTCCAATTGACAACACTGCACTACGACTTAGGAATGCTAGACAATGGGATGCCAAGCATTGTGGTCATGGTTCAACATTCAACCAGTGGAATATATGCAAGCTTAGGAGGGAAACAGACAATATCATAATGCTTTCAAATTGTGAGCACAAATTCTGTATCACAATCTACATTGTATACGCCATCTACATTGCATACCGACAGATCAAAGGTGGATATAGGCACTTGATGCTGGTGTCTCGCATGAAATTTTCCGGTACCTCGAATGTGTGATAACAAAGGAATCAAATCGCAAAAGGCAGCTAACTTCGTGATCACCGACCTCAGGTACCAAAAACCCAAATTTCATCTTAGAAAACTTTACATTGACCAGAACAGAGTAACATTCAAGCTCTTTCAGGAGCCCAATACATAGCTTATCACATTGCACAGGGACAAAGACATTCAGTCCATTCAGTCCACTTGGAAAGCATTTCATTGTGAATATGAAAAAAATATTGTGACTTACAAACTGAATGAAAAAATCAAATACAACTCTTTCCAGTCAGCTTGGACACCAACCATATACATACAAAAATACAAATATTACTACACCACAACAATGTCTAGGAATAATAGATGTAAACAAACTTCTGATTCTGATATATTTGGGTGGTGTAGTTTAATAAGAGTTTAGGTTCCCAGGGTTCTAAGTTTTAGGCCGCTGATTCGCTCTATCAACAAGGGCGTCTTTGCCCCTATTAATGGAAGAACATCTTTAACAGATTTGGGTAGATACTCCAGTCAGTAAAAATTAGAAAAGCGTTTAGCGCCTATGCCAAGTATGTATTCCAAGAGTTGAGGAAACTAGAGCGAGTAATAGGAAAGAGTGAAGAAGCAACAGAGTGAAATGTACCTACGGCTGAGGTCAAAGCAGACGACAGTCAAAGTGCGAACCAGCCAACGGAGAAGAAAGCACACTAATTGCTTCCCAGGATAATAGTCGAAGTATGTAGAGTGTAAGATTACTACTTAGGTTTATTATTGGCATCGACTCGAGCTATTAGTATCTATGAATTATACACATCACACTGCCGCTTAGAGGCTTTGAAGTTCAAAATCAAACTTTCAATTTTGTTTTTTCTCTCGAGTGGTTTTTAATACTTCTACTGTAGTAGAAGCTTATTACCGTTGAAAGGAACACACAGTAAATTATTACTTACTTCCTTTTAAGATAAGCCTTCCTTGCAGTTCTATACCCTTAAAATCTTTTTGCCATTAAGAGTGATTAAAAAATTCAATCTGCGTTCACCAAACTACTTTCAAGGAAGCTATTCTCAATCCATAAGATGAAAAATAAGAAAACTCCTACCACACCCATTTCTCTGGAACTATCCACACCTAGTACGACACCATAGTACTGGGTATTTTAATTGAAGTTCTTAACTTTAACTGGGACTCAACTATCCTCCAGGCGACGAAGAAGAACGCCAGGCGTAACAGCGGAACCACGCAATTCACACCATTTTCTGCTGCGATAGGAAATTCTCTCCTTTCTTAACTTCTACTTCTACTTCCGTGTGCAGAGTCGAGTCCATAAGGACGACTACGACTATCGAGGATGAGCTTAGAGCCCGATGATAATCCATTAATCCGTCGACGCGGCGCGCGTTTTGCATATGAAAAGTTATGAACGCACCACATCCAGCGTATTAATCATAATTAAAATGTATACCACCTGGTGCACACGCCACCGCACATGCATAACAATGAAGTCCTAGCTGGATGCGATTGTGTTGTAATGGCATCGTTGTCATACTGTAGACGGTATGTAGGTTTATGGGTGTTATTGTGACTGAAGTGGCACGAAGTGTGAAAGGACGTGAAACGCTTGGTTGGCGTTGATGACCATCCTTGGGGTATTCTTTAAAAGAAAAAATATTCTATACATATGTATGTATGTGCGTGTGTGTGTGGGTAAGTAAGTGCCTGCATATTAAATGGCAACAGAATGCTCTTGCAATTCAACCTCGTCTGCACCTGAGGCACTGACTGAGGTGTGATATGATGTGGGTGGTCACATGAGATGTTGTCATCTGGGTGGTGGATTTTCGTTCTTTTTTTTTTTTTAACTCCTTCCGGTGGAGTACATTAGTGGCGATGAAACATTGAGAAGGCATTGCCGCCGCCGCACATGTGTTACTTATGGATGTACGTGTGACTGATTACGAATTCCAAAATTGTATTCTACATTCAGTTCACTGCGAGGGCTGAATTGTTAAAACTGGCTGCCGTAAGCACGGAAGTCCTTTCATCAATATTAGGGACTTTAGTTTTATAGGGTGACCAGTTAAGAACGGTAGGAAAAAATATTGAAATAGAACAACAACGGTGTGGGATATAAAACTGATTTTAGCTTTTTCTTGAAGCTACATTCATGCCATTAAGTGTGAAGGAGTACATCATTCAAATGGCTGTCACGTCTCCGCTGACAGTGCTTCAAGCGATCTGTCCAGTATCTGATGATTCGACCCGATAAGTACGACGTTATTCCGGCAATTAAGTCTCAAATGTTGGCCTTGAGCTCGTCCAAAGTGGTTGTCTTGTAAGCTAAGGACTTGATGTAGACCCAGTGAAAATGATCGCATGATCGCGGCAGCGAATTGATGAACGCCCGCCGTGAAATGATCCAGTCGCCAAAATGTCTCCTTCAAAACTTTGAGCGTAGCGTCGCTTCTATGGCATGAAGTGTCGT
Organism: Chalcosyrphus nemorum; assembly: GCA_949716465.1. Classification (NCBI taxonomy): domain Eukaryota; kingdom Metazoa; phylum Arthropoda; class Insecta; order Diptera; family Syrphidae; genus Chalcosyrphus; species Chalcosyrphus nemorum. The sequence continues at coordinate 84,942,817 of OX454332.1, forward strand.
CTTGTTGGGACCGCAACTCGTATATGTACATAAGTATATTGATGTTGTCGAGCTTTAGCCACAGAAAGATAGCTAACATCGCTCTATACCTAACACCATTGACATTAACAGAGTCTTCTTCTTTTCGAAAGAAATAAGGTCCAATGATGCTGCCATACCATAAACTGGACCAAACAGTCAACCTTTGTGGATGCATTGATGCTTGGTGGAACACTTGTGCGTTGTGTTTGCTTTAATAATGTCACTATTGCTTATTGACATAGCCCCCTAAGCCAAAAATGGAACTCGTTCGAGAAGTGGATTTTTTGGCCAAAATCTGGAACTCCTACCAACATTTTCAGAGCCCATGGGGTTGTCTATAGTCGTCCGGCCTCGGCTCTTCCGTCAACACAATCTTCTTTGGACGTAGGCCCAAATTCAACGTCAACGGGTTGACTCCCTCCTGACGATGCCTTACTCAGCTAATCGTCGTCAAAGTGACATTTCTGAATCTTCTTAGATACTGTCTGTCCGCTATGCTGCCTAAATTTTCTTCATTATGCACTAATCTCTGTCTGGTTCGTTGCTCAAGGTTCAAAATATTGTATTCACTCTCAAACTTTTCTACGGTGCGACGAATGGCCTGCACACTGAACCCTCATGACGACCGACCTCATGACGAAATTCACGATACGTATTTGAACAACTGAGCCAAAATTTCGATAATATTTTTCGACAATGTCCGCACGTTCAACAAAAATGGAACAATGAACGATGAAATAATAATCTTTTTTGAATTGTTTGACAGCTAAATGTCTTTGGTAACTTTGACAGCTGCTGATCCATAACAATTAGAAATGGTATCACTGCTATCTGGTCACCCTAAACTTGAGTGAAGAGAGTAATGCTTTTATTGTACAAATCCTGGAACCATCTCAATTTAGTTGACCCATTCTTTTTGGTCAGGAGTTTTTTTTTTTTTTAACCCTTTCCAATAGTAAGAAGGAAATGAAGAAAAAATAAAATAATTTTTCACGAACTCTGCAGCAAACTCTGGACCCAAACAAAGACAAACTGCGGTTGAAAGTACCTTGAATACACCATTCCGTCTGTAATTTATGTCCAGGACGAATGCGGCGCGAACACTGTCGTATGTTAAACTTCGTAATGAGATAGCCCATAAATATCGGGCGATAATAGCCAGATTTCGGTGTTCGGGCATGTCGAGATCCATTAGAAAATAGAGCACACAGCTTGCAGGCAAAAGCCTTATGTTATACCCATTTTTTTCTTCGTTCCTGTAACTACATTGAGCTCTCCTTACTCCTTGTGACGGGTGTTCTTAGATATAAATGCTTTTTATTCATATAGTATATATATATGTATGTTTGTAGGGGAAGTTGAAATTTATTCGTTCGCAGATTTCGCACGGAGATAAGAATTACTGCTTCGGTTAAAATTTATGCCACTTAGATTTAGTGGTCGTTTATGCTGGGCGAGTTTTTTTTTCGTCTCCTTCTTCTTCCTTTCTAAACGAAGGAGTAGTAAATAAGAGGGTTGTCGTTGGTGAATGTTTTATGAGCCGACTTTCAACATTACTCTCCATAGGTTATACACATATACCTACTATAAGAAAGAAAAAAGTTGCGACACTCAAAAGCAATCACGAACTTGATGTCGTATGGTGCAAGTTAAACAAACTTGTTAGCTATGCAAATTTGGTATGTAGAACTTGGGGGAAGGAGAAAATTGCTGGATTTAAAATCCATTAAATGTCTGGATGGAAAGCGATAAATTATAGCACGAATGTTGCACGAATAAAAGTAAGCAACATTTAATACTCTTGATTGCAAGATGTTACCTATGTATGTGCTCTGTTTTAAATGAAGGGCACATCTTAAGGGAGTTGCAATCAATAGTCTACACCGGTATATTTAGTCTTCTTTTACTATCTACCTATAGAGCAAAACTGTAAGCCACTGTACGAAGAAATTACACGAGAGTTCCTGCAACAGAAGCCAATACTTTTTAAAGTGTTGTCTGACTGTTTCTTTGGTCGCACAGGACGCAAACGCAGGAGACTAAAAGTGGTCTTGACCTGCCATCTGGAAGCTGTCAACGCTAATGTATAAGACGAACTCAAATCATGGAGATTTGAACAAAAATAAGAATGTACTACCTACAGTTATTGATTTTATCCGCAACAGAAAAGCTGCTACCTAGGAATTCGGCAACATGTTGCTTGAAATTAAAGCTTTCTTTTAACAGACGCGAGAGTGTTCGTAGGAATGACCCAATTATAAGTTATGTCTCTATTTTTCGAATCACCTAACCAAATCGGCGTCTTAATTACATGGTAACAAAGATGCTGAAGTCGAAAATCAATAGAAGAACAAAATCAGACCTACCAACTTGGGAGTATAAAAATTCAGCTGCCGCTAGCCTGCTGCGTGATGTCCAAATGAACTGCCTGTTGAGGAGGTTGCATAAAAACAGGACTCATATAGTAACCACAGGTGCGCTACAAATAATGTACTAGAAGCAATATAATTTGCAGATGCTGTGTGTCAAGACTCTGCGCAGAAATGCCTAGTTTTGTAGCCTATTAGACAGTCCCCTGTGCAATGCAATCTGCTGAGAGAGATCAAATTCTTAAATGCATTTTAGGCCAAACTTGTTCCACATGTTTCACCAAAGTTTTGTACAGGTCATTATTGAATTTTTGTTTGCAAGTAACTATTGATATATCCGAAGTGTCATTGTCTGGTGGGAAGGGTTAAGTTGTTCCTATTCTGGTGAGTTCATGGACTTTACAATTGCCTGGAGTGTCTATTGTACACACAGGAACGCTCATTGGCCATCTCCCTGAGACATGATCGGCAGTCTAGAACTACTAAAAAAGTAATAGAGAGCGAATCTAAGGTTTTGATAGCTGCTTGGCTGGCTAAAAAGATGTGAATGTCTTTAGCGAATGTCATGTTTTTCTAAAGTCAACTTAGGACTTGCTTTGTAGCCAAATGTGTTGCACATAGTAGACTCACAAAGGCCAATCTTGCGATTGATGACTAATTGATGAGGCTAGTCTTTTCACCATAGTTCCACTTACAGAAGCCACAGATTCCTCTATATGCTCTTTGTGTCGTTGGCTTTGCATCAGAGTGTATGTGGTATACAACATCAGTGGATGGACAAATGAGAACCACCAAATCAACGTATTGTCTACTGTCTGTGGAAAACCTCCCTTTTTGTGTAGTTTAGATCACCATCACAATCATTTTCTGCCTAACGTCGAAGATAATGCATTTGTAAGGTTTCGGATATAGGGTTCAGGTCTAGACTTCATGCTAAAGCCAACGTAGTGTGGCATTGAGCTTAGTTATCCGATGTTAGAAACCAAAGGAGCAAAAACTTGAGCTAGGGGCTTCCATCAATATGGGCATTTGGCACAGCTTATCCCATATAGTGTGTCATAGAGGTGGGTATGCCAGAGGGCTTATTTCACCGCTGGCTGTCTTCAACGTTTTTGGAGTCTTCAAGCACGTGTATATAGAGTTGACACTTATATAGGCATGCAAGCCTCGGACAAGTTTATTTTTTTTTTTTCAGCAATGTTCCATAAAACTTTAGATTATACAAAGTGCGTGTATAATCACAAAAACTTCAATGAACTTATTGTGAACACTTAGAGACTTCAAACCAACAGTGTAAGTTTTATATACTTCAATTCAATACTGATGACTTTGAGATCATTTCAACTTAAATGCCTTCAATGAGACTTGGATAATTTTACTTCTTTTCCATAGCCACCATAGAGTTATCAGCTTTATCCTTAAATTTCACAGTCAAAGTTGCATTTTGCACCCGAAATTTCCCGCATAAATCACATCTAGCAACGCGTTTTTTTCACATCCAAGCCAAAGTTAGATATTTTTAGGTTAGCTTAGTAAGCTATTCTATTCACATTCTTCGGCATTCGAACAAAAATTCTAACGAGAATCCTTTGCAACGCGGTCAGTCACACATTTTTCCATATCGCAGGGGTCAAATCGATAACCAGCCCCACGGAAGCAAACTATCTATGTATTCGTATCATTAGAATACTTGATGAGCAGCTGGAAAATTCTTCCGAGTACGATTTGCCTTTTCGCTAAAAAAAGAAAAAAAAAAACAAACCCTGAGCATGATAAATGACCAGGATCAGATTTTCATACGATTTTCTGTTGCAAATCGAGTGGAAAGGGTTTGTGTGTGTGTGTGTGTGTTTGTTTTTCTACGTCATCATCCCCCCCTGTAAGCCAATTGATTGCTTCTGCTTGTGCTCCTTCTGGCATCTCAAAGATGCAGGGGTATGTATGTTATCAGGAAGCGAAATTGCCAGAAATACGAATGAGGAATTACACAGCACTTTGAGTTCAAAGTCAGACATAGAAGGGAAGAGAGGAATAAACAGGCAGCAAATGTGGATGCGGATATAGATATGTATATATGATACAAGGCGCGCACTCGCTAGGAAGATAAATTTGAATAGATATTCGATTAAAAATTTCGTCGTTCAACAGCTCCTCTACACGATTCTGACATGTAACTCGCTGGATTTTGGTCGGCAGGGAATGGGGAATAAATCAAGATACCTACTGTCTGGCTGAAGGAACAGCAGGAAAGAATTGTGCAAGATGGGGGGATTATTGCCTGTTTGCGCAGTCATCTCCTTGGAGATCTTTTGATTTATGAATGTGTTTCTTACGTGCGGAATTCCGTGGGTGGGTATGTACACAAGTACTTTTTCCGGTCTCAATTTACATCATAAGATGGGTTTCACGTGTTGGGATTACTTTTGTTTTTCTGTCACATCAAACAGGTGGTGGTGGGTGGACGGAAGAAGAACTTATCATCCATCTCATCCAAGCTTTGTACCTTTGACCTTTCACTGCGTTGCGTCCATTATTTTGCAGGGAGAACAAATCCAAGCTAGATAAACATCGCCGAGAACAAAATACAGCAAACACCAGCAGCAAGGATATAGCTTCAATGCAGCAGCCCGAGTACACCTACTGCAGTGCTATGCAAATAAATCGACTCTGACATTGAGTATGCATGGAGCGGCAGGACTCGTCCGTCGTCGTCGTCCGCAAAAATCTGCGCACAGCACACAATGGCTCACCAAATTTAGATGGGGAACACTCACTCTGTATGTGTGTGTCTGGTATTTTCAAGACCAGCCGAAGGCAACACAAGCCAGCAATTTTGCAATTTTACGCTATATCCCATGTGGACACTATCACCAAAATTGCTGTTACGCCATGTCCATGCGTCTGTCCAACGCGCATAAATCCAACATTGTGGATGGTTTATGCAAACATTGACTTTTTGTTGTTCCCTTGTGAGCCGCAAAAAAGTAGAAATAGTGGAAAGAAGGCTCAGAACACAGGATGTAAATCCTTTGCTCGAACGTGTGGGACGTGTTTCGTTACAAATGGCCGACATGTAAGCGAGTAGTGTGTGGACATATACGAGTACATTGACTAGGAAAAACTGAGTAAATCCTTGCTCCGACAAATTCTAAGCACACACGCATTGTTTTCGGGTGCCAAAAAGTTTGTCCGCATTTCGGAAGGAAGACACTCATTCTGTTGAAGTCTTTCTTCTCTGCATTTGTGTTTGCTGGAAAAAAGTTATCCCCGAGACGACCGACGGAGAGGACACTGCTACTCTACAGGCCACCGACACCGCTTGCTGGCAACATCCATTAATCCATCAATGTACCGAATGTGGTTTTGCAGTCGATTCTGCATCACTGCAATCAACGGAACTTCACCAGAGTGGGATGATAAATCAATGTGAAGGGTGCGAAAAACGAGAGACAGGAATTCATCGCAGACCAGGGGAAAAGATTTATAGTAGACTATCGGATGGACAGAAGAACGCGCGAAATCTGTTGAATTTGTAGGTAAGTATTTGGCCAGCAGTCTTTATGCTACCCCACCCGCAGTGGGGTTTGGATAATAGCAATCTAAATTCCAGCGCACATCGCGGACTGTCAGGGAACTGGGGTCAAAGATCGCCTGGGATAGTTTCAATCTATTTGAACGCCTTGCGTCCATAAAGAAGGTTACTGGATATTGGGGAGCAAGGGGTACAATGGAAATTAATTGGATTCTGTCATAAAGGGGGGGTCCTCGCTGGGGCTTAAACTTGCACACATTGGGTTACGAACGAGGACTTGGCGTCGTTTTCTTTTGTTCCTATTCCTTTTGTTGGTGTGCGTGGAGCAGGGTGGGAGAAGATTCTTTTTCAGGGGTGGAGAAGGCAGTATAAAGTCACAGGCGGTGTCCCCCAGGGCTCCGTATTAAGTGCACTATCTTCGACTCCCGAGCTGCTCCGCCGACGTTAGACTAATTGTTGTAGCAGCCTAACTTTTTGAAGAGTTAGTGCATGACTGCAATGAAGCTATTAGGACTGGCTAGAAGACATGACTAGCAGATGAAACGATGGAGTTAGAACTTGCCAGCAGCTGACGGTCATGTAGATTGTAAGAGTGACCGTGGGCGATTACGTTCTAAGAAAGAAGTGTCTTGGAATTAGTATAGATAAGGTGGTAAGACACCTTGCTCTAGCAAGGATCATGCCAAATATTGAAGGACTTAAACAAAAGAAAAGTCTTCTCTTAGCAAGATACTTTACGGCTCTCAAATGTGAGCTGAGACAATTAATAAGAAATCATACAGTAGAAAGACAGAATGCGTCTTTAGAATGCTCTATGCACAGTCGTCTGATCACAGTCGGCTCTGATCTGTTAAGGCGTCCAACGTTAAGCTTCTTTTTCTGAGCAGCTCACAGCTTGTTAGTGCAAAGTTGGGTTCTGAATTTAGCTGCAACAGGAATATGATCAGAGTCTACTTTGTTCAACAGAAACCATTTAAACCATTCTTAGCGTAGCATTGCTGCTGCGGGGTCAAAAAGTAAGAAAAGTTGTTTTCGCTTGGAAGTCCCCGAGCCCAATTTTGATATCCCACCAGGGACAGCCTCCGTATGTTCCGCTCAAGAGCTCATACAACTTGCCCTTGGCAGTGGCTTCAAGGATGTTAAGTTTGTCAGAAACTCATTGACATTGACATCAAAAGCTTTTGCTCGTAAGATGATAAACTAATGTACACAGGTGCGATCTATTGACTGCATTATTAGTCCTGGACACAATTCTATTCGAGGTAAGGTAGCACAAAATAGCTAACTTCTTCTGCTGAATAACAGTCCCTCAATTTAATTTTCTTCAAGCCTCACCGGCGATAGTGAGTCCTGAATCTAATATGTGAACCTACCCTCTACACCTTCGTAGATCTACTTTCTCTGCTTACACTCCTGTATCGCATATTCGTGAATCGTAACGTACCACACAATCGATTGTTCATCAAGAGTATCTCAATATCCATGAGAGCGAATCTATTTCCAAAATAAACCACTGCGTAGTGACTTAACCTAACCTATCGAATGATGAAGTGAAAAATTTCCAATAAATTTACCTCTCACCTGTGTGCGCTTTCACTAATAACGGTGAGTTCCCACTCGGCAAACACCACCAATGTCCGGCAGTTCTTAGCTATTACCAAGCCTCGGACTTTAATCAACACAAAAACGTACACATTCGTGCGTATGACAAACATTTATGAACTCACCTACAGGCCGGCATTTGGCTAATTGCGTTAAGGTAGTAGTATCAACTGCTCTCTCTCTGCCAAAATACCCAAAAGTCAATCCCCAAAAGCGGTCTCTATGTCCGCACCAGGACTAACCATCCGTTTTGAGTGTCTGTCTCTACTACCACCACACCCCGTTGGAACTTTGGTAGCATCTAAAGAGAGATTTCAGTTGGTATATCTTCCTGACCTCCTAACGAATCGTTATTGGAACTTCAAAATACGAGAAAGGCATGTTAATGACTGTTATGATGATTACACTCGAGACTAAGTTAAATACCAGCAATTTATAGGAGCTCCACACCCAAGGAACCAAAGGTTTGATCGTTGTTCTCTTTGGTCAAAATACCGGAGGATACCACACCACATGGTGCTTAGTTTATAATTTAGTAGGCTGATTTAATTAAGATAACTTTTCGGATATTATTTTGCATATGTACACAAGCAGACATCATGTGCTACTGAGGGACGAGGCGCGCAACCAAAGGCTCCAGGTGGGGTATCCCTAAAGTCATATCAGAGTCATTCTATTGGGAGGGATGGGTACACAATCATGCAAATATTTGTTAAGTATGAGACAATGCTGAAGAGAGTAGTTTTAAGGGACTAACCCTTGTCCGGAGTGAAGAGGAGCTAAGCAGTATAATTAAGTTAAGAACCAGAAGTTCGAGAGAAGTTTGAGGATGATTTACGCTTTTGTGTGTTGTCAATTCGAAGGATATCAAAGAAGTTGGGATTATCTGATTTCAAATCAAAGCACATTTCGATGGTTATTTGATTACGTAGATGAATTGACTTCTCAAACTATAGAAGAGTATGTAAAGATGCAATTCCTGTGGATTGATGTTATCTACACAAAATGGATTCTTAAAATAATTAAGTGTGTAGATAAAAATGTTATCCCTTGAGTGTTGAGTAATTCCAATGAGCTATAAGGTTTTCGAACTATCGATCTCTTCTTCGGGTGTGTATCATAAATATATCGTATATCCTACTGGCTGGCAGAATCAACAAAAGGATATTGTTCTTTGTGGGCAGTCAGGTATCGTGGGCCTGGTCAATGTGGTCTTCTACTAAAAGAGATGAAAAGGTTAGGATAGGTAGATGAGTGCCTTGTGACCAGGAGGTGAGAACATGTCCAACTGAGGTTCCAACTGAAAGAAATCTTAGAGCTAACACCGCTCGATCTCATAGTGGAGTAATATGCAAAACGAACGATCGTTAGGATTACAAAAGAAGTCATTGGGTGCGTTGTGGTTTCCAGGGACGATCGTATCGGACAATTTTGAGTTCAACTTTTTGCACAAGAGGGATTCTGGAGCACCTTCTGCAGTCCCGTGGCACTGATCCACAAAAGATGAATGTTCTTGGGCAAGCGGCAAATATCAGTTGAAAATATGCCAATCATAGATCCACTTAGATCCACTTGTCCTCCTCAGATTCCTAAGAGAATCTGGTCTAGAGAGAAAGCTCTAAGGTGGACTATTCTCACCAAGGCAAAGTATGAGTATATGACTGCAGAGTAACCGCCTTGGCTTAGTGATGATGTTTCAGGTATGAATGCGTTGTCGGGAAGTAAGCAGCCGTCGCGTCGTTCCACTTTCAAAACAAAATTAGATAATCAGCTTATGATCCTTGCAATTATCGTCTCAAATTTGCATCGCTATGTGTCATGGTAGTTAGAGAAGAGATGTGTCGCAGGCACCGTACAATATGCGCATGGGCATAATAGAGGCCTTAGATACCTGTCGCAATGACATAAAACAGGATGGTTGAGAACGATTTACCACCTCTATAGCTGCCCAGCAGTGTCCATTACGAGAAAGTAAATTCTTAGCAAATATTCCTTTGACAAATGGACAGGTATTGAGTCGAAATCAAATCATACTGTGGCAATGTGTAAGCTGAGTGGAGTGCGATTCTGTGAATAGCAATAGTAGTTGAAAACAGTTTCTAACAGTTAAAGACTGTTCTTCTCATTTTAAAAACATCATTTTTAAAGAACAAATATATGCATTCTCTGACAATTATTCTATATCTGCAAATTATATTGTATTGTCAGTGTGAATAGTTTCAAAAAGCTAAGTTCACAACCGTAAGAAAGCTTTCAACAAATGATACGCCCTCTTTTGGGGAATAGTTATAAGAGAAGCAGGTGAACAAGATAATGTAAGAACGACAAAAACTCCAGAAGGTTTTATTTTATTTGAATAACAAGTCTGGCGAAAGACAGTAACCTGACAGGTGTCATCAAATTACAGTGGTGTGAATAAAGAGCGTGTGTTTGTTGTTTCTGTTGAACAAATATTTGTGGTGACTATAAGAAACTCAAGTCCATAACAATCCAGTGATCAAATCCGTAATAAAGTGTATTTTGTAACAACATCAACTATCTACATAGATTAGTGTCACTTATTCGATAGTTTACTTCAAAATGCCCTACTGTGCTATAAGATTCTCCTTCATCTTTGGCTATCAATTAAATGTATCGATTTCCGCAGTGAAATAGATAAATTTCAATACCTAAAGGTAATGCAACCTTCATCCCATTGATCTTTATCAAAACCGCATATTTCCCCGTAAAGGCTACATGTAATGCAATCCCCGATCTCTGTAGGGTCCTCCCTTCATTATCCATTCTCCATGCAAAGCTAAGGTGCTTCATCAAATTTCCATTCATTGGTTTGCCCCAAATTCAAGTGCGCCGCCAATGCAGGAAATTTTGTCATAAATATTCCAGCAACGTGAAAATATTGCAACCATTTATCATATTCTTGAGACTACCCATTGTGACCTTATGAAGTTGTGTATGGTTCGCTGTATACACTATAAAGCCCGTTTAGGTGAAGAAAGGAAGGAGCTGGATGGTATTTTGTCTCCATTATTTAAGGACGTGTGCTCTGGCAGATGGGTGGATAAGCCAGTGAGAGTGCACTGCAGCCACTAGAAATGTAAACAATTTTCGGGTGGCGGCAGGTCCTAGTGGCCTCCTGTTGGAAGTGATTGTTGACTTGTATCATGAGGATAAGGTGGGTAAACTATGAAATAGCAGACTGGTGGACAGTCTGCAAACAGTTGGACCACCTTGACACATGTACGGCATGTGAATAGACTTTGTTTATTATATTTTGAAAATTACTTCTATAAGGAATGGTTTGGAATTTTTAACTTTATTTCGTCGCATCTTGCACAGATATGAAATTGAGCTTATTTGTTTACTTACGGATTTGTAGTATCATAGTTGAAAGAGAGGATAAAATAAATGTATCCAGCTTATCCACCCGCAAATCACATTCAGCTATACAAGAACACAAAGAAGGATATCTTCTTCGCTTGCAGCTTGCCTTGAGTTGAAGTTCATATTTAAGAAAATCTTCAACGTACAATCACTTACACACAAGTAGTTTACTTGTTAAAGGATTTCTTTGTGAATTCTGTGTCTTAACAAAGTACCTTTGCATAGTAGCTCCTTATGACAAGGGGTAATGTACAAGACAGAACATTTGAATCTTATTACAGTAGACAGCAGATTATATACAAATTTTGAATGCAAATTGGTGGTCTGTGTTATTCCCTGAAAGAGTTTTAAGTCCTCAAAGGAACCACAAAATGAGCTAAGGATGAATTCAATGGCTAGTAAAGAATCTACGGGTGGTCCCAGGCCGTATCATAATCGAATTAAGCCAGTCTTGGAAACTTCGATTAAGGATCCTTCTTTCTAAAGAAACTATATTTGAGTGAATTGAAAAAAAAATATCCTTCTTTGGGACAAATCTTAATATCTCAATAGTCCTCTCAGTGGTCCCGATTATTTCAGAACTACGACTTGACGGAGAACATCTGGAAAAATCTCATTCCGTAGCTTATATTGGTAGCTGTATTCAAATGTTCTTCAGTGGAAAAAAGTACATCAAACGTCTTAAGCCATCTCTAGACCAAGGCCAACTTGTATGCAGATTGGTCCCTATTTTCATCCACTAGATTGCATACATGGATATGTGGTGTATGGGCCCTATTACTCAATGTATGCATACCGGTTACTCAAAGAACTCACCAATAGTCGAAAGAAAATTTGTCAAGCTTTTCAACACCGCTGTCCTAGATTGCGCTGACATTTCGGACAAGACAACGTTACAGCTTGTCTAGATAAATATTTAGCCCCTAACATATAAAATGGTGTCTCTCTAGCTTAAGACAATCTTACATGATTACACCTTGCCATGCCTACTACAGTGCGAAAAAGAAACACCGATCGCGTACACAAGTATCTTAAGCTTTCTGTTTATATCTTAGCCGGGAGAACAGCTGGAACAATCACTCAAACCATACCGCATCTTCAAATTTAGGGCTAGTTTACGTTCCTCATTTCCTTACATGCAAATCGGTGTTCATAGCAACCTGGTAAGTCCACTGAGACTGTCATTTACAGCTCAGTTTTTCTTCTATATTTTGTAACTCTTACTAGGAAACAGCCAAAAAGGTTTTGAATAGAGAGGGCAATGAAGCTCTGATAAAGAACTACATTTAGTCCATGGATGAAATCGGAGCACTCAAACTAGTTTGTGAATACAAGCACTCTCTGAATTGTGTCCCAAGGTTCAACTGGATGACTCCAGATTGTTAGGAAAACGAGGCGACAAAATTTCAATTTGGTCTACCTCTATACTCGCTCAGAGCCAGGGCCGGTTCGAGGCAAATGAATGTCCTATGCAAGCCCTACTTTAAGCACCCCAATCTTCGGTTTTTGCGGCAGAAGTTGTTCCCATAATATCCAAGATCATAGCTACCACCAATTTTGAATGTATTCTGATGTTTCCGGCAAATTAAAATCGGAGCTCACGCACACATTCTCAATCGGTGGCAGTTTTTATGGGCAGCCATTTTATTGAGTCGTTCAGTACATTTTGTGGTTGTTAATTGAATGACAGTCTGCTGACTGACTGTGGTGTGCGAAAGGACAGGACCAGTTACACAGATAGGAAATTTAAAGACTGACACCAAAATCGTATAACAGCCCATACACAGCACAATTTTTAGCTCGACGACATCCGTCTAGTGTGCGCACAAGTGAGCCGCTTTATCCATTCTCCTTCCAAACAAATTTGTCAAATGAGTGAATCGCATAGGTACAGTCTGCTTGTCAGTAAGTACTATGGCGACTAAAATTCACAGATTGCTTGAACTAGCTAGAACAAAAAGATGATGTCAATGAATGTCACAGCTTGTGAATATGCACACATTTTTATTCACAGGTCGCTGAGCTGGCAATGGACCTAAAGAATGAGTTTGGGTTGTATGTTTAGGTCAGACTCTTTATCACTGCAATCACGTTTGCTTCAGGATATTGGGTTTTCACTGAGTCTTTTTACAGGCATTATTGTCTCTTAAGTTCCATCCAATGCAAACTCTATCAATCTAAATTCCAAAACCAATTAGAACCCTTTAAACTAAGTGCCGGAGGGAATTTATTGGCTTATTAGCTTTTTGCAGGCATTTAATCATATTCATCACTTCCCTTCCTCCATTTAATACCAATCTAAATTATAGACTACCGCACTTTTGTACGTAATTATGTAAATTATAGCAAAATGGAGGAGAGACCAATTAACAAAATAGAGGTGCCTTACGTTACAGTTTGGCAAAACTTTTATACATCCTTATCTCACCCGAAACACCATCCAAACATTCGCAACACTCCCCTCAAAATAATATCTCTGATGCTTCAAAATTCACAACATTTTTCAACCCCAAAAAAGAGCCTATCCGGCGCTGCTATAGACCGACCCCAGTACGACAGACGAGAGAACTCTCCTTGCTTTCGTTCGGTAAAAAGTCTATTAAAGTTAAAATGTCTGCCCTGGTGGCAGTTTATAAAGAAACTTCCTCACAAAGTATCTGGTAAAAGGTACGACGACGACGACGATGCCGACAACGACTTGTATCTTTCACGGTTAGGCGGCAGCACACGGCTGGAGTCAAATGCAGCGCCATCAGGCTGGGTCATAAAACAAATCTTAAAATTGCCTTATGGCCTCGGGTAATTGATGGACTTGCGCTGATATTTTTTGGAATGAAATTTTCCAAGTATACGAAGGCATATTTTTCATACGCCAGCATTTCGGAACGTTAACTTGAAGTATGTACGAGTACGAAGTACTACAGAGCACAAAAGGGCGGGAGCGTTTCTTTTATTTAAGTGGCTGCTTGCTGATAAAGTTTCTTGATAATCTCTTAATGCAAATAACCGTTATTAATCTAAGGTGGATTCTGTGTATTCAGTATTCATGTGGATAATATAAATCGCATCTTTCATCTTCTTAAAGATTATGGCAAAAGTTTTAATTTAGTTGTGTCCTTGGAGCGGAATAATTTTTGAAAAATATTCCTACAAATGCAAGTTTGTCTAGAGAAACGGAACTAATTGTTTTGTCAGATAAAAGTTAGTGATTTACTGAAACCAAGTGCTACATATGTATGTAAGGAGTAGCCTTGTTACTTGTTGTTTCAGCAGTTGTCAAAGCTATCAATGAGAAACAGTTGTCCAAATATTCAGTAATGCTTGCCATTTTATCATACATCGCTTCAAGCCTTTGAGATCTGCCGAAATTATAAACAAGTACTGTCGAAATTGTGAATTGGCTATAAAAAGGGAACGTGAATTTCGTCGCTTCAATGTGCAGGAAATTTGTTGCTACGTGGAAAAGTTTGAGCGTGAGTACAGTCTTTTGGACCTAAGGCTACTAATCATTGTTCTTGTGCCAGGAGCGGTCGAAATATAGAAAGTATTACAGCCGCTCAAAATGAGCCAAGCAAGTCGATTACGCGCCTGTCTTTCACAGAAATGGGGAATCTCTCAGACCACAATGAGGCAAATGGCTGGTTCCATGGTATTCACAAACGATGACCGTGTCGTGTGGATTTGAAGCCGAAGTTCCTGATCGTAGTTTTTGAGCCCTTGTAGTCTTCTGGACTCAAGGATATAACTGATTTCCCCTCCGCTAGCGTAGCGCTTTTGCAGCTGACCATCGAAACGATTTTTAGAATTTTGGTACAACCGGAGGAGCCTTATCTTCTTTCCTGCCTACATCGTCCCATACTTCTCGCAACTTAGCAGTTTATTGCTATGAGAAGTTATGCTGTTAAGCCGTCTCGAATTGAGCTGTCAACTGGTTGATGTTTCAGAGTCCTTTTTGCCAACTTCAGCTACTGTAGGGACTTGTCGACTTAACGACTACTCCAGGCATTGACAGAACTGTACTACACTCTTGAAGAGCATAGCAATCCAAGGTACATATGTACGTACTGTCTTCAGCTTCTGTTTAGTTCACAAATGTGAAAGAAGTGATGTCATAAGAGGCCGTCATCTTTCGATCTCGATTTCATAACTTGTAGCCTACCGGTACAGTGACAAATATATTCATATCTATGAACATAGCACATTAGGTTTCTTGGACGGTCACATTCTTAAAGGTTTTCTCCCAAGAAGAAGAAAGTCTTCCCACTTAAATATATTGTTTCCAAATCCTTATTCTTCAAACTTTCCTTCAACATAAGAGGCAACGACCTTTTCTGTGGCCATCACTGTGTACCAATTAACTTGGTTTTTTTTATTTGCCAATTCATTACAATCGCTTATTATATGTTGTTTTTACACGTACAAATGCTCAAAGTCATTTATCACACAAAATGACACTCTAATCAGCGACAAACGAACCCATCAAGTGAGGGTCCTTACAGATCTGTCATCTCACTTTTACAGCCTGTATGCTTGAGTCAAAGGTGAAATCAAATGTCCAATTCTATGAAACGTGTCCTCCCCATAAATTAGCTGGACAATTGATTGAACTTTTGTGTGACTATCACCGTGACACATCCATCATTTGTGTGTATAGGTGTATGGCCTGTGGATGATAAATCATTTGTTAGTCTCATCGTTGTTTTTCTTTCTTATTCCCCTTTTTTTCTTGGGAGACATATGCTCTTTTGTGGTTCCCATACTCTGCAGTTAGTGACTCTCTGCCAGGAATAATTGCAGCAAAATTTAATTACACACGTGTACTCAACTCACACGCTACTGGATGGAAAGTTTTTCTTCCTGCACTCAAACTAAATCTCAAGTGGGACCTGTGCGAAAGTTGTCAAGGAGTAAGTAAGGAGATCTACCAGGAATTTCATACCACAGGCCCTGATGTCTTTCTATCTGCTTAAGTGAAATCGGAATATTAAGCAAGCGTGGGACGCACTGCTGAGTGCTTTTCTTGCGAGGACTTGGCTTTTACGTCTTCAGAAAACTAACTCGATAGTTCCGCTAATTATGAAGTTTTTGGGATTCTCTGTATGGTTTGATGTATGCTTTTGTTTCAGTTGTTGGGAGGATTACTAATTACATATGCACAGTAAGAATGTTAAGTAGCTTTAGCAATAAAATTGTACGAATAGTTTTAAGTTTCTTCAAGGATATTCAAAGCTAATTATAGTTTTATTCGCCTTGGGTGATACTTTAAAAGTATTTAAAAGTCTTAGTGTTGGGATTATTTAAATTTT
Organism: Chalcosyrphus nemorum; assembly: GCA_949716465.1. Lineage (NCBI taxonomy): Eukaryota > Metazoa > Arthropoda > Insecta > Diptera > Syrphidae > Chalcosyrphus > Chalcosyrphus nemorum. The sequence continues at coordinate 84,959,031 of OX454332.1, forward strand.
ATTTCCTTTAAGTCAATAGGTAGGAAGAAATGACTCTCAATAAAACACTCTCAAGAATAACATCCACCCTATTTAGCTACCTATTTATTTTCCGAATACAAACCTGATAGTCTAGCGAAGTTTAGCTTCTGTTTGTAGGAACGCCAAACAGTTCTTTAAGGTTTCTCAAGGCCAATGGTTCAAGCTTTTCTCATCGGACAAGGTGCACCAATACACCCTAGACTTTGACTGTTATATCAGATAACCGTCAGAGGCGCAATCACCGACATATGCTACACTACGGGCTTTAGAATAAATAATTTTTCTTTTTATGGCTTAAATATTTCCTAAGGTCAACTTTTCAGCACTACTGTCCGAAGCTTTTCTGAGAACTTTTACTACAAGTGTGCTTTTGCCTTATCTTCTTTCCGTTTTCGCTATCTATAGTCAAACATTTTGTATTGAATGGACGTCCACGATAATAAAAGAGTCATAGTTTTTTTTCGATAACGAAAGGTCGCTGCTTACAGTGGCCTACAAAACTGCATACACTGCTCCAAATGTTTCTTGTGTAAAGGCTGTACAAAGGCGGATATAAACACTCTTATACTGATGCACAAAGCACAGGCAATGGGTAAATTGAAAGAGAGAAGAAGCGATAAGAGAGTGGTATTAGATTTCAAAAATTATTCTCCATGGGTGGTGTCCAAATAGACTGGGTAGTTGTATATGAATTTTGCATTCGTTTTTAATTCGCAGTATTTTTTTTTCTCCTTTATGTTAACATGCACATAGTTCCTTTCAAATGAATAATTCAATTTTGTGAATGCAAAAAAGGGTTAAGGATCAGGAATACAATATGTCCCTTTAAGTCAAATAGAATCAATGGCCAAGATATTTGTATTGAACTTGAGGAATCAGCCGATGATTTATAGAATCTTGCATCTGTGGAGTTAAATTGCATACAGGCAGAAGAAGAAGCACGCCAAAAAATTCAAGGACTCGTAGTGCAAGATGTCCTTCTTACAAAGTACAATACAAGTCAAAGAAATACAGATGTGAAAATCTACTAGTATGAGGTTGCAAGTTCGATAAGGTGACAATATTCCACAATTTAGGCCCTTACGGCCATTGTTCTCGTGCAATGTATCATTCATGACTTTACGAGGTATCATCGCCTCATTCTGATGCTAAAGATATGTCGTTTGATACTATAATGCGAAGGCTCTTTCTGCTGTGCAAGTACGAGATCGATTTTTCCAGTGCTCAGGACAAGCTTCAGCTAGAGCCATTACTACTTTGAAAGACCATTTGTCTCCCTCTTAGATGGAAAGGCTGTAGTTTATGTGCTCCCCTAAAGTAATTATTAAATAAACTAACCATTTCCAAGCTAGTTGCATGAGTTCCCTGAACTATGACTCAATTTACTGACTCTCTGCTGTACCTCTGGTCACACTGGAAAAGCAGAAAGCGTTGCCAAACAGAGTTTACAACTCCTTGCTTGCATGACGATCGGGTATCTTAAATGTTCAAAACCCAAACTCGTGTAAATTTACTTTTGTGGAACACTGTAATGATCGTATGACTAATTGTGAACTAAGTAAGCAAGATAAGACAGCATAGTCGTGCTTCTATTTACAAATGTTAAAAAGATTTACTTATTTTTATCTAGAAAGCACTGTCGCTCATCACCCGTTTGGAATGTTGTATTCACGAATTTATTTGCTATTTTTAAAGAAGTAAAAGTAAGTGCCCACTCAAAGCTTTCCTGATTTTGAGTTGATTTAGAATTGTTACGCCGAGTCATGTTTTTATTTCGTAGAAGTATTAGCAATCTCAAAAAGCAGGTATGCTTAAAGTTCAGTTACGTTGCCTTTGTTTTTTTCTCTCACTAATTAGACACCTGGCTTTATCCACATATGATTGATGCACACCTGGTCGGTATTAAATTCAGGTAAGTTACACAGAATTTTTGTCGCTAAAAGAACAAGTCATGAGCCAACGAAGGCTTTCTTTAGATAATTGATTTATTTATTTGTTAACTTTTTGCTCTTGGCAAATATTTATTTTCATTTGAATTGCAATCATACTTCAATGAGCAATTCTAGATAAGAAGCTATCTGGGAACCGTATAAAAGGCGAACGAATTCATTCAGTAATCGAAAACGAACCCAATTCGCAAGATGTTTCCCTACAGAGGAGTAGCCGTATTGATCGCCTTGTGTGCGTTTGGTGTAAGTGCAGGCGAGTCTTATTTGTTATAATGGAGTTAATAGACTTTTTTTACAGGCCATTCAAGCATCATTCATTGGAAGGGACGATTATCGTCGTTTCATATTTGCACCACACGGCAACTTTAATTCTTCGAATTCTTCAAGCAATTCTAATGTGACTCTACCATGGGGTAACTCTAGTCAACCAGGAGGACAATATAATTCATCTGGTAATTGGAACTCAAGCAGACCCATCCGCAGTCATAGATTCCATCATTACAACTCGAGCAATGCTAACTCTTCGTTTGTGCCAAGTTGGAATGCCACTGGTTATGGATTTAGACCAAGTCCTGGTAATTTCAGCAATCCCGGCAACTATAGTTCGTCATTCCCGCGGCCAAGCAGCTTTAGTAACAACTTCAATAGTGCACCACAAGGAAGGGGTTTCTTTAACAGACGGCCAGCTTATAACAACTCATCTAGGATCCCAGCCAATCGACCAATCTATCGTCCAGTCTACCGTCCAGACTATCGTCCAGTATATCGTCCAGCGGTCAATTCAACATGGTCTCGTCCAGGCAACAGCAGCTGGGTCTATTCGGGTTAAATCCGATGTCGAAGATGTGAACTAAGTTCTTAAGTTTAAGAATAGTTCAGAGGAAATTATAAATTAAAAAATTTAATAAAATTATTTTGCAAAATTAAGAAAGTTTTTAGCCTTCGCCTTGTTTCTTGAAAGTTTTTTGTGGCCTTGGTTTAGTGGTAGGGTTTTTGCTTGTTTTCGTAACGCAAAAATGTTGAGAAACAAAATTATGTGATGCCATCTTCCTCTTCAGAAGTACACTAAGCAAAAATAAGTACTGCCGCTTTCCACACCAAATACAAGAAAATAAAACACGAGCGGTGTTTGTCTGGTTTAGTTTAGATACAACCCATGGAGTTCCTTTACTTAAAATAACAGGAACTAGCCCGTGGTATACATATTTTCTTGTTATTTCTTTACTTTTATTGCATACTTGTTTGCGTTAATAAACTTTATTAACAACCAAATTAAGTACACAGCTTGCCTTCCAAAATTCTAATACTTCTATCGACTTTAGTGTTAGTAAGCCAATTTTAATTTTCTAAATATAACAATGAGGAACAGAGTGATGCCAATGTACTAATTTCGTAGTAAAAACAATACTAAGAAGGATTAGATTTGGTATTTATAATACATAGATGTTGTAAATGTCAAAAAGTATGGAAGGCTTCTGTCGGGAGTTTGGGGGAAGTATTGTCTTCGACGTCTGATAGGAGCCATGCCACTCAAGGGCCTACAACAAAACAAATTGAATATGGGAACAACTATTTTCCAAATTGCCGCCTAGAGAAGAAGAAATGCTATCGAGATTCGTTCACCAAAGTTCATTGGCAAGGTTTAAGGCTAGCTCTTGTGGCAGAAGACAAAATTGTCCACAGGTAGCGATAGTATTGTAAAGGACATTTGAACGAATGAGTGCCCCATGGTTTACTTTCCAAGAGCCCATGAAGAAATTTCCAACATTAGGAATGCGTTTAAACATTCCAAAAAACGAAAAGTCGTTGGGCTGGAAGATATCTGGTTGTTGATTCTCATCTCCAAACTTATGAGAGGCGATCAAATACCTAATAAGTGGAGTGAAAGTTAACTTCTTTCCTTCGACAAATGTAGAACAGGCATGGTCGACTGCGAAAAATAATACGTCTTTCACAGAAACATAGGTTAGGTTAAAAAGGGGTTATAAGTTAATCATAAAACACTAGACACCATCGTAATCCGTTTGTGAGTCTGAAATGACAAAAAGAAATCTTAAAACCAAAATCATGTTGGCCAAGCATTTGATTGCCTTGCGGTAATTGAGTTAGTCTTTCGGTTGGTTACATGAACCTACTTCTTCCAGAAGTACCTTCCTAAATTCATTTCTAGACATGCCCCCTCACAATATCCGACTCTGAAATTCGTAATCTTAAGGCGTGCCTTAAACGCCCAAAGAGAATCCTACTCATAGTCCTTATGTGTGATCTCCCTAGCTTAATGATTTCACTTGATCTTTTGTAGGTAATCTATGTCCCTTCGATTTTACCCATCTGCTGTTGTGTATACCAAGTTGTGTGTACAGTTGGTAATACTTCTCTTCTCAACACACAGCGGTGTGCTCTGATGCTGTTGATGACGTTTCCTGATGTAAGTTCCCCAGCTTTTTTGGCCAGTCTATCGGTGCAATCGTGACCCTTGAGCGTTGCGCGGTAATCCCTGACAAGCTCAGATTTGATGACAAAAGGCTCAAGCGCTTTGAGCGCAGCCTGACTGTCAATGAAAATGACAATATCCTTATTGGATATTGATCCCAGCTCAATTAGTTCCGCAGCCTTGAGCAAGGCTAGAACCAAGAAAAATACTTACCGTAGATAGTCTCTACCAGCAACTAGGCGATCTCATCTTGTAATTTGGGTATTGGGTTTCAATTCAAATAATTTTCTTCCCTCAGTATCAATATTTCATAAAAAAGGAAACAATATTCTTCAATCTTGTCATATAACACAAAGAAATCGCGCAGTAGACTAAATGTTTGCAAACATCATCAATTGTGTGTGCGAAAATAGAAATGCATTTATCTAAATCACTTAAATCAAATTAGGAGCCATTTCCAAAGACATGGTATACCAATAGATATCAACAAAATTCTCATCTACATATGTCTGGCTTTTATCGATCGGTCTTCATTAGGCATTCCATCGCGATAAACTTCAATTGATAGCGAAAAATGCTTCACAGATAGCCGCCTAACTATTTTGTATAAAACGGACACCACTAGCCCTAGCTAGTACAGTTCACTAGAACAACAAATCAAAATATGAAGCTATTCGGACAAATTCTTGTTATTGCTGTTTGTATTTACGCTGTAAGTAGAAATATTTTTCTTTATCTCGTCCTTTCACTGAATCGATTCCTTTTTTGGATTTTTTTTCAGACAACTGGTGCAAGCGTTCCCGGCATCTTAGATACAGGAGCAAACATTGTCGAAAACATCGCTGGAGCTGCAGTAAATGCAGCAGCTACAGTAACTGGAGTTGGACTGAATGTAGTTGGAACACTAGCCGGTGTCGGAACCAACGTTGCAGAAAATACAGCTACCAATGCTGCTGCTGTTGCAGCAAATGGTGCAGCAACCGGCGTAAATGTTGCTACCAATGTTGCAGGTGCCGAAACAAATGTTGTTAGCAATGTTGCAAATGCTGCAGCAAATTCAGCTGTTAATGGAGCCGAATGGACTGAAAATATTGTGTCCAATGCTGCAAATACTGCCAGCAATCTTGCGGGTGCAGAAGCAAATGTTGTCGGAGCTGTTGCAAATGCTGGAGTGCAATCTGCGGTAAATGGAGCCAATTGGACTGCAAATATTGTCTCCAATGCAGTAAATGGAGCTGAAAATACAATCAAGACAGCAGCAAATGTAGTTGGCAGTGTTGCTGGTGCATAAGTTGGATTGTATGGAAATATTTCCGAGTAGTTGAATGTAAATAAAGAAAATATGTCAAAATATTAAGCCTCACAATATTAATATCAAGTCAAATGATGAACGGTGGTATAAAACATTCTTGAAAGCGCCTACAATGTCTAGGAATGGAGCAATCGTGAAGTCCTTAGAATGAAGGCTAGATTCAATCTTCTCTACTACCTCTTCGGAAGCAGTTTTAACTTAATTCCCCCCTTAGAAAAGCATGATATCTAGCTAATCTTTCAAATGCCTTAAGTAGAAAAGACGAAAGACTTATGGATGTGAAATCGTTTGCCGCAGTATGGTATGAAGAGGTCCCTTGATTCCTCTATTGTAGATGTGTTACATACATCCTTAACCACCATGTGAACACTTCCATTAGCCTGTTTGACGCTTCCTGTCATAAGACTGGTAGAGCGCCATAAAAGCCTGCAGATTTAAAGGGCGCGGACTCTTTCAGATAACGATATTATCTACTAGTTGATATGGTCAGCTAGTATAAGTCCCATTTTCGTTAAGACCATCCGGTGGTCTGGATTCAGGAAAGCGCCCAAAACCCAGTGTTTATAGAACTTATAGACAAGACGTAGTAAGACGTAGATAATTGTTGTGCCTGTTTGCCATCTGGAAAAGATGGCCGTCCTCTTATTCATGGATATACGTTAAGTGAAAGAGGCAGCATTCGTATCTATAATCTTCTGTCCATACCGAAGCGATGTCGTCCCTTACTGACGAAACTAAAAGTCATACATATGACCAATATTGTTTTGCAAGTTTAGCTACTGGATCCGCTGTTTGTTTACATTTTTCTCCAATATGCTTGGCGAACTCTGGAAATGAACCAAAGCTAGAACTAATTTGATAAGGTTCTTTCAATTTGTATTATTAGTTTCGCCCATGCTCGTTCATGTATAGCTTACTAATGGAACTAATTGCTAGATATAAAAACTTCATATAGTAGAGTACATTAAAAAGTCTCAAAGAGTATCTGAAAACAGAGCGTTCTTGGAATAATTTACTTTCATTGTAAGAAACTGCTACCTGCCAGTTTACAAAATCTTAAATATGAAGCTACTACTACAAGTACTTGTCCTTGTTTATTGCTTTTACTGCGTAAGTAACACAATTCAAATAAATTTATCTCAACGAAGTAAACTTTTATTTTTCAAGTCTAATGGAACATTCAGGCTCATTGGAGGCATAGCAAGGGCCGTTCATGATGTGAGTTCAGCTACTATTGATGAAGGTAAAGCTATTTCAAATTTCATGAACAAAGATATAAAAGCAGGGGAAAAAATGATGGGAAAATAATCCTTAGATTGGATTGGACATGGCTTTCAGAAGTGAATAAGATAAAAATAAATAAATAAAGTGCATACACTAAATTTGGCTCACATTTTTATTTTCACGAAAATCTTAGAGTTACAACCTTACTCCTTCTAAAACCAGTCGGCAAAGTACTGTTTAGAGCATTTTTAGGCAAAATTTTGGTACGCCATCTTTTAGCATTTACCTAGATTAACTGAAATATGAAATTCAATCGAATTTGTTACAATTATTTTCAAGTAAACCGGAACTAAAAGCCATGTTTGGTTGGTTGGTTAAAACCGGCCATCGATGAGGATGCACTTAGACCAGTAGTTGGTCCATTGTGCCCTCTTACTCAGCGAACCATTTACTCCTTATTATAAAGGAGCCTATCTTAGCCGTACAGGCATTGTTTAGATCACTTAGATCGTTGAAACTAAAAGCCATACATATGAGCAATATTGTTTTGCAAGTTTAGCTACTGGATCCGCTGTTTGTTTACATTTTTCTCCAATATGCTTGCCGAACTCTGGAAATGAACCAAAGCTAGAACTAATTTGATAAGGTTCTTTCAATTTGTATTATTAGTTTCGCCGTTGTTGGTTCACGTATACCTTACTAAAGAAACAAATTGCTAGATATAAAAACTTTATCTAATTGTGTATATTAAATAGTCTCAAAGAGTATCTGAAAATAGAGCGTTCTTTATAATAAATTTACTTTCATACTTTTGCCAGTTTACAAAATCTTAAATATGAAGCTACTACTGCAAGTACTTGTCCTTGCTTATTGTTTTTATTCCGTAAGTTAACACGTTTCAAATGAATTTATCTCAAAGAAACAAACTCATATTTTTCAAGTCTCATGGAACATTCAGGATCCTTGGAGGCATAGTAAAGGCCGTTGGTGATGTGACTACAGCTGCTTTAGATGAAGGTAAAGCTATTGTAGATTTCATCATCAAAGATATAGGAGCAGCGGGAAAACCTGGAGAAAAACAAGCACCACAAGCACCGCAAAAAAATGAAACACAAAAAGAAGCTTGATTAAATCGGTTTCAGGCAATTTTGCTAGAATATTGGTTCCAATGTATAAAGACAAATAAATGCTAATCGTATGCATGTCTGGTGTTTTGACTCATTTTCAGTTGTGGACATGGCTTTCTGAAGTGAATAAGATAAGAAAAAATAAATAAAGTGCATACACAAAATGTTGCTCACATTTTTATTTACACCAAAATCTTAGAGTAACAACCAAGAATTGGCCATTCTTCTTAAACCAGTAGGCAAAGTGCTGTTTAGAGCATATTTATCCAAGATTTTGGTGTGCCTTTTTTAGCATTTACCTAGACTAACTGAAATACGAAATTCAATCGAATTCGTTAAAGCTACAATATTTTCAAGTAAACCGGAACTAAAAGCCATACATATGAGCAATATTGCTTTGCAAGTTTAGATACTGGCTTCACTGGCATGTTTGCATTTTCCTCCAATATTTTTGGCGAACTCTGGAAATGAACCATAACTTAGAACTAATTTGATAAGGTTGTTTCCATTTGTATTATTAGTTTCGCCGTTGTTGGTTCACGTATACCTTACGAAAGAAACAAATTGCTAGATATAAAAACTTTATCTAATTGTGTATATTAAATAGTCTCAAAGAGTATCTGAAAACAGAGCGTTTTTGGAATAAATTTACTTTCATTGTAAGAAACTGCTACCTGTCAGTTTACAAAAGCTTAAATATGAAGATACTAGTACAAGTCCTTGTCCTTGTTTATTGCTTTTATTGCGTAAGTAACACAATTCAAATAAATTTATCTCAAAGAAACAAACTTATATTTTTCAAGACTCATGCATCATTGAGGATCATCGGAGGTATAGTAAGGGGCCTTGCAATCATAAGTAAAGCTTTTATTAAAGAAAATAAGAATCTGGCAGCTTTTATCAAAAAAGATATAAAAGCAGCGGAAAAACTGAATATTAAATAAATAAAAAGCGTACTTAATTATTAAGAAGCTTAATGAAATTGGTTTCTGGCGAATTTTGCTAGAATATTGGTTCCAATGTATAAAGACAAATAAATGCTAATCGTATGAATGCCTGGTGTTTTGACTCATTTTCAGTTGTGGACATGGTGAATAAGATAAGAAAAAAAAATAAAAAATAAAGTGCACGGCTGGTTAAAAATGGATAAACTTAAAATAAAAATATTTTTTTTGAAAATTTTTCGTAAGTTCAAATTTTGCTCACATTTTTATTTTCACCAAAATCTTTTTATTATTATTATTATTAAATAAATTACATTTACAATAGCAAAGTTGAGCTCTGCCTACCAGGGCTTTGAGCTAGGTGATTACAATATCCCTTAAATAACACTGATCAAGAAGATTTGAGCCACAAGAATTTTTTATAGTTTTTTCGTGGCAGATAATAAAAGTCACACTGCCTAGGTCTAATGAAAATTTTTTTGTAAAGGCAATGGACAGAAACGGAGATGGATTTTTGTACCTCAAAGAAAGGTTCAATAAGCTAAAAATTAAAGAGGGCAAATCTTCGAGCAAAAACTAAATTTTATTTAAAAAACCGCCTGGAAAAATTTTAAAAATGTCGTGAAGAACTTTTTGGGTAATCACCGAGCAGAAAACTATCAAGACATAATAAATTAACTTTTGAAGTCTTATAAAGACATGTCCCTTAAACACTGCACTTCCTACACTGCCACCTGGATTTCTTTCCGTACAATTTAGGAGCGGTTAGCGGCAAACATCGAGAGGGGTTTCACCAGGACATTTCTGTCATGGAGAAATGGTACCAAGGCAAGTTTAGTACAAGTATGCTGGTCGACTACTGTTGGGTCTTCTCTTTAAATGTTGATATTGGTTTTAATAAATATTTGGGAAAAATTAACGAAGAGTACAAAAAATTGGTACTTTCATAGTTATAGTCCTTTTGGGAGTTCATAATAGAATTAAAATTAAGTATAGCTTCTCGTATGGTAGAAAAAAAATATTAATTTGTCGACCAGTGTAATTAATTGTAATTTTAAAATAATTTTATTTACATGACTAATATTGGTATCTGAGATGACTGATAAGAGTTCTTGAAGGCTTTTCCCAGAGGTGGTTTTGGAGATCCAATGTATGTTTGTGCACTGTAGCATGTGTGGTACCGTAAATGCTGGCCTTTCGTCTCAAAATTCGCAATGTGGGCGATGATCTTTGGTGATCAAGTGTTTGTGGGTGGAGTTTCATTCTCAACCTAATGTATGTTTTGATCACTTAACTCGGTAAGTTGGTAGGGAATATTGCCTTGGCAGCGGTTCGATTAATCAATGAATACGCGTGTTGGTATTCCTGCCATGCATTTTTCAGTGTGTATTTTGTTACGTCTTTTTTGTAAGGAATAAGGAATTCGATTCGTCCAGCTTCGGTAAGCTCACATTGCTGACAACGCATTAAATTTGGAACATATTCAGAGATTTTAGTTTTATACCAACCAATTTCAATTGTATCGCGGATTTGAAATGAGTCGAAAGTAAAAATCATGAGACCAGAAGGACCAGAACAGGCAACCTGTTTTATTTGTCTTGCACTAATTTTGTTAACTTGTGTACATTAGTTACCTTTTGGCTCTTAAGTGGATTGATTTTGTTGATAGAACTGGGAATCCATCACTAAAAACACTACTAGGTTACAGTGGCGTGGCGTCCTTATAACCCGATTCCTACCGACTTACCTTTTCAAATTCGACCTTTCAACATTCAACAATGCTTACTAAATTCCAAGCAACATGAATCCCAATAAATCACTCTGCCAATCATTCTACTACGCACTCATTCAACACACCAACGTCCTATTTTCCAACTCCACTATTCACACACAAGCAATAGTAACAAAAATAACCCGAAATAAGTCGGGTTATAAAATTTCTCGCAGAATAGAACAAACTTGTTTTTTTTTTCCTTTTTCTTCTCTTACTATTCACCGTGTTTGACACCTCTTTATTCAATACACGCTCTCTTATGCAAAAAAAATAACCCGCTTTTCTTCGAGTTATTTGGTGAATTTCGTAGCCATCTCGCTGCGCTGATGTATCAGGTGTATCGAGTGGGGAAAGTAGGGATATGTTTCTGTTGAAAAAGCCTAACAATAATACGTTTTTCTTCGAGTTATTTGGTGAATTTCGTAGCCATCTCGCTGCGCTGATGTATCAGGTGTATCGAGTGTTGAAAAAATTAGTTTACTAAAAAAACCATTTTGATAAGCAGATCTGCATTACACGAAATAATTTCAGATAAACATTTGCAATTTGATTTGGGGGTGACTTATTTTTCTTCGACTTACATACCATTTGAAATTATCCGCGCCACGCCACTGCTAGGTTGTAATTATTTTTTTGAGTGGGAGAAGGAACGGGGTCAAGGTGATCGGAAAGCGGATGTTCGTCGAGAATACCATACCGGTTGCCTATCGATTAGACTTCAGGCCCATCTAAAAAAAAGGAACTTATAATTCGTTAAGAATTTTTCCCCCGTTTTTTTTTTTTTTTTATTACAAATTAATTTTTTGCAAGTTTACATTTTCCTCCAATATGTTTGACGAAATCTGGAAATGAACCAAAACTAGAACTAATTTGTTAAGGTTCATTCAATTTGTATTATTAGTTTCGCCGTTGTTCGTTCACGTACACCTTACTAAAGAAACTAATTGCTAGAAATAAAAACTTTATCTAATTGTGTATATTAAATAGTCTCAAAGAGTATCTGAAGACGCAGCGTTCTTAGAATAAATTTACTTTCATAGTAAGAAACTTCTATGTGTCAGTTTGCAAAAGCTTAAATATGAAGATACTAATACAAGTGCTTGTCCTAGTTTATTGCTTTTATTCCGTAAGTTAACACAATTCAAATAAATTTATCTCAACGAAATAAACTTTTATTTTTCAAGGCTCATGGAATATTCAGGATCATTGAAGGCGTTGCAAAGGCAGTTGATGATATGACGAAATCTACAATGGGCGAAGGTAAAGCTGTTGCAGATTTCATCACCCAAGATATAAAAGGAACAGAAAAATCTGGAGGAAAAAAAGCCTCAGAGTAAATACATAAAAAGCATACATATTATTAAAAAGCTTAATTAAATCGGCTTCTGGCGATTTTGCTAGAATAATATATAAATGCAAATAAATGCTAATCGTATGCATGCCTGGTGTTTTGACTCATTTTCAGTTGTGGACATGGCTTTCTCAAGTAAATAAGATAATAAAAAAAAAAGAAGGAGGTCCGTCTAGAGCTGATCGTATGATACCCTATCCCTTTCCTATATACAAACCTTTTTTTTAATATCTTATCAAATTACTCCAAAACTTGAATTTTCTCAATAAGTAGGTGAGGTAGTGGGTGGATTTTATTTTATTTTTTTCCCTAGCTTCACTTTAAATAGAACCGAGCACGTTGCGAAGTCGACCGAGCGCCCATGACCGTCGATATGGAAAATGAATGAATCCCTCAATCCACCAACTTCACTCAGTCGAGCTGCATATGCAGGACTAAACTATTCTACCTGACAGATCCTCAAATGAGTGGCTGGGATTTTACCTCTTATTATAGTAACGATAATAAGTAAAGCCTGCTGTTGGTTAACACTTAGAAGTGATATTGTTCGAATAAAAACGTCAAAAACAGTTTTTTGATAAAGACGCCCCTTAAATCGTAGTCGATTATAATGTATGGAAGATTTGTAGAGTAAAAACGTACCTACTTATTTAGTAAAGTAAGTTTTTTTCAATTTTCATTTGAAAATACTGAAAAAAAAAAGAATTTTTTGTAAAGTGGGCGTGTCAATGGGCGTACTGTATTGCTTACTTTTGCAAGGACCTCGTATACAAAATTTCATCGACCTAGCTCAAAATTTTAAGCTCAAAAACTGGTGACACACAGCTAGTGATGCTGATCATTTATATTTATACTTTATTGGGTCTATCTGTAATATTTCTCTATGCTACAAACTATGTATCAAACTTAATATACCCTTAGGATAGGATATAAAAAGAAATAAAGTGCACCAGCATAAACAAATGGATAAACTTTAAACAAAAATATATATATATTTTTTTAATTTTTCGTAACCTCAAATGCTTTATTTTTGCATAGGTACATTAAATTTTGCTCAAATTTGTATTTTTACCAAAATCTTAGAGTAACAATTAAGAATTGCCCATTCTTATTTTTAGAGGATTTTTCGCCAAAAATTTTGGTTTGTCATCTTTTAGCATTTACCTAGACTAACTGAAATACGAAATTCAATCGAATTCGTTAAAGCTACAATATTTTCAAGTAAACCGAAACTAAAAGCCCTACATATGAGCAATATTGCTTTGCAAGTTTAGATACTGGTTTCACTGGCATGTTTGCATTTTCCTCCAATATGTTTGGAGAACTCTAGAAATGAACTATAACTAGAACTAATTTCATAAGGTTGTTTAAAATTGTATTATTAGTTGCGCCCATGCTGATTCATGTATACCTTACCAATGAAACTAATTGCTAGATGTAAAAACTTCATCTATTAGTATCATAGAGTATCTGAAAACACAGCGTTCTTGGAAAAAATTTACTTTCATAGTAAGAAAGTACTACCTGTCAGTTTACAAAGCTTAAATATGAAGCTACTAATACAAGTCCTTGTCCTTGTTTATTGCTTTTATTGCGTAAGTAGCACAATTCATGCAAATTTATCTTAACAAAACAAACTCATATATTTCAAGTCTCATGGAATATTTAGGATAATTGGAGGCTTTGCAAAGGCCTTTCGTGATATCGCTGCAGCTACTATGGATGAAGGTAAAGCTATTTTAGATTTCATCAACAAAGATATAGAAGCAGCGAAACAACCTGGAGGAAAACATGCACCGCAAAAAAATGAAACACAAACCAAAGCTTAATTAAATCGGCTTCTGTCGATTTTACTAGAATATTGGTATTAACGACTAATAAATAATAATCGTATGCATGCCTGGTATTATGACTCATTTTCAGTTGTGGACATGGCTTTCTGAAGTGAATAAGATAAGAAAAAAGAAATAGCGTGTACGGCTCTGTCAAATGCTTTATTTTTGCGTACACTGAATTTTTCTCACAATTTTATTTTCACCAAAATCTATTGAGTAACAACCAAGAAAGGACCATTATTCTAAAACCAAGATATTTCGTTAAAATCATTTTGAAGTAAACCGATTTTTTGTTAAGTTGGCTATAAGTAATTTCTGGCTAAAAACGTTGTACGCTATTTTATTAGACTGTACAAAGCTAACATAAATATGAAATTTAAACAAAAACGTCAGAGCCGTTTTCGAGAAAATTGGTGAAAATCTCTTGGGCCAAAGATAAATACCGATATAAACGTTTTTAGTCAAAAAATTGGAACGCCATTTTGCAGAATTAGGCCAGTTCTACTGGAATTAAAAATTTGAATGAAATCGGTTTATCGATTTTTTTAAGAAACCGGCTCTAAGCGAATTGGGCATAAGTGCGGTTATTACAATTTTCGGTAAAATGTTTTAAACCATTTTGTAGCATGTCTCTGAACTGATTTCAGTATGACATGCTAGACAAAATAGCTCGGGGAATTTCCAGCAAATCAGTTTTTGTCCAATTTGGCTGTTAGTACCCTTATTAAAGCTTTTGGCCAAAACTATGGTGCGGGATCTTATAGCACTTTGGTAACATAGCCGAGATATGAAATTTAAACAAAACCGTAGGAGCCGTCGTATGTCCGGATGAACTAACTTAGCGATGAGCATAAAACCGTTAACCATAGCGTCTCTCTTTATGTGAAGATGAAATGATCTTAGGTCGAGGATAACCTCCGATGGTATTTTCTGCTGCCTTGCACTTTTCTTGGGCATTTGCCCTCTGCTGAGCGCTGAGCTTTGGATGCGTCTTAGCTCTGTCCTTAGTTTTCGCTCTCTGTAAGGATTTGATTCTGATCACTATCTGCAAGAAGTTCAGTAAAAGCTTAGATCCTTGACTGATGATATTGTCATTTGGACCTTTCATCTGCGGAAGACTCTGAACACTCGCCATCCTTCGTTGTTAACGTTGGCGTTCTGCCTTCTTATCCTGGATAGAAAAACGTCCTTGGTCCTGAGGTCTTCTTCGGGGATTAAGGCGACACAAGTAAATGACTTGGGAATCTCGCGGTGAGTAGCTCCCAGAAACTACATACATATGTTAGCACGGAAGCACTGCTTATCCCGTATCAACAATGTACGATAAAGAATGCAATACAAAATGTATATCTCAATACGATACATTTATTTCGTTGTTAAAAAGGAATTTAATTCAGTATTTATATTTTTTTTTTTTTTCGAAAGATCAACAGAAGTATGTACATTAAAGAAAATCAATAGATGGTGTAGTTAATTATCTACTGGACCATTGAAAACTGCATTCAAATGTAGTGTGTGCAGAAAATATGCTTTAGTGTCCATTTTCAGCGGCATTTACGGTAGTATTTGCAATAGCTAATCCGGCATCAGCACCCTTTGCACCTGCAGTTATACCAGCACTTGCAGCATTATCAGCTGCGTTCACTGCTGCATCTGCTACGTTGTCAGCTACGTTAACTTCGTTGCTTGCAACATTCAAGCCAGCGTTTGCTGCATCTTTACCTGCGTTGATTCCAGAACTAGCAGCGCTATTTGCGGCGTTTACTGCATCGCTTGCAACAGTTCCAGCAGCATTTACTGCGGAGTTAGCAACGTTTAGTCCAGCTTTTGCGGCAGCTTCACCTGCTTTTATTCCAGCATTAGCAGCATTATCCGTAGCATTTACTGCTGCACCAGCAACATTACCAGCAGCATTTACTGCAGAATTAGCAACGTTCAGTCCAGCATTTCCGGCGGCTTCACCAGCTTTCACTCCAGCATTTGCGGCGGCTTCGCCAGCATTGACTCCAGCACTAGCAGCACCATTTGCTGCATTTACTGCAGCACCAGCAACAGTGCCAGCTACGTTGGCAAGCTGGCTGGCAACGTTTACTCCCGTCTCTGCAACACTTGTTGCACCAATCAATGCATTTTTAGCAACATTAGCTCCAATGCCAGCAACTGTTCCAGCAACATTAAGTCCTACATCAACTGCTGTTGCAGCAGCACCAACTGCATCAGCTGCTGCTGCACCCGCAGCAACAATGCCAGCTCCTGTGCCTAAAATACCGGCAATACTTAGACCAGATGCCTGGAAAGGATACGGGATAAAAAGTTACTGAGCGTGGGAATATTTTATTTTTAGTCTATTTTTAGACTTACGGTGAAAACGCAAATGGCAATAATTAGAACTTGTCCGAATAGCTTCATGTTTTGGTTTAAGTTCTTTTGAATTGTTAATTAGCAAGGCTCGTGGCGTCTGTTTTATACTCGTAAGCAAATTTTGTTGGTCACCTATCTAAAAAGTTTCCGATATTTTGATATCAGTTTAGGTTTATCGCGACAGAACGCCTAATGATGACTGATGAATGCAATCGGATATACATATGAGAATGAGAATATTGTATGCCTGGTGGAATGACATATCGTTTTCGATGCCATTTTAATCGATTCGATAGAGGTGAGTGCATTCCTATTTGCGCTGTAATTTGAATGACGTTGGAAAATTTTAATTGGCTACACCATTAGTCGAGTTAGTTTTGGCACGTGTTAAAACAATTTACTTACGTGACTCTCATAAAGGAGCCTTTATTGCAAGGCAGTGTTTTTGTATCTCTTTCAACAAATTTATCAATCTCAGTCCCGATCCCGATGATCTGCTTAAAGAGGGATCAATATGCTTTGCCTTGGGGCACTTAGCCTTACTCAGAACTTTTGTGCAAACCTCTCTAAAAGATTTATTGATTAACTTTTCAGTGAATCGATGTGGAAAGCTTTCGTGAGATTTTCAAGAAGTATCTCATTGTACAGTACAGCTACCTGAAGCCTAAGTCGACTAATAGCCGAACGTCCAACAAGTATATGGTGTGAGAGAGCAGAGTCTTGTTAGATGTCGGCCAATATTAGCCAAGATTGTGTTACGCCCTTTAAGCCTAAGCCCTGACATTCACAGTTGTTGTGCTCCACTTTTTTTTTTTAGACACAAAAGGCTTCGGGTTCAGTGAAGGGAGCACCGAATCTGATATATGGCTTTTGTGTGCAGGACCACAGAAAGTTACAAGAGACTTTGGAGATAGTATCAAACCAGTTTAAACTCAAAGTAGATAGATGGGAGAACATTAAGAGCTGCTTGCTTTTATGATCTACAAAGATTCCTTCTGAATTCAATGATAGCAAAAACTTCTGTCCCAAAACTAAGCTCCGCGATGCTAACTTTGAATAAGTAGGTGAGGTGTACTCTTTTTTCGGTCTTGGGACTTCATGTGTCGACTATGTTGAGATTTGAGTTGTTGCATAAAAGTTGAAGCTTTAATGCAGATAAAGCCGAAGTCTTGGTAATGTTTACGTGAAGCGCTGACAGGGATCTACCGACATTTATATATACAGCGGTACTGATTATTCGTTGGAGTGGAATAGTCGCTGCTTGGTTATTATCCCGAGAATGTTGCTTTCTAGACTTTTGACAGCATCCTGAATGAGTTCGTAATTTCTTAACACTGTTGCCTGCTGAGGCCGAGCATGGCCTATAATTTTTTTTACCTTTCATAAGACCAGGATAGACCAGGATGATAGACAAAGCTTTCAACATTCTTAGTGTAGCTTTCAAGATGACCAAAACCGAGGGAAAAATATTCACAGCAACAAAGCTATCAATAAAGTTGTGCCAATGTCATTACGCAATACAATTGGGGTGAGAGGATTCTACCTTGAGGCATTCCTCTGCAGGGCCTCGTTGGAAAATTGGTGTCTCCACTTGTAGACTTGGATCATTCTTACTTTTTGATTGAACATCACCTTCACCACTGACTTGCTCTATGAACAAGTGCAAGACTCGCTCTGATGCCATCATAAGACATTTGAAAACAAAACAATATTTTTGATTAATGCTGTGATATTAACTGTGTTTATTGAGTCGACAAAGGAACCAACACAATGACTATGAATCATTCATTTAGAAGATTTGCAGTTGAATTTGTGACGAGGAGCCAGCGGAACCTGAGCCTGATGCGCTGCTACTACTTGAGCTACTGCTGCTGCTTGAGCTACCACTGCTACTTGAGCTACTGCTACTGCTGCTGCTACTAGAGCTCGATCCTGAATCGCTAACACTGTCCAAGCAGCTTTCCAAGGTATTCAAAGCAACAGTCGAGTTGGCCTTAGAATTTAGAATCACTGCGCTCACACATCCGCTCTGTGTGATCTCCACCTCGCTCTGATATCCAGTCAAGTAGGCGACAGCTAATTGAGACTGAACAGTCAGATCATCCAAGTTCTTCAAGTTGGCATCAAACTGCAAGCATTTCCTTCAAAAATCTGTCCAAATTATGCGCTTAAAAAGAATAGGTACTCACAGTCGATACATAGCAGTTAAAGACATCCGAAATGGAAGCCTCAGCTGCACAAGCTGCAAGTTGTGCCTGGAGGGTCTGAGATAAAGTATTCACATCGCTTAAGGACGAATTGATATTCTCCGTGAAGGTTTCCACTGACGATTGGGCAACTGTGTAGCAGCTCTGCGACTGGCTCACTGTTTCCTCATTGACAGAGCTAAGTTGAGTGTTGTAGTTCGAATAGCAAGTATCGGCAGTAGGACCACTGGGCTTGTGAGGATGCAGTATGTTTTCAATCTTGTTGATAATATTGTCAGCTGCATTCTCAGTAGCATTTATAATACCACCAAAGCTGAAACCAGATGCCTACAAAAAGCAGTTAAAAATGACAGTCTTTTGGTCAAAGAAAATGTTTAACTTACGGCATAAGCGCAAATGGCAATAACAAGAATTTGTGCGAATAACTTCATTTTTGGTGAACTTATGTTAACTGATGACTCGAAGCTCTGGTGGTAGGTATTTTATACCCTTTGGCAAGTTTTTTTTTTTCGGTATCAACTATCTGAGTCAAATATGCCTAATACCAGGTAAAATTTATCGCGACAGCACGTCTAATGAAGAGCGATGGGCTTAATTAGATAGATGAGCAATGGTGTATCTCCTAGAATGATTCAACTTATTTTATCGAACTGATGGGTAAAGTCTACGACATGGTTTAATGCCAAGGTCATTGGCATTGAAATTAAAAAAAATATAAAAAATTACTTTATTTGTTAACAAACACTTTGGTCAGTGATGTAATCTCATTCGTACTGCTGGTTGTAGAGTGAAGTCCGACACTTCTTCAACGCTTCTGTCTGTCTCCCGAGCAAAGGACACACGGTTTAATACCGTCGGTCTATCTTAGGTTTTTTTCCTTTCAAAATTCGGAATTTTTTTTGAAAAGGTCTCGACTTATCCCTTATAAGCTGCAACTGAAATAGGAGTTGACCCTCGAGCAGCTTGAAGACGTTTATTTTTATCAGAAGTTCTTGTTTTCTGATGAAGCTCCTCTTTGGCTCAATAAGTTTGGCCTATAATTGGACCGAAAGGATGCGCTGTACATAAGCTTTATTAGCCATAGCAACTCAGCCTGAAGTTTTAAGCCAAGACAGTACCAGACTATTGCTAGAGCATTATAGCGAATTATTTTAGAAAGAGGATACAGTACTATGATACTACGTTACTTAACAGTGAAAGATCCTCAAGGTTCAACAAAAGTATTTAGCTTCAATGATAGTATGAGCATGACAGCATTGAAACAATCGAGATGAGTCTGGATTCACTAGTATGCATGAGCCAATAAATTGAAGGGGAAAAGCATAAGTGTTAGGAACTGGTCAGACATGGAGACTATAAGAGTGATAGCCAAGCCAATAGCCGAGCCAGAGCTTAAGTACCATCGCATAGCTAGGCTAACTTTTAGGCAACATCTGTAGCATGTAGCTGAGAAGGCAACAGAATCAACGGCTACCCTGGATCATTCTAGATGTCGGGTCACTGAAGCAGAAGAAAAGACTGAAGAGCTGCAGCTTAGACTGAGATAAAGGCATATGAAATAGTGCAAGGCGCTTACGGGAAAAATACTCTGTCATATGAATCGTCTTCTGACACCCTGCTAGGATGTGACCATGTACCATCAGGCCACCGTCACTTTAACCAACCAAGTCTGAAGGAATGGAAGAAGAGATGATATTACTTTGATTAAGGCAAATGGAAACAGAGTTTGATCTCCAGTATAGACGGGTGGATCAATAGAATGCTTGAGGAAATGGAAGAGCTGAACTCTGACACACAAATGCTCACGGGCCATGGTTTCTTCAGCACATATCTCCATGTACACTGTACACAGAAGAAGTTGAGGATGCGGAACCTATAATGCTCCAATTCCCATGATATTATGAAGAATGGCAAGCTTGATAATGACCTAATTCCCGAAAAAATTCAGACAAATTATTGGCATTTAAGATGTTTGGGAAGCATTTAGCAAACGATTAGCCATGACAAGAGCAATAGGCTGCTGACACAAACAAACCCAGGACAAGCGACTGAAGGCCCCACTCGCGAGTAGTACCGCATTGTAGGTGAAAATTTAAGCTGGATAGATGGAACAATGGGCTGCATACCTCATACTATCTGTTCGGTTTCTTCGCTTGAAAATTCCGGCACAAAAAGACCGCAAAGAAAATTTAAATTTTTAAATGCTTCTTTGGTTAAAAATTTTATTAATTTCTGAAAGTTTTCATTCAACAAAAATTCTCAATATTTATTGTATCTAGAAAATTTGAACTTGAATTTCATCTCCAGATCCAGAGTCGCTACTGCTACTACTGTCACTGCTGCTGCTGCTACCAGAGTCACTGTTGCTACTAGCAGAGTTCGAGTTCGAGTTTGAGTTTGAATCTGAGCTGACTGAAGTACTAACACTGTCCAAGCAGCTCTCCAACCCATTCAATGCAACAGTCGAGTTAGCCTTTGAAGTCAAAATCACTGAGTTCACACATCCGTTCTGTGAGATCTCTTCCTCGCTCTGAGAACCAGCCAAATATGCGATTGCCAACTGCGATTGCACAGTCAAATCATCCAATTTCTTCAAATTCTCATCAAACTGAAATTAAATTATCAATAAAACAAGCACCATTACAAATTATTAACTCACGGTTGACAAATAGCAGTTGAATAAATCAGCAGCAGTAGTTTTTGCAGCACACGCAGCAATTTGAGTTTGCAATTGCTGAGAGAGTGTATTCACTTCAAGCAGAGTAGCGTTGACATTTTCTGTTACTGCAACCTCAGACGATTCGGATGCTGTATAGCAACTTTGTGATTGACTCACAGTTTCATCATTAATAGAGCTGAGTAGATTGTTGTAGTTAGAGTAGCAAGTATCAGCGGTAGGCGCATTGGGATTTTTAGAATTGCCATGCAAAAGGTTTTGGATTTGGTCGATAATGCTTGTGGCTGCATTTTGTCCGGCATTTACAACGCTGCCAGCTACGTTGACAGCTGTACTTGCAACATTGCCAGCAACATTTACTGCTGTGCTGGCAATATTTCCAGCTGCAGAAATACCGGCGCTTGCAGCGTTACCAGCTGTGTTTATTGTCGGGGGAGCAACGTTACCGGCCACAACAGTTCCTACTCTGACACCAGATGCCTAGAAATGAAAGAGGATACACATTATTAAGCTGTAACTTGTGTAGGTATCTTTGGACTCACGGCATAGGCACAAATGGCAATAACAAGAATTTGTCCGAATAACTTCATTTTTTTTTTTTTTTTTTAATTGGTGGCTATAATTATGTCCAACACACAGTCCAACTGATGGGTTAGAAGTCTTGCGGTGGTTATTTTATACCACTGATTGAACTTTTTTTTATCATTTTTAACTATCTATTGCTATTAGTAGGTGAGGCTATCATGGTAAAGTGTCTAATGAAGAGCGATCGATTGTTGATGTGCAGCTTCTATCTATTGGAATGATTCAGCATTTAATGCAGAAGTTTTTTTTTTTTAATAAATAGCAGTGCTTCCCTTTCTGAGTTGATAAAAATTATTAAAAATTAGGAATTGGTTAGATCCTTTCAGAGGTATTTTTAGAAATCTGGACGAGCCATGTGTCGAGAGTAAGAGAGTGTCTTAGCTGGTCGCTAGGCTTCCTCGATAGGAACATAGATGCCTTCTCTATTATGGTCAGCGAAACTAACCCCTTAGGTATGATTAACATTATTGCTAACAGAATAAAGAGCATTAAAAGAGGAGTTGAGATGTAAAGAACCTATCAGGTTAAAATGAGTAAGATTTCGGTCCCATAAACCTAACAGATCTGAAGAAAATCGAAAGAAGTAGAAGCCAGAAAAGACTGTGGTATATACGGCCCAAAATTAACGCGAAAAATGCTACAGTATCCCAATGGTAGTACAAATTTTTAGTCAAGTGTCAAAAAATATTTTCCTCGTCTGCCATCTCAACCATTCATTCATTCATTTAGAATGTCAGTTGAAATAACCTTGTTGCTTACTTTGAAGTCGACTTCACGGTGCAAGATTGTGCTTTGTCTGTCCCTGTGCTTGAGAGTGTATGACACAAGGTCACTTTAACACTTCACGACGTCATGTTCTGAGGAAGTAATGTTCTCTTGAAGTGTTCTTCCTTACTGACAAAACCTGTACCTAAGGTTTTAAGTTTATTTTACTAGTCCGGACTCTTTTTTACGGTTCATATTTGAAAGGCAGATTTTACAATCAGGCTTAATATCCACGTCTGATATCTGAGGATCTCCAAGTCTTAGTTTGTCCTCTGACTCGCTTTCCCATTTTTATAAATGACTTCTTGTTTGCTACCTCAATCCAATCGTTCTCTAACTCATGTCCCTGCTCTTCATCATAATCAAATGGTTCTCATCCAACATAGTAGAATTTAATGCTTCCAAAACACATTGCTGTCACTCAAGAGAAATCAAGACTCGCGATCCTATTCGATGGATTGTACTTGCATCACGAAAACCGAAAGACTCTCCACCATAGACTAACTAAATTAGACAGTCAACTCGAACTTCGCCTGCTCCCTTAGTGCTGAAAATAGGAGGAGCCTAACTACCATGTTCGTGAATAAACGTATAGTAGCTTATTATCTTTTATCTCTTTCATTCCTTTTGACCAAATTATTTTATTCCGGTTGTTATTCCATTAACAAGAACAAATTGTGTGTACAAAATGGCTGCGACCAAAATCGCCAGCTTTTGTAATTGTATGTGTGACCTTTGTGAGCTCTCATTTGTTTTTGCTTGAACGTCAGAATACAATGATAAAATTTAGCCGATTTTTTTAATCCGACAAGCAAATCGAAGTTGACTGTCTAATTTAGTTTTTCAATGCTTTTCACTCTCGCTACGCGCAACAATCGATGAACGAGGTCGCCAAAAATACTGAAATATTTAGCCCCGTCTGATCTGGCCTCAATTTCGTAAGCATTATTCTGTCCAAAGCTGGAATACCTTGCTCACAACTGGTCTGGTGCACCCAAAACCGTTTTGCGCCTTCTATATAGGGTACGCACTGTTCTGTCTTTCGCTGTTTTATCACTTTGGTGCCTGCTGTTAACCAAGGAACAGACCCATTAGTATCAAGGACAAGAATGATTAGGGGTTGTAGACGATGTTGAGGGCTATTATGGTGGTATCATGGAACTTGATGAGATGAGATCCCTCTTTTTGGCATACTTTTAGAGCACAATATACATGAATTGTCTATCTGGGTGACAGAGATAAGCAAGTCCGAGATCTCAGGGCTTATATTCAGTTAGTCTATTCAAGGCTCATTCTATGTCTAACAAGGCTGCTAGGGCGAATTCTTATTGATGGAGCATTCCTTCTAACCTCGTGACTTCTTCATGTTAATTTTGATTAAAAGGAGGACCATAATGTAGACATGTGACAAAGAAGTCATGACCCTTTGCTTTACATACATACATTGGAGGAAATGTGAAAATCTAATAATCTTTTGGAAAGTATTAAGGAAAATAGTTAAATGGTATTCATATACAGCATCACTGACTCTTGTGAGTACATTGAAGGAGGAGGATAATTAAATTGCTCATTTCACTTAATTCTCGCTTACAGAGATCAGTTGGGCAGGTTCTTGAATCAATTCCTCGCAAAGCATCTACCACTTTTCTGAGAATAATTTATCTTAAGATTTGCCTTTAATGTGTATCCATCAAATAAGCGCAATCAAAAATTCCGATAAAAATGAAGTGCACTATTGAGAAATCATTTCCATGAATCTCTTCCGATTCAGCTATAAAAGACAACTCTATCGAAAACAATTTCTCAAAGCAACAAT
Source organism: Chalcosyrphus nemorum (assembly GCA_949716465.1). Lineage (NCBI taxonomy): Eukaryota > Metazoa > Arthropoda > Insecta > Diptera > Syrphidae > Chalcosyrphus > Chalcosyrphus nemorum. Next base: position 84,983,413 of record OX454332.1, read on the forward strand.
CCCTTAACACCCTCCATTTGACTTCCTATCGATTTACTTCGTCTCACTGTGAATCTACTCTTAGATAGAAGATACTTCAGTGCAATATATCTTTAAATCGAAAATGTCGAAATAAAGATAAATCTTCTGGAATATTGCCGAGAGTAAAAGATGTCAACTGATGTGCCATTGCTCGCGTACTTCACACGCCCCATAAACTTCAAGCAGATGCCCTCCCCTTAGTCGCCCACGGCGGTGGCGGGCGTTCGCGTTGCACTCTTTCAGTTCTTAAGCCATTGTTTGTGTCATCTGACAAGAAGAGTGGGCAGAGGTGGCGAATGCAATTAAGTCAGTATTCTCCGTCCTCCTCGATTCCCCTCGCTATTTTTCTATTGACTCAATTGAATTTAACCCATAAATTTCGTTCGAAACGTTTGTATTCCTTTTTCGATCGACGACTTGGCTGACTTTCAAGAGTAAGACATTTACATAAATATTCCACATCTAGCAGATGGTTGTTCTGGTGTTGGATTCTTTATTTCAATTTTAAATTGATACAAACAGAATGGCTAAGGGTTGCAGCATTACTCATTCGAATGAGCTGTCAAGTTGCTTTGATTTGAATGATACCGCCCCAAAGAAACGACTAGGAATGTATCCATTTGACCAGGGAAAGGTTAAAAAAAGAAAAACAGAAGAGAATCTCCCAATTTGTCCTGTGCCAGGGAATCAGTGAAAATGTAATCTCATCATTACAACCGCATCAGACGAAGCCCCATCATCTGCATGAATACAAACATAGTTTGATCCTGACATACTGATGGACAGGTGATAAAATCCAATGCGGGTGGTAGACCACGCTGTGATGTCAAACCGGATAGAAGAAGCAACAAAAAAAACAAAAATAAAAGCACATCACCATCACGTGAGGCAACACAAATGTCAGTGTTCACAATCTGGAGATAATCTTGTTAACTTTGTGTGTCGGCTGTTCTGAAGGCTTGGGCAAACATCATGCCGGGAAATAATTGACGAGGAACGATACGAGGACGATGTCGACAGCGAAAACGACAAAGGACCAGCAGAAGCTCGAACAGATATCGCCTCCATGCCACCCTTGGACGCCCCCAAAAGCGAGGCACATTGATATTCCGTCAGATGTGCATGACACGCACCATCCTCGTACGCTCCGGTTCGCTTTCGTGAAATTGATGCTTAGAGAGGGTGGGCAACCTTGTTGTAGATACGGCAACGAGGTTCATTCAACTGGTACACCCTAGTAATGCATCGGATATACATATATATGAGTGTAGGTTCAGAGAGAGCATAATGATCGCAGAACTGTCATGTCAACGTTGTCTTAGTTGGAGATTTCTCTCGATGCTTGTTGGTGTTTATGTTCGGTTGCGGTTCAGTTGAACGCTAATTGGAGGCTTGGATACATCACTGAGGGTGTGGAAATTATTACGATGGGATTTCTGATGAATGCACTGGAATTCGCTTGATGACGACGGAATGCAAGGATGCTGGTTTAATTTATAATAGGCGTAATAATTGAACGTACCTACATGGGATTATTATCCATAATGGATGTGTAAACGACTCTAAGTAGGTGATATGATCCGATGGGTCATAATGTGCATACAATGGACACGTGCTTTATCATTGTTACGAAGGTTCAGTGCTTGATCATGGCCAGTAAATATGATTAGATGCATTAGCTCTGTCCATAGGTATTGTAAGAGGAAAATTGTTGCCAAACAAAATACTTTTCAAATAGTACCAGTAGTACTACCAAATAGAGGGCTAAGGCCTATCTTCCCACCACTGTACATGTTGTGCATGGTATACAATTCTGAACGTGCAGAAGGGACCTACAGTTTTATGGCGTATCCGAGGGGAAGATAGGTTTTGAGAAACTTTCTAATGACAGTGATCATCTTGACTGTTTGTCGAAAGAGGTGGGGCTGTGAAAAAAACTTTTGAAGGTATTTTTACGAACTTGGAATTCCTTGCGCAGTAGTCCAACACACTAACCATTGAGTCACAGCACCCACAATGATGAGTTCAAGTACAAGATACCTATTTTCAATTAAGACTTTCCACAATCCCTACTTGTATAAGGTTGGTTGGTACAAGAGGGTAAGCTTACGCTCAATCTCTTAGCCATAGTCCGTTTTGTTCCACTCGTTGCTTGTTGGTTTTAGTTATGTGAGACTTATGTTGGAAGGGGATGTGGGTAATGAGAGAACATGGGGTATGAGTTAAACTAAGTCGTCGATTATGGAGGAGTGCCTATTGAATAATGTGACTTGTAGTAAGTCCCACCATCAGTCTCAACTGTTCTGCTTGTGTTTATGGTTCGTTTTGTTATATTGTTTTGCTTGGAACACTGTTACAATCGGTTCCAGTTGGATGGCACAAAATATTCCCCCTGATTCCCCTGACATTTTAGAGCCATCTGTATACACTGCTATCCTTTTGTATATGGGATTATACATTCAGAATCAACTAATGGTAAAAATATTCACAAAAATATATGACCATACCGTACACCTGGTAAACTTTAAATATTTGTCCAATCAATTGATAATCATCGATACTGAGATTTTTAGATAAGAATTTCTCGAAATTATGAATCAATGCATGAATAGATGTCATTCACATGTTGACTGATAATTGTGCAAGGGTTCCCCTCGTAATATTTACATCACAACCTTATCACGCACGTAAGTGTGGCGTTGTTTAATTTTCAAATCAGATAACATTTCAAACATCCACAATTAATTCGACGCACACCTGTGGTCGTTAGTTAAATATTATGATTGCTATGAGTAAGAGACGTACTTGAAAATATTTTCCAAAATACACAAAAAAATTTAGAAACCATTCCATGTACAGTAGACCTAATAGGTGCACATACACAGACCTTGTTTTAAATCTCAGATGTTTGTAATCAAATCATCTTCTACGTTTTAAGAGGAGCAGTTCAGAATCTTAAACATTTTAGAAAAAATGGAACAAATTTGTCTTTGACGAGATTCAACTTAAAATTGTTAGAGCATAGTCAAAAGGAAAATTTGTACTCTCGTGCCGTCTAGAGGTTCAATTATACAATACAAAAGACAGCCCAGTTTTCACAGCGTCATTTCGGCAATAGTGTCTAGAACAAGACGGTTCTTTTGGCCAAAATTCGAATCTCCAGCCAACATTTGCAGCGCCCAGTTAGCGAACTCATCGCGTTTTCTTTAGCTGTGTGTCTTCAATTCTTGCGTCAGCTCAATCTTATACGGCTGTAAGCTCAAATTCAGCCGCAAGCGTAGATAACTCAATATTTTGACAGCTGCATGTCATCCGTAACTTTGACAGCTGCTGAAACAAAACAATTGAAAAAAGTATTCTTGCTATCTGGTCAACTTTAGATAGACAATTTTAAGTGCACTTTTGAATACATGTGCCAATTTGTTGTACTCAGAAATTAAAGAGAATCAACTAAAACAGACACGAGTTGTCTGGAGAAATAAAATTAATTATATTATTGATTGGAAATGAATTTGTTTACAATTCAACAGAACTTTAGACTTGACAATGGGATTAAAAACCAATTTACGTGGATAACTTAACTAAATACAAATTCTTCGGAAACAAAAGACCGATAAAATAAAACCTAGCGTACGTGTGACCATGTTTACTAACATGCACATCGTATGTTCTATACTTTTTGTTATTTTTAATTTTTTTTTATTTTTAAATCTCACACTAGACTGTGAATCATTTGCGAACTTTGTGCGTGTGAACTGACGATAGCGATAAAGAAAAATTAAATTTAAAAATCAGTTTAACCATTGACCACATACACTCAATCATAAGTTATATACTTTGTAAGTAGCTGATAAGAGTTTGGGCTAAGAATAGATACAAATTTACATTCTTATCAGACTTACATAATACTCCTTAAGCTGAGGCAGATAAAAATTCTTTCGGGCATGCTTATCGTTTAAAGGTTTCTACTAATAGTTTTGATGTTTTGGCGGAAGTAATCTACTATAAGCAGGCTCGTGGTGAAACTATTTCTGTATAATCGGGTTTGTCTTTACTTAAGGAGAGGTACAGTATCTGTGTTGTCTCTACAGAACTGACGAACAGGTCTAGGAGCTTCAGATTGTGTTTAAATGAATGGTTGGGCCAGGCTACTTGTGGAGGGGGCAAAAGCTTGTAAAGCTTCTAATCATGAAGATGTTCCCATAATTTTTGTCCAAGAAGATAGAATGCAGTCGATTACTCCAACAAATTAAAAGCCATTAAGCTAGTGAGATAGGTACCCTCTGAGTTCCGGAAAAAGATGGACGACATCGGGTAAAGGTGGCTTATGATTCCTATCTTCAGACTTATGAGCGGTGATCCAGTGCCTTATCTGTTTGGGGAAAGTTATCCTTGCAGAAAGGAAAGGACAATAAGCGAAAGGGTGATAGTTATCATTAAGTCAAGCTGTCATATACAATGAATATAGTTGGTGCCGTGGCTCAGTGGTTAGTACGTTGGACTTCTGCGCAAGGTGTTCTAAGTTCGAATCTGGATTCAGAAAAATACTATCAAAAGTTTTTTTTCACGTACCCACCTCTTACGAGTGTCTGACAAACATTCAAGAGTATAACTGTCATGAGAAAGCTTCTCAAAACCCCTCTGCCCTTCGGATACGGCGTAAAACTGTAGGTCCCTTCTGTATGTGCCGAAATGTATACCACGCACAACATGTACAGTTGTGAGAAGCTAGCCCTTGGCCCTCTGTGGGCTGCTTACGGGCTAATATTTATTTATTTATTTTATAGTTGAGTGGGTATTAGATGGCAAATGATACTGATATCTTATGACCAGTGTGGGTTTGTCGCGGAAAATCACACATAAAACCCAAATTATACTCGTAATGATCGTAATAGAAAATCGTCTGATTCCTTAAAGGATTTGCATGTGGTGTTAGTTAATCTTGAAAAACCATTTGACAGACAACCAATAGATTTAATATATGTAAGTGGCGCTAAGACAGCGAGGAGTCTCAGGAACCTACGTGCGCATGATTATGAGTAGGACGGTGAATGGTAGGATGCCCTGCAGTCAGTGTACTTACACCAGGTAAGCGTTCTCAGTCCTTAACGATTCACTGCAGACCTAGATTATATGCATTCATTGCATTGCTGAAATTCAAGTTATAAGAAGTGAAGATCAAAGGGTTTGGACGTTTTGAAGAAGCTCAAAAAAGCCGGCTTGTTTTCTGATCCACATCGGCCTATTTCCTATTCCCAAGTGCGAAAAGACAAAATATATGCAATTTATGATCAGTAGCAAAGCAACTTGTAATGATGACATCAAACAACGTGTCAGTGCAGGCGGAAAAACTCCGTTATCTTCTGTGGTCCAAAAATGCCCCATGTTGAACATCCGGCGCTCACACTGTTACGAAAAGCATTAGCGCAAATTAAGAGCAGCTGAGATGAAGATGTTTCGCATGACAGCAGGAGTAAAAAAGTTTGATGGAATAAGCGTTTAAAGATTCGAAGAAGCTTTCACTCAAAACAACCTCTTACAAGCTAAGTAAACTCAGTTGGTATTGTCTTGTTCAACAGAAACATTCTTTGAATCCTGCCGAAAGGCATTATCAATCAACGTTCCTAAAGCGCGATAAAAAAAACTCGGAATCGCACATATGCAATAATTGGGCTCGGTTACGAAGTGATCCAAAACTGAGGCGCCTGCCGATACCACCCCAGGTTGAATCGACAAACCCCACAGACGCACCAAAATGGTTGTAGTAAAGTGAGAATGTGTTTATCTTTTTACTCCGTATTATAACATTGATTGAAGAATAAAACCCCATATTAACTGACGTCTGAATGTCAGTTATCTCAAAAATGGCTGTACGTAACGATTTCCGTTGAATTTCATATTTGAGTTCGTCTAGGCTCTAGGGAAATGCAAACGTGCACTTTATCCTTTTCTGTTTTGTTTTGCATACGACCCATTGATGAGTAAAGGTATTCAATTTGAGCAATTTTTCAAAAATAAATGGCTTGGGGTCCCTGATACTAAAGTCGACCAATGGCAACTTTGGCCTTCTATCGGTAACCATGGTGTGAGGTGCCATTGATAGCACCTTACACTGAGAAATATACCCATTCTTTACCCATATCTTACATATGACATGTGTATTAGATTGCACAGGTAAAATTATACTTTTAGGCGTTAGAAAAACCTGGAGATGATGTGTACATTCGCACTTATAATGTGGCATACCTCAGCAATTATTGTTTCAAAGAAATTGAATGTATGAAGAGTTTGCTTAGTTGGTCTCTTTTCCTTTTCTCTCGTGCGTTTGATCATGTAATGTAACAGATGTTTCACCAAGCCAAAGTTTTGTGGTGCACACGTTTTCCGTGTGGCGAAACTCATTTGGTCAAGAATAAAAGTAAGGAAGAATATTTGCACACGCGAAGCGGAACTAGTACTCACACCGCACAGGAATAAATAAGAAAAAAAATATTAACCTCCTTTGAGAGAACACACCAAGCGTTTCCTTTACTCATTTCGAAACAAAAAAAAAACCTAGGAACTACACACACTATACTATCGCAACCATCACTTGGCAAATATCCTTTACTTCCTCTTCCGTGATGGTAAATATCTGCACCTATTTTCAGAGCGAGTGAAAGTACCAAAGGACAATACTTTTGATCACAAACGCCACCAACTCTAGGTGCAAACAGAAAGAAAAGAACGTCCTGATGTTAACTTTATCTAACAAAAAAAAAAAAAAAAATTAAGGAAACATAAAAGCTTTTTGCAACTTGTTCTAATGGAGAAATCTGGTAACACTGTTAGATGTTGGAATTCATTTTTGTATTCACGTGGTGTGGAGGGAAATTTCGCTATTTCCTGTGTGCTTTTTTTTTTTTTTCATTCCTACCTATCGAAGGATGACTGAAAGGAATTTTCCCCACTGTCGGTTTACAAATCAGTGAAAAACCGTTTAAGGAAATGCCTTCAGCGTTCGATAGCAATTTCCACTTAATTTTATTTAATTTTCTCAACACTTTCACTTTTCTAATGGCTTTTAGGAGCTTCGTCTCTCCGATCCGGTTTTGTTTGTGGCAAAATACATTTTTATATTATTTTCTTCCTAAGAAAATTGAAAATCCCCGTTGAACATGATTGATCCTTGTGGTAAAAGAGAGATTTCATTATGCTTAAAAGAGTTTAATGGCTTGCTATCGTAAATTGATTGATTGCTGGCTTTTAAAGAAGAGAAAAGGTATTTAAGCGAGTTTTTTTTTTTTTTTTGCCAGCTTTTTTATAATCGTTTTTTTTAATTGCAAATTCTAAGGCATTTGCGAAATATTTAATACTAAATTGGGATGGAATGCTAATTGGAAATATAGACATATACTTTCGAGTAACGAGCCTCGTCAGCCTAGGTGTCAACCTTAAGAACAATTGGTTAACAGTGGAAGTAAGGATAAGTTCTTCTATAGTTACCATTAGTAGTACTGGAACAGGGGTGTGCTGTAATAACTTTCTACAGTGCGGCAGCGCTTCCAAAGTCAAGCAGAAGTTCACGCAATAGAACTCTGCATTTCAGAATGCCTTCGAAGAAACACCAACTGAACCAGTATGTATATTTGAAGCCAATGAAAAACATCAATGACTTTAGATAGCTTGAAAGACTTCTATGATTTCAAATGACATAACTGACTTCAATGACTTCAAGTGAATACAATGAATACTGGTGACTTTAAGGAGACCTCAATGAATGCAGAGCAATCAAAATGCTTGCATTCGTTTTGACTTCAAAATTATGATTGAAAAAACTGATTGCTAAATAAAGGCTTCAAAATGAATGGAGATTAACTTTCTAAAGAGTCATTGAATTGAAACAACAAAGGAAAAGTGGGCGTGGCTATTGTGTACTAAAAGATTTATAGATTAGCTGAGTACCTAAATATTTACTCAAGTAACGTTTTTTTTTGAGTTTGTAAAGTTACTAAACAAAGCAGTTCTGAAAAGTAGGCGTGTCAGTGGGTGGATTTAAGTAGTGTACCTTTTTTCTGGTTCAAAATTTAAAACCCAACAACCGGGGACAGACGGAAAAGGTTGGAAGTTCGTGTCGCAAATGCGGTCAAAAATTTATCTAGAAGGAAAGAAAGCGCTGAAGCTGTGTTCATGAAGTTTGTGATTGACATAATTAACGCATCAACACCTGCCGCAGCAAACGTCACCAAAAATTAGGTCTATTTTTAGACTTAAGCAAGGTATTTTAACATAAAAACTTGATCAACGCGGTTAGGGGTAAGTTGACGTACTGGGTAGCAGACTGTTTGGCATAAATGTAATTTCGGGTGAGAGTCAAAGATTGTTGCAGCAGAGCTTATAGAATGCAGTTCCACAGGGTAGCGAGTTGGGTCCACTAAATTTTATCTTGCACGAAAACGAAAAATGCACTTGACACTGAAATTGTAGCATGTCATCAGTCACTAGAAGAAGAATCAGGAATTCTGCCAACCTAAGAAGATGATTCGCAGGTCAGTAATATTGTCTTCAATACTAAGTATTTCAGCAATTTTCTAAATTGAAAACTTGAGTGAGTTGAGTGAATTTCACAAGTCAATCTTAAAACACAAATTTTAAATGCTCATCGTAATAAATTTTATTAAAATCAACTGATTACCAATTAAGTACATAGCAAGTCACTTGCTTACAATTAGTAGACTAAGCTGAATTTAGTGGATATTGATGATACCCTCGATTTGGTTCAAAATATCGATGATGTTCTCAACTTGGGTTGGGGTCAGGGGGGTGGTGCGAGCCTAAAAGGAACAATTTGAAACAAAAACTTAAACACAACTTATTTAGACTCACATTGAGTTGTCCCAAGATTGAGCCAACAGCATCAATGAAACCGGGAATATTGATGACACCTCCACGGGTCTAAGGATAAAAAAGGTAATTTGAAATATTTGTTGATAGTGTGTTTGAAAAATTTACCTGAGCTGAGTGAATGTTGATAATTCCTTCGATTTGGTTCAAAACGTTTACAATACTGTCAACTTGGGTTGAAGTAAGTGTGGTGCGTGTCTACATTATTGATCAAATGAACTCAGTAATTGAAACTTTGTTTGTGCTTTGAAAGGCTTACCTGGCCAACAATTGATCCGATAGCGTCAATGAATCCGGGAATGTTGATAACTCCTCCGCGAGTCTAGGATGTAGAGAGGAACGTTAAACAAGATTTCTTTCTTTAGATAGGCAAATTTACCTGAGCTGAGTGAATGTTAATAATGCCTTCGATTTGATTCAGGATATTGACAATGTTATCGACTTGGGTTGGGGTAAGTGAAGTGCGTGTCTAGTATTTTTTATGGAAATGTGAGTCAAAGAAAGTTGTAAGTATTTTTGAACCTTACCTGGAGTTGACCCAAAATTGATTCCACAGCGTCAATGAATCCGGGAATATTAATGACTCCTCCACGGGTCTAAGGTTGAAAGGGGGATTTAGAAATTGAATTGATAACTAACCAGAAAAATGTACCTGAGCTGAATGGATGTTGATGATGCCTTCGATTTGATTAAGGACATTGATGATGTTATCGATTTGAGTTGGGGTAAGTGAAGTACGTGTCTAAATTTTTGATTGAAACAAGAAGTTGAAAGAATTTGAAAAGTTTTGCAAGCCTTACCTGTAGTTGACCCAAAATGGATTCAACGGCGTCAATGAATCCGGGAATATTGATAACTCCTCCACGGGTCTACGGAGAGAAAGAAAAAAGGAGTATAAAGTGAGTTCCGTCTTTTATATTTAAGGACTCTTACTTGTGCAGAGTGAATGTTGATAATGCCTTCAATCTGGTTCAAGACGTTCACAATGCTGTCAACCTGGCTGGAAGTCAGGGTGGTGTGGGCCTTGAAGGAGACATTGTAAAAGACTGACTAAAAGAGGTCAAGTTTCAGTAGAACTTACATCTGGAGTAGCCTTAGCAGAGTGAATGTTGATGATGCCTTCGATTTGGTTAAGGGCATCAACAATGCTATCGACCTGACTTGAAGTCAATGAACTGCGAGCCTAGAAATAGACGAAAAATGTTGAAGAAATGCAAGGAAGCATAAAATATTCAAACTTACATTCTCTGGCTTCAATACAGGGGAGCCAAATGCCTATAGAAAATGTTTAAAAAAAATTATTATAAAGAACTTGTTTATTGACTCTACCAAACTTACGCCAAGGACACATAGAGCAAGGATAACGAAACGTCCAACCATATTTTTATTTTTTTTAGTTTGTAGTGACTGTGAAATTCAACACTGGGTAACTGATGATTCTAGGGCCCGTTGTTGGCTACTTTATACTTCCACCAAAAATTCGGTTGCAATCAATGTGTCATGTGTCGCGTTCCATTTATCTAGACAGCATTTCAAAAAATGCGTATTTTTGTACCTTTAGCAGACTTTTGTGAAAGATTGCAAAGTTAAAGGCGATATCGGTCAAGTTTGAGGAGATTAGTTACTAGTTTGATACTTTCAAGTACTGCTGAGTTTGAAAGCGTGCAAGTTCGATTGCAATCGGTTTGTTTATTTTTAAAATAAAATACAAAACCCAGGTGCGTGTCAAATGAGTGTTTCGATCTGTGGAAATTTTCCACTGGGAAAATCTACATTTCATTATCATAATCAACGGATGAAAATTAGTTCGGAAATTATGGTTCAGAAGAGATTTTTTACATACACCTATAACATAGGGCTAGATTTCCATTTCCAAGATTTTGATGAATTTAAACAGTAACCATTACAGAGAAGTCCGCATTTACCGCATTTTGCCCAAAATATGTTGTAACGGTACTTATTTTCAAATGGGGCACTGGATTAAAAATTGCAAATTCTATAAAATGGCTTAAAAAAATGTTGGCCATAAGTGAGTATAATGGTACATTTTCAAGAATTAAGAGGTTTCAGTAAATTTTCTCGAAAACGGCTTCAACGATTTTCTTGCCTTTTCATATTTTATCTAGTTTAGTAATGACGAGTACCACATTTTTGGCCAAATCATACAAATAGGCACGTGGAAACGAATTATCTGTACCTAAACTTAACTGAAGTCTAAATGGCAAAATGAATTTGGCTTAAATTTCATAAATGACGAACAAGGGACCTATTATTAATGGAATCATAATTAGCGTCAATTGGGGGATTAGATTTTCTCGAAAGCACATTTAATGATTCTGCATTCACTTTTAGAGCACTGACTTTGCACTTACTACCATTAGGTACGCTTCTAAACAATAATTAAAAATAAATAAATAAAAAAGTTGCAACACTGTCCGGCCTACGAATAGCATCTCAGGAATGTCTTTCTTAGCTCACATGGGCTGATCTGGCAAAGCTTCTCACTGAGCTCGTCTCAATGTCCTTTTATATACGTCGCTGGTATCCAGTTGAATTTACACCTACTCAGGATTAAGTATACTCGGAGACACTAAATGTCTATTGCATAGTTACTACCGATGCACCATTTGACGCTTTTGCAGATCCAAGTACAGTGTGTCTCGGTAGTACGAATCGATTATCGCAAGGTGGCATTTTGTAGGCTTATTATCCATGACTCTACTCCGTTTGCGGTAGGTCCAAAGTAAAATTGTAACCCAGAATACGTAAACTTTGTTTATGTGGCAGTGGTAGAGCGTGTACTGGATTGACTCTATCTCCTTCTCCTTCTTGCAGCTTCTGCACATATCCCCTTCTATCTATTTAGAAACAGTAATAGCCCTAAAAAAATTCAAGTTCATGCGGTTTCGGAGGGAATATTGTGACATTCATTTATACGTCCACAAAGGTGGTAGGGGTTCAGGTGGGAGATTTCACGCCTTGACCACCACTTTAGTGGTGCTGGAAGAAAAATATTTATTTCCATTGGAGCGGCTATCAGTAAGAGTCTATTAGTAGACAGACTATCTGCAGAACTATATCTGGAATTTTACATCGGCCCACCCAAATCATCGACTCGTCGCACCCGATAGCAAAACATTTAACTCAATTACTGACAATTGACTGACGTTGGGGTAAAAATATAATAAAATAAATCAAGAATAATCGCAACATACTATGCCAAGCGCTATGAAGTGGTGGCATGTCATAGATATGTACACATGCACAGACATTCGACGCAGTTGTCTTGAAACGAACCATTCGTACTAGACAGTTGCTGAGCTTATCACATCCACTTCAGAAGTTAAGTCTTACTAAAGAGTTATATATTTCCTTTTTATTACTTAGTTTCGATGTTAATTTTCCACAGAAAACTAGAACGCGAATAATGTCAAAAGGCTTATTAAGGCCACCAAGACTTCAATTCCTAACATAGTGTCAACTTTAATGTCGGAATGCAGTTCATTGAGCATTGAGCAATTTTGACAACAGTCGTGTTGGTGTAGTTCAGTACGTCACCCTTGATACAGTAAGTATATCCTGGCAGTCCAGAAGTTTTCTGATGCTCTGGAGGCTAAACATTTCGAACATGATAGGAGATCTACGATCAGTACTATCTCTTAACAAGACCCTGTACCTCAGCAGCAACTTTTCACCTTTCCACAGCGATGCCAGATGTGTGGAATATGGGGAAATGTGGTCTTAAAATGAAGAAAAGCAAAATATGACCGAACCTGAAGTAAGTAAGTTGGATATGATACAATTATGGTTCTAAGTTGTTCTTCCACATAAAAACATAGCAACGCATTTTGTACAAAAAAAAAAAAGGCCGATCAAATTATGACATTCTATCAGGAAAGAATAAACGAGATCTAAAGAATACAAGACCCTTTAGCAGATACTGACATTTACTGATGTAAGTACTGACAGATGTCTTAGATGAATTATCCTTCCATTAAACAAATTTCAGTTAATTTCAGGACTCGTTTAGTTCCATAGTTTTTTTTATGGAATGAATATGGAGACAAATTTGGGTGAAAAGCGATTACGAAAATGGGGGAAATAGTGAAAAAAAAAGAGGCTTCTCCCTTCCATATACAAAGATGTTCCCTACTTTTTCTTTGAAAGTAACAAAATTATAAAAACTGCATCAAAATATCATTAAAATTTGTATACACATTTTGCTGAATGTTCTAGATTCAACCCAACCTAACAAATAGTTCATTGGATTCAAATCCTATTAAAGACCAAAATCATCGCAGTTACTTAAGTCCTTGCTGTCCCATCAAAATGTAAATACAAAATTTGTCACCATTAAATAATCAAATACTTTACCCCAAATTCCAAGCAGCAATATGTCAACAACCGTAGAAATCATCTAAGAGCCAATATTTGCGTAAGGAAGTCCCATAAACTCAGGACTTCAGCCCTGTGAAAGGATGAACTTAACTAAACGCCAGTGATTAAGGGTATTCGCTTGCATAAATAATTAATAAAAACCAGGGTAGTTGTCGTTCTGTCGTTCTATTCCTTGGAAAAGATCCACTTCTGGATGTAGATGTCCTTTTCCAAAAAAAAAAAAAAAAAAAAATTTAGGTCAACATGGTCTATTCAAAGGACCAAAACACAGAGACGAGAAAAAGAAAAACAGAAAAAAAAAACCCAAGTGAATATTCCAAATCACAGCACTTTATTGACAGGTTGTGTCATCCTTATATCAGGCAGGACCCAGAGGAGAAACGACAAGATGTAGTATAGCTTGTCTCAGCATTAGGGGGTGGATACTACTACATCTGATTTGGAGATACATACATATGTGTATGTGTGAGTTGTTAAGCGTTAAACATCGATTGAAGCAGCATGTTTGAATGTTAGTTCCGGTGTTGTTGACTGGAGGAGACGACTAAAGCTCATCATGCTGACTGACAAGGATATTGCGAACATAGTTCTGGTTGAGTGTACAATGTGAGCACTGAAGAGAAAAGCAAATCTTTGGATAACAACATACAAATTGTAGCATTTGACGATGCTGTCATATCGGCTGCTACTACATGAGCTTCTCGACTCGACGTGATACATAATGTTGGACATAACGCTTACAGGCACATAAAAAAAAGGATCTTTCCGTTTTTCGATTGTTCTTTTGTCTCGTTGTGTTTGTAATTTCTCTGAACATTGTTCTTTCAATTTACAAATGTCTTATTCCTACAAATCGAAAATATTTATTTTTTCAATATCAGTAGAGAGGCATATGCTCATTTTGCGGTTGATGTCCTTCATTTCTGGTTTTCCGGTTCGTTGTGTCGCACCAATGCTCAGCAGGGATCCCTATTGCTTCATAGGGTATGCACTGTCGTCTTTCAAGGTGTATGTTGGTTACCCATCTTCCGGCTATGTACCTTGGATCTATTAAGATTTACGTCTGGAATGTCATGCAGAATACTGAAATATACTAATTGATCCCTGGTGCCAATCACTGGCTGTGGTTGTGATTTTTCTATCAAAGCGACTAAATCACAGTTTGTGTTTTTTTGCTGATACCATTTATAGATTCTTTGACTTCTGAATCAATAGAAGTCTTCGATATTTTACTACATAGGTAAGCCAATTCAACTGAAAAACTTTACGAAGCTCACCCATGTCGTTTAGAAACTAAACTTCCCCTAACTACGCTTTATTTTTGTAATATGCTAATGAATCACTGTCAACAAAAATTGTTCGAAAATTTAATTTTGAATTTCATTTCACCTGAAAGTCAATTAAATGTTCATCCCTCTCTCAGTTGCTGTTGCATTGCTCCATCATGAACAAATGAAAGAACATTTAACAGCAAAGAAGCAAAGAGAAAGAGAGCGAAAAAAAAGGAAATCCTTTAAATCCGAATAAATTAATATATTCTCACGAAACGAATGGATATTGTGAGAAAAATTGAAAATGTGTCCTTAGGACAATTGAATTTTATTGGGTTTCCTCCCAAAAGACCAACAAGTTCTCTCAATACCACGGCTTGGCATATTTCCGATACTTTCCTCACCCGGCGGCGATAGCATGCATGCCACAATCACTAATCCGCTCTGCTCAAAGGACTTGGGGAAGGTATGCTGCAAAATGCATTTACCATTTTTTATAGATTCTCCCTATAGAGTAGAGCATTAATTGAAATAACGACTAGGGGACCGAGGAGAAAAAAAAAACCAGGAAAGTAAAATTAATGACAATAGCCTTTGAATGAGCCTTTTAACTTCAACAAATGCAAGCAGGTTACAGACTAGTGCAGAACGAGTATCTGCGGCTAGGAGAGAATAGCTGACGATAGAAATATACGAGTATTTTCCATCCAGACGATTAGATACGTTCGATTCAATTAGCACCTTTGGTTCATGTGTATAACTAGAATTACGTAATCTGTATGATGTTAACACACGAGTGATTCCGTGGTATAGGAGGATTTTACCTTTTAAATTTAGGATGTGGATAGTGCTTCGGTGAATGATTTCTGCACGTGAGGTTTACTCGTAATTCTTGGAAAGAATTTATTGAATTTATTGAACTTAGAGTGTTTCTAGGAATATTTACACGTGCTGCGAGGAAACTTATTTTGTTTTCATTTGTGAAGCTTCAGGCGCCTTCCGTAACGCCTTTGATCACATTAATTCTCAATCAATAGACCAGAATATATATTTTATATTTTTTTGATGGTTCATATTACCTTAGCACTTAGAAGCTACAGGTGGTACATGAAATAAAATGGACTCTTTTGATGGAAAGCAAATTGTTCTCTATTCAATTTTTGATGGTTTTGTTTCATTAAGTTGCTTTTTCCTCATGGTGATGGTTCTCAGGCAGGAGAATAAATAAATGTTTATATAATCGAAAGGAATTGGCACTCCCAACAATTAGTCGTTGTCTTTTTATGAGTAGGCTTCTAGACGGCTAGACGGCCACGGCAACAGACCAGAGCCTGACATGCTATTTATCATAATCTTATGATAGCAGCAGTCCAATTATTTACTGAAGTCTTTCGTAGATCTAATGAGCTATGGACGCCTAAGATCACGATCGATCATCCCAAAATTCGTCAAGAACTAAGGGATCATATCTCAGGATGTCTTTTGTAGGATAGATGGAGAAAATTCGATGAACAAAAACAGCTAAAAGCTAGCTAACAAGGCGAGTCCAAACACAGGCGTCTGCAACTAGAAAACGCTGATGCTCAAATCGATAACCTACTCAAAACTAGGAGTATTTGGGTCTTCAGAAGAACGCCCATAGATGGAGTCCTCTCTCTCTGAATGTGTCTCTTCTCGTGGTTCTTGAGTCCTTGGTAACGTTCAACGTGCTCGCCTATGCTGACGATGTGTACATTCTGGCCCTGAGTGAAATACTCAACCTCGCACTACAACTAGAGGATGACTGGAAGTTAAACCTCCCCAAGATAGAAGAGTTAAACCCAGTATTTCTAGGTCAAAGGACAACATCGATGAATATATCAGAGACGTAGGTGGTCGCTTTTGCTTCTGTAAAAAGACGTTTCGTAACTCATTCATCCGTGGTCTACTGGCTATACACGGTGGCTGCTAGACCCATATCGTGATGGAAGTAACTTAAGAAGCAATATCAGCCTTGAGAAGGCAGCTAACATTGGTACCATGCGATAACTACGAACAGAGCCAACAGAGGCACTGATGACAATGCCTCATTCCACTGGATTTCTACTGTAGCAATCTGGAGGCCAAAGAGGAGGCGCAACAAAAACTCTCCCAATGGAAGGCCATCAATAGTTCGACGGTAACTTATCACATGAAATCGATGCTTCTAATCGAAAGAAGCTGGTCTTCTACACCGTTCTAAGATGGGCACTAGCACAGAGGCTGGATTTCATTGTGAAGTTCTGAAAAATAAATCTTTCCTTTAGAATATGAAGGCAGTGTCTTTCAATCTGTTACACAGGCTACTGAAATTACACGCGGAAGCAATAGCCAGGCAGCCGTTCTCTGGGCTTTGAGGTAATAAGATCCAAGCTTGTGAGCACCCTCAAGCAGTGAAGGAAATGAAAGGGCTAACGAACTGGCTTTCATCTGGACTCATCTACACACATGTGCAATGAGTGCTATGGCTGGCACTGATACATGGGTCTTTTCGGGCATAACTCTGCTATTGGCATTCATGCAGAAGGAATCGGTGTATAGTACACCAACTATTGAAAAAAGTTATCGAGCACAATCAATCCAAATATCTTGGTCTAAGTGAGCAATGACCCCCATTGTCCTAACTTTAACTACAGGCTTCCTTCTTGACTGTGTCTGCACACTGCATTAGAGCTTGATGATCATTTCCTTCTGCCAGTCATCTGGAAAACTGTCGGCTTCCCGTGTTCTCCTGACAAGTGGGAATAGTGGCTCAGCCGATGCTTATACACAGGCGCAGCTCAAAAAGTTCCACGGGTATGCATTGATCAGTGCTTTGAACTCGATAATAATTTCATTCTTACTGGGGATTTGGGTGTTCAGGTTGACTGAACCGAATACTCGGTTCAGAACCGACTTAAAATTCTCCCTCCATCTCTTGAGTTGATCTTCATCCGATATGAGGAACAACTCGTCTAAACCCTTCACTGGGTGTTGGTCACCTACAAAGATGCTCTTTGATGGTTCTATAAGCTGTTCTGCTGCTTCTTTTGCTTTCGTAGCACTCCTCTCATCTTCATAGCTCACTCCTCCCTTCTGCTGCAGTGGCACCAATTCGGCCTGTTTTCGTTCGTTGATCCTTCTCCAGCTGTCATCGAAAAGCCACATCCTCTGGGGCTTCCCTGCGATCAACCGACAATCCTTTCAGCACCTGTTGTGAAAACGGTTTTTATTTTTGTTTTTATTAAAGTTTATTGTCCCTTTGTTTTTCTTGACACACTTTTAAAGTTTACACACTAGTATGTAAACCATAAAATTAAATTGTTCTTTAAAGCCGCGAAAAACACAGCAACTATAAATTCGCTGCTCAAAAGGACTCATAACCATATACAGCCCTATAGAAACGCTATCACCGACAGTTTCAGCAAATGCCCCGAAAGCATAAATTTTCCATTATTCTCACATTTTCGTGCAAACAAATTAACTCGAAGCCACCTTTACGTGGCCCGTGGGGGTGGGGGGTGGGGGCGCCGAACAAAAGAACGAACTCAAACGAGCGCCATCATAAAAAGTGACATTGTAATCACACCTGTAATGCTAATTAATTCTTTTAAGCTCGCGTTTAATGACGCCGCACATTAATAAACAGTAAAAAAAAAAAATCCAAAAATGAAAATTGGAACACACTCACCGTTCGTGACATAAAACTGATAATCACCAGATTAGGATCTCGAAATTGGATGTTTCATCTGCACCAAGCAACAATATGTCATCTCGTGTGGTCTAGCTGGTGGTCGCTATCATTTTTCGTCGGCAAAGTCTCCCAGTGGGGTTTGTTGGCGGAACCATGAGAATAAATTTTCTGTTCATTTATAATTTATTTGTGTAAACGTCTGTTTTTTATAGGACCAACACCTTGAATGCGAGGGTGGGTTGGTTGGGTACCCCCTTCCGTTGGTAATAAATTACACTTTCGGGTGTTTTGGGGGTAGGGTGCGAAATTAACACTCTCATGTATAGGGATGTGCGTTATTTTTTATGTTTTCTTCAATTTGTTAGCTATTTCCGGAGGCGCGCACGTTAAATGCGATTTATCAAAATGCAAAAGGAAAACTTTGTTCAAATGACATAAAAATGTCAAAATGCCAAGTGCACTCAGGGATGGGGTGGCTGTAATTTATATATGGATCCTTTGAAATACGAGTATGAGATTTTAATGATTCATAGATGAAGGGAGTTGGCAGATTTTTAAATTTATTTGCTTTTTATGTTGCAAATTAGTGCGGAGTGGTGGAAGTATTTATGGCATACGAAGGCTTTAATAGCTCGAGGACTTAATCTGTAGCTCTGGTTCAATTATCGTAACCGTGCAAGTACTTTGTGAAGGTAACAAATATTTATTTGCTACTACCTGCGAAGTTGATAAATTTTATTGTTTTAGTACTTAGCTCATTTTGTATTTGAATTTAGAATTTTTCACCAAAAAGGAGAGTACAAACAGCTAGAGTTGCTTTAGAAGCTACTAGCTGACCTGTGTTAATGTGCCTTAGAAGCCTTAGACATGATGGATAATTCCTCTCAAGACGAAAGTTGTTCTCTTTACGAGAAGGAGGATTATGACCGGTACGACTCAGCAAGTACTGAAAGGCGTCACCACCTCGCTCTCAGTTGATGTCAAATATTTAGGAGTAATTCTGCATAAGAAGCTTCTCTGGCCAATCAAAAATATCGAAGTCCTTCTCAGTTTTCTAGCTGTGTAAAGGTGTTTTTGGAAAGATGAGGGGCTTGTCATTGAAACTGGTCTTCTAGATCTTCTTAACACGTGGTAGCCCCTTGCACCAAACAACAGAGAACAGATTGTTTCGTGTGCACGGCAACCTGCTGAATCTCCCTCCTCTTGATCCTTATATCAAAGAGAGTTATTTAAAAGTTATACACAGACTCAGGCGGGGTGGCTTTTGGCATGACTCTGGTCTTATGGAATGCAAAGATCTGTACGCTTTATCAAGATCAATTCCTTGCACTTGTCTAATCAAGTTTAGGCTAAATTTACTCGTGATGTGATTCTCCAAGAGGTAAAGCACTTTATAGGGTCCAATTGAGGATAATCCTCAATAGAATACTAAATTGATACCACATCTTCCTGACTTTCGATGAAGACCTTTGAAGACGAGACGATCTCGAAGGCCAGAGAGTTGGAAAAGAATTTGTGATAGTGAAGAACCCGGCTCATTTGCCGAAAATTATAAACCAGAAGAGCATGAGCTGCGACATCGGGTGTGCCTCCACTAGCAAACTCTCCTGCAAAGGTCCCTTCATGACATCATCAGGTCAACACCAGCTACATCGAAATAAAACTCCTCCATAAGAAAACCTCACGAATGATGCAAAGCGTTGAGACCATTCAGTGTACTTAGGACACTCTTGCTGGTCTACAATTTATTCGAGTATTGGACTTCTTTCCACTTCTTTGAAAGTCTCATCCAGAAGTACAAAACAGAGTTAATCAACTTCTGCCACCAGAAGCACAGACCACAGGTTATCTTCTCCAACGACCTCAAACGGCGGCTGCCTTAACAAACTCCAGAAGGTAAAAACGGACAAGGAGAAGTTCTTCAACCTTCGTCAGTACCCCCTTCCCAATTCGTGCATCGTCTTCGTCAAGCTAATCAATATCGAGACGAACCTTAGCACTAAAGGCATTACTTAATCGTTTAACCACTTGCAAGATGATTCATGAATGCAAGGAATCTTTGAACTCGGTTTCTTACTCTAGCTTGGGTTCCGGGTGACACAAGGATCACGTGAAATGAGCTTGCTGGTGAGATTGCTAAAAAAAAGCTGACAAGAAGACCCGATCCTGTGTTATGTCTTGGTTAGAGCTTCCATTGACGATTGGGGCTATTATCAGCGCATTAGTTTCTGGTATGTCTGCTCCAAGGACAAGCAAGAAATCAGCCATATACCTCTTCTCTGTCAGGAGAATGATTTTAGACAACTTATTGGCAATACTTCACTATTGCAAAGCATCTCAACATGCTAGGGCTAAGAGATACAACAATCTGCACAGCCTTCGGAGATGTGGATGTCACTGCAGAGCGCTCCTTCTGTAAGTGTCCTGTGGATTGTCGGTGCAGATGAATGCTAATACACCTCATTACGGAATAGAATAAAAGGGGCTTCTTCTCTTGCACAACAATGGACAGATTTTATATCCTCATGTTAAGTTCTCTCTTTAAATAACGAGAATAAGATTGGCTTTTAGGAGACTACAACTTTGACTACCACTTTTATTCACTACTACGTGTCACTATTTTAAAGTTTGATTACACTTATTAGTACAAATAGTGAGTCAAGGTCCTGTTTCCTGGCTGTGTACTGTTCGAGTTTCCACTGGATGTGTTGCTCAAGCAAGTTTGTAGTTCATTCGAAGCGGCAGTCGAATTGCTCTTGTTGCCAATAAGGACTTGACCCACACAAGCCTGCCGTGCGACATCAACTTCATAAGTGTATCCCGAAACACCAGCAGCTGCTACTTGAGACTGCACTGTTAAATTGTACAAATTTCCCAGATTTTGATCAAACTGAAAGAAAAAAGGATTATTCATCATCACTCTGAATCAAATGCAGATCTTTAGTCATTGGTACTTACCGCATCAACATTGCAATTGAATACTTCCAAGCTTGAGTTCCTGTTCTGACAATTGGCAAGTCTAAGTTGCAGTTGAGCGGACTGATTATTGACGGCATTGAGTGTTTGGTTGACACTGTTCTCGTAAACGGCAATAGCTCTGTCAGCTGAAGCATAACATGCCTGAGTTTGATTGACAGTTTGGGCATTAATGGCAAGGAGTCGGCTGTTGTAGGCAGCAAAACATGAGTCCTGTGTGCTGTTGGTATTATTGGCAGCTGACTGCTGAGGTAGGACTCTTTCCAATTGAGCGATCACAGCTTTCAGCATAGCATTCTCCTTTTCAATACTGAGCTCACCCAGGTTTGGCAGGGCATATGCCTAGATTGAGTGAAAGGAAGACTGTCAGAAAGATGCATTAGAAGACTGTTTGTCAGAACTTACGGTGAAGACACACACTGTCATGATTAGAACGCGACCGATTAGATTCATGGTTGTAAATTAGTTCTTTGAAAAGGTCTACTGCTTAAAGAATGTATAGCTGCGACTGATGAGTAAATAGTTGCCACACAGGGCATTTATAGCCGGAGGAAAATAATACAAAATCTGATTCAGGGGTTTATCGTCTATTTGAGAACTTATCATAGAAAAAGTACCTGAGCCTTATCACGGTGTATTAGTATTTATAGCTAAATTAGTCAGATTAACATCTAATCTTTGAAAGTGTCTCATTTTATGGATGTCGATAGGGTTAGGGGGTTAGTCATAATCAAAACAAATGAAAACTAATTGATTAATGATTTCCAATTAAATTCTGAAGAGATTTCCATTATCAAATCAAATTTTGAATGAAATCACGAGGGAAAGTTTTTCCTTCTTTTAGAATGGCTTTACGGAAGGGTTTAAGCAAAAGATTACCTTATCAGATGACTGTAAGTAATAGGAGAGAGTTCTATGACTCCAAATACAACAGCTGTCGTAATGACGACCTTTCTTCGTATTCGGGAATTATTAATTCAGACAGTGTCTACTGCTATATACCGGGAAGTTCTTAGGAAATGCTGTTGGGGAATATCTCTTTCTAGGAACGAACATTTAAGAGATACAATATCAAATTCACAAAAAGGAAAATACATATGTAGGTTTTTGTCTACAAAAGCACAACGAATACGATTTCCAACAAGACCCAATTATTTGCCTATAAATTAAAATAAATGCTTTCTTCGAGTTAACCGGACCTTAGAATGGAAACGCGGAACATTCATGGAACCAAAATGGTATATGTCTGTCCTTCTGAGCGAGCTAAGAAGCATTTGGGAGCCCTAACAAGTTGACGCATTGAGGAGCTTGTATACGCAAGCTAAGCTAGTACGAAGAAGAGGTCTAAGGGGTCTAGAGTATTGCTTGGACTTCAGAAAATGCCACTTTTGAGGGCCCACTTAGACCATAAGGCTACTGTGATACTGAGGTGTAAGGTGGGTTGTATGTGATCTGACGTAGGATGGGTGATTGATTGACGAGACTTTAAACAAGTTGAATTCCAGGGATTTTCACTAGACTAGCAAGTGTGTGATTTGTTGAGGAGGCGACCGAGCTATTTGGGAAAAGTTCTCATCTCGTTTATGCTGACGGACCCGGCGTAGATTTGCTCCAACAGTAGACTCAAATCAACTGAAGGTATGTACATATTTATATCCCTGTTACTATCTCAGTTTCATATATGAATAGGCTTCTAACGACTTCTCAGTGACACTCCATTGTTCCTATAAAACCTGAATGTTGCACTTGAACCTAGTATGCGTTCATGCATACCTACTCGCATGTAGATCAGGATAGTGCTCTTTGAGTTATTCCTCGTTAAAATTTGAACCAAAAATATCACGAAATACCTCGATGCCACAAATAAATTTATTCAGTGGTTACCATTAAAAGGGAAATAATTGCGAAATTACTGTTCATTTCTAGTCTATAAGGATAAACTCCCTAAATCACTTGGAACATTTGGTACCCTGCATTGACTTCCTGTTGAAGCGCTTCTGTTGTTCCACTAGTCTATGCTACAAGTGACAAAAACAAAATTAAATACAAGTTTAGAAGCAGACTCAACCAACGCGACCGTTACAGCTACAAACATTGAAACTATGACCGCGTAATATGAAATTTATTATCCTTCGAGGAAGAGAAAAATCCGTAGACTAGCTATTCCGCTTGTTCTCCATCCGTTGATAGATGTGTACGTAGGTAGAGGAGGCGAGTAATTTGCATGAAAATTAAATAAACCCCGTTGTCGTAGGTGTGACGCTTTTAATAAATGCTCTCCCACCATTTCGACAGAGGTGTGAGTGTATCTATGTGAACGCTCTACCCAGGACGGGCCGGCATGCTGGACAATTTCAATTGTTATTCTGAATTCGTTGCGGAAATCTGTTTCCGCTCGTTGGAAATTTATTACAACGACTCTCTGAAGTAGGCTATGGGTGGTTGGTCACTTCATTATCGTTGCCACAGGATCGAGGTTGAACGCACAGTGCACACACTCTCAAACACACACATCGAATGAGGACATCGACCAAAAAAACGAGAGACAAATAGAAGAGTTTTGTTGAATAATGGATACTAAGCATAAAGAAAAAAAAAATGGACAAGGATGGTGCTTCCTTTATGAAGGACATTTAATAACACAAAAGGATGCCACGTTATACACGTACGTACATATGACCATTCGCCGCACAATGGTAGGGCAAACTCTGGCTAATCTCAATGTCGCCCTTTGTTCCGCAAAAAAACGAGTTGGATTAGCGCGGTTCGTCCTTTGTTTCGAGATGAGATACATTGCCTTTGTCTAGTAGCTAGTACTGGACGAAAACTTTATATACCGCGTGTACGCTACGACGAAGCAGTGTATCGTAAATTTTGTTCTTTTTTTTTTTAAAAAAAGACACATCCTTTCGTTTTTGTTTAATTTGATTATTCGAGAGAAAATGCGTTTATAAATTAAATTAATGGGTGAAATGCTTTCAAGAGATTTATTTCGAGATATAAATCAACGCCTATAGTTGAGTACGAGACAAGAGGAGAGGATAAACAATGAAATATGCTGATGCTGCGAGCCTGGAATACAAGCAGGTGAAATGGGTTTCTACTTATGGTTTTGTACATCAGAAAATTTCGCTTTAAAAGGAAACTTTGAAAAGCTTTGCATACTTTAGGTTGCCATTGGTTACTGTTGTAGACTGTAGAGTATCACATAGATCCAGGAGCCGAAATACCGCAATCGTTAACGAGTGAATGAGTGAGAAGAGAAGTACTGGTGTATGTATGTACCTACTCATACTTTGTTCGAATGAAATGGCGCTCTATAACCTCTGCTGTCATCTCGAATTTCGATAGAGAATGCTCGATTACGAGAGCGGAAAGGCCAAATCTGATTAACAATCTTCCTCAAGGCCCTTTTCACACCTAGGATCTTCTAGACATGTCCTGCCGGAAATGTAACTTGGCGTTTGAATTTCAACACAAATCCTTGGGAGCAATGGAATAGCCAGCGACTGTCTGAATTGAACTGTCTTCAGCATACCAAAACTCCAAAATGTCTCAGTATCATCGAACCAAAGCTTCTAAAACAATGTAGGCAGGGCACTTCGAGGGTGCTTTTGCAAACACACATCTGCACTCCTGTTGATTTGCTCAACTGCCGAAATGGAGCCCCTGGCCAGTTGTTTACCAACAGGATTGACCTAAGACTGAACAACACAATGAGATTCATAAGAACATAAGACCGGCGCAATTGAATGGCGGCCCATAAAAACACCTTGAGAGTGAGGCAACCCAAGAGTCTTACTTTGGAGGACAACAGAGCTACTCTATTAGTTCTTCCTGATGGTGGTTGAGAGCACTGTCCCTAGGTCGTAGAGAATCGAAAAGGGGTCGCAATCTTATAACCATCTTATCTGCCTGATCGTAGTAGTGGATCGAAGCTGCTAAAGCGCACACTCTTATGGTACTCCTAGCTGAGGTAATAAGCCCCAGAAATCAGGTTATCCATCGAGGTAATAATCCTTGCCATTTACTCTAGGGTCATCTTGACTAGGAAATCATTCACTCTTATCGGATTCTCTTTGGAATCGAATTTTATTGAACTCAGACTCCGGTGTTTTGTACAAGTGCATACAATGTAGGTCCTATGATGGTAGGCCCAATGTTGAACCACATGGGACATTCATATACGACCATTGGTCAAATGAGGCCCATGTAGAAGAATACCTTGATGACCACATTTTGACACGAAAATGGACACCAGTGCTATTCAACGATAGAGACCTTTCGCCATTTATTTCTGGTATTCCTAGAAGCTCAAGACAACGACGTTCATAACAGAAGGCTTTTGAAAACGAATCTTCTCCGTTGATTCTTGACATAACTTCGAAGTCAGCCCTTGGGGCTTTGGTCATCGAGCGAAATTTTCAGTCCTTTAAGAAACAATTCGCCGTCCAATGCCCAAAATCCTGAAATCATAATTCAGATCGTAATTTCTTCAAACAAAACCTTTCCCGTATAGTGCAAGTTTGAGTTACTGGAACCCTTTATAATGCGTAAAAAAATCAACACCCATTCGAAGTACTATGCATACAAAGTGACAAAATAAAGCACCTCTATTGAAAGAATCCTTTTAAAATCTCATTGCACTTCTACCAGTCGCATTCCAACATAATTCATTAGCCGAACAGTTTAAGTTCCTCTCTACAGGACAGAGTCGAACAAAAAAATTTCGTTAGCATCCTAAACCTGCCAAGTCTCACTCCCGTACTTGGTCATTCATAACCTTTTTTTATGCATTAGTCCTTCCGACTTTTAAATGAGTTTTTGCCTTCCAAAATAAAAAAATTAGAAAAAATGAAATTGTCTGCATAGTTTTTAGAACAAACAATGGACCACGCAAAAAGTCGGAAATAAAAAAAACAACAAGCACCGCATGCAACGGCAAATAGGTATATATAGGAAGGATATTCAGACATTTAATTGCAGCGAGAGATTTTCCGGGTTGTTTGCCATTCCATTTGGAATTGAAGCAACAACGTCTCATTCATCATCTATCAAGTGCTTTCAATTCGAATTGTGCTAGCTGGAAGAGAGAGGAAGGAATGCGCTTTAAGCACTATCAAGGATGATATACAATTTGAAGTTGAGAATCGTTTCATCGGGAAGCTGATATAAGTATCTGTATTTAGAAATGCTACAGTAACGAAAATTAAAAATTCAATGGTAAAAAGGATGATGGAAAGTTGAAAAGATTTCAGAATCATTCTGTAATTGTCTGCTGTATCATGCCGTAGTGGTTAGGTCTGCCAAGGCCACAGATATTTTGAATTAAACAGTGGAAATGTCTTATTCATGATGATCCTTGATCTTAGTTACTTTCAATGGCTTGCCATTCAGAAATCAAGCCATAAGTAGTAGGTTTTGTTGGATACATGAATAACTGACCTCGTTCATAGAGGTTGTCAACGGCTTACTTGAATTTGAACTGTCCAGACCGGGTAGATAAGCCAAACCACCCAGATATGTGTAGAGACCTCAGGAATGAATAAATCTCATCATTAACTAGGTCCTCCAGCTCTGATAAGAAATAGTTGTGAACAGTGTTATGCCATTCGACTTGGACCATCACACTGTGGGTCATGAAAGGATTTTTCTTCATCCTCACAATAGAAGTCGTTATGAGCTCTTTATAGCCTTCTATCAGAGATTGGCGAACTATTTAGCTCAGCTCTTCTTTGGATTCAACGTCTATATTTCTGTGCGAAATTCCAGCCTCAGGAAGAGTCCGTGAAAGTCTTTGATCCAATCTTATTAATAAGCCCATTCTCTCCATCTGGGGCACTCTCCAACAGAGTGTACAAGTCGTACAGAAAGATGAGGGAGGGAGATTACAGAGTCGATACGTTAAGAGTGCCTTCTTCTGCACGACTTTTTGCGATATTTCAGAGCCTAGCTCTACAGGTTTATTTATGACGTGAACCTAACATATATGAAAGCAGTCAAGGATGCGTAGCACACTCCGTTAACCTGCTAGTGAAATTGGTGAAGACCTACCCTTAGAACACATCGCAGCAAGCTGCAAAGGCAGACGAGCCGCTTGTTTAAGGCTACAGTCCTGACCTCAGAAACGATTCCGAAATGTTCTGCTCGGTCTGAACGCACCTTAATATAATAAACTCCTTTATACAGATAAGTACAGGGTGAACCAACAGATGGTTTGGATAATGAGTCTGGAATTGAAGTGAAGCTAGTGGACGAAATGAGATCGGCATTGGGTCAAATTCCATATCAAAATGCTCGAATAGCACTTACAGTCCAGTCCTACACACCAGAGAGCTTGATCTGACAGTCGTGTCTCAAACAGAGTCTCTCTAAAGTCTGACAGAGCTTTAAGCAAACAGTAGCTCCTTTTTTCAATAATTCTCCAAGCCAATACAATCAAATCCCAAATTCAGTCCACCGAATAAAAAGAACAAAAAAAAATCTGCAGCACAATTCAATTTGAAATGAAATTCGCTACAAAAATTTATGCAAATATTTGATGTTTTCATCAAATTTTCTTTTTTCAATCGTCTAACTCGTGAATTCCCCAGCTGAGGAGCAAGATATTGTAAGGAATTGTGCCAAATCATATGCCGCACATAAAAGAAGAAATATGCAAATATTTCAGCGGAATTTGTGAACATGCATGCGCATTTACTTCTCTGAGAATTATCCTATCAAGGATAACACTTCACGCGTCTGCTTTTGCAGTCATCATATGCTGCACCTTTTTTCATTTTTCCTGTTCCTGCTGTCGAACGATTAGGATTATTGCCTTTGGCTGTAGGGAATTGTTACTATGTTCTTCTTTCAAGAAATATTATGCTACATTATGTTTGAATATTGTTTGAGAACTTAAGACGATGCACATGTATACCTTAGATTTCTGAGAAAACTTATTGAAGTTAGATGATATTAGAATTCAGAAAAGTCTAGGTATATAAAAGCAAAGAAATAAGACATTTTTCTTGGAAACTTTTCGAGTTCACTCGAAGCCAAAGGTTATTGTTGATACTGTCGTGGCCAATTCAATATCCTGAGAGGAAAGAGTTGATGAGGTGATGTTAGGTTTTAACCTTTATAAGAGAAGCAAGCTTAAGTCAGAATTCTATGGAAACTTGCAACATTTAATAATAGTGGGAACATTTAATAATAGTGGGAACATCGACAAGCTGCTGAGCTTCACAACATCAGGGTGGTTTCTAAGTACCTCATAAAGTAGTTCTAAGACACTGTATGGGCTTAAAGTGCTAGGTCTTCCCTCTATGGATGAAACAATGGGTCAGCTCAGACCTGAGTGCGGCGGAAATCTTTCTTTTCTTCTTCTACCATCCCGCTTACCTAACCTTACCTAGTGGATAGAGGACACCCTCTTGCGGGCAACTTTTAAAAAACTACATGTCTAAAGATGCAGATTCTAAACTCACACCAATGGACGATGATGAAATCTCTTCAACCGTAGTTTCTATAAGCGGTTTGAGTGCAACAATTTTATAAGCCAACTGAATCGTCTTGAAATGTGCTACCGAAGCCATCCTTCTCCATACCATACAATCTCGAGCTTATTATTGCATTTGAAGATATCTGTGATATTTTTCTCAAACAGGAAGCTTATATGCCAAATTTCGGAACACGAAACAGTGCCATTTTCCTTTGATTTCCTTTTTCTCCATCCACGCAAACCGCCGCGCCAATCCGCCCACACGGTTCCATGTAGATACACGAACACTCCTTAGCCAATTCCTGCCTCGTAAGCAGTGCATGGGGTGTACTTTCGCAGCCCTGATGTAATTTTCTCGTTGATTTTCCCTCAATTTTCTTGAAAATGTATCTTCGCGAAAAAAAGACGAATAAGTAAATTATCGGCATCGGTTCGAGGAAGAAAAAAAAAAATAATAAGAATATGGTCCTCATCAGGTTCAGTCTGTTGCAGGGCATTCGTTCTCCTCCTTGTGTTGGGTGGTTTGAAGCCACACACCGCAATGTCTGTGAACATCAAATTGGATGGTGTTTCGTGTGTTATCCTTTTTGATATCTAACGGATATATGTATGGCGGCTTGTCTTTCGGCGGCGCTTTGGATATCGCCTTGGATCACTTGACAGGAAGAAGGTATTTCCTCATTGGTTGTGTAGTTGCATATGCAGAAAAAAAAAAAAATGTATAACGCTCCAAGGACGACAACGACGACGAGGACGATGATGATGACTTAGATGTGTGCACGGAAGGGAAATTTCGCTGCTGATGTTGAATTTTCATAAGCGAATTACGACGTGCGACAAATGTTACTCCCTCCTTCCTCCCTCCCGGCCAACAATCCTACTGCTGCTGCTCGTTTGATGGAAATTGAAACTGAACTGAAGAAGAACAAGTTCTGAAGGAGATTATAACGGATGGTGGAGCAAGAACAATTTTAGAAGTTTTTTTCTTTTTTTTTTTCTTTGCTTCCTTCTCGGTGGTTTCTGTGATATGCGTTGTGGGCTAGGCATGGGAAAAAGGATTCACAATAACAAGCGGTGTGAGAGTGTGTCTCCTTGATTTGTAACATACGCTTATGGCAAAATTCTTAAGGAACCCCAAGAATTCTTTCCCCTTTTTTCGTGGGGTTGTCCTTTGAGCTTATTTAGAAACGACAAAGTTTGATTTATTTTTTTTTTTGTTGCTCCTTCCCTCTCTCTTTGGAGGAGTTTGAGCCAAGTAGGGGGAGAGTGCGTGGCTGGGAATTTTATGATAATAGGAAATTCCGTTTTTAAATATTTTGGTTTTGAGTTGATAAGGGATTCTTTCGTTCATCGCCTTGGGGAGCATTTCATGGTTCATTAGTGTATGGAAGGGGTGTTATACTGTACATGTGTATGCAGCACGTTATTGTTTGTTTTTGCGAAATTTTGAAAATTTTGTCTCGAGATGGAAGCGTATGGTGTTGGTTTGTGGTAATGAAGTCTTCGTTAAGGGACATTTGTTTGTGTTAATTAACTTTTTTGGGTTTTTATTTTTTTTCTCTCCTCGTACGAGAGAGTTTTTCTTACTTGTGGTAATTTTTGGAAAGAATAATGAGAAACGTGCTGATGAAGCTTGGCTTTTTTGTGTTGTTCATTTAGTTCGTGTATTGCGCCTTTGAACTGTGAGTTTGAAAACCAATATTTATTTACACAGTCATTAACCCGAGTTGGCTGTTTTGCTTTCTTTCGTAAGGGTGCAAGCATGTGGATAATTTCAGAATAACAACCTCACTTTAGACAGTGAATATTTTTTAACAAGGTTATTGCTTCAAGGCTGCTTGTTATCGGCTTTTTTTTGATAAGGACACAACAATGTTGTGTTAAAATAAAACGCAGGATAATTGAGATGTCGTTTTTTTGAAGATGTGTGGGATTTCTACCCACTGCCGTCAAGCTTTTCATCGCGAGGACCTCAGCCTTATATACTCTGCTCGTTCGTGTTGGAATTTCGTTGTCACACCTGTCTTCATTGCTGCTTCATAATGGTAGCCGCTTTCTTACTGGCTGCTTTCCAAGCTTTCCAAGGTTGTGTCCTCATCCACACTATCAGCCAGCAGATTACGAGCTTTATGATATCCACATTTTCTACTATTTCTGTGCACGTTGGAGAATAAAGGTTGTTTTTATCCATGGCTAGTAAACATCTCCGACGTTAGGCAGAAGTTCAGCTCTTTATGCTTCCTATTGATCCGAAGGTCTTTATTGGGAATCGATTTCTGCATCCATCTAGGTCCTTTACCTAACTTACCATTCTTCCAAGTTTGTTCTTTGTAGTATTTCACTATCACTTCGAATCGTTGCTGCTGGCATCCGCTGCTTTCTTAATGAGTAGGTCTACTGGCACCATTCCAGCCACTATATATGTCGCGTCATGCAAGGCTTTTCGAAGGGCTTACTTATGATTTCGTACTCATTGTCCCAGCCCATATTTGAGAGCCGAAGAGCAACATCGACGTTGAATCTCTGGCACAGTATTTTCCCTTTTTAGGTCCTCTTATATTTCGCGAGATCATTGCCAAAGCAGATGTTGCTTAAGAGTTAATCTAGGCCAGTTCAACCCTGGTCTAGAAACTACAACGTGATCGCCTACGGGCATTCTCTCCTGCTGATAAGTACTACCTCCTCTGCTGATCGTAATTTTATGCTTGCTAGCCAGTCTTGCAGCATCTCGATAGCTTTATTCCACTCTTGCTCTAATTCTTCAAAAACTTTAGCCAAAACAAGGATCGCTGATTCGTCGGCGAAGACGTTTAATTTCGAAGGCCTCGCGATTCCAAGTGCGACAACGGAGTGGACTTAGTACGGAGTCGTTGGGGATACCGCCTGTGACGTTATTTTTCCTGAGTCTTGTTATTTTGTCATGATAATTCTGCTGAGTCTTGTTTGCCATCAATCAGTTGTTTGAACCATCGGACTATATTTATTCTAGACTGAGGCCGGCAAGAACGTAACCACGTCCGTTATCCTCTAGACTCTATCATTTGGGGCTAGTAGCTTCCAAAGTCTACATCGATAAGCCGAGTACGATTAAGGTAATAAAAGCCAACATTACTCGAGTTATTCGTCAAATACCACACGAAGTGCTCAAAGTAGAAATGAACAAGCGTAGTTACGGCCGACACTTGAAAAAAATAATCTTTATAGTATAAATGTTAAGAGTAGGTCTTTTGTTTTATAAAATTAAATAAGCCAATTAAATTACTTTTTTAAATTTTTTTTACTTATGAAAAAAGTACCTTTAAATGAATCACCCCTATTTTCTAACGAAAACTTTTAGAACAAAAATTAGTCCCAATCAATCATTGTTTTGCAACAGTAGTCACCTCTAGGTCTTTTTGAGTGATATATAAAAAATACTTTGTGTATGCACACTACGATTGCATCTACTAGTCATTTTCTCCAATTGAACTTCGTGTACAAGTGTACCCAACTACACAATTCAACCACCCTAATGGCTTCCATCAAAAAGAGTGAATTCTCTTAAAATAACTTTTTGAGAAATGCAGCTTATTTTTCATCCTGACATCGCACACTATTTTAGCAAGCGCACAACATGATGTACACACTTTGTAGACCGCGATGGTTTCCATTTCCGCAGACATCCTCACACCAGTATTCCACTCAAAAGACTCCCTTTTCTATTTAAACGTCATTTGGTTCTTAAACTAATAGCTTTTCTCAAAGTATTAAAATTCAGGTAAAAAAAAAAAAACCCTCCCACCATCCCTAAAATCGAAAGAAAGCAAACTGCCATAACACTTCGCATCAACACCCAAAGGCTATAAAAAGAAAAGGCACCCCGATAACACGTCCCTTCTTTTACCCTACCGCATCCCAATTTAACCCATTCAATGTGTCAAAACGAGGAAACCAATTTATCAAAAGAAACCCTCTACACTTACGAGGTGAGTGCAGATACATTTTTCAACACAACGCTAAACCCCCATGTGTCGTTCACACAACAAGCACCTTCCCAATTACCACTGACAACTTGCCAAGGGTGGTTCCTCTATACCGTCAACAGGGTTTTATAGTCTCCTCAAAGAATATGGCAAACGTTTAACGCCGGCCGACGACAACTTCACTTTAAGACGTTAGTGACAAAATAAAGAAATCACGTTTCTAACTTTTTTTTTTTTTTTTTGTCAAAAAATTTACAACAAAACTCAAAAACAAGGAAACAAAAAAGAAAAAAAAAAATACGAAAAGTTGTCCCCCATCAACGCCACCGAACACACATTTACTACCACAAAAAAAGGGAAACAACTGTCAGAAACAAAATGTTGTCCCATTTGTCAGGGGATGGGCCCGACAGCCTTCAAAAGTGGATTTTCCGCATCGCTTAAAGTGGACACAAATCTACATCAGCGCTGTCGCACCTAAGCCCGTCGAATTACTCACATACATGCACTGTCGTGGATGGTTTTTCGGAAATTGCCTCAGGAGTTTCCTGACACATACTGACACAACCGTCAGTAAAAGAAGAAACTTTTTCGCTTTTGGAATAATTTTTTCTCTATTATGCATTCGTTTTGTCTAAATTTTTTCGCAATATTTCATATTTTTTTTCCCTGTTACCCCTCCAGGGGCAACGCATTGAAATGGAAATTTGGTTTTATTTTTTTATTTTTAAATACCGTAGGGTATTTATACTTTTATACGATACTTTGCAACAGATAGAAAATGTGCATTGGAAGTATCTTTGTGTAAATTAGAGAGCAATGATTATGTTCTTCATCTGTTGAGGAGTAGGTAAGGGGATTCGATCCGTCGTTAGATTATGATAGATACGTATATGAGTGCCCTTGTTGACAGAAAGTGTCAACGACTCACTTAGACCACTGCAAGTCCATTGGGAACAAAAATGTTGTTGGGAACCTAAACTTATTCGACCACTATGCTCAATCTCAACGGCCTACGAAGAGCTTAGATGTGACGCTTCCCTGACCAATAAATCCGTTCTCTCATTGTTTTTCATATGACCTGGTACCCAACAGAGGATCACCTTGTTGGCCACAAAATATCGTCCAGTCTTTTGAGGTATATATTTACAAGCTTGAACCGGACAAACGGCAACGCTTTGATGTCTGCTTGACTGTCAATTAAACCTCTTAAGTACATGAATATTGCAGTACTTCAGTCCTCACAAGTACCAGCACTGGGACGTGGTACTTCTACTTCAGTATCAGTACTGGTACTTGAAAGAATGCAAGTACAAGTATTTTTCAAGAATAAATGTGTATTTTTATTCTTGACATCTCCTGGTTATCGCTGCTTCAATTGGTATATATTCGTAGTTTGCATTTGGTGTCGATTCACCCCAGTAACTTCCATCTATGCCCCGTTTCGTAGCAACCCAATAACACTTGTTCGATTCCTTCACAAATTGTGCCAACTTCGAAACAGTATTCGGTATCCAGCCTTGTTGCCACAGACAAATACATCAAAGTGCCGATAACTTTCATGTTAAATGTCAGCACTTCCCTCCTCGAAAGAGACTATCATTTCTGACGGTGTGGCGGGTATCGATTGATTTTGATTTTATTCGTTTTCTGATGAACCAGGCAAAAAAGTCCTTCAAACTTACTCAACAAATAGTTCTTAATTGATGATACTATTGCGTCTACCCCTTAGCTTGCACTAGCGCGGCGGGATCATACTTATTTGCTAAAACTTGGCGACTTTCAATCATGTTCACCAAGTGTTGGTCTTTATTAGCCTCGTTACCTCGGATGCCATCACCCTCCTCAATTCTTCGTCTTGAAGTCTTGCTAAGGGAATGTGCTATACGCAAATTTTTCCAACGTCTTGAGGAGAAAGGATGTTACGCAGATCGATTTGTATGCCTTTTGATAGTCTTGTACCTATACTTTTGGAATGAGCATCACCTTCACCCAAATCCATTGACTTAGTGGCATTGCTTCCTCGCAGAAAGGCAAGAGTACTCGGTTTTCCTAGGAGTTCATGTCGTAGAAAAGTCGATAAGAAAGCACGGAAAGAGTTGGGAACAGCTAAGGTACATTTCCAGAAATCGCACATGATGGCGCGTAGGTATTATAGAGGCTCTCGGACCTAGTGATACAGGACATAAGTAAGTTTCGATGCTTCTGGAGGCACTTGACTGCTGTTATAACTTCGGTTTTGCTGGGTATTATGTTGCGAACCCAGAAGTTTGTTGCTTCTGTAGACAGTCCTTTAAGTGGTTTAGCTCTGTAGCAAAATGTTCCATCTATAATCCACAAAGGCTCTTCACTGAGCAGTTTCGAGTTCCGACCACCAATGAGCTTATTAGCGATGTTGTAGTCATTCCTACCGCCACACATACTTCCTGCTTTTTAAGGTTTTACAGTGCGCTGCACTTGTTTGTATTTCAGGCGCTATTTGTTTTCAAGCTCAGTTCTCTCAACTGCTAAGGCTGATGCAATTTAAGCTTTGATTGCTGTACGCTCATTGATCTGCCTTCAAGTTTCAGATTGACTCTCTGGAGCTGCGTCAAGTGTTTAGTCTAACATAACAAGCCAACTACGATTAGCTCGAGCTATTGGACCTACCCCTTGACCTATACTTGTCATAATGCCATTCACCATATTGATAAGAACAATCGGGGAATTCGATAAATTGTAATCGAATAATCATTTGAATTATTCGATTGTTCTTATTCACAATCGACCATAACTATTCCATAGGGTATCATGCATTCTTTTGGAACGCTTTGCCGTAGTTGAATGCACGATTTTTGAACCCAAACAACGTCCCCCCTTTAATATTTGTTATGTAATTTACATAACCTGCCACATCGGGTACTCCCCCTTGCGTAGCACACATGTATAATTCATATCTTTCCCTTGCCCCAAGCTGCGAATAAAGATGGTGTGCCATTAATCAAAATGCCACTGAAGGTTGCGGTGTGGCACAATGTCAGTTCGCTACCTAAACTCCAAACTCCCTTACTTTCAATTCGCTTTGTTTTCAGCGCGTTTACTTTTTTTGGGTTAAAAAACCTAGCCATGCTCGCATCTAGGGGTATAGCCCCATGAAATCCCTTATCGAATAAATATCGTGTGAAATTCAACAACCGCATACCTTTATCTAAGCGCGGTGCAAAGCGGACTGTTTTACAGAAAAAAAAAATCAACACAGTTGAAATATTTATGTATAAACTGCCGACCACAAAAGGTGTAACGGCTGCTTGCTCCCAGAATCGATTGCAGGAACATAACAAAAGTGGTAGGTAAAATAAAAAAAAAACGAAAAATTTGAAGCGAAACGAAAAGTTCAAAAACTCTTTCAATTCAGCGAGCCCTACCCATGAATGAGAATAAAATTCTGAATAGCTGCATCTCCAACCCAACTCGTGTTAACTTTCGTAATTTTTGTGAATGAGTCCTGTGAAATTCCTTTCCAATGGGCATCTCGTTTGATTTTGCGAGGAGGCATTGCTTCACCACCGAACTTGTTATTTAAAATATTTACGAGACAATTTTCAGTAGCCACGGTAACGTCGATTTTGGGCAACTCTGATTGAAATCAGCACAAAAGTCCTGAAAATAGGATTTTCAAGTGCGCGACAGGTAGGTGTGTCTACCTTCTCCCAGTATTTCATGAATTCAAGTGGAATTACAGTGTCGCGGTTTTGCAGATTGACTGCTGCCTGTCGGAGGCTGCTATACGGAGTGCGTGTGAGGAGGAATTGAATTATCCGTAAGTGGTTTTTTGAAGTGAATTAAGTTTGAATGTTCTCCTGACGAATTTAATTATGGCTTGCAGATGTGTGTGAGCTGATGAAGTTTTATTTAAATTGAATTTAGAGAAATCGAATAAAATTTTGGGTAATTATATATAGTGAGCTCCATGGGTTCAATTTTAGTGATTAACACTTAGGTGTTGCGGTTAAATAGCTGAAAAGTTATTTCAGAGTGAAATATCCCATTGAGAATACCTCTCATATGCGGATATTTCCCTTAATTTGGCTTTTATTTAAGACTATTATATTTATATTTATTTAAGTATATACATGACAAAGTGTCACAAAAAACCCTCTTCTATTTGGGCGTGGCATGAAACTTAACATTACATAACATAGTTTGAAGTGTAAACAGTCATGACATGAAGGATTCAGAAGCTACATGCATTTATTCGCTTCAAAGACAATCATGCTTATTTTGAGATTCGAATGAATAGTCAATTCTTCGACTGTCTCTATTCATTCGAAAGATTTTTGTGTATTTTGAGATTCGAATGAAAAAGGTTCATTTTCGAATGATAAAGCAAAATGAACTTAAATAAATTTAACCCTCAAAGTCAGCTGTTTGACATTTCTTTTAATACAGGTTGACCATACCTTGCTTTTTTGCGTAAGAACTCTTCTCTTTCTTATTGAAATATTTTAATTAATTACACTTTGACGCGTTTAAAGACGAAATTTAAGTAAAACATTGTATGAAACATGTTTCGTATACCTATAATAATATCGAGCACGAAAACAAAGCAAAATAAAGTAACATACATGTATATTTAATTACAAGTCTCTCCCACCATATAGTCGGCACGAATCTGGTCACTCTAACTTTATTTTGAGTGTTGTCAGTAGTAAAAAAAACATTTGGTTTGTGATTTGTTTTTAATAATAAATAAGAGTTATTAGTAATAAAATGCTATTTGTGGACAGTGCGAATGAATAGGACATCACAGAAAATTTAAAATAAGAGTTAAAAAATAAAGTTGAAAAATAATTTCATGCATTCACTCGTCTTTCCTTTGGAATTTTGTTTACATAGAACTTGAGTGGGACTATTTTATTTATACGAATTGCCGGCCACCAGTTTTTCTGATTAGAACGTGACCTATACCGACAGGATCAGAAGTTGTCAATTAAAATTACT
Organism: Chalcosyrphus nemorum; assembly: GCA_949716465.1. Classification (NCBI taxonomy): domain Eukaryota; kingdom Metazoa; phylum Arthropoda; class Insecta; order Diptera; family Syrphidae; genus Chalcosyrphus; species Chalcosyrphus nemorum. The sequence continues at coordinate 85,021,078 of OX454332.1, forward strand.
TCATTTAATTTTCTACAAAATATTCAAAGTATTTTACTATAATTCCGTGTTTGTGAATCTATGCGCCAGGAAAATGCGTTCGAATGAAAAATGACATTTGTTTCGAATGAAAAGAATCTCTAAATACGCATAACCAATGAACTTTCGAAAGTTTGGATAAATTTTCTATTCTTTCTCTTCATTCGAAAGTCAAAATATAGTCTATGCGAATTCGACTCGCTTTCGAATGAATTCGAATGTCAAAATAAGGCTGAATTAGTTTAAAGAAACTCTAACGTAGAGGAAAAATACTGTGAATTACGAACGAATGCCAAAAAAAAAGCCAATTTGGACACTACCCATGAAATGTATGTTGAAATCTATTATTACCTGAATCACGACCAAGAAACTGTCGGCCTGGTTGTCGCGTACCGATTTTCAGCGATGCCCAAAATGCAAAACCAAGCTGCACTGGCCTGGCATTTGGAAGCTTGTGCGGCATTGGCCTTTGAGTTCGATGTGAAGAGTTCAACTCTCTGCGACTTACATACCTCAATACCTCTCATCGTAAAAGTTTTTGAATTTTATCTTAAAAGGTAGTTCATACATACAACATATCCTTTTTTTGTAACAAAAACTTTCAAAAAAAAAGGTAGACATTTTTAAATTTTTTGACACTTAATTTCATCTTCTTTGTTCGTTATTCGCATACTATAAATTTGTCTAGCCACCAAGAAATTTAATGGCGATCCCTTTCTGGGTGGTTCATTTGCATTGAGTTCATGGCCAATGTCACCTTTTTGGAAAATAATAAAAACGAGAAAAGGACTCTACTAGCTATCTATTTTACGACGTCCTGAAGAAAAGCTACTATGGTGAATAGACTTTAGATAAAAGTTTAGAAAAACAATTATAGAGGGATGAAGTTGAGGTAAGGTCCGAGAACTGAGTGCATACTTTGTTTGGTATTTATAGTCATCCAAAGGTTTATTAATAGTATTTTGACTTGGAAGCGGCACTAAGTACATAGGTCAGGTTAAGTAGATGGGTGCTATGTGGCAAGAAACTCACTGCTCATTTAGACCAATAAATTGGGCCCATTGTGCCCAATCATTTAACCCTGGAGATACTGTAAAGAAAGTACGCTTTAAGAACCAGCCAGATAGTGATATGAATGTCAGAAGGTCAATCAGCCTAAATTCTCCAGCTCCGAGAAGAAACTACATAGGTTAGGTATGTGGGCGAACAAGATGATTCTCCTTGCTGCACTCAGGTCACAATTGAATCAATGGGAGGTGTAAGATAGTTTACCCTATATTTGGTAAAAGATACATATATTTATACAAAATTGTTGATTGCAAACAAACCATTCAGTGGATTTGATGAATTTCCGTATGGTTTCCATTCAGATCTACAGCTTCTCTAGATTGTTGAAGAAATGTCTCCCCTTATGTGGGATAGTCTCATAGGTAACTTTACCATAAACTCTGCGGAGCTCCTCCTCTATCAGACATAGATTTTTCATTTGATACCGCAGGTTATTGTGTGTTCTGTTCCGAACAAGTCTCTCGGTTCTTGATTTGTAAAACGTGCGCCACAGTTTCCTTGTAATGACGCCGGTTTGACAGGATATTCAGGATCGAGTATGTTGGTGGATGCTAAGCCACCGGTTGTCTACTCGTCAGCTATCATATTTTCCGGGAACCCAGCAGAGTTATAAATTATGTTCAGCGTACCAAGAACCTTGAGTTCTTCGCGACCGCACATCACAGGGTTCGATATTATACCCGCTGGTGATTCTGATTTTACCTTGGGCTCACGTGCTACTGTTGTTAATCCGTATTAAAAGAGATAAGCCAAAGTACTACCAATCGAATAAGCCTGGGTTTTTCTGAGAAGTGTGTGGGCCGTGTCGTGCTCATAAGTTCTCATGTGACATAAGGATGAAAGAATTCTTTAAACTAGCCAAGAGTGGGAAATTGGTAAATCCTATCGAAGAGAATCTTCCTAAAGAAGTACTGGTAGGCATATCAATCAATCTATATCATCAAGGAAATATTTTCGTACAAGTGGCAATGTGAAGGGAGAACGTAAAACTTCGTGTCATCAGTTCCACACCATATTTCCTGCAGCTGAATGACATTTAACTCCGACCCAAGTCGATTGTGTTCAGTCGATGCTCAGTAACTTTTCAAATGTCCTTGCCTTCAGTTCCAAAGATTCGCACAGAATAGAAGTGTTCAAGTATCGAAATATCTGTTTTAACAGCCATCTTCCCACCTACTGTTAGCGAAACAAGCACATCGTACTTAAATCGTCGAAAATGTTTCTGAGCTCGGACTAATTGAGCACCCGACTGTTGTTTTTAAAAGAAAGGAAGTTCCACTCGCTTCTGATTTCAGACCGTGACTATGAAGAACTTATTCCAAGCACCATCCATAGAAGGTCGTTCCTGGTTCAGATTACTTGACTGCTAATCTGTTTAGAAGATTCACCAAGATGTTAATCAGAAAGCACCATTCGATTTATGCGTTTTGGGCTGATTAGTGCTTTGGCTTCATTTGAGCAATCAATGTCGCATGTACTAAGAGGCCTGCTCATGCGATAGAGGTACGCCATTCCATTTCTTATGCTCAAGCTAATAGGACTTCTTCGAAATTATTTTCAAAGTGATAGTATCAATACCATGGCCCGCTTAAGCCCCAAACCCACGGCCTTGAACACATTTCCTCCCTCACCTATTTAAGAATCTAACAAATCAGTTCCAGCTGTCCAAAGTTTCCCAGCATCCATTACATAAGTGAGTTCAGTGCTCTTTAATCTTCTATTAACATTTTTATTGAATTTTTTTTTTTGCGCCACAAAATATATCTACCGTACCCAGTTCCTCATACCAGCTCTCAATCACTCAATTTTCGCTTTGTTCATCCAACAAACGTACATTTCGTTGAATTTAAATTGATTTTTTTTTCCCTCCTGATGGTTCACTCTCACTCTGAAGTAGTACTAAGGGTGGGGGTTGAAAGAAAGAAAGAGAGAGAAAAAAAAAATAGGAAAATGAAATATCTGTGCCGAGTTGTCGCTTTCCATTTGTCCATGAATAGAGAGTGAGAGAGAGAGAAAAAGCAACAACTTAACAAACGGACTGACTTTTATCGAGAGTCACTTTTAGTTAACAACTCATACGTCCCATGGGTGGGTGGTATTGCAGGCAAATGGAGGACTAAATTTAATTTCTCGCTCTCGTTGGACCACTTTATCGAGTTTTACTTTTATTTCGTTTCGTCCTTTCGTTGAATGATAAAATATTCAAGGTCATATCGAGGCAAGAGTGTCGAATGTGGTCGACCGACGCACAACGCACACGGTATGGTACTGTGCCTTTGACTTTTCTTCTTTTAATCTGGCAGTGGTTTCAGTTTGATTCATGGCTTTCGTCCTTTTGTGTCGACAGCTTGTTACTATGTAAACGGCTCAAGGGAAAAGTATTTAATTTATTTTTGCCCGTCAGCCAGCAAGTCCAGTTGTAATTTAAGAACTGGAATGATTTAATCGATCATCGGGACGTTTGTTGTTTCGCTTTTTCTGTTTATCCTTTTGATGGATTGAGTAATTTATATCTTAAGAATGAGCAAAATGTACGAGTATTTCTTCTTTTCCTATTCGATCGAAGAATATTTCGAGGCAAGTCCTTGACCTTGGACTACATGGAACTCTTGTTCCCACTTGGATTCAATGAATACTATTTCCCATGTCCCAGAGCAGACAAAAGTGTTCCATTTTTCCTTTTAATAACAAACTTACCACCATTTCAGCCAGCAGTAGTCGGAGAGAGAGAGTACTTTTGTGGTCGACCACTAAGCATAACACTGCGCAAGGATTGTCCGTGTGAAAAAATTCTGAGGGAAAAAAAATTTCCACAGCAAAACCTTGGCGAAACGATGTGGTTCCACAAAGCAGTTGGCTGATTTTTTAATGAGAATAATTAAAAATTATCGCGCTGGGTTTTTAAAGTAAGAGAAAAGTGGTCAGGGCTCCATTCTATCTGCAGTACAATGTGGTCTCAGTGTGCTGTGTTTTACTTTTGATTAATTACTAGTACAGCGAGCACGACGAAATGTTTTTAAAGTTTGTCGCAGATACTCATCTTTTCATGGAGATGCTGGGATGATTATTCATCGTGTCGGCTTGTGGTACCGTCGTCAACTTTTGTTTAGATTAATTTAACTCATTCAGATAACCTTGAGGATTAAAGCGATTTCTGTTGTTTTATTTTTAACTAAGAAGGACTCCAATGGACGTGATGACGCAAGTTGCATTATGGTCGGTTGATACTTTTCTGACTTAATTTGACTTGAAGAGATAGAAATTTTGTTTGAAAGTGCACTTAAAGTCTAAACAGAGAATGGATGTGAAATCATATTTCCACAATTCATCGACATGTGCAGGTCAAATGGTAGTGCCTTCCTCACTTAGCCTGACAACACATACTCGAGACCACTGGTTGCCTAGTTACATTGATTGCAGAGGACGATAAGGACTTTTCAGAATCGATTTGAATTATCACTGTTCACATTTGAAAATGAATATTCCAAAGTAGACATTAGCACCATTGAAGAAGTTCAATGGAATATGTAGGCCAGGCAGAGGACGATGACACTTACTATACCGATTGCTGAGGAATACCTACTCGGGTGCGGATTAGTTATTTTGGGCAAACTTGGGCCTCTTTTCGGCATGTAAGTGCCTTATGAAAAAGGACAAATTCTCCAACAGAAGCTTGATAGATGTCATGAAAAGATGACATGCCGAAAACTCACAATTCAACGTGTTGTGCGTGGTATACGTTTCTGCACATATAGAAGGGAGCTACAATTTTATATGCCAATATATATCGGAAGAACAGAGGCATTTTCTTGAGAAGCTTATTCATGACAGTAACTACTCTTTGACATACATATGTCAAATACTCGCAAGCCATGCCTAAGCCATGTTATTGTTTTTGTCTTCGGTGATTACTACAAAATGGCTACATACAGAACTGTCAACCGATATGCTACTCGATCTAGTAGCATTTTCGGCGAAGTTTCCAGCTCGATCAAGAGGTGTCATTCCACCCTTTTTGACGTTATGGTGCAGTGCAAAGACTTCAGACGACTTCACTGACTTCAAAGACTGTAATTGAATGCATTGCATACTAGTGGCTTCATGGGGACTTAATAAAATGCAGAGCAATCAAAATGATTGCATTCATTTAGACGTCAAAAATATGATTGCATAAAATGACGGCTGAATCGTGACTTCAAATATAATAAAGCAACTAATCATCAAATCATTTTTTACTAAATTTTACTTTTGATAAAAGTATTTCTTAATGAATCGCACATTAAAAACATCCTCTGTTGATAGATCCAATCCCCCTAGGAGTCTTCGCCAACTTGATACTCTGTATGACATTCCAAAGTAAGACAAATTTATCTAAACACTATTAGTGTGTACATATGTATGTCAATGTAGGCAGCCCTGTAAGCCGATTCAATCGTTTCTGTCACACCACACGTATACAAATCATCTTTGCTTTGCTATAAATTTTTCAACAATATTTCCACTTATTTGCATATGTTCAGTCATGCGTTGATGCGCGACGTGGCCTAGTCCCAAATCTAACTCATTTCTATAAAAAAAAAAACTGTTTAAATAAAAATACACACTCATTCTAAGAGGAGTCAAGGCATCAACGACATATTGATGACTCTCACGTAGCAACCTCGATTTACCTTAAAGGTTATGCCATCTCTGCCGAACGACGAACGGGCAAATATGTTCTTAATGTTTTTCCAGGCATGACCTCAAGCACCAGCCCCTAAAATGATTGGGTACATACGAACCACATCAATTCAACATTGCAGATACATTTCCTGAGCTCACCTTTATATTTTTTTTGTGGATATTTCTTTTTATTTTTATTTTTACGAAAAATCACTTTCATTTATTAAGTGCGGACAGGACTTTAGTGCTCTTGCAATCTCTGGTAAAGGCGACAGAGAGAGAGGAGAGTATTGAAAACCATTCACCTGGGTATGAATATTTCTGGTTAAATTGTAATGGATTCAGTGAGGGTTCTCTGGAAAAGTTGTTCCACGCAAAAGGATTTTTATGAATCGGAAAAGCAAGTAAAGAATTTCCAATCATGTCCATTGGGTTGTTGCCATAATGTTGATGGAAAATAAAAAAAAAAAAATCATCGGAATCATTGCAAAGCTTAAAGGTATAATGTATGTAAATAAGGGTTTTATCATCTCAACAGATGTGTGAATTGCAAGGGAATGTGCATGTCAATGAATATGCTTGGGGATTTAAAAAATTCAGGATCTGTAAAAGTTTCAAAATTAATACCAAATAGCTTATGCTTAAGGCAGCTGATCAAGGGTACTTTAATGACATGCTTGAGGATAGCTTTGATTCGAAAGAAATACTTTCAAAGAGGAAGTTCAGTTCAAAAGGAAGCCAATTAGGACAGCCCTGTACCTTAAGCCTGCAGAGTGGCACTAGCACGTACGGTGAACACACTCTTCAATCACTTTTCCCGCGGATCTGATGTTCGTTCGTGTCCTGCTTGTGTTGTGTACGTTGTGTACAATTTTCTCCGACTACATCATCTAAGTGAAGATTAACGAACTGGACAGTGAAGCGTGGGCAATTAAACACTGGGTGCTCCGTGTCTTCCTCGTCATTTGGACATTTGGGACAAGATAGTGAACTGTCATGTCAATACTTAGAATAACCACCGTGATCTATAGTTGTAGTTGCAGTCTCCATGTTTACGAATTATTCAGTCCTCTTTTGTCGGTATGAGTTTGTGTGTTCATATGCATCTCAACAAGGTTGCCACTTAGCTGCTGAGGTTGCCTCTTTTTCAATTTTGGTCATCATGATTCCCTTGGTGTCGTATCGTCTTAAGACCCTTCCCTTCTCTTCAACACACTTCTTCTGCACCCTCGTTTGCTATGCCACTGATTGTCCGTAGCGCATAGAATCTATATGTTGACGGTTGTCTCAATTTGGTATCCTTCATATAACAGAACTAAGCTACTTTTAATCCATGTACATATGTTTTGAAGTGAGTCTGTTGTCTAGCATTATTCCAAAGACCGCTTCTATATAATCCATTTGACAAGCACCAGAATTATTTCATCACACAACATTTCAATCGACAGACTCAACGCCGCCTTTATGATAGAAGATCGTTAAGAAAATGATATTCATCTGAGGAAATGGGCGCCAATATTGACAGTCAAACTATTAGAACAACAACAATGTGGCACCCTGTTACCATAGACAAACTAACATAGACAGTCGTCTTGGGTCGATTTGACGTTTGGCTTCTCCAAGCTGAAAACTATCACTGATTTTGTATACATATATTCTGACGTTCCCGGCAAAATAAAATCAAAGCTCACGCACACTTAATCGGCAGTAGTTTTTACGGACGCAGCCATTTTGTGGAGACATTCTCTACATTTTGTTGTTGTTAATTTAATGACAGTCTGGTGAGTGGTGTACAAAAGGAAAGAAAGGAACAAGATGCCATATTTATAGTTACGTCTTGTTCACACTTTCGTTCACAGATGGGAAATATAAGCTCCGCATATTTTAGGAATTGTGTCGGCAGTGGCATGCAAGGACATCTGTCAATGTTAGTTTGCCTATGCTTAGTATAATACCAAAATGTCATTTCTGTATTTTATATTCAAATCCGAATACATTTTTGAAATGATAAAAACTATGTATCATTCAAATGGAAATATGGTTTTTATGGCCAAAACACGTTCGCCAAAAAATCTGTGATCTATGCTGCTTGCGGTTGTACTATATTGATTTAATCCAATTTCAATTTGGGTTGAGTGCCATATAAATGCAGATTGGATTGAAACAGGATTCACGATCGATCAAAAGTGAAGACTTTCCATATAAACTAGGATTGAAACATTGTGTTTGACAGATAGAAAAAAAAGACGCTACACGTCCAGATGTTGCGCGAAGTAAAGCAAAAAATTTGAGGTAGAAATATTTTGACGCATGCAAATAAAATGCAGAAGCAGTGTCAAACTCAATCCACTTTCGATTCGATACTAATAAGTTCCTTAATCCGATTGGGGCGCAAAGGTGAATTGAAACTTAAACCATTTTCAATCCGGTCATATAAACGATGTATGTATGTCAGCGAATGTCCTTACCATTCCCCTATTTGTCACCCACACTGTAAGGACACTTTTACTCAAGTTCCTCAAATATTAAATTAAACATCATGTCAACAAATTTTCCTCGGCAACTTTGTATAAATTTTGTAGCATTGTTTTCATCATTTCTACAGCGTCCTTGCGATGGCAAAAACAAAAATTTATTGCATCTATCTTTTGTTTTTTGTGTGCTTCGCCCACTGCAAGGAATTTCACAAAATAACAAATGTTTCAAAATGTTGCACATCACACAATTAATCGAATAACTGAAAAGTTTTACTTCCCAAGACTCGGCGGCAAAACAAGAAAATGTTTGTTTCTTGTTCAAAACTGAGAATTTTCAATTGAAAAAGGAGTAAACAACCGGATGAAGAAGAAAAGAAAAAAACACTCAGATTCCTTTTCTATGATTATTCTTGGATAAATCCACAGCACAAACTTCTCAGTGTTGAAAATTGATCCAATTTAACCCAGTGCCAAGTAGGTCATGAATGGCACACAGTTTAGTATATCTATATTATGGGTATATCCTGATCAAGTTTGAAGAACAATAGCCCCAAGGAAAAGCAATAGAAATATATAGGTAGGTAGGTATGAAACAAAGGCGAAGGAAATGCTCTCAAAAACAATAGAAAGAAAAAAAGCAGAAATGAATCACTGACCAAAGTTAGGGAAATTTATTGCTTAAATAAACAGAAACAGGACATATTCGTCTATTACCGAAAGGACATTGAGGGAAATAGTGTGCACCAGACAGAGAGACAGAGATGAAATCCGGAGGAATAACGTTTAACAGCAGGTCACAGGCAGGACAATATTTTCGTCCTTTTTTTTTGCTGTTTTTTATTTTCACATTTATTTTCTAAGGATTTTTGTTTTCGTTTGGTCTCCCTTTTTTGTGTGAATTTGTGTTTATGGATCAGAGGAAATCTGTAAATATGCTAGTACCAGGCGGTGATTATAATAAATTTAAACTTTGACATTCTCCCTCTGAACAAGGATAAGGATTATTACCATTGTTTTGGTGCAGCTTATAATAGATTAATATATTTTAATTCAAATTGAATTTGCAATGATTATTGATGGATAATACGTTCTGATTGCTCGGTAAAAGTTAAATGTTCTCTTCGAAATGGGACTAAAATTCCTCCTTTGAATGTACTTGCATTCTTCATTACTGGGCTAATAACTTACTTACTTATGGCCTATATTCCGATGTGGGTCCGAGGGCCTCCACAACTCTATCGGCTCATCTCCCCAAATCTTCCCCAGTTGCCCTGCTTCCAGCAACTTTTGACTTCGAAATCAGGGTCATAAACGTGAGAAAAACAGAAAAATCCTTTAAGGCTACCATTATGTAAAAGTACGCTAATAAGAAGAACACTACTATCAATGCTATGCATATTTGTGATCCTGGGAGGTGCGCAAATGCTCGGGTCAAAGTAGAAAAATAATGCAACCGCTTGTGCGCGAGGAGGAACCTTGGGAGTATGTGTGGTCACTGCTAACAGCTTCAAGAATTTATGATTAAAAGGCGAGTAGATAAGAAGCGAACACCTGAAGTCGGACAGGTTTCTTGGCCGTTAAGACGTCAACATGTTCCACAATGGATCTCAATAGTATCAAAGTGGAATTACTATCATACCATCGACAGAGCAGCTTGGCAACATCTGGACCATTCCAAGGTCCAGTGACCGTTTGAAGTTTCTTAAACTGGTGATACAAGATTAGGTGTGGAATATTATAAACTCATAATGCTCCTGAAGTCGGTTGGTAACTGAGTCAAAAAAGATGCATTCTGGTCAGATTTTCACAACCAAACATCCCAAAGGCAGAGCCTTTGTTTTCATCAAAACAAAGATTGAAAATTGATGCTGGAAGAGGTTAGTTTAAATACCAAGCTACGACTGTTCCCTTTCAACTTTGAATCCGTGCTGCAGTGTAGATGTAGTACTTAGAGAGTCAATAGGTGCATACGTAACCGTATCTCGATTTATCTACTATTATTGTGTGTAAGGCATCCATTATATTCAGATGTGGGTCCTAAGGTCCCTGCAAGTTTCCTTCTTGACTTGCATTGGTACTTTTTGGACCACCGTACATCGTGCCATCCTGTTTTCTCTTGAAAAGTGTGTCCAATCCATTGTCACTTTCGTTGTTGTATAGCTGATCCTCTAATTTTTCTTTAAATAGCAACTGGGTTTAAACAGAAAAGAGCGCCTTTAAGAAAGCAGGCTCCCCTGGATATTTGATTTCTCCTCTCAGTCGCCTCCTACGACAAGTGATACCTATGTATTTTTTGGGGGGCAAGATACTTATATTCTAAACCTGTCCAACAACAAACGTGGTCTAATGTGGAACAGGTGGAGGTCGGAACGATTCATATCTACGCTGATGGATCTAAGCCCCCAGATGGAGTTGGTGGTGGTGTATACTCCTCTATGCTTAACTTAAACATCTCCTTCCGCCTCCCTGATCATTGTAGCGCTTTTTGGCGGAAATTATGGCAATCAAAGAAGCTCTGTCATGACTGAAGTGTAATGTACTATCTGCTAGACGGATATTAGCTTTTTTACAGACAGTCAGGCTGCCATTAAATCTCTGGAATTACCCACAACCATATCAACGGTCGTACAAGATTGCCGTTCATCTCTGATGGAGATCTCGGAACAATATGACATTCACCTATGTTGGATGCCAGGCCATAGTGATATTCCATGTCTACCCATTAAGCACCTTCTAAGAGCTCCGGTTGGTTCTTCTGACCTGGTGGCAGAACCTCTTCAAAGTGTTATTGTGTCTGGTAATCTATTTGTATTGGTCATCTGTCTCTCATTGTAGTGTCGTGGTATTTAGTAATTAGTTGTGATTATTGTAGATCCGCTGGAATCACAATGGGCCTTTTAGACCTAAGTGAGCTGGTCCCCATCTGTATCTGGGCGCTAGCTGCCACGCTAACCTAACCGAAGCCCGTCCAGGCACGGGGATCTTGAAAAAGAGCTTAAATAAAGGCTTACTAGATGAGGAATTAGTACACTTTGCATAGATATATACATTTTTGCTTATCAAACGGTCACACTGGTTAGCACATAAGGCAACGCACAATTAAAAAAACTGTCTGAAAATGTATAACTAAATCTACTTACATAAAACTGCCTAACTCTTGGAGAAAAATAAAATAATAAATTCACCAAGTATCGTATCCTGCCCGATAACTTTTCGCCCACAGTTCGTGCACGTGATTTACAAAGCAAGCAAACCTTGAAAGCATTAACTTCCTCCAAATTGTTACCGGTATGCGAAGCATTATAGTTCTCTAATCGTCTGGAAATGTCCTTCATAAATTCTCTTTGTTCCATTTCATTTTATATAATTTTCAAAAATTGTGGGCCAGAACTTCCGGCTACTCTCTGCATCCCTATCTCGACATCAGAAACCTTTCCCTGTATTCGAAAACTCCTGAACTTTAATTAAAATAATGCACCCACCACTGTAAAACTGTAGCGAATTGAAAAATAAATCCAATTCATATCCTCACAATCGTTGAAAGGACGAACACGGATGTGAAAAAACAAACTGCAAAAAAAAGTGTTAAAAATAACGCGAGTTTCGTATACAAAAGGGAAATATTTCCGTACATAGTAGGGAAGTTTTTTTTTCCCTCCACCTCCCTTTGGTTTTGTTTGCTGGGGTATCCTAGAGATGATGATGTTTTAGGGGTTGCCAGCAGTAGCACATACATTTTCTAAGCGGGTGGTAGCGGTGCAATAAAAACTTTCCAAGCGGAATTTATTTTTGCCAATGAAAAGCACATTATTTGAATCCTGTGCTGGGGATATTTCTATGTCTGTGTATCTATCAGTGCCTGTTTGCATACAGATATAGCAAAAATAAGGATAAATCTATTTCTGGATGGAGTTCTTGGTGTGGGTAGAAGGCACAAGTGGGATTCGGCGTGTAATGCGAGACACCCGAACTAGAAAGTGAAATTGTGGATTAAATTGCGCGCCAGTACATTTTTTCTTTGGGTGGGTGGGTAATGATACTCCTCTTTGCAGCCCCAAATGGGGGGGGGGGGCGTGGAGCAGCTTTTTGGATTACTGTAAACTTTATTCAATGATCCTTTTAATGGTGCGTTGGTACTTTTCAATTTTAAAATCATGCAGTATACTCTGCCGCCATAATCGCAGTCATCATACTCCTTACTCCTTACTCCTTACTCCTTACTCCTTACTCCTTCTCACATCCTGACAGTAACAGTAGCGCAAGGGAAATCAAGTAAAAGTTTTTTTTTTTTTTTTTCTTTGTTTTAAGTCTTAAGTGTAGAAATTAAACGCAGCACACAAACATACATACGTTTTAGAGGAAATGGAAATAGTTTAGTGTAGTCGCATATTAAAAACGATTGCATAGGATATTTAAGGGGATTTTAGTTTCATAATCCGTAAGTTGCTTGAAGTGAAACTTAAACCGTACAAAAGGATGGGAGGGACTACATTGTATCTGTGGCTGTTTGGATTCAGCAGTTCTAAACGGATATTAAAGTGGTAAATTGAGTTTGGGGTGGAGTAGAAATTTTATCTAGTTTCTTTGTTTTGGAGTGGAGGTTTTACTTGAAAAGAGCTGGATTGTTTCATGTAAAATATTATATGGTCAAGTGGGCCTGGAACACTAGATGTTATTTATGTTAAGTATGTGAAAATCAGCTTAACACACTTGTAGAAGCTTCCAGGAGATTGTATGGGATACGGTTCATTTGAAGAGAAGACGTCTAGCTAGTATGCAAAAGTCCGAATCTCTTAAAGCGAAGGAAGTCTTTGTGGAAACCAAAGATTCTTTCATTCACATTCTGGGCGGTCTTCTTATATTGCTTAGGCTGTCTGGCTTGACTGCGATTATTCTCTATACCGCAGCGTCAATTTCCATCTTCTTTGCGAGTCCCAGCCATCTTATTGGTTTTTTACGAACCATAATATCGCCATACAGTCCTTTATAGAGTGATTACTCTTGAATATACATTCCCTTCCTTGGGCGCGAAGGCTTTTGGTATGAGCTGGATTTAACTTGATCTTGATCTATTTGTGGAATACGACAACATACGACTGCAGTGGTCTTTAATTTTTCAAAGGAGATTTTGGAATTCCAATAGCCGCAAGTGTATGTGTCTAAAGTGACAGTTATAAGACTCTACTCAACTTCTTTACAACTTCAAAAGTAGTTTATGGTTACACGAGTTCTTTAAACTGCGTCGCAAGTTTCAAATCAGTGGCTCTTCTCTGTGGGTGTCTTGGCTCAGTAATTAGTCTTTGATTGGGTCTTTGATGCTTTTTGAGACGACGATACTACCTCTGTGATTGTGCTGCCCTTTTACAGATATTAGATGGTGTTAATGTAATTGATACGTACTCAGATTCCCTCTTCTCTACTTGGGATCAGTACATACGATCAAAAGCTCCATCAATTATAGGGATTCTGCCCATGATTCCCTTGATATAATTCATTCGTCACCCTTCCTTCATCTGACGGCTCTTGTTAGACAACTGAGTTGCATTTCAAGAGAGAAATGGATCTTTCATACGGCCGCCTCTTGGGCTCTTTGCAGGGCATTTTGCACGCATACTATGAATGAGCAGTCCCGGCGTGATTTTCTGGGCTTGACATGTTTCTCTGTCGTAGAGCACTGCATGCTTCGCATCCTCTTCCTTATTTGGAGAATACGTGCACTGTGGCAAACTATGAAGGTATTGCCGAGAGCCGCCGTTCACGGACAGAAATTGACTAAAATGGCAGTTGCAGTACCTTCTCCCTTTCTCTAGCCAGTTCACCTGCCTATATCGGGGCAGCGTATAGAAAGACCGAGCGTGTCCCAGTCCGCCGATGTTCACTAACATTTGGGAGAGCGACACTTGTATCAGCTATATTTTAAGCCCAACCAGATGGCTGACAACCTCAGTTTTGTGGGTGGCTACTTCCAGACTTTCAGATTCCAGCCATTTCCTTACTATCGTAATTTCCTCATCCGTGACGGACTCCACCTCGTGAACAACTCCGGCGATATTGTCAGCAAAGCCAATCACTACGCATTTGACATGCTCTCATCGTCAGCTCAATACTAGGTTACCAAAAAATTGCCATAGCCTTCCTCTAGACCTACGCTTGCAAGATATATCCATTATACGAAGAAAGGAGAGCCAAAATGCTGCAAGCAGACAGCTTATTACATATGGCAGCGATAACATTTATTAATCAATACTTCTCTGTAAATCTTTAGAGAGCGAAGAACTTACATAAAATAAAAAGCACTACCAAGGAAATAAATCCAAATCCTTGCTCTCTTCGCCGAAAATCCACCCTACTACCCAGGCGATAATCACAATGTCGATAATATCCTGATTTTTTTTTCCCATAGAAACCTAACAACATAAGCATAGTACATTCCCGCCCCAAGCTGCTTCGCTCTATTGGCTGCATATACATTTTTAATAATCAAAACTTAATGCTAAAGTAAAACTTATGTTGTGTGTTGTAAAAGTTTTCCCATTGCAAAGGATTACCATCCCTCTATGGATCCGCACACACAACAAGGAAGAATCCCTTAACCACACACACATAGCGAACGACGTCAGCTGTGATAAGAGGAGCAGGGAGAGTGGGACTTGTAATTCGGGTTGACAGTAAAGTTTTGCTGCCGCATAGTGAAAATATGTTCTTTTTTTTTTGTTATGAAAAAAAAAACCACCCACTCACACCGAAAGGAATATAACTTTCTAAAGTTGTTACCATCAAACATATCGCAGACCAGAAGTTCGAATCAGCCGTAAGTGTGTCAATCGGTAAAAAGGGCACAGTCTTAATGCATTTATGATGTTAAAGGGAATACTATTTGTCTAATGAACCATAGAAGGGATTGCTCGAAGCATTTAATTTACTTAATAAGCTGAGCTTATCCCTTGGATGCAACCGACCAAACAGAGTCGCTCTCTTTTAAATGAGCCAAATGTTTAGTTAATTTGGAAAGTTAAACCCTTTTTTGGTGGTAAAGTCTCACATTTATAAGAAGATTGCTTTAAAGTGCATGGTATACCAAAGCATGTGTGCTGTTGCTGTGCAGGACGACACTAATACCCAATTAAGTTTGTGCTAACACGTTACGTTTTATGCTTGTTTGTAAAGTTGATGGTTACGCAAGGACAACCATACACATACTTACTATCACTTAATTGAATAATTTAAAAGGAGATCGTGTGGCTGTGCGCATGAGAGTCACCCAGAAAACGGAGATACTTAGTTGGGTAAGTGCCGTAGAAAGTGTTAGGTTTTTAGTGCTGAAATGATGAATACCAAATGACGTCATTAAGTGATAGCTAAGTGTTAACGTGTTTGATACGCTCTTGTTAGGTTTTTATGGATTTAAATGATGATCTAAGAGAAGATCCATTCAATTTGTCTGAATTTTAAAGGGGAAATGTATACCAATTGCAAAATGTTCAACGGAGTCTTAAGACATCTTATGGTGTCTTACGGGTCTTATGGTATCAACTGTACGTCCATTTCCAAGTGTTCACTTCCTGACAATTTATGTTAACTACGACTTGCTCATACCCTAGCCTGCGGAGATTCTTTACTCTCATATGAGGTCCTTATGTGCCTGATCTTCTTGGAGTAGCGAATTCCATGGTATGTCGAGGAACACAAACTGTGTTCTATCTAATGAAGTTGTTATAGATTGCTCACGCTAAGGAAACCTATTAACTGAGATGAGTCAAAGATGGAAATAAGTCTCAAGCTCCTTAAGAACAACAAACTCTTCCTGTCAACAAACAAAGAATATGGTAGAGTGGAGCATAGTCATTAAGCTATTAAGATCCTAAATTTGACGAAGTAACAAACAAACAATAAACAGCTGGAGAGTCTGTGGAGGTCTCATTCTAAATGATAAGTGCGCACTGCTGAGTCTTTATTTACATAAAGAGCCCGTTCTTTATAGAGTTTCTGTCTGAGATCTCTGTGGTCCTGAGCACACTGCTTTTAATTATAAAGACCAAATTTTTTGGTATCTGCGGCAACTTGGTCTTTGTACCGAAGGTTTGGTCTTCTTCGCTGTCTGCTTCGAACTGTGAGCTGTGATTCGAATATCCTCTTGGCTGGAATATTTTTGTCCATTCGATCGATGTGAGGCAATAAAAGTATCTGCGCTTTTTGGACCACATATCTATCTTCTCCTCCATTTACCCTCCTTGCATAAGGGACCTAATATCCGACAGAGTATTTTTCGCCCAATAATTGCTCAACTTCCTTACTTATCGTACAGTACTCGACGCTATAAAGCAGAACTGGAAAGATAAGCCTTCTATAGAGGATTCATTTGGTCCGTCGACTTAGGAGTTGTGAATCCAGTGTTGCTAAGGCTATTGTTAGTCAGATTTCATACAAAGGTGTCGTTTGTGGGATTTATAATTGTGAACAAATTTCACTGCCACCAAACTATCATACGTCGTTTTGCCACATCGAATGGGCCCACAAGGAAGGAATAGAAACGATGATTTGTACCCACCTTTTGTCGGTCTTAGTATCCTGCTGTCTCAAGCATACATATATGACTGAATGTCATCCTACAGGCAGTACTTTTCTAAATTGTAAAGAGCCCAAACTATCCTTCCCCTACAGGACAGGTTTCTCTTAGAATTTATTGAGTCCCAAACGCTTGGACTGCTAAATGATTTTTACATGGTAAAACGTTTTTAAGTACACATATTCCTATCTAGTAGTATACCGTTCTGACATCCTTATGAAGTTTGTAAAAATTACCACAATTCTCTGCAAACAAAGAAATGTGAAAGAAACAGAAGCACTTTTGATTGATAAAGGCATTCAGTTTTGTATCTTTTGTTTATATTATCCCTCAGGTATATCTTTCTTAGAAAATTGTATCCAAAATACCCTTTAGATATCTGAGTTTAATTCGGTCAGGATTCTGTTCTCTTATTTTTATTGTAAAATCTCCATTTAAATATTCATGAATGGAAAGTAAATAATTTCAATGGAAATGTTCATCGTTTACCGCTCTCAAAATACTCTCTCTCTCTGTCCGAGTCTATCCTTTTTCAATTCATTCTGCATCCACGTTCATCTCTCCCATTAATACGCCTAAGGTCAAGCCGGTCGATGGAGAAAGGACGTCATAAAAACTCGGTTCCATAATAATATTATAATGTGATGCCAATGCAAATGAGTTTTATATTCAACCGCTTTGTGTGTGTCAGTGTGCAGAGCGATAAAATGAAGCAGAATTGAAAAATGGAAAATTTTTTAACGATTTCTTTTTTTTCATATCCTTGGCATAATAAAATCGAAGATATGGTCCTTTCAGCTTACGTTCGAGGTTAACACATTCTTAAGACGGAGAGAGAGAGAGTCCTGCATTATGAAATAATTTCCTTTCTCCTTATTCTTCCGTCGATTTCATTTAATCCTTTCGAATGTTTACCGTACACACGCATTGTTACCCGCAATGAAAGCCCTTCAAAGGCGCTTTCATCTGATGACTGCCACTGATGAGTGTCATATCCGATCAAGTCTTAAGCTTTGCAGGATTCTGAACAATGTACTTGCTTGTAAATTGCTTTTCTTCGCCCGATTCCCAAAGTAATCCCGAAGAAGGATTAAACGATGGAAAACTTTCTTTTTCACACTAAACACACGGAACCTATTAAGGATGTTCCTTTTGTGGGGGGCCAAAAGTCTCCACCGAAAAACCGCTGGGATACACTTTGGATGAAAAGAATATAATCGCCGGGTTTGTGGTTGATTCGTGGCATGTCGTACGTGCTTTGTTATTTGTTTTTCTTCGAGTTTCTTTCTTATTTCTATTTCTTGAAGAAAAGCAAACAGGATTAACCAAGGACTCGGCGTGCTTATCCCTTATGAGATGAATTATTTAAGAGGAAAAAGTAAACGGTGTTCTTTTTTCATTTGCTTTTTCTTTCTGGCAAGTTCGTAGAAAGCTTTCCTCACAAGGTGTCATCACTGTTTTTTGATAATATGTCTCAGGATGGAAGGCAGGATTCTTCAGAGTTTGAAAGGTGAGTATGTTATTCCCTGCAGAGGTACAGTCAGTCACTACTCACTAATGCTGCTCCTCGTGGCATCATCTCCATTGGAAGCGAGGAACTTTTAGCATTTGATAAGTCTCTAGGGCAATGATTCGTTCTTACACGTAAGAACTGTTCAGGCAAACAAAGGGTGACCAGATAAGAACGATAGGAAAGTTGATTCCAGCTTTAATGGCAAATCTTAATAAATATTTTGACAGCTGAAAGTTGTTCTTTAGTGTAACAGCTGCTGAAATGTAATAATTGAAAAAAGTATCATTGCTATCTGGTCACCATATAAAACGTTGACTTTTGTATTACAGCTGAATAATTTGTGGATCCTGTACCGGGCTGAATCTAACTACGATAAAATGTCAATTATTACTGAATAATATGTAGCACAATTCACGTGTCATCTATCAAAAAGGCTATAGACAAAGAAGTACCTCTAAATGAAACAACCTTAATACTGCTTTTTGAGGTGGGAGTTCCTTGAAAAACAGTTGCACCTGAACTCGAGGAGTACCCGTCTATTTCCTCATGATGCCCAGTGTTATGAAAACAAATGTAATGTTAATTTCGTCTAAACATCCTCGTCCCTTACCTTACCGTTTGTGACCTATCCCTTTCTATACCTCAAGTGCAATTAATGTGCACGCATGCATGATTTACAACTGCCAAATGGAAGCTCTAGGTAGGGCCAAAACTATATGTGTCTGTTGAAGCTCATAGATAATTACACTCATAACAATCCAATTGATAACATATGCCACCAAACTAAGCACTACGAACCTTTAATGCACCTGCGATCCAATCAATCTAATGAGCCATAAAATCGACAAACAGCACTTTCCATTAATCAGGAAGCAGCAAACATAAGATGCTAAACCCACTAAAAGGCACGATTCGCGCAAGTAAGCACTTTAATCCTTTCGAATTCTTGGCACTCTAATGCGCTACATTAGCCGATGAAGATTTCATCAGAAATTCAACGGCGTCGTACCTCGAATTCATTAAAAGTCTCCCGTATAACTGTGTCAGCATGATGCATCTCATTATAAGCGTGCTCATTATTTCAAATCATGCCCCGCCAAAACAAACCTCCACCTCCACAGACACATACGAGTACAGTATGTACCTACGCGCCAGCATCGGTGTTCCAATTTAGATTCTGAGGCTTTGCATGGTTTAGCGAAGAAGATACATCAACTTATTACCAATCATTAGTATCATTCGTCGGTCGTATGTTCAAAATCACAGTGTGGGACGAGTGCTGCTGAGGGTAGCTGGCGCTGGAGATCCCTTTTATGAAGGTAAAAAAGCACCACGTTGCTGAAGGAGCAACAGCAAGCAGTCTCATCATACATGCAGTTACACTCTCAAAGAAGAGCGCGCTCTCGAACTTTCGAATGATTCCTGACGCCATTGATGAGATTTTTAATTGATAAATTACTTTTTGTTTCAATTACCCTCAGGAAAATTAATTACAGCTCTCTGCTGCGGTAAATTACATCGTTTATATCCCACCCTGTGCTCACTATCACTCGCACATTCAAGAAGAGTCATTACGATGCTTGGTTTCTTTGATGCTGGCAATGGAGAGAAAAAAATTGTACAAGCTCCTGCTTACGCGGGGGAGGGCTGCACACTGTTACACTTCGATTACAAGTCATTTAGGCGGGCGCGAAATTGTGTGGGGTGAAACATTGTGCTTCTGTCAGAGTGAAAGCAAAAAAAAGGAGGAAAATAAAAACAGGTAGATACTTTGGGGACCGCGGATACAAGGAGTATCCCCGAGGTAGGGTGGGATATTAGCGTGCTGGCGACAACATCCGTCAGGGCTCTCGATGTCGTGTCCCTTAGCGTGATTTTTTGAGCTATTTTTGGAAATAAGGAAGATAAAACCGTTTACTTTGAGTCGTCTTGTGTTTTCCTCTTGAAAATTATTTTATTTAAAGAAAGATCGACCCGTTGTTGTTTGGATTTCCTAAGTTGTTTACCTACTTAAAGGATTTTGTTCTTATTTTTTTTTCTCTCTCTCTTTGCATTTTTGTTTCTGTAGAGTGTAGATCCTGGGAGAGTGTTTATCAAAACATTGGAAAATAGCGTTTATAGCCGCAGGAAAGTTTACAAACAGAAATAAGAGATAGGTCAAGCAAGAGGGGGTTTTGCTTTTGCAAATTGAAACGTAAAAGCGTGTGGCACATTTCTAAAAATAATTCTACAGTGCTGTAGTACTGAGTTTATGTTATTTGTTTACTAGAGGTTAGGACTCCAACTTTACAGACGCTATGTAGACTCAACTGGTTCGGGACTGGTGCTATAAGAAATATTAGCACTTCTGCAAACCAAAGGTTGAGTCAGAAAAAACTCCCTTAAAGATAACTTAAATAAGGTTAGGATGGGGATAGCAAAGCAAAGAAGGTAGGTGGTAATGGTTTGGACGGGAGCACACGGTTTGTTGTCGAAGAATCAATTAGAAATGTCGGGTCATCGACTGCGACACTGCGGCCAGGCTCTGCAATCAAAAATAAGTCTTCTGGACGACCTCGTACTTTAACAAGAGCTGAAAATGTGTCGGCTGTCAGGCCATCGATTCAGAAATCTTCACAGCAATCTGCACGAACAGTATTGGTCTCCAAATAATCCCAGGGAAATCCACCAACAAGTCGCTAACATTCCGCCTGAAATGACTCGCTGTGTAATATAAAACTTTTGAGAGAGAGAGTTAAGTGTCAGACCCTAGAATGGGTAACCTTCTGTGACACATTCATTCACTACAAATGTCCACAACACACTGATAGTCTGATTCTATGGAAAAACACGAAAAAACATCGTTGCAGAGGACGACAGTAGCAGGAAAAGAGGAGCCCTATCATCATATATCCACCATCCAACTGCTGGGATATGCTGACGATATTAATACAATAGCAAGATTGCGGAAAGCCGTCGCAGCAATTGAAGAGCAATCACAGTGGTGGGCCATCTATTGGTTTCTTTTATATTTACTATAAAATTGATTGCAGTGACAGTTGTTATGTCATCAAAAAATTATAAGAACTCAGTATTAAATTTAGTTTATTTCACGATACGAAATGGATCCATTTACGGTAGCCCAACAATGAAAATTACTTCCAAATTGGATGCTGTTCTGTCCAACAATCGATCTATTGTTCGATAATCATGAAATCATTAATCAGTCATTAAAGATCGAGACAACGTCAACAATCCAAGAAAGAGTAAGTCTCTCAAGATCAATATTGGTCAAGCTATTGATGAAATAGGATGGAAAATGTAGCACTGCTAGATGTCCTACTTTAGCTATACTATCAATAAGTTGTCTTTTGAGATCTGCCACATGATGAAGTTGCATGGCATTTATCCTTATCCTGCGAGCTTCGTGCCTACTATCTACTGTGAATACTTCAGACCTATTTCGAAGATAGAACACTCTTCTGCGACACGAAAGAAGGGCCAAAAACGTTTAAAATCACAAGAAGAATTCCCCTTAGCACTGTTTTGTGCTCAGCCCTGTGGAACATTATGTACGATGGAGCACTAAGCACGTAGTAAGGTAGGTGGGTATATTCGTATTCGCAGATGACATCGTGGTGATGGTAGTTGCAAAAACCTAAAGGAATACAGCTCCGCTCATCAGAACTTGTATTCGAGTTGCTTAAAACGAAAGCGGTTCTTGTAAACAGCAGCATGAGCCCCCGACAATGTATACAGGTACGTGGTAGCAAGTCAAAGACGTACTTCTCGACCATAGACTCAAGTTTAGAAACCATCGGGTCCAAGCCATGAATGCTTTGGGAATACGTTAATTGAACCATCCTGCTGCGAAGGGAAAGTCCAGAACGCCAAACAAGTGTTGCTGGAATGCAAGCTCCGAACGATAGGTAATACAATAATATCCTTAAGGAGGCTGATATTATTTTTGCGCTAAGCGAGGGAAGCATGGAACACAGTTAACCATATATTCGCAAGCTGAGGAACTACTGTGGAAAAGCCAAATACCGAGCGTCGTAGGAGCAGAGATCCCTAGTATCCTATAAGAAAAAGAAACGACGTTGCAGCCGGCATCTACAAAGGAATGCCTTGACCAGCAGTACGGTAGGAAAACAGCAGGATAGTCGAGAAAAACGCCATAGTACGTAGTCCACACATACAAAGCACAATGCAGCCCAATGGATCCTAATGAAATTCGTGTGCAGGTCGAAGTTATTCCATTCAACTTAAGTTGTTATGGCGTTACATGTCAAAAGACTGCGAATTGTATAGAAATTTATCGAGACATTCGTGAGGACAATTCAAGAGCTCTCATAATCCTTCACATTTTTGCTGACGAATCAGTAAAGTGTCTACCACTTAAAAGGTAAACAATGCAGTCCACTTTCGCTCCTGAATGCCAAGCTTAAGTTCACGAAGCAATTTTAACATATGTTTCTCTCAAAAATGTAATACATAATGTAAGACATATGCATATGTAGGTACTAACAGATAAACTTTTATTGAATTTCAAACCTTTCAATCAAATTTACTCACTGAAACGATAACGAAATAATTGCCTCTCCTCATCATGTCTCCTTTTGATAACTCTCATATTCAATCTATCTTCGTAACAAAATTCCACTGTCAGGATAATACACAGCGACGACATAAAAAAAAAAAAATATGTACTCCTGCCGCAATATGACTTCCTTTTCCGGCCGACGAACCAGCGAAACTTTTATTACCATAATTTCGATTATAAAATTTCTTCTCTTCTTCGTTTTTTTCCTTTTTTTTGCGTCACTGCTGCCATGTTCCATAAATCCAAATTTCATTGCTGTACATCGAATGTGAAATGCAAAAATTTTCCAAAACACACACACACCCATACGTAAGGATATCTTCTTAATTCTTTGGTAACATCGCACATCCAACACACAGCGTTTTGTATCCTTCGTCGTCGTGGCTGAAGAAATTGTTTTCGCAATTTAACGCGCGGCACAAGACGATGACGACGACATCTGATCATAAATCATTCCTGTCCTTTTGGACGTAGAAGAACCATCATCGGACAGTGAGTAGGAGGCGGCAAAAAACAGGAATGGCATACCCACTCTCTTCCACCCTCCGAATGTGTCTGGGAGGCCAATCGGGATCGTTGTTTATGTGGAAATTACCATAACAATTTCCACCGAACCACCAGGCCAGGTACCTACTACCTACAGATGAAAGACAAAGTTAAAGCGAAAGTACGATAAAAAAAAATAAAAACAAGGGAAGCAAAAACAAAACAAAAAGATTAGAACCAACAAAAAAAAATTCGTTGAAAGGGAAAATTAATGTTAGCGCCTGTCTTCCCAACCTTCAACGTTAACCCCGTTTTGGAGTCGTTTTTTTTTTTTTTGGCATTCCCTGTCGGTTCTCCCTTTTGTCATTTCTAATTTTTTGCTTCGCTGTACTTAATTACAATGAAAAAAAAGGACCAAAATAAAACAAAATAAAAGAACCGACCAAATTTCCGAGTACGTACTTTAACTTCGCCCATAAAGTGACTGAGTGGTCGCGAGGCTGTTGTTTGCCTTATTGTTGACGAAAATGAAGTACCATCCTAACCCTGATGTTTTGTTGTTTGTTATGGAAAAGACTTGACAGCACTACACTGGTGTAATTAAGTTAATTCCAATAAGTACTTTGTCGATATGCGGTGGGTGTTTTAGAGTGTTTGAAACCCTTTTTTTTGTCGTGTTTTTAAGAGGTTACACTTCCCTGAACTGTTCGGACATCTGATTTTTGACAAGAGTCTGTTGTAGGGGAATAATTGAGGTGCCTCACAAGAGGGAAACATTTTTTTTTTTGCGTGTCAAAACATGGGGGCGGGGTGGGAGCGCCCAAAATTTGGGATTCTGATGGATTTAATGAGTTTCCGTGTTTATTTTTATATTTTTGCCTGTTGAAGGGTATACGCTTACTCACCTTTAATGAGGACCAACTTGTAAATGTGGCCTGTGTACAAATTTGTATACTTTAGGCCATACATAATTCTGCCCATTCAGGGGGATTTCTTTTTTTTTTCCTTTTTATGTAGATTTGAGTGGCGTTTGAATGGAAACATGATTGGTGGCTTGGGTACTTTTATGATTCAAGCAGGTGGAGAGAGTATTTAAATTTTGTCAGAGCAATTCAAACTTGATAAAATAATGAGAAGACACTTTTTAACAGTTGTTTCAATTGACGTTTCCAAAGGTAGACAAAATCACTTAACGTAACTACCTAATTCTAACTTGAAAAGGGAATTAGAACCTAAAATCAACTAGACTCATCTTATAATTGCTCACCGATCATTACGTACATATCGTTGGTCTGGTAGCAAAAAAAAGGAAACCAAATCACCATCCAATCTGAATTACAACGATTAGCCTGCGGTGGAATTACATTGGGAGAAACGTCCGCTGGTCAAACATAAATATAATGTCAGATAGCCAAGTAGCTCTTAAAGCTCTCATGTCCTCTCCAGATAAAGGTAGAACTCAATCAATGGAAATGATAAGAAATGTTCTCTTACTGAAATTCACAAGACGGCTTACGAGGTTCCAGGAAATTTGTAAATGTTCCCAAAAAAGGAACCTAGAGACATTCTCTTAATGAACAAAGGCGCGCTTCATGTCCTTGCTGCTGTCCTAACGGGTCACTTCTATCTCAACCTTCCGATGTGTTCAATTCGATGTGTGTCGTGTCTGTCGTGAAGCTGAAGACACCAAAACATTCAACCACTGGAACTGTGGGTTCCTACCATGGCAATAGTTCGTCAAGAACACTTTAACATGGCCTTCACATAGCCAAAAGATGTCACAGATTCTCCAGTTTAAACTGTATATAGCTTCATAAAGAATTATTTCTCAGCTAGAGGGAAAAATCTCATAAAAAAATTATATAGAGGAAAGCATAAAAGTCAGATAAGATCATAAGTACTCCATACGACGTCTATCCACAGTTTTCTGGGCTACCAGAAAGATTACTGATAGCAGCGCTCTATCATGGATCAGACCTGGCTGGTCCTGATCAAACTGCTAAAGCTCACACTCTCACGGTACTCGATGTTGAACATAATAAGCCCAGGAGATCAGCTTATTCATTGTGGCCTTCATGCAATATACCTACGAGTCACCTTGACCAGGAAATTAAATCACTTATCAAATTCAATTGAGTCTTGTGTTCTGATAGGTGAAGGCAAACCAGAAGACATACCCTTTCAAGCACTCAAATCTTTTCCATTCTATCTGTCGCTACATTAAACCAAACGGGATGTCCATAATGTCCTCATTCATCCTCATTCATCCTCATTCTTATAACAGACTATCCTTGACGCTTGGATCGAGGGAGGCATCAGACGATTATTTCTGGCTTTTGTGCACAAGGAGGATATACACATTTGTGAAAGATAGTGTCTTGCCTTCCTAGGTATAGTGCACCTAATCTGCACAGTATCTGTCCCAAGATTGAAGAAGTCACATAACAACACATCTCAGCAGAGCATCACATATTTTTCAGCATTTCGCTACACGTCTGGTTGAACTCTAAACGATGAATGTAGTCATAGGTGGCTTTGGAAGAAGGTGGTGGGATTCAACTTAAAATTCGTTGTCCTTTTCCGGGATTCTGGCGGCTCGAAAGCCACACTGGTACATGCCGGCTAATGTGTTTCAGGAAGGTTCGACGTTCACGTTTCGGTAGTTATTTGAAGGGATCGCGGCATATATGTATGTACAGTTGATATTTCTGTCGTCTGACATGCTTTCCTTTTCGTTTATGGTGGAGCCTGTTCTCAGTCAAGAGACCGTAGCCTCTGGTTTCTTCTGACGTATTAAGGCCTTCACTGTAAGGCTCCTTCTTCTGATCGGCTCGCATCTTCTTTTCATTGGATAGTCGGCCTCTGAGTTTTGCTACAACAAGATAGTAGTAAGAGTTGACGTTTTCCCCTCGAAGGGCACCCATCCAACATATTGGTCGACTTTGTTGATTGTTTGATGGTAAAAGACAAGCTAGGCTGCTGTGTTAATTCTTAGCCTATAAAGCCTAGTGCTAGTTAATTAGCCAGAAACCGTTGTCTGCGGAGCCAATTTTTTCAAATCCTTACAGAACTGAGCTTCAAGTATATCGAAGTATGAAGCTTTGGTCTTTCAAACCGCCTATGGATTCCTCCTTTCACCGTTCCCCTGAGGATCTCCTCCAGCCCCACATGAACGCTGAAATTCGCCCAGTGGATGCTTGCACAGTGACGTGTATAGACGGATTTGGCATATGATCACAAGGGAGTACTGCGAACTTCTGATGCTATGACATTATGCCCGACCGTTGCTTATCAACACGTTGTCATGTGACTGTTATAAAACAACGACTCCTTTATTAATTTTCAATTCAAAATCAAATATCGCCTCACACAATAGAATTCATTTCAAATACATACTGTACCTGAACAAATAACGAACTCCCCCCCCCCGCACTTTCCATAAATTATTTCATTAAATTTCATTTCGGTTCTGGCAATCACACCCTCATGGTTTCAAACCAAAAGCATTTGCCAACAACGCACTCACAATATTCTAATTAAAACCAAATATCTGTTTAAATTAACATCAACTCCATAAGTGCCACAATCGCTGTCAACCCAAATCATCGTCGCACTTAAGCAGCGCAATTGAAACAACTTGTTTCGTAACCGCGTTAAATTCATAATCTCCTTTTCTGTATATAAAATCTAGAAACCGGAAACACTGGTGCCATACGTAAAATTTCTCGCATCATGGTTATTAGCCTTTAACGCCAGCAGAACACCTCAAATCGAATCCAATTAAAGTTGAATTTTCCCCCGGGGTAACGCTGCTCGGGGGAATAACCCCAGCCGCCATATTTACTCGCACATTTAAAGCGAACACTGCCTTCGTTGTATGGAGGAGCAGCAGCAGCAGCAGGAGGAGCGAATCCATTATTCAAGACTCTTATCGGGAGCTCATGCGACACACTAATGTTCGCATTTAACAAATTGAATAAAGGAACTGCCACTACCACTACCACCCCCAACACACGTAGACCCTTATAAACAACTCTCAGGAAACGTGTGTAAGTTTCAACCCTTGTTCTGCATTTCCGTTTCACGCTTCACGTTCATAATGTTCCGCTGAGATAATGTCAGGCGGACGTCAGTTTTATTATTACTTTTTTTTTTTTCGTCTGTTTTTTGTATCCTTCCTTAGGAAACCTGAATCTGATGCCTATAAAGAGAAGGAATTAAAAAACAAAAAGGACGATAGCGTGGTAACGAAAAAAAGATATATGGACCTTAAGCTAGGAACACAACTAACAAATGACTCGCAATAAATATATTTAAGTGCACAATGTTATACACTTTAAATTGAATTGATCGTATCATATCGTTAAGTTCATTTATTAACGTCACATGTCGGCCGTCTGTCCGTCCATAAGATGTCATCCAGATGCGCGTCGTCGTCGTCGTCGTTGTTGTGAAGGAATTTCTAGTTGACTCGACACAATGCAATTGACTAAGGACATCCCCGAAGAAGAAGGATTTGTGTCTGCACTCCATTACTGATGCTGTTCGTTAGACGATTATGTAGGCTCTTGAGCAACATTAAAACAAGTCAACTAGAAAGCACCCCCGTTTCGTTGGATAAAACATGACGAAGGTTGTCCTCGTCGTCGTCGTGTTAGGGTGACGGAGTTAAGTCGTCCCTTCGCAAGGAGGGAATTTATATCTTATCATCGGATGGTCGTTTTATGGGTGACTTACTTGGAATTGAGAGTTTATTTTTAGGTATGAAGCGATTTCATCATTTTTCAAAGGATTCTGTCTCGAAGTTTATTTTTTTTTTTGTTTTGCTTCCAAGAAACAAGAGTGATCCTTTTGGATCACTGCGCTGTTGAGCTAAAACTTATATAAGATAAATGAAGGCCATTAGACTTATATTGAAAGTTCAGTAAAGAAGCGAAGAATCATTTGAGAATAATGTTCTACTGATTTTCAAGATAAGGACGGCCTTGATATCCCTTTTTTTTAGCTTTCTAGTTATTCTTTGTTTACTTCTTAGGAAAAGGCTGAGTAAAGACAGACTGTTGGTTCTAAAGAATGACAGTTGTCTCTTCGGAGAAGTTGTGATATGGGAATTGATGGAATATGTATATAACCTCGTATATAAAGAGGAATGTAAAGGATGATTCATTTAGAAGTACTTTTTTCAAAAGTAAACACAAGTTTAAAATTTTAGTTCCATTAGATTACCTTTACTATCAAACAGAAGAACAATTTTTGACATTTATTTTAAAAACATTTTTTTATGCAAAGGTGGCAAATAGCGCCATTTTGTTGGTATGAAATGCCCCAAAGATCACGAGCTGAGAAAGCAAATAGTTCGTTATTATGGCAACGTTCTGGCCGGCCACACTCTTGAAAAGTATGGACCGATAATTCCACCAGCCCACAAACCATACCGTTATTTTCTCCGCGAGCTTCTCTCCCATATGAACTCTAAAAAATACTGTGAACTATAATCGAAAGGAAAGATTACGGAAAGTTCTCCGCTGCAATTTGAACACTACCCACGAAGAAGGGACAGTGAAATCAGATTGTGGATTGTAGATTGAGGTGAAAACTGGTTTCCTTATCACTGTGGCCACCATGTGCCTATTTTAGAGCTTCTAGGTAGAATTTGCCTTATTTACCTAAGTAACAATGACGTGTTCTGCTAAGACATTTACTGGTACGTAATATATGTTCTGCTGATTCTTCGTCTCTGTTAAACATTCTGAATTTTATTAATATGCTAGCCATGAGACGTTTTTTGTAATCGACAGTGTCCTGTGAGAAAACCAGTGGCAATGCGAATCTGACTCCTATTGAGTTGAAGGAGCTATCTTGTGCGGTAAGCGTTAACCACAGTGTCGCGCGCTACAGTAGGCTACAGTAGATAGTCTTTGTTGAGCCTGGCTTGTGTGGCTCGTGATTGACAATTGGTCTAGAGACAATCTAGTCAAACCATATACCCCCTGAATTTCAAAAACTACTTAACTACAACCCTTGTCAGTATAAAAGCCTTCATATCCCTTTTTATGACTAAGAAAGCTTTAAACCCTTCGGCAGGATAATTACAACCCATGACCTTCTCAACATCCGATTTTTTCCCGTAAAAATGATCGGCATTTTTATTAAAATCCACCAGAATAAGGTTAAGGAAGACATATATGTACTGTGTATCTTTTATTAATACCAATACCTCTGAGAAGTATTAAAAAATGTATCCACAATAAAAGTAAGACTTTATTATTCATTACAGCCCCTTGGAACGGTTAGCAAATATGCATTATCTCGCCACTTCCAGCCACTGCTGCTGTAGCCTTGCAGTTGTCAATACATGTTCCATACTCCATCACCTAACATGTCGAAGAGTATCCTTGAAGCGTCAAGTTGATCCTTTGGCAAAATGTCACATACACTTCACTTTCTTCCATACGAGAAAAAAGAAAAAAAAAAAACCTCAAGTGAAATAAATATTCGTACTTTCCAGCATTACCCTACCCGAGTATGTTTATGTCAACGTCTTCTCGCAAGGACACTGCCAGTAAGGATCACAGGCAGTATCACAAGATTTACTTCTATACAGGAAAATAAAATCTTCCCCCCTCATCCGATGTCGGATATTTGAAATTATTCACTCTTTACATTACGGATCTGCGACATTGACGACGACAGCTCCAAGAGGGTGCACATTCACAGCAGCAAAAAAGGACACATTCTTCACATTCAAACGCAAGGAAAAAAAAAAAAAGTGATTAATGTATCCTCTGTGACTTTGAATGTCTTGTAATGTCAATTATGTTCGGGTTGACGTTTTATGGTTATGAAAAAAAAAAAAAAGAAAAAATTCTTAAAAAAAATAAAAATATTTAATAGCACATGAGAGAGAGAGAGAGAGAGTGGGTGGGCGGAGGATAATATCAATAAAATGTTCATCAAATTTTATTGCATGCAATTTGAGGGACATTAAATGTGACAGGCTGCGCGAGCGAATATCCCTTCCTGCAATGCTATCGATAGCCAAGGCGTAACCGGGTGTTATAGAAAAATTTTCGATGATAAAAGCAAAACCTGTCGATTGGTTTTTATTGCATGATTTATAGGACTCATAGCTGGGTCGTCGTCGTCGTCATCGTCTTTCTTTCGTTATTGCACACGCGAGTATAAACAGTGTGCAAGAGGATCTGATGAAAGTTATTGCACGTAAAAGTCCTCGGTTTCTCCTCGGATTTGGAAGGACACAGATATACATATCTGGTTTCGAGAGATGTGCGCTTCATGCACAAATGATTATTTCTTCAATTTCTCGGGAATGACTTTGGTTTTCATTGCTTTTTCTCTGATGCCTCTCTCTCTTTCTCTCTCTCTCTGTCTCTCTGTAATATATTAGGGATCTCTGGATGGATTTCAATTTAATCCTGAAATCGATACTTGGGAAACGGGCAATTTATGCACTGATGCGAAATGATTGAAGATGACATCGTTAATTTTGTCCAGTTTAAATTGTCAGCATCGAGGATGCTTCCATTTGACAAGGTGAAGTCGTCGGCGAGGAAATTGATATCTCAATTAGTATAAATGACAGATGACATGTGTTTGAGATATTCTTTTTAAGTATCCTTAGTATCCATTGAGCAATTGTAAATGGTTCACTTGAGGTTAACATGCCGTAATATCGAATCAAGTCGATGACTTAAAAGATGTGCCTTCATAAGTACCTACTTGATTGAAGTTTACTGAATTTTAGATCACTTAAGATGTTCGATGAAGCTTGTTTTGCTCTCTTAAAGCTTGAAGATACTGTAATTAATTGGACTGTGTAGGCTGCTTATTCTATCTATTCGTAACTACAAAACATAATTCTGTTCTGCTTCAATCCCAAATTTACACGTAAAAGTTCTCTCGTATATTTTTAACCAATTGCGTGCTTGTTTAGAAGAATAAAGTTGGATTAATTAAACAGTATTACCGACAAGAAGCCTGCGTTATACGGTAACTCTCAACCGTCAACTGTTGGATTGTGGACGAACAAAGGGATACTATGAACTACTTCATCCATTTGGTGAGGCTCGAGATACCAAAAACAGACCGAAACTTAAATGTCTGTTCCAAACTACAAACTCTCTACTCCTCTATGTCAATTTTGTACCACCTTCCAAGCAGAGGTTTACTCTATCGACCTCTGTGCCAGATAATGCATCAGAAAAAACCTCCGTTCTCGACGCTCTTTAAGCTCTAATGTCCTTCAACTTTCAGTCCAGCAGCGTACAATAAAATCATACGAATAATACAAACGCATCCCTGGTAACGAAGCTTCTGACAAATTTACCCAGCTTTCGTCCATCTTACAGAACTGTAGCTGTAGAAGACATCTCTCATAACTAGATGGAATTCACCCCAATGGCACAACCCCCAAGCTGGAGGAACAGTTCCATGAGTTTTAGCCCTATGGGTGAAGGGTCGGTTCGAAAAAACAATACTTTTGAGTTACAAATGCTGCTCTACCCATCTTGGGTCCATTCGCCACATCTGTACAGATCTGAGCTTCGAATATGTCCAAGTAGCTCATATAACCTGTCTGGCAAAACCATTCATTGATTCCGCCGTTTCCATCTAGAGAATTCATGCACCTTCCTGCCTCCTTCTGAGGGCTCTTGTTAGACATCTGACACGCATAACACGTTCAGGTCAGCAAGCCTCATCCGGTATTACATTAGTGCTGAGAGTGAGAGTGCTCAGCTGCAAATGCATAGACGGATTTGGCATACACTCATCGATAGTTTACTACCTCAGAGCTATCCAGAGGGCAGTACATTTTGCTCTTTGCTGTGTCTCAGGCTGAGACAAGGGTCGGCAGCCCTTTAAGTACGCACTTAAGTGTGTATGCCAGACCCTTGCATTCTAGTTTTGAACTTGAAATACTGATCTTAATCTAAAAATAACGTTGTCAGTTGACTCTCAAACGTTGGGTTCTGAACTGATTTTCCATGGACAGGATAACCACGGCCATGTCACATCTCCTGTCATTGAGTGCATGGTTGTCGATTTGAACATAGGTTTCATACAGTTGCAGAGCAATTTAGCTCTGCATTGAATATTCCTTGAATGTCTAGGAAAGGTCCAAGAGCGCCTGAGCAAGAATGTTATGAAACCGATAGAATTGAACGG
Organism: Chalcosyrphus nemorum; assembly: GCA_949716465.1. NCBI lineage: Eukaryota > Metazoa > Arthropoda > Insecta > Diptera > Syrphidae > Chalcosyrphus > Chalcosyrphus nemorum. The sequence continues at coordinate 85,053,636 of OX454332.1, forward strand.
TGTGAATGTCGTCACTCAAACTTGCTACACAAGTTCGAATCCTTTCTCTCTCCTTGTAGTGAAGCAGGATATCGGGTTCTGTTTAGTGTTCTCCTAGTCCAGATGACAACCTGATGGACAGAAATTTGCACCCTGACAGACCGTTGGAGCCTTCCAACTCAAATATTCTCGACACGTCCTTGAAAATTCATGTCCAATTCCAGCTAAAAAACACACTCCACCAAAAGTAAAAGAAAAACGTCTGCGTAGCACAATGCTTCAGACGTCAAGTCAAAGAAGGTATCTGTAGTCAGCCGTAAGGCCAAGATAGACTTTTAACCTTTATATACACCGAAACAATTTCGCCTTAAAAATTGAATAACATCAAACGCCAACCATCTATCTTATCTAACATGAAGTTAAACCGAATTTTAAGGTTCATAAACTCTGCAATTTAAATTCTGCAATCAAAGACGCATTCCATGTGCCATCCCTCATCAACCATTACCTACCATGTATCTTCGTCTGTTGAAAACAAACTAAATTGGCAGATAAAAAGAAAACCACGCATGAGACTACGAAAACGTAATAGAACACCAAAAACAAAATGATTTATCTCGCGAAATGTGTTTTCACATGAAGGATACAACAGACAATTGCCCAACAAACAACAAACAAACAAAAATTTAATTATCTCTATGATAGAAGACGACACGACAAATGGTATTCTACACAATAAAATTAACACCAACAAAATTGTCTCCTTGTAGAAGATACTCCGGCTGAAATGTATTTAATCCACATTCATGCTATGCTATGCTATGGTATCCATGTCCTTTTGATGTTGACGGAGGGTGGTTGGTTGTGTACGAGTATTATAAACCATCACTCATCGATCCGCCAATAAAATTTCTGTTTGTGTTTTTTTTTTTTTTTTGCCCGCATTTGATGTCGATGCGAGCTGACATATTGTCACACACAAGGACGATGACAATACGAAGAGCGAGAGAGCGAAAGACAAACGAAAACAATAACATAAATCAATTTTATGGTCCCAATATTCCAATTTCCATGAAAGTGGTCGTGATCCCCTCGCCCCCGCCCCCATCCTTTGCTCTTGGGCCACATAATGAACTTGGACTATCCGCGCGAGAAAGACAACCATACAAATAGTAGAAAGAACGACAAAACATTGCCTCAAAGCGATAGTAATACAGAGTGGGAAGGTGAGTGTTAAAAGGACCTGAATAAACGAGTTTGTTGACAATGCTACGTCAAACATACTCTTTATTTACGCTTTGGATCCTGTCGCCTGTCGCCCCCAAACGAACTGATATCTTACTGTATCCCGGAATTCGATTCACATGATGTCATATTTCTCGCAGGCAAAGACGACAACGACGATGACGACGACGACGACGACGACGATGATGATGGAAAGCAATCGTCCTTACGCTTGCACATGATAATGGAAGCCGATGGAGATTGAAATACAAAGAAAACAAATTGAAAATGAAAACCCTCAATCAATTTCACTGCAAATTAGATTCTGAACGAATTGCAAAGTATGTTTGCTCGTATCATCAGCACAATCAAACGGTACGGGTGCAACAAGTGTTCGGACTGGGGGTGAGCACTGAGCATGAGCATGGAAATTGGAAGCGTGTTGTGGTAGTCTGAAGTCTGAATTTATGCGGAACATGTTGTCCTACATTGTTAAGGTGCTGATGTAGTCATTGTTTCCTACCCATGGGCCATCGACACGTGGATTTATGTTGACTTCTAAGAAGCAGTTAAATAAATCGTTTGTGTCGAATAGGAAAGAGGAATTACTCGTAATAGTTCCAAATCAAATTGTGTATTGTCAAAAGGCACCAACAAAAAGTTTAAGAAGGATGAGGGAAAAAAAGAAAAAGGGTGAGCGACAGAGGAGTGTCTTACTTATTAGTGTTCAGCCATTGTGGACCGCTACTTATGAACTGCTTCACGACATGAACTATCACAAAAACTTCACAATGGTTGATGCCTAAGGGATAAGGAAGAATTGCATTCAATTTTTCCATTCACTTATAATTCGCAGTATTTTTTCCTGATCGTGTTTACTTCTAAGAAGTAGTTCCTAGCAAATTTAATGGATATGATTGGGATTTATGCAAGGAACCTGTCCTTCAATGATGGCATAGAATAGCTGCCTCGTCGAAATCGGGGTCAACATCCAACTGCTTGAGATCCCAGTCAGCGAAGAAACGGTTTTGTCTATGGTTATTAACTTTGAGCTCTTGGGTCAGTTGAATCTTGTACGAGTGCAGGCCCAAGTCATGACGCCAAATTAACCAAGTTGTGAACTGCAAAAGCCTTAGTTTCTGTGCGATGCGCAAAATTGACTGACTCGGATTGTCCTGCGCTTTCGTTGACTTCCGGGCATTGGCAGACTCGATCGACTCGAATTTATCCACCACGTTGCGCATAGTCCTATCGAAAGAACGGTTATGTCGAAGGAGACCCACTTTCATAAAACAATTTTACCATTTGCATACGTTTTTGAACGCTATTGCTGTCTACGTTGATTTGACAAGACAGTCATCTGATGCTATAATATCTATGCTCCAGCGACGCGTCTTGGAGACTGGTTAAGGTTAGTGTGAGGTCAACGTCTGTTGCGCTCAGGACTGGCTTCTGCTAGAGTGGGAGCTAGAAATGGGTAGGGGTTTCCAATTGGTTCTGGCTTAAAGGTGGAGATTTAAATAATCATGACCGCGATTTACAATACTAGGAACAAGTGGAGAGTTTCTAGTACACGTAAATCTGTTTGTTTGATCCTCTAACCACTTTCAAATAAGTGTATGAACGTAAAAGTTCCTTGGTTCGCGGGGGGGTAATGATTGTTGGATGGTTAGAAACGGTCCTTGATGAGGATGCACTTTAACCATAAGTGGCTCAATTGCGCTGTCTATGCGTAAAGTGGGAAAAGACCACTTGGAACTACGTGCTTTCGAAAAGTCTTCATCTTAAGGATCCGCGCATTAAAATTGAATAGGATTCTTTGCCCAGGACATTGTGTTGCGTCCACTCTATTCTGTCCGGTATTGAATGTTTCAAGTTGTGTTCTATGGTTGATGACATTGAGAATATCACAATCAATTGAAAGTATTTTGAGAGGCCCATATAATACTCCTAACTTCAGTCTTATTGGCTGAGATGGTAGCCAGGACTAAGCATATGGGTATAACTTTGTTTTATGCAACTCTGTGGTAGATAGATATATTTTATTGCACTATATGTCTTCCTTTTTTTAACTATCTTGTTTATTTGCCACTGTCATAACCCCTTGTCTCAATTGAGTTCAAAATACAGCAAACTACCACCAAATGAACAATAACCCAGAATTCATTTTATAATTAATTCAGATATCAGCTACCAATTAGGTATAGCCTTTTTATCACATAAAATTTCAATACCCATAAAGCCAGCTTTATTAAGAGTTCTTCGGAAGTTCAAATGCCCCAAAGGATAAACTTTACGAAGCACAAAACCTCTCAATGGAATAAAACAAAATTGAAGTTTATAATTAAAAGCCTTTTACCGTTCGTTTAATGTTCGAAAAAGGATTATTCGATTGAGTTCAAATAAATCGGAAAAAAGAATCTCCCAAAGCCCAACCACCCTCTGCTGCCTGATGTGGTTGTGCTGAGTATTCATTAATTCAGGAACTTGCTTCATTAGACACTATAATTGCACAACCGAACGCAGACGGTTGTGGGTGGGGAATGTCATGCCATAAGAGGTGTTTTCTCCTTCTTTTTTTTTTTACCGATTTTTCGTCTTTCCCATGAGGACTATCTTAATTAAGGTTTGTAAACAGAATGTAATCCCTGGTGCACAGCACATTTCGTCTGGTCGATATGGTAAAAAATGCCTGATGGCTGTGTACCTCGGCTTAGCCTTGATAAAGGTCAGAACTCATACCATCATATGTTGTCCTTTTTTCGTGAATCACTACGATGGTAGTTTGGATTACATTTGCACCTATGGGGTAAGTATTGTGTTCGTGTAAACTTTCAACTTTAGATCAAAAAAAGGGTGACCAGCTGTCAAAGGTACCAACAACATTTGCCTGCCAAAATATTCAGTAATGTTTGCCATTTTATTGTATATATCGAAATTCCTTCTCATGAATTTGGTTGTAATCATGGCTTCAGTGTGAAGTGTGCTTCAGCATGAGTGCACTCTTTTGGACCTCAAGCCATCAACAAGGCAGAGATTGGTGCGAAATGAAGAAAACATAACCGCCGTATCAGCCAGTTTCGAAGAAGATCCTTAAGTGTCCATTCGGTGCCGATTAGCTGAATTGGGCATCACCAGAGAATCATCCCGGCTTCCTTCGCCACTCAGATCTGTATTGTGTTGATGCAAGACGTCAAATCCTTGTCAAACCTCTTTGGACGAGCTTGAGGTCAACATTCGACACGCTATTGCCGGAATAACCCCGAATATTGGAACGAGTCATCAAAAAGTGGACCGACTGCTTGAAGCACTGCCAGCTTAGCTGAGGTGGCCATTTAAATGAAGTGCTATCATACACATAATGGCACACATGAACAAGTACGTACGTTTTTGTTAAGAAGAAGTTCCTTTTTTTTCAAAATAACATTCAATGAGAACAACAGCAACAAGGATAACAAATCAAATAGTCAACCTAAATGAATCATGAATATTACATTCGGGTTAACTCAACCGAATACTGTCAATTACATTAGTTTAGGTAACCTCAACAAGCATAAGTCCCCCGAGAAGATGTTTTAATAACAACAACCACCCGACGGTTCCACTCCTTCATATACTGATGGAAGACTAGGCGCGAAAGACTTATAGTATAGTGTACCAGCACTCTCTAGTTGGCCTGAGGATTATTTGCGCAATTGGTATCCGTCTGCCGAATGGAATACAATTAGTTAAACATTGTGTATCTGTTGCTTGGTGTAATGTAATTTATCTGTGTCAGGCGCCACGAGAAATTGATAACTTTCTCCCTGTTCGTTTTGTCATACACGTTTGCCTTATGGCACCAAACTCCTACACACAGAGATTGTGTCTTCAAATTCAATTGGCTTCTTGGAAAGTGATGTGAAAATTGAGAAGACTTCAAGGAGAAATCACTGAACTAGAGTGATGTTATTAAAAAAATAAAGGCTTAAACAGCGACAGAAGTGAATTAGTCTCGAGGAAATTACGAATGTGAAGAGCTTGTTATTCCTGAAAAGGACTTTATTGAAATCCATCTAAGAGAAAGATATAATTTCTATGTTTCTAACTATAGATTTGTTGTAAACAGGCAGTACTTTTGTTGTTTGTATAGTAATAGTGCTTGTAAGAAACAACAGAAAAATTGAATATTGTGGAGCTAGAGATCATTGTTTTGTTACAAAAACTCGGGCTCTCTGGGACATAGATAAATGAGGAGATTTCTTTCAAATTGGCGTCAAATCTTGACATCAGCTTGGCTATCAGGAGATTTAGTGATATTGAATTTTATTGTATATTGCGAAAGTATTTAGCATACCAAAAGTTGTCTCTTCTTAAGATCGGTTTCGCTTCATTGATTTCCAGATGAAACCGCATTGGTTGCTTGACGTTTGTTGCAGTCATCCATAACAACCTGGTACTCTTCCTGTCATACTGGGGAATAAAACTTTCCAACAAGAAACACTGTCATAGTGCTGAGAGCGCGGTGGTCCACAGTTGGATTCCAAAAGTTGAAATCAGATTAGATAGTGATTAGCTGTCATTCCACAGTTTGCTTGAGGACGCTACTGTCGAGGATAGGGATAATACATACATGTGGCCATGTAGGCTCGGTGTAAACCCAAGACTTAAGTGGAAAAGTGGTAATACGTCTAGTGTAAATTATTGGAGTACATTATTTAAGAGAGTATACGGCGAGCAATGATTAACTTGACGAGTTTTTGCTACAACAAGACGGAGCTACACAAGCCGTCCAAAAAGTTGGAACCTGATTATATGGCGCACATGGCCTGCATCTTCTGTGTTTCTATTTCTACACATCGGCGCCTCAAGACATCCATCATTCTGCTTGCTAATGGAGGACATTGACATTGTATGTGTGCAGTTGTCTAGATTTTCTTCAGGCATAGTTCACAGGCATCATCCTCCCGATGATCCATCTTCGTCAGCTGTTGCCCGTAATTTCCATCACCTGCAGACAATACAACCACGGATTTCATACGATCGATCAGTAGGAAGGTGCGGAACAATAGAGGGATCGAGCTTTGTATGAATAAGTTAAAGGCAGCTTAGACGCATGTCTAGCTCATTGTGAAAGCCATATCCATTCTTTAAAAATACGAAATGTACTGCTCTTTATAGGAGTTATAGCTTGACATACATATGTCTACTTGTGGGACTTAGGCCTGCGCGCTATCGTGTGCGGTTTCCCAACGCCTTGCTTCCTTTTGACTATTCTGTTCCACGTACTCATGGGACCGCTGCGTATCCAACCATCCTAATTAAGTGGGTTCTATTGCATAGCGTGGTTAGCTATGGATAATACAGATGATCTTCGTAGATTATTTGGTAACACTGACGTAGATGATGTCTCAAAACATTTCCTTTCCAAACGCCTTAGTCCCTATGTTGGTAAGTTCTTCTTTCATGAGCTATCCAACAAGCCATTGAAAACCAGTCCTTATTATGCGTTTTCAGCAGAAGCGAACACAGGAACTGCCAAACCAGCTGAGTACAATGGAATGCCCTAGTGCATGCTGCATCTTCTTTAACAGAGCCTCACCTACATGTTCCTAAGGGTTACATAAGGAAGTAAACTCGCTAGACTTCGTGATCTTTTGCTTTATGTCCTGGTCTAATCCATGCTAATGACTTGTTCGTCCTTTTAACTTATACTATGATCTTTGTTTGGTAACAAATGTTTATTCCTTCTGTCTAAATCCCAAGAATCCTTAATGTCTGCTTGCTCTAAGACCTACTTGTCAGACCACTTATAGACCCCAAAAAATATATATTTGTTTTTGAATGGTTATGACCACGCTATTCTTCCCCGAATAGCGATGTGGCCATTCATTGGGACAAGCATTGATTGACAAATTAAAATACAGGAACCCCTCACGCGTATAATATTCTCGTAAAAAATTCCCATTATTATCCCGAAACGTTTATGTGTCTTAACGCAACTTGAGCAACGGCACACATAGCATCATAATCGCTTGCCATAAAATCCGGCCCACTATTAAACCTTATTCGCCCACACCACCACCACCACCACCATGACTATCTACATGAGTTCTCTTCGACAACAAGGATGACTATACGACGACCGAAGACGACGACTCAAACCGACAAAACTGCCAAAAACTGAAGGCAATCAGAGAAAATCCTTCGAAAGGACCAAGAGTATATCAAAATTAAGTGTGACATAAAAGTGTCACCATTACCAAAGGAATGACCATACTGCCCATAGATACCCCTGCCACTTGAGGACCATTTAACTGGAAATGGCATTGCCACACAGTCAACAGCTCACGCAAGAACAATTGAAAATCCTTTTCTTTTTCGGCAAAGAAATGAGAATTGATCTTATGTCCGCTCCCCGGCTGGAGAGTCTATTTAGTGCGAGGCTTAACGAAGTAAATTGAAGCGAAGCACTTTCGTCGAGGTTAGGATTACCTAGGAAAAGTCCAAATGACACATTGAGAGGATTTCCGCCAAGTAAGTCCATTTTGAGTTTTTAAATTTCCCCAGGAACTGCGCCATATACCCAAGATGATGTTCACTTTAGCCCGTGGGTGATGCTCTCGTAGTAGTGGTGGTCGTTCGTTTGTTGGTTGGTTAGAGAAGGCCTTTTGTCTTAGCTTAGGTCGTTGCGCAGCAATTGCCAACTCATTTGGGGGTGGCAATAAAATATAATAAGATCGCTCCGCAACGATGACAACTAACGAAATATATATATTTCGGATCTGGAAATGGAGGTGTTTGGAGTGGTTTCACGTTAAAGTGATAATGATAGCGATAACGGTGTGGCTCTATATGAATCACAACGGCAGGAGTCCTTGAAGGGAACTTTAGGTGTAATTTCTAATTCCGGTGATGTGATTACGTGCCTCAGAAGATGAAGAAAAATGATAAAGTCTCGCTCGAGATATAAGCACAGGAATTCTTTTATCGTTTTGTTTTTTTAAGCTTGTACTCCGTTTACTCTTTAAATGTATGACGATGTTGGACGACTGTTAATGATTTTTGCAGAAGCTACAATGAATCAATGAAACTCTGCTGTTGTGTTTAAGGATTGCGACATCAGTCATTGTACTGCCTGCGACGACAGTAAAACCTGGCTTGAGGCCTTGCTAAACTCCGTCTCAAGACTTAATTTACTGACTCTGTTCCGCGAAATGAGGTTCCAATAATATTGCTGAACAAGGCTCAAGGGAAAGGTATAGATTCCCCGAACATCCGCCAGGACTTCCTTACAGGGTGACCAATAAACTGGTTAAAGGATTAAGCAATGCCTTACATGCGTCTTGGCTGTTACTATACAAAGCTGTTGGAACTCTTCCACCTTGGCTGTTAGTTAGAAAGTCTTATGTAATCGTAGTCCACGCAAATTTCAGAGCCAAACTCATGGCTAGTACTGGAGCCGAACGAGCTATCCACTGGACAAATTGAGTCGTGAACACTAGGCAAGCCGACTATGTGTGTATCGCAACTGAAGTTTTGCTATCATTGCATCCGGCGGCAATGTTTATGCGACATGAGTCCTAAGTCGTTAATTACGTCACAAAACACATCGACAGCAATCGACGTCTTCCATGATGGAATATGATCTGACAAGGATCTCTAGCTTGTGTTCGTGACCTCTTTCCGTAACCAACCTTGCAATTGACCGAGCCAGTTGATAGGATGTAGCCCAAGAACCGGACTAGTCGCCTATTGCGGACTGCCCCAGATGGTGTTGTGGGTGTTGACATCACAACAGCTCTCGAGTATCATAGAATTTAATTAGTTTGGTAACAGCCTTTGGTAGTGAAAGCTTTAACGAACTGTTAGGGAAGCAGGCTGACGTAACCATAAATATTTTCAAGACTTCTACTGCTTCATAGCTTCTTTCTGGCACCGATCATCTCTAAGTACTCAGACTCCACGAAAACTTGCGGGGGGAGAGATACGTTTTTTGAAACCTGTGGCATACTTATGAATGCAATTATACGTGCCATGATTCTCCTGGAAGTTAGAGGAAATTCAAGTCCTACTTAATCTATGAAATGAAATGAAATGGTAGGGGCGTTCTTTCTTGGAGTATAATGAACTGCCTGAGAGCTTCCATTAACCATAAGAAGTCATAATCTGTGCCTGCGTTGGACATATACATACATAAAATGAATCGTTCCTTAAAAAAACTTTGATTGAGATCCAATGTTCAGACTAAGGGACCAAAAAGTAGCAGCATTTCCCGACTGAAAAGTAGAAGCATTTGCCCTTGAGAGTTGGGTGTACTGTCACTGAAATTACGCGTACTGGCATGGTGTAGAATTCATCTTGCTTCATCTTCATCAAGGAGCAGTGAATAACCTTGAGAGTTGGATGTCGAGATGAGAAAGAAATACAACCAGTGATTTAGTCCCAGCAAATAAAGAGCCATTTAGTTCATTTTTACCATTGGACACACCCAACTTAGGTCAAAGACCGATTTCACTAGTAAGCTGTCGGCTTTAAGTCAATCCTTATTGACTGCAGTCTATTAATGTGCATTCTAGCATTATACTTCAAAGAATTAGATAGGAAATGTCATAAAATGAAAAAAATTATTTAAGATTTAGAATACTTCTTAAATGTGACTTAACATCATTCCATTAGTTGGGGCTCCAGGTGATATAACCATTCGTCACTAAGCTCAAAACCATTTAGCTCGATTCAACTGCAGATAATTTAACTTCAATGGCTTTGACCCATTTCCATGCAAGTTACTGGTATGAATTTTAATCGCAAAAACATCCTGAGTGCTCTCATAATTCTACCAACGAAGTGTATCTAATTTCAATGTGCAATAATCCTTGCAATTTCCCTTCTCTGAAGATGTGAATACCGAACCAATCCGATAGGTAGGTAGGTATCTTCTCTGCACAAATTCTTGTGCATTAAACATTATATTGAAGAAAAGAACGGCTGGGTGCCTTGCCACAGTTTGGTCACCCGTAAACACTTTAGCAAATCAAATGAAGCCTGCAATACACAGGCACATTAAGGACGACATCATGAATTAAACATCATTTAAGGATTTAATTCAAACCTACACACGCACAACATAATGCACGGAACATTTATATGGAACAAGGATGTTGGAGAAGAATCGAATGACATAGAGAACTACTGCCAAGAAACATCATCCTATCCCATCCCATCCGATTCTACATAAAAGCATTCAACGACGACGACGACGACGAAGAGGCGATTGTTTATGTGAATAAATACTCTAAGGATTTCCCAGGACATCTGTTTTTGGGTATTTCATTTACACGTAAATGTGATACAATAATAATCATGGCATTGGTACTCCCACGCCAAATGGGGAACACAAGAGCACCACTTTAAGTAGCGACGAAGATAGTATCGTCTCCTTCGGATTGCATGGATTAAATGGTTTCAAAATTCCATTGCGGAATTAAGGATACCACTGGCAGCGGTCTATTTGGGTGGTCCTCTCAACTATAGTATGGGTGGTGTCGATGGTGTACATGACTGAAATGTTCCCATAATCACTTAATCAAATTCAAATGACCACCCTAGCTGTTACATACATAATCTAGGATCGACCTAGAATAAAGGAGCCGAATCGGTGGTGCGAGGACATGCAACGGAGATTAGATATTTTGGTTGTTTTGTGGATAAAACTGTCATACATTAGTGCGAGTGTGTATGTGTGATATATTGAGTTATGCAAATTGAGCTAATAATGTGTACTGTACGACCTTGGTTTGGTGTTAGATACTACTTGGGAGAAATTAAGCATCCAGTTGGTCAGATGACCAGAAGGTCAAGGCTTTTAGTAGGTATCTTGTGTGAAATATTCTATAGCAAGTAGATTAATCATTCAGAGTGAAGTGTCTGAAATGGCATTAAAGAATCTGACAATCACCGTATTAGCCAGGTAGCATGGCAATATATATGTATACTCCTGTGGGAGTAGGTCTTTTCATTCGATGGGTTTGTTCAATTCTCGGTAACGGTAACAATAGACTTAGCTGGCAGCCGATGGGCAACAGAAATGCGTAGCAGATTACAGAAAGCCGTCTCTGGTACCCTAAGAGCTTAGTCGTAAAACGTATGCATGCGTAATTTGGGACTAATTCGATGATAAGTACGGATTTGATAGATGACAAAGTGGAACTCAAAATTCAAATGGAGCAATCCATTTGGAAAAGAGCCAGATAGATAGTATTATCTTTATCCCTACATTTGACGGTTAAAAATTGGGCACCAGGATTTGAAATGAAAATCAAAATGCTGGAAGTTTATTAGAGCATCGATTCGATATTAAGATATCCAAAAGCACGTTCTGAAACAGTCTGAAAGTATGAAAATGTCATTTAGTTTTCAATTGCAATGGGCTTATCTTCGTTGTCCAAAAATTTAAGCCACTAAGATGGCTGCGTTTTGAAATGTTCCGCCATTTCATTGACAGCCAACTATTTGGGGTGGAAGACCGAATCCAGTCTCTTGACCACAGTTTGACTTACATTCTTCGTGGATACCATATTATACCTTTGTAACGGCAGGGCTAACTTGGGTTTCCAGTTAAATTTTCTGTCTAAGATGAGGACTACTTGGTGATACGAGAGAGCATTAAAGTGGTGCCATTTGATCTACAAAAATCTAAGTCCAGACCACATTTGGAGTCAATTTAGAGAGGTTTAAGAAGGCATTTATAGTCGATTCTTAAGCGTATTTAGGTGTTTCACTGAGGCAACAATGGTAACGTCATCTGTGTAGGCAATTACTTTGCAATTACTAAACCTTTTGGGTTTAGAAATAGCTCGTTCATTCCAAAAAAGAAGGGCCATCATACCTCCTTGGGTGTGTGTTCTGCCGAGCCTGTTAGGGAGTAACTGAGCGCCAATCGACCGACGTCTCATTTCCATGGCTAGGAAGTGTGGCTCGAATTGCCTTAAGCTTGACTCCCTCAATGACCAAGTCAATATTATGTATTCAAGTGTATTCTTTATGGTTAAGGGATCTTATGATGAGTGATGGCGCGTTTGAACCGGGCTAAAAATTATTGAAGACTAACGATAATAAGTCCAATAAGTCTTCTTGACCAAGAGCCATTTCTGCAAAAGCCAAACTAGTAGGTTCTGGCACCAGGACCACTATTAAGATGTCACATGAAAGCGCGCAATGTGGCAACCACTGTTGGTAGAATATACGTATTTTACTAAGCTGCGCAAGAAATTATGTTAGGTAATTAACTACGCTACATACATATGTAACTAATGTAACAATGATACTGACAGTTCGGAAAAAAATAAATTTCCTGACTTCCAAATATACACTCGCGATCACAAACTGACAGCCGTCTTGCATTCTCCGTGCCCTCTGCCGGCCTATCTGTGAAAAAATGGAAGTTAGCTAGATTTTGCGCAGCCTTCAATTAATACAACGTCAGCGTGCAATAAAATTTTTAGTTTTATTGAATAAAATGTGTATTCATCTTCATATTTGGTAGTTCTTTTTGTCATTGAAGCTATAAACATAAATTAAACCAGTTAAGTTACCTTAGTTACTCAGTAAAAAGAGTAACTCCAATTAGTTACGCGTAATTACATGGGTAACTAACTTTGCCAACTACAGTTGGTAGCCAAACACAAATCAAAAAATTCTCCTCGCTAAATACTGATGTTTTTATTGGTTTCAAAGGATAGATTTAATTATATACCTGTGGACAAAATAGCTTAGTAAATTAAAGCAACCAGGCCAACTATATAATTAAAACTAACCAGACCATAACTTTTTCCTAAAAGTCTCTTTTCCAAGTGAAAAACTCCGTCACCTAGAGTTGAACAAAAAAAATAAAATAAAATAAAAGCAAAATAAACCCAGAGGATCTCTTAATGAGATACTAACCTAACAAACAATTCCAGCAGTTCACTCTGTATTATATTTCAAAACGATGTTCCTCGTAAGGATTCCAACTAAACAGACAAAAAAAAAAAACCATCTACACGGAAAGTTTGCAAAAGAAATCCATGAGAATACCACCGAACATCCTTAAATCGTTTAAATCAACACCAAAATACTGGTTCACTTTAAATTTCCACAAAAAAGGAAACTCCTCCTGACTTTAGGTCCTTATTTATGCTACCAAAGATGAAGAAACCCCATCATGAGAAAAGGAACTCGAAGCATTTTCTTGGGCACTATCATCATCGCCTCCGTCATTGTCGTGTACCGTCAACTTCGGCCCCTTCACTTAGATACACCTTCATCAAATGACTGTGTCTGTATGTATGTATGAGCGTACCTATACCAACCGTTTGCATCCTTAGTCATATTATTAGGTCGAGTGCAGGGAGTACATCTCGTTAGTGATAGTATTGTTGCGTCTATAGTCGTCCTTTAGTGCTTGTATTGTGTGTTGTATATTGTTGGTCCTCTTAAAATGGTTGACTAGGAGGAGCACAAAAAATGGAGAAACAGGATAATGGGTAAATGAAGGAAACCGTATGTCTTCCTCTTGTTTTTTTTTTTTTTCGTATTTTTTTTTTTCGGTGCATCCTTCTCTTGTTGTCGTTTTTAAAAGAGCTTTTCAAAGCGAATAACAACGAACACAAAATTAACAAGGTTGGATAGCATAACCTAGTGTCCCTAGCTGTATACATTCTATGACATACAGACAATAACAACGTGTCCTGTGGACCATGACTGGCCCAATTGCTTCCTGGTAGAGGAGTACAATGGAAAATGTATAGAAGAATTTCAATTGTGTTCATTTGTGTCGAACGATACCCTATTCTGGTCAAGTTTATAGCACTTAACGGTTGACGTATGTATATGTGGTTCTTTCTGGACAACACGTAGTCAAACTGGTAGGTGGGATGGAAAGGTGACCAGATCTTCCACCATAGCATCTACCATTTGTAATAAACTGCATGAAAAATTTAAGTCACCCTATGACAGTGTTTAAGGAAAAAATGTTTTGCAGGACACTTTATCTCCATCGCCTTCATGCTGAGGAGTTTGTTTTGCCTTCGTAGTTCAAAGGACACAAACCGTAGGATGGGTGTTCCAGGTTGCACACTAGGTCTTGGATACTTCTAACTCAGTTGGTGAGGACTAGATGCCACTTACGCCTACATACATTATAGCAGGAAACCAAATAGACTTCCTTAAAAAAGTGGTTATAATGGTGGAGCGACGTAACATATGTTGGCTAAAACGTTGTCATCACACCGTTTAATTATTTCTATGCGAAGCATTGTAGAGGACACTCAATTGTGTCTTCCTCTCATAGGGAAAGTGCATGAAGAAGTAGGTACAAATTAAGAAGAATAAGACGCCCTGCATTCCAACTCTTAAAGAACACTTGCCACATGGTTCGTGTAGGGCAGCTCCCTTCTTTTCCTTAGAGGAGTTTCATGAATGAAATGTTACTAACAGCACAAGTACTAAAAGGGGAAGGAACAGCTTTGTTTCAGGCTATTTCATCGATATAATGGAGTTCACGCACCACAATCACCAGAGGACTCCTGGAGTCGTTTACATTACAACTGAATATAGTTCTCACAAATCCTGGGAGAGAGCTGACTCTCAGCAGTCTGGCAAGAAATTGTGCATGGGTAGTAGCCCAAAACAGACCTAAAGCAATCAAGTTCTAGCTATGACCCAGTTCCATTGGAAATAGATGAGAGTTAAGGCGGGAAATAAGATGAAATCCATACATTCTGGGGATTGAAGATATGGTATATAACACAAATAACCTCGCAAGAGAAGGGAAAGGGCCTGAGATGCATCACCATCGCCACTAGTATACTAGTGGAACATTGAGACCAATAACCTGCGAGCCGATCGTACCAGCGAACAGAGGAATCACGGAGAACACAACACAATTAAAGACTGCAGAAGACCTCTCAGATCGGCAGTATGGTTTCCTTAAGGCAAGTAGTTGGAGCTATCTAAAACCAATGCGGTAACCTTCACCTTGGTACGAGGGCATATGGATATCGAAGGAAACGCAAAGGCTGACGAGCCTTGGAATTTCACTTATTGCGGGCTTTCTCCAGTTAGTAACTAATGAAAGAAGATAGACGATGAAGCCACCGGTCCAGCAACCAGGTTCACTTACAGACTCAGGGCGCTATGGCTGAAGCATGGTGTTATAACGCACGTACTTGGTACTTGGCATTCCGGAAGATTCGAGGCAGCATGTAGCTGACAAGGAAGAAAGAACAACGTTAGGTATGTCAAGGATTACAAGGTGGCTTGTGAATAACTTTCTACGACGCAACTTGTGCACTGGTGCCATTGTGTAAGTGACATCAACAGTGTCGAGTCAAAGTGAACTCTGGAAAAAAGGAAGAAGAGATCGGCCAGCTTGGATCGATAGGAAGCATGATGATCCAGATGCCGTGGATTCTTCAGACTCTACCTTCACATAAACATGTACTTGGAAAGGACGAAATCCCTTGTTGGAGTCAAGAAAACATCACGGAAGACGCATTATGAAGACTCGCGAAGACAGTACCAACAATCCATGAGTACGTAAGGCTTGAGTGCAGTGGTTCATCGATTGGAAGTTGGGTTGAGTGCCTAAAAATCCCAAAACCAATTTCGTTTTTAAATGTTTCCCACTTCCCGACACGGAAAAATGCGTCCATTATTTGAAAAGATCACAGAATCTATGATTAAACTAATTTAATTGAAAATTACATTCGACAAAAGAAAGGACCAAATAAATATTAACAAAACCAACATACTGTCGACCCAGGTAATGTTCTCCTTTCTCTCATAAAAGCTGTGGCCATTCTACGGATTTCCATCTCAGATTAGGTCTCAATATTTTATTCGAATGGCATTCTATCCGTGCAGAAGCTACCTATTTCCGTTTACAATATTCTGTTTATAACTCGCAGTCGTTTACAAATTCCATGTCCTTCCTTTGGAAAATCGATCATTTAAATGTGCCTTGTTCAAAATTTGAACAATAGGTATTGGTTGCTACAAAACGGTTAGGTATTTTCGGATAATAAATTATTTCCTTTTTCCTCCTCGAATGTGCCGAATCAAGTAATGTAGAGCGGGCTTAACACGTGCCTGTGAATGGGACATCTCTGGGGAGTAAATTAATTATACGGCAAATGAACTGTAAGAAGGACAAAAACGTTAAGCTAAGGACAAACTAACAATTCATGGCGTTGCTTATGATTACCAAATGATAATGGTTTCCTCAATTAACTGTCACCCGGCGGTCGTTTGTTTACAGAAAATGAAAGATGAGGGATTTGCTTACCTAAGGGACATTTGGAATATCATCGAGATTGCCCCGAATGGGAGCGTGGGAACGAACGCTGGCTGTTGAAATTTTCCTTTTCCTTTTTGGAAATTGATTTTGATTTTAAAGATTTTTAGGTTCTTTATTTTGTAAGTGGAGAGTGTTTTTGTAACCCATGCTATAAGCTATGCGACTCAATGTGTCTTTCTGCGCATTTAAGTGCTAGAATACGCATACCGTTGCTGCTCTATCCTATAGTATCTCTTTCTCTGCCGATTCTTTATTTCTCTCATCTCAGCATCGTACTCCTGAAGGCTTTACTGGCAGCCTCCCAGCCTTTCTACGTGGCTAGTTCTCCTTTTAGCGTCCTTCTAGCTTAGTCGCGAATTCTAAGCTTCCATCAGCACTTGAAGCACTTCCAGGATCTTCATTCTCCACACAGTATATGCCCCATTGTCTCGATTTCTACCGGCATAGTTCATTGGTATAATCCTCACGAAGACCCATGTTCTTAAAGTGAAAGCCAAAATTTCCACCTACAACCCAATTCAGTGTTCCGCACTCCAGCCTTAGAACTTTGCTAGAAGTAGTTCCGTTCGGCATTTAGCTCTTTTAGTCTGCCTACAATATTGCACTGTTGGCTACCTTCTTTGGTGTTTCACTGCAACGCAGTTGTTAATCAGATGCCAATTTCATCGAATGGTTCTCGACCAGAGAACTCCTTGCTTTGCCAGGAAGGGCGCCTTTTTCATTTCTATTGGTCCCTACATGGCTTCTGAAGGGTTCCTCATCTATTTAGAGATGACCACTCATTTAGCTGCCAGCATCCAACGCCTGCAGCAAAGCAATCATCTGGGCTTGATAGACTGGGTGTAGCTTATAATTAACTCCAATGAATGCCTAGGAATGCCTAAGACCACTTCCAATGCGCATGTTGGTGTCGTCCATATTGTACCGACGCGACGATCCCTTCACATGCCAGACGTTGGTCCCTATCTTAATGCTCCTTACCGTTCCGTGGAAAGCCTTTTGCCATCATACAACTGACGCATAGTTAGATACCTCAGAGATTCCCCACCCTTGTCACATACGCGTTTGCCTTGATGTATCCAGTATATCCTTTTCGGGTCTTCTCCTCTATGTGTGAGTTCCATGTGAGTCCAGCATCTAAGTATACTCCTAGGTAGTTAACCTTTTTGGCCACTTTTTCATATTGAATCCAAAAAGTGTGAAGCGTTCAAATTTCAGATCTTTTCCTTCCTGTCTTTTTGGAACCATCGTTCCACTACTCGAGGTGCATTTCTCATGGTATCAAGGCATGTTGCTGATACCTTAGTTGGAATTGCATACAATAGTACTAGCTCATTCAATGCTGATTAGCTGTCTTGGAGCCGTGCTATGTTGGCCACAACTTTTGCGTTGTAGCTCGCTGATTTGTTGGGCTAGAGGCTCATTTCTTCCTACTGACATTTGCAGACATTACCACATACCACCAAGAAGAAGTGGTCGTAGGATAAGGTTTGTGGCTGCAGTGACTCTTTTCGTATATATATGTATATGACCCAACACCTATCAGGAGCTGATGCTCCTTTGAGCCCTTTTACAGTCGTTTAGCAACCAATTCGCAAGCAATGAAAGAGCTACTATCAAGCATTTTGTGTAGTTCGCTGAACAATGTGATGTCCGTACTCATTTATGTTAATCTGTATTATCTCCTTGGTTATTTGGTAAGGGATATCCTAGGAAATGCTTATGCAGAAATCACATCCCACTTGATTGTATTTGAATTGAATCCTCGGCTCCCATTCCTGGAGTAGGTATTAACTTAATGGACTCAAGTGAACTATTTTTGATAGGCTTGGTCCCTCTTTGACCTAATTTATTTTGGGGGAAAATTCATTATGCTTATCCAACATATATAACAAGTGTAATCATGCTGAAAACCACTACACACTACAAAAGTCCTTATACAATTCACTATAGGCCGAATATTATTCATCCTTTCATTGCTAGTGAGTTTAGGTTTTTTTTTTTTTATCCGCTTATATGTATCCCTGACGGTTGACCATCCAGCCTGTGACCACTAAGTATAATGTTCGCCCTCACTTACTATGAAATCCCAAGTATCCGAGTGCTGCTCATCGAACATTAACATTCAAATAAAAGGACATTTCAACCCCTCCTTCAGCACATGAAACCCTGGCAAATGGTCTTTCACTCTCTTTAGCATGATGACACTCCAGAAATTTATGGATATCACTTTGAGGAATTGATGAATCACTCTAAGGGATGTGTTGCTTTGCCTGATGTGGTACTGTGGCGACAGCCTCAATTACTGGTCCATTTTGGCAGACAATGACATCTCCATAGGCCAGTGAAGCCCATAAATGTTAGCCCCAATAAGTGATGCTTGGTGATATTTCAGTCGACCCCCTTTTTTTTTTTTTTTTAAACAAATGAAATTTTATTTATGATTTTCTTTTCGGGTTCGATGGTAATTTATAAACATTTCTCTGGTCCACCAAGCGAGAGAGAGAGAGGTTGAGGCGTGCTTTGGCATTTCTCTTGATTACCAGGATAGCTACAGCAACTATTGGGAAAATGTATGGAACGAAACCTCGTAAGAAAGTAATTTAGGAGCCATACTTCTTTGACTGGGATCCTTTGTTCGGGCGGGGAAGGTAAGGGATGAGGGGGTGATGTACACAAAATGTTGGATACTTGGGATACGGGAAAATTTGTAATTTATTACGGTGTCAATGGCAAATATGCTAATTTTGTTTCAGTTGCTGATGTTGGACGATAAATGATGATGGCATTTGGAATGGGAGCCAATTAGGTGGTTACAGGAAGCTTAAGTTAGATATGCATGAATGAAGTTGTTATATAAACTCTTTGGGGTAAAATTTTACGGTTTCAGCTGTTCTCAAGATGTAGCCATAGATGTGAATATACATACATATGATGATGGCTGTGTTAAGAAACATCAAGTAAATGTGTTGAACTATGCAGAGTACTTTTGAGAGGATTTTTTCTTCCTATTCCTTTTGTCCATAGAGAAGAGTGAAGGATATTCATATAAGTATAAACAATGATATTCTTTAACGATAAGGATTAATATGTTAACCATAGTATATCTATCTACATGAAGACAAAAAGAAGGAAGGCTTCCAGGACAGCAGCTGCTCTTGAAAGTCTATTTAGCCTTGTGTAGATCTACATAAAATGTTCCTTTTCATGCCTTCGTATGCCATCAATCTTTGGTTTTATTGATAAGATTATGAATTAGCTCATAGTATATCTATCGTCCTTTATGTTACATTTCTAATCGATGTTGGTACTGTCCGCTCTTGACTTCTTTGCTCCGTAGCTTTGGGGTTAGATCTTCGATCGTGAATCACAGGCTCATCTGAGATTGTTACTCTCTCAATGCGATAAGCCTATAGGACGAGCCAGATCAAGAATGCATATACTATATATAGACTCATTGAATCCACTTTTAATACTACTCCTATGATATGACTTAAACTAGAAAAAAGGAGCGAAAAAAAGCAAGGAGTGGAAGCGAGTAGAGCCGAAGGTATTTATCGAAATATGCCTATGCAAACGCGTATAAAGACAGACATACGTCATACCAAACGCAGCGGACAAACTCTGACCATGAAGCATGAAGCTTGAAAATCCGTGGCTCAACCAAAAGTGATTGTGAGGTGCCAGATTTCATATGAAAACAGAAAATCCTTGACCATTCTCCAAAGTAACACTCCGAGGTCGTTGTAGAAATTACTTGCAATTATTGTGATATTTTGGTGTTGGGTGGTCATACTTACTTACTTATGACCTGTATTTTCTTGTGGGACCTAGGAGCTCTATTACGCCTACACGCCATCGTGTACAGTTTCTGGAAAAGTGCCTCAATTCTCCGCAACTGCCAAGCCTCCAACTCGACCCTTCTGCGCTAAGTTCCCCTCCGTTTATGTTGCATAGCATGGTTAGCTATGGAACTGCCACCTTTTCGGAACGTGTGACCAATCCACTGCCACTTTCGTCATTGGATAATCGTGCCTAAAAGTTTCTGACCCGTCCCCTGGTAAAGGTATTCATTTGACATACGGTAACGAACGTTTGTAGCTTTCTTGTGATGTTGATGGTTACTCTCCATGTGCGGAATAGTCTCAGCTTGGTGTTTAAGCTGATTGCAATGCTTCGCACTAACGTGGGCAACATACCAGTTTGCTTTGGTGGTTCTGTAAGCTATATCCACTTCGGTTCTACGTAAAGGATCAGTCGAGACACTTGTCCAGCAATACACATTTGAGCTGATGATGTTGTACCAAGGCTGATAACTTTAGTTTTTGCGGTATTCATTTTCGGCCCGACGACGCCTGCCTATATCTCCACATCAGCAGTCATTTGGTGGATATCAGCATAGTCTACATGTTTCAGTTGAGATGTAAGAGTCCATCGAACTCCTTTGTTTCCCGTCAACAAAGCTGCACGAAGCAGATCGCCAATCACCAAAAGGAATAGTATAGTAGGTGGAAGAATGCAACCTTGTCTTAGCCCACTGTGAATCTCGAATTCCTCTGATAACCTTCCTCTGTAAATACACGTTCCTCTTTATAATACACGTAAAAATTGATTTATCTGCGATACCTCTCCTGCGTAAGGTACGCCAATTAAACTCCCTGTTGACATAATCGAATGCCTTCTCAAAATCAATGAACAGCGATTCAGCGAATTAGCTGACGTAGCTGTCATTAACTTGTATCAAATTGTATGTTTCTGAGAATCAATCCGATTAACTCCGACAGTCAACTGCATACATATGTTTTTAATTACATTTTTGACAGATTTGTGTTATCATTACACATCCCTGGGCATGTAGGCAAAATGTGAGCAGGGACAATGCAATTTTATTGCTTTTTTCGTGGTTTCTCCCCTTAAAAATGCAACGTTTTGTTCTACTGATCATCAAGTAATCCTTTGTTACCACTAAAAGCAATTTGCCTTTAACGCAAAACGTTCATTATGTATGAAACAAAAAAGATATTTTCCAGGAGCCAAGAGACCTACATACATCCAGTATTTCATATTCATCTATGCCAAGCCCCAGTGCTAAAGTTTCCTCTTTTCATCATTCGACTGTGACTCTGTGTCTATTGTTCTCGTTAAATTCCCTCATAAAATTTTGAAATTTCCCTCGGTTATTCACAACAAGTGTTCCACTCACCCACCATTCGCAAGCCTGACGCCGGCAAATGTCAAACACACTAAAAACTATACAAATAGCTCGCTCTGCGATAGAAGGCGAATCTTCTCTTTATTTTGTGTACGCGGTACCTAAACATCACATCTATGGGCCATTTCAAGGGAAAATTTATTAAATTAAAATCATATGACGAACAAGGTCCCGCCATAAACGGTCTTCATCATCGTTAGTTTGTCGGCTGTTGACAATGACATATGTCATGAACCCTTTGACCCTAATAAAACGTATCGCTCTGTCTTTAGTTTTTTTTTTTTGTCTCATTCCTTTGGCAAGAAGGACCCTAATTTAATATCCGACTGTTAACAACGCATACAGCTGTGTGTTTGTAAACTGGTACTGCTGCTGGTTGATGGTGTTTACTTGCATATAATGTTACGTCGTTTATGGCACAAAGAAGGATGACGACTAAAAGTGCTCGTACAAGGAAAAAAAAATTGAAATAAAATTCTGAAACTACCCACATAAAGAAAATACTGTGCACACATTTGGTTGGGTAGTTTGTTTGTTTGGATAGCTTTATTAAAGTAGGATTCGCAAGAATAGATACGAGTTTGGAGATTGGAAAGAGCAATGGAAAGAGTGACCAGATAGCACTGATACTTTTTACGATTCTGATTTTTCAGCACATGTCAAAAATACCAATGCCATATAGCTATACAAATATTCAATAAGGCTTGCCATTTTATCGTGCATCCTTCACGTTTGCCAAAGTGCGAAAATAGTATTAAAATGGTGCGAAAGCATAGCCGCTGTTTCGAAGTAGACCCAGAAATTTCGATTCAGTGTCGATCAGCTGAAATGTCAACTATGCGGTTGACTTTGGGAGTACATTCATATGAGATTGTGCTGAAGCAAGAATTGACACCGGATGACCATAGACAATGCCGTGCCTTCGTGAATTGGGCGCTGGAAATGTTGTACATTACTGAAGTGAACACAGTGCTAAAGTGTTCGACCAAGCATCAATGCATCCACAAAGATTGACTGTTTGGTCTTCGGCATACAGGGATATTTACCGACATTCGCTAAAGCTCGACCGATGTATCCAAGCTGCAGTTCCAAACAGATGGCGCTATATGCCATACAGCCAATGCAACGCTTGAAGTTTTACTTGAGAATTTTTTCGACTGGGTCATTTCATGGCGAGTGATCATCGATACGACTTAACACCACCCGATTATTTTCCCTACGAGCTACGTCAAGTCCTTAGTGTACACTAATAAGTTAATCACTTTAAATGGGCTTGAGACCAATATTCAAGGAGCTATTGCCGGAACAACGCCGTTAATATTGTACTGTGTCATCAAGAAATGAACCGACCGCTTGAAGCAATGGCAGCAGATCAGGGGCTACCATTTGAATAATTTGCTATTTCGATCATAATGGCATGAATGTGGCTACAACATAAAGTCAGAACCAATTTTGTGTCTCACGCAATTGATGTTTTATTAAAATCGTTTTTCCTATCGTTCTTCTCTGGTCAACCAAGAACGTGATGTTAAGCACACAAGGTCCTCTACAATGCCTATGCGCCATCATGTGTAATTTCCAGAAATGTGCCTCAGCTCTCCCCAACTCTTTTCCAGTTGCCGTGCTTCCTTCTCAACTGTTCTCTGCTACGTACTCCTTAGACCGCCGCGTATCCTGAAACATCGATGTTAGAGTTCTGGTGTTGGGTTTGATTTGCCTAAGTTATACCTACAGTATATGCTCCTTAAGTAGTTGTATCTATAGATCACCATACTGGTAGTTAATTGTTGGTCTGACGGTTGTGCTATACCTTCATCATCTTAGGGTTCAGGCACCTCTTCTTATCTTCACTTCTTAATTCTTACCATATATTCGTTTGCCCATAAATAATTGCTCATGTTGAGTTGTTCCTTTGTTTTTAGTCGAGTTTTCTTTTCCGAAACACGGTTGAAGAATAATCTTTGCAGACTTAAAGGTTGGGCCACACATTTTGAGCCAAGGCTTGAGAAACCTTTGCATCCATAACGAGTGAAAATTTTGAATAACTTTTGAATGCGTAATAAGCTCAAGCTTGATCCTTGTTTTGCGACAACACACTGTAAATTATGCACATAAAAAGAAAAATTACTTATTTGCCATAGTGCCTAAGTGGGCAGCCGGTTAAAATAAACGAGATCCAAGCTCTCAAATACGATCTCAAATCTATAAATCGTCATTACAGTCAAGGATTTAGACCACTCGCTCGGCCCGCCCGCCCAAACCCCCTCTGCAATCTGTGTTGAGTCCTTTTACTTTTGCAATTGTTTTGCGCCACTCGCCGCCGTGCCGGTCGCAGTTACAGACGCCCAATATCTCAATGGACTCTGGTCGCGTTTGTCCTTTTTCGGGGTCGATCCTTTGGTAATAAAAAACCAAAAGTTCTTTCCAGTTCCTTTTCGTTTATTTGTTTTACTCATTTATTCTCGTTTTTTTTTTTGCCTTGACGATGTCCTTTTTTTGCGCTGAAACTTTCAACAAATACTCGTAATAGAAACGCAATAAATTGGAAGAATTCCTTGATTGAGAAATATGAAAGTCCTTCGTCGGGTGTGTCCGAGGGACGAATAGTGGGTGGGTAAGTCCAAGAAATGGGTAAAAACAAAAAAAAATTGATTTCATGTTTGACAACCGTTGTCGTTAGGCGAAGCACAAAAGACGACCAAACGAAAGTATATTTGTCCTTTTGTCCTTAAATTATCGCTGGACTGGCATGGACAGCTACTATGTATGAGAAAGGAACCTAGAGTGATATACTTGACAACCGAAGACGAAGGCGAAGACATGGTCGTCGAAGACGGCACGCAATTTTGCCATCTGTCAAAGTCGATTTTGGAAATGGAAATGATTATTTTTATGAGCGTTGAGATTTTGCCATTCTCCAGACAACGCAACGTATGGTAAGGGCATGTCGACATAACCCCGATGTGAATGTGTGTATGTGTGGTTCGGGAACTGGTGGCTTTCACGATGGATTTATCAAGTGCGGAGTACAGTACAATGTGTAATAAAATATGCGTCAGCTAAATAAAATCAGAGGACATTAAATTTATTTATTACCTTTTATGGTAGCTGGACAAATTGTCGCTGCTGAATGTTGTAATGGACAAGGATATTTTGTTTTTTGTTCTGTTTCCATGTGTATGCGTCCTATTTATTTTCATTGAATAATACAATGTGTCATTTAGACTAGGATGTGATTGTGATGGTTTGGTTACTAAACAACTGGAATGGTTTAGATTTGGCAAAATCATCGGACGTAGCAGAGAAAACTATTATTTCAGGGCTAACTGAGAATGAGTGACACAAATAGAGCCTCTGACACGAATACTATCTATCACACGTGGCGTGCATTTCGCGTGTGTCGTCCTTGTTGTGATTTTATAGATTTAAATACTATAGCGTTGCCAGGGACAAATAATCCCCACTCCCAAGGACATGTGTATAAAATATGAGACCTTTCTGAACCATGATTGCTTTCTATACATTTGTTAGACAGCTCTTTGCCTGGGAAAATATTTTGGAAGAGCGATATCCCTGGAGTCTGGTGAGCTATGAAGTTTTAATTTATGCGATTGTTTATTCCTAGTTTCACAGAATAGCTGTGGGGATGGTCGTGCGTTTAGGACGAATTTTGTGGAATTGCATGAGGCATACATACACTTTCTGATTGTTTTAATGGAAAGATCGGGGAAGGTGGTAATCCTTCTTACTTCCTCTCCTACGATTTGCTTAGGGGGAATAATGGAAAAACACAGTGTTTCCTTAAAGCGTCTGCATATGGTGTAGGTTGATTTCGATAAAACCTTTGATAGACAACCAAGAGATCTTATATCGTTCCCACTAAGACTGAGGAGATCTATAAAAATACGTGCGTATGATCATGGACTTGTATGACGGATCAAAGACAAAGGAGCCACCGAAGAGTTTTCTAGCCGGTGTACACCGATAGCAGCCCTAGATTAAGGAAAAGTGACGAACCTCTAAGTGGATCAGTTATTCTTTGTTAACGATGGAATAAATTGAAGAGAAGATCAGAACACTAGATCATACATGAGCATTTGATTGGCCTCAGTGACCAAGTGATCCGAAACTGGATAGCCTCCTGGTACTCCTTTAGGACAAACAGCAAACTTCACAGGCGAAAAAGTGGATTCGCCTAGATAAGAATGAAAGAAGGCGTTTCATCGTAGGGGGTTTCTTATTTAGTTGTCATTTAGATTGTTGTTGCGTAGTCCTATTTCTTCTCGACCTCCTTGGAATTTCTCTGGCTAAAATCATCTTAATCCTCAAGTCACAGATCTTATATTCCGCACTCCAAGTTGGTTGAGGTCCCCTTGAACTTGTACATGTAATCTTCGGCGAGGAGGCCCTCTACTTCAACATACCCCCGACTTTGGTGTCCATTCGCTTTACATATCCTAGCCGTCTCAGACGTCCAATACGCAGATTTTTGACCAAGTCGATGTCGCTGTACAGCTCCTATAGTTCGTCGTTGGATTTTTTCCTCCAAAAACCGTCAATGCAAACGAGACCGAATATCAGACGAAGAATTTTTCTCAGAGACCAGGAATATCTTCATTCGCTTTCAATAAAGTCATTGATTGGGCTCCTATACAGAGTCTCCTTAGTTCTTAGAGATAGGGCTTTACTGTAGAATTGCCTTATTGTCCCGATAAGACAACGCTTGACAAGGGTTATTCTTGGCTTGATTTCTGCGCTGGCATCATTGTCAGAGTTAATAGCAGAGTCAATGTAGACAAAATCCTTTACTACCTCGAAGTTGTAGCTGCCCTGTTCGACGATGTTGATTGTCCCCTCTTGTTGACAGCATGTACTTGGTGTTGTCCATCGAAGTTCTCAGAACGATCATTATTGACCTTGATGGAGCAGCGAGCATTCTCCATAGATATCCGGACAAAGGGAAAGGTTGACAGCGACATCAAAACTAGACACAGCTTTGTATAGTTCGTCTCTATAGATGCTGTCATAGGCGGCCTTGAAGTCGATAAAGGGTTGATGAGTACGCTGTTGACTTCTTGGGTTTTCTGCAGGATCTGTTGCAGTGTGAAGATTTGATAGATGGTGGACTTAATTGGGCCAGAGACAGCGGCTAAGGGCCACTCAGGTTGTTCATAAAAGGTTTCAGACTTTCACAAAGTATGGCAGAAAAGGTCTTGTATGCAACTTTGAGTAGACTGACGCCTTTCTTGTGGATGACGCGAACAATGCTAATGTTCAATAGACATACATTCGACCGACCAGATCTTAGAGATAAGTTGGTATGCCTATGCTCTCTACGAATTAATTCCCAGCTACTTTGAAAAGTTCGGCCGATAAGACGTCAGACCCAGTAACTTTGCTTGGATATTGGTATCTTCACTTCACTTTGGCCAGGTGGAAGGAGGTGTCGTCTATCACGTAAATGGAAAACGTAAGTTTCGATCATGACGTTCTAGAGTAAAAAACTTAGCACTCACCCTTGTGGTACTCTTCCTCACAGGATTTATGGCGCGAGTTAAGACTGGGGAGTATAATGACGAGGTTAAAAACCGATGCAAAGCAGATCTGATGTCACACCTACCAACTGTTTATTTTGCCTACAATTCAGGCGCAATTTCACATCAATTGACATTTTACGATGACAACCCACTAAAATCTCAATGCTCTTATCTATTTTTAGCTAAAGTTCAACACAGACTTTCAAAACTCATAACTAATAGCGAGAATAATTTCCCACTGTCTCGGCACAATAACAATAAACGCTGACCTCGTATTCATTATGCAAGATAAAAATTCTCTTCTCGCTCTGTGCTCATCTAGAAAATGTCATGGCCTATTGCGAAACAGCAACAGCTATCTTCAGCTGCGCCATCAGATCTCATTAAAAGTTTTTTTTAAATAATACACAATCTTGACTGTAACATAAACCCCACGCCTCAATCAATAAAAAAAAGAAGAAAAACTCCAGTCAATAACTTTGTAAAGCCATCTCACCGACAGCAAGCAAAGTGCCTCCTTGAAAACATTAAATATTTATTCATTCATCCATTTATGGCATCATCTTAGGCAAGGCGACTTTTCAAATTATTTTCACAGTCCAACAAACTTTCCAATAAAAACACAGAAGAAATTTTCCCCACCTCCTCCTGCTCCTCCTCGCATTGGGCATTAACTTCGCATGCAATTATCCTTCAGAGATCCCCATAAACAGGTTTTGCTTTCTTTCCCGTTTTTATTATCAATTAAATGTTCCAAAGCCATTAGAAAACGAAATGCCAGCGTGTACAACAAGTATCCTTCAGAAAAAGAAAAAACAGAAGACCAACCATTTCTCTGGCGACATTCTTAGCATAACTTCCTTGAAGTAGCAGTGGCATCCTTAAACCCCTTCCTATTTGAAGAAATCAACTCAAGTGGACATAAAAATCCGCAGACCAAAAGCCTTACACCTTGCCATGGCATGAGAGCTCCTCCCGACAAACGAAAATATAAAATATTCCAAGATCTTGAACATGGTTTTGGCCATTTCTAGGATTTTAATGAAAACAATTTGCACTTACTCTCGGAAGTGGTTAAATGTGCTTTAAGGCCAGGGTAGTAAAATGAAACGCGCGGCAACATTCTCACTATTTCCCAGTGGCAGCAGTTTAAGGACTCGACTACGAGACCGTTTAGGACAAAATAATTACAACGCAAAACATATGGTTAGGCTCCCCCCAGAGGGCGGAGGTAAGCTATAGCAAAGTATATTCCCTCAAGAGCCAAATTGGCTAGAGGTTTAAGGGTTAAAATTTAGGGCGTACATTTTGTTTGGACTATCTACTTTCTGTTTGTATTTGCAGGATAATAAAAATTCCATCTCCTCTAAGGACGACGACGAGTAGTAGTGGTACGTACAACTGTGAGACTGTGATGGAGAAATAAAAGTACACAAATTGACTGAAATGGAGCAAAGGATTCGCTCTCAGCAGGAGGAATTGCAAATAAAAAAAAACTTTTTATTATACGCGTTGTGTCTCCTTCTGCTGCGCATCATTTGCCTCGATATTCCTGCCCCGTCAGGACCACATTAAAGTGGCAAGACGAAGAGGGATTTAGGATTGAGATGCTTGCGATTTCACTTGTATCTTTTAATTGTATTCTTCCGTTTTTATGTCTGTATACAGGAACATCATTTCCACAAAAAAAAAGAAAGGGGATAAATCTCAGTTCCTAACCCCTTAAGGCCATGTCAGTGTCCCCTATACCTAGGTATGTACCTGTAAAACTGATTTATTTGCTCGTCCTCATCAGCTGTACCAAAGGGGATTCTCTGTCTAGCATCCATCTATGGATGGAGAAAGACCGACTGTAAACTGAGTGACGAGTAATTTGAGTAAATGTTTGCCATACTATGCACGTTCAAACGAATTGTCAATCCCTTGTCTGACGTACATCATTTTAAAATTGGCAAAACGCCATGACGCGATACTGAATGTCGTGTATGTCTACATCCTTAAGGCGATGTCAGGATCTGTGCGATAATAGTAGAAAAATATTTTGCTTACAAACTTTAACTTCGGCATAATAGTGTATCTAGTACTGTAGTGTGCATGATGGGGCCACCCGCAGGGGGGATACCTTGTCAGGAACATCCAACGTGAAACTGCAAAAGATCCGCTCAAGAGACGGACAAATAAAAAAAAGTCTTACAACCAAACAAAATAAAAGGAGGAGAAAAAAAAAACAGCCTGAAGTGGGAATAGCCTTTTGCGAGCGCGAGGACTTTCCTTTTCCCTGCACACAGGATATGAATAATTCTTTAGTGGCAAGTGCATTTGCAGTTCTGCATAAATAAATCTCTGGGAATAGGTCTCCTAGTCCCGGACTCGCTGGAAAATGTCAAAAGACGAAGCACCAAAAGGGAGCGAGCGGAATAAACTTTAGTAATGCAATGATGAACAGACTCAAAGGAAAGGAAATTAGATTTTCGACGCCCCGTTGTCGTAATCTTCCTAGCTGCGTTTTTTTTTTTTATTATTTTTCTTCCTACCTACCTAAAAGTTTAATATGATGAGTGGGTACCCAATGTGGAAAATGGCTACCTCAAGGGGATCTAAGACGGGATGGGATTTGTTAAATTAGTAAAGTAATGTGGCTTTGATTATGCCAGTGAGTTGAGAAACTTACCTATCGCACAACTGTATAGTTTGTTAATAGCATGGCGGAAGTAATTTTAATTTGTACATCTTAGATGGAGGTCCTTGAAGTGTATTTTCCACTGTCATACTATAATTTTGTTTCTGAGTGACTTGAAAACAAGTCTTGCAGCAAACTTCGTTGGGGGAATACAATAAAAAAAATTCTACGGCAAGGTAAGGTTTTGTCGTTGTATAGTTTCCAGCAAAGGACGCTTTTCAATTGCCCTTAAGGCTGAGGAGATCAATTTATTCAGAGGGGGATGAGTTGTTTTCAGAGTTTGACGGAATGAAATTAAAGGAGACGTAAGAAATGCTGAGACTTAATGTTGGTATTCAAATTTTAAAGCAAAATAAAGATCATCAATTTTTTATTGAGATGTTAAGATGAGATGCCTCGAACTCATCTGAAGGGATTGGCTTGTTAGCGCGGACTATGTGCTTAAAGTAGGCACAGAGAAAGTTATCTAGCAATATCAAGGCACATAAACACTGAGTTGACTAACTCGTCAAAAATGCTCCTTCAGGGCGCTATATCGTATGTATGCCATACAGCGCTACCATCTTCTTATAACGACATCTCGAAGATATCCATGTTGTCGAGCTCTATTGGAAGTCGGTTAACATCGCTCCATACCTGAGAAGATCCAAGCACTAATCTCTGTCTGGTTGGTGGATCCAAAGGAGTGAACTCACACTCAAACTTTTCCACGGTGCGATGAATTGCCTGCGCATTTACAAGATGAATATCAACTGTGCCGAATATCGACGATGTTTTTTTTTTTTATAATTACCACTAGTTTGGCAAGCGTAAGATGATGAACTATAAAATAGTAAACCTTACTTAATACTTTACCAGCTAGATGTCATTGGTAGCTTTGACAGTGATTGAAACATTAAAACTGAAAAAATTGTCATTGCTATCTGGTCATTCGAACACTATTGTGCTGTTGAGTCCTAGAGCGAAACAACAAAGATACGAGTACACGAATCTTACTCACTGGCCCGTTATCGATTGTGGTAATTCGTCCTCGTCATATTAGCTAAAGGCTGGTGAACTGAACGACATCTGAAATGATAAGTTCCCTCATACATTGTATTGTTTGGAGTTTTGGCCACTGATGAGTTATGTCAATCCTTTTTCGTCAACTCTAAGGGCCCATAATCTAGAAGCCGAGGTTAACAGAATAGGGTTCAAAACTAACTCACACTTCAAATACCAGCGCCTAACTTAACATTACCGGAAACGAACAGCTTTATACGAGAATGGGCCAGGAACCTATAAACATTACTATACGAAGGAGAAAGAGTCAGTGAATTAGACACAATCTACGCCGCGAAGACAACGAAATAGCGAAATACGCCGTGCAGTGGAATCTGCTCACCCACAGGCAGAATAGAGAGACGCAGTAGGCAAACGTGGGGCAGAATAGTCAAGGAGGAATGGAGCTCTTTAGGAATGAGTTGGAGAGAGAGATCAAGATGACGAGTAGGCGTAGTTGACGCCCTATGCTTCCCGAAGGGTTAAAGGATTTTGGTTTGTATGTATATTAGGGCGATATGGGTAAGTCTCCAAAGGCTACAGGTCAACATTCTTCAGCTGCCATCTTGAATGATATTAGTACCTTTGGCAGTGTGTCACCAATCTTGTCATTCTGCCTTCTGAACCGTTGCACAAACTTCCATGGGCCTGAATATTTTTCAGATATTACGTTCATATAGCAGCATTGAATAAACGTTGGAATAGTACAGCCGTAGTTTTAAGTAAACATCTTAAGTGCATACTTGACTTTGCTCATTTCCAATTACAGTTCGTTTAAGAGGGGTATCCGATGCCATCTATATTAGTTGTATCTAAATCCAACTAAAACTTACATCCCACCAACGCATTTTCAAATTCAAATACAAATAAAACTCGCAATGTAACCGTCTACTTATTCATGTAAATTTCAATAAAATCAAAGGATGAAAGTGTTTCATCTTACTTGTATAAATATACGACCGTAAGTCAACCATAAAATTAACTCTTTTTTTTCAGTTAAAATCCATACCGTATCTCGTACCGCTTAAAACTACAAAATTGATTCAAAACTTTGTAAGTATACACAAATAAACTTTCAATTCAAATTCAACAGCGAAAATAATTGAAACAACCCAATTATGAGCAAAATTTTTGTTGCCCGCCCTCATATGAAAAAATTATATGAAAAAAAATAAAAAAATAAGAGAATTTCACTTTGAATACAATTTTATGGTTCAGCAAATTTTCAGAATTTTTATTTTCTTGTTTTGTTAGATCTGTCTATGATTTTCTAAAAACAGAAAAAAAAGAAGTTATGCCAACAGAAAAGTTGGAAAACGAATTCAATCTGCAGTCATCCATTTTTTAATCGACCCACCTACACACACATTCGATTAGTACCCGATTTGGTCATCTGACTATGAAAAAGTTCAACGAGTATTTAAATTTGATGCCAGAATAAGAGTGCATATAAAATTGTTCAATTAAAAATTTCAATTGTGCAACTAGCATGCTGGTAAAAAATAAAACAGTCAACTTGATTCAATAAAAGTTCTTTGAAAGGAGATTGCTATTAAAGCTATTAGCATTTGGCAACCCCGGACAATTACTATTACTTATATTGGAAATAAGAATTGAATTTCATTCGTAATTACCGAAATAAAATGTGTATATTGACCATAAGTAGACCATAGAGGGCGCATTAGTTGTATGTACAATTGTGCAGCTTTAGAAGAGCAGAGGGTTATTGTTCAAACTGTCTAATGACACCTAATTGTAGCCAAGGTGCGGATGCGGATATCCAGAACGGACCAAAATCAACGGCTTTATGCAGGAATGATGTTTGGAGATTATACCAAAAGGGAAAGAGAACATTTCAAAGGCAGATCAGGACGAAAATAGGTAGTAGCAGTCGGTGCTGAGAATGAGAATGTGGATGATGACTGCTGTCAGGTAGAATGAGCCATTCAATAGTGACGATGACAGTCAAGGCTACCATTAACTCGATCAAAATAAAGTAAGGATACTCGTTTCAAGACTCAAATCTAACAAAACTGCTCGAGCCGACTTTTCAAAAGAGCAGTTGATGAGCTGTAAGGAGCATGCACCAGCTTATCTACAAAATGTGGTTGAACCAAAGTCCGTCCAATTAGTGGAACCCCAGTGTCATTTTCCCCATGAGGGCAATTAGAACACATGCTATCTACAAATAAGGACACTCAACATGGACTCCTTGGACATAATGCAACAATAGACAGTATGATTTAGTAAAAGACTTTGTTTGTCAAGGTTCTAGGATGACTGCGCCATACAGTCATGGACTTTGACGAAATTGGATGAGGATGCCCTTGCTTATTAAGTTCTTTGAATGTCCGCATAGATGGTGAGTGGCGAAAAAGATATAATGCCGAACTATACGGCCTACGCAAGGACATCGACTTGGTCAGAAGAGTTCACATACAGCGACTATAATGAGTGCATGGAGCCCAACGTTCCAGCTGAGAATGCCTTTGAATCTACTACGGATGGATGGTGCAGTAGTGGACGACCTCGCGGTCTGTAGGTGGCGCAAACCAGTGAGAGGGGACCTCAAATAACAATTGTGGACAATTGGAGGGAGGTGGCTCGTAATCGCACTGGCTGGTTTGTTAGGTGAGGCCCAGTTCCACACCAGACTCTACCGCCACCTAAGTAAGTACATACATAGCTTCTACCTCCTCTATAAACACAACAGAGTCGTTGCCTTAGTCGTCTTGAAGGATTTTCATATCCACCTCTCCTTTAACCTAGCCTATTGGATCAAAGCCAATACAAGACACTTAAAAGGGCATCTGTCTGTCCCTCAGTTTGACACAGCCCTGTAGAAAATCTGCTTACCCGCTTAGGCATACAGACAGATATACAGATTCCGGAGGACGATGTTTGCGGCTTGAGGTGACTGAGCCCCTGCTTTCTCGCCTATCCATCAGCCATTCGCAATTCACAACATTTTTTAGTGTTTTTCAACCAAATTTTGAGGTTTTTTTGTTGCTGTGAAAATTGAATATATATGGCTGGCACATGAGTTCCGAATACACTGTCATTACACTGTGGCCACCCACTTTGAAACCACAAGTTGAGAACAAATTATGGACTTGGTAGGCAGAGATATGCATCACCTATCCTAATTAATTAATTTTGATTATTATAAAGGATTGAACTACCCCTGAGGAGTTCCATTAGCGTTTTCATTACCCTGAAACCCTTTGGCTCTGTAGTAGAACTACTTGGGCATAGCTCCCTCGGTGTGGCTCCTACCACCTTGGCGTTACTTACGGGTTGTTGAATCTTAGTTTTTGAATCATATTCATGGCACTCCCTTCTGTTCCTCTACCCACCACGACAAGGTGTCATAACTTATTTTGAAAAATTGATCTTACATTCGGGAAGATGATTCCTTTGAAGGAGCCAAACCTCGGACTTCAACTAGTGGAACACAGTTGACGTGTCTCATATTAAACTTAAATTATTCGTTCAAGTATATCTAAGCAAAACTTCAATTCAATGTAGTCACGAAGGACACCATTCACCCCAATTTGCATGTCTTCACTGACATTCATTTGATAAGGCTACACAGGTCCTCACCAAAATTCACTACCATCAAAGTATAAAGTTCTCGATCTTTCTGAAACTAAACTTTTCTATGGTAAAATAAATACTGCGTCAACGCTCACCAGTAGATACACTGTACTTCTGTATACAACTCGTAGACTCAAGTCAATTTGAAGGCTACAAAAACTCAATGGTGAACGCGAAATTGCAACGCAAATACCAATTTGAAACTAAATGCCTTGAAAGGCGAATACACAAGAAAAAAAAAAACAAGTAAATAACAATAAAACATAGCAACATCAAAAGTAACTTTATGCAGACCAAAATTGTTTCGCAAAATTTCGCGTAATCCCAAGAGTTACCCCCTCGAAGGACGAAGAATGCCCTTCTCTGTATGTACGCGCTTATCAACTTCATTTGGTTCCAATGGAAGGAGGCGGACGCGAACGCGGAAGCACAACGCACAACTTCCACTAAAGTTAACAAAACTCTGTACAAAGTGAGATATTTAAGTGCTGGCTTCCAACTCTAAGTTTCATCTGCAAATGCACTCTGTGCCACCATCTGGTGGAAACCAAGTGCGGGGGTGCCTTCCCTGAGAAAGTCTGAAAATTTAATTTCGGTGTTTAATTAATGACTCCCATAAAGTTCGGTCTATGGCGGCGAGCTGAGCTGTGCAAGGAAAAATATAACGAGAATTTGCTTCTGCCCAATGTTCTATTTATTTTTTTTTAAGCGCGCCGTGGCCCAAAATTTATTGTGACACTAGTGCCACGCGAGGATGGCGGCGGCGGCGACGTTGTCGTTGCTCCCAACAGAAAGATGAGTCTAGTACATTTGTTATGGCCAGATGACGACGACGGTGTGTGTATGTGTGTCAGTGGGAGTACATTTGCCACTGCCACACCCACTTGCTTCTTGAAGAAATTACAAATTACTAGCCATTTTACAGGGTGACATGTAGAGGATGGCAACCACTAGAAGGAAACTGGCACAAAAAATAAATTGCACATATTTTTAGGCTCTTCTATTCAATTAATTTTTTTTACTTATTTAACGAATAGTAAAACTTCATGCCACTCGAAGGACCTCCTCTCCTCAAAACCCCAAGATACACACACGTTAAATCCGATAAATCCAAGTGCCAAATTGATCAACTTATTTAAGTGTAAAGGAACATCAACGATTATCCTGCAAGGAGTACCATTTCAACACATCCTAAAAACTAATTGATTGTCCGACAATATATGGGTGTGGAGTGGATATCGATTAGTTTGCGTGTGGGATCCGTCTTTGTATACGTGTGAGAACATAAAAGATACTTAGATACGTGTCTGCCCACATATTGTGGGCATCATAAGGTCACCGCTAATGCATTCGCACTGAAACGCATTAAGTCAATCATTAATAAATAAGTTGTGTCTTTGACGCTTTGCGTGAGTGCAGATATTAGCGGTTTTGGATGTGCGGTAGTTATATGTGATTAACTCTGTTGTTTAAAGGATCAGTTAAACAGGAGTCACCTTTCAGGTAAACAAAAATCTGTAGGAAATTCCATAAGAAAATGTAAATTTAAATAAATGTTGAGAAAAGCGATCAATACTTCCAAGGTGTATGGCTAGACCCTGCCAATCTTTGGGTATTAAGGATTCACGCTTCATCGTAACCCTTATTGGAGTGGCAACAAAAAATTATACTTAAGTGTTCTGATGTACCCAGGTACTGCGTGGTAGTGCGTGGTAATTGTGTGCTAATTTCATGCAAAAAGATTACTTCATATTTCATTAAAATTGACATGCGATGAAGCCTTAATTTCAGACCATCAGCAGATCGTAGACGGTCTAGATGAAGCTGGGCCCTAGTGGTATGAGCAACCGCCGAAACATACGAAGACTGTCTGAAAGCTCTTCAATTCTACAAAACAAACAATGAGTTGGGACATAGGTTTACTCTCAGAATAAAATGTAGGTTAGTTAAGGTTAGTTAGATAGACGCCTTGTGACAAGAAAGTCACTGCTCACTTTGACCAACAATTCAGGTCCATTGTCAGCTGTTAGAACCACCCAGATAGTGATATGAATCTCAGGAGGTCCATCAGTTCAACGTTGCCTAAGTCCTTCAGCTGCGAGAAGAAATGACTGCTGACTGATAGGACAGGACAATCACACAACAGACGACGAATATATTTCACTTCTTCTTCGTCTCTGCAACTTCTGCAATATTCACTATGCAGCACGTCGAGTCGCTGCCCGCGAAGGCTAATGGCCTAATAACTATGCCAGAAATGACCCGTGCATTATGAGGACCAAAGTTGATGATCTTGTCTTGCTAAAGGCTGACCAAAGCCCCTTGGTTGTTACGCACGTATTCATACGAATACAGCGTCTGGTGGCTAGACTAGTTTTTCCATAAGGAGCAGAGAGTTAGCTCACACTTAGAGCAATGGTTGGTCCATACCAGGTACTCGGGCATCTTTACGTAACTCAGAAGGGTTATGGCTGAGCGTTGATTGCTCTTATTTTAATGAAGGACTTTTTAACTATTTGCCAACTTCGTGAAGTTTCCCCCCTTTGTTTCTTGTAAAAGACAATATGTCCCAAGCTGATAAACATTTTGAGGCTTTGTTTGTTATTTAGTTTGATCATCTCCTAGTATTTTCGAACTCCACTGGGATTTGTGTATTAATCCGCAATTTCTGTGTCTAGGTAATGCAACCTTAGTATGCGCTATTTTAGAGGCAGACTATATCAGGAAGGTGTCTAAAAACATCTTAAGACTATCGAATGGTGTTCATATTTTAGAATCCATGAAACTTTTATTGATTTTGGAATTAATATACAAGACTCATGGCTGCCAGATTAGGTATGCAAATCTCGTTAATTCTCTTGTAAGTGCATCTCTGTTGTTCCTTAACAAATCCGATTAGTTGCATGCTCGTGACTCGCAGACATCAATAGCTCTGCACTTCCATGAAATACGTAATCCAGAATCCTAATTAAATGAGTATGAGAACAAAAACATAGAAACACCCGCAATCCCAATTAATTGAAATGCTTAAAGAAACCCCACGCACACACATAGAAGCGTCTAGTCCTAGTTACAAGGACTAAGTATACAGAAACTCTCCTCCACAGGCATGCCAGTGAAGTGTGATCAAGCGCATCCGGAAGCAATCCTGCGGGCATTATTTTAACCTTCACATACGCTAAACACAATATGCTTGTGTGCAAAATGATGCTCAATCCTTACACCCTGCCGCCACCCGAACTGTGGTGAAATTCATTTGGGGATAAACACCCAGCAAAAACCGCACCACGTCCCATCACGGTGAAAGAGACGACCAACTTTGATTCCCATTAGCCACAAAGCTTAATTAGTGTTTATTGAACAGACGTGACTTTTTCCGCACGCCACCAAGCTGGTGCTGCTGCTACTACTACTAGCATCCTGCAGGATGTTTTCTTCTCAGTTGCGTGCCTTCGGGATGACACTCAGCAATATTGGAAACTTGAAGGTATCCATCTTCGGTCTTTTTTGCTGTGTTTCCTTCGTCAATTTTTGTTTATCGTTGGCACTTTTTGTGAAGCCCGCCCGAACTATAGCGCACAAAAAAATACTCGTACACCCTGCGTGGTATGAAACTTTCCCCAGGACTTGTTTGTTAGTTCTTGAAAAAGGGTTTCTTTTGGTGCTTGCTCGTGCCTCATGAATGGCTCCCCTATGTCCATGTTGTTGGCCTAGAGCACACTAAAGGGCGAACCGGTCGCCGTCGTCGTCGTTCGAGTTTAAGGGACAAAAGTTTTGCGCCCAGGACCTAAATGGGTTTTTTGTGTAAATCAATTAACGGTAAAGTTATTTAATTTGCATTTAGGCAGAAACAGCATCCTTCCACCCACAGGAGAGGTGGAAAAAAAAATACTTCAAAAAGTGACTTGCTCTCAACAGTGACTGAGCTATATCATGTCCTGGCCATCAATTCCGTGCGAGCGATGGAAAAATAAAGGCAAGGATGCTTGCGAAGAAAGGATACCATATCCGAAAGGTTACAAATGCCCCGAGGTGTTGAATCTTTTGAATTTTTTGATATTGAGTTGTATTTGTGTAAATATAATGGCAGCGAGCAGGGAGGGAAGTTGGGCGCCCAAACTGTTTACAATTGCTTTGGGACTCCTTTGGATTGGCATTATGGCATCAATTCAGGCTAGGACGGGGTTCTTATCTTCCTGAGTTTTTCAACATTTTCGGTTTTTTTTTCGATTTCGGATTGAGCTTTAGAATTGGAAATTCAAATTAAATTCCTTCCTATCGATTAGAAATGGCTAAGTGGCTGTTGGGTGTTCGATTAAATTATGGATGAGTGTTGGGAAGGATAAATATCCTTCGTTTTTTTTTTTTTTTTTTCTGAGCAGGAAGGTCTGTTTTCTATTGCGTATTTATCAGTGTGTCTATGGGAAGATGTTGATTTGTGATTGAACGCAAGGCGGTAGCAATCGGATGGAGGGAATTAAATTTGGGTAAATATTTTAGGCATAAGCAAAGGATTCAGTTTACTCTTTTTTTATATAAGGAAACAGGTACTTGTGTGTAGGTGGACGGAAGTGAAATTTAGGAACAGATTTTGAACTTAAAGGGAGAGGGTTATTTTACCGATTTGAGGTAGGTATACAGAAAAGAGTGGGTCGAAAGTGGAGGAAATTATTTACATTTGAAGTAGAATTGCGTCGATTAGTGCCCTTCTTGATGGAGTTCTTAAGCATAGCTTACAAAAATTAAGTAAAAAGTTATCCGAGTACAAAAATAATGAAATTTTTTAAATGTAGGTATGTTCGGTCTTATTGAATGAAAGCTTGTGCGTTCAAATCCCAATCATATCCATAGCTCAATACGAACCCGAAAGAATACTGTGAATTATAAGCCAATGTGCAAAAATCACGCACAGCTCTCCCAAGTCAGCTTAGGTACCAACCATGGAGCATAATTGGCTGTGATTTTCGTTTGACTGACGCTTTTCAGTTCATACTTGACAGCTGTAGTTTCGATAGAGAGGTGTTATGATACATCCAACACCGTTACCTCGTGCTGAAGTTATCAAAATATGCATTTTATTGGCATACCTAGATACTTACTTTTTAACTTTATTTACTTACATATGTCGTTCATCTGCTGTCGCCATCAAGTGCTGTTTCTTGTTATGTGCTTCAGCTCTCCGTAAATTTTTCTTGTTTGCCGTGCTTGATTCTCGCCTATTCTGCGTCTTGTATTTCTAGAAACATCTCATCGAGGTGCTAGACATTTTCACAATCATGTAATAAATATGTATTATCATGTTAAAAAGTAGGTTTATCGTCAGCGTAGTCAAAGTGTTTGCTCGGTTGTAAGAGGCTATGAAACTCCTCCGTTTTAGCAGTCAGTATTGGTAAGGGGATGAAGTACTGTCAATCGTTATTTAAGCTTTGTATTCTCTAGCTACCCTACTGTCATGCAATAGGCAACATGAAGCCTTACTTTGTTGTTGTAATACTTTTTAGTCCTTTTTTGAAATCGAAGAACAT
Organism: Chalcosyrphus nemorum; assembly: GCA_949716465.1. Lineage (NCBI taxonomy): Eukaryota > Metazoa > Arthropoda > Insecta > Diptera > Syrphidae > Chalcosyrphus > Chalcosyrphus nemorum. Next base: position 85,093,747 of record OX454332.1, read on the forward strand.
CAGATAATGTGGGAATCGATATGCACCACACAGCACAATTAGGTATTGTCTGAAGGGTTTAGAAAACATATACAGAGAGTTCTTAGATTCGTTTAAAGACAATCAGCTTAGCTACATCAGAGGAACACTTAAGCATTTCAATGGGCCTTGGGTAGAGCTTCGGCCACTTATGATGACTTATAACTTATGTCGCATTTAGCAGTTCGTTTTTCTACTTCCATAGCTAAGGGACTGATATACTTCTGCTTGCCACGTTCGACACTATGGTGTACTTCTCTCTCCTTCATTTGGTATAAGGTTTTTTATTCGATCCTCCCATCTGCTTCACTGTCTCTCTAATTTGATCTCCGAGTTATTTTCGTTCATCGATCTTTCTCCACGTATCTCTGGAAGACCATGTCTTTTGATTACCAATTATTTTCTTTGTGTTAAAACGAATTTCGCAATATGCCAATGTTTTTGTGTGGTGGCTGCCAGTGAGCTACTCTTTGTTTCCAGACCACGTGCTCTAGTTTTTGGTACAGGGTTAGGTCACTAAATAGGTTCATGTTAAACTAGGCGTCCTTATCCTATGTAAAAGGAGATACCAACCTCATATCAACTCCTTTTATGTTTCAGTAAAAAAAAAAGACTAGTTTAAGGACGGTTAATGATGGATGGAACTTCATTAGAGATGGATTGCCGATCAGTGGATTTTACAGCAGGTCTTGTGCGCCACCTAAAAAAAGGCAATTTGCGTTACACAAGTCAAGAAATCATCACTATTGTCATTGCGATCGCCTATTCCAAATCTGTCCATTGTTTACTTGGGTTTTAGGTCCTTCAATGTCCTAAAAGTGTTGCCACGTTTTCAGTCCGTAGTCCGCCATCTTTCAGTAAACCAATCCGCTGCGTGCTGTATGTTGGCTTGACAGGGCTTTCCATAGCTATGCACACAGAAGGCACGAATATGGATACTGACGTAGGTTCCAATATTTTCTCTGAGCCGATAGGACTCTCAAACTACAGCAGTGTCTTTCAAGCGAAGGTTCTACCAATAGCAACCTTTTTTATTAACAACTAAGCTGTCATAACGGAATTAATGTTGTTGAAATAAAAACAAATCTTGTGATATACTGTCCCGAAGAACTCAAGGATCTTGGTACGCTGCACGAGGTTGTGCATACCCTAGACACGAAGGCACCAGGTAATGAGAAGTCTGACGATATGGCCAGAGGTTCAATTGTAAATATCACATGCACGCTGAAGCTTAGATAAAGTCACGATAGAAGCATAAAATAGGAAGAACTCTATAAAAAGATGTACGATTCAATAGAAACTATGATTCACTCCTTAAAAGGGCATGAATCAGGAGACATTTAATTTCCACGCTTCTCCCAAACCACCACAAGGAACAACACTCTGTGGTATCTTATGAAAAAGTTGCATCTGACAAAGAGGGTCACTGCAGAGGTTGTTCTCACGAGGAAGCAATGGAGGACACGACCTACTTTTTATGTCATACAAGATACAAGTACCTGCGGAGACACTTCTTCCATGACCTAGAGAAACTCTTCATTTTCATTGGTGTGCTGGTCAGTTTGCATGCAAGAGGACGTAAATGATTATACAGTTTATACACAGACACATGTCTGAACACCTCACCCATCCGGTAAGGGGCAACTTTCCTACCCCTAATGGGTACCTACTACAATGGTTCGGCTTGGACCTGAATGGCAAACGTATTTTCTTGGAAAATATCCAGACATTTCGCAGAGCACTTAAAACTAAGTACCCTTTCGCCAAATCCATATCTACTGATTTTATTTTAATAAAATTTGAATAGGATTCGCTCGCCTAAATACACAATTATGAAAAAAAAGAACGACTATTTAGTATTTAACATTGAGAACGTCTTAACTGCTCCATTTTACGTTTCCCATTTCATGAGTTTTTCTTCTTTCGTGAATCTCAATATTTATGTATTTAACTTGCTCCAAGTACCTATCAGAGATTTTTATTAACGTCTCCAAGCTTTTAATACCCATCCAGGGAATATAAAGGAAATTTAATTTTATTCTCCAAAGCCAAACAAGATCAACACTGGATGCGACCTGCTTCGTTTAGGATTAGCCGTATCCAGTTATTGTCTTCGAGCAACAAAGGCCAAATCCCATTCAAATACCTTCCTACCGAGTGGTAGTGTATCTACTATTTACACACAGAAAGCAAGCGAAAACAAAACCCTTTATATTCCAGGTTATGGCCTGTTACCGGGTATCCCGAACATAACTGATGACCCCCGGGCGTTGCTGCTGCCAACTCTTGGGTATCATCGCCAACCAATTCAAGCACGAAACAAAGGTTGGCGTTGGAGGTTCCTTAAGAATTATTTCTAAGATATTATATGAGGTCGCAGGGGGTTTTCCCACCCCCTCCCGCCCGAACACCATTGTATGTCCTTGTTTCAATTTCATTTCATTTTCTTAAGAAGTTTATCTCTTCAGAATAAAATAGAAAAAAAAAAAACAACAGTAGCAAGAACTGTTTCTTATTTTATTATTGCGATTGCGACCATTGTTTGGTTGAGCTGTGTGTATATTTCAAAATAGTACACTCTGTCGTCGTATGCCTTTGCCTGCCTGCCTGCCTTGTGTGCTCATTGTATGTGTAATACAGCGCAAGAAAAACGTACATTTCCGTATAACAAAGAAAAAGAAAGAGAACCAGCGAAAAATGCCAGGATAAACCACAAGTACAATTGGATCACAGGACACAGGATCTTGTAGTCTGATGTCTGCCACGCATGGAATGAGATGGGAAATTTATTTGACCCCAACAATACGTTTACGTAGAGCATTATGCGAGGTTGTTTTTTTTTTTGTGGTGTGTGTGTGTGTGTTGTGTGCTGTGTTACGGGTTATACACAATGATATTATCGTCAAGGATAAAAGGCTGAAGTCGAAGCCGATGCCGAGGAAGAAAATAAAGGATAATACATGGCAAAAATACAGCGAGAAATGAATGAAATAAAAATAAATAACAGCGAGCAAGTAGAAAGCACCATAATAGCCATGTGTTAGTGTGTATGGCTATCAAAAGGGATATGTGGGCCATGGAGTGAAAATCCTTTTAATATTTCGCCAATTTTTTTTTTCTACTGGATAACATGGTACATGGGATAATTTTGTTCATGCTTTCTGGTTTGGAAATTCCTTAAGATACGAGTACAAGTACTCTACCACAACGGAGAGACGACGACGATGACGACCAGACTAACAACGCCAAGGATGATGACAATATATGGTTTCGTAACGAAGCGATTAAATGTCAAAACGCAAACATGTATGTATAGTGAAACGTTTTATGTGCCGCTTAGATTTGTCATCGTTTTTGCTAAGAGGCTTCTTTTCCCATTCATGGTTTGTTTGATAATACTTGCTGCGGCTATAAGTTGTCTTTTGTTCGGCGACTTATGCTTAGTGCAGTGTATTTCAATTGTAATCAATTTATTTAGCAGTTTTTGGCATGTACACACATTGTACACACATGAATTCCTTCTATTCAAACACTGAGATTAAATTGTATTCCATAAAACCGAATAGTATATAGTTCCACGCTCTATATACACATCTACGAAATGGCCTTTTGTTTTGTAATAATCTGGAGTTAGTGACGATGGGAAATCCATGTTGCGAAAGAGCGTGGGATAACACCTCGAATGGGAAGGCATTGAGAAACTCGCGTCAGCATTTCAGCTTTGAGAGACTGTTGAAATGTTGAGCACCCACTCGTTCGCCCGGACTACCGTTAAGAGGTACTAGCTCCACAGTGACGAGGGCCTCGAACTTGAATGCATGGTACTTGAACTGAGGAAGAAAAGGTTTGATGTAATCACCTTATGCCTAGCCGCCTTCCGTGCTCTGTGGGCCTAGTAATGTTGCTTCTAGTTGTGAGTGCTAAGTTTTCCGGCATCCATATGTATCTATGTACATTTTCATGATAGACTCGATCCCTTTTGGACTTGGAGTAGAGTTGCAGGGGTCATCTTGGCCGAAACACTGTTATCCTTTTGTTTAATGTGATCGAGTCAATAAGTGGATTTCTAGACTAGATCTACACATCGAGTATCGCAGTTGCATCTCTTTTTCCATTTCTTTTCCTTCCCTATTCACTAAAATATGTCCTATATCTGCTCCTAGATCTGCTATCTTGTAGAACAAATTTCGAAAGCAAAATCTCTTTTATCTGCCAGTTAAGAAATTGCTTTAAGTATCACAAATCCTTGTAGTTCCATCTCATTTACACATTAGATGCGTGATATCCTCTGATACCTACAAATATCCGATTATGATGGCCCTAGTCGACTGGCAAGCCTTTTCAGAAGACAATGTCCAGAGAGGATCCCGATGATAGCCTTAATTTGTGTTGTTCCTAGCTCGATAATTCACCTGAATTTTTATGGTTGATCCCAGACCATAAGGCTCTGGATACATAGTTGTATATACAATTGGTAATACCTCTCCAGGAAAACACTGAATGTGTCCGGGATTCCGGGCGGAACTTCATCATTATACCAGTCTTCAGTGCTGGGATACTGTACTTCGTACGGAGCATCGAAATCGAGACAACCCAAAATATCATTCGATTTCTCTTGTTTTTTATGGAACGCGTTCCTAAGAATGGCGATTTGCCCCTTGGATTCTCCATGTGATATGGTCCATTGATTTTCCTAATATTTTAGGCTAGTGTCACTCTCCGATCATCATGAAGCTATCACCAAGCTGAAAAGACTCTGACACGAAGGAGATGTGACCACGATTCGTCCGCCGTTCCAAAACACTGATGTAGTCTTAGAAACCCTCTCAAACTTCAAATATCTCGAGGTTAGAGTAAAAGCTCCTCAAAAAAATCTAGCCCTGTGAATAATTCACAGCTCCTTTTCACACTGATTCAGTCAACATGAACTCAAATAACAGTTTCGTGGAAATTGACCCTGGGAAAACAATTGCTTCTTTGTTAAAGCACCCACTCTTATATGTTTCTTGACAAATGTAAATTCCATACACTTTAAAATGGAACACAGTAAAGGACACCCTTTGTGTTACTGAGAAGCAAATCAATTTAAGGCAATTTACATCCTTGCATCCACACGATTTTCAGCTACAAAATGTGTTCTCACAACAATTTCAACGACTAGATATGTAAATTACATAAATATTTATGAACAAGAATAATCATGTATCTTGTCCTACCAAACAACAGAACAAACAACCCATTTTAAGACAAAAAAAAAAAAAAAAAAACGAATACAAAAACACAACAAAAAAAAAAGATGAAAGAAAATCCCCAGTGAAGCCAAAGATATAACAAGGACATCCATATACATGAATAACAACCCTCTTGTGTCTTACACAGAGGAAAACCCACCGTCTAAATGGATTTAAATTTGCATTTCGCCTAATAGCACACTGGAAAACCTCCGAAAATACACCGAATACAGTGGGCGGGGACATAGTACAATCTTATACCTTCACATTGAGATGCGTGTTTTGAAAACTATTCCACACACACCCTATACACTGTACTGAAGCAATTAATTCACACACTCGAAAAATTATTCAAACTTATCCCAAAGTAAGATGCTAACATGGTACCTATATGTCAAGGATGTACCCACCGAGTTGTGGAAGAAGTTCCATCAGCGCGTGTAGTTATTTAGCAAGTTTAAATTAAATCAATGGAATTTAGCACATTAAATCCTCACTCCCTGGATACTGCACAACTCTCGTGTGTGTGTCTCAAGTGGGAAGCTTCAGCTCGTCACTCAGCAACGTCGAACAACAATGGAAACATACCATCTCTGATTACTAATGTTGAAACGTACACTAATCAACCTACACATCCATTGGGAGCAGGTAGCTCCAATCTTCTGAGAGTACCAGCGAGTGTGATCTATGCCATGGGCAAATAATTCAAATTCCATTTGGACAAATATTTCAAATTGCACCCTGAACTAGTTCAGCAGCTATAGAATTTATACGAGAAGACCTCCAATTAGTCTCGCAATTTGTTATCCTTATATGTCCCTCCCTACAGATGGATGGGTGATATAAGCCTCGGTATGACATTGAATGTAATCAGCGTTCATCATCAGTATATGAACAGATGAATGTAGGTGCAAGTATCTCAAGGATACGAGAGAAAAAAATGCAAAAAAAAAAAAAAAACAGAACTGTGAGGACGAGATCGGCTTTCAATGGATTTATAAACTATCTACCAACTGGGAAGGATGTTCACGAGTTCCGCTTCAATTATTGTAACAAATCGATTTTATAAATACAGGAGAACCACGACTACCTACATATCCAACAAAAAGTGGGAAGTCAGCAGACAGATACCATGCATACGACGCCAACCGTTAGCTTCAATTATAATAGTGTGCACAATTGAAAGGGTCTTTCACACTTTTGATCAATTGAATTCAATTAAGAAACAAATTGGAAAAGCCATTGATGCAGGATTTCTTTCTTTTCAACCATTGGTGACGGGGCCAGGGAGAAGGAAAGCTTAGGAATGCTCCGGTTGACAAGCTAATAGGACATTGCACATTGCTTGTGACAGTGGTTTGTATTCATAACAATTTGAATGATAGTCATCGTTCAGGATGTTTCCATGAATCAGGCCATTGTTAGCTTTCGCCTGAATGGGAATGCTTTCATTGGGATTTATTTATATTGCTTCTGAAAGCAAAGGAGTTTCTTTTGCTTTGACATAAAAGATTAGCCTTGACCTGAGGATTCTATACTGATACCGAAATATTTCTTTTGTAATGCATATGGCTTCTTGGTCTATTTTTAGAGAAAGTTTTAAGTTTGAGATAAGAAGAAGGATTATCTAGAATCCTCTACGCTAATCTGGACACCAAAATCCAAGCCGCTATTGCCGAAAAATATCGCACGAATTGGATTGAATCATCAAACAGTGGAACGTTTGCTTGCAGCACTCACAGAGAAACTGAGCCGGCGATTAGAATGATGTGCTACTTCATTCTAAATGGTTTGAATGTAGCTTTCAAATAAACATAAAATTAGTTTTGTGCCGCATAACTGTTTTTGTTTTATTTGATTTATTTTTCTATCATTTTTATCTGGTCAACCTGTATACTTCAAAAAATGTTCCACATACGCCACCGAACTTAGTATCAGGGTTATTTAGGTTCATTATGATTGACAAATGTGTTCCTTCCTCTTTAAAGTCAAACTTTGAAAGGTGATAGGGACGAATACACCGAATACGTCCACTGTTAGTGTGTTCCATAAGTAAGTGATCGGGAAACTGAGGAAATGAGTAGGTCGGTGACTGTGTGACATTTCAACCAAGTGAACCCACCTCCCCTTTCATCCCTGATCCTTGTAGCACTGCTGTCAAGTGTTTCATCTTGTGGAGGGACATTAGCCTTATATACTCAGCTCGTTCGTATTGGTAGCTATCTGCGCTGCTTCACGTTATCATTTCTGCCTTCGTTGCTTCTTCATGCTTCTTGAATGCTGAGCATCAGTCTGATGATGTTCTCTAGGTTTAACTTAACACCCAGTCTGTTAGCGAAGAGGTTACGGCCTTCGTGTACAATGGAACATTATGTGCTCCACGTTTTCTGTATAAAAAAGGTTGTCTTCATGCCCAAATCTGTGGAGGTATGCTTTAAGACATCCGTGACCAGTAAGCATCTGCGTCAGGTAGAAGTTCAGCCCTCTGTGTTTTCCGATGATTCAAAGGCCTTTCTTAGGGACCAATCTCTGCTTCTTTTTTTTGTCAGAAGACTTCCATCTATCTTTCCATTCTTCAAGGTTTGTTCTTTGTGGTATGCCATCGTCACTGGACTTGTTGACGTTGGCTTTGGTGATGTGGCTTCTTTAACGAGGAGGTCTGCTGGCACCATTTTAGCCACTACGCACGCCGCTTCGTATGGGGATGTTTGGAAAGCGCTGCATACTGTCAATGCATTGATTCTGTATACTGCATCTATCCTTATACTGAATGATTAGGTGCTAATTGGCTGATCCCATATTTGGGACCCTAGAGCATTATCGACGTCGCGTCGCATTTCTTGCCAAGAGTTGTCTTTTTTTTTGTCCAGAACTTCCAATGTTTGTCATGATCCTTGCCATTGTTCTCGCTGCCTTCTCTGTCCAGGATCACTCTCGAGCAGTCTCCTCCATCTTTTGTTCTGATAATCTTAAGTCCAAGCTTATAGTCCCGTAGCATCCTGATGGCTTCATTGCAGTCATGCTCTAACTTTTCAAGAATTTTTACCACAATGGTAACGTCAGCAAAGTCAATAATTTTCGAGCAACTCTTGATTCGAAGTCTGAGAACGTCGTCGTACATAAGATTCTACAGTAGTGGACCTAGTACGGAGCCCTGGAGGAGACCTCCTGTGGCGTTATACTTTTCTATTCCATCCTCAATGTCGTAGTGCAGTACGTCGATATCTTCTGTAGGTAGTCCGGTTCTCTCTTGGCGGTAAGTGCTGGGAGAATACGTATTGTTTACTGTTTACTGCCTGCCTTCCTTCTATGGCTGTTTTTGCTGTATTTATGACTTCATCGATTGTGGAAGGTGCCTTGCGCACAGCTCTGCGTGTTTCTATTCCTTTCCTAAGAGCTCTTAGTATTTTTGTTGGATTGGCCTCTAAACTAAGAAGCATTAGCTTTCTATTTATGGAGTCCACTTTCATGACTTGTACCTACATATATCATCCAATCAACCGGCTGGATCCTGTAGCATCGATATTAGAACTCATCACATTTGGAAACCATTCTTACAAGAGTATATTTATTTACAGATCCTCGTACCTTCATCGTTTTCTCCCTGAATACACCGCGTGTGTTTCACATCTAACAAGCAATATATCACATCCATAAAGGATAATCGCATAAAATATCAATTTGGTTCGAATTTTTCTTTTTTCCGTTTAACCCTTACGTTTTCCACATCAAATGCTACCACCATCACGCCAAAGGCTCCACGCTGAAAACCCGAAACAAATATCCATCAACTTCTTACCTCTTTCTACACCAAGAGTAACTCAATCTATAACAATGTGTGTGTGTGAAGAAAATATCCTAAGGAAAAGTAGGGAAAATATTTTTCTAAGAAAAAGCGATGGCAAATTTAAAATGAAGTGCAATTTTCGTGAAGAAAACCAAACCGCATCACCACTTATTGTTCGCGACATCACCGACAACAACAACGAGGACGATGGCAGCGATATATTCCACCGAAAGGAACATGCTACTCGTGTCCTTGATGCTGGAAATAAGACAACCTGCAAGGAGTAACACAAAACATCACAACCTATGGCGTATTATGATGATTTTCAGTCTTCCTTTTGTCTGCAGTTTTGGTATTATAAATTCAGTCAACTTACAGAGTAGAGCAGAGCAGCCCTATCCTTTTGGTAACAAGGATCAAATTGGAAAGTTGTTTTCCATTCAATTGCTCCTGTCTTGCGTAACACAAAAGCTATGGTGCGCTAAGGACGCGTGTTATGGTATTAAATTTACAAGACCATTTCTTACGGTGAGTGCGTCAGCGATGATGATTGATGTTTGTGTATCTGTCTTTTGTCTTTGAATGAGCAAAAATGTTGTTGGTTGAGGTGCTTTTTAATATAAAAAGTAGTTGATACTTGGGTCGATGGAGGATGTTAGTTAGATAGTGTGAGAATTGCGTTGCTATAAGTTACTGTATATTGATAGCAATGTTGCTATTTCATTCGTACCTAAATTGACTGCCGATAAACTGCTTTAGTTCTTCCTTTTAATGAAAAACACGTCGCATCTACGGAGTTATCATTGAAGTAATTTGAATAAACATACATTGGCCAGCGAGCAAACGTACACCTCTCGTGATAAGCAGGAATGATTTTGACTTCTAGAAACCAGGACTGTAAAAGAATGCAATCATTTTGTAATGCATTCATTGAAGTCATCCTTAGAATTCATATGGATTTGCTTTAATTCAATGACTTCAACTTAAAAGATATAAATCACCATTCATTTTGAAGTCATGACAGTCTAACAATCATTTACTAACTGCAATCATTACTTGAAGTCGAAAAAATGCAATCATTTTGATTACTCTGCATTCATTGACGTCATCTTTAAATCACTAGCATTCATAGCATTCACTTGAAATCTTTGAAGCCTTTTAAGTCAGTGAAGTCATCTAAAGTTATTGAAGTCTACAGAATGGGGCAGCAGGATTACGGACATAAGAGGAAGAGCCGTCTAGCTTAGCGAACAACTGCGCAAAAAACACATTTCGTAAAGCAGGTTATCATAGATGGCACTATGCACGAGAAACTCGCTTCTATGTAAAATGAAAAGTAAGCGAAAAATGTACACATAGCGATGGCTAGCCGATCATATTCAACATTGTCAAAGACAAGTCCAGGTTTGTTAACTAACTGTACTGAAAAGGAAAGAAGCATCCTTCGACAAATGCGTGTTTGAGGAAATAAATCTTTCATGTGGTTACGCATCAGCAGAGGCAATATTGCATAAACACACTCAAGCACTCAGCACAGCATCTGATGCTTTTATGCCCGGAAGATCAGAGAGTAGAACCTGGCGGAATAACGAATAGCACTTAGAGCAAACTACCTTCTGGCCTGGAGGGGATCACAACGTTCAAAGGAAAGACCAAAGTTCCAGGATTGTTTATCTTCGTTAAGTCTCGATCTTGAATAGACCATAAAAAAAAGGCAAGATGCTTCAAACAAATATATGATGAAGCAGATCTTGATCCCTGGGGCATGGCGTGATAGTGGCAAAGATGCTGAAGAGCTGAGGAGTAAGCTCTTATAAATATCCACGCCAAAAATGCTGAAGACAGTAGCTGAACATCTATTTTCCCATAGACCAACTACGCAATGAATCCTCATGTGGACATATCCCGGAAACACGAAGCGTGTAAGAAAATAGGTTACAATAAAGCGCCTGGAGCAAATATGGTCAATACAAGGGAGAGGATGGAGAGAGGAGACACAAAGAAATACTGCGCTTAACTCAGCCAACTGGACATGCATTGGCAAATCACTGGCCAGATCGAATGCAGAGTATCTATTGAAGATAGTCATAAAGTGCTTTACCGACAGAAAGCTTAGACTACAGACGAACGATGGCATTAAGTACTACTACATTACCGCGGGAGTTCCGCAGGGGTAGGTCCTTGGACTCTTTCTGTGGAATATCAAGTACGATGGTGTTTTGCACCTAACGCTGCCGCAAGGAGTTAAGGTGATAAATTTTGCTGACCATATCGCTGTGGTGACTGTGACCAAGGATGAAACAGTCGCTAGGATAAAAAATTGACTGGACTCAACCTACACTGAAGCTGTCCTATTAAATTTGGTCTAACAGATTAAGTAATTCTTCTAAAATCGTCACTTTAAGGTTTGGTAGTACATACAATGTGCAAAGGACAGTCGAAGACAATTTTGAAAACAGTCTATTCAAAGTCTATTCAAACACCAGACTCACTCTACTGTGTGTGTTACTTAATTTTATTGAATAGGCACATACAATAGTAACCTGAAAGACTTGATGGAATGAATAAGCGATTAAGGACTACCACTATCTACTTGCAAACCATTTAATCATGTCGTGTGAAAGGTTCATCAAGGACTATCTTTAAGTCCAAAACCAAGAAAACTTGAACAAAACTTATCAGTTTTTCATGATCCAACTCAAGGACAAGGCTTCACCTTTTTCCTCACCATCCGCTGACATTGAGATTTAAGTCCTTAAATTCAGCAGATGGTTAGTTTAAACATTGAAGTTCAAGGGTTCTTGTCAGGATTAGGCAGTGACAATGATTACCTTTTAATAGGCAGAATGAGTCGATGTAAAAAAGAGGCAAACTTTAAATATCTTGGTCGTAGGATCCTTTTCATCTTACCGCCCACTCTGCGTTTGTTTCATTTTGCGCTTATCCTTCACAGACGAATGAACAAAAAGAATAAAATATCCCCTCCCACTCCCAGTAAAAGTGAATCCCTATCAGCACAATGAAAATGAGAGAAGCATCGTCGCATGACTTGGGCAAATCTTCTTCTGCCACCATTGTTCTAAGGACAAAATCTTCCCGCTATGATGGCGCAACAAAAGACAATAAATTTCCAACATATGTCATGCCTTTGTGCCTTCGCAATTTGTTTCTTCTGGCTTCTCAGCGTATATTATGCTCTTGCTTTCCGTTTTCAATCTTTTTTTTTTTTTGATTTTTTTCATTTCTCATTTATTGTCGCCCTCGCCACCCACTCATACCATCAAGTGTGTTGATGTTTATCGCTGCCTTTTGTGTGTGTGTCTGGGCCCAGTGCATGTGTGTCAATAAATTTGTATCTCAAAGATTCAAAATAAATCTTTCATTTGCGTAAACTTAATGCGGGTGGTGGATGGATGGAGCGAATCGATTTTCATTTCATTTCTCCGCACAATTCCTTTAACTGTGTGTTGCACATTTACCCGCTTAACTCGCACAAAAGTGTGAAGGACATTGAAGGGATAATTTAAAAATTTTTACTGCGCCACCGAAGTTCAGTGTGGAATTAATTCAGTAAAGCTGAAGCGTGGGAATGTTCCGTTCGCTATAGTTTATCCCCTTTTGGCTTGTTTTTCTCCTTTTAGCCTTACTGTGCTTAACTGGAACATTTTTATTGGACTATAAATTGCAGGACCCATAAGTTTTCTGGATTTATGCGGAGAGATATCTGGGGGATACGGATATCTCTAGCTGGACGGGTAAACCAGGGTAGTGTGCGTGTTTTTGATTGCATGCTGTCAGTTGATTGTCAGAGGTTTATGCAGGAAATTGACCATTTCATCGGTTGTCAAGAGTTAAGGGGGAGATGAGAGAATGAGAACGATCTTGACAGATGGAAATGGGAGGTTGAAATAAAATAAAGAAAAACAAACAAGGACTTAATAACTGTTGAATGCAAATTGAACTGTTAAGGCGAATACGGGGAAATTACTTAACGATGACAGGCTTCACTCGTAACAATTTGCAAGTGGAGTTTCGTTGAAGCGGAACAAATGGACTTTAAATGATATCTGAGGGCGGGGACCTATACACTCAAATATTATGTACCAAAGGTAAAGGTCAAAGTCAGATTGATTAAAAGTTTAATTGTAAGGCAGTAACGATTCTCTTAAGAAGTACCTACAACCGTCTACTAGTCCACCTGGTGATTCAGTTCTTTGCTATGGGAAGCTGAGTTCTTTACTCATTCTGTTAACCATTCCACCATTCATTACTGGTTTTGTGATCAGGTCTTAAGCTGTGGCAAACATAAGATACAAAACGATGCCACAATATGAAACTGGTCTTGAAAATTTCTGCGACGCTCGAGAGTTGTAAGCTACAAGCTTCTAACAGCTGTTTAACGTAACCACAAGCAAGCACCACGTAGGTCGCAGCGATCGAGAGGAAGACCAAATTTTCACTGGAACTGGAAAGGCCATAAGGAAATTAAGTCAAGGACTACTCTACGAAGTAGCTGACTTAGACACCTGGAGCATGGCGTACAGATCTACTATGGTCTCCATCACGAGGGAGATCAACATAGAGGACATCCCGGCAATTACGTCAGAGGAACTGTTTGTGGCATCTCAAATAAGGCAATCAAAATGAGGCTGAGCATATGTTTGTGACAATGATGCAAAGGTTCTTGGAGGAAGGCGTTTTCTCCACACCATGGACACTATACAACTTAGGGCACAAAGCCAATCGGAGAACCATCATCGTAGCGCCCAATATGCCGGCTTGATACACTGGGAAAGATACCGACGATACCACCGTGGTCCAAAGCTGTCAACGAAGTGGAATCTACAATGGATGAGTCAATTAGGATAGTAAAGGAATGGTTGGATTCTGCCGGTCTAGAACTAGCTTTCCACAAAACTGAGGCTATCCTACCTTCATGGTTCTCAAAGCCCTCGGCGACAATGTAAGTAAAAAGGCATTGTTGATGCAGGCGGCGCTGATGCAATAACAAGAGTCAAAGAGGTGGCCTCGGAGACTATAGCATAGCTGCTTGACAGTCCCGCGGGGAAAGGGCTATAAGTACGCAGGCTTATTCCTGGAATCGATTATTCGCGCTTGCAAATCGTGCATGTTCATAACACTCCGGCTAATAGTATCTATGAAGATTATCACTAGAACGGGTGTCTACGTCTTGCTTTAGAGTATGCAATTGCTTACAACTCCACCTGTTTTGTTCTTAAAAACACTTTTCGTATTTCTTTTTCTTTTTTTTAGAAAAATCAGCCATTAAATTGCAAAAAAAAAAAATCCCTTCAATCTGTGTGACTACTCCCAAAGGCATCATCAGATTTTCATTGAAATTTAATCCTCATCTTTGTGTGCCGAAGAATTTCTTTTCTTCTATCCTCACAACTTTTCGTCCTTGTTTCTCTCATCTATTTACTCAGCAATAAAACGAGAGGTCTTAGACGAAGTAAAGACAGAAAAACAAACGATATGAAATAAATGACTGAGCAGCTTAAGATGGTCTGTATAAACAGTTAAAAAAAAAAAACTTGATATGAAATACTTTACCCGTCTGAAGTATCTCGTCCACTTATCTAAGAGGTACAAGGGTATCTCTTTATACTGCAAGGTTCCCGTTGCATCCTTGTTCCTTGTTCCTTGTTCATTGACAATTACTTTTCTTGTTTGTTGAATACTTGCGAGAAATGATTTTCCATGCCCCTGAGGCTTAAGAACCAGCCGCAGCCGCTCAACGGATGTGCATTCTCAGGCTGCAAGTGCACTCGTCGCTTAACCAAAATATAAGTAGTCTATTGGTATGAGATAAATATTGTCTTTTGCGGTTTTCTTTGTTCTATTTCAATCAAAAACGATTAAAATTTCAATTCGCTTACAATACTGTGTAGATATTAAAAGCTGTCTTTGTACATTTAAGGACCTACCTAGTCCTGTAGATGACATTTCAAATTATTGATCTATACATTGGTAACGGTAACAAAATCATTCGCTTTAGGTTTCAATGAACGCAAGCTAAAAAGCCAATTATAAAATATATGTAAAGGTACAAATTTCCTGCTAAACCTACACACATTTCTATCACAAGGAGACTATTTCAAAAAAAAAAAAAAAAAAGAAGAGGAAGAAGAAAACAAAGCAAATTGAATGTATTTTAATCTTCTTACTGGGATTAATTGACGGTAGGTAGGTACCTGCCATATCCTTTTTCATGACGTCCTAAAATATACACAGTAAAGTGAATAGGGAAGGATATGTTCCTATTCATACGTAACATATGTATGTATGCACATATATCGTTTGTGACTTGGAATTGTGGTCGCCTCGATAGGGGGCGGAAAAAAAAATGTATACCTATTCAATCTTTCGTTGTAAGAGGGCTTTCGATTCGGATCTTCATGGCAGAAAAGTTATTTTTGGTTCTCAACGTATAATCCTTGAATGACTTTCAACTTCTGGTTATAGTATTTCAACAAAATTTTCTATTTCAACAGAATTCTCCTCTTCAAATGTGTGTATACTTTTGTTATCACGTTGGTTGTTGTATATAGGTAAAAGTCAGTGAGTAAGAGAGTTTAACTAAACAAAAAAGAGAGGAGTACCTATCTCTAGCTATCTGTAGGACATTTTTGTTAAAGTTCTACTTTGGTTCTTTTTAGGATTGCCCGGGTTATTTGCAGCTTTAATCTACAGAGCTCATGTAAGAACCTTGAGGATAAAGAGGTAGGCATTCTTTAATATAGCGACTTACTTACTTAAAGCGCTCCTGACCCTTGTAGTTCTCTGAGAAGGCAGCCACTTCCATCCTCTTCGGCTCAGGGACGTTGCTTTTAGTAGCGAAGACCAAGTTTTCTGACATCCGCGAGGTTGTCAGCTCCGGAGGTTCGGTCTTCTTCGCCATCTCGAACCTAGTGCTTGGAATTCGAAGATCGTCTTGACTGGATCATTATTGTCCATTCACTTGATGTGTTCCAGCCAATGCAGTCAGCGTACCTTGGCTTTTTGGACTACATCCACTTCTTGGTCGCTTTTATTATTTTTGCTTTATTCGCCCTCTTTGCATAAGTGACCTAATATTCAAAGGAGTATGTTTCTCTTAAAAGTGCCCAATAATTGCTCAGCTTTCTTACTTTTATATTCCATACAGCAAGACTAGTAATATGATCCTTCTATGGAGAACTAGTTTAATCTGTCGACTTGGGAGTTTTGAACGCAGTTGTTTTTCCAAACCGAAGTAGCTGCAGTTTGCTAGGGTTATTCTTCTTGGGATCTCCTCGAAGGCATCGTTTGTAGGATTTGCTCCCAAGAAGGTGAACTCCTTAACTACCTCGAAATTATAGTTGTCAACAGTGACGTTCTGTCAAATGTTTTGGACAGATCATTTTTTTGTTTGTTGATAAAATATACTTTGTCTTGTCCTGTTTCACTTCAAGACCAACTCACATTATATATCTGTTCCAACACGATATTGAAGAAGTCACATGACATAAATCGGGTGCACGCTTATAAGGCCTTTAGAAGAGCCATTTCCAAGTTGCAGAGAGTATAGCTAGATTTCCAGCATTATGCGACTCATCTGGATGAGTATTGACGGTATTGCAAATTGGGCCATCGTCTGTTAGCGCTCGAGATGATGAATGCTGTCACAGAAGGCTTTGAAGTCGATGAAAAGGAATTTAAGTTTTGACTTGAAATTCGTTGGTCCTTGGATGAGTGTGAAGAGCGAGTGTATTGCAAAAGAGTTTTAAACGTTCAACCAATACGTTTAATATGGATATGCCCCGGTAGTTCTTGCAAGATATAGGATCACCGTTTTTGCAGACGGAGTATATAGAGGTGATAGTCCAGTTGCTGGGCATCATCCTTCAACCATACTTGCTTGATGGCTTGGCGCATGCACCCTAACCAGGCAACTCCTTCGTATTTAAAGAGTTCAGCTGGACGCCCATCCGAGCCAGTAGCTCTGTTGTTTTCTTAATTTGTTGGTGTCTTCTTCAATAGTGGGTTGGGGCGTTGGTTCTCCATTGACTGGAGGTGGGTTCACTTCTCTTCTATCATTCTCTCAAGCAACTGCTGGAAGTTTTGCTTAAACACATCAACTATCGCTTATGCAACGGTGACTAGGTTGCTTTCGCTATTTCGAGGAGCCAACGTTCCGGGTTCGAAGCTATCTTGCTTGGTATTCCGATAAAAATTTCGGATTTTGTTGCAGTTGCGAGACACTTTGATATCCTTTAGCTCGGAAACTGGGTGGTTCCTTTTCTTTTTAACGCAGGGATCTCTTTTCCTTCGTTCTTCTGGAAGGGCATTCGATATTTCGGAGGATCAAGACTTTACACTAGATATTCGTTGAACACGAAAGACAGTCGGTAATGGTGTGTGAAAAGCAGTCTTAAATAAGACTTAAAAACGTTGGAGCCTTTCTCGAGAAATACGGCTTTAGCCAAAGACAGATCTTAGTTTGTTTATACGCAAGCTCCAAGCAAGCATTCATGCTTGCATTCATGCGCTATTCTGATTTGAAAAGCAATTATTTTGAAGTAACGAAATGTGTAAGGACTAAAGTACATGTACACGACCACATTCTACTTAGAAAAGCTTCACGGATCAACAAATAAACAACTTAAGCACCTGTGATGTCTACTCTTTCATTGAGTACTCTTTGGCACAAAGAAACCCCCATTTTGAGTTCGCAGCCATGTCAACCCTCCGAACTCATCTTGAACTGCCGCTACCCAATCTATTAGTCCAATTGTGAGTAATACTGTTCTTTTTCTTCTTCTTCTTCTTCTTTTTAAAGTCGACGATCCGTTTGCTTGTATAATTGGCATGTGTCTAGTCACGTACTCAGTGACAGCAGTGGTGGTAATAGCTTCGATATTCTCGCATTTGTCGTCACCAGTGTATAGTCCTTGGAATGCTTAGTGACGCTGAAAAGAAATGACAATGGCGACAGCTCCGCAATATTGCATGCAATTCTAGGCCACCCTCGCCAAGGAATATTGGAAAGAGGGACCTACAGCAGCCGTAGAGGACTTTATCTGCGTGTGAGAGCCGCACCAAGAGGAATATATCAGAACTGGGAGGTAATATTCCCTTGTTTTACGACATTTCTTATGAATATTACTGTAAATGCCACCGCAAAGTATGTGTTAAGAATGTCTTATCGCCTGAGCGAGCGTCCCATCCCACTGTGCTGTCACTCCGCTTTGAAGGAGCAATTCCTGACACCCTCTACTATGTACTTGTGCGCTGCCACGGACGTGGATGGTGATAATAGCTTTAAATATCGCGTCGAACCATGGAGCATGGAGCATGTGTACGCGCGTATAGCAACACGACCACCAACTGGAATAGTTAGACTCGAATGTACAGCAGCTGCAGGAAGGCGAAAGTGGAAGGATAAGTATTCGACAACTGCCGACATGACAATCATCAACTGGCACTTTGGCAATTCCATTCCTCCTCTGAGTCCTCGGAGCGCCGCCTCTGGTTTCATATTTTCTTTAACTGCCAATGCTCCTGGTTGATCTAATGGTGTTGGCGAAAGGCTCACAGTGCGGGGAGACGGGGAAAAACGGTTTTATTGCGGTATTTTCCATTGGTGAAAATTGCTCTTGTGTTGTGTTGCCAGTGCAAATCACTAAAGGAAAATTGAAAATGTTACCCTTAACGAGGCTTGTCCCGTTCCTCCTCAGTTCGGCAATGCTTTGTGTATTTTCTTTTTTCTTTTTTTTTTTTCTATTTGCCGTCATTTTCGTGGTTATATACATACATATGTACATACTTTCTGGTTCTTCCTTCGAGTACGTGAAGTGTTTATTGCGATGCTGTATTCATTCCTGTGTAACTGTTACTTTTCCCTCAATGCGTAAGGCAAAAGGACTTTTCTTATTTGCTTTTTATTTGTCTGGTTATGAGCAGGCGTGATGGCTGTGGGTGGCCTGGCCGCCTATATAGGCTCAGGATAAGGAAACATTGTTAATAGGATTCTTTTCCTTCTTCTCTTTTGCAAGGATAAGCTATTATCCGTCTTGTTATGAGATGCTTGCATCAATTATAGTTAAATTGTTCATTAACAGGCACCTACAACAGCAGATTGCTGGACTCCTCTTTAGGTTCAATGAAGACGGTCGTATGGATGTGGTTCTGTGTGTATATGTACGTTGGTCAGTGGACAAAAGGAACGAATCTAATTGAAAGCAGGAAAATACATTTTCGGGATATCATCGGTCGAGTGTAATGGGGTTAAGACATTTTCTGACTTTAATTGGCCACTGCTTGTGATGTGGGCCCCCCCAAGTGATGGGATGTCTCAATTTCGGAACGAAATTGGACGTAAATTGAATGAAACTGTAATGGGAAGATTGTTGAATTGAAACACTTTGATTGAGGGAATTAATTAAAATAAATCCGTGGTGTAGAATGTGTAAATAGTGAAAGTAATTGGCACTCGAGCAATGGCACTAAGTGCCATGTGCTACTTGCCATTGATGTGGGTATATTCGTATGAATAATATTTTTGTATTCTATGAAGTGCCCACATATTGAGGGTGGGACAGGTAATAAATAGGGTTGATGGCTCTTGAAACGTTAAGTCTCTGTCCATTTGTCCTTAAGGTAACCTTCTTTTATATTACTGTGTTGTACGTATGAAATTGCAGCTGCAGAAACTTGCCGGTTAGCACGTCCTCCGTCGTGGCACGATAATACCAGGTCTAAGTGCATCTAATGTAGCACATTTTTCTGTATATCTTTCAATTTGTATGTTTCAGTAGTTGTCAAAGTTACCAATAACATCTAGCCTTCGACATAATAAGTAAGGTCTGCCATTTTACCATGCATTATTCCACGATTGCCAAACGTGCTAATCACTTAAAACTATCATCGAAACTCCGGCTCACTTGCAAGAATACAACGTGAATTTTGTCGTTAGGTAGGTCATCATCATGGCATGGAAGGCAATTCGTTGCGTCGTAGAAAAGTTTGAGCGTGAGTGCACTCTTTTGGACCTAAAGCCATAAACCAGACAAAGATTGGTGAGAAATTAAGAAAAAATAGCTGCCTATCGAGTAAGAGCCAGATATTTGGATTCGGCAAGGATTAGCTGAATTGGACATAGCTAGAAGATCAACCCAGTTTATTTTGCGATTTCATTTTGGCCACATTTGTATAAGATCGTGTTAAAGCAAGAATTGAAGCCAGACGACCATGGGCAATGCAATGACTACGCTAATTGGGCGCTGGCTGATATTGGCAAGATATCTAGATTTTGGCCAAGAAATTCATCTTCTCGAAAGAAGCCCATTTTTGACTCATCGGCTATGTCAAGAGGCAGAATTTTAGTTATTGAAGCGAGCACAATCCACAAGTGTTCGACCAAGTATCAATGCATCCGCACAAAGTCCTTATTTCTTTCGAAATGTAGAAGAAGACACCGTTGCTGTCGATGTAGCCCGGTATTAACCGACTTTTTGTAGCGACAACATCAATATATCCTAGCTGTGGTTCGAACAAGACGGATTTTCAGACACAAAGTTACGAAGGCGACATTTGACGACTGTGTTATCTCATGACGAACATGCGATTTGACACTACTCGATTATTTTCTCTACGACTACGACAAATACTTAGTCTTCGATTAGAATTCAACCACTTTGGACAAACTCCAGGGCATCATTCGTGACGCTATTACAGGAATAATGCCTTACATATTTGAACAGGTCATACAAAATTGAACCAACCGCTTGAAGTATTCTCAGCCAAGCAGAGGCGGCTGTTTAAATCATATCCTATTTCACACATAATGGCATAAATGTAGCTTTGATATAGAGTCAGAACCAATTTCATATCTGACATAGTTGTTGATATATTTAAATCTCCTTTCACATTGTTCTTATCAGGTCACCATATATTTCTTGAAATTGCACGATTGCCGAACTTCCCTGTCAATGCATCAATGGTTCCAACAGTTGTCTGGCATATGCCACCATCGTGTTGAAACCCACATATCACTGATCCCAAGTTCAGTCATGCCTGATCAAAAATAGTCTTCCAAAATGAAATAATAGCGAGCTGCACTATATGACAATTTCCTTCCACGAAAATACGCTTTTCGGCACTTCAGGATCAAGATACTTTAGTTCGGCACATTGTGGACTGAGACCATTGCAATTCCTGTCAACGTCATGAAATCGATTAGTTTGGCTCATTTTGAACTCAAGCACTTACAATTGCAATATTTTCTGTAGATACTTTGAATGATCCGTTGTCTCGCTCTTATTATAGCGATGCACGAAATTATTCACCCTATCTCGTATGACGATTACTGCGACCGAAAATCGGATTAAGAGCTTGGAGGCAAATTTTGAATAATTTCAAACTTTACCATGATCAAAATTTGAACCTTGACTGACCGTTTGCCATTGACGGCTCAATGTCTATGCTAAGTTAAAAGTTTTGTGTTTTCAAAAAATCTCAAGAACAAATATGTCCAATTCACTGTGTCATATACTGTTCAAAGAATTGTATTACCTCCTACAGTTTTTACGTAAATTATTTTATATCGATAGCCGATTAATAAGCACAATTAAGTTACCATTTTGATGACTACAACAAAGCAACCTGTTAAAAAGTCCCACTTTCGTATTTATCCAATATCTTTTCATCAAAGCAATCTTAATGGATTTCATTATCACTCCACTAACGTAAATAATCTCAGAAGTTCTTAGAAACTTACTTTGTACCGACAAAGTGCCATGCTATACGAGCACCTGCCCTTTGTACACCGATCTATGGCAAAGGAAGCTGCAAATGAAAATTCTGACACCTGAAAGGAAATCCATAGAAGGCCTTGCCTCCCTTCGCTCTTTCCCTCTCTCCCTCTGGTATTGAGCGTGTCCTTGGAGGATTAAGGCACAGGAAAAAAAGAAGTAAAAGAAGAAAAAGAAATGTCGTCCGATTCGAAATGCATCTGTGCTCCGACGAGTACTCGTACAATTCCAAGAAATAGTCTCACCTGGCTGTACAGCTAACGTCTCAAAGTAATCCAAAAAGGTTTCTGTCTTACCGTAACACCACCTAAAGGAGGTACGAAAATCTTTTTGCTATATTTTCTTTTTCTCGTCTTTCACGTCCTAGTCGTTTAATTTACAAGGATAACTTCTGTCTTCTTCTTTCTGACGGGGGTATGTACGGAATTCGTATGCCACCCAGGTACCCAGTGTATGCATATAAAATTAGTAGAAATCCCATTTTTAATTGCGGTCCTTGAGAGCAACGCAACCGTGTTCTACAACAGCGTTTGTCTGACTTTAATGGGACACACACAGTAATTGGTGGGTTGGACGCCCTCACACGTATCAGCTGGATACTGGCAGAGGATCTCTCTCTCTCTGACCATTAGAAAACGCACACCAACGCTAAATAGTGGAGAAACGATTAAGCTGCTGCAGGAGCAGAGACCAGCAGAAGGGTCTGCAGTTTACTAAAAATGTGCTTTGCTGTTGGAGCGGATTTTTTTTTTTTTTTGATGAGGATGATGCCATTCGCATCTGTTTGTATGGGTGCTTGTGTTGTTCGTTCTGTTGTCTTGCGTGAGTTCCGGTTGTAACTCCTTAATTTAGTTAGGTCTTTGTTTTTTTGTTTTTTTGTTTTTAGCTCCTCATTGTTCTGCTTAGTGCGCATTTGGGCACTTTTGGCTTTAGAAGACGACGACGACGGCCATGTACGACGGGGGCTATGTAGCACAAGCTTGAATCGCAACCACCACTCTTGACCCTTTTTGCAAATAATTGCTAGCCATTAGTGTGGAGGGGTATTTAAATGTTAAAATAGATTTAACGCTTCCATTTAAAACGAACTCTGTGGACATAAAGGCAAAGCATTTAAGAAGGGACGGGCGAGAGGGGTTGTTGAGTAATTTAATGCATTTTAGATTGCCCTAAGCGCTTTCGGCTACATAGGGAGGGGCTTCACTTTCAATTTGCCAAAGGTGCAATTGTGTGTTTCTGGTATTTAATTTGGAATAACTTTTGATGAGTTTACATTGCGGTTGAGTTCGTTTAGAGTTAGGTTTTTTTTTGGGTGGTCTCTGAGGTTTATTCTTTTTTGTATTTTTCGGGACTTCGATGGTTCTGGGACCAGTTGAGTGTGGTGGTAATTTGAAAACAATTGGTGTGGGGAAGTAGTTGAAGTGGAAGGCTATTTGTTGGTAGCCTGGTACTAGTAGGTAATTAGCTACAAAATATTTTTGTGCTCTGTTCCTGTGTGCGAAAGGTAAATGGAGTAAATTACAATTTTTTTTTGGGGTAGTGAGTGCAAGTAGCTGGTGAGACATTAACTAAATGGGTAGCACAATATAAGGCGAGGAGGAAATCCAGAGAAAGTTGTGAAGCCTTGGGTGAGTTTCGCGCAATAGTGGTCTAAAGGTTTTGGTAATTGACTTCTATATAGAAGGCAATACTAAAATGTAGGATCATATCTTGTTAAAGTCGGATCCACAATTCGCACATACAGCCAGGCATATCCATATCATTATTTCTGCATCCGCACAGTACCGAGCACAGTGGTGACGCTCGACATCAACTCGGAAAGCTGGTCGTCCATTAGGAGATCCCTGGCCAGAGTAGAAACACCATTCTACCTGCTGAATATAGTCAGGGAATACTTCACCAACAGGAAGCGAAGATAGTATATTGACGATGATGCTAAATACTAAAGCGAGTCCTGTTAGTTTCGCTCCTTTTTATCCCTTCTATGGAACATCACGTACGATGGAGTTCTGTGGGTAACATTGCCCCAAGAAATCAAAATGATTGACAATATCACTGTCGTTACAGCAGCCAAGCATGTTTACGAGGTGGAATCTGCCATGGCTAAGACAGATTATGAGAATAAGCAAATGGCTGAGTCTGGAACTTTTTGAAACTGACCTAGTAACCTAGTGGTCATCTCAATACTTCTATACACTGCCCCGATTTAGACGAATGCTCCGGCAACGAAGAAGTGTAGGATGAAGCTATCATTAGCTCACAAGCTCGGTCCAACCAGAGTGATCAGCGTCCCAAACGATTCTTAACTTAGGCGACCCTCTAACCTGCGAAAGGTAAAAGGCATTAAGGAGGAGAAAAGGGTATTATTGACAACACTGCGGCAAACCAAGTAGGAGAGCTTTACAAAAGGTTCATTCTTATCAAAGAATTATCTACAAGACAGCGAGGAGAGCACGAACTGAAACTACCACCTCACCGGTTCTTTTCTGCTCTACTACTGGTAATACCACCTCATTGCATTGGAACAGTTCTCATTGTATTGGGACAGTCCATATAGTTCCTAAAAGTCCCTGCAGAGTCATCAGTCTGAGCCTGAGATCTTTAGGGCCTGCTTGTGCGCTCATACATAATTTGAGTATGAAAATCACATTGCATTCCGTCTATACCTAGTGAATATGGACATCATTCAGGTAACTTCTGATGAATTTCAACAGATCTTATGTTGCTCGTTTTTTGAAACATTTTTGAAATGCCTAATTTGAGGAGAAACATCCTTATCCGTGAGTAATATGTTTTGTTACCAATGTCTGTATTCAAATCAAATGCAATATCGCATCGTTGTCTATCTAATCAACAGCTCAGTTAGATACAACCAATAGTCAGCCTTTGCATACAAATTTGCACTGTACATACATATGTATAGTAGTAATCTGATACCACTTCATCCACCATATAATAAGCGCACTTAATCCCTTCCGTTTGAAAACCTTAATTCGAACACAAATATTGAATCAAGCGGGAATAAATACAAAAACAAAAAACGAAATTTATTTGCGCATTGTATTACACCGTTATCCTAATCCCAAGGATATAAATCACAAGCTTTTCGGAAATTTCCGAACGCAATTAATTATTTATGTAATGAAGCCTATTTAAAAACCAAATAGCCGTAAATCAATGAGACATAAACACCCTACCAATACCGGAATATGTACACCATTTTGTGCCTGCAATATCCGCAGCATCATCTATTTTCAGCCTGACCTCATAAAAAAATTGCAAAAAAAAGTCTTACAGTGAAACACAAAGAAATAGGGCAGCTTTAACTTTGTTGATTTGAAAGATCCTTCAGAGGGATATATGCACATATGTCAAACAAAAGATAAGAAGCTGCGAATCGAAAGGAGGAGCATGGCAGAAGAAACTAGCGTACTTTCTTCGGCAATATAAGAACAGCGAATAAGGAGGATCGGGTCAGTAGATCGGAAAAGCGACCGAGCTCAAGGACATGCAAGAGGTAGTTTTTGATGTCTTTAAACAGCCGTAACAGACAGTGAACAGAGAGGAAGGAATCGGCCCGACAACTGGAGTATCAATCATTTGTGGGTTCTACGGCCTGTACAACGCCTACGCGTAATAGTGTGCGAATTTTCACATGTGCCTCAGCTGTCCCCAACTCTTTCCCAGTTGTCGTGCTTCCTTCTCGACAGTTCTGCGCCACCTACTCCTAGCACCGCCACATATCCCGCCATCTTGAGTAAGCGGGTTCCATTGCATCGTGCGGTTAGCTTTGTACCTGTCGTCCTTTCGGGTAGTGTGACCTATCCACTGCTACTTTCATCGTCGTATGGCCCATTATCTGATAAAGCTGTTGGACCAGAAATTCCTTAAGATATGGCGTAGACACCTATTGACTAACGTTTGCTTCCTCATAATAGCGGCGATCACTCTCCAAGTACCACATCCATATAGCAGCATGGAATTTGCTTTGCTTGTTCAGCTCGCTAAATCCAGTTCGGCTTCGCCCTCGGTTGAGACAATACTCCCAAGGTATTGGAAACTCTCTACTCTCTCAAACCTTTGTCCAGCAATGCATATATGAGTTGATGAGTTCCATCCTAGACCAATATATGGCCCAATTTGGAATACATTCAAACGCCAGCAACTAGAAAATAGCTCTTTGGCAACAGTATGCACTGTCATATTCAATATCGTGTCAAAGCAGATAAAGGGTAAGGCGGATGTAAACATCGAAGCACTATCTTTCACAAAGTCATCCCGCTGCTGGAATACGTAGACGATATAGACATCATCGAAACAATCAGGCGAGGCTTCAAAGAGGTGTGTTTATATTGAAAGGAAGGCGAAATACCCTTGAAATGAGGATGTACATGATGTCAATAAACAAGAAAATATCCATTTAAATGCTTTGAACTTACGTCGTTCTTATTACTCCAACCTCGGGGTAGTTAGTGAGTTTTATTACTTTGAAGCAAATGCAACCCTACAAAGGATACGAGTAATTCTGTGGAGATTTGAAAAAGAAAAACCTGCTACTACTTCCGTTTGGCAAAACAACTGACAGACCAAATTAATGCTCTATAGTACGTTCATTTTCCTTATCCTATTCTATGGTGCCGAGTGCTGAACGATAAGTAAGAAAACTGAGCAAAAATTGGGCGCTTTTGAGCAAAAAATACTTCGTCGGATATATTAAGTCAGATGTGAGAAAGGTAATTGGGTGATGTGGAGCCTAAATACGTCGACTATATTGGCTTGACCATATCTATCCAATAGGTTCTTCAAATGGCAGCCTGCGGATTCAAGGTGACGAAAGAAAGACCGAAACTCTGTTATAATGACCAACATTCGCAATTCTTCATCGCCTGGTGGCAGCGTGCCCAGGATTCCGTCATGAGATTGTTTTGGTATACCATTTGGGAAACTCTCATTACAACCCATGGTCTAACTTATGGCAACCATGCGTGATGTATATGATATCGTTTTCGTAGAAGAATCCAACAGGCGTATGGTGTATTCAGATATCAGAGGAAGGCCTAGCATGTTTCCTCACGACGAAAAGTTTTTGAAAAGCTTGCGAGATGTTTGGGTGTAGTATAGGACAAAATTACACTGCCCATAGCGTTACTGTTCGTACGTCCATGAATACATGTTTAATCGGTTCTCGAATAGAATCAATTAAGCGTAAGCAGAACGTCTGTGTCTGTGTCGATAGTACGAACTGTCAAAATCCGGTGAGCACAAGTGGTCGCTGTGCGATAGCTTATGTCAAAAGTGAACGAAAACTCGCGAAATTGTTCGGAAAGACATGATTGGTGCAATATACAAATTATGTGTTTTCACGAGTTTGACAGCTCTACAGCTTGATATAGAAATATTTTGAGTGTTAATTGGACAAGTCCAACTGGAACTGTGAAGCATTTGTCAAATGTTGGCAGGAAGTGCGTTCGAAAAATCAAATTCCTTCGAGGTTTTATCCAGAATTGTATTCTATTCAAAACACCAATCAGTATATGTAATTCTGTGCCCCATTTTATCTTTCATTAAGATTTCGAAGCTAAAATTCCTTCTGTGTCTCACAATTTTGCGGAAAATAACAAAAAATATTGTGACTCTATAGTTAAGCTACAGAGTGTACCGAAAACCAAATGCTCATACCATTCACACAGAACATGGTGTATTTTTTATTATTTTTTTTTTTTTGGTTTTTGTTCATGCTTGCTTGTGAATAAAACAGGCTTTAAAGGGGGTTTATTAATTGTTTCGTTTTGGTTTTTTGTTATCAACGTTTTATGTGAGCATTTCCATTATTTGTTTCTTTGGAAACATTGTGATTGTCAACAATGGGGTAACGTGGATGTGAGCCAAACATAGATTTATGCATTGCGTTCCGCTTTTTCATGTTTTAGTATTGTACTTGGAAGCCTCCTTCAATTTGTGAGGTCCTACGTTGTTGTTTGGCGATGTCATGTAGCAGTTATTAGTTCCACAAGCACTATTGTGTGCGACACAATTTATGAAGTTCATCGGTACAACTATGTATTTTTGTTTTGTTTTGAGAATATGTGTTGTTTCGGTTTCAGATCGATATGAATATTGAGAGAAAAATAGTATTTTACGAATTTTATCGCTGAAGTTACACACACACACATGTTGGGCTTGAGTATTGAAGGAACACAAATTGCAAATGGCACGTTTAAGACTTAAAGTAGTAGATTTTAAGTACTTATTTAATAAAGACCGATGATATCCACAGCATGAGGACTGCCCTTTCCTTGATGTAATTGAGTCTTATTAGTCTCTTCTGAAGTTGAGTCACTCCCCAGATCACACCCACTTTCTGAAAAACAAAACTCGAAGATTTTATTCAACTAAATTCGAAGACCTTCACTTATTATACAATTATTCCACACGTTGTACATGACCACGCCCACTTTCTAGGGCGTTTTTTTTTTTTTTGAGTGGATAAAAACAGTTTTTCATTGTTAATTTCTTAAAATAATATCAATTCTTAGGAGCAAAATATAATAGGTATATTTTAACATTTCTTTAAGTTTTCGAAAAAAGAAATTTTCACGTTTTCCAGTAATTTTGTAAGAGAAAAACTTCAGACTGACCAAAAGGAGAGGGAGTATTCTCATCACCAATATTCCTTTCTCTTTCTCACGTTTTACCCCTTGACTCCAAGCCAAAAGCACCAGGAGTTACATGTAAACTAAAAAATGTTAATGTAAATAAAACTCCGCTTTATATATATTTTTTTTCTTTTCATTCTTTTATTTTGTTTGTTCTTATAATTTATGATTTACATAATAAACTATTATTTTGCTGTTGTTCTTTTTATATTATTACAATATAGTATAAAAATATTTACACAAAATATTATTTAAATAAAAAAATAAATAATTACAAACATTGAGTTATATAAAACAAAAAAAGAACGTGGTATGCTGTTGAATGTCTGCCATTGATTTTTTTTATGATTTTAGCTAAGGTTTCTTTATTTAAATTAGCCAAATTGCTAGTTTTTATTTACTTAATTATTTCTTTATTTTTCTTGTTAAAAAATTTAATATTTGATTATTATTTTTTAATTTTTGGCAAACAGTTGCATAGTTATTTTATTTGATTTGTTTTCTTATTATTTTAAATTTATTTTCTTTATTTCTTTACATAAAAAACTTAACAATGAAAACCAACAAAACTATAAATAATTTTTTTTTTCAATTGTATAAATATTATTTTATTTATTTTAATTTTAAATATAAAATCAATAACGCTATATATACCTATTATAATATGTATTTGGTATTACTTAGATTAGTGTAGTTACTAAGGTGTTGGTTTTTTTTTTTGTATTTATAAGAATGTGTGTTTTATTTTTATTTACAATGAAAGAAATATACAACTTAATTTATTTAATGTTTATTTTCTTTTTTCTTTATTCATTTTTTTTTTTATTTAACTAATTTTTTTATTATGGCTTTTAACGCAGCGGAAGAGTACAGTGTGAGTGAGAAGTCTTTAAGCGCCTAGGTAGAGGTTAAAGTTACAAAAAATTGAATTACAAAAACACTCTTTTGTAGGGTAGTTTGAAAAACCACATAAGACTCGCGGATATTGTTATCTTTTTCTTGAGCAACAACCTCGTTTTACAGCACCCGGTATTCAGTCATATGATACGTGGACGATCTGAGATCTTAGCCGAGAACTCTGAAGTACTTTGTACCTTAAAAGAAAAGACGGAACAGTTGCTCCTACATATAGAATCACTCAGCTATTTGTTTGTTCATCCGTCAAAGTCTTAAACTTTTTCCGTGATATCAGAAGCGAGTGTATTGCGTGCAGTAGGGGCCATAAAGTTACTAGTTGGCACCAAGGTTTCAACTGATTTCGCCACCCTACATACCCAATACCAATCGCACAACAACATAAGACTTCGATTGAATCAGTCACCCTTATTACTCGTTTGGATCTCCTGGTCCACATTATCTGTCAAGTTGTGCTACAATTTAATCTGAGTCACAACCCTCCTGAGATGAGAAAAGGTTTTCCGAGTACCCGGTGATTTTTTCGGTCTTTAATCGAATATGTTTAAGAGTGATCCAACAGATGGTGTTGATGTTGGCTCTCAACAACTATCAATTGTTGATCTTTTTGACAGATGTCAAGTACGATCTTTGACAAACTTTATTCATTGAGTCGGTTGTCATGCAACAATGCATTGTTGTTAGTCAATTTCATTACGAAAATTGGCGATCTGTAAAGGTAGGAGCGAAGTTGATTGACCACCTTCGAGGCGATTTGACACCTTTAGACTTCTTCCTGTGAGATTATCTGAAGAAGACCTATGGCAATAACGAAGAAACAATTCAGGATCTCGAAAACAACATCCAAACCCATTTTTCTTCCAAGAAGTAGTCGGTAATTTTGACCTCCGAATGGTCGTTTCTAACAGAAGCCTTGGTGAATGATATCATAATAAATTTGTATTCAATTGTATGAAATCTTCCACACTAGCTGTTGGCTCACCCTTTACAATGAACCTAGTCTTGGTATGCTGAATCTTACCTAAACGAACCTAGCCTTAGATTAAAAGTAGACTCGAAGAAATAGACTCGTAAGCTCGTCATATGCATATTCGTGTTCTGACACTTTTTACCTATGATAGGCTGCGGCATTTTGGTGAAAATAACCTCTCTTAAGTTGCAAAACTTTAAGCTTTAAGCAACTTGTAAGTCATTATGACCCAACATCCACTTGTCGACTTTACATTCATCTCAAGCGCTTAATGACTTTCTACTCACCCTGTACGTTTCGTCAAGTTTTTAATTTGGTACTAGTTAGTTGGTACTATTATCTAAATCTCACTTACTTACAGGCTAAGAAAGAAGAAATCTATGAAACAAAATGTGTGTTCTTAATAGTAAGTCTTAATTAATTAAACTATCTTTTCGATTCACTATTTTATACAAAAGAATTTCTGTTACTGTTTTTTGTGTTAGTGTGTGTGTGTTATGTGTTGTGTGTTTTTTTGGGAATATCGCGAGCCAGGCATATAGATACAATTATACAATCTCCCTATGCATGTATGCTAAAAATATACTATAGCCAATGGAAATGATTACCATAATACTATGAAGATGGGTTTGATATGATTTGGTCGACGATCCAACATGCCCATGGTACATCGCCGCCGGGTTATCACCTGTAAACGAGAAATTTATATCAAATAATTAGCATGCATTGATTTGGTCGGACGGATTTGATGATCTACTAAATGAAACGATGTGGTGATGGTTGGAATAAAACAGATGGATGAATATTATATGACAGAGTGGCGGTTCTGACGGTGACGGTGCATTTGACGTTGAGGTTGATTCTGATGGTAATTCTGGCCTGTTGCGATTGATTGGTAGTTGGAATGGTTTTGCGGTGATATCGCAATAGTGAAAATGCACACACATGGCACACGAGCAAATCGCTCCTGCGGTAGTGTATTTGAATATGTATGGGAAAATATTTGTTTGATGGTTTATTCAGTTGGTCGTCGTGCATAGGCATAGGCGGTGGATCTTGTATGTGTGTTTGTAATTTGGTGAATAATTAATTTTGGATGCACTTTGATTTTGATAAAGCAGCAGTTATCTATATTGATTTTGGAGAAACTAGCGGCGATGTATGGGAATGCATAATTCAGAGATTAGAATTGATGAATTCCTGAAAGCCGAGGAGGTTACAACTGTCTGATGCGGGGGTTTTGTGTCATGCAAATGCGTGCATTTTGGTAATTATTTTGCACAACATGAGAGGGAGATTATTTTTTTTTAGGAGAAACTAGTTTGGAACTTGTTATGGGCACACATTTGCACTGAGTTAATGAGTACCACCTGCCTTGCTTGCACAATGTACGGATTATTTCATATTTGAAAATACAAAAATGTTTTGCGAACATAATACCCAAGGCAGCGAGCATATTGTTTTTGTTTGTTACTATGTAGTTAATGTAAAATGTTTGTTCCTTTATTTGGTTTCTAGTACCAAGGTAGTAGCGACCGGCTTAGAGCGAAATCCAACGATCCTTTAATTTCTACTGGTGATTGTCGACAAGAAATACGTTCTTCTGGTAAGAGAAAACAATTTGTTATCGTTGATGTTGGTTTCCAACAGGCTGGAGGCACTCTGGATGAAGTCATTCGCGAATAGCTGAAGACTAGGTCTTGAATATCTGGAAAGTAGACCTCATACTTGCGCCGCAGCTAAAGCCTGACCAAAGTCATATTGAGTGAGATTCTGCCTGAGTCTGTGAATGGCTTTTAAGGATATAAGTATCAAGATGAGTAAGATTCAGCAGTGATTCCAGAACAGAGCCCCGAGTACTCATAAATGCTCCTGTGCATCTGTGGCAAAAGAATTTAGGTGCAAGTATTTGGGCAGTACTTCCATGTACTTGGCCATACCTTAAAGTACTTTCTAGCCCATGAATCAACGTAATTTTATAAGAAAATCAAATAACTAATAAATTACTTGGAAGGGCTGCTAAAGTACTTGGAAATACTGCTCAAATACTTGGAAGTACTGCTCAAGAATAAGGATGTACTGCCAAATAAGTACGCAATACTTGATACTTGCGACGAAGTAGTTGAAAAATACTGGTACTAGGCTTTTTCAAGTGCAAGTTTTAGGGTACTGAAGTACAAGTACAAGTTCCGCTACTGGTACTGGTATTTGTACTTGAAATTTGACACCTCTGTAGAGTCAACTAATGCCTTTTTTTCAAGGGAGATCAGAAGGGACAGGCTTCAAATCCTATGAAAATCATAGACCATCTCAATCACTCTAACTGCTCATCACTGTCTACACCAGCAGATCCCGCATTGAAATTCTGAATGGTTCAAGTGTGATCAGAGAATAATTCCATTCTATTCAAAGACTCATCCAGTG
Organism: Chalcosyrphus nemorum; assembly: GCA_949716465.1. Taxonomy (NCBI): domain Eukaryota; kingdom Metazoa; phylum Arthropoda; class Insecta; order Diptera; family Syrphidae; genus Chalcosyrphus; species Chalcosyrphus nemorum. The sequence continues at coordinate 85,126,542 of OX454332.1, forward strand.
ATGAAAATCGATAACCAACCTTAAGTATTCCACGTAAATCTTCAAATAATAAAAACCCTCGACAGGTAGCAGAAAAAAAACTTCAAAATTAATGCTCTACCATTCGAAGAAAAGCCATTAAATATATAATCGAAACCCAGCCAATTTTCCACGCACGCTTTATAATATTGAAGATTCATTCAAAGCTAATCCTTAAATAAAACCGCTGACATCGTCGAATAAATTGGTATTCATCATAAAGTCTCTTCTGGGTGAAAGAAAAAAAAAAATATAAATAAATCCCCCAAACCATTTCTTTTTTTTTTTGTTCCACCTCACCGCCTACATCAAAGCCAGTTAAAGGACCTTTCATGGTTTTAACACAACAAAAACAAAACCCGAATTAATAGTAGCCCCCCGCCGCCGCCCAATAAAAGTAATTTATGAAAATTACAAAACCATGAAGTGGATTTACACCATCGGGGTAATTTCACTGCAGCACCGACAACCGCCAAAAACTTTAACATATGCACACACATTAGCATGGTTCCATTTACCACACCATGGTGCCGGCCAGCACACCGCGTCCTTAATCTGCCCAGTGACACCCACAAAAACCGACGAAACTTTTTTTTTTCAACTTTTTCATCAAAAAAATAATAAAATACTCGTTGGGGTTTCTTGCAATTTTTATGGGACAGTAATTAATTAGCAAAATGTAAGCTTCCTTTGAGCAGAGCATCGAATGGGGTACCAACCATTTCGTCCTGGAGAGATTGATTGATTGGAAATGTGGGAGTTGAATTCGGCACAAAATGCCACGAATGAATAATGCAAAGTGTGAGCAAGGATAATCGGAAAGAGGAAGGAGCAGGCATTTCAGGGATTTCTCAATATCGATGATTTGCGGCGGTTGTGGCTCATCTATAGGTACTCACCTTTGAAGATGTGCACCAGCACACTGGCAGGCTGTGTATTACTAGCTACGCAGGTAAAATTGCCCGAATGCTCTCGTCTGGTTTTCAGAATTGTCAGCTCCGATGATTGAAAATCTGCAAAAAAAAGTATAGAGAACACGATGATGATTACAAATGCGAAATGCGACCTAAATCACGTGCAGGGGTGGTGGTGGTGGCATTAAGCCACCCCTAAAAAATAAAAAATAAAAACCTCAAATGAATGAGTAAACAGAGAGAAAATTGAATGCGGGATAGCGAAAGAGCGTGCAAATAAATCACCCAGCACTTATTGGTAAGTGGATTCGGATTCTGCGTTAGGGAGTGAACACATTTTTGGTGGGTTGGGAATTTTCGGCCATTCTATAGGTTCACAGATTAATTTTACACTACACACAGGGATGAAGGGAGACTTTTGGATTGGTTTCATTTGAAAATTCTTTGCAAAACGATGCTATATAGCATCGGTGGTTAAATTTACCTGCCTCCGTTGAAACGTTAATACCTCGATCGATGTCGTAATTTATCATTCGGTTGTCGTGATACCAAAATATGTATTCCGATGCCACTGTGTTTTGTACGACACGACACTGCAGGCGCAATGTTGATCCGGGTGTTAAGTACCGGATTGGTGGTCCCGATATTTCGGCACGTGCTTCTATGGCGGGAATAGAAAACAAGAACCAAACCAAAAAACAAAACGAAACAAAATTCAGAAAGTGAGTGGCAAACCATTTATGTGTTATAAACAAGAAAATAAAAACAAAAAAATTATTGTAAAATACGTCAAATCTTCTATTTGGAGAGACAGTACAGAGCGTGAAATGTTTTCAGGGCTTTTTATTTTGAATCATGACAGCTAGTAAAAATGGTGGCATTTTTTTTAACGCATGATTTTGTTTATTAGGTTTTTTTTTTTATGACGATGGCAAAGTTATTTACAAAGTATTTACACCATTCGAGTTCAGAGTAAGTAAACAGTAAAAAATCGGCACTAATGCACGTATGCATGTTGTAAACTCTAAATTAGTCCCAAAACAGAGTTCAGGGTATTTTTGATTTTATGGTCTATAAAATCCTGTTCGTCAAATTTTAAAACACTTGCACGTGCACTAACAAATTTTCTACTTTCGAGTTCCATTGCAAGTTTTAATTAAACGCAAATGTTTTGAATGTTCGAAAATTGTATGAATGACTTAAATTATGTATGAATCGACTTTGGTCAAACTAATAACTATATTCCGCAAAATTTGGGACAGCCAACTTCCACGATTTTTGGAATTGTCAAATAATTACGTAGTAAATCTAATTGGAGCTCAAAACAAGAATTATTGAATCGACTGTGCGTCAGTAATAGCAGTTCCCCAGTATCTGTCGTAAGAGGAACCCCTCAGGGCAGCGTAATAACCTCTCTTCTTTGGCTTATGGTAATCATCATGACAAATGTGGAGGCATTGTTGTCTCGAATGCGGATGATGTTGTAATAATGGTATTAGGGATGTTCCCTTCAGTAATCAGTGAGATTATGGAAGGTGCCTTAGGTAAGATTAGCAATCGGACCACTGGATGAGTATTCAACATCAACCTAAGCAAAACTGACTTCGTCCGAAGATGGTCACATGGATGTACATCGCGGAGGTGTGTGGTACATTTTTTTAATGGATCGCTAGTCTGGTAACTAGTGTTAAGAAAAGAAAACAACAAAGTGTAGAGGATTGCTATTCCAGGCGCAACGAGTGCTAAAAGGATATATCCAAATGAAAACCAGGACGAAATAACTCTGGCTATTATTACTGCACACTGGGCCATTGGTTAATTCTTCGAGCGCTGGGGTTAATTCCACTAAAGTGTTTAAGCCTCTTTGAAAGTTGTCATTCATTTTGCGACAAAAGTTCTGGACGACATCAAACACATCATCTATTTTGACAACTTTCATACATCGCTTCGTTTGATTATGATGACTTAGGTATGTGTCTCCGGAGTCGCAAAATATATAGGTAGTTTGGAAACGGTTGGTGCGAATCATGTGCCGAATACAGGACTGCCAAATGAGAGAGAACAGGAAGCACTCCGAGGAATACACTGCCAATGAATCCGTAATTGAAATTAGCAGAGCTTTGTGGTGCAACAATATCGATAAAAGCTGCTTTCAAACTAACCTACCAATTTGTCACGCACAAACGACAACCGCAAAAAGCAGTTCGATAGGACCGAAAGTGGAAAAAACTTGAAGGAAATCGATTGGCCTTTTATCATCAAGGCAATACATTCGGCACATGAATCGTGTTGATTTGATGGTTGATGGTCAAGACCAGAAAGTAGATGAACCGATGGTGAACACGTATATTCTTCACCATCGTATGCACTCAGTGCATCGCTCCAAACCGCCAAATTTCAACTGTTTCAAATGAGAAACGTAGAGTGCATCGACCATCGCTATCACATATACCTGCACCGAAATCGGAAGAAAAAAAGGATTATATTCCGCAAGCATCCATTCGATTCGATTATGTGGGGCATTGATGCGCATTTCACGACAAATCAGGCAAGGGATAGATGCAATTTACCGGAATGAAAGTCGGAAACTTGCCTTAGACTTTTAATACTGACAGCTCCGATCTCCACTAGGACTTATCCTACTGCCAGCTGAAGAAACATTGTTTTAATACTTAGCGCGCTGAAACTACCAGAGAACTCACAAAAGATGGAAACGATCTATTTACCGAAGAGGATACGACGAAACCGATGATGAAAAGAGTTAGTTTCAGAGTTTTCAGAGGTGCAGTGTTCCTGAAGGTTCCATGCTAGTTCCTCTACTGTCGACAGTGATGTACAGGGTGGCCCAAAATTACTCACCCGATGTTTAATTTCGATCACAAATCGTCCACTAAGTCGCTGAGCAGAGACGAAGTGTCAATTTCGTTCCCGTCGGCGTAATCTCGTCGGAACGAGAACTACGATGCCTTCCGGGGTCTTTTCCGGCGGCACATGTTGTTCCTATCTCCTTAAGTCTTAACTCATTTATGTAATACTTATTTGTATAGGATGACCTGGAAACCGGCACTGGTAGATGATCCTATAGCTACCCTTTGACGCTTACGTGCAATGGTTGGACGCATCTTAAACTGTCCTCTTTTTTTTTCCAAGAAGCCTTAGTAATATGACTCTGCTCAGTCCTTTTAAAATCCATTAAAATAAAACTTCATAACCCCATACACCTCGAATATGTAACCAGACAAATAGAAAAAGAGGAAACAGCATCCACCTTATAAACAAAAAGCAATTTCTAACCAAAAAACCAGGCCATGCCTGGTCATTACCTTGACAGCAAAATATTTAAAACGCATCCGAAAAGCGGTATAATTTATTTTTACGACCGTTTTATTACATCCGCACATAGGACGACCTAAGGCAAAAAAAAAAAAAAAAAACAAGGACAAAAAAGAAGAACAACAAACAAATCCCAATAGCAGCAAAGTTCATAACTTAAACCACACGCAAAATGCTAACCACTGGCATGGAAAATACCTCAACCCACCGTGGCCCACCATTTGTCAGGTTTGGGGAGGAATACAAATAAATCTGGCTCTCTAAGTGCGGTTGCTGGCGTGAATACTGCCGTTTGGAAGGATTCATTGTCCTCCCCCCGTTTAGAGGTTCACCATAACGAAAATACTTTTGGCAATAGAACCATACAGATACATTATATACCTATGTATCTGTCTCGGATAACGCCAGGGCTGAGGGCGAATTTACAAGTGACGCAAATGTTCAGCTTAAATGTATTTAAATTTAAATGAGTATTTCGTTGTTGTCCTCATTCCGAGTGCTGGCCGCCGCCGCCGCCGGGAGGATGCTTTGGTTTTGACAGCCACGTGTACAACCGCATAGTCCTTCCGTTGTGGTACTGAGTAATAGTAATGAATGCAGTTTTTTCTTTTTCGTTGTGCAATATAATAGGCAACTCCTGATGACAATAGAAATACAAATATGTAGGCACATCCAATGTGCATTGTGTACAGCACACAAAACACATAAAACGCAACTCGGAAAACATTCGAGTGTCTGCCACAATTTGTACGGGCGGCGGCGGGCAGCGGCGGATAGGTGAAGCTGGATTAGAAATCAAATGTTTGTTTTAAATTTAATTTTAGTCAGAATATGTGTTACACCTAGTTCGTGATTTGGCCTCAGAGTAAATGTTTACAAATGGCATAAACTCGCAAACGCTTACGTAAGGGTGTCTCAGTATATTTGTGCGGACAGGATACGATACGAACGATAAAGGAATCGGTCGACCTAGTGCCATTTGAAAGGGCTGCCGTTGACGTGTGTCCGTAGTAAACAAAAGGTTAGTAAATAAAATTAAATTATTTGTTGTTTATCTCGTCACACGGGCGGGCGGTATACCATAAATCCATGACAGCGTTGCGAAATCACGTAAACATGTTTTCAAGCAATCGATTTGATTTTATTGCCCAAGAGAATTGATTAACTGTGAGCTACATAAAATAGGCACGATGCTGATTAAGGAATGTGATACTTGCCTTGTGTTTGCCCAAGGACTATTCAAGCGATGATATTTTCAATATCCTTTTAAGGCATTTATTTAATTTTGATAGCAACCTGAACACATTTGTTTGAAATTGAAAGGATTTAAGGATATGCATTCTAATTTTGTTTAATTTTATGAGAGAGAAGAACAGAGGTCAGAGGATGCCATACAGGACTGTTTGAAACTACCATTGAAAACACTTTTTCCTAAAGGAACTTTCACAGCTCAGCGGACCGCGGAAAAATGGCTCAAGTCCCTTTAGTAAAACTAATACGTGAACAATGAGTAGACATGTCAGGCTTAAGTGATCAATAAGGAGAAACGTTCGGGCTAAGGTTATAGGCTATAATATTTACAGCTGTTATTTTTCTCCGAGGTCGATGAATTCATTAGCTTCCTAAAAAGGCTGTCATCGGTCAAAATCTGGAGCTTCCAAGGACGAACACAGGAGGCCGCCAAGAAAACTGCTGGATTCATTATGTTGACCACCGATTTAACGACATTTGAAACTCAACATTTACTCTTCGTTGATGGTGTCCAAATTAAATGGCGAGAATTGTGTGTGATTTTTGCATTCGGTCACAATTCACATAAACTTTTTTGGCGTTGTCATGTTGAAATGCATTAATGCTTTCTAACCGAATTATTCAATATTGCATCTACGAAAATTGAATGAATATGGTTTAGTGTTAAGCTCTGAACTACACCATGAACACCCACTCTGTTGAACACATCAAAGGGTGCTTTAGCTTCTATGGTAAGAATTTTGTCTACTACTGGCTTATTGACGGCTAGGCTAGGCTCTGAAAAATTCAATCAGCATAGCAGAGAAAGAAGCTTTTTCGCCATAGTCAAAGGACTATTTACAAAACAACTGGCAATTCTACTAAAGAGCGAGCGAGTCATAGAAGTACAGCAAATCCTATTTCTTATGGAAGTGTTTCTGGACAGCTTACTTCATCTGCATTAGCATCCTGATCAATAGAAGAAACAGGACTCTCTCTCAAGAGTAAGTAAACTTGCAGGAAACCAATCAGCCTACAGCGAGATATATTTACAGGACCAAGTGGGAAGTTCTGGAGCGTGTCACCGGTAATAGAGGAGAAGCAGCCATTGAAGAAGCATTTTGCTCCTAGTACCGTATTTTTGTACTGAAAGTTTTCCCCTTTAGGAAATCGATGGGGATCACTGCGGCGACTACTAGAGCTGCTGGTTCCGTGATTATGCGATCAATTATGACTCCAAGCACTTGGGGTCTCTGCACTGTGGCCATTTGATGCCTAAATTTCCTCTTGGTGAAGTGCGTCGCCTAAAATTAGGAAGCCATAAAAGAGGATGGCGTGCGTTACAGACATGACGAATCGCCGTCCTTTCATGGTTGATCCTCCGATATACAGCGACCAACAACACCATCTGCCTGCTTACATCTCTCATGCTCAGGCTACTTCCACTAGACGTCTTCACGAAAGAGGCCAGCGACCAAAAGCGGTCGGTATCTGTGAGAATCAAATATGATTCTTCAATAATCAAAAGAGCAGAAGGCTACAGGCTCCAGAATCGAGTCGAAAAAATAAGCTATTACTCAGTGCATTACACTTCCCAACTAATGACGTGTGTTCCATGCTGAGGTACACGGAATCGCTTAGTCTATCAGGAAGTATCAACCCCAACATGCAAGAAACACATAAACATCTATGTCCATAGCCAGTCAAGTTTCCATCAACGCCAACGGAAAGAACAGGTAAATTCCCTGAGTTCGAGTCATAGAGTTTGAACAGCTCTCAAGACAAGTGAGCTTCCTGGCAACGAAATAACCGATGAATTATGTACAATGAACGCATAGAATCGATCAAAAGGTCTTGAGAAGTAGGTGAAGAACAAGTCTTTAGCGGTATCCTTATGAATCATCTAAAAAGCTCCTTAAAGTAATCTTCTTAGCTAAGTTCCTTCAAGTATTGCTTCACTAGCCTAAAGCACTTCACTTCCTCCAAAAAAAGGAATTGGAAAACAAAGTATTTTATGAGTTTAGGACACCCATATGACCTTTGTCAATTGCTTAGTTATTCCCAGCAGTAATTAGAGTTGCAGCAGCTGATTCGTATCTCATTCCAGAACGATTCTAGTCTCTTTTAATCTCAATAATCTAATGGAGATCGATACTGACTGTATGTAAGATTTATGGGAATACTTTCCTTTTTTTAAAGAGACACGGCCAACATTATGCAGGTGCAGCACTCGCACCTGAGACCCATTTATTATACAAACTTAAAAAAAAAAAATATCATAAAGCCAATTCGCGCCGTCAGCATTACATACATTCGAACGCTGAAAAGTTCATGTAATAACCTCAGCCCCATATATCATTTTAACCTCAATCCGAGGGTGGTGCTGCCTTCTCGTACCCCCAATCGATGCAACCACCAGCGCTTCCGTTGCATGATAGCTTTCTGCAAAATACAATTTCAATATCTGTCGAACATTTGAATTTTTTTTACGTTGATAGCTCGGCACTTTTATGTGTCCCCATAGCCGAGCACACCAGATTTCCAGATAGTTTGCGACTAACTAGACCATGAGAAGCGCAGGATAGGTAATAATTCCATTTCTATGTGCAAAAGGACATTACGAATTTGCAATTTGGCTACTTTTTCGTTTGTCGTGCAACACCCCCAGGGGAACGATTTCCACGCGAATTTGTTTCTATTCCATTGAACGCGCGCCGGCAAGCGATTTTGGGGATTTTTACCAAAACTTCATATCACTAGCTGCGCGATGTGTTGAGTGCAACTCGTGTATATTGTATGAGGTATTTTTCGCGCAATAATTTGGTAAATTCAATGGTGTGGAATAAAAAAAAAAAAAGATTCTAATAGACAAAACGTGGCATAGAGCGCAAACATTGGGTTTTAATGTTTATTTTTGTGCGAGGGGGATTTTTTGATGACTATGCATATTGCATAGGGCCAAAGTTGATTTTTACATTTATTACTGTCTACATAGTGTCAATTTGCAAGTGGATCAGAAGAATTTTTTTTAAAAAATAGCAGCATTTTTAAATTTGAGTTTTCCAAAAAAAACAAAAAAAAAAGTTTGAACCCAAATGAACGGGTGAAACGGTTTTAAAACCTCAAAACTCGAAAGCTGTTAGTTAGTTTTAGTTAAATTGTAAATATGAAAATTAAAAAACTTAATCCTTGACGTGTTTGATTATTTTTATGAATTGGCTCTGGGGAAACATGGCGACACTGCGGATGTGGGTGTAAGGCATTATATAACGAAATAGAGACGTGTAAAGTTTGACACATAGTCTGTTATATAGAGAAATTTTGGTGATAGACCTCGTAAAGCATTACTAGCCGTGAATGGTATCGTGTCCTAAATTTTGAGCTAGGATAACTAAATGTTTGCATACGAAGTCGTTGGAGAGCATTATAATTGTAAAATCGACTTATGAAAAATCACATTTTTAGTAATTTTATGAGAGCACAAACAACTTTACTTCTTCATTTCTATTAATCAAACACAGGGTTCTATTTTGGTTCCCATATGTAGGAGTTTCTTCATAAGTGAACCAGAAAAAGTAGTAAGAACAATATGAAGACTTCATTTTTAATATTTCATTTTCATTTTTTTAATATCCTTGTGAATTTATTTATGATTGCGTTTGGTGACTTGTTGGACATGTCACTCAGATTGCTAAAAAAGATTTAGAAAATTTACCCCGGAAGTGTTCCCAATCTGCCCCTGAGTTCATGCTGCTACAATCTCTGCATAGGTCATCTGTCCTTGGACCCAATTTTCTTCGAAAATCTGGCAAAGAGTCGTAGATGTTAAAGAAAGAGAAATTAGTGGGTGCCGTGGCACAGTGGTTAGTGCGTTGGACTACTGCGCAGAGGGTTCCAAATTCCACACAAGAGAAGAAACTAAACTTTCTCGTAAAAATGTGCTTATTTCTTGTAAAATGATGTTTTTTCCTACGTTAGTGTATTTCAAAAGGAACAAAATTCTGCGAACAAAATACATACTATGAATTCCAAATGAATGCATAAACATATACAATTCTCGCCAGTTGATTTAGACACCACCCATAGTCAGCAAATATAGTCCTATATATATAGTCCTAGTGCAGGTTCTTCTGACTACCCAATCATCTCTTGGTGGAATAAGCTTTCAACATTGAGACCGAAGTCAAAGTTTGACGGTAGCAAGTCCGTAATGATGCCTAAGTTAGATTATTTGGCAATACTGCGTAACCTCCGCAAAGATCATCTCTCTTAAGGTTGAATTGATTTAAATGTAAGATACTCACCACCGCTAGGAGCATGACACACAGTGGAACTCACTTCACCCGGTCATCAGTTCAGGCTTAGTCATCTCTGGGTGCTTTTACAGAGCAACATTCAGAGGAACGAGTACTCTGCTGAACTAGAGAGTAGCGGATCTACTATCGACAATCGGCTTAGATGCGTTTTGACATACGAGCATTGCCCCTAGCGTACTGTATGACTTTAGTCGTACGGATGTGGCATGACACCATAGACTCTACAGCCAGTACGACATCGACATACTCAGGGCTTAAGACTGGCTTCAGCTAGAGTCCAAAATCGACCAGAAATACATATGTATGTATGTGTCTTTGTTGAATTTGTTATTATAATTCGCTCTGGTCACTTAAGTAATACAGCTTGTGCTGTGTGTGTTGGGGGTGGCAGTCGACCATTTCTGCTCAACTCTTTAAACACTTCCAAATTGGTAACTAACTTCTGGGTCCTATTCTATACTGGGATCATGAGAAATTAGATGTACGCTGTATACCACTCTCAGAGGAACATTTTTCAGATCCCGAACATGCGTAAACACAATTGGGCCTTGCATTACACTCTTGGTTGCAAGTTGACTAGGCTGTTGTGCTGTCTGTCTCAGAAGAAAATACTCCGAGCTAGGTATATTGCTTCATCAAATCATCTTTGCAATGGTTTACCAGAACTTCTATATGTGATGCTTGTGAAGTGGGTGACAATACTGCGGAACAAGTACTCACTTATTTTCCCACTCTTGTCCGCGATAGGTTGCAGATTTTTTTGTAGGTTATGGCTGTCGTTGAGGCACAAATTTCAAAAAGAATGCTCTCTGGCAGTATAGTAGACTACTTGTGCCTATCGGAGCGACAAAATGAACAAAAACTCAATAGATAAAGGTCACGTTTGTGGCTTCGAATAAATTATATGCCAGAGGCAAACTATATAGAATAGAAGTTTCTGATCATAGTCCTTATTATTATTTTAAATATAACCTTTTCTCCTGTTTTTCTATTTTCTTGACAAGTCAAAGGTCCACGAGGTCCTGAACTAACTAATTAATTCCGCGTTAGCTGTGCTAACTTTGCTCAAATTCTCTGTAAATGCCATGGAATAATTTACTCCCATCCGCATAATGTTTTCTAAATATTTTCTGTCGAAAAAAAATATTAAAACTCATCAGAAACTTTATATATTTCACCTTGGCAGATGGATACCAATGTAGTATCTGCTTATTTCTAATTCTCGTCACGTAACGCCGGCTTTGTCTATTGGATTAATTTTCACCAAATTCCCATTGCCACATGCCATAGCTAGACTATTGTATGGGTATTATCCCGGCTTATGGGTTCTTCTTATTCTTATCTTATTTTTTTTTAATTCGCCTGAAAGGCTTTTAACTAATTATGTACTTGAAGGAAGTCCTTTTCATCGCGCATAAAATATTCCTCATTTAAATAATAAATAATCGCCTATAAATACCCATGCATAACTACGAGTACGTCCATGTCGCTTAAGCAACCATTAATACGGTATCACAGCATAATATCTGTATCTTTTTTTTTTGTTGTATCTGAAGGAAAAAATTGTGTGACAAATCTTTCTCCCTCTAAATGACAAATGAGTTCTTTATTGAGAATGATTGAATACACCGATGAGACTGCTATTCGTAGAGCGTAGAGATACTTTTTTTTTTGTCCTAGTCTATCATGATTTTAGCAAGAGATCCTTTGACGTGATTGCGTCACTAGTTGGGACTGTTGTTCTTGTTGGTGTTGTTGTTGAGGGACTCAGAGTGGCTCAGTTTTCACTGAGCGATGATATGATGATTGGCAGAGAAGTGCTTAATCTTTTCTGAGTGAAATTGTTTCAGATTTTTCGCTGGGGAACAAAACAAAAAAAAAAGTCAAGAAAATAAGTAGAAAAATATTCTACCCCGGTTAAATTTAATGGGTTTGCGTACTCCCAAGCAAAAAGGGAGAGGTTTAATGGATAAAAAAGGATATTGGGGGGGAAGAAATTAATCGTAATTGCCCTATATTTGCTGTGCCATTCATTAACTAAATTCTTTGTAATTAATTGATGGTGCAGAGATTTTTACTACTTGACCCGTTAAATGAAATGGGACGAGAGTTCGAATCTCTAATAAATGGGAATGAAATTGGAAGTAATTAGGAAAATCCTTTGAGCCTATGGTAGATGGGGCAGATGTATTGAGGATGCTGAATTGGAGTGGCTAGTTCCCTATTAAGGCGATTCTTTAGGAAAAATTTCTGAAAAAACATTCATGAATTTCACAAGTATGGTCCAAAATCAATCAGGGAAATATATTTGCAAAAGCAAAAGAGGCACTTATGGGGATATTAGCTCAAATGCACTTATAGGGAACTTAAGTATCAAAAAAGGAAACCTTAACAAGATGGGTAAAAGGAGTCCATTAGCTGACCAAAGAATCTGTAGCTCCATCTCATCCAGCTCTTGGGATCTTGAGCAATACACTGAATTCTCTTGTGCAAGTTAGGGCGTTTCATTTGTGGGTGAAAATATTGCTGAATATCTAGGTTTGTTCACAAAAAGACGTTCGATGTATATATTCACCCTTAAGACGCAGTCATAATGGACTTACATGAGCTTATGCAAGAGTAATGGAATGTCTCCTTACACAGAAATAGTAGTTCACAGCCATAATGGAAATAACCCACTTTCGTCAAGTTTTCGATCGGTTTTGACATAAGGTTGGACTGAAGTCCATCACGGTTGTGCCTTTAGTATGAGTGACGTTTAAGTTTAACATTTTTTTTAGTCATGGGTTTTACAGGCCTTTAACTATCGGAACTATGGTAGCGCCTGGAATGTATACTATCTTAGCTGAAAAACCTGTTAAGAACTCTAAAATTTGTAAAAATGAGGCTCGCGGACTTCAATGGAAAATTTGCTAAGGATAAGTTTTTTACTTGCATAAATACGTAGTACATACATAAATACGTATAAAGTTTTGATTCGTGAAAATTTTCGACTTCGAGATTTTGTTTAATTACCTTACCTTTATAGAGAAGTCAAAAAATGTGAGTTTGTTGTAAGAAGTAAGCCTGGTCAAGTCTGTCTGCCTGTCATCGATGGCTACAGCCTAAATGGGTGAAGGCATTTCGACCAAACTTCATGCTTGTAATATGTAAGCTAGACTTAATATTCACGGTAACTAGGTAAACCCTATTTTATGAAAACAAGATTTTCTAGAAAACAATTTTTTAAATTTAAAATTTCTGCTGATTTGGCAAGGAGTTATTAAATGGTATTCTACAATTTTGGCCCTAAGTGTTTATTACGGTACTTAAAGCCAAATCGGTAAAAACTGATTCAATGAGGAATGGCTACAGTGATTTTGTTCACTCTTTGTGCTTAAAGCAGCTAAGCCTTACTTTAAATTTTCTTTAAATTTTGTATTTATGCTAGTTTTATGAAGTCCTATATAATTCCGTACCATGTTTTTGGCCAAAAGTGCTCTAAACGGAGCTTTGCCTGTAGCAAACTTAACAAAAGAACGATTTTCTTAAGAACGGCTTCAACGATTTTAGTTAAATTTCATATTTAAATTAATCTAGACAAATTCTCTTGATTGCCGTATAACGTGTTTAGCTATAAATAAATTATAGAACGGTACTTTGCTAAAAACTGCTTTTGATATATGATCATTTCTCTTTTAAAACTTTAAATATTTCCATCAAAACCGAAATATGAGCAAAATTTATACATATATATACCTATATTTTTTTAAGTTAAAATGTTTAATTGTTTCAGGACTTCAATAATATCCTAGCGTTTGTATTACTTTTTGAAGGAGAATCAACATGCGTTTAAGACCTTAATTTACCAATTTACGAAAATTTAATACAAAATAGGGCATTTAATTCGTGCCATAATATCAATTACAACAATACCATTTAACGAAATCATATATTTTCGAAATTTATTTCATCAGTCATGAATTGCAATTTTGTGTAAATTAATTGCAAAATATTTATTTAAAATAAAAAAATAAAGAGAGAAACAATTTATTACAAAACCATGTCATATTGTGTTTGCTTATAAATGAAGTTTAATACTCGAAACACCACGCTCTGTACTCAATCCCCAAAGTGAAAATATTTGTTTTCATTATTATGTAAATTCAATAAATCATAATTAATAAAATAACTTGTAGCGAGGAAAATTCCAAAAAACAAAAAAACAACTTACCGACAACATCCAAATGGAGAAATATCGATGTGGGCGGATGAGTTGATACCTGACACTCATAGACGCCAGCGTCACGCAATTGAACGAATTTTATTTGCAGCGTCCAATCCTTTCATCCCGCAAAATGTGATATGCCATATTTGGTATAGAGATCCACGCAATATCCCAAAAAAACATTGAAGTTTTGCACACAAGCGATGACGCAGATAGTCCATGCATGCAGTACCCCATATGCAAGTGTACGGATGTGATTACGTTTAACAGGTCACAGCGCCAGAAGCACGTGCGTTCATCCGCATATGCCACAGAAGCACCGTATGCACGTATGTTTGTATAGTGTGTTTTTTTTTTTTGTGTGCCAAATGAACGTCAGGTGTGCACATCCAGAAAAAAAAAAGGATTTATCCAGTTTTTTGTTTCCAGCAGCAGCACCAAAGTCATTGTGATAATAAGAGAAGGATTCCATGGATTTTATATTTTTTTATCCCGAGATTATTTTTAAATATGTCAGGGATATTCCAGAGGTACATAAAAGAAAGAAAGAAAGAAAGAAAGAGAAAAGAAGAAAAATTATTAGATGCATAAATGATTTCCTGCGCGAGGACATTCCCTAGTCTATTGTACTTTTGTATCCGAAGTGGAAAAGTTCGCAGAGGCACAAAGAAGAACAAGTGAGATGACTAACTCGCTGGATGGTTGACTTAACTTGAATGCATAAGTGAGCAGCTTTTGCTTCAAAGCTGACAGAATTCGACCAAGTATAAGCAGATTCCGAGGACAAGTAATTGCATACTAGAGATGGACTATACAGGAGGCAGAAAATGGTGAGGAGTTGTCAGAATGGTTTACACTATTCACACTTGACAGGACAGCCTCTTATAGACCAGGGATGTCCAACTCTATTCATTTAGAATGAGGATACCATGTTCTTTTGAGTCACAAGGATCTGAGCAATAATACTTAATTATAGCTGATAGAGTTAAAGTCCTTATTCTCACTCACTCCTTCGACTCAACCCACGTTTGTACAGTGCTTAGCTTTCGCCTTTTCTATATTTGTTCTAATTTGTACCTTGTTGCCCTCTCAATGGATACAATTTCCACTATATAAAAAAGATACAAGTCGAAACATACCTCTGAATGCTTCAAATGTGTTGCACTAAATCGTTCATCACTGCTGTACGTCGTCAGGCCCACAGTCAGCAGATGATAGTCCTTCTTTCTAATCCAGGACACCTGTAAATAAATAAAAAGAAAAATCAATAAAACATGCAAAAATTATTACATTTCAAAGAAAGAAAAAAAGGACGCAGTTTTTAGACTCTCCTGCTGGCAATGTTTCTATCCCAATTAGTTTGCTTAGGGATAGTGTATCCTTTAAGCTGATAGAGACTTTTTTTCTCTGTTTGTTTGTCCAAGCTTGGTTGCCTAAGAACGCAACTTTAATCTATTTGTAGGTATACATCATCCCTAAAAGAATTGACTGAAGGCTGTGAAATGTTTTCGTATCCTTACGCAAATGTGTATCAGATTGATCAAAGTTTATTTATCCAATGCAAGATTGCTGTCCTGCAAATCACTCTATCTCCATTCGTACTCCATGTAAAGAAGAAAATGATAATAAATGCGAGAGGGAAGGGAGCAGCATTGTAATCGTCACTTCATTGTCGCGACCATTTATTTTGTGTAGGCTGTGTAGACGGAATACGAAACTGGGTCAAATTTTAAATAAACATTCAAGGACCATTGCAGTACAATGGGATATTTACGCAACGTCAAACATGGAATATTTATGTGGGTTTTAGAATCTATGTACAGGAGATTTGGCTAGGATTTTATTTTAAGCAAACTGCAGGGGCTTTGCATGAGCCATTACAATAGATTTGATATGTCGTATTGCCAGAGGGTAGGTACTATTTAAAGAGGTTGAGTAAAAAGAGTGTAAAGTAGAAGAATATCTAGAACATGGTTCGGAACTGAAGCTTTGCGCATATCAAATCAATTTTACATTAACAAAAGCAAACATGCTGTGAAAGCACTTGATGTCAATATGACTGCGGAAAAATACTGTGAATTACAAACGAATGAACAAATAACATACAATTCTCTCTGTTTTATTTTGTTTCATTGTTGTTTCCTATTCTATTGTTAAACCATTTCTAAATGAAGAGGGGCCGTAGTTTGTGCTCTTATATACAAACTCCAATACCTCTGTTGCCCAACTTGTAGTCGAGGATGAAAAGCACGTCATCATCCTGCGCGTGGACCTAACCTCAGATAGTGTAACCAGACAGCCGGTGAACGAAAAGGAAGAGAGTGCGAAGGCGAGAAGCCACGAACTGAAAGCGTGTGGTGTTACTAACTATAACTACACACAAAAATGTTCCAAAGTTATCACAGAGGGACATGCTGACATATATGCATACAGAAAGGCATGCAGACGCATAACTATCATCATAAGCCAAGAGAAATACTGGAACGTCCAGATGACAACTAAGTCAGAAGCTCCCTACGATGAAATGCCAAGATGAGTAGAAAACCTCAATACCGTCTTTTGAAGATTAAAAAGCCACTTCAAAAATAGTACCGACATTGTGACAAGCATCATTAAGGAACACAGACAACAAAGGTGACAACGAAACACTGCACAGGTGGCCAGCAATTCAAGTGAGGCGTATAACTAAAGTTCCTGTTGCGTTGAATTGCCTGGCCAAAATACCGTGAGTATCAGGTGCAAGAAAGTTGATAGGTGTCATGCTTGGAAACTCCACACTTTAAACGGTTCTCCCAAAATCTGTATGTGTTGTGTAGTTATATTTGAAACTCAGGAGGTGTTCACATATATGTACATGTACATACGTGGTAAGTGGTTGCTGTCCGAATTATTGGTGAGTGTTGTTTCTGATTTCTTCATTCGTTTGTAATTCACAGTAATATTTACGTCGTGTTTATTCATTTTACATCCTAGAACATTAAACACAGAATTGATGGCTGAGTACATTCCAACAACCAAGCAAATTGTCTGTAGCTTTTCCAAGAGAAAAAAGTCCAATTATCCTTATCCATACCTTGAGCGAAGTCTATTTGACGGGATACTAATGAATCAAATTTGAATTCCTCCCTAATTACAACCAAATAAATATTTACAAGCAACTTCAACAAGGACTCTCCACGTACAAGTGTTAGATTGAACATAAAGTATATCCAAAAACATTCTCCCCTTCACGTTTAGTTTAATTAATTCACCCTTTCTCCCCCTCACCAAAATCATGTAAATAGTAAATAAATACAAATAATTAAACTTTAAGCAACATTCCACTGAAACTCTTTGCAAAAGGACGGACCTGCTTAGCATCAAATTCTAGTTCGTATCGAAATAATTTGAATGAAATACATTAGCGCTATGTTGTCTAAATGCTAATAAATAAATAGCAGACGCAAGAGTAATACAATTGAATGCAAACTATCTCATTCAATGCACGTCTACAGGCGTGAACAGGTGCACTAAGGTTGGCTATTGCTGTTGGAATTCCAACACTCCGTGCCTGGAGGAAATAATTCCTGTAGCATTCCTCGAAACAATGCATCCTGTTCGATTAACGAAAGCATAGTGCTTACAATTAATTTGCCCAAAAGGACTGCGCGTAGTATTTGGCCCCTGATGTGAGTAATTACTCGCAGTTGTTTTGTTGCCAGTTGTTGTTTTGCCTTTAGGAAATTAAAATGGAATTCGGGGGCGCTTTCAATGTTGAAATGTACCTTAAATTTTATCAAATCCAATGTGCGTATTGTATGGTGTGCTGTGCATGTTTCTTTTCAAGCGGAGATGTCTGAAAACGAGATTTGAGTTTATGAGAGAATTCAGCTGCAAATAATTACTTATTGCACGTTACTTTCAAAACATTTGTTGGTACTTGCAATGCAGATTCATTAAAATACCTTACTCACAAAATAGACCTTTGTTTTCAGGCGTCAAATTTCCAATTAGTGTCGAATATCCAGGAATGCACTACATAGATATTTATTTTCTATAATCAGCGGGAACTAATTGGGATAGTGTGCCCATACACTGTTATACGCGAAAGCGAAAGATAGGGAAGTTTTGGTGCAGTGGAATTTGAACATCAGGTTGTATTAGGCTTCAATTTTATTCTCCTTGCGTGTTGTCCAAACTATCGGGTAGAGTTGTATATGTTCCTTGCATTCGTGTGTAATGCACAGTATGTATCAACATTTCGGCCAGATATTGTGAACCTAGGTTGCATATCTTTGGAAGGCGGTCTAGAAGAAACACCATCTTGGAAGTGGTACAAACTATCAGCGGGCAGGTAGATGCATATGCTGTTGCCGTTGTCTACTGTGACTAACGTAATACAAAGCGATCTAAATTGCATTAAGAGACTGGACTACATTTCAGCAGCCAATGAAGTAACTCTTTCCCGGCCAGATGGTAACGAAAAGGCAGATGACAAGGAAGGGTCACATCTTGCATTGAATTCAATCAGGAAGCCAAATGATGGTCATGATTAGACACATAAGCTACAGCCAACTATGGCCAGTATATGATGAAAGGAGATGTGCGGCTCTCATCATACTAAGTGCATGTTATATTTGCAGCGGTTGGTCTCGTGAAAATATGACTAGGAAAACCCCATACCCACTTTGGAAGAAGTTGCAGGAACGAAGAGGAAATAGAACCTATCCGCTATCTACTGCGTGACTGTCCAGATTTAGATGCGGTAGGAGTTACTGAATGAATAAGGAAATATAGAGGTAAACAAACTTCTGAGATACATATATACACCTAGTTTAGTTTAGTCGTTGAACACTAGAAGTAAGGACTCAAAATGTTGGACACATTGGACTCATTGCTGAAAAGCTCTGTTAGCAAATACGCCCATTAACCTTAGCTAAAGTATTTAGAGCTCTCAGCATACAAGATTAAGTAGAAAAGGATTTCTACAAACTTAGCTGGCATAACCGGAGCCACGTAGCTTGCAAACGGGCTTACTGGATAAGTTTTTTGGTTAAGTATCCAATTTTACCGCGGGCTTTCGGGCATTTTATTCGATTGTGCTATTTTCAACTATACACTGACCAGATAAGAATGATGGGAAAACAAATTCAGAAAAAAACAATAACAGTGAAAGATATTCAATTGATTCTAGTTTTGTTTTTCAGCTACATTCTTGCCATTATGTGTGGACAAGTAAATTATTCAAATGGATGCCTTGGCTTTGCTTTAAGAGGTCGGTCCAATTATTGACGACTCGGTTCAATAACCAGGCGTTGTTCTGCGAATAGCGAATGTTCTAGGGCAAAGTAATTGGCTGGTTATCATAAACTAAGGACTTGACGGATCCTTGGACAAAATAATCGAGTAGTGTCAAGACATGATAGATGGCAGCTGCCAATTGATGAACGCTCACTGTGAGCTGACCCAGTCACCAAATTTCTCCTTCATAACTACGAGCGTTGCGTCGCTAGTTGTGTTGTCTTCTTTGAACCTAGCTCAGATATATCGATGTTGCAGAGCACTATCCACAGAGAGTCGGTTTACATCGCTCTACATATATCTAAGACCATTGACGATAATAGTGACTCCCTCCCTCCAGTGATACCGACATAATACATGGATGTAACTCAGCCGGGTTTTCAAAATTTATATGCGTGATGAAATGACAATGACACACTCTACTGAATATTTTGACAGCTAGTTGTCAGTGGTAGCTTTGACAACTGGGAGTCATTGGCAACACTGACAGCTGCTGAACCAGAATAATTGGAAGAATTGTCATTATTTTTTTGTATATTCATTCCCTTTACATGATTTACTCATTATGATCAAAATACGCAGTGGAAATTTTCACCAAACAGAAGTAATCGAAGCAGGGGTGTGGCTTTAATCTACATTCGCCTTTTTTTCGTAAAAAGACGCCAACGACAGGAATTGATATACATAGCAAACGTACAGCAACTGACTTTTTTGT
The DNA here is from genome assembly GCA_949716465.1 of Chalcosyrphus nemorum. Classification (NCBI taxonomy): domain Eukaryota; kingdom Metazoa; phylum Arthropoda; class Insecta; order Diptera; family Syrphidae; genus Chalcosyrphus; species Chalcosyrphus nemorum. Next base: position 85,146,555 of record OX454332.1, read on the forward strand.
TTGCCAAATTAAGTTGCTCATTATCCACTTCAAAATACAAGACTAGACTAAGAGTACTCGCAATTCGCATGCCCTCATTTCCTGGAAAGGAAAAAAACAAAATCGAGTGTCTACCCACAGACTTCGTCTCAAATAGTTCTTTACCCTCGGAATACAAAAACTTACTCGTATGTAGATGGCATTTCGTTGAAAGAGTTATGTATCGTACGCCTAAAAAAAAAAAAAGGACGAGAAAAAAAATAATAATAAGAAGTACTAAAAGTACTTTACCATCTAAGAGGAATGAGGCGACGCCGCCATTTTTGTTCCCTTCACTTAACCAAAAAAAAAATTATATATATATGTATGGATGTATGTATGCATTAAGGAAGGAAGGAAGAAGGAGAAAACTTAAGCATTCAATTATTATGCGAGATATGTTCCAAGAGACACATCGACATTTGTACATACCCTACGCAGAGCCTTCCCACTCACTGACTGTGTGTGTCGCCCTTAACATTATATTTTAAATTTACCAGTTGGTTATCAAAAGGGAGGAGAGCATTGCTCCACAAATCCTTGCGCCATTATCATTCTCTTTGAATCTTTAGTGTGCTTGTGTCAGTCAGTATACCGCGCCAACCCCCCAAACCCCAGTTCATCTGTAAGAGGTAGTATGTGTGTAGTGATGCGAAAGTCACCTCTTCTTCTTCTTATTCCCCCTTAGCTGTGGCGCGTCATCCATGTGTATGGGGATTAACAATTCAAAGTGTAGAAGGTTTTCAGTCGTAAACAGTTTTCTTGAGTTCGTCCTTTAAATGTCAAATGTGGAGATTTCTCTCATTTTGTCGTCGTCCTTTCGCTTTCGTGTCTATTGTGAAGAGGTTGTATTCCATTTTCTTTTTTGGCCGAATATTATTCTGATTTCATATCATTCAGCAAAAGCGTGGAGAAAAAATTATGAACAAAGCATTAGATGGGGGGGAGGGGGTGGCCTTGGAGATGGAAAATTGTATTACGCACGAAAAAGCCCGGTACATACTCCTCAAAAAGGAAACCGCATGTACATACAAAAATTTTCAATGAAAATTCATTTAAATTTTTATGAACTACTTGCCAGCAAGGAGTCGGGGTATGAACGTCGGCTTTGGATTCGGTATGGATAGGCGGTGTAGGTATATTAGGCGACGTTATGACGGAAAGAGGATTCACGATTCATGATGTGCATGTTCTTGTGCGAAAGTATTATGTTCGCATTAACAATAATAATTCTGAGACATCTTTTCGACAAAAAAAAGATCGCTTTAGAGTGCGTGTTTTATTGTGTGCTCCGTTTTTTTTTTTTTTTTTTTTTTTATTTCCTTTGATTCTGCAATACCACGTCACCCAACCGACGGCCATTAGAGATCCTACACATTCATACATATGTAGCATCCTTTGTGGTTATAAGTGGGTGTCTTCGTTTGGCATTTTGCTTTCTATTAACATAGAAAACAAATAAATTTTAATTCTCATAAATGACGACAAGATAAAGATATGTTTTGGTGGCGAATGTACAAGTATCTGTATGTATTTTGGACGAGCGGAGATGTTTAATTTAAAAGCATTTTTCGTTTAATGCGAGTGTGTATGACTATATGCGGATTGGCAACGATTTATCGTTGAATAAATGGCACCGAAAAGAAGACATTACGAGCAAAGAGCGTGAGCGTTATAATGGTCGGATTCGTGTGTAGCTGTAGCTATGACGAGGACAATGTGTGATACTTAAATGGTTTGGAAGACTTGGTTTTTCAGGTCACATTAACATTGCAGATTATTTCTTTTGTGGCTGCGAGTTTTATGTTAATTTTAACATTGCTTGGTCTTGCTGCTATGAGCACTAGAAGGCATCTTTATCCCTTTAAGCGTTAATGTTTTGTTTTCTTTTAATATTTACTTATACGAGTTCAGTCACATGTCTAGTTGGTGAAGAAATCCAAGAATCTGTGTCAATGGCTTGTTTCTTTCGTGCTTTACAAGGTATTTAAAGAAGATTACAAGAGTTTGGTAGTAAGCTTGCACCCTTGACTTTGCTATAATCTTTGCTTTGTTGTGGTGTAAATGTGGGTAGCTATATGCGGTCTGTTTATCTATTCGTTTTATTTTATCTGAGTTTGGATGAACCCTTTTTTTTTCTTCAAAATCAACGAAGGAAGCTGAAAAAAACAAATATAAATATGGGTAGCCGTGTGTTTGTCTACAATTTTGATTGAATTGGAAGGTATAGCCGAGATAAAAGTTAAAAATTCTACCCACGTGGTAGTACCTAATCAAGCAATAGCATCTATTGGTTAGGTGAAGTTTCAGTGGCCGGGTATTCACGAGAAAAACAGCCGCATTTTGACCTGTGGAAGTCCATTCTGATACCAAAGGACTATTTGTTTATTTTCCTCTGTACCATTCATCCATACAAGCAGGCTGAAGCTTGTGATGAAGCGCTAATACTAGCATTTGCTAACTTCTCTGAAGTGAAGATTTCTGCGTCACCTCTTCCCCCACAAGCGTCAATTTGGGTGGACTGGTAAATGCTAAATGCAGTCGATTGTGAGTGTTCCAGGTAGCTGATAGTCATCGGTCTAGAGTAATGAAGGACAACAGCGAATACCCATTGAACACACCCCAACCAAGAGCATGCAGTACTTTATTGCCTCCGCTTAATAATGCGAAGAACAATTCTGGGCAGCCCGTCGTATACCTGGTATCGATTATTCAGGTTTTCGAATCGTACATGCAAATAGTAATCGGGCTATTAGAACCTATTTAGTTATGCATCCGTGGCACAACTAGAAAAAAGGTTTTTCTTCCTCCTCATTACACAATTTCTGCAGAATTCGTTAGAGAAGAAGCATATCCTGATGGTGTGCCTTCCTATTACGCAGCGCCCTGTAACGATACCTAGGATTGCACCATACGCATTTTTTTGCTTAATTATGTAATTGGAGGGGCCAGATCTAATTGGTAATGAGCCACATGGTACAGTCTGACATTAGCCATTAGAAATGCTTACCAAATTTGATGTAATTATTAGTTTCTATGCTGAGAGGCATGTTGAGACTCCTCTTCTCCTTTATTTCATTAAGCGATAGTCGGAACTCAATCTCTGCCACCATTTATACAAATAAACTATATAAAGTGCCTGTAAAAAGATGTCCAGAGCGGGTATTGAAGTGTTTGGGGCTGCATTGATACATAAACAATCGTTGTATGCGGCTGACACTGTTGCGATGTAGGTACCTACAGCCATAGTTTAGTAGGTACAACAACAAAAAATACTGTGAACTACAAACGAATGCACACATTTCATACATATGTATATAAAACTCGCCCCGTCCAACTTAGGCATCATCCACCCAAGTGGATATAACTACACCCTCTTTCCTTTCTTTCCTCCTTCTTCCGACTTAATCAACACACGTACCTCAGTAGAAGAATTACATGCGCCAATTATATTTAAAAAACTCAAAGAAATACTCAAAAACACACTCCATACCCATACAAATAAGTTCCCAGGTATACACCGTGTAATTTAATACTAATTATCAAGGCTACGCATGATGGATACACGTGTAACAATCTGCTGTGTAAGAAATTCAAAACTCAGAGTTGGGTGCATCCTTTCACCAATATTTTTTAAAGAGAAATTCGATGGGCTCTTACATTCATATCACAACTCAAGAACTTCGAGTAGGTACGCTGATTATGTATGCCTACTCTCCTAGAGGATATAGAGCCTACATCAAATGCAAAGTCTACATCTGACTTTATCCAAACAAAATTTTTAAAGAAATGATACAGACCATAATATCAGACAGTAAGTTATAAGTATACGATATACAGTGGAGCATAATTGTCTCAAAATTGGTATCAAATCTCGCATTGCAATTTTAAGAAATATGAAAATCGACCCGTTTACAGGTCCACTTTTCGATAAATCTGTGTTTTATTAGTTTTTCAAGAATAACGTAAAACTTTACTCGATCAAATATATACATATTTATATTCTCTTAACATTTGTAGTGCCACGCCCACTTTTCAGTGCCGTTTACGGTCTAGCCATTATGAGATCTTAATGCTACTGCGACTTCTCCCCTCAAACCTAACCTAGCCAAGGAATGAAGAAAAGCATTAATAGGAAATTTTTAAACTCCGCCCACAGACACGCCTAACTTTCAAAAAAGATGGATTTGAAGATCCATTCCAGTCGGGTTGTAAATTTTTCAAATATTTCTCACTGCATTGGATATTTCTTTAGGCTCTTCTACGTTCTAAATTTTCAAACGCCTGCGCTATAATTTGTACAAGCCGGTTCCGAATTTGATCATACCATTGGACAGTTGAAGGCAAATAAATTCAAGGATTAAGAGCCTATAAGATATTTGCTAGTATGCAAGATAAAGGCTTTGGTTTCCATTTAAAATCGTTACAAAAATTTTAATGAATTTTTTCGATAGAATTCCTATCGAGATTGAAGATTTTGAATATCACATTTGCGTTGTCAGAAAACTGTTCAACTTTGTTACCATCATTCAAGTTGTCTTTTGTATTTAAAAACTTTCGCTCGCAGTGATGATGTCTTGGCGTGGACGTGCTATGCTTTTCGGACTAAAATTGCCACAGATTGTACTTGACATCTGTCAAAAAAAAATCAACCACATTGAATTCAGCAAGTTGCAGTAATTGACAGCCACCATCCACACCATCTGTTGGCTCACCTTTCCAACATGCCACGACCATACCATAACATGGCGATCATATGCGACCACCGACTCAGAAATTTTTAGTAATTTCAAAACGCTCGTCATTCTTGAACTCCACCATGACAAAAATGTAAACCCTGACTGACGTTTTGACACTGCCGGTTCATAGAAAGATATTGTACAGCATTGAAAACGGTCTTTATCAGTAACTCGAATCGCTTGTATGCAATCATCAGGATCGAAAAGCATTTTGTGTAACTTTCAGTCGCTTTTAGAAAACTCAGTCGCACACAACACTAACTACAAAACTGTTAACTACTAAATATCAAGTGCGTAGGCATAGCCTAAATAATAATAAACTTTAACTGCTATTTTAGTCGCTGGTTCATTACATCCGACAATAAAAATAAATCGGTTGTGCAATTACAATTCATGTGTAACCCATTAACTTGAGCCCTATCTTTGTAGCACCTCATAAATAAAACCCCAGCCTAGACCGCAGAGTTGTTTATATACATTTTATATTAGTTTAAAATACAAATCTCATTATCTATGCCGAAAAATTTAATTATTTTTCCACTGACAATCACGACCACGATTTAATTACTTCAAGTACAAATACACGCCACCAATGCCAACCACTTTGTATTGCGTCTTTGATGAAGCAATCAATTCCATTTTAAAATCAATAAATAACACTGGATAACATTGAGAATGAATAAATTAAATGAAACAAACAACACACCGAGTCCTTTGCCGAGGACGAGCACCAAACGGCTAAGAACAAAACAAAAAAAGAGAGGAGAAACAATTAACATTTAACGTCGCCTTTTGGAAGAAAAATATTCAATTACATTCAAAGCGAAGATTAATTAAACAAAACTGCCAATGCCCGGGTCTTGAATCTCGCTCGTCGATTTGGTCGGCGGCGGTCGATGTCTCCATTTTCATTTAACCATGTAATTAGCCAAGCCTACCGTTAATAATCCCTGGCCCCCGGTGAATTGTAGCCTGACCTTGGTTGTAAAATTCGTCCTCGAAAATTGACTGCCTGGCGAATGGGGGCCGAGCGTGGTTCGCGTGTACGTAATGACAATTTGTCGCTTCGGGGTCTCCTTCTGATGAATTGTTGAAAAATAAAAGGCACAAAAAAAAAAACAAAAAAACGTAATTATTAATTTGGGTCTGGGGGACAGGGAGCAGGGGATGAAAAGTCATTACAGGCTGTGCTCCATTACTGCGCAATCACCGAGTCAATTAAAAAAAATACAAGGGACACTAGCTACGGCGAAAAGGAAAAGTTGAGATAAAGGCAATGAAGGTCTTTCCAATTAGCTATTGAAATATCTTTTGGACTTTCATCTGCTTTCAGGATATGTATGCCTTGTCTGGAGTAATTTATTTAAAAATATGCAACTCCAAGGGCTGCATTTCTTACTAAGCACCAAAGAGCTGATAGCGTAAAGGCTTCGGCCTTGCTGATCGGATGAGGATCAGTACAAGAGATGGAAGGAACCTGTTTGAACGACAGACTGATGTGTCTGAGGAAATGGATTCCCGAATACGAATGCCAGCCCTGCAGTAAGGAGTACATCTTTAACGTGATCAAGGAACTGAAAAGCAACACGGTACTAGAACTTGGTGGGGATTTCTTTTGAGCTGCATCAAATGAGTCAACTTAGCTATTGCTCCATCTTTTCAGATTCTGGGAAGCCAATGTCTTTCACATCGAAATGAATGATCATCAAACTCTCTAATCCCAGATATGGCATTCTTCCTGTCTCTCAGCTACTAATGCAGAGAACCTATTGGCGTTCTTAAGGAGCTTAGCAGGAGCATCTTGATCTTGCTCTTATTGGCATCTTGATATGATTGGCTGAAACGAATCATTTTTCATTGACGCTTGTGGAGAGGGTGACGACACTGTGGATTGTCCTGTCTTTGCTCGTATCAGGCTGCAGATTCTAGGTGCGGATATGGAGAATGCTTGAATTCATAAAGAAAACGAGAAAATTCTTAAAGTTAAAGGACTGCTTCTAGTAGTACAATGGACAAGTTGATGTCTGAGTGCTCCAGTGAAGCTTGACAAGGCTTAACTTTGTCAATTCTAATTAAAGGTGATCTCAGTATACCCCTTGTTACTAAGCTATCACTAGCTGCACACGACTCGAAATAGTTGAGATGTAAAAATCGGGAAAGTGGAAAGATGAGGAACATTTCCAAAAAGTACATGATGGGGAGTGGGCATTGTATGAGCTATGTTACGAGAGTGTTTTATGTAGCAATCAATCGTACTGGTTACTTCTCGGCAGAATATCTAAAATGTTGGATTCAGGAAACATTCTTCTCTCACCTTCTTAAATATATTGATGACTCCTTTCCACTTCACACCACAAATTTTAAAAGTCTTGTCATACACATACACATAACATCATAACATACACTAGAGTTTACATTGGAATAATAGAGTGCGAAGGAAGAAGAAGAAGGATACTGTGTTTTCGTGTCTAAAGGACATTGAACTACACTCATGTATTTTTGTTTAAACCTTCCTTTATTTATGTTCATTGTAATCGATTGAAGACTACACTGGCCTAAGTAACCTCTTAAACAAATTTCCTTACAAAAGGTATAAGGCTCATGTTTTTATTTTTTTATTTTTTTTAATTATATAGATTCTCTTTGTCACCCACCTGATATCCCTTATCCAAATACACAAGCCCCATAGCCTCTGTCCGACATTGCAGCCCCAACATCAGATTATGCGAACTAAGCAATTTATTGACCTTGCACCTTTCACTGTTAAAAAGGATCCTTTGCTTTTACCTACATCGTTATGTTTCTATTGTCCCTTTTTTGTGCAAGTGGTAAGATACATCCTCCCTATAGTAAAAACCCCTAGACTAGCAAGATTCCTTTTTAACTGCTGATTCGATTTTATTTAAATGTATTCATAGACAAACATGTCCTCGTTTTATCACTTGGGTTGTGCCACACCCCGCTAATCGGAGTGGAATATAAATTATTTTCGATTTGCTGGATTGGAATTGGCTTATAAGTCAAGCGGCTTTGAAGCCATTAATTGATGTTTCGCTGAACGAACGGGGATACTCACAAAAACCATTGAGCCGATAAATTTGCGTTGACACATTCATTACCACATCGATTTAATATACACGCAGGGTGGGCCATAATGAATTTATCCGGGTTCGGTTTATTTATGACTGTTGAACTGTGTGTTCTGAACGAGCGCTATATCGCCAGTTTGAAGATTATTTTAGATCATGATGGCAGTTGACTCAGTGTATTTGAATCGCCATTCAATGGAAAGTAATTCAAGGCGATTGGAACTGGTATTTTAGTGGCAATTATTTTGGAAAATATTTTTGAAAAAGGTATGAAGTTGGAAAGTGTCACACTATAGTAAAAATTTACAACCACTATTTGAGTTTTGCTCGAGGAATATTCCGTGCGTTATGCTCTATTGATGGTCACAATAGGTTTCACAAAGGTTTCAATGTCGCGTCATTCTGAAGAACTTGATCTTTTGCCTGCTTCAACTTAAGGAATTTCTCGTGAATACTTGGCCTTATTTCCATAAAATTGTTCAAAAACTGAAGCCTATAGACCATTCTATAGAGCTCAAACCCCAGCTTTGGATAAAAATAGGGGGCGATACCACGCCATGATAACCGAGCTTATGTATTTGGAAATGTAGTAATTGGCTTTTGGCACTGGAGATATTGAAGGCGGTTTCACAGTCGCTTTATATCACTAAGAGCACAAGTCATAAAAATTGGACAAGAACTAAGTTGCACAGGATTGGACATCAGTGACGAATAGTTAAAGCTCTAATGCTAGGCATTTTGCCTAAACGATCTTCTGCAATGATCAAGCACTATGGTGGCAAAAGTACTGATGATTCCATAAAGCTGGATACACACGAGGCAACCATTAAAGCACACTACACACGTGACAACTGTCGCCGCAACAATAATACACACGAAGCAACGGTTGCCTCGTGGTTATCGACCATTAAGTCTAGGTTTTTGGGCATGAAAGCAGTATGCCTTTAGAGTATTGCGCTCAGAAGGAAAAATTGTCTACAAAAGGAAGTCTATTCTTAAAATTATGAATTCAAACAAATTGAGTCGTGTTTTTTTGAAACCTTTCTAGTCAGTAGAATCTATTAACGGCAAATTTCATACGTAAAACAAATACATCGATTCTGCTGGCTTCAACATTTGGCTTGTCTCCTGCGGATGAGCTGTTGGCTAGGAATTTTATGATTTCCCACTAACAGGTTACGTTGAATACAAAGTGAGTGTTCGTAAGTTTGACCGAATTATAAGTTATTTTGCAGAATGCATCTTCTTCTTGTTACTGGTCGCCTGTGGGGTTTTCCGGTACAACCTCAGAATATAAATACGTACATATGTATGTTTAGGTATCTCCAATTTTGCTCAGAATTATAGCACCTGGCTGCAAGGTGGGGGGAGGTTGTTTTCAGAATCACCGTCTATATAAGGAAATTCAAATAAACTACTGTAACACCGTATATATAAGCCATCATCTGAAATTTTGTTTATTCCACTGATTTCCACAAAAACTTGAACTATGAAACTTAACGCCAATGTTGTTTCCGGAAATTCCCTCATAAACTAAAAGCAATCCAACTTTGGCAAACATTAGAAAAGTAACCTAAACTTAAACACTGCTGAAAATAAATACATTTAATATTTCGGCGAAATAGCAGCGTGAAATTCTAAATTTTAATCAGGTCTTATGCATGTAGCTCTACAATTCAAAACTCAATCTTTCTTTTTTTGCTATTTACATGACAAATGTTTTGAAATTACGTTTTATTTCAAGATACCCTCATCCTTTTATAAATAACGGTTACTCTTGTAGAATTTATGAATTTCAACATTAAGTGTAATTTAATGACCAGCACGTGTACATTAAGGGCTCAAATTCCATATAAATATGTACAAACAACATACATATGGTAAACTTTAAGTAAAAGACTTTATTTGCATGAATAGAACTTGTTTAGATAGATTACTTTATTTGTAAGGAGCTTACAACCTTTTTCCGTCGTAAAATTATTGCGTTTGAAAATTGGCTTATCTTGTTGTCCCCACGCAGTATTTTTAAGCGTATCCGACTTCTAGGAATAATATGTGCAAAAAAAGAAAAAAACAAATTCTCAGAATAGGAAAATAACATAAACTACTCAAAAGGTAGGTAGTTTATAAGCATTTTAGGCAATCCCACGATTCATCGTAAACATAATGTCAGAAACATTTTGCGTATATTTGTGTTGCTTTACTATTGTATTTTGTGCTATTTTAAGGTTCCAAATATAAGTTACAAATTTCCTATTTACTTGCTTCTGGGAACTTATAATAGTAATATGGTTAGAACTTTATAGACACTTTTTGGCAAAGAGTCATATTTAGCTATTGCTGGCTATAAAGTAGGTATTGAAAATGACTCGTACAATAAAAATTATACAAATCAAGACAACACAGAACTGTCAACAATCGCAACGATACCAGAACTTGTCAGAACTTTTGACAAACAACTTTTATTATTAGTGTCAGACCACTTTATAAGGAAGGAAGAATCTGTGAACAGGGAACAGTTAGGGTATTCTGTCAAAACTGAACAAGACAAAAGGCCAGGTTGGCTGTTAGAAACCTGATCCGCAACCCCAACACATGTTTCGAGTTGAAATACCAAATGTTCTGCTATTCAAAAAATTTGTGGCCTACATTACTGAATAAGTTTCAGTATATATATGTATCTCTAGTGATAGTCAAGCTCCATTTACGGCATTGTTCAATTCTTTACGTGAGTTCTCTAGACTGCATCGTTAGTTTTGCGTTGCAATTTTTGAATCACTTTTGAGTTGCATGTCCACTGATTAATGTTGACCAACTACTGGCCTTCTTAAGCGGCATTTTGCTTTGGCAAAGCATCTCAATGTACTAGGCCTTCATCTCTAGCGCTTGTGGAAAGGAGAACTATGCCTTAGTGATGTCCTGCCATAGCTCGTATGAAGCTGCAATATTCAGGTGCTTTTGTAGTAAACGCATTTAAAGCGACATGTCCTCTGGCGGTACAATGGACTAGTTGTGGCTGAGTGCTACAGCCAAAACACATAAAAAAAAATAAATAAATTGCGGATCATTCCTGGCAAAAGCAGTATATCCCGGTCGCGTTGTAGCTGATTATACGCTACCAAATGAATCTAGTTAATTCTCGTAATTTGCATGCTTTTCCAATAATTTTACATATTTCCCGGTTGAATGCAACTTTTTCATCTAACAAATAAAGTCTATCTATTTCGTTTCGATTTAATATGTTTCTATGTACATACATATTCAATGGATGCTTTTGCGGTTCACCACAGTGTTATCCTAGATTGACCGTACTCCTATTCATGACTAGACAAAGGAACAACCACAAATAACTGTGTGACGTATTACCAAATGCAAAGCCTTCACAAATAAATACACTTGCTCTAAATTTAAACAAAATAATTTATGGAAAAATATTATTTAGCCATTCATGAATTGAATATATGAATATTCTATTTGCATTCAATTCATTGGCACTGATGGGTGGGCGGTATAGACAACAAAAAAAGGTTTTTCCACGTGTTCTACGCTAGCACGTGGCATTATGGCTATTCCAAACCGGATATCTGTTAGGAAGTGTAACTGAAAGTGAAAAAATTTTCACCAATTAAAGTGGTGAACGCCAGTGGTACATGCTGTCACCACTGTTGTTTTCGGTGGCAATTAGTGATGTACTCCGTGCAGCCTTGACGAAAGGCAACTATGAATTTCGTGGGACAATTACATCTTACCCGCCGACAGGAAGGATATGAAAGTGGAAGCAAAATGGACATCCTATGCTGCGAAGACAGCTTACCGAGTTAGACCGAACAGCGGGATGTCATAGACATGGCGCAAAAGTCGAATGGGAATCGAGCTTTTAAGGAAAGAAACAGTCTCCAGCATCAAGGCTGAAGCTGTCCTAATTGCCAACATAAGGATTGTGGATATCCAAATTCAGCTCTAAGTATGCATTAAGTAAGTGGCTATCCTTGCATACAACACGACAGCTCTCCACTTTACCCAGAATGCACAGATAAGCAAGAGGAGGATGCGGAGCAAGAAATGTTTCAGCGCAGATGCTTGAAAGAGGTAATAGCTAGCGAATCTAGGAAGCCTGTAGCTCGAGGGTACGGCTGGTTGGAGTTCTAATCGCGCTTGCGAATCGTTTAACTGATGTCAATGAACACTTAAGTGCCCGCACTGTCCCTTCTTTTCAAATTACTACCAACACAACACCAACTGAGAAGAAAATGCAAAGCAATAGACAAATCTCACTCAAGTGTGCACTCAACATCCCTTACTAGGTAAATTTCATTCGCCCCACTGTTTTCCCCAAAAGCAAACAATCAACTTTGAACGTTCAGTATTTATATGATAATTTTAAGTGGAAAAAAAGAAATTCCTTGTTGATCATCGTCATATCGCATATGACAGTCGCCAGGATAATCGCCTCAAGCTTTCTATCCTTAAACAAACATCAAGGCACATATTCTTAGAAACGAAATGCGGATATCCTTTTTGCTGTTGTCATCCCCTTAAACATATTTACGCTCTACTTAGGGAGCATAATAGGCCAGCAGCAGCATACATCTCAGCTCAGCGTATATCATGCACGACTTGCTTGCATGCATAATGATAACAATAATGGCCGACACACAAGTAAATAGCGTATGCTATGCACGATGCACCCCATATGCATTAAAATGGCCACTAGACGTTATTCCTTCTCTCTCTCGCTCTCTCTCGCTCTCGCTCTTTTTATCTCTGTTCTCCTCAAGCTACGTGAATATTTACTCGAATCCTGGTAACAAGAACAGCGCAACAAACAAACAAAACAAAAGGGCCAAACAATTTAATGCGTCACATATGATAATCTTACATAAAGGACAACAAACCAACCTTCTAAATGTCACTCAAGTTATGGGACCTTCAAAGCGAATAAAAGTCCTTAAATTAGATTCCATCTTTCTGCATGGAAAATATAAAAGGACAAATTTTAATAGCGGAAAAGCTACTGCACAAAATGTAAATAGAGGGCACAGAGTACAGACACAGCGTGTCCTTCTCCAAGGATTGGTTGGTTGGTTGGTTGATCCTTTCCTTGATTGTATTATTATTTTGTAGTTGGTTTGTTTGCTGCGCATATAACTCCCCTGGCATGTCATGGTGACATGAAGGCTTCATGGCTTTTAAGAGCACTGTTGACTGGTTCGCTTTTTGTTTGTCTTTTTGCTTCCATGACGCTTTTGTATGTCTTTTCTTATTCCATCCGTTGGCCTTTTTTCTTATGCAATTCTTCGCGAAAATTATTCTCCAACGCGCAGCTAACATGCACTGTTTTGGTTCTTATCCTTATTTACATCCTTATAAATTTGTTTGCTCATTTATGGACTCACAAGTGGAAGGGGGCAGGAGAAGTCATTTCTCTTCTCTTCCACTTGATAATTACTGAAGTACGTTCTAGTGTCCACCGGATGTAGATATCTCCTTGGTTGTTGTAGAACTTTGCTGATAATAAACCAAGGCACTGGCACTGAGAATTTATGTAAATGAAGGATGCTGCTGATGATGGCGATGATAACGATAATGAAATAAAAACAAATTAATGAAGTATGTGGTAAATATTAGTTTAGTGTTAAACCGTGTGAAATTATCCTGGCATAGCTGGTAATGACATCGTATGCACTCAAATGAACATCAACACGAAAGCCTAATCTGAATTGTACATTCAATTGGGCTCAGCAAACTATCACGTACATATGCCATCTGAAGTAGAATGCAATCTGTTGCTTTGATTGCAGTTTAGAATGACTTGATCATGCATGACTCGAAATTTAAATTTTCGGGTTGAGGATTACCTACTTTGCTTTGTTGAAGGAGAAGTTCAAATTCTTCGGATAATGGGATTAACTAGTGGAATGTATTGACATCGTTTGGAGCGAGGTGTCTGTCTGTCTGTCTTATATGGGAAAAGAAAAAAGGCTATACCCCCTTACAACATAGTCTCTTTGGAATTGGTTCTTCGCCAATATCTTCTCACCTGACTTTAGTGTAGAGATTATGACTCCAAACCTATAATTCTGCCGACTTTTGGTAAGTAGATATCCATTATTCCTCTTATTCTCTTTTTTAGCCTGGTGAACCAAAAGGTTTTTAAGCTCCTGTAGCTTGAGCCACTATCGAGCTCAATTTCGTACAAAAGGTATATTTTTCGGGGGAAATCGCAGTCTTGTAAGAAGAATGCAGTCAAGATAGATGAAAGTGCAAGTTTTCCAGTACTGCTTTAAGACCTAGTAACTTCCGATCAAAATTTATATCCTGACAACGAGGTTAGCAGCTCCTCTTTTCGGTAGTCAAAATGTAGAAGGGTCTGTGTTCCACTGCAATTCATGGTGACAGAATGTGCGAACGTCATCAATACGGGAGACATAGAAGTGTTCAAGGTATAAGCTTAGCTCTTGTGGGGAAGAACTGTGCCAAGGATAAACATCCTAAGGTGTCGGGCTTTTATATGGAGTCGCAATCTAAAAACATTTTACAGACATTTTCTTCAAAATCTTTGCGAAAGTCTGTACTAAAAAAAAATAGATTCGCCCTGGGAAAACTTGTATTTCAGGAAAATATATTCCACATACGCACTACACATTTGAATAAGTGTTCGCTCGATATCTTTTAAATTGTGCCAGCATGCGTCATTCGTCAGCGACAGGATAAAGATCAGCGAGAATTGCCGTAATAGTCGATCTTTATTGGGAGGAACTAGAGACGATTCTGTACCTTCCGTCACTTGGCTTATGTTGTTACAAGCTTGAAGAAGCATACTCCGGCTCATAGAAAGTGATTATCTTTTCTCCTGCCCCTGATGCTCATGGTACTATTGTCAAGCATTTCATAATGAAGTGAGACTTCAGCCTTACATACTAGGCATTTGATAATGATCATGCTGCTTTGACAGCATTCCGTTGTCTCCATCACATAATGGCAGTCACCGATTCACTAACAGCTTCCCGAGTGATATCTGTATAAAATTTAAGGAATTCATCAGAATATTACGACCTTCATGATATAATGGACAGTGGAACATTATGTGTTCCAGGTTTTCGGCTGCTTTAGTACACGCTGTACAATAATGGACAATCTCATCAGAAACACCTAGCATTAAAAAGTGGTTGTGACTTAACCACCAGTATTGATGTGAGATCTTGAGTATCAGGCTGAATCTTTGCAATCTGAATCATGGGATGGCGCTAGAATCAAAAGATCTGCCAATAAGTAACTCAAAGACTGAGGCTATAGATATCAACTTCAATAGGACGCAACTCAAACTCGCTTAAAGAAACTGACTCCTTCAAGTGCGATTGCCCTTAGCGCAGTTGGTAAAGAAGGAACACTGTGTCCGGTGTTAAGATTATGTGGGTATCTTATGTGACGGAATGAAAAGCATGCTGTTAAGGAAATGCTACAAAATTCAACCAATAATAGATGACCAGGACACCCTCTAAGAATTTGGAGCAAAACAATTGACAATGATATGCAAAAAGATATTGACAATAAGACAAGACCCAGGTAGGCAACCTTAGCACTTGTGTACGTGAAGAGTCGATCTTGCACAAAGAAAAAGAGCTAAGTAAATAAAAGAAGTGTTATACTTCTCGATATATCTAAACAAACTCCATTAGGAGCCTACAAATGGAGTATGTTCCAAGTCCTTATTGAATGCATCTTCTTCTTAGTTGAACGGCCTAAAACATTCGATTTGATAAACTAAAATGAAGAAAAAAGGAAAAAGAATTGCGACAAATATTTGTGCACATGGTTTATAAATGACTTGACATTCAAACTAGTCCAATTTTCTATCTATATGCACACAAGAGTTGATTGAAAGCAAACTATTTTGCTTTAAACTTCTTAATTAAAAATTGATGCTGCATAGCTCCAGCTATACGTTCTCAGCATGCACTGCTCTTGACACCCCTTATGTACATTGAATTCAAACAATTAAAATCGAGTACCCTATGGCTCCTTCTCCGCCTTATCCTTTCCACTTGGAATCCTCTATGTTTGTGTTTAAATTCACTATTCGTTCAAGCTGTCAATTGCATATGCTCCATACATCAAGTTTTTGAGTTCCCATTTTAAAGTTCTACCGAAAAATTAAAGAACATACAACAAATAAGTAGAACAATGAAGTTTAAATCGACTGTTCTTCTTAATTCTGAGAAAGTCAAACAAAACAGAGCACTCAAATGTCATTTTAATTAAACGCGACAAGAAGATATTTCACCACGCAAAACTCAACAAAGAAATAAAATCTCTTTCTGTGAACAAAAAATAAAAGAAGAAACCATTAAATGAAAATCAAATAGAAGAAGAGCCATTGAAAATTATCTTAAGAAAAAAATATTTGTTATAAGGTGTACAACTAGGTCGCATGTGCATGCACATGTATGCTGTGTCGCCTCTAAATGTCACACATGATATCCTATCTAAGGTATTGTGTGAGCTGCTAAAAGTTTTCACTCAGTATGGAAAGGTTAACGAATATCAAGTCTTCAATCAATTTTTTTGGCAGCAGTCATTGTTTATAGTTCTACCAGGTGATGGCTTTATTCGGCCTACTGTCAAATCTTATCAATATTTGTCACGTAATCCTTAAAATCACGGAAATCGGAATAAACAAATAAAGGGTTTCCCAAAAGGCACATATCAAATTGGTAGCGCTTAAATCTTTTAAATGATCTGTCAATGTCAAAACGTCTGTCAAGATTTACATTTCTGTCAGTGTGAAGCTTAAAAACGAGCAACGTTTGGAAATTATCAAAATTACTACCGAAGCTGTAAATCCGTGGTTTAAGAGCGCTCACTCAAATTTTTGGTCGTAATAATTTTCCAAACAGGTTGTGCGTGCTTAATTGGATATGCTAAGTGCATCAGTTCAAAATGATCCAAAATAGTCAATGCCGTTCACAAAAATTGAGTGTCTCTCAGTCCACATTGTGTCAAATTTCGCATTCAAATCTTGACTTAGAACCTAAAAAGAACTAATTAATTCAAGAATTGAAGCCTCTTGTTCATTTGAAGCGCTTAAACTTCTGCGATTGGGATCTACAGAAATTTGAAGAAAATTCTGACATTCATCAGCGGTCAAGCTTGTTCTTTTCCACGAAAAGTGATCGTTTGATGTGGATTGCATACTGGAGGTGCTAAAGGACTACTTTCAGTTGTGAAGACTCAGCTTCCGGACATTCTCGACAGCCTGGTGATTCGGTTTTCTGTTTGTTTGTTGTTTTCTGTTTAGACTACGATTCTAAGAACTTATGGACTGGAATCAATTTATTTTTATTATCAATTTGTCTTGGCTTTTTTGACTAAGTCCACAACCTGGTGTAGCTTAGATGGTTTCTGGTTGTGCCTTTGCCCTTCTCCCATATGGCGCCTAATATCGAACGAATTGTTTCTTCCTCGAAGGTACTTAACATTTGCTCTCCTTTCCTGCCTATCATCCATCACTCGGTATCTTAAGGCGGAACTGATAATAGCCGTTAGTAATAGCAGTCAGTGAAATCATCTGAAGTCATTCAAGTCTTTAAAGTCTTTGAAGTCATTGAAGTCATTTGATGTTTTTTACTGTCGTGAAGACTTCAATGACTTCGAATGACTTTCAATACTTTGACAGCTCTGCTGCCTAAAATTACATTCCTTTCAAGGTTTTTGACGGACAGTTGCAAATCCGACTCCTAGCAAACGCACATCATCGTTACTATCTAAAGAATGTACTGACCTACTTTTTGAACTCATGTACCATCGTTAGGTCAGAATTAATACCTCCTGTGTTCCAAATTCCACTACACCAATACAATCCTATCCTTTCTTCCTTCTTCCAATCACTGTACCACCGGTATCCTCAATGTCAGTATTTCAAGGATACAATACAAGGATATGCATTTGCCTTTTGCCATTTCTATTCTTTTCACGAAAACAATACTTACCCTTCACAATAGGTACAAGTAAAAAATGTAAATAAAAACGAAGAAGAAAATATGGGAAATAAGAAACATATCCTTAACCAAACCAAATGACTTAATAGAAAATCCTTGAATGGTTTACACGCGGTGCGTGTATGATATGTAGGTAGGTGCACAAGAACTTAAAGGCGTCAACACAGAATATAAGTAGATTCCCCTCTCTCTCTCTCTCTCTTTGTTATTTGTGTCACTACGACGATGAGTAGGTGAGTGCACCTACATACAACTGCTCAGAGTATAACCAAATTAGAAGGACAAACATATATATACACCCACACACACGCGAAAAAAGAAAATAATTAATTTAAATACAAAAAGAAGATTGTTCTCTCACAATTTGCACATAATTTGCTTTAGCTTCTCGCGAACACAAAGCGAATGAAGCTGTTCAGCATTAGTGACACTCTTCCCACTTCTGCTGCTGCTGCTGAGAAAATAAGATGTACGATGAATAATGAACGTGTATCCTTTTTGAATAAATATGCATGGAAAGCATTTTCTTAAGATTCATCAACCGTATAATCAAACGATTATCTCTAATGATGTTGTCTAGGCAACATTGGGGATATGGCAAAAGGTCAAACGAGCAAATGAAGTGGAGCTCTGCCATCCCAATGCATACATTTTCTTTAATAGAATTTGATTTTAAGCGTTCCATCATCCTTGGTATTGATAGATATTCGCGAGGGTGAACTATTTGATGATGAAAGTGTTTAGAGAAGAGAAAGAAATACGAATACTAATTAACTATTTATCCTTTAGAGAAGTAGCACAAGACAGAAGTGACTGGAGAAGGAGTATCGCTAAGGATGTTCTACATTTTATCTAGATACATAAATTGTGAAAAAAACAAGTATGCTTAGTGCTTTGATTGAATATCAACAGCTCATTGGAAGGGTGGCCCGACCTCCCATCTGTATGGACTTAAACTTAGATCGAACTTTAAAATTCTGGGGAAGTGGCTCGCAAAGGATGGGGAATATCCGTGAAATCATACGGAAAAATAGTTTTTCTGAGTTTTCAAGGAACAAATACGAACGAATCTGAAGACTGTTTTTTAATTTGGTCAAGTTGACATCTTGTATAGGTAAGAGAAGGGCTTAGAAGATTGTCAGAGTGGGAAACTACTTATAGTTTGCTGAAAGAAAAGAGGAGAAAATGAATCGAACATTTTATAAAAACGAACTGAGCATATAGTTATTATATCATAAGTTATTTTGACACTGACAGCTGTTTCCCGTTCGAAACAGAAAGTCAGTATAATACCTCCGCGGAATGAAATGAGTCGCTTTACGCTTGAACAACTTTGGATAGTATTGAAAACTTATCTCCAAAGTGATTGCTGTGTATGTTTTTTAAAAAGAAGTTTTGGCCAAAATGAAGCACCCACCGCGCCTGCTGTACGGTGTGGACAACACTTATGGTCACCGTCGTCGTACGATTCTGCTGTAGCCGAGAGTGTGAGCCTTCGAAAATGAGGCTGGGAACAACCTTTCGGTCAAAGGTGGGCGTTATAGACCCATGTTAACCGATTTTTTGTTACTGAAATTGAAGACATGGATTTATGACGACCTCTGGTTCCTGCAGGATGGCGCACCATGCCACACAGCCCATGCCACAATCGATCTTTTGCGCACCTGATTCCCAAATAGTGTTATCAGCCGTCTTGCCGATATCAATTATCCGCCTCGGAGCTGCGATTTGACCCCTTTGAACTTTTTTTGTGGGGAACCGTGAAGTACCGATGTTATGCCAACGATTTGGAACCGATTCAAGCACTTAAGGCTAATATCACCCAAGTAATCCGTGAGCTACAGACCGAAATCATCAACAAGGGCTTAGAAAATTCGAGTGACAGAATGCGCTACTGCGAAGCCAGCCAAGGCTGGGAGTGACTTAAACGACGTTGCATTCCATAATTAATGCGATTGTATGCTGTTACTAATAAAGGCATAATACATGGTTGTTCACGTTATTGTAGTTTTAAAAAGATACTTGTATTTAGCCCACTCTGTACTTAATTCCTATTTAACTACTAAACAAATAAATTGAGGAGAAATAAAAAGACACCTTACAAAAGCATGTATTACTAGCTTCAACAAGTAATCAATCCTGTCATGCTATGTACCTCTAGAAATGCTTTTAAGGACAATAACTTTATGACAACCCTTTTCCAGAGAATAACTCTCTATGACACATATCATTTTCCATATTTCTATATGAGACAGCACCTAATGATGAACAAACACAAGATAAGTCTCTCGAAACTATTCTCCATTACTGCTCGTGTCCTATTCCCATGCGATACAGTAATTCCATTATGTACTTACTTCCTGGAAATGAGTTAAGAGCACTTACCATCCACATTACTCAGTTAATTTCGAGTCCAATTACAAAATCATAAACCGCATTAATCAAATGAAAAATCCAACTGTTGATTAGTAGAATGTAAACAACAAAGTTTAATGTCCTTGAAAGGATCTACTTCCTGGAAATTTGCTCTTTCCGTAATTCATCATACGGCCGGCCGTACCCCCAGAGCGGTAAATTAGCTCCCATATCAACGTCCCCTATAAATGACAGAAACATACTATGCCAATGTGTCATCACGTCCCCGGGGGGATGAATGGATGGATGGACTTCCACCCCCTATATTGGGATAGTGTGTGAGTTTTAGGGCTCAGCATGGCTAGCTGGTCTAATTGAATTCCATTAGAACCTGATAGCAACTGTCAGCTCAAGATGTGACAATAATACGAGGCCCGCTCCATATATGACTGCACGAGTTGCAAATTCATGAGCACGATCGTTTCGCTTTCCTTTGTTTCATTCTATTAATTTGTGTGTCCTTCTATACTCATTTCCTGTATCGTCGAAGGATAAGAGATAAAAAAAAAATCACTATCAAAAGCCCCCAAACGAAGGATAAATCACAAAGTTGTCACTTTCAGGATATAGTAATGGTCCGCAGTTATTTTTAGCGATGACATAAGCTCGTCCCAGCGGGAATTCAGACGAAGGATAAAAGGAATCAAAAAAACACCCAAACAAAAAGCCAGAAAGGCATATTCATACTATCCGCAAGGCAAACCATCAAAAAGGGACTACCATACGAAATATTAAAATCCATTTCCACGTACAAAACCGCCCGCAAAAAGGGATCAAAATTAATATCTCGGGAGGATGCTCCTTAGTTCTCCTCTCAATTGCAGGGACTAGTACTAGCTAGTTGTGTATAAATAAGTGTATGTTTGTGTATATACTCACCACGCCGTCGCCAATGTGATGAATGGTGCATGGTATGTGTGCTGTGGCACCAATTTGCGTTGTCACAACGGTCGAGTTCTGGGTGCCAAAGTACATTGGGGTCTTGAATATATCCTCCCCGCTGCCGTCAACAATGACCGACGTCCCTCCATTACTGTTTATTGTGTCCTCTGTATTTGTGTCGATTATATGATTGCCGCTGATGCTGCTGCCATGGTGTTGGTGTAGCCGGGCATTTGCGTTATTTATTACAATACCCGCTGTCTCCTTTGTTAATTGGTGATTTTTGGCTACGATATTACTCGATGACGCAATGTCTGTTGCTTGATGTGATGACATAATTAAATTTTGATTTATATCTCTATTCAGTTCATTTGTGTTATCCTTGTTAACGTATGGTGTTAATCCTGAAAGAATACACAGAAAAAAAAAGGAAATCAGTGAGGGTCCATTCGGGTCATTTGGGGATTATTATTAAGCATATTTATTTTGATTCCATTAGCCTGGAGGCTGTCCTGTGTATAATAATGAGGGCAATGAGCAAAATTGAATGGAGGATACGAATGAATCTGTAATTAACGCGACGCAGGAGGGCGAGGGGGCCAACACCCAATGATCCTGTGGTGAGATTAATTATCATTAGAATTATGTAGGCCATTGTTAATCACAATATCAAATAATTACTATGCTCCGATAGAGTAAATAAATTTTATTGTGTAATCCATGTAAATAATATCGACATGACGTGTCTGTGTCCGATATAATCTTAGATTTTGTTTGTTTGTTGGTCTTTCGTCATTTTATCAAAATATAATATGGATAGCTCATTGCTGTCTATTAGTGTGTACATATGTATATCAAAAGTGTTTGCAAATAGGTGCTTAAGGGTGAGTAAATATTAAAGTTTATCCTGTGGAATTGCAAAGTCATATTCAAAGTTATTATGAATCGTTAATGATGTTCGGATACAGACAATTACTGCAAGTTGTTATCGGTAGCTATTGCCATCTGTATTTGGAATTTTGTAGCAACGAAGAACGCCTTGCATCTTCAGCAATCCGATCTACATAAAGACCCTGTCATTTCATTGCCAGATGGACAAGCCACGATCTCGGCGTCAAAATAAAGAAAGAAATTTTCAACAGCGAAGATGAGAGCTTGAAACAATTGTAGATTTACCCTATACCCTGCGTAACACTGGAAGATAGAGATATATATGGATCATCTGCAGGAACTATCACATTAGAGAGAGTAGACACCATCAACTTTCAGAATGTAGTAGATTAAAAAATAGGCAGGCTATTACCTTAAAAATATTACCGTTTCGACCTAAGTCGTCAATATAAGCAGCTTTTTTAAATAGAATGCCATGAATGCAGTACCATCCGATAAAGCTCGCATTGATAGATTGAATAAAAACAACATCTATTCTCATCTCGTTTGGGAATAGCTGCTGATCAGCTGTATTCAGTACCGAAGGATGGATAGTCTGGCTCTTCACTTGCAAGATGAACAGGAAATTCAAAATGATGATTCACCAGTGCCTCCAAAAATGCCTGACATGCTCGTTCTTTGATATCGGATTCTAGACTTTTAATCGTTGCCGTGACAAACCTGAAACGGTCACCGAATGACATCACGGTGAGTTTGTCGAGTTATCTCTTTTATTCCTTTTTAACAACATACTTCCAAGAACTTTCAAGCCAGCCACCGAGATCTATAGCCAGCAGCTTGGTGTTGTTGTAACACGAGGAGCATTTTGGAGGTTTGGAATAAATTGTTTAGTGGTGACCACATCGACAGCGTTTTGGTCGCGTTCGTGTGTGCGTAAATACAGTTCAGTTGGTTTAGTACATTCATGCCGCGCGACCAAATGGGAACGCAGAAAAAGAAGGTCTTGTGACATTGGCCTAATAGTTATGGGTTGTTATGAGCGACTGCCTCTGACCCCTTGTAAGATGACACTTCAGTGACATCAGATTCATGGATTTGAACGCTTGTTTTGGAATTGGTTGGTTCAACTGGAAGGAGGAATGGTTATGATGGTGGATCGACTTTAGTTTGAATTGGATCTCTTAAGTGAGTATGTTGCGCCCCAGTGTTTTTAGAAATCAGAGCGTTCCTTGCTGTTTCTCAGAAGACAAACAAACTGCAATCGACGAAGCACTTCTCTTTTTCTAAGCTTCTAAACTTGCTAGACTTAGGGGAGACTAAAATCTGCAACGCTTTTGAAAAGGGCGAATCGCCATAAATGTCCTACTTTGGCTTATAAATGCAACAGATTTTCGATTCTGATACTGTAAACTTCTCATAATAAAACAACTTCCTTGGCCTCCTTTGAAAAATCAGAAATACACATGCGTGGCTAAAAGTTATACCGACAAGGCAAATAGTTCCTATGAATACATCCTCGCACTTGAAGCCTCTTTTTTTTTACACGTCTGTGTAAATGTTTATGGTTTATGACCTCTTCTTTTGTTTTGTTGGTTAGTGAGGAAGACGGTGTCGTCAAAAGCGAAGACCTCAATCTCCAGACCATTTTGTCTAAATTTTATTAGGATTTCAGATTGTCCAGAGCAGTTAGGATAAAACTTTTTCTCGATAAGTTCTCCTATAGGCCACAGCATGTGCTCGACCACGTTCCAGCTCAGAGTTAGTGTTTATTTTTGTTTTGAACAGTCGCAGAGTCAACAACCATTACAACTTATTGAAAACTTATCTTTTTGTATAAGTGTACTTATGAATCATCACTTAACAACTCCATCTCCTAAGTGACTACACAATATGCACTTTAAGTTAAAAAAAAAAGGCAACTGACCGCCAGTGTAAAACAAAAGTCTCTTTCAATTAAAAATTCCATCTATAATACATGTTATCTATTTGTTGGAACATCCATTTGATTCCAATAACTTCCGCATTGATTATGCACAAAAGATGAAAAAAAAACTCTCCATCCAGTAAGTCAAACATAACAATTGCAATTCTTGATGTACGACGAGTGTCATATTACAGTGAAATGGCTGATTGCGCTCCATCAGATATTTATGTTGATTTATACTTTTTAATTATTATGATACCATCCTTTTTCCCCCACTCACACCACTAGGATGTGTCACAACCCATTTGCAAATGAGAACGCGCGCGCCATTGTTTCCGAAAACAGAAAGCGAGAAACAAAATGTCGCACTTAATTATCCCAATGGCTATCTGAATAAAAAATAGTAAACATCTACGGGGTCTGTTAAAGGGATATCACATCCCTTACGCACATCTGCATCCTTCTCTGTGTGCCTATTGAAATATTCATGCATTGTTTAAGTGAATTCCGATAAATCATTTCGCATCATTATTCCGTCCACCCCTACTATCAACGTCACCATCAGTATCACCATCATTGTTGTCGCCGTCAGCAGCAGAAGCAGCAGGAGCAGCAAAAAGCCAACCCAACTGACCAACGAGAACGAATAAATAAACAAGAGTAATCTATAATGGGCATCTATATATGCAAAATCAGCAAAATACAAGAAATTTCCATTCATTCTACCCTCCTTCTCAAACCAACCCAACGGCCACCCTAAAGAATTCTATTAAACTAATCGTGTGTACCGAAATGGGAGTCACACACACACACAGGAGTAAGAGGATACGTGCGTAAGCTGGTCATGCTCTACTTGCTGTTATTATTATTATTATTATTGTATTTTGCCAGGATAATAATGTATTCAATTGGAAATATGGTGAACATCGCCAGACCACTAAATCCAACCAAGAGAAATTCCGATATTGAATTCTCCTCGTTCAAGCGATGAATAGTCCTTGTGCACCAAAGACGCTGCCCCGCCGAATCAAGGAAGCAAAATCCGACCAAATGAAGACCAATATTCGTTACATACGTTCGTAGGTAGGTACCTACATACGTCCTGCAAACCATAGAGATTAGGTGCGGAGTACCTACTCCATAGTCAGAATTCAGGACATACTCGTATATCGACTCGATATGCCAAGAGGCACAACATTCAGTCACATTACAATAAACCACACGTCTGACTAAATTTGATTTGCTTAACCTCAGCAACCTTCTGAAGCGGTCCCCTGCTTCCACCTCACGCAGGATGATTCATTTTCATTGAATGCGAACACACGAACACCATAACCGAGCAATGCCTTGAAACCAATGATCTGGAAATTAGACAGTTTATTTTTATGTATTCATGTTTTCCAGTTGTTCTTGTCGGTTTTTTTTTTTTGTTTTCCTGTTTTTCGTCCTGTGCCTCGTGTGTGTTTTGTTTTATGGGCTACGCATTGTTTAACACTTGTATAGTAGAATTTGATCCGCTTTTTCTTTTTTTTTTTTTTGTAAGAGAACGGACTATGACAACTAGGACGATGACGACGAGGACAATGAAGGACCTTTGGTCATAAAACATCGTACACCCATAAAAGCATCCAGAAAATTGGTTTCTATCGAGGTTTCTTCGTTGGCAGCGACCACTAAAAATCCCAAAAACCGGTACAGGAAAAGGCGGTGAACTGTATTTATGACAGCGACACGGGCCAGCGAAAGTGACGAACTTTTCGGCTTAATTGAGAGAGTTTCGGTTAATGATCCATTTGAGTGGATTACATTAAACGGTCGATTATTCATGAGTACCTATATGTAATGGTTAGTAGTTGTACCCTTGGTTCTGGTAGTAGGACGATTAAATAATAAAACTAATTCATTATTACAACGAAGCTGCTAGTACATAACCAGTATAATGGGCATCTTACATCAAACCTGACCTATTTATTGGTCAAATTTCATTTATTTGATGGTTTCGGCCTTTTTTTATTACTCATAAGAGTTAGTGCTGTTGAAATTACAGCAATTTACTGCTAAACAGGTTGTTCATTTGTTCAGTAAAAAAGTGACAGCTATTATTAGCAAGGCGGTTTCCAGTGAGGACCATAAACAAGACTACTTTTACTTTAGGATGTATAGTGTCCTTTGGGGTCTTAAAGCATGAGTGAGAATAACTTAAAATGTTTCTGATATTAAAGGAAGAGTAGAAGATACTTTCAGTACCTACCAAATTGATCAATAAAAAAAGGATTATCCGTGATCCTTAAAAGTTGAAGTCTGGTATCGGCAGCAGTGGCACCAAGCTAAATGTGTGCAGCAGAAATGACAAGACAGAAACTGTCATCTGTAAGTCAGGAAAGACAAAGATCCAAGCTGGAAGATGAATAGGCAAAAAATGCTTAACTACTTTCCTAAGGAAAGTTGGTCTATTCATATCTCCTACAAAAAAGAGAGAACAGGCCATGAACCAATAGACATTCTTATGGGGACAAGAAATTAGCAGTGGATTGGATAAACTCTATGGCGAGGCGGCACAAGGACAATGAAACAGGCAAACAGAGCAGCGAGATGCCCCAGGCAAATGTGGTATAAGTCCGATTTAGCTTAAATAAGATGCAACACACAAGTGTTTTGAGAAGAGCAAGTTAGCACTGGACTTGACAAGGACATTACATCAATGTGCTGCCTATGGGAGCAGAAGAATCAGCAACATAGTGTAATGTTACTGGGCGACTGATAAGTGATCGCTGCTCTACCCAACAGCCAAGCTAATGAAAGTCTACGACTGTTCTTTGCTTAGACCAAAATAGCTTCCTTTTTATGCTTGATACAATGGGATCTTCGAACGAGTCGGAAAATACGGTGTCATTTCTCAACTATGTATCTATTAAACACCTAGGAGTGCTGATTGATTCCTGTCTAACATACAAGCAACACTTTGAATGCATATATGAAAAGTCACCATATACAGTACGTGCATTTTGAGTTTTGTATTAGCAATGTAGGAGGACTAAGACGAAATTAAAGTCTCCTACTCGCGGGTACCACTATTTCCACACAGCTTTATGGCACATAGAAGTGGTCAAAGAGTTTAATGGTGTGCACGAGGAATTCGGCCTATTTACCGCCTGTGAGAACTAAGATTTGGAAACGCACGGTATCGAACGATATCCCACTACGCCATACTCATCCTGCCTGCAGGATACTGATACTGTATGAATAAATTCGGCGAAAAAGGATATATAGAAAACGTAGCTAGCCTTATGATCGGTAATGAAGCAGCGTGGACAAGAATTCTCAGCGATCTTAGATGCTTGGAACGCGTAACGAAACAAGGATTGGCCATAGAGAGGCCTTACTCTAGAACACTATGGCCTTACACACACCATAGGACCTACGAAAGGATACCACATATTTTGTCGAGCTTTTTGTTCAACAAATTTTGTCATAAAAAAATATTTCTTACATATATGGAGCCCTTGCAACATTCTCTTTTATCTGATATGACACCTAAAAGGAAGTCAAATTATTTTAATTTTTGCCCATCATACAAACAAGGTGCCCAAAAAGTGCCCACAAAAAGAAATTCATTGCCACCATCTTCTGTGGGCTTTTACTTAATTTTTACAAAGCAAAAGTTTCGCTTTATTTGTTAGGTTAGGTTATAAAGGGTTATGAGTTCATCAAAAAGACACTAGACGCTATAATGGGCCCATAGCGATCCCTTTAGTTAATCTAATGGGAGAAAGATACCTAAAGCCTTGATCATGGTGCCCAAGCTCTCTATGTTTAACAGCTCAAAAGTTAAAGAGGGCTGTGACAGACTGACAGACAGACAAGACCTCAAGTGTTCCGTCTTGCCTTTTAAGATCTGGAACACTCAGAAGAAAATTGGAACCGTGTGCGAAAAAATTACAGTGAATTACAACTGAATGCAAGAAATGAAGGTGCAAGTGGAACCTCAATGCACCGACGAATGGTGTCCTTTGCTGCAGATAGCGCCTTCAGCAGCTCTCTTACTTCCAAACTATCCGTCTGACAATTCTACGAGTCACTTCATATCTTTGAGTATATGCACATAAGCCTTATTCCCACTAGTCCCTCCAACTCTGAACTGTAAGGAAAGTGACAACAGACATTTACTCTCCTATTGAAGCTAAGGATTTGTTAAATATTAAGAGGTGTCCCTTAAGCATATTACAACTAACACGTGCATACTATCATAGTTTAACTACGACTACAACACATAGCTTGTATATTATAAGCCCATTTATCTGTTTAAAGCTGCTTACGTTACTATCTCGTCTAACTAAGTCCTCACAAACACACAATTTGTCTATCATCGCATTAACTGTGATCTAAGATTTTCCTGTAGAAACCTTTGAATCCCTAGTAATTAAAGCTTTCTCCAACTGAAACAATAAACAAAGGACACCCCTAGTTACAAGTGATTTATAGATCCAATGTCCTTGTACTTAATCCTCTTGTCACGAATCAATATACTAACGCACACTTAGACATGGTGAAATGGCGCAAAGCCTATTTATCATTCCCTTCGCACACCTGCTATAGCCAGTCACTCTCAATCAACTCGATAGATGGTTCATCTACACAAACACCCTCCTTAAATTATATCCACTGCTTCCTTTATAACTTTTCAATTAACAACGTGTTACAGTTAATAGAGGCAAAGAAGGCTCTCTGACATCCTTGCGCGCGTACAGCATCAAAGTGATTATTAATTAAAACATACAACGGCAGTTCTGCTGTTCTTGTTAGCCTTCCGTTTTTCCTCTCGCGAGCGTCATCATCCGCCCACAATTTTTGCCCATAAAATCGAATTTCCAATTAAAAGAAAAAGCGAAAATGCAGAGGAATTTCAAACGTAAGGACTCATTAAATTGTGTAATTCATTTTGAAAGGTCCTTTTCCTATCTCCACCATGTATACATACGCTACGCGCACCGGATGTGCGTGTACGGAAAAAGCCCATTAAGATACGCTACTAAAACTTTATCGTTTCCTGTATTCAACACCAAGACGCAGCAAGGATATGTAGAAAAAAAAAAAAAAAAAATAACCAAGAAAGGACCAAGATCGAGTACTTCATTGGCCGGAGGAGAAGAAGAAAAAAAATGAAACGAAAAGATTTTTGATTAAATTTTCTACAAAACACGCGTAAAATCGTTCGGCGACGGTTTTTGACCTTCACAGAACTTTTGTACACAACACAAAAGGATCTGGGAAATCCTAGTCGGCGGCTACTGTCAGAGATGGATGTAAAGTGCCCCCGCAAGTGATACCCATTGCTAGGCCCAAAACTTCACTAATTCACATCGTAGATACCTTTTAGCTGAATGTGTTCGCTAAATTTTATAGGCCCGGGATTTTTATGACCCGTAATTTACGTTCCACTGATTAAGGTTTGCGTGGCGTTTCCGTAGTGTGTTTATATGAACATTCGGCCCTGAGGGCATCCCTCATTTCATTTGCCAGCGATAACAATCGCCACCCCCTCGGTGCCTATTTTCTGAACTTTTACTTTTCGCATCCCATCCTGGACGAAATGTTGTTAAGGAATACCTATACCTATACATACATATCCGACCCCTGCCTTGGGTACTACACTTTAAATTGCTTTTCTTTCCTCAGTCGTTGCTCACCTGAATGCCGGATCCTATTTACTTTGGAAATTGCGATGAAGGCAAACATAACTCTACATCTCTCTATAAATGGACCGCTGTTGCCGACCGATGACGAGGACGACGACACCGTGTTCCCCCAACACAATCGTATATCGCGTAGTGGTGTATTGTGCTGACGGGGTTATTCTCTCATTGTGGCGCTGTGTTGCTATGGCTGCTCCTCCGGCTGTCATCGCAATTGATCCTTTATCCTTCTGGTAAATGTTGTCCATTATTTTGCGTTCGTTTCAATGGTCCTATTATGAAGCCGAGGCCTCATGGATTGAGGCAACCATCAACAGCCACAAAACCGCTGCCACACAATGAATTGCAAGGATAAGAATGAAAGGTGCGATGAAAGTCAATTCTCTCACTCGATGTTGCTTCTTTCTTTCACTATACACCACAAAAGAAAACAAAAAAAAAAAAAAAGGACATTTCTCTACGCTTTATTCCATCCTTTGTGTGTATGATGAATTCTCAGATATGAAAGTGTATTCAATGTCGGTGCCGGTGTTTATTTATAGTACACATGCCAAAAAGGAAGTTCTCAATCGAAGGATTGCCTTTTATCTATAGAAAATCGAAAAGATGCGGTTATTGTATACAGTTGCCACCAGAGTCAATATAAGATACTATAACCTTCAAAGAGTATCTCGTCAGAAAAAAAAAACAACATTCCGACTACCATATGTGGGCGTTTTGGCGTGTTTTTCTTTTTGCCCCTGAAGAGGAAAGTTTTTTTTTTTTTTTTTGCTTTTCGCCTGTCGCCTATAAATCAAGACATAAGGGTCACAATAAATCATTCGTTTCCTTTCATATTATAATTCGGTTACATAATTTATCCCCTCCACTGTTTGTCAAAGAACTTTTATAGTTGCCATGTTAATGTGATTTTCAAAGTCAAAAAATTCCCGAGTTATGACAAATGACTGAGGGTTTGGCTGGCCCGGCAAGTTAAACAGAATAAGAGGAAGTAAGTGTTGTTAGGATTCTGGCAGCAGGAAATTGAGTTGGGTGGAATATGGCACTCGGGGGATAAGGATGATTTGACGTATGAATTAAAAGTGACGGAAGTTGTTTCATGTTATATATTTTTTTTCTTTGCTTTGATCAATTTCATATGTCAATGTGATAAAAGTGAAAAGGGCTCTGTTTTGGTCTGAGTTGAATGTTGAGAATTATTACATATTTCATGAACCCAATATGGCAAGGGATCAATATGAGCAATAAGGCGGAAATCGGTATCAAAAATTTGTCGAGGCTTATATTGGTTTCGTGAAGAGGGGTGAATTTCTTGAAGCCTAAAAGTTATGAATATAAAGAGAATAGAACGTCAATATAAACCTCGATACAAATCTTAGCCTCGTGACACGAATTCAATTTAGCTACAGCTTTGAATAAGCCCTGAAGCAATTCTTGAGTCCTTTACAGAGGTAGTAACAAAGTCTCTATGCTTGGCACTAGAATCATTCAGGCAAGACTAGCAAACTCCAGACACTCTTAGTATCGGTTAGTGTTAACTATCTACGAGTTATCCTAAGTCCTAAACGTAGGTAAAAAGCAAACATAGATCAGGGTGTAAAATACCAGGTATAGCTTTAAGCCACCTATAACATTTTGACCCTTTGGTTATAGACATCCGTTGAACGTGCAGATCTTAGGTTAGTATAGTTGGCGCCAGCTGCAGCTGCTGCTCCTGCCTTCGCTAGATTTATTTGTATCATGTGACGAGAAAGCGGATGAACTAGGGACAAAATTGTTCAACAAATATACTAGAACAGGCTGACCTCTTGGTAAGTATCTCGGTTTGCGCCCTTGAGGGAGGCAAAATATCTAAAACAAAGGTGAACTAAGGGGGGAGCCCCATGGAAACTTTTACCACCACGAGAAAACTATGGCTGTACATTGACACAGCGAAGACCGAGGAACTTATACGGAAAGACAGAAGACCTTCTTTCTTTTGCGTTCTCGTAGGCAACATCAGGGGACGTAGCAATATGAGGTATCATATGAAGAAATCACGTCGGATGGGGTGACTAGGGTGTAATTTCTTCTATAACCATGAAGAACTTTCCACTGACTGCTTTCTCCTCCAGTTCCTATTCAATAAGTTTTTCGGGACACACATTCCCTATGTGGACAAATTGGGAGGGTAATGAGGGACGTAGCTAGCAACCTCTCTGCTTTTTCGCGGATGGATCCAAAACAAAAACGGGAGTGTGAGGAGGTATATTTTCCCATGATCTAAGATCTCCTCCCACCTCCCTAATTACTGTAGCTTGTTCCGTGCTGAAGTCATGGCAAAAAAGAGGCCCTTTCGTGGCTGAAGTATAATCACTATCAACTCAGTCAAGCTACGATCACTATAGCCTGTCACCTTAAACCCAAAAATCTCTTCATTGCCGCTGACCTCTTGACCAGTTGGCTGAATAACTCAAAATCCACTTAAAATGTGTACCAGGCCAATGTAATATTCAGGCATGACAGAATCCTATAACTTCTGCCCGAATAATGGACTCTAAACATGTCCCTTGTGACAAGTGCACTTCTAATCAAAAGTGCCACCAATCGTAGATGGTCGAATTGCACCATTTTCTCCATCACTAAGAGAATCTAGCCAATGTTGAATCTCAAGCGCTCTAAAAACTGCTACGAAGGAGACGGCGGCCCTATCAGTTTGTATAAGTTGCAGGGATGGAAAAGAAATGGAATCTGTTCGTCACCAACTGCGTGACTGCGCTGCCCTGTCTGTCGGTAGTTACTTTTTTTCAGAGCTTAAGGACCCACGAATGCTTAGAGAACTCCTGAGATTCAAATCACTATCTGGACGGTTCTAAACTAGGTATATGCTCACTAAGACAGCTATGAGTCCATTGTGACAGTTCTGATAATGGCCTTTCTTTCATAGCATTTCCGGGGTTTAATAATTGAACACAATGACTGTGAACTGTTGATCCACGTGAATAGTGACTCTTTTGTCACAAGGTACCGATCTACCTAACCAAACCTAACATCAGGAACTAGTTCATAAATAGCGAATACTTTAGAGTGGTGGTTTGGAGACCCATACTGGTTGCCTGGAATTAGGTCTTTTTGTTCAAAGATGTGTAAGATAGCATTAGAGAGCCATCAATCTGATGGGTCGATCAAGTGGAGAAATCTGAAGAACTTGTCTCTGTAGTGAAGTATTGGCTCCATTCCTTGCTCAACCCTCTAATCACTTCCAAGTTTGTTGGTGAATGTAAGAGCTCTTTAAACTGCATCGCAAGATTAAATTCACTAACTTTTGGTTGCACCGAAACTGCACTGAATCTTCCATTAAATTGGATGCATCTAAATTCAGAGTTTCCATTGATCGCTTCAAGACGAACTTACTGACATGCACCTCAATAGGCTCCATAGTAAGTTCCTGCTGCCTGAACGGCTAGATTGAGGATGCTCTATTCCAGCCATCTACTCTTACTAAGGGAAATTTCACAGCGGGCCAAGATGTGTAAAGTACAGCACATTGCACAAAGGTAACTCACTATACTCGATCTAAAGAGTGGTATACTAAAATTAAAAGGAGAACTCCCATCTAATTACCAAGGCACAAGCAAACAAATCGAAACATAATTCAAGTTCTAAATAACTCTTAACACATTTTATATGCAAATCTATCAAAGAGAGAAAAAATATCTCATTTAAAAGTTTATCGTTGCGTAATATCTACTCAAAGGGGATGAAAGGAGCTGCGAATCAGTCAAAAGACGCACTGCATGCCATTTATGTTCCTTGAAGGTGATTACATCGTTTTTTCAAAAAA
Source organism: Chalcosyrphus nemorum (assembly GCA_949716465.1). Taxonomy (NCBI): domain Eukaryota; kingdom Metazoa; phylum Arthropoda; class Insecta; order Diptera; family Syrphidae; genus Chalcosyrphus; species Chalcosyrphus nemorum. The sequence goes on from OX454332.1 coordinate 85,180,027, forward strand.
GAACTGAGAAGAGAAAAAAAAAGAAGAACCTAAAGCCTGTTAATTACGACCTCATTAAAATAGATGTACGGATACGGATACGATTTAAAGTGCTGTGAGCTCCTCCTCAGTCTGTTGTACGATGTTACGCGCGTAATTATGTTTAGTTTTTCCGCGAAATGTAGGTTCGCTTTGAATTTTTCAATTAATGATAAATTAATTATGTTTTTTATTTTTCTTTCATTTAAAATTGTTTATTTTCCAAAGATTGTGGAGCGTTTTTTTTTATTTTAGCAGTTAATTATGCCATGACGCGGGAAATATTTACATTTTTTTTTTCCAATTCCTATATGACAGTTATAAACTTGTCATATTAAGTGAATAACGGAAAGGACTTTGTGACAATCTGGGTTAAAAAAAAAAAAGAAAAAAAAATTCTCAAGAAAAGTGCCTAGAACGTGCACACATTTCATTCAAATCGAATTAACCCGAAATCCTTTTTCGCACACTGATTCGAATCTAAGGAGCTATCAAATGGAATGTTTCCTTACATTATGAGCCAGGAAAACGCGTAGATTTCGATCTATGTAATCAACATCCAGACCATATGATGCCCGCATCGAGATATACACACATATACATATTGACAATCTGCACACTCCCAAGGCCATCACACAAATCGCACCGAAATATGCGAGCTCAGCCTTTTTCCCTTCGTTCTCTTCGACAAGCGACCGACATGTGGGATTCCTTGAATGACATGGTTCTCGGATTTTTAGCCTCGATTCCAATGCCACCCCCATCATACAAGATACATATGCGGCACCAATTTTATGGCAGGAATAGAAGCAGCATTCCAACACACACACACACAGAGCTCCTCATTCTCATTCATTTTCGGGTCAAGTACGTTCTCCTTCGTTCGTTCAGTGTATGTGGGAGGGAGCAAGAGACCGACGACCGACACAATAATTCGTGGTCTTTGTTGCGCCACAGCCCTGAAGGCGAAAGATACACCGACTCTGAGTGGTGATGGTGGTGAATGAGGGAGGACACCCAGTGGTAAGTGTTAAAATACCCTTCTTCTGCTGCTTCTTCTTCTCTTCTGCATCTCCTCCTTTTCAGTGTGGTGGTAGAAAAGCGATGAGCATTGCAGCAGCCCTCATTTTAGTAGATACATGTGTGTTCACAACCTAAAAACAAAATGTTGTCTAGTGTTTCTATTTTCTACTGTACTTCAATCGATATTACTACTGCTAGTTAGCTTTCGGTGAGCGATAAAGCGATGTTGGTGATGATGGTGCTGCTGCTGCCGACGATGATGATGATGATGTTGGTGCTGGTAAGGACTTGGTAAAAATTAATGAAAATATATCCTTCAGCGTTAGTGTACTAGACCACAGAATGCAAATCAATTCGATGACCGATATAGCATCTCACCACCAGCAGCAATTCATTTCGTTCAAACGAAAAGTATCTGATCCTTGAAATAATGAATAAAGCGGTCTTGCATAATTGAAGCGATGTGCACAGAAATTGTGTGGCGAGCGCAATTCAAACTAAATGAATTCTTTATCTCTATCTGCTGGATGGAGTGGTGAGTTGCAGACAGTGACAGGAGTGAAACAGTTGAATAATTACTTTTTTTGGTTTCTCGGACAATCTAAATTAATTCCGTAAAATGAGTTCAATAAGTGAGTGCAGTGGATGTTGTGCATACAGGCTTAAGGGTAGATTCGCATGGAGTGATACCTTTTGACTGACTAAGGAGTCGGCTATGGTGTCCTTTAGTTTATTTCAAACAAACTGAAATCATAATTTTAACTTCATCAATGGACAGGGTAATTTGAATATTCAAACGCATTACGAGGCTGGAAATTCCAATTAACTATATTGATGAGCAAACATGCAACGAAAGCAAATAGCTTTCAATTATGTAGAGCACATCAATTTTGTTACAAAGTTGTCATAGACTTTAAATTGAAAAGCAAATAGACATAAACACATATGTACATATGTGATAAAAGCAACAGTGCCAGTCGTTTATTTTGCGTTTACACTCCAACGGATAATATGTGAAAGTTCAAGGGAAAAATTCCTCATGGAGATAGATCGATATATAGTGAGCTCAGGTGGGAACTAGGCGCCTTGTCACTGAGGTCACTAAGGACCTGTTGTGACTTTCTTATGTTTTGAGTCAATGAGTGAGCTGGTAGATATTCCTTGGGGTTGCTATCCATATTTCGGCCATTAGCTTAAGCACCGAGCTACGACTGTTCTGTTCCAACGTTGAATCTGTTCTGCTATATGGATGTGGTACCAGTAGAGCGATCGTAACTATCGCGAGGAAGCGATGCGGCCATTCGTCAATAGGTGTCTACGTTTAAAGATTTTCTAAACAATTTTCCAACAAACAAGCTTACTAGAGAATGGGCCATGAACATAATAGCCGCAGCCATACGTCATTAAGTTGGTAGGACGACACCTTAGGTCCTGTTTACCACAGCATTTGCTGCAAAGCGATACTTTCTTCTATATCCTGCTTCATGAAGTTAAAATATAACTCTTCCTTAACATTAAGGCAAGGCAATGCCAAAATTTCTCTCTCTGATTTAGGACATCTTTTCCTATTTTTATTGCATACTTTCACTATGCCCCTAAGAATGGCACAGGGATTAGAAAAGAAATAGTTTAGTCCTATATACACAAGGAAAGATTCTGGGCTCTCAGTATGAACTGAAAGACACCTTAACCACAACAACCTTAGAGAAGCTCCATATATTTTCAAATCCACTAGCTTTTCAAATTTGATCATACACCTTAGGTTCTCTGAAAATCCAAACTTTTAATCCATATCACACAAAAGATAAATTAATATAAAATACCTCTACTATTCATCACATGAATTCCTGTTCGCATGACATACCCTGTGGCGTATACGTACTATTTTCATTTAATCATTGAAATATGTGACACAATTTTTCGTTAGATCCTTAAACATTTGACACTCTATGACACTTGACACCATTGCCAGAGCTCGATTGGATGTTGTCATCTTCTCATGGTCTATTTATGATTAAATTTCTTTACATTTCAGATTATTCCACATCATTTTTTCATCATTCATTATCCAAAAACTGAATGTCAAACACGTACTTTCTAGGAAATCTGAAATATTGAGTTACAATTCGTTTTTCCCTCTTCAAAATTGGTTACGTGTTAGATCGACAAAAAAAACTTTGTATATGGAGGTACCTACTTGGAGATACGTTGGAACATGAAAGGTGTAATATAACTCTTTAGACATGTAAAAGTTTTTTTCTTTCCCACATTTACTACGTGCGAATTTGACAAGACACGTGTAAAAAGTAATTTTCCCTGATGTCATAACACCACCTCATCTCTTTTACAATTGTATGTATTTCGGATGGGGGTACCTAACCTACCCGGAGGAGTGTATATTTGCACAAAACTTGTTCATGTATAAGGGAATATGCTTATGCCTGTTCTTGACATCTGAAACAGTGGCTATAGAAATCTATGAACAAAAAGGAATCGAATAGGAAAGAGGTAAGATGATAGGTATTTCAAATATGCAGGAGCAAAGCCAATGAGCTATTCTTTGGTAACTCGCGAGGATGTATCATTGAAGACAGTACGGATATTAGGAGAGGAGTGTTGGGCAAAATCATATTTTGATTTAAACTTTGCTTCAATCTTTGAGTATAGAGTGTGAGGTCACGGTTAGCTTAGCAACACTTCAGATTTAGATCCTTTGAGATGAAGTTTTGTAAGCGGGTGGTGGGGGTGAGTCCTTAGATACCTATTCAATTATCACAGTAATTCCATTTAATAATTCACCAGGAATACTGCCGTAGTATATGTTGATTAGTGGTAGGGCTGTAAAAGAATGCAATCATTTCGGAATATCATTAGAGTTCACATGGATTTTTTTTTTTTCAAATTTTTGCCAAGCTTTTTTTTCAACAAATTATGCAAGAGAAAAATATTTCCTACATATATTGAATCCTTGTGAAATTCTCTTTAATTTGATATGCAATATGATGGAAAGAAAAATAATTTTTGCTCTTAATACAAGGTGCCCCAAAATTTACCTACAAAATTAAATTTATTGCCATCATCTTATGCGGGCTTCCACATATTGTATACATAGCAAATATTTCAGCTCTCTTCGTCTAACGGTTCCATAGTACTGGGCTGTAATAGACAGACAGACAGACACGTTCCGTCTTTTCTTTTAAGGTCCAAAACATTAAAACTAAATCATCATTCATTTTGAAGTCATTTTCTTAGATCTTAATTTTGAATTCAAAATGAATGCAATCATTGTTTACTGTCTGTGGTTTGTGTCTTCACTATCAGAGGGAATTATAAAGGATTTTTGCATTCCTTTGTAACTCACAGTATTTTTTTTTTTTTTGTTACCATGGTAGCTATCATATATAGCTATGACTACTGTAAACATTTAATGGGTATTCGATGGATGAACACTAAATGCCGAATAATCTTTGACGACCTACTTAAGTTAGGTTTAATGCATATTTTGCTGCCATATTCTTTAATGAAATCTCTTAGTCAAAATAAAAATTTCGTCATTAACAGAAAATTCCAATTAAGCAACTTGTCATCGGACACATTTAGCAGGATTTTAACCTACTCCCACTGAAAATAGGAAGAACTCTTGTACACTTCATACATTTTATTATTATTAATCAAAAACCTCTTCGATTTTTGCAGTGGATGGCAAAATTTCGATTACTGGCAAAATTCAATCAATAATATCCATTAGAGAAGGAATAATAAAGAAGAAAAATTGCTCAAGCTAAGAGGAAAACCGGCACACAAAACAAGAAAAGCAAAGCAAAAACGGAAATCATAACGAACGAACATCGCATTTGGGCCATCTTAATTGCCATACTTTTCCAAATCAAAAGACCAACTTGTAATTAAAATTTCATTGGAATTTGTTTGCCGATGCTGTTGGCGATTTTGTTGCTGTATTGCTGGTTTTTCCCCAGCAAAGGGGGTGGAGTGTTGTCCGCCCACAAACGTTCGTCGCTTGTTCGTTTGCCTTGCAGGCACCGGAAGTGTGCCAATCTGTACGCCTTGAATTTCCTTGAATCCCCACCCGAAAAAAAGCAACAACAACAACAATAGCAAACGAAAAATGTTCTCCTTCTCAGTGCAGGCAGATATGATGGTACGTATTTAAAAGCTAAGATGAAGTCGAACAATTCAGTTGTTTTGTGAAAAGTATCGAAAAGTCCTTTTCACCAAGGAAGGAAGAGGCGAGAGTTTTTTTTTTTTTGGTCCGATTCCTTTATTATTAATCTCCTTTCGAGCAAGAGTACGGGTTTCAATCTATCGATAGAGCGGTAAAATTCCAAAACATTTAATGTATCGAAAGAGCGAAGCGAGTGAGAAAGGAAGAATCAGGCAATCATTAAGAAGTAAGGGTCCTCATCGGGTGAAGTTAAATAATCAGATACTTTATTCAATTACAAAGTTGCGAATGGTTCGGTGATTTTTCATACTTTTGGCCTGGGCAATAAATCTTTTACTTTCGGGTAATTTGATTCGAAAACATTTCTCTTACGCAGATCGATGATGGTTAGACAAATTTTTGCCAAAAAGAAAGAACATAAATAAAACCGATAAAGATATATTGAGAGGCAAAAATTCATTTCATTTTCTCCTTACGATAGTATTATTAGATAGATGATAAATTTTTCTTTGAAAATTAAATAAATTTGCTGCATTTAGGATTTCCTCTTCCGTTCGTTCGCCGTGGATGAGATGATTGATTGATTTTTTTTTTTAAAGATTGATATAAGTCTTATTAAAAATTTGTATAAGGAAATGAGGGAACAATTTATATATTTTTTTACGATTTGAATGCCTTCTTGATTCGGGTACAGGTTAGATTATGTAGAGGGACCGAGCTACTGCCAACAGATGTAGCCCACTCAATAATCTCAAGAGAAGATTGGGTTTCTTAAGCCGTAAAGAAATTTGGGTTTTATTTAGTCGTGATTCGTCTTCAAGAGAAGAAGACTACTGTGTCCATGCATGTGCATGGGGTTCAAGGTTTGGATCACAGAACATTCGTTAAAGTTTTATATAGCCTCAATTGGGGGTCTGTCAAACTTTCAGGAATAAGAAACCTTGTGCCGTATGGATATGGTATACAGCCTTAGGAGCCTTCTATACATGCAAAAATGTATAACTAGGACGACACATGTAGGTGGAAGTGGAGGCCTCGTCGGAGCTGTAACTGAGCGCTCTCCATTTGGCTTTCTCTTGGCAGCTCATCTGCTATTTGATTCAATTGGATTCCAATGTGTCCTTTCACTTACTAGACTAGAGTGGTACCTGTTGGCTTTTGAACTCCTTTAATGGCGTTCATCGTATTCATCGTTTGTGAAATTATCTGGAAGTCTTAGTAACAGTGAGATTTCGTCCCAGTTGATCCCAGTTCTTCCTTGATAAGTTGATTATTCTTACTCTCAAGCAGCCAATTGTGTGAAGTAGTAAGTGTTGGCGTCTATGTGCGCCAAACTCAAGATATTGCTCGCGTTGGCTTACAAAGGATGACACTCATCATGACTGATTCATTTATATACAGATCTGATGGTATCAGTTCTAGTATTATATCTATTCTCTGACGGCTACGTATTTTAGTCTTTGGTCTCTCAGGTTAAATTACAACAATCAATAACGAGTAACTAATGATCGAAATATAATGACTTTCCGCTCCCATAATCGAACAGTAGCTATCGAAATTTGAGTTGACAGCGCACATTATAGTACGTCATTTAATTTGAACATTTTTGTGCTATCGAGTCTGACTTGATTTTTCCCAAAAGCTTCTTGCTGCATACCTCGGCAGAAAACACTATTTTTATTCTGTTTTCCTTCCAATTCCAATTAATGCTTTCTCTAAAAGTCTGAGGTGAATTTAATTGAGTTACAGAGATCCACCCGATGATATACATCTTTTGCCAGTATAGAGGATTATTTCTGTTTTCAACGGCTTAACGTTCAGATCACATATAGGCGCCCAGTTGTGGACTAGTAGTAGCAAAGAAATGAATGCTATTCCTAGACAAAATCTTGATTCGTTAGGAGAATATACTCAATGTCCCAAGGATGCTAACGAGGGATACTCATGCCACTTAAATGTGATGGCCAAAGATTTTGCGCCTTTTCGATCAAATAGAATATCAGAGTTGGCATGACGTATTAAATCCACGACCATGCTTTCTATTGTCAGAAGGCATGTATCTTCCCGTCCAGATGGTCAGGTATTGAACATGGAACTTTTAATAAACTGCCGAGATTGACCACAAACAAGACGCACATTCCCATTCGCGCACATGGATGAGTATCTTGACATCATGTACGCTGCTTGGTCGTTTTGGGAAGGCGGTATTGCCATTTCGCTACATCCGACTGGAATCGTTCGATGGGACAACTCGATATTGATGGCCGGGAAGAAATGGCCCTGGAAGAAAAAACTGTCAAAGGGCTTCTTTCGTGGCTCAAAAATATCCGACGAACGAGACTCTTTGGTTCTCCTTTCTCGTGGCCGATACACAATACAAGAGGCCTGGGAATTCCTTAAACACATTCTCAACGCTGAACCAGCAGATGAAATTACCTTCAAACACCATACCCAGTTCAAGTAAAGCTTTCGAAAAAAAAAAAAACATCTATTTCTTTAGTCTTTCACGTGGGCGAAGACTGGAATGAGTTCTATTACTCAGCCATGAAGCCTTGGGTTTATTATGTTCCCATTAAATCATATCCCAATGGACAGGAACTGAAGAAAATACTACTTTTCTTCAGGGAACACGATGATCTCGCAATGGAAATCGCTCAAACGAAATACGAATTTGAGAACATCTACAGATGTCACATGTACAGTGTTATTGGCGGAAGCTTCTTATGGAATATTGAAAACTAATTGGCTATGATGGGCAACTAGGTAAGAGTCTCAAGAAAATAGCTTAGTTCATTCCTTTTATAGATGTTTCAGATGCCTTAAAATAGTAATGGTCTTGAACAAAATCTAGAGCGACTAATCTCTCTCTGTACCCTCAGCCAAACACCAGTCATCGTTAAGTTCGTAGAAAGCGCTTAAATTAGAGAATATTCCAGAAATAGATTCTATTTCCAAAGTAATTCGGTAAAATATGCAGACAGAGATGCCGCTAAAATCTATCAGTTTCTCCAAGAATTTTAAGTTTACTTTCCACGTGATGTACATTATAATAAAGTTTAAAAGAAAATTAAATTTTTACCTGTTCACCGTCGATACCATTTCTTAGTCAGAACTAAAATCAAAGCACAATTCCTGTTAAGAGTCCCTTACATACATATGTATATAGTCGCATGTATAGATTTCCAAATGTAAAATCTTATTATCTTCCATTGGTGAGTGGCTGGCCACACTGGACGGACAGGCTATAAGTGCCCACAATAGCGCATGAAGTGAAAATGGATGAATTCCCCGAAGCCAAAACGGCTCCATTTGTCGACTCGACCACTTAATGAATGCGTACGTAATGTTGTGCATAACCAAGGATATCCTTACGCTGCTGTCAGAACAGTAGCACTACTTTAAGTAGAGAGGAAACGAATAAAACATCATTTGCCCTCGAGGAATTGAGTCCTCAAGTATACTGACTTCCTATTTTCCTCCCTCGACCGCCAAACCAGACCCCAACCGACACACACAACCATGCCTAAGGACCTAAGGAACTAAGGAACTAAGTTTTTTATACACATTTCATTCTATTTTTTTTTTGTTCTTGTCTTCTTTTCTGCTTTATTTACTATGTTTCAAGCTTTTGAAATATCACAACGACTACACCAGAGAACAATAGAGATTCTCTCTGCAAAGAGAGTGTGGGTGGCAGGAAGCTCTTATCCTTAAGAAATATGTCTAAAACATGGCCCACATAAGAGATTGGTCCTCTTTAACCGACGAGGAGATGTTCTTAGTTAGGGGTTGGCCTAATATTTTCTCTAGGCTATGTGTAGGTCTATTTTGCGTATACCCCTCCCTACTTTGGGTGAACTATAACTTTGAAACCACAACATCCGGTGGTGGCGGCAGAGAATGTCCTGGAAATCTTCAAACTTAAATGACTTTGAATACAATTTTCATAAATTAGCATATTTTCGTGATCCCAAAATCTTGGCGAGCGGAAGCGAGAGTCACAAAATGCTTATCCATGCCATAGATTGTATCTAGTCTCTCTGTATGTGTGTGTGCTCGAAGGCGAAGAATCAGTCGACGAATAATGGAAATCCTCCCGTGGTGTGCCGTGTCGTATTGAATTATCTTTCTTCGTCTTTTTTTCTTATCCTTCTTTTGGTTTCTGCTTCGAATCTGTACATCTACGTTTCGCTTATGTTTCTACGAAAACATGGAATAATTGAATGCCTACTACGCCCTGAGAGACTGTTGCTGTTGTCTTGAATTATGCATTTGGCGCAAGCACACGAGTTCCTCCCTTTTTTTTTTTGCTCTCTGTCACACTTTTGTGTCCTTAATTTATGATGGCATTTTAATAGCGACAACCAAAACGATATGCCTCTAAACAATTGCCGTAATTGTTGTGGGACAGAAGAATGAATACTTTAACCATATGCCAGCTGGTAGCTGGTGGATGATGTTTCCTTACAGATGACTTGGACGTTTTCATAATTACGAAATGAATTCAAGCGGCTATCCAAAGGAGGAAGCGCAGGATTCATAAATAAAAAATTACAAAATTTGTTAAGCAATAATCCGAGTGTCTGGCTGACTTTTTCGCCTTTTTTGTTTGTTCGGCAGGAAATTAATTGACGGCAACCTTAATAGCTCGCGAAAGTGCCTTCTGGCATCCGTATTTAACAGCAAAACGGAAAGAAGATTAAAAGAGAGAATTTCTGACTTTATTACATGGCGTACGACTTAAAAGACTAATTAATATGAAATTAAATTTTTATTGGCAGTTGTTCTAAAATAAAATTTAATTTATGAAGCGCTCTCTCTCTCTCTTTGAATTGCCGGTCTGTCAGTCGTAATTTGCTTTTCTTTCCACCTGTTGGATTTTAAGAAAAAAAATTAATTGGTGTTTTGCCAGAGCCAAGTCAAAGGTAAAATAGTGAGACAATGTTGAAGAGATTTGATAAAGTAATTCTTGGTTAAACATCTCTTTGAAGATATGCATGGTTTTGTACAACAATGTTGCTTATTTGGTGCATATCCAGCCTACTTTGAAATGGTTCGGTATGGTCCCTAGCTCGACCGTTTTTCCTCAAAATTCTGCAAAACTTTGTATGTATCAAATGGCTTTCATTATGCTATGACTTTCGTTACAGTAACATTTTATACGAGTAGTTATGGTTAAGTAATTGTTACGGATGATGTAACAAAGTACCTGTATTATTCAGCGCTTAAATTAATAAACAATTATGTGAAGTATTTTTGAGTTAATTTTCTAAGAATTACGGTCCATACAACACTCAACTGTGAGCCCTGTGCAACCTTATACACACTTCCTGTCCTGAAGACAGAACTGTGGGTGTAGTACTAATCAGAGTTGTAAAGGAATGAAATCAATTAAGAATTTAACTCATTTGATTTATATCCAAAAATGTTTAACTCATGAATTCACCCAAAGACTTCGATTTCAAAATATGAAATCACCATTAATTCTGAATTCACTGATTGAAAATTCATTTTAATGAACTCAAAGACCGTATTCAATTGAATTCAATTGCAATTCAATTGCAGTCATTTGGAAGACTTCTTCTTTCTTCTCAACACAATTGAATCCAAAAGACTTCAAAATGACTTCAACGATTGCGTGACTTCAAATGCCTGCAATGACTGCGATGACTTGGAAAAGACTTCAGTGAGTCCTCTTTAGTCACAGAACATTGCATTCAATTGAATGAAATCTTTGACTTCACGCCAATGAATTTTCTATCAGTGACCTTAGAATTAATGGAGAATTCATACTTTGAAGTTGAAGTATAATATTGAGTTCATTTAATTGAAGACGATACGAAGAAGTTTTCCTTGTGATAAAATCCAAAAGGATTGACTTTTTTTTACAACTCATTCGGTTATTGAATGACAGATTCTGTACTGAACTTATTTTCGCAGTAATCAACTTAAAAAATTCGCTCCGACAGCAAAAAAAACTTAATTCCCTATGTTGTTCATGGGGTACTGCGAATTACAAACGAGTGCAAAAAAAAAACACATATAACTTTCCGTAGTCAATTTTTGCACCATTCATGCAGAATAAATATTAAAATAATTGAAACCAGCTTATTGTCAAATTTCACTGCATCAACTCATTTTTTTCAGCTTTTTTTCTAGACTGCACGGCCCAAAGGAGATATGGATAACCTTTTACTGATTAACAAGACAAGGGCGTCAGTTAATTTAGAAGAGAGAAGAAGGAGTAGGAAAGAGTAGATGTAGTGGTATTTGATACTCATATTTAGTGTCCATGGGTTGCATCCAATTTGACTTGGGATAGAGCTGTAAGTTATTCTTTGTGTTCGTTCATAATTCACAGTTTCTTTTGTGCGTTTATGTTGAAATACACTAAGTGCTGGCTGAGGATTTTTATTTCTGAGGAAATTGAGTGAATATGGACTTTAGTTATACTGTGGCCACCTATCCTTTCTTCTCTCCTCCATTTTAGCCATTCACCTATTTCTAAGAAAAAAAGTGCCCTCTAAAGGTGTGTCCAGGCCGAGCATAGTTATATTTGAAAATATGGATTTTGTTGCGTAAGTTTTAGATAATTTTAAATAGTTATTTAGCTCGCGGTGTAGTGCTGTGGGTGTTGTGCGTTCAATAGTTAGTACTTTGGACCAGTGCTTGTATTATGGCTTTATAATAAGCTGCACCTTTACGTACGGTAGTTTCCATTTCCTACTATGAATATTTGTAAAAATTGTAAAGATCACTCAACTCTGTCAAAGTATGCCATTAGGCGGTTCAAATAGAAACACCAAACCTTCTAAGCCAGACAAACACATTTACTCCGACAGACGATTATTGGACAAGTAAACAAAAGAAACATGACACTTAAAACGAAATCCGAATTCTGTCAGATGGTACGCCATCAACCCTAGAGCACATAGGTACATAGGTCATGTCAAAATTACCATTGAAATTAAAAGCGATCCCATCATTCATCAGGAACACACAATCTCCCTGTGGCAGGTTCCTTGAAGTTCCACATAATTGATTATCACAAAGTTAACATCTCCTCAATTCCGCTTATTCCAAGAATATAGCAAATAAAAAGAAAAATTAAATGAAAATGAAATTAATCACAGAAAAAAAAAAAAACCAAATGAAATCAATTCCACTTGAATTAATGACTGGACACAACGAGGGTGGTGTGTACTTTCGTAATAATTCAAATGGAAAAATTAAAAACAAAATGAGGAAAATTTTCATTAAAAGTCATCGACAGAAGAAGAACGAGACAAACTCCATGGCATGATGAGTAATTGGAGTCCATGACATCTACGTATCCAGTAGACTAAAAGGTACACACAACTGAGACCTTTCATCTGAAAGTATGTATGTATTATTTTCTTTTTGCTGCTTTGCTACACAAAGCAACTTACATTACTCATGCCTCTGTACATCCTTAACATGAGATGCGAAATATGATGTTTCAAAGTCATTCAGAAATCAATTTCAATTGCGTCGAAGGATGAAAGTGCGTATGAATCAAAGTTTTACTTTTTTTTTGTTTTGTTATCTATTATTTTCGCCTGAAGTAGTTCGCGAATGTCATTTGAAAGATAGAGAGAAAGGGTTGATTGAAAAGTGCAATTACTCCTTTGGCAGCCGACAGTATAGAAGTACCTACATAATTAGAATTTCCTTTTTTTACATTTTATAAAAGCTTTTGCCTTGACTTGAATTGGGCGCCAGATAAGCAAAAAAACAAACGGAAATTTTACAATCAATCTAAAATAGATGACAGATCTACTCTTCTCTCTAAGAATATCTATCGAATATTATTTATTTTTTATGGAAAAAACGTACGCATGGGCGTATATAATGCTTAATGCTTTTTAAAATTTCGGAAAAAGAGGGAGTTTTATGACGTGTCATGGCCGGATTTTAAATTGATTCCTACAGTGTCGATAACTGCTTTTCAAGTATCTTCCTTGCTAAGCAAGGAGAGAGGGTCTTGTCTGGATTAAGCTCCCCTCTTATTTATTTCAACAACAGCTTTTGCAGTCCAGTCTTTACTCTCCAAATTTGAACGTTTTGAGAGTCAGCTGGAGCAACATCAATGTCACAATACGTACCACCACCAGTTTCTGCTAATGCTTCAATGTACCGATATTTCGTTTGATCCTTTGTAAAGTAGTCATTCTTCCTGCAGCTTTTTCAGTTACATGCTGCAATATTTGCCTTAAAAGTAGTATTGCATTCCTCATAACCAGTTTGGAAACTAAAATGTGATCGCCAAGGACTTCTATTAAAGCACCACCTCTGCCTTTTCATCAGCAGATTCAGGGCTAATGCGTCTAGCAGACATAAAGACCTAGGGTCTCATTTCTTTTTTGAAGGACGTAAGACCCATGAGTCTTATATCATTAGAATTATAGTCAGAGGCCGCTATTGTCTTTTTATTGCGATTTTCTATGACAGGCGTCAATGCCTAATCCGAATTGAAAGATGAAACATGACCTTCAATGCTGTTCTATGGATTGCCACTTCAAAATATGTACAAGCTCGTGGATGCTCTTTCCTCTGGGCAACAATACCCAAGAGTGGATCCCCCTTCTCCGGATTATAACTTTGCGTAACGGAAAAGAAGAAGGTACCTAAGCATCTAGGAACTTTAATTATTGTGCTGTATATCTGTTTTCTAGCAAATCATGAGCCATCTCGATAGCTTTATTACAGTCGTATCCTGGTCTCTAAGACTTCTATTCGAAAGTAGCAGACTTTGGAGAGCATCGTCTGCTCACTGTCATTGTGGGTATTATAGTACAGTGTCCTTATTCTTAAATAATCCATCATTGCCTTCTGGAAGTAGCCTTCTACTCTTTTGGCAGTAGATGCTCTTAATGGCTTGTGATGTTGAAGGCGTTCGTAATGGATGTCTTAATGGAACGTGTGTTATGAAAACTATGCAGACTATCTGTTAGACATCCGTTTCATAGATGGCACTGTCCAATCTATCACTTACTTATAGTATTTTACTCATAGTGTCCAACATACATATCGACTTATATATAAGTAAGGAATTCTTCTGGTCTAGTAGTCACTTGGTTTCTTTCTCTCTTTTCTTGAGGACACCTATGATATCGTTTCTTTTGAGAGTGGTCTTTACTCGTAGGTCTTCTATTAGTTCTTCCCATCTTTGACTTTCCTACAGATTCCGCCTTTGGGCGTTTATATCAATACCACAGTGTCCAGAAAGTACATTGAGTATTTAGTGATCCCTCCTGTAAAACCTTGTGATAAGTTGTTAGATCTACATCCAAGTTACGGTCTAGAACCGAAAAAATGCGAAGAAAACTAGTCTTTCAAGAGTAAGGTACATATGCTAGAGGAGGTACTTTCAACCTTCCAGTTGGTATGTGTATGACAAGACGTTCTGACTATTGCTTTATTCAACGCACGGTCTTGTTGAACAGAAAAGCTATCGTGCCTTTCTGTTCATTGTTCATTGTTCATTGTTCATTGATTTTCCCCTACAAGCAAGGGCAATATCTATCCACCTTTATTCACACAACTACATCCTTAATTGCGTGGCAAATTTACCTGAAACTTCATCTTGTTCTGAAAGGATGTCCCAAGGAGAAATCGGAATTCAAATTTTAACTTCTCAATCAATATTGAGTTTGAGTGACCTATTATTGTACTTTGTCTAGCTACATATATGCGTATGTATGTATCTACCCCACTTGAAAGGATATTGCACCTACGTGACATAGATGTTAAGAAAGTTTATTCCATCTCTAGCTCAGACGCACTCATTCTTGTATTCAAAAGTCTAGCTATTGTATAGTGGTTCCCTTTGTTATGCAATGACACTTGAGGTATTTTGCGAAGCAAAGTAGGCCGGCATTATGTAAATGTATGCAACCGTATCTATATATAGAATCGAACTCTTTCTCCAACAACTAGCTATGTCTAGGATCATTTGCGAATACTAATTTGTCCAACAGACACTCTGGGGTGTGCCAATTCTGAAGTTCACCCAACTCTCTGTCACTAATAATGTCATGTTACTCAGAACAGAACTTTAACCTGAATACATTTTTTTTCTTTTTGCCATGGCATCTCGGGTCAACATTAGACGCTGGGTATTCATTTTCATAGACTGTATCTACATGAACATCCCAATGGGAGTGTTTGACAAAATATGGAATTTTACAATTTTCTTATCACCAAACAAAATGCCCCAGCAAACTCTTGTGATACAAATTAAATTATATTTTTGCCTCTTTTTCGCATCAAAAGTTCACTTCTTGTATTTTTATTTTATTTTTTTGCGTAGGTACATAAGTACATATTTCTTCTTCTTCTTCGAGTTGAATTCCCCGCAGACAACTCATCCGAAATGAGGCCATGTTTCAACCGGCTAAATCCATTGAGAGGTGCCAGAGTGGAAAGTATTGCAGGATCTGAAAGTCAGAAAAATTTTTCATGGCGGATTTGTTGCTGCAAAACTTTCACTTTTTTTTTCTCTCTTTTTGACTTGAATGTAATTATTCATACATATATACATAGTATCTGTACCTATGTTTGTGACAGGATGATGGTGACACTAAGTAAGAGAAATGTGACGCAATATGACAGAATGCTGGTAAAAGTTTTAAAATTATGATTTAATATTATATTTAGGTATATCTTTTGTATGCGTATCTTTACTTAAATTCGCTTTCTTTAGTTCGTGTTCCCCACAGGGAGATGGACGAAGAATATAATTCAAGGTTCATTGTGAAAAATGAAAAATAGGGAAACTGCTTTTGGTGGAAAATTCAATTTTGTAGTTCCCCGAAGGAGGAGATTTCAACAAACTAGTACACCTTATGGTTGCGTTTTGCTTTTCTTTTTTTTAAATAAAATCCTTTCGGCAAATAAGTGCATACAACATAGTTAAATAAAATTCTGTAAACAAATTGTAAATTTAATTAAAAAAGTTGTGAATGGCAGTTGTTTGGTTAGCTATTGTACTTAGGAAGGTCTGCAATCAAGTGAATAGTGCTAGCGGTAATGTACGTGTTTAACTTTTACATTTCACCATAGCGAGTTTTACCAAACGTTGCTTAATTTTCGGAAAAACAGATTTTATATATAACACAGCACAAATCTTGTGCCATATCTGGGATAGCTAGTATCGTTATTTTCGTTAATCGTTAAAACATTATATACTTACTGCAGTTTTTGGATTTAGATGAAAGGGCAACTTACCTGTAAAGAGAAGGAAAGATAACGAGTTAAGTAAATAAATATGACATATTCTATGTGATAACAGTCTCTAAAAAAGTTAAAAGAATAATTTAGGTTCATCTGTGCTCAAGATCATCGAATGAAATACGGTTCTTTAAGTCGAAAGCATTTTATTCCCATTATTATTAATATAACGTTACTGAAGGTCAGATTACCCGTCAAAAAATATCGTTACTTTCGTTAACTCCTTCTTATTTTAACGAAATAGTGCGAGTAACGACATTGTTTGGAGAGTAACGATTCGTTTATAGCTCATGTTGTCAATACCATCAAGAGCAAGAAAGAGTGAGGCAATAGCTAACATCGGCAGTGATAGCTCTCGTAAAAGAAAACACAAAGGCAGTGAGCTGGTGACAGAAAAGAGAAACTAATAACATCAGAGTAGGCAAGGAGAAAGATAGAAGAAAACCACCAGCACTTCCCTCCACTGACTATTGTTTTAAGACGCTGTATGAAAGTTATCCTTGCAGACATTGCCCACTTAATACACAGCTAGCGGTAAAACAAAAAACACGCAGAGTGCGAGCTTCATCAACTTGCTGTATCTACTGGATCTAACCTAGCCCAAGGAAGCACCCATTACCTTCACCCACTTGTTGGAAATATTTCTATTCATCTACCCCGTCTTCATTTCTACAAAATCCTTCATTACTCCATTTCATGAGAGTTTATAAATATCAAAAACTTAATCACAACTCATTATGAATAACTCTGACCTCGACCTTTTAGAATCACCATATCAAAACAATTACTAGCCTTTCAAACAGCATAGACAGAACAGTACATCGTCCAACAACAAAGGAAATCCCATTGAATTTGCCGAAAATTGCAATTCAGAAACTTTTGCCTTGACAAATGTCACACAGGATATCTATGATACACAAAACTATTCCTAGTTTTGCGGACTGTTACCAATTATTTCAAAAATGTGTACACTTCTCCACATTGCATCCTAATCAACAAAACAAACTGCATAGCATGACATGGAATTCCTTTTTTTTTTCTAAATCCTTCTCGGAACTACCATAAGCCCACCGGAATACACAATGACACCAGAAGAGAGATGCTCCTTTTTAAAATATGCAGATGGGTGTTTTATCCTAGCTAGCCTTGACTGCTGCTATAACCGGCCACAAAAGAGTCGAAGCACAGAAATATGACAAAGGAATCAGGTCCTTTTTTGTTTGCCTCTCATAACTCACCCAAACACACACATTCACTCTTGCATCAGTTTAAGGGCCATTTAACCGCACTACATATCATAAGTACAACAAAAAAGCAAAGTAGAAACTTTTACAAAAACAACAAAAAAAAGAGGACAAAAAGTCAACTCGGACTCGGAATAAAAAAAAAGGCTCGTCAACATCAAAGGGACACTCTGATTTTCTGTTAATGCTGCTATCCTTTTAACTGATTTCTCCATGATTTCGTTGTATTGTTCATTTTTAGAACTTTTTCGTTAGATTGTCCTGACAACGACGACGACCAGTAATAACAATAGCAAGGAGTTTGCATACACAAAAAAAAAAAAAAGATTTAAATAAAAAAATTCTTCAGAAATTACGCATCAAAGAGCACCAAATGCTCACTATTCTCCATCGAGTTAAAAGTATCGCTTTTCATTGCAAAGTATGTGGTATGGCAACAACAAGGACACATCGTTAAAATCCAAGGCAGCTATGGATTTTTTTTTTTTTTTTCTGCTCTTGTTCTCTGCAA
The DNA here is from genome assembly GCA_949716465.1 of Chalcosyrphus nemorum. NCBI lineage: Eukaryota > Metazoa > Arthropoda > Insecta > Diptera > Syrphidae > Chalcosyrphus > Chalcosyrphus nemorum. The sequence goes on from OX454332.1 coordinate 85,198,259, forward strand.
GGAATTCTTCATTTCGTCCTTCGTAATATTTATAAAATAAATGTCCTGGCATAGCAGAGTGTGCTGCCACTGCTGAGTGAAGCGATGCTAGTTATACTGTACATTGTATTTGTGCAGTTTTTAAATGCATTTCATGTGCGGGCGTGTGGAATAAAACGATGCAAACGTCATTTCATTTCCCAAATGGCATCCAACGAGAGTCCATTGTGAACTAAATGCGCAGAGATATTTTACACAGTTTTTCCTCCTTCATATTATATGTATTTTATTCGATTTCAATTGGATAAGGTGAAGGGGAAACTAGGGCAAATGATTAACAACTGCAAATGTCATAGGGTCTGCTGATGCAATCACTCGAGGGGTAAAAAAAATTGCGCATCGCATTGCACTGCGATTGTTATTATGTGCAAATCACATATTTGCCATTTCACAGCTCTTTCAATGTCAAGTTGTACGTGCGGAAAGTAGGTGAAGCAGTGGGTTCGCATCGGAATAATGTTATTAATAGCTGTTCGATATTTGCATGCACCAAACTGTATGTCATATTTAGATCAGCACGTAGATTGTGACTGGTGTTTTTTTTTCGACTGATAAAACTTTAAATGGGGATGTCTTTCAAATAGTGCTGTCGTTTTTAACAGTACATTGTCCACTTATGCTTATTATTCTTTGGCAAATCTTTGAGTCTCTGACTGAGACACGGCTACTTTTCATCTTTTGCGGTCCAGGGTACGCTGCTTCCAGTTGAGAAGACCAAATATTCTGGCATCCGCGAATACTCGTCTTTGTACTGCAGATTCAGACACAGAAGTAGTCACATGACAACGCATCTCTTCCAAGGAATCCGTTGCACGTTTGGCAGAACTAAGAAAAGCTATTTCCAAGTTACACATCCGAATTAACTTTGACGGTAGAGCTAGCCCTTGGTAGAACTCAAGACGATGATTGCTATCATAGGCGGCTTTAAAGTCGATGCAAGAAGTGGTGGGTTTCGACTTGAAATTTGTTGCACTTTTTGTCTGATTGTGAAATTTTTTACTACTATCGATCTATCGGGCCGGAACACGTTTAATATAGGTAATCGCAAATTCTACAAGATTCTGGTAATCTCAATCTACTGCCATGCTCCCGGAAATCAACCAAGATAAAAGGAGTTTAAGACATTCATATAGATCTGGTTAGTCAATAAGGTTTTAAGATCGGGCTGGTATCACACATCCAATTGTGCAGAGCAGAGAGCAGTGATAGGGTCCTACCTGATAAGCTGGAAAAATGCATGCGACGCAATATAGCTTGAAGTTGAGCTGCTCTATCGATGCTACTGAAAAATGGGAATCTTAGCATGCCTACCGCACTTCTAATCAAACGGAACGTGATTAGCGTCACCAGCAGCACTTTTTCCACTAAACAGATCTGGCAGAAGCAGTATTTTAAGCGCTCTAACAGCTTTATACAACTGAATTAATCATACATAATTACTATGGTAGGTGTCATTAGATTAGATGAGGAAGAAGAGAAGCTCTAGCAAACTCGTTGACCTCCTCCATTGCTGTATAGTAAGCTCCTGCTGATTCAATGGACAGATTGAGTATATTCCATCCGATTGGTGTCCATGTAGGACTTTTGTGGCCATAATTAGGCTGTAATCGCTGGAGCTAGCCATTCTTACCTAACCTAAGCCAATGCTATACCTACATACATATTGCTTAATATATGTTCGCTATAAAAGAAGATATGTCAATTAGCGGAGTCGGCCGATCAACTGAATTATCTTTAATTCGGATATGGGCCTTCATTAGTCATAGATAAAAAATGTTGGCCGTATTTTGGCCATAAAATCATCTCCTCAGGCGAGCCTTATTTCTGACTATGTCAACAAACAAAACTGACGTTGCTGGAGTGAATGCAATCCACAAATGATCAACCAATTATTACTGTCAATAGTGCCAGGTATGAAGCGATGTTAGTCGAGTTTTTATGGCCACAGCTTTTTTTTTTACTCCAATATTTTTTCTGGGGCAAGCCAACCACTTTGGACGATGTTCGATATGCTATTGCCAACATTCTAGATGCTATTGCCTGAATAACGTCATATATATTGCACCGGGTCATCATAAATTAGACTGAGCGCTTGAAGCATTATCAGAGCCGCCCAAGCAGCCATTTTCGCATATAATGGCGTGAATGTAGCTTCAAAATAAAGCTAGAATCACTTTTATATCTTCCACTGTTGGTATTTAATTTGTATTTTTTTCTATCTTTCCTACCTGGTCTTCCTATACGTACATATATCCTTTTAAATTAATTTTAGAATAGCATTCTAAAATTACAAAAGACAACTACTAACCTAAAGTTTTTTTCCAATTCAATAGACGTCATCCTACATAGGTAGAGCTCCTTTCTTTACTCCCTTGTTCTAGTTAAAACTCTCTCGCACAAAGGCTGTACAGGAAGTCTAAAGTTTTGAACTTGCTCTCGCACTATGGGGATCAAACGGAAAAAGTTTTACTTTTAGTGTGCACTTAATAATTAATTTTGCGGGGGAGAGTTGATTTTATTTTATGTTTTTTTTTTCTTTTTATCCAAAAAAGCCCGGAACTTATGTGTGAAACTTTTTACTTCCTAAAGAACGCACAAAGATTTTAGCAGAGATTTTAGTTTTCATTCAATTTTTTTTATTCTGTAGTTCTTGGGCTATAAATTCGAAAGTCTCTTTTGTATAAAAATTCTTTGGATGTTCTTATATATTTTAATTTTTATGAGTATATGCTGTCTTTTGAACTGTCTTCTATCCAAATATTGAAAGAGATATACAATATACTACTATTACTAGTCTAAAACATAAGATTGAAGGTGATTTTAAAACTTTGAGATACCCTATATGTAGGTAGAAAACTTTTATCTTTTTTATTTCTTCACCCAACTGACGGAAAGTAAACGTATCGGTATCCCTTTTTCATGATATTTTTGCATGGCTCCAATTTTATTCTTTCAGAATGTATTCCTTTAATTTTGATACTATTTGCTATCAAGTAACTTTTAATCGTCCTTATTTTTGAGTGGTGGTCCGATTTGAATTTCAAACAAAATACCAACATTTTTTTTCATCGAACCATGCACCTGACAAATACTTCAGAGTACTGCAGTCATGAAGATATTGCTCCAAAACCTTTTGGCCTTTCACTCATGGCATTAAGTTCTATACGTGTAGAAGTGTATAAAGAGCATAACTCATACAGCTGTAAAGAGTTAGGTGATTGACTCCTGTGGGCTACTTATGTTCTAATACATTTTCTAGCCAATTTTATGAGAAAACAAAATACAACAACAATCAATCTGTCTAAGGGCACAACTCCTTTAAATCTTCATAAATAGTACGACTTATACGCCCTCAAACTACAGTTAGGCTATTAGTACAATCCAGGTTCCCTAGTAGGCCATCTGAAAATATTACACTCAATACCATACCAGATATAATAGTCAGACAACATTGCTTCGAAAGGATATTAACGACTGAAATGTTGGAACGGGAAAACTAGTCCAATTATTTTTCGATTCTGGATCTTAGAACTCTGGTTTGGTTCACTGGCGGATCGAAAATCTTCTCAGATAGTCAAGCGGCACTTAGGGTATTACTGTCCATTCTAATGTAGTCTAAATTTGTTTCTACAATCTCTAGTGAAGCACAACATGGTATACCTCGGCTGGGTCACTGAACACCAAGGGAGTATGGGCAACGAATCTACGGATGAGCTAGCCAGGGTTGACCTCAGCATCTGCGTTCATTGATCTTTGTGAAACGCTGACCGTATGTTCAATTATGGGACGAACGAAGTAGAGGAATCTTGTCACCTGAGGAACTCTTTGGAAAATATATGGGATCAGTCGCTTGGTTTTATAAATACCAATCAAGTTGGACTAGAACGGTTGGACGGTTGCTGTTAGATTTTTCATGAAATGGTGGTACCTGCACTACTCAAACTTGCTCCTGAATGCATAAATTCCAACTCGGGCTAACTTTGGTTTGGTATATCCCTAATTTGTTTAACGACTCACTGGGTTACACTTTAAGAATCGTGGAGTGAGTGGAAATGGGTGAAGTAAGATACCGTCGCGTCGTTTCACAGAGGATACCTTGGTTGGTTGATTGGTTGAAACCGGCCCTCGGTGACAATGCACTTAGACCATTGTGCTGCCGATGTGTGAGAGGGGTGGGTCAAAATTTTACTCTGGGAACCATTTACTCCGTAGTGTGAAGGCGTCACTCTTAGTCGTACAGGGGTTATTCAGATCGTTGAGATCGTTTAACAGGTATTCACCTAATGTGGCCTTTCAAATTTGCACGTGCATAGGAGGTGACTGATGGTCCCATTTTCTTCCTCATCTATACAGCTTCTGCAGAAGTCATTGTAGGGAATGCCCAGACTTTGGGAATGTTTCCCAATAGCACTGTGGCCGGTAAATAGTAAACAGAGGATCACTTAGTGCTCACGTCCGGATCTCTATTGCACCAAGATTCTCTCCTCCTCCCACTTGCATTATATTTTAGGAAGGCCAAATTATTCGGTAAATCAAAATACATCCTTATGAATATATTCCTACCTTATGTCTTTTAATTCCATTGGAAGATTCATTCACAATCACCCATCGCTAGCTCCATACTTGTTGCTTTCTACTGGACACATATGACAATGAGGTCCGACAATCATAGAAGCTTGGAGGCCTAAAGTTACTTAGCAAACACAAATAATGTATGCATCTAATTGCGACCTAATTAAAGGAAGTTCTCAGTCTTAAACAGGCCGACATAAGAGATTGCACTTCTAAGTACCTATAGTAAATGCTCCAATCAATACTTCGAGATTGAATTAAATGCTGAGAAGGAAAAACAATAGGAACATTCATTGTTGTACGTAATTAAGAAAAATCATTATTAGTAGGTAAGCCACGTATGTACCTACTTACAGCGTGCTTATCTTGGCTCATTTGAAAAGACCACCATGCACAACACAAAATCCACAAATTGAGTTCATAAACCATGCATCAAGTGCAGCAACACTGTGTAATCGTGTGCAGTTGGGAATTGGCGCGCGCTCCATGAAAACAAAAAACATTTCACATTCATTCAACAAAATATTGTTTTTGTCGAAGCGCTCATTTTTCCACTTTGCAGCATTGTACTTATACTCATTTTACGCCCCTGTTGCACTCGAAAAGTGAGCTAAACAACAAAAGCCTCCCTCTATGCAATTGCAACGAATCCCCCGCCGTCCGCATCTTTGACTGCGAAAAGGAATTTTTTTGTTGTTGTTCTTGTTGTTGTTGCTTTGTTAATCACAAGAAAAGAAGCAAAGCAAAAGCGGAACAAAAGCGAAATACGTAATCCGGGTATATGTAGGTCATGGCCCAACAGTCAGAAGTCGGGCGGGTTGTCACCCCTCTGGGGGTGGGACACCCCACACCGACCGCCTGCCGCGCGCCGGAGAAAATAAGAACTTTTGCGTATTAATTGAACATTTCCAGGTATTCCCCATGAAGTATGCCATTTATTTAGAACGGGGAATAAATTAAGTGTATCCGCCGCCGGTTCCACCCGCAGGAATTTCTATCTCAAAAAAAAAAAAGGATTCCTTTTTCGTAATTAGAAGAATTCATGAGAAAACGTTTTTTTTTTTTTGTTTGTGTCTTGCTTTCTATTTCTTCTTTGCCTTGTGTAGAACGTGCATGGAGGTATGAGAAAGCGCGGAGTATCCTTATTTTTCTTTATCCTGCGAATGTGTATTTAGGAAATGAGTGAGAGAGGGGAGAATTCCTTCGTCTTCGTCTGCTGGGGAAACAAGTAAATTAATCGCTTTTAATTTTCATTCTTTCTTTTGACAGTATCTAGACGAAACCTGTAAAGGTGGGCGCTATGCTTTCGCTGGATAAATTTTGGATTAAAAAGGTTAAAGGGATAATCCAAAATTTCCATAAACGACGACGGGCGTAGGAGGGAAGGTGAAATCTGTCAGAGCTATCCTGCTTCGATGTTTTATTGGATTAGATTTTTGCCCTTCCTGATGTTTAAGTATAGAAAGGGTCAAGTTTGTAATATTTCCATATTTTTTATTTTTTTTTTTTTTATAAATAGGGATATAGTGAGGACGAAAATATGTATGGGTATACCTGTGTTACTATTGTGGATTAAAATTGATTTAGGAAAGTGGAAATGATGGGTATAATTTCAATATTTAAGGTCAATACAGGGGTAGTTTATTGTTGGCAAAAATTTGTGTTCATTTAATTGCCTCACTCACCACATTTTACTGGCAATTTGATGGTTTATTATTAAATTATCGATCAATTTGAAATGGAACACAAAATAGACGTTTAAAATGGAATTTTGTTGGCGTGGAGTACTATGTACTTACTTAACTTTAGCAAATATGTATTATGGCAAAACTTAAGTGAACATTTTAGAGATTTGGTTTTTAAACTGTTTCAACAGATCGTCAATTTGAAAGTTGAAAGTTGATTTGTGGTTAGTCCGTTTTAAATTTGTTTTCAATGGATGGATTAACCAAAGACAACGCATGCAAATTGTGCAAACTTATTTTGAAAGCCAAACTTATCGTCACTGCGTCCATTTTACGGTCGATAGAATCGTCCATCTGAGCAAGTTATTTGGAAAACGATGAAGCGTTTTCACGCCACTTATACTTTAGTGGATAATACGCATCCTCAAAGATGACAAGCAGTGTGAAGAGAAAAAGTTATTGCAGTTGTGGAGTGCAGTGTAGATGAGAATCCGAATGATTCTGTTCGATTCCATATAGCACCAATCATCGTTTCACATTTCTTTAAGGACGAAAACCGGCCATAATGTCACCGTCAATGGAGAGGGCTTTAGAAACATGATTTCTAGCTTCTTCGTTTCTCAGTTGAATGGCTTTGATGTGACAGAGCTTTGTTTTCAATAAGACGGCCCCAGTTGCTACATAAAGTGGTTGAAAATTGGACTATACGAATGCGATTTATTTGAACAGCAGTGACGCCCATATACCCAAGAAAGTAAATATCTTTCTATGCGAATGTGATTGATCTTCGTCTGTGACAATGAATATATGTGTATCCTATATCCTATGGAGCGGAAACAACTCTATTGCAAGATGCACTCAATACAATCTACTTACAGAGGCATGAAGAACAGTGAGACGCCGCATAGTGGGAGAAAGGTTAATACGTACTTTCCAGTCGTCCACACGCCCTCATGGCAAATTGTTCTATTGAAAACACTGCCACTTTGGGACTAGAAGGAAGCCCAACAGTCACTTTTCTTATTTCTTATACAAGGCTATCCTTGGTCAATAGTTTTTCAACGATTCAAATCTATCAACTTACTTAAAACTTTTTCTATTGGCAGAGAAGGACTCACTGAATAGTTGGTCGGTGTAGATGACATTGTCCTTTCAAAACATTGTTCTGATCGACTGCTTATCAGCCGCAAATAGCCTCAATTTCTGCCTAAAAAAAAACTCTACGCCGATCTGGTAATAAAAACCATTGGTTGATGGCGAGGTTAACCGAGGATTGTTACTCTTTCACAGCCCACACCATCACCCTCTACTATCTACCTTAAGCCGGGTATTCACACAGAATATGTTTATTTTTGATTCTCCGTCTTCGAGCACAAATTCAATTTGTTCATCAGACAAGTTGGATTGCATTGCTACCACCCCAGTATAACACAAGACTGATAAAATAAAAATACTAAAATTTTTTTTATGTCACCTTCTGAATCCTACAACCATCCCATAACCTTTTCTTCCAAAAATTAATATTCTTTCAACAAGTTATCGAGTTTTTGAATTGAATATCAATTGAATATCAATTGAAAATGTCTCGACGAGGTATTCAACTGTCAAGACTGTAACTTTACTTTGGTTTTTGTTGGATAAATTAAATATGCGTGGATTGTATTGTAACTTATAAAAAATTGTTGGTGGGGATTATTTGTGTGGTGTGGACACACCCATATGTATTTTTCAGTCTATAAAACTCGGAATTATAAAACGAAAAAAACTTTCTAATAAGTCTCTTCTTTCGTACCATTGCTGCTTATGACACTTGGTATCGGAAGGGTGCTCTAGACGTAGGAACACATTTCCTTAAAGGTGATATGATAATGATGATGGAAACACATAAACCCTAACACCGTGTACCCTGTTGGCAATTCCTCTTAGACGAGCAAACCTTACAGCCGACTTGGAATCCAGTAAAGTGATAGGGGGGTCTCCTGCTGGGGATAGCCCCAGTTGGTCACTACACAAGGTCACCTTATGAAAAGGCTTCACAGATTCAGGCATCGCTTTCTCGTCTACAGAGTGGTAAGTTACATCCTTTTTTATACTGCCTCAGTTTGGACGGTGGCAATTCCAAGAAAGGAAATAAGGAAAAAACTTTTGCCTGCCTACAGACTTTGCGCAATTAGAACAATTTGCTGTTTCCAAAAAAAAATTTGGACGAAGCAGCCTGTACTATAGCTGGGATCGATATTCTCCCCAATGAACTGCAAAGGGTTTAAATTAAACTTATTGTGAACCGACAAGATACCACATTTACCAGGAGGGTAAGAGGAGCATAAGAAAGGGCACTCTTGCAAGCCAAAGGTTGATGGAACCTGGAAACTTTAAAAAGGTCCTAAGATGGAAAAAGAGCATATGTTGCTGCTTCGCATGGAAGGGTCCACCGTGCGTCGTTGTAATGCATTTAATCTAATTTCTTTTGCAGTAGTTTTAGCTTTTTTTTTTTTAAATCGTAAGTTAAATAAAAGTACTGGATAATTGAATAATATACCCGAATAATTTACTTGCAAAAAAAAATTATTCATTAAAGCAGCCAAAAAAATGTTAATGCCTCACGCAAAAGGAATTCGATTGGCAGAATTAAAGTATCCACTCTCCGGCCAATGTCAATCGAACAGACACACTCAGGCTCAGGGTACATTAAGCTTACTGAAGCATTTAGCCATTGCTAATTAAATTAACTCGTAACGTGTGTATATTTGCGGATACACTATAAAGAAACCGGGATAAAAATAAAATAAAATAATTTGTTGGTATTCTGATTAATTAACTGTCCGTAGAGTTTGCGGAAAAAAGTAAATTTCCCTTTTTTGTTTTCTTTGTTACTTATTTGAATTATATATTATTTTTTGTTGTGCAAAATGATTTATAAAAAATAAAATTAATTTCAAAAGATGTTGGGGTCATGTGTTAAATGCTTTGAATTAATTGCGCAAAACCGGAGTTACATAAGCATTGACGCATGAATTGATTCAATTATGCATTAAGCTTGACGGTACAATTCCACAATGCACGGATGGATCTGTGCGGCCGGCGTAATTAAAATTGATTTTAAATCGGATTTTTTTGGTGTTGAACAAAAAAATAATCAATATTCCATTAATTTACAGCCATTAATTGTCTGATACTTTAAGCAGGTTGTCGATACAGGAAACAACAATATTGCGTTATGCATTTGAATATCAATTTCTGTTTTTTTTTTTTTTGGCCGAACTTATTCTCTTTGTCCAAGTGGACAATGCATTTACAAAGGATTCTAAATGGAATTAACAATAATTTTGAAGTGAAACTTATACAGAGAGAGTTAAGTTAGGTTGAGTAGGCTTATGATGTCAGCAGAAGACCCTATGTGAAGGGTTGAAGGCTTTTATGTTTTGCATTCACAGTGCAAGCAACAATTGTGAATTCTTAATTACAGTGAAATAATCTGCTATTTTAAGGATTAATGGTTCAAACAGTTTGAGAGTTCCAGTAAGAGGGCATTTCTTCTTAATTTGTAAGTCACACAATGTTTCAGGACTAATGAATAGAGCTTGACCACCCAGTCTAGTAAAATGATCAGCAGCTGCTTGCCAGGGACTTGCCAGGGACACCCCTAACTTTGACTCAAAATTGAAAGACCTGAGAGTCTTGACAGCTGTCTGGCTATCTGTTAGTAGGTACATTTATATGTGATCTACGGATGTTTCTTCAATCACATTCACAGAGCTCGACAGCGAGGACATATGCCTGAAATATGGTCGTTTGGACCAGAGATTCCAGCAGACCCCCTCGACATCCTTGATACGTCAGTGTAACAATCTGATGGGGAAGATGTTTGAGAAATTTGCTGATTGTACCAGTTGTTCCAGTTTAGAACTACGACCTCGAAGGGGTGATGGAGATGGACTCTCTTAGGCATGCAGTCGGAGAAGCACACTGCTGGATCGCATAGAAATTCTTTCTTTCTTTCATGTGTCCAACTAAAAGTTGTAACATTGCATTCTTCATACTAGTTACGTGGTGAGATGGAAGGTCTAGTAGAACCTCCAACGCAGCTAGAGGTTAGTGATAAGACTTGAAGAGTTTGTTGGAAATCCGCAAATGTTGAGTTTGTCCATCACAATGGCCCACAGCAAAGGGGGACGGAACACTTTCTTGCACAGTCGATGTTTGTCCAAGTTTCGCAATGAAGATTCTGCTGCTAATCCATTGAACGTATCTGTCTGATGCCCTGTAAGACAATGCCTTTAGCATCCGCAGCAGCATGAATGCAATGTCAGTAGTGACTTAACAAGAATGTGAGTCTATCCTCATAGGAGACGTGAGCTTTATTTTTACCAAGATATCGTGCAATTTACTCCGACTATAAGACCTTGGATACTACATTTGACCTCCTCTCATTAGCCATGTTGATGATTCTGTTTAGCATCCTTGAATGCCTTGAATATTTCGCAGGAAGTCCTGAGTAGCTGTCATTAAGTGGTAAGAGACTCGTAACGAGTTGAGGACAGCCTGCTTGCCAACCCCATCCACTCATAGTAGGATGTTCGCCTTTAAGACGAGCCTTTTACGTTAACTTCTTACTGAAATGACTGCGAACTAGGAGACCTTTTATCCAAGGATTTTTAGCATTGAAGCCGTATTTGCTGGACCCTGTAATTCCATTTGCTAAATCAGAAACTCTCGACACTTCCTTGAATTTATCTCCAAGGTATACTTTCAAGTTCTTATAGCAGAAAACTCTGCTGATTTATCTTTGTCAAATCTAAACTAGGTTGCGGTTGTAATGCCCCCAAGTTCAGGTGTCGAAACCATAAAAAGAGGATAAATGCACCAAGAAGACGTTCTATGAATTTCATATGAACTGGCGAAAACCAACAAAAATCCTCAACAATGTACACATTTTACTGCACAGAGCAAAGCAGCACACACACAAGACACAGGAATTATTGCCGCATGCCAGGAGTCACCTTATAGTATATTTCATTTCATCGTCCTTAGGGCGCAACCGGTGCAGTCAATTGCAGTAAACTATCTGAGCACGTACGCTACCCTCGTCATGTACCACTCGTAATGAGAATCAATATATTCTTCTCAGAAAAAGATAAATAAAAATGTACAACAAAAAGATTCAGTATTCTAGTCTCGTCTGGACTTTGAAAAAGTGTGTTTTGGACAAGAAAGAGTTGAATGTATTAGCAATCATTCACAAAAGCGTCAACACTTGACTCCCTTCCCGTTGACACCATTGTGTGCTGCAATAGCAACAAAATTGTACGACAATAATTCATAATACATATCTCATTCGCCACCACGAAAAAGGAGCCAGCCCTATTCATGTAGTGTCTCCTACCATCCCAGCTGTCCTTGGAATGGAAAAGAAGGAACAAAGAAAAAATGAATATTCTCCCTACCGTTAAAATTGAATTCAAAGATGTGACAGGAGTATCAAAACGAGAAACAAGGTTAATGCTGCTTCTGAACCACACCAGTCTTATACAAATGGGACGACACGTGTGACATATACTATGGCTCTTCTGTAGTCTATTTGTATTTTGTCAGAGATTTTCCATTCATTCATTCAACTTGCCCTCGAAGTTTTACATTGTGTGTGCTGCTTCACACAAAAAAATGTACAAGAAAATAAAATAAAAAATAAGAAGTCAAAAGTGTCCTTGCGTCAAAGTATCTCAACACAATGAGAATGATATTTCGTGTGCTTTTCGTTTGATTGTTAGCACATGGAGTCAGTTTGAGTTTTCTTCTTTTTTTTTCTTCGAGGATGAGGAAAAGTTTTAAAAGAAATGTATGCAGCACCTTCCCTGGAGACGAATGGAAAGTTTGCTGTAAATAAAGAGTATCTTAACAAATACCCCTATGGGGACGTCTCTAAGGCTTTAGCAATAGAAACTCAAATAGATTTCGATGAAAAGATAAACTTTTAAGGAAATTTTGTCGGCTTCTTTTGCACTAGAACTAGAGGTTGCTACTCTCATAGTCCTGTGGTTATACAAATACATATTTGTAGATACGAGAAGGAAGTATATAATTCTCTGTTTGTCTCTTGGAGATGGACGCGTAATTGAGAAGAAGTTCTTTTTTTTCTGTGCAAAAAAAGAATAAACAAATATCACAGAACAAAGTAGGGAAATACCCCTGGGAGCACTTAACTTTCAATAGAAATATTTACCTATAACGCACACGTGTCAAAGCTTTGATTTCCTTGGTTTGTATTTCAATTTATGCTCTTGATTCTAGTTAAGCAAGCTGCAGGCACACAGTACGTTTTAATTAAGTGGATGTTGACACAGATTTTATTAAAAATTATTTAAATATCTTGACTACGGTTCAAGGAGAAAAAGAAAGCGAAGTAGGGATATAAGGTTTGCAAGAAATACTTATTTCTATCTGAGATACTAGTGGGATGTTTGGCAAAGTGCCTCAGGTCTGCCCAAGACATTCGCAGCTTTCGTGCTTTTATCTTCAATGTTCTACAGCATGGCCTTGTTAGAGCATACGCCTATACAGCCATCCTGAGTAAGCAAGTTTGGAAAGTAGAAACAATCTACTGCCATGTCGCTCATGGTACGAGTAAGACTGCGCCTATTGGTTCACGGCCCGTTTCTCTGGTAAAACAGTTCATAACAGATAAGATTTGGCTCTAAACGTTTGCAGATTTTTTTTTGGAGCGATCACTTTCATAGCACCACGAATATATCGTTGGGATGGAACAGTTGTAGAGCGGTGTTAGGTATAGCCAACTTAGAAAAGTGTAAGACGGCATATTTTTGCTGATTCGGGTGATTATATCAAGTTATGGTAGGACAATACCCCCGAGATATCGATAACTCCCTGAACACACTGCTCAGTGACAATCTCCAAGGTATTCACTTGGTTAGCACAGAAGGGATCCAGAATGGAAGCGTGCATTTTTCGACATGCCTTCTACCTTTGATTTGTTCTTTAAATGGCCTCTTTAAAATTCTAGCTACTATGTTGCCCTCTGTCCAGTTTTCCGTTTTTTATGATAGTAGACGAACTTTCCTCTATTCAACTGATTAAGTTGATGCTACCCAAAAAGGTTTACAGATAACCTTTGTCTGTCTGTCCGTCCGTGTGTCACCAGTTTCTGAGCCTTAAATTTTGAGCTACATAAGTCGATGACATTTTGTATACGAGATAAATACAAGTGAACACATTTTTCAATTCCGCCCACTGACACGCCTTCTTCTGGAAAAAGTAAATTTTTTTCAGTATTTTTGTATGAAGTTCGGAAAGATTTACTGAAGCAATTATGTATATTATTACTTGCTCTACAAATTTCTCATACTTCATATAAAGCCACGCCCACTTTTTGAGGGCGGTTTTCCTAAAAAAAAAATAACTATATTTCTTCGATTTCCTTCAAGAAATGTCAATACTTCGAAACAAAGTTCAATCCACCTACTATCACGCACTTTTTGAGAAAGCTCGCGTTTTAGAGTAATGTGTGCATAATGTGCTATGTTTGTATATAGGAAGGGGATAAGGTATCTCACGGTCTGCTACAGACAGACTGTAGCATGTCTATATGTTTTTTACTTTGTTCAACATTGTAAGAAAGGAAACACGAACACCCTTTTCTAATGTACAGGGAAAGAGCGTTAGTCAAGTTGACAGAGAGCAGAAGGTCACCAGAAGAGATGATATTAAGTTTCAAAATTGTTCTCTTCAATGGATCGTGTCCAAATCGACTGGAAAGTGGTGTATGTTATTCTTTGCGTTCGTTCGGAATTCACAGTATTTTTTCGCTCACATGTTGAAATATTGTTGCTGTGAAAATTGAATTTGAACGGTTGGGACTGAATACATTACCAATCCACCTACGTTCAAAGTTGGATGCATATTGCTAGCGTGTCTTCCTTTACTCCTTCACTTTCTTAACCTGAGTCGTAGTAATGAAGGCACTGCTTTTGGATGCCTTTTATGTAACGTGTTTTCGTGCCTTTTGTGTTACCCGCAAAGTTTTCACGAAATCATTACCCCATGTTAAGCAAGCAAACACATGCAAACCCCATGTTATTATTTTAACATATTTCACAACAGCATAAGTATTATTAATATTTTATTTTTTTTTCATATTGCGCCATTTGCTTTTATTTTATATTATTGCATTCATTTGTGCAACGTTTTAATTAAAAATTTAAATTCATCCCTCATTCGACGAAGCAACAGCATTTAACCTTATCAGTTACAAACTGGAGTAGGTACATTTTTATTTTCGTCGGGAAAGGAAAATGGAAAAAATTAACTAAAAATACAAAAAGTCAGAATAATACAGTTATGGGACCGTAAAACCGAGTTAATACATCGCAGAATTCAGTGCTCTTAATTAATACAACGTGCACATTTTATGTGAAGGCAAAACGATGACTTTTCTCTGGTAAATTGAACTCGTGCACATCAATGAGTACTTGTAATTATATTTTTCTACAAACTATATGGCATGAAACTGTTTTATAATTTGTATCTTTTATATGAGGGGAATATTTAATGACAAAAAAAAAATACTTGATAGACAATTATTTATTATACAATCCAAAATCAAAGGAAATGACATTTAATTTTAAATAATGCAAATGTATCAGTTGGTGATCATTAATAACATCCCTGGCAAATGCATTGGAAGAATAAATTTTTCAATTATTTATTCATAGCTTGTCGGAAATTGTTAAGTTAACCCTGTCGGTGAATGGGGTGGGTGTCGTGGCGTTGGCATACTGTGGGGTACCAGGTTCGAGCCTCAGAAAATGTTTTTCAATTATTTTCACGGCCCCATCTCGTCGAAGCACTGTCACGAGGAAGCTATTAAAAATGACTTCTTTGTCATGAACTTGTCCAGAGCCTATTAATTCATTTTTGCAAAAAAAAAAAAAAAGCCGGTCAGGCCCAATTTTTGACTTGGACAACGAATTCAGGTTGCTTTTGGCGTGTACGTGCGGATAAGGAGTTTGAGGAAAAAGTTCTTTGAGCGATCTTTGGTCCCGTTTGCATAGCCGATGAGTGGTCAAGAAGGTATGACTTGGTCAGAAGAGTTCACATACACCGACTAAGATGACTGGGTCATGTAGAGCCAACGGAGCTCAACGTTTCAGCTATGAATGTATTCGAATCCAACCTAGATGGGCTTCGCAGTAGAGGACGACCTCGCGATATGTGGCGCAAGCAAGTGGAAGGGTACCTCAGTGCAATTCGAGCGAGCTGGCTTGTAACCAGGTTGGCTGGAGAGGTTTGTTGTGTGAAGGCCAGGTCCAACCCGGACTGTAGCGCCACCTAAGTAACTAAGTAAGTAAGTAATACTTTTTCCAGGTTTTGTAGTTTCAGGTCGTGGGAAGTGAATAAGCTGAAACCTGAATTGAAATTGCTACGAACTCATGATCTTTTGGAGTAACGAATTTCTAAGAATCAACTTATTTTTACCAAATAAGAAGAACGCATGTCTTTTCTAATATTTATCCTGTTCTGTTATTTTGCTCGTTTAGTATGCGAAAATGTTTGCCAAAACATATATAATTACTTGTACCACACGTTGAATAGTTACTCAATGATGCTTAAAACCAACAACTTGTTCGCATCACTAGTCATATACTTGTACATGTAGGCACTCGTACATAATGTGAACTACCTTATGGTCTAATAGATATTTTCTACTTCTTCAAGCATTATTCGATGCGTGAATTAGAACAGAATATATAATTCTATTCCAGAAGTATAGAATATTAATAAATGAATCAATGCATTGGACAGAAAAGAAAAGTACCGAGAACCTACATGAATCTACAACCAAAACTAAAGC
The DNA here is from genome assembly GCA_949716465.1 of Chalcosyrphus nemorum. Lineage (NCBI taxonomy): Eukaryota > Metazoa > Arthropoda > Insecta > Diptera > Syrphidae > Chalcosyrphus > Chalcosyrphus nemorum. The sequence goes on from OX454332.1 coordinate 85,214,420, forward strand.
ATATAGAGATGCAGCAATGTGTGCATTAAGTGCACTTGTTTTAATGAAAATTCTCCAGAACCCAGTGGGCAAGACTAATTTCTTCCAATTTCGTTTGAAATAAAACATTTTCTTGTTTCTACCTTTACCACTTCCGCTTAAATGGCATTCAAGTAGATCCCTGCTAATATATGTACCTATTTGCAAATATATGCACACAATAATTTAATTGAATTGGAAATTTTCGGTCTATTTTGCAGGAAAATTTTGACTTTCTGACGAAATATCATAGTCAGGTCATAGACTCTATGAAAGGAAGTATTGTATGTATGTAAATATTCGCGTATGCCCGAAAGGGAGTATAAGTACTTCTGCATTTGAAAACACCTTTTTGATCAATAAATAAGTTTTGGCTCATGGTTGAGAAAGAGAAACAACCTTCATAAAGCAGAAAATATGTAAGAGGCAGAAACACCACTGAACATTTCTTTCGGCAGATACCTGGAGACGGATCGTAGAGCATACAGCAATAAAGGCTCGGATTGTAGCCGCTTCCGCGATGGAGAAAACCGAGCTACAAACCCAATATCCCGTGAAGACGAAAGAAGTGCAGCGTGTAGTGTGAGACGTGACAAGCGTCGGAATATCGACACACTGGCTTCATGTAGGACTCTTTATAGTATGGCATTGTGGTCGGAGCTCCAAAAATTTCCAGGTGAAGGGTCTCAGCGGTAACATTTTGATTTCGGATAAGGATCAGCTCGTTAGATGAAGAGAACATTTCGCCACAGTGTTACGATGTCGATGTGTTCTCAAATTGCAGCGAGTATTCCAAAGCAACGAGTTCTTGACTCCGCACCGCACCTCCCCGTAAAACCGAATTCATAACAACAATCAGGTCCCTCAAGAGCCAGTAGGTAGGGTGTTGATGGCATCCCTGCCGAACTATTCATGCGGCGCCAAATGCTTCGGCTTCCGCTAATTCGGAGAGTGGCTTAGGATAGTGAAGAATCTCCCCAGGAGAGGCCTCTGCTACATTTGCTGTTAATCGACTTCGAGAAGGCTTTCAGCAGCTTGAATACGGATGCTATCTGGTTGACCTTGCGCAGAAGAGGTATCTAAGAAAAATTCATAGTTATTATCAAGGGTACGTACGAGGGCAGTAAGTTTAACGTCTTGCACAATGCTAAAGTGTCAGAAGAATTTGAAGTCTAACGTACAGTACGTCAAGGATGCATACTATAACTGCTGTTGTTCTTGGTGGATATCAGTTATGTTCTCCGTGCAGCAATGACAGAAGGAAACTTTAGAATTCCTCTGGACTTGTGTATGTATATAGGAGAATAATTTCAATGACACAAGGCTACCATACTAAATCTAAAAGCTCCAGTAGTATTTTGCGAACAACATAAGTAATGTTAGCTTTCAAATCCTCTATCGTACCATGTAGACTTTGGAGGAAAAAGTCTATTGGCTTGATGTCGCACATTCTTCAAACTCTTCTGGTTTCTCTTAAGCTCAAATATAGCGATTTCGCTTTTGTTATTAACGTACTCCTTAGATTCAGCCACGCTGAACAGAATTTTTGCTCTACGCTGATTTTCGCTCAATAATTTGTAGGCGTTTTCCACGCTTATTCCCTCTAGGCTTAAATGTCAAACAATATTGAAATAAAGTACCATGACAAGTTAATAAAACTCATAGGACATGTGTCAAAATATCCATAGAAAAAAAAGTATTTCTAAATGAATCACCCTTTTTAGCAAACATATTCTCATTCTAGTATCATCCCTTCCCTGTTCTATTTTATTGATTCTCCCAACAACTACCTACATGAATGTATGTATATATCATCGAGTTCGATATAATAGATTTTTCGGTGGGCAGAACTCAAAACACAAAAACCTATTTGCATCCTTTTACTAGCCAATTCCAGACATCATCAACTGCATTTCAGTTAAGTGCTAATATATAGGCTTCTAAGTTGCTATGATGATTGTCTCTATAGCAAAGTGGCTGGCTGGTAGTTGTCTGGATAAAATAGAACACTGGGAATGTGGCCAAGTACCGCATTGATCAATAATTGCATCCGATTGGCCACAAACCAACTTACGGTCTGGGAGAACAACTTCGGTTGTGAAAGGATTCGTTGGTGTAGTTTTCTACAACACAAGAGCATTGTACTAATGCAGATTGTTTTGCTATCTGGAAATAATTTTAGATTAAATTAAATTGATGACGATTTGCTATACATAGTTGTTTTGATTTGTGTTCTTGTACTTGTACAACAATGGAGTTGCAACATGTTTTCTAAGAGATTACTCTCATCCTTATGTGAGCAGGAAATGTGTGTTCTATCAATAAATTGCTAATACATTTATTCTAATAGATAGATGTCCTGCAATGAATGTTGCAATTAAGTAGAATTGCATTTCAGATTAAAGCGAATTGAATAAGATTGATTAAATTGTCATAAAATCGTTTGAAAATCTTTACTGGCACAGGCTATGTGGCACGTAGTGTCGTCCTGTTGAAACCGCATGTCATTGGTGGCCATATCATCTAACTGGGACCAAAAGAAATTGGTTAAAGCATTCGCCGTTGACGGTGATGGCCTGGCCAACGTCGCTCTCTAAGAAGTATGGACCGCCAGTCCAAAATCCACATAAAAAAGTGATTTTCTCTGGATGCATTGCAATTTGGTGGATCTCGTGTGGATTGGTGTCGTCCCAAATTCGGCTATTTTGCGTGTTGAGGAACAAATAGGCCTCGTCGCTGAGCATGATTTTTCGATCGAAATTGGGATCAACCTCCAGGTGCTCCAGAGTCCAGTTGGCGTCCGTTGAAAACTCCCCAAGTTGTGGTTTACGAGCGGCCGAGTCTGAGATTCTCCTGCACACTCTCTCTTAAAATCTCTTTCTGCAGATTCTGCGTTTCGTTGCAGGTCGTAGTCTTCTCGGAAGGGTACTTATGGCGACAGTATAGTGGGCGAAGCTTGCGAAATGTTGCTCAAAGAGAACACTCACTTTCATAAAACAACTTTATCATTTTCACATGTTGTCACTCTATAATTCTTCACCTTGACTTGGCAAAACAGCCTTCATAAATGACAGCCAATTTGACAGATATAGCTTCAACAATATGGCCGCAATCACCTGTCAAACGACTGCTGACACTTGTTGTTTACTTGCCCCAATCTTTAATCATTTCGTTGTTAAGTCGTCACATGTTTATATCTTCAAAGGCAAATAAATCAAAGAATACTAAAATCGAGAATATGCCTAACACCCAGTGACATTTCAACAGTAAGTAGGCGACAATTGTAAGCCTTGCCGATTTGTTTTCTATTTATATCTCAACACAATAAAACACAACCTTTGATTTCAATTTCATTAAACATAGATGAGAACGAAACAACTGAATTGTTTCCCCTAGAATACACTTCCATTATTTTAGCCCAGATAAAAATAGCAACAATTTAGGAAAATAAATTCATTCGATTCGTTCCATTCATTCAAACATTCATTCGTTCTTTCATCTCAAATGGCTTTCAATTACTTTACGACGACGCAACGCAACTCATGCTAGCTATGTATACCTCAAGAAACTATATTTTATGCAGAAACCCCTAAAAGGCGAATCCATTCGGTGTAATAAAATCTAAGTATCCTTGTCAATATATGCTATAACATATCGATTACAATCAAGGAACTGTGCACACTCGTTCATCGCTTCCCCCACCAAACGACGACGACGACTTCCCGTGAGGGGCGGTGATGATTCCTCCAAGTGATTTATTATGATATTTCAGAATCGGCATTCGATACTATCTATCGGTTGTCGAAACACAGTAATCTATTAATCAGTCATCGAAATCTGTGCCATTTGCAGTTATCGAGTTGAAGAAATCGATATATGGATGTACAACGTTGGTGGTGCTATGTATAAACCATTCCCAAACTATCATCACGAATAATATAGATGACTTACAAAATTTGCATTCTACTCAAAGCAGAGGCATTATAGATTCATATTTATCGCACAAGTGAGGGAGACTTGTGCCGCTCACGGTCAGGTATGTACATATGTATGTAAAGTGGGGATGAATTCCTAGAAAGGGAGCCATGTAATGGGATCATCATCATCATCAGCCGCAGTAGGAGCGGCATAATAATCGTTCTTAAACGAGATTGGAATTCGTTACAGAATAGCGTGTAAGTTACATTCTTAGATACATACAGGCTTGGTATATAAGAGTAGTTTTGCCTTTAAGATAGCTACGTTTGGAATGTGATTTTCAAATTTTCCAACAATAAAATCGATGAGAATCATTTTCAATCTGAAAGCGAATTGATTTACGCACGTTGAATCCATATAAGAGGAACGAACCGTATCCTATGGGAATGGTATTTGAGATGATTTATGAGCACCTTATCCTTTACGAGGGAGATAAATGTTAGCCTCTCTGCCTGTTCAAATAGTTTAAAGATCACACAAGTGTAAAGATGTGTGCTTGGGTGTGTGTTTTATCACTCCCGGGGAATGGTAGTACATGCGGTGCACAAGCACGGTAAGATGCCACAAATTTAAGACAACAGATATGTCGAAGGGTGGAGAGTAGAAGGCAAAAAAAAAAGCACAGAAACCATTTGGGGATAAGAACAGATACATGACTACCAACCCCATTGATGTGCGGACAGTATCAGCATCTCACCGCCGCCGCCGCCACCACTGAATGTTCAGATCATGGATGTTTGCTTTTTTCCGTCCTCTTGCTATCACCACCGTTTTTATGTTTGCACAGTTTGTGGATAATATCTTCTATGGCAAAAAAAAAGAGAACTTATGTTCATGTTCATGTACAGAAGAAGCAACAAGAAAGAAGTCATTTGCAGGACTCGGTGTTCTCTTTGGAATTAATCTCTGGGATGTATGTTATGTACCGATGAATAGCTTAAAGTTGGCGTTTGAATTTAAAGCCCTTTTTTCTGGTTAGGTATCTGTAAGGTACTCGTATCTCTTTAGTGGGAACTGCAAAGGGTTTTTAGAAAATTAAAAATAAATATCGTTCCGGAGCTGCTCTAGCATGAACCGCTTTAACTGATTGCTAATTCAATTTCCTCTCTGAAAAAAGAGCGATATTTGTGTATCTACTTCTTTTCCTTTTTGACTGAGATAAGTTCAATTGGCGTTTCGTATTGAATGTATTTGGTTTGTACACTGGCAGCAAAAAGATAGCGGGCGACTTTAACTAGTGAGCCGCGGATTTGGGTAGCCAAAGAACGAATGGGATAGGAGTTGGCTTACTGGAGGTCTTTGCCTTCTTAAGAATGGCTTGAATCTCTAGCTGGCATTTGACGAATCAGCAGAAGAAAGGTAAAGGAAACGATGACTCTCACTAAAGATGTTGAAGAGCTCCATCAACTATGTACCAAGGACCGATATGCAGCCGACAATGGCCTTTGGTTAGTGTGACTTCATCCGTGATGATCTACGGGTCAGCAATATGGGGAAAACCCACTTATAGCGGCGTAAAATCAAGTTGAAATACCGACTTTGTACAATTCGAGTGTTGCAGGAACGAGTGCCAATTGACAAAGAAACGAACTTAACAGAAATGGTAATAACAATGGGAATTGTAATGGAAGGCGAGTGGATCTATCATCTTATCCCTCTTCTTAAGGTATGCATAGACTGAAAACATGACAAGAATGCTTTCTACATCACCATTTGCTGAGTGGACATGAATGCTTTCGCGCGTATCTCTATAGATTGAAGCATGACAATTCCCTTTACTGTCCAAAATGCATCCAGGCCAAGGGAGATGCGGAACATGCATTCTTCTACTGTTCGCGATCTAAACCCCAGATACAAACGCTGAGAAATAATCTGGGAGAAATACTAACTCTGAAGAACATACTCCTCTATCTTATGATCCAGTCACAGACGATATGGTGTGTAGATCTCGAACGGGAAAGAAGGCAGAAAAAATAGTAAGAAAGCAATACTAATTGCCCTCCCATGAAAAGGAAAGTAGGGGGGATATGTGTTTTAGTAGGTGGAAATCCTGTACGAATCCTCCTTCCAGTTGTAGTTAGAGGGCTAAAACGGAAAGTACTGAATAGTATGGCTAAAGTCTTCCTGCAAATACTGGGTAACACTCGATGTTTAAGAGTTACAACTCTTGAAAAAAACCAGACCACAATAGGGCTGATAATCTACTGGACACAAAAATTTCGTCTACTCCCTGGTCTTAGGTAATAGAGGTCTGTATGACTGCGTTCATTCGCTCTCTCTTAAGTTGTACAGTAAGTCAGTCAGGATGCACCACAACGGTGTGCATTGATAGGTCCATCGTCAGGCAAGGTCTCAACTTCTTACCTCCGATTGAATTGGCACTGGAGAATAAGAAGACAAGTGCCTTGTTAAGGTCTTGTGGGCCTTTTGTGGACCCAACCCTAAGGAGTTCCTCTGATGGTGGAACGGCTGTAACTGCCATCGATTCAAAGATTTTAGTTTACTAATAAACTCATCCACATCCAGGTGGAACAGAACTTCCTGAGCACGGTCTAGGTAGTAATACTTTGCATGACGCATAGATCCTTCAATGGGGTATACCTATATACGTTGCATTTTGTTGGACCTGTTTAAGTCAGACGTCACGTCACAAATTTACCAGAACATCCTCACAGGATGACAAACCTTAAATGCTTGACTTATTCCTGAGTCCTTTTCTACATAGAATTAAGTTTAGTCACACCATACCCTCTCTCAATGCTTTTAAGAATCAATATTTACTGTCCCATCTGCTTTATGGACAAAGATAAAGAAAAAATTAAGATATGAAACACACAACAACAACAAAAAAAAAGTAAATATATCGCCAACATAACTATAAGCACATATGTATGCTTGTATCTCGTATTCCAATAACAATAAAATTTATGTGCTTTCTGTGCAAAATGACGGATAAACTGGTGAAATTTTTCTTTGCCTATCCGCTTGAGTCAAACTGTGCCATCGTGTTGCCTTCTTATGATATTGATTGTACGAAACCCGAGAAGTACGTAAAGCAAAAAACACAAAATCGCCCAGACAAGCTTAATCCTTGGATATTTGGATGATTTCTCTTCCAAAAATGATTTTTTTTCCTTTTTCCACGTTTTGCTATACCTCTAATGGTGTGCTTTGGTTTCGAGGACCATCGAAGACTGATGGAAGGACATGAGTTATTGTTGACCGAAATATTGATGGGGTTTTATCACTCACACGCTGGAGAGTTCTCTGAAATTGGACACAACCGAAACGAATGGTCAGACGTACGATTCTTTTTTTTTCAATTTTATATATGGAATGAGAGCACGTCCTTGACAAGCGAGTTTTGATTAACCATAAACGTGTTTTGTTGTTAGATAAACACACTCAAAGGACGATGAGTTTTTCGCATTATTTTTGCAAGACGAGTCAAATTTTGTACGAGATGATTGGCACGAATAAGAATTATGTGTCTACGGTTATTTTGAATTACTCTCATGTAGGTAATAAGTTTTTGGTTTAGGTCGTCTGAAATTACCACATTTTACGCAGTTACACAGATATTTTATTACTTTCTTGATGGCTTTTGTTTTGTGTAGAATTTAAAGGAAATACTTTATAACATATTAAAACAAGAAACTCCATTTAAACTGTAATTAATAGAGCAACAATATTCCTTATAGCATATAAGGAAAGGGAATGTACTGACCACTATAAGGAAACCAAAGGAAAGACAAGTTCAATCCAATTGAATTGAATCATTTTCTACTCTAAAATGAATCCAATTGAACTTATCTTCTTATAAATACCCAACCCACAAACCCCAAAGATCTTGGCGATACTTCTCCTGGCAATACACAGCGGTACCCTGATGAAATTAATGGCGTTCTCTGATGAGAGTTCCGCAGCTTTTTTGGCCTGTCTATCGGGGCATTCGTTACGCTCAATATCAGAGTGTCCAGGAACCTAGCATAATCCAACGCAATATTGCATCCTTGAACATTACTCGACAATCTCTGACTACCTCAGATTTCATGGCAAAAGGCTCTAGCTCTTTGAGTGCAGCCAAAGAAGATAGCAATATCCTTATGGAATATTGATCCCATCTTAAGTAGCTCCATACCCCTAGGGAAATACGAGTATGTACATATGTATCTTCCTCGCACGACGTAAAAGTTGATCAGTCGAATAAGCTCCGCATGAATTAGTTTTGAACACAAAGAATTAACCTCCTTCTTAGACATAGAAGAATCCTTAGGCTTCCAAGTCATGGCCTACTGTTGTAAAGAGGTAAGAATGCTATCCGAAGAATATCAAATAGGTAACACTCTAGTGAGTTCCATAATAGAAGCACAGGGAACAAAAAAGTAGGATTAAGTGAGAAAAACCGGAATATGTCAGGGAATGATTCACAATGACATATAAGTAGATTCATGCAGTTTTCTGGTGCAGACCAAGATCTTTATGCGAAATTCCCAATTCAAGAAAACGATGTGAAAACGACTGATTTGGTTCATTCTTAGCTGAAGCACTTACGGCTGCAATATTTTCCGTACTCACTGGCACAGGAATATTGAACAATGAGTATTTTAACTTACATTTATTCATGCAGCCTGTTTTATGAGTCGATATTTACGACCGACAATTAAAGTAAGCACCCTTAAAGTCCCGACCACGGATCAAGAATTTGGATAGTAATTTTTAAAAATTTCCAAACCCGTTCATGAACTCCACCATGACAAAAATGTAACTCTTGACTGACGTTTCGACATTGACGCCTAAAAAAAAAGAATTGAAAAACGATTCATTTGTTCTTTATTGAATGTCATGCCCCAGCCACATAAGCCGGATCCTTTAACAGGGTTCAAGAGTATGTTGTAATTAATTTCATATCTGAGAGAACTAACCAAAAGCAATTTCAATTTCATTAAAATGTGAGTGAAATTCCTTTATGTTGCTTCTGTTGGTATGTGTACCTTGAAAACCAATATCTCGCCTTACAGGGTGCACCCATTACACAGGACTCATTGTGCCTTTTGCACTGGAAAACTTTATAAATTTTATAGAAAATATCTTTAGCCTGATGCAACTGCAGGACTTTGGAATTTATGTGGCCTTACGGATAAGTTTTCTCTACATATTCGGATAGGTAGTTATGTGAAAGTTTACCTCAACAATTTTGTGGTCTTCGAATGGGTAGCAGGACAAATGATGACATGAAGATACCTGGATGGGGAGGGTAAAAACGAAAGTAGAACAAATTCTCTCTTGCACCTCTTTCTGCATTGGTTAGTAGGGTTAAAACCCATGGGATTCAAGTAAATGAACCTCATTGAAGTAATAAACTAAAGTGTGTGTGTGTGTACAGGGCATTACTTTGGTGGTGTTTACTGGAATCTGATTAGATTGCATACTTTTGTGAATTTTATAGGTTGCTTAAGAGGTAAGTAGACATTGTAAACTTTTACCCTATAAAGGCTGAAATATGAGAACCATTTTTGAGTACTTTGGGTTCAGTAATTATTCAAAAAGCCTTTAAGATAAGAAAGGAGTGAAAATAACACTCCAAGTAGAAGAGATATAAACATTGTGAATAGCACATCGATTTGAATAGTATATGAGCAGCTGAATAAACATAATAGGAACTGCATATCGACTGGAAACACAAACAGGAAGCTGTTTATGAGATGGAGTTCAAAAAGATGAATTTATTCCCATGAATTCAAATGAACACATGAACAGAATCGCTTTATTAAATCGAAATGTGTATCAAATTAATGAAATTTCGCGAAATTCGATTGGTCCTTTTTTCAATATGACCTGCGAATGGAAAGGACTATAAAGAACAAATTGGATCATAATGAATAAGTTGGAACCAGAAGGCGTTAGGATATGTTTGTAATAATTTTTTTTCTACGGGAACCTTCAAAGCTTTTCAGAAAAGTTGGGTACTGTACAATATTTTGCCTATCATGTAATTCGATCGGAAAATTTTCCAAAACGGAAAAAAATTCCGACATGAACTCGTAGACCTGTTCGTTACTGAATAAATTTTTTTCAACGAAATCCTTTTTTAATTAAACTTACATTTTTTTTAAACGTTTTCTTTGTTTTCTTTTAAAATTTGAAAAATTTAAGGCAACTTTTAAAAATTCCATTCCTCGCACACTTCTACAAAGCGATGCTCTATTTTTTTCTTTTTGGAATTTTTCCGATGAATGCGTTCGACCGAATTACGCGATGAAAATTTTCTTCGATTTCGGAGAAATTTCAGAAAATTACGTTCCGACCAATAGGGCAGATTATGGCAGCTCTGATTTTCTTTAAACTTTTGAATTGTTATACATATATATAATTGATTAATTGATGGCTTGTGCGGGCAGTATCAGCATCCATTTTCAAACCAGAGATCGTCCACACCAAGTTCATTCAATTTTGAAAACTGTCCCTCCAAGCTCATTTTCAAAAAAGTATGGGCCAATAACCACTTTTGCTCGCAATCTTGATATGTTGATGTGTACCATAAGGTTTTTGACCCGATACCGAACCAGTTTCTTAAAAAACGCTTCCCCATTGCAAGAATTTCGTACTCACTAGGGGGATTCAGGAATTTTACGAAATGTTACTTTTACAGATCCACCATTTTTGAAGTAGAGCATTGTTTTGTAGTAACGACTCTATGACTAAAATCATCAAAGATTTTCCTTGACATCTGTCAAAAATATCAACCACATTGAATTCAGTATATGACAGCAATTGACGCCATCTTAATTCTGTAGCAAGACATAGACATATTTTTTGTATTGGATTCGTGAAAAAAAATCGACCTCGAGATAAAAATTATGTTTGATACCATGATGATGATCTGTCTATCCGTCAGTTCATCGAAATTAAAATTGTTGCTGCTAAAACCCGGGTTGCTCCTATAAAACAGATAACCATTCCTCGCCTGGAACGGTGTGGGGCACTGCTGCTATGTTATACTCTGAATACAAAACCACAAAAGATCTTTCACTTTGGAGGGCTTTGGGAAGGCGTGAAACAACACCTCCGCCGAGTTGTAGAGAATAATAACTTAACCTTTGAAGAGATGTCTACTTTACTGCCTCAAATTGTAGCCTTATTCAATTCTATCCCGTTTTGTGCTGTAGACTAGAGTCCTTGTGCTCGATCTTGTATTCTTATAGGAAGACTATACATGACTACATCGGTGTCCAGTTATTTGAAGGTCTTCCTCAAAACAACCGTGAACTGTCAAGTCAGCTGTCACAGAAAACAATGTTGCCAATTTAAAGTTCACCCTTACATCGGTTTTGATAGTTCTACTTCATGCAACATTCGCATTTGAGATAAACTTTAGTCAGAGGCGTGTTTACGAAGAACTTATTTCATTCCCCCTTTTTGAAGAAATATTTTCCATTTCTTGAAGGTATTTCAAGTAGCCAAAGCAAAATTGCAATATTAATAGCCCTCACTGTGAGTACACTTCTCTTTCCTGTTGAAACTAATTATCGCCACTTTCAATTTATCCTTATATTTCAAGCACGTGGAACAGAAAAAAAAGGAGAAAAACTTTTAAAGAACGTAAAAAAATTATAAGTAAGAACGAAGAACGTTTTCACCTTTCAGCCACCCACTAAAATTTGAAGGGTCACGCACTCTTGTTAACCATGGGTACCTAATGAAGTACCTACCTTCGAAAAGTAACTTATAACTCGCTATCTATTCGAGTCCACGTGCCGTGAACCTGTTCGAACATTTGATTACTAACAAATCTAATAAAGACTAACCTTTTATTCACTCTACCGATACGTGCATAACACAAAACCCTACTATTAACATAAAATCCATATTTTTCCTATTCCAATCTCAATGCTTTAACCCAAATGAAAAGGACTACAAATTAATAATAAATTAAAGATCCCTCATCAAAAAAAAATTCACTTACGCAAGAAACAAAAATAAAATCCCTCAAGCAACAGACGAACAACAAAATACAAAAAAACAAATTTACAAGAATCAAGATGAAAATAAACAAAAAAAGTAAAAGAAAAAAAAAATCACTCTCCTCTATACTGAAAGGAGAAAATTCATAAAACCCGCACGAAACTGAATCCCAACGAACCGTGAGCTGTGTCCAAAGGATAAGTGAAATTCCCAACACCTGAGGTAAATTTGTACAACCAACTTCTTGTATTCGCACAGAAATAAAGAATTTCCATTTCAATTTTTATCTCGTAGCATCTTTTCGCTGAATTTCTCCTTTTTTCTGCTTTTGAAATAAGAGCCAATAAGGCCCCCCCCTTAACTTAAACATTTTCTATTGGATAGATAACCATAACAAATTAGGATACTAAAATATACTCCTACTCCTCTTCTCATATAAAAAAAAAAAACAAAAGCAAGAAATAAAAATGAAAAAGGACCTGCACAAATAATTTGTCATAATGAAAATTATCCTAAATTTTTAGGTAAATTGTTTTAAGGAAAATAAAAATAAGTCCTGCGTTGGGCACTCTAACCGAAAAAAAAAACTTTAGGGATTTCCATCATTCTCGATTTGTCAAACTCAATATGGACAACTGAAACTGACCCGTCTCGCTGGGCAAAAAAACAAAAAGGATACCCTGGCCCATTGTCGGTTTGTACAACATTCCTTGTGTTCTTCTCCGTCCTTTGAGTGATGATGGGAATTTTGTGTTTCCATCATTTTCATGTCCTTTTTCACGTTAAAAAAAAAGAGAGAAACAGCGATGTGAAAGCATTTTGTTTTTTTTTCTTCTTGTCTTGCTTTTAGGTTATGCGTGTTGTGTTATTCCCTTTGTAGGCTTTTTACTTGACAGTATGACCAGCAGGAAGGAATAAGCTCTTGTTATCACAAAGATAGTCAAACTGATATATGCTCTAACGATGTAAGGGATTGTGTGAGGAAAATCTAATAAGTCAAAGCAAGGATTACTCTGAAACGCAATTAAGAAATGGTAAAGAGTAAGGAGCGCGTAACAGGAGCTAATGGTTAGTTGAAGGCGGATGGTATCTCGTGTTAAAGTATATTGGATTTTAATGGTACAACTATTCATATGTCATTTCACAAACATCAGACAGTCAACACGGTTTATTTTGGAGTTGGTTTTGGGCCTTAATCCTCATAAGATTCTGCTGATGCTAGAATTGAATCCAGATGACCATAGCCGTGTGTTCGGTAATTGGGCGCTGGCAATCTTGGGCGGAGATCCGGAGTTTGTCCAAAAAATCATCTCCTCGGAGGAGGCTTAGCAGCTATGTTAACAAGCAAAATTATCATTAATGGATCGAACACAATCCATAACTGTTCGACCAAGCATCCCAAGGAGCACAAGGATAGACTGTTTGGTCTTTGGCGCGGTTTGTTTCGTGGCGGCATCATCGGACCTTATCTCTTTCAAAATGAGGTAGGAAACACCGGTACTATCAATGGTTTTAGAGAGATGTAAGCCGACATTCTGCGGTCAGAGCTCGACAACACCGATATATCCGAGTTGTGGTTCCAACAAGAGGGAGCTACATGGCATACAAGCGACACACCGCTACAAAGGAAGGAACAATTTAGCGACTGAGTCATCTCTGAGTCAATGCTCGCTGCGATTATATGACTTGACACCACTCGATTATTTTCTCTGAAGGTATGTCAAGTCCTTAGTCTACACAAGCCAACCTTTTTGGACGAGGCGTTATTGCCGGAATAACACCGTATATATTGGACCAAGTCAACAAAAATTTGACCCACTCCTTGAAGCACTGCCAGCGATGCCGAGGAGTCCATTTGAATAGTGTGCTATTCAACACATAATGGCATGAATGTATCTTCAAAATGAAGTCACAATCAGTTTCATACCTTACACCGTTGTTGTTCTATTAACATTTTCTTTCCTATCGTTCTTATCTGGTCAGCCTACAGCACATATCCTACATTAGTCCTGAAAGGGTTAAGTTGAACATGAGTCTAAGAAGCACACACCTGAATATCTATTCCTCACTATTTTCCAACAGCTAAATATTTCCTACGTCAGTTTTTATTAGACTTTGTGTACATCAAATTAATCAAGTCAAGTTCAAGTCAGGAAAAGGAGACTTGAACGATTTGTACTCCCACACTGTTCGCAATAAACTGTCACACACTCAGGCAAACCTCAAATTGAAAAAGAAGAAAAACTTTTCCTTAACTCTGCATAATCAAAAAAAAAAAACAAAAAACTTTTATCTGGATTCAACGTCAATATCAATTTGCTACATACCTACCACCGATTGGATTTGTTCTTTTTATTTCTTTAATAGAATGATGGTGTGAACTGTTTTCTGTTTATCTGGCTAAGATAATAATTTGTTGAGGTGCTATCAGATAAAGGTGAAGGAGAAATTAAGGACTAAGGACTCATTAGTCATAATATTTCTTCACAAAATTCATTAGGTCTTGAGGCGAAAGAAGTATAAGTTAGAGACGCAATAAGGCTTTATGTAGGACTTCAAGGTTTTCCTACATATTTGGACCATTGGTGGAAGGCGATGTCAATTGTAACTTCAATCAACCACGTGCCTTGGTTTGCTCTATTTTATTGTGTGTTTTGAATTTTTTAAAGCTCTTAATCGAAATCTAGAGCTAGGTAAGGAATCCTTCAATATAGACATGAGAACTTTTTATTGAAATAAAACAAAGAATAATTGATATATCGGGTTTAGTGCACATTGTAAACTTAAGTATGGAATTCGATCGAGTTCATATTACAACCTGTTCACAGACATAAAGTCCATCCAATTCTGACCAGAAATTGTACTACTGGGAACTCTATTGCACGGAACCTGTTCGTTGAGGATCAAACATTCGGACCACGCAGTGAGATTTTTTTATGTGCATTGGAGTCTCTTGGAGCATAATGTGTGTTAATAATTAGGAAAAAAAAAACTTCACCGCTGAAGATAGGTTTTGGCCCTGATATGCAAGACTTTCTTCAAATTTCTACAGTTCAAAGAAATTTAGGCCCTTCAAATCTTATAAGGGTCTGGGTCTAGATATTGACTAAGAGCGTCCAAATTCCTGTGGACGGCGTGCAAATGTGATAAAAAGGTGAACTTTAACTGAGATTTTGACAGCTTAACCTTAAGGATAATTTTGTGTATAAACAAAAGAATAAGCGCGTTCCGTACTCTAGGGACTATGTAGTCAAACGTTTCTGATTGGCGACAGATTCGGTTTTACCTGTAAAGTAAGGAATTTGTTTTTGATTGCCGTTCCATATGATAGGCCTCTAAAAGTAGGCCTAGAGTTCGGAATGTGCCGATTCTTATGCCTCTATTGAAAAATCCCCTGTAATGAACTAAGATAAACTCGAGAAAAAATTAGTCAGCTCCTTGTTCCGCCAATGTTTTCATTTATATACACAAGCCCATATTCAAATGACTAACGAAGAGGATTTAAAAGACTGTTTTAATTTTGCTCGTCTACTTTTGCATGTAGGTACAGGGGATTCACTTTGATGAACGTATTCAAAATATAAAGTAGGTGGGTGTTTGAAGAGATTTATTTAACAAAAAAAAAAAAAAAAAAGACAAGTGTAATACGCCTGAATACCTACTCATCGATTATCGAGTTAAATTATTTTATGGAATTGAAGGGGAAGCTGAATTTAACTCCCCATAACCATATAATGGGTTTAAATCCACCAAAACCTCTTGTTTTTGTTACTGAATCACATTGTGTAAATAGATATACAGAGACAAATTAATGCAAATCAATAAACTGCCAAGCGTATAATTTTTTTCAAGTTTCTTAAAACTCATTAATCGGTTTCCCATTTTCCAAGAGCCTACATAATCTGGGATTTAGGATTAGGTCAAGTGGATTTGTATTCTTCGAAACATTTTGTTGTTCAAGGAATTCAGCATTCAATAGATACCTTTGTGGTGTGGTATTAGATTACTCCTTTCTGATAGGCTATAGCCCTATAAATGAAAGAGTTAGTAGATGTTTCTTTGTTATGCTTTTTTCACTGAATGGATCGCGTATGTATTTTGCTTCTTAAAAGATTATCTTCTCAATGGATAATCTATAGGGTATGTGGCCATTTGAGAGTAAGTATATTGTAAGTATCTCTCTTGATTTATACAAAAACGAAGTGTTTCCAAACAGTGCAGTGCAATTTTGAGTATATCGGTTGACAGCATAAGGGGGCAGCCATTTTGTTGATACTGTGTGTACAATTTATTGTTACGGTCAAAAGGAAAGAAGGTAGCAGCACGACGCATTTATAGTTAGGTCTTGGTCACACTCGAGATCATAATGTATTCCAAGATACGACAATTTAGGTTCCGTCTATTTTTTGGGAAATGAGTGGGCGGAGAAGTGTGAGTTAACTATCTAATTTAGTTCGTCTATAAACTTCACTATGTGAATCTGTCAACTTAATTGTGTAAATGTGTCTAAAAGAATAAAGTAAGCCTACATCTTTAGCTGTCAAAGTTGATAACGACTTAGCAATGGATCGATAGATTCCATGTATCGAACCTAACTGATGGAACATAATGTCATCGCTTGCTTAGTGACAGTCGCGTACGAACCAAGTACGTGCTGTCATATGAATACAATGAGTCGCTGTTGTAACATGTAGTCACTGTCGCTTTGGTATGAGTTAGTCAATTTTAAACAATAGTTGCATGATGAGGCTTAAAAAATTAAACAATGAAGGGGCAGTAAACCGAAAATTTATAGAAGTGATTCAATCGCATGAAATATTATAAAATTTTACAAACATTAAAGTAGTTTATACATATGTATTTGCAAAAACTGATATGTTGTTCAATTTCAATTCAGCAGACATTTGGAATGATAGATATACAACATTATTGTGTAGTATATTTCCTAAGAAGCACGCGACATCGATGCATGACCTAAAGTGACAGCGACTACGTATACGAAAGCGACATCACTGTATTACAGCACTTAAGTGATTGTGCCTCTTACTGAACTTTTCATTTCAATAATGAGCAAGGTAATCATGTAGGTATAAAGGTTGTCTTCTGCTCACTGAATGCTCCGAAGATTGCTTCCATTTGTAAATTTATTAAAAAAAAATCGTTAAATGTCAGGTCATAATGTAAGTCATTCCAAAAATCGTTAACCTATACAAGTCATTTCTCTTGCGAGTGACTGACAAACATCCATATCAATGTCATGTACTGTCCTTCGGATATCCGCCAAAACGGTAGGCCTGCCACGATTAACACAAGGCAAAACAACCTACATCAGAAATAGATAGATCCCAAACGCGAATATTTATTTTGTATACTTTTTTATCGACTTTAATTTTTTACCTACCAATTTATCGCGTCATAACAAATCGGATGCACATAAAATCAAAACGCACCCATTCTTGTTGCACATACTCAATGCCATGCCGCATGACCTTCACTAAAAATTTCAAATAGCAAAGTGTACATATAGCTACGAGTACATACCTATAACATTTCCGTCATAAAAATATGAATGTTGAGTGGTATACACCCGCCATAAACACACGCTACGTTGAATACCAAAAACATTTCTTATTCGAGCAACTGCGATCCTTTTTTGTTTTATTTCAGTTTTTTTTTTTTTTTATTCAACAACCAGCAGCCCCATAATCTGCAAAAATGGAACAGAGTAAGAGTAAGACTTCCATCATAACACCAGAGTTTATGGAGTCATTTTTTGCTGGGTGCTCTTGGCATTTCTTCGTTAGGTATCATGGTAATGGCAATGGCCAAGAAGTTTTTCAAAGAAATGGCAAAAAGGATACCCTTTAGAATGCAAAATCCCTGTGTAAGAAAGTCACTGGTTTGTTGTGAATGCTGAAGATAGAGAAGTAACACGATTTGCTTCACTCTGGGATATGAAGAAATTTCTACGAAGGTTTTTGGCATGACGGTCGTCCTGCACTTCGGACTTATTGAATTATTCAATAAGGGGGTAGCCTTTTCGGAGTGCCTTTTTTTTGAAACAACAAATTTCACAACATAGACGCACTTTCTATTCCGCTCCTAGCTTTCATCGGGAATAGATCATTTTGAATGAAGTTTGATATCAGCCTTTTTCCTTTCCTTTTTGTCGTTCGTCGTTGGTTGGTGTTGTTGTTGCTGTTGACGCAGGACATCAGCATGGTGCAAATGGCCGCTAGGAAGTTAACAATAACTCTCAGTAGAGAACTAAATAAATTTATGCATGCTGCAAGGGTTAGACCAACAAATGGCGGAGAAAACGGTTGGTGGCAAGGAAAAACTGTTGTTGAATGAATACAGGCAAGGCATTGATGGAGAAGACTTGTATAAAGGTGGAAGGTACATTTTTTTCCCCCTCCTACTGTAATGCATGCAAAAGTATACGAACGAAAAAGTAAATTACTAGGAAGTGATCTTTGTTTTTTGTTTTTGTTGCTTCCAGTAACAAAAGTATACATCAGTTGGAGAGAGTTTTGCTTTATGGTTTGTCCGAGGAAGTTTTGTTAGTGCATTTATTATGATTATAGCATGATTTTGCATTGCACAATTTCAATTTTGCTTGTGGTGAACTTTAGTTGAACAAAGTTTCTGGTACCCGCACACCTACAGTGTGAACTTCTCCACATGCAAATGCGTTGACTGAATGAAGTTCATGAAAACCATAAATGGTAATGTCAAATCAATTTTAACATTATATTGCATTCAATGACTTATGAACTCTTGTCATGTCATTATCCACTAGATCCTAACCTAAATGAGCGATTTAGGTTTTCGAGATCTAGTGGATAATATTTTCAAACTTCTGTCATTTTTGACAATTAGTTGACAGTTTTGTTGAACACATTACCACAAGCTAACCTTCGTTCAAACTTATTTGTAGATACAATTTCAAAAGCTGTCCCAAATAAGTCTTCAAATGCGAATAATTGTGGATAAATTTGGAACCTTTGTAGCACAAACGCCGCATTATCGTAATTTGCACACAGAAGAAACTGCAGTTCCTGAGTGTGACACTGTGGCGGAAGATACAGGGCTGTCAATTCGGGTCGATTGTGACAGTCTGGCCTTGAGCGATAATATTCAGCTAGGAATTGCACAGAAAGAAGCCGAAATGCTCGAAACCAAAGGACCAACATTGGACGCGTGTCATCAAAATTATTCAAGGAAAACGTGAGTTTGACGCATAACGTCATTTCACATAATCAAAAAAGACTTTTGATACATATTTAACTCTCGTCGTTGTACTTTTAAAAAATACAATTTTTGTAGTTCTCAAAATCCACCTCCATGCCTTATTTTTTGAGATATTGCTGTTCGCGTGTGGAGAATTTTCGTAGCTTTTCAGAGAAGAGAGCAGCGCATTCACGAAAGAGAAAGTAATTTCCACATTCTATGAATTTTAGGTTAGTTTCTGAAAGCTGTCAAATCTGTCAAATCAGTATACCTATTTTCTTTTTCTGGTTCAACCCGTTCGAGTAATTTTAGCTTTCTCTCTCTCTCTCCGAAAGAATATTACACACTATCCGTGAATTTCACTATCCAAATTTCTCAAATTTCAATCGTATAACAACATCAAGCTATTCTCCATAAAGGACACTTCGAATATCTGAGTTAACATCGTCTTCCCAATGAGCCTTAATAATAATTAATTTACACAACCTGATTGTTTGTGATATTCCTCATATTAACTTTGACAATGGAATACTCATAACCAATTCCAATAGAGGTCGCTGAACTGCCTTGGAATAAATCGAAAATTAATGATCCATCGATTATGTTTATATTGTAGGAAATCAAAAGGGAAAATTGCCACTAACCAAAATAAACATTTATAATACTAATGACACACGTGCTGGTGGAGAATCTTTGTAAACGAAAATAAAACGAATGAATATAATTAATAATAAAATATGCCACAAAATAAAAAGCGGAAAGAGATTGGAATAAATTTGACCAAATAGTATGTGGGAACTAAATAAATAGAAAAGTTTATATCATTCAAAGCAAACAAAAATAATTCAGTGCCACATTTTTGAATTTATGTACGGAAATTTGTAAAGAGACTGACTCATGGACTTGTACAAAGAAGTGTACATCCGATTTAGATAGATTTTTATAGTTTTTCCAAACAGTTTAAATGACTTGCGGAATATATAAATGCAACTTGAGTATATACTTTTTGACTTCTTCTTAAAAGACTATTCAAGAAAGCAAGGTTACGCAATATATCCTTGAACCATATATAGCCGACTAAAGTTTGATGCTTAAATTTTCAACTTTTTAGGAAATAAAAACATACATCGTTTTTTGCTGTATAATGTGTTGAAAACAATATACATGTTCACAATCAAGAAAAAATTATACTATGTTCCCACCAAACGAGATCGCAAGGTTTCATAAAATTTCTCGAAACCTCCGACGTTTCGCCATACATTATGGAGGTTTTGAAAGCTCATAGTTCCGGCGAAACCGGCTTGAAATCTCCTCGAGTTCATCCATCAGTAAAAGGTTGTCAAACCGAACGAGCCTACAGCGTGAATTTTAGCTTATTTTGGTGATCATTTTAAGACGTCAAAATATTAGATGTCAAAACAATTGCGACAAACATCTGTTTTGCCGGCCACTTCCAAATTGACAGATAATGTCTTGAAAACAGTTCAACATGGCATAGCTTATTGGGTTTTCGGTAAAAGTTTATCCGAACCTTTTGCGATTTACTAAAACGTCATCCTCTGAACTTATCGTACACAAAACCCGCAGAATGGTCACACCTTTGTGCAGTAATCCTATTTAATTATGCTGAAACGTCAGAAGACAAATTTGTTTTTGGGTGGGTTAGTGGAAGCGAGTATTTCAAACTACCCAAAGATGACCGTCTAATTTAGATTGTCTAAAATTTTTGGTATCTAGGACTGCTGATATAACATAAGTCTCTTCTGAAATGTCATATATTTTGAAATTTAAACATGGCTTTCTATACGTTAAAATTTAGCTATAGACTAACACTAAAGTGGATTATTTAAGTCATTATTGGTGCAAACATTTTGGAAAGTGTGCAGATTCTGTTAAAAAGGCTCTATAAAAATACTACGCACATATTTTTGTGGGTTGTTTTTCAAGTCACGAGTTTATGTCAAAAAGCCTCCGACTGTTGAGATTCTCAGAGAGAATATCCGTCATGAATGCTAAGACCTATCGGCGGAAGTTTTGGCAAGATTGATGGAAAATGCCATAATGGTTGCATCGATAGACCTAGCAGACACATAATTAGCACAAAAGTGCCATTTTATTGCCACACACTCACGTAACCTAGACTGATGGGGACTGGCGTGAAAACCTTATATAGAGAGTGAGAAGTGATTATTTAAATCCACTCCGTAACATTGAGAAAGTTAATTAAATTAAAAATTCAATATCCGCGGTTTCTATCTAATAGTTCTTTTGTACGCTTGAGTTGGTATTTTGGTCACATCTGCCTAGATATGACACAACTGCGCAACCCCCGCCACCTTGTATCAGCTTTCGATAGGTAGTGCTTAAAAAGGCTTCACCTAGTGACACCAATTGGGACGCACACCCCGCGAGGGAGCCATCAAGGATAGAGCCCCACCGTGCTACCTCGTCCGCTCGCTCATCGTCCTCGATGATGCTATAACCAGGCACCTAAGACAGATATTGAGCCTTTGAGCCAGCGTGGAGAGCTCCTTTTGGCACAAATCGCGCCATATAGCCGACATCATTTTCTCGACTTAATAGAAAACATTTTTTTTTTATTTCCACAAAAATGGGGAAAATTCGACAAAGAAAAATCTGGCATCACTACTTGAATGTTTCATTGTATACTATTTTTCTTTTTAATTACCACAACTTTAAATAATTATTTTTGTACCCGAACTAAAGGAGAAAATAGTATGCTGAGTCCTTTTAACCAGGCATACACATGAAACATTGTACATACGAATAAACACCACCAGAAGGTTGTATTATAAGTATGTATAAGGGTCTATGTTATAATATGGAAAACTTTAATCAAAGAAAATTCTGACGAAATAATTTTTATTTTTATACCTGAATAAAAAGGTGAATGTATGTACATTTCGTTAAGAGCTGAAAATCGAGGAATTTTTTTCATATTTTCATACCATTTTCAATCCTTTAAGGCAAACACTCATAATCCTTTGAATCCCTTTTGCACTTACATATATACAATGTAAATTGATTTTCATTCACAGGATACTTGTAATTGCTCATTAAAATTCGGTAAGTTAATGATTGCATGTGGTTTTTTAATTGTTTCGATCGATTTAATTCACTAGCGCTATTCTGAATCTAGCACTGGAAGACAGACTGAGAGAAAATTTCTCTTTCTTCTTCCTGTATCCTTAGTAAGTGCATTCTTTCCCGTTTCATTCATTAAGAGTTTCTTATATACACAATAGTCTGGCATTACTTTCCTGTATGTAGACTGACTAAGCAAACAATGTTATTCCTACAGTGTCTTAGCAGAAAGGACTGCAATGACAAAGCAGTGACTTTAAAAAAGCATCTTTACACGCTGGGATTAAACGAAACCTTATTCTGTGAAGCTTGTCCTATCTATGCTTGTATCAGGCTACAGATTGTAGGTCCTGCTTGTCGAAAAACTTTAATACGTATGTACATATAAACTGACATGGATCGTCTAAAGGACAGTTAAGGAAATGGTAAGGGTGCTTCGGTACTTCCTGAACCAATCTTACCCTTAAGAACTGGTGTGCTACATTTGTAGACCGGGGAAACCTCTACTACGACAAGTATTTATCTGCACATATAGTAAAACCAGGCAGACTACCTACCATTTCAAGAAGAAGTCGTCTCTGCTGCTCAGCTTCTGAATGCGGTTTCAAGTTTAGATTAGTAGCTGAGAACTAGGCTTCTTCTTGAACAGCTGATTGCATTAAACCTTAATTCACATCGCCTAGAGCTGTCAATCTTTAGCGATTTGTCTAAAGGCGATGCGAGAGATGTCGTCTTAGTCGTCAACATATTTACTATTGCGTGTGCCTTCCTGTACCAGTGAGACAACGCACCGGATGAAGTAACGACCATTTCGCAGCCATAAGTATTTCAGTTCAAGTTCAATGAGCCACATAAGTCGTTTCAACACCATTCATAGGAATCGGGGACCTCTCCGTCCAAATTATGTGTAAAGATCTTGGTCTACACTGAACTCAGATCAAGAACTTAAGCCTTGATTATTTGAAGCCCCGAATAGTCTCTGATTGGACTCTGCAGAAGTTTAAAGACAAATTGAATTTCATCGCGAAAAATCATTTCCAGCAACGAAGCTTATGGCGTGTCAATAAGCAAAGGACTACGCGTCTTTGAACAGAACCTAAACCCATATATGTAGGCCTCAAGAGACTCCATTGCATCCACCAACCGTAACCATGTGGTATAGATCTCTTATAGTGGGCTGAATGATCGCCATGTTACACTCAATGGAGTCTCCAATAGTGGCATATTAAAGATCATATTTGCCCAGATTTGGATGGACTGGACATTAGTGATATGTGATTCAATATGACACACAACTAGTCAAACAATTATTTTATTAAAGGGGACCTTCGATAATCGTACAATTTCGAGATATGGTCCGGTCGAAAACCTCCTCGCTCATATGATTTAATGCTATTAGATTTCTTTTTAGTTCAAGCAGTTAGCTTGTTCCAACATGTTTGCTTAGAATACTTATAGATGAGACTTCGGCTAACATACTAGCCTCTTGCTTTCATGTTGCCCAAGCTCTTGTGTAACATCGGGGTTCTAAGAACCTCACCTAAACATTGCCTACTATATAACAAAGTAAAGACTGTTCCACTATGTGACCTATTACAAACCTTTTTTTTTTTTTTAATTTTTCAGAGGTTTTAAGACTTCCAGTCAAAGTCTACATAGCAACCCATTAAAACGCTTAAGTTCAACCTTCTATTTCCACGAATCATTATACGATAGACTCCTTTGAAATTGTATTCCAACATGTATCTACCTATCTGCCCTAGTATTCCATTCTAAAGACCTACCAACTTCAAGTACTCATTAAACTCGTACAATAAAGAATCGATAAATCTAAGATTATTGACCTCGAAGTCGCAACAAAGGATATTACAAGGCACCCCATTAAGAAAAGTTAAAAGAAGGTCAAGCTCATAAGTATATATCAGGGTTACTGGGGGGATTATAGGCAATCGTGAAAGAAAAATAAAGACAACCTTACGTGACTAAGATGACAAGAGGCGGATTGAAGAATACAAACAAAAACACGAAGACAGAGCCTTCAAAATCGGAATCAAGTAAGTAGTATATACCTATTGCTTTGTATCGGATCTAAATGCTTGCAAGGAAGAATTGGGAAGAATTGAACTTCAATTAGTATGGAGTACTGAACATTGTTCCTCTTTGCACCAAAAGTCATAAATAGAATACATTATATACAGATGTACATATGTACATCATAAGTAGCTAGAACGAATGGCAACCATAAAATGTTGTGTTGATAGGAGAACGTCTAGGAAACTTATACTGTTTTACACCATGTAGGTAATATGCAAACAAAAAATAAAGATCCTTTTTTTAAGCACCGTAGTTCTGTATATGTCTATGGTTTTCCGAACCATTTCATTTTGCCGATATTACGAATTTAACAGCGAGCCACATCTTGTTCATTGATAAAATGCAAACTAAGCAAACCACCCCCTGTCGAACAGCTCAACAAGAAAATAAAATCCCGAAACCCTTATCACTATATCCGAAACGTTAGCAATTACATGCCATCGCAACCCAATGGGACATATACAAGGACACAACACATAAAACCTTTCAATTATATACTCTCTGTCTTGCTTCTTCCTTTATCCTAAACTCCCCTTTATGTGATTTATCTTTGTTAGAAGGAACAAAGGAACAATTTAAAAGCACACACCACTGTCCTTACACACTCTCGTCAAAAACCAGCCGATAAACGTCTAAAATAGTACAAAACCATCCGGAATATCCTTTTTTTTACGACATTTCCCAGGACGACGAAGACGACGACGACAACGACGACGCCGACACACAAAAACAATGAAATGGGGAGCAGGCAACAACAACATCAAAAAAAAAAAACTAAATCCTCTCCCATAAATAAAAGACCATCAAGATACGTCTTTTCTAATACACACAACCAATCCCCACATAACTGCATAATAAAACAAAGCCCAGCTATGAAACAAAAAAAATCCATCAGTGCGGCCTGCAACTACACACCCAAAGGACATTCAGATTGGAAAATTGAACAAAAAAAAAAACAGCAACAACAACGGCAGAGGGAAATCAACGTCGCCAACAGACAAATAAGCAAAAACACGATATTTCAGCGAAAAACAATTCCATTCTATCCACCCACCCCTCTTTTGGGCACAAGGATAAGAAACATGATAAATTCCGTTAGGCATAATGCGTATAAACTCAGTCGATAAATTTTGCTCTTCTTTTGGAAAATAAATAGACAAAAAAAAAATGTCGTCGGCGCACGAGAATAACTACTATAAGGACAACACAACTTACCACTGTTTATGTTCGCCAATCCGAATACAATCAGCATAAGTGTCCTTAGTAAGCTGTTATATATCCTGGAGAAACGTATTCTCCTTTCGCAGCCGCACATTTTAACGAGAATTTATCCACAAAAAAAAAACCAACTTCTCGTTAAGGACTCTATTCGTAAATTCTATTCCTCTTCCTTCGTTTCTATTTATCTCACTCAAACACTGTGTGTGTTAATGTCCTTTACGATGCACACTGACAGTGATTAATGCGAATTGTTGCAGTCCTTGGGTATAGGACACCAGCACCGGTCAAATACAAAATTAATAAACAAAAAAAAACTAATCTTACTCCTTCTTATTCACAGACAGGACAGAGGGCATCCAAGGATATATATTTAGAAGAAAAAAAAACGAAAATTTTAGAAACTAAAAAATAAAAACATATGGTGAGCGCACTACACTCTAGGCACTGAGATAAATTCACTCTTTCAAGGATAATTTGCTGCTTCTGGCTGAGATCCTTGTGGTGTGCAAAATTTTAATTAATATTATTTTCACCACCTTCTGTGCTACTGCTCCTGCTGCTGCTGCTCAAGGACATTATTTTCATAATTTATTTAGACAACAAATATGCAAGGACAAAAACAACACAACGTTCAGGCGATAAAAAAAGGGTTTTATATTTTATCATATCCAACACACAAACACATACAAATACACTGGGTGGTAATTATTATAAACACCTCCCTGATGGTGGGGTAATATTCTATTTAACGATTGCGATGACAAGAAGGGATGACGACGATGATGGCATATATCCTGAAAGCCGATAATAGATAGCGCTTAAGTTGTAGACTTTGTGGCAGGTAGAAAGGCTGCTGATACACATACATATGTAGGGAAAAAAAAGGTTGGTTGGTAGGTATGCAACAATCAATCAAAGTGTCACGTTATCATATACGGTCGTTGTGCAATTTGGCAAGGATAACAACAACCACTTGGGATGTGAAAAACTTTCATTTTAATCTTCTCTCGTTCTCTCTAGGCAGACGAACAAAAAACAGGGATTAATGTTGTCACCCACAATCCGTTGGCCCACTGTGTTAAATATTCATGACAAACTACCCCGTAACCGGAAGGATACATTTTTTCTTTTCGTTCGACACCACATACGAAGTTTTAACATTTAGGAAAGGACACAATCACGAAAAAAAACCGGCCCGACAAAAAATGTGTTCAACGTATCCTTTTTCTGTTTTTTGTTTTATCCCGAACTTTTTTTCTTTTTTTATTGGGCTGCCACAAAGGATAGCACTTTAAATTGAGTTATTTTTTTTTTGTTTGGAAATGTTGCATTGTGATGCATCTCTATTGGCCACAGTCCCAGTAATTATCCATCACTTCACACAATTTTAGAGCACATTATCATCTGTGTCCCAAAAAAAAAAAACAATTAAAAATCCTTTACTACAGTCGCTTATCTCGGTTTATCCGCAAAATCCCTTTCACAGGCTCAGGATGAGTAGTGAAGAAAATATTCCTCTAAAAGGACTAAATGTGTTGTGGAAGAGAAAAATGTTTTTCAAACGCGCGTCACAACCCCGGTTCTTACATGGTCCAAATGAAACTGAGCGTATTATGATGGCAAACAACATTTCGGCTGATACAGTTTTCATTCCCAGCATCCTTGGTACTTTTTTGTTTTCTCATTTATTTTTTTTTTTATTGAAGGCTTTACACTTGCCTTCTTTGCTTTTGCGTTAGGTTAGGATAGTACTACCACTGTGCGTTAGGATTCTCTCAAAGGATCTCACTCTCTTTTGCGCTCATTTGGCGATGTCCTATAAAAAAAAAGGAAATTCTCTCATTCGCTCCCTCTCTATTACCTCAACAATTTTTGGGGTGTGTAACGGGAAAAAAACATTCAAGCAAAAAGCTTTGAAACTCAGGCATTCTGTAAACATAATCAGCTTGTGCCAATAAGGTTCAACTGAAGGTTACGCGGTTCTTTGTATTCCTTGCGAGAGACACATAGAGAGAGAGAGTTGTAAAGCAA
The DNA here is from genome assembly GCA_949716465.1 of Chalcosyrphus nemorum. Classification (NCBI taxonomy): domain Eukaryota; kingdom Metazoa; phylum Arthropoda; class Insecta; order Diptera; family Syrphidae; genus Chalcosyrphus; species Chalcosyrphus nemorum. The sequence goes on from OX454332.1 coordinate 85,242,065, forward strand.
ATTATAGCAAGGATGTGCGCACTGCACAAAACTTTTTATATCTCAAATCAGCTGTTTTTCAACTGGAATATCGTAAGGGGTAGCGATTGAAAAAGCTCATCAAATCAGCTGATTTCCCATCCAAAAAGAAAGAAGGATATGTTATTCGATATTCCTTCTTCTTGACGATGAAATTCGCTCTTAATTGATACCGAAATTGTGTCATTCATAGCCCTAACTCACCCTCATATCCTGGCAAATGTCACATCTCATTTTCATGCTGTTGTATTGTATATCCTGATCGTTAGAGGTTTTCATGTGAATTGGTAGGCGGAAGTTTGCTCAAACATTCACAAACACCCAGATACGTTTCCTTGTGTGTGTATGTATTTATATGGAAAAGGACCTTTTCTTTTTTGGGTGGAGAATTTCATGATTATTGACGCAATCAGCTGAAGTTTTTTTTTTTTTCTTTTCGTTTTTCTTGTGTTGTAGTTCGTTATTAAATGAGAAGAAGTTTTGTCCTCGGACTAAGTTGACGATATTTATAAGGACCCTGCACTTAGGGATTTAGTTTTCTCTCACTTTCTTGGGGGAAGGAAATATCACAGAGGGAGGGCGTGTGATTGTGTCCCTTCGATGAAAATAAATGTTCATGTTTGGGTGTTTTTTTTTATTTCTTAGGAAAAGTAACCCTTGTTCGAGTAGTGGGCTGGAATTGGAACAAGGTAGGGACCAGCAATTGGGGTGAAAATTGAGTCCAAGTATTTGGTAGTAATAACCATTAGTAATGATTTGTTAGACAGTTATAGGTCTGTAATTTTTAGATTACATCTGTTTAAGAGGCCGAACAATCCCTATTTGGGAGCTAATGCTGTTTACTAGAAAATACAAAATCCCTAACTATACTCCTCCCAAACTAGATCGACATGCTTTTGTTCCTTCAAAGAGTGCCTGCTAATAAGGTTTCAAACTGAATTTTTAGAAGGGCAGATAACATATGATAAGTAGGTAAAAAGAAAGGAAGCACGGCAGGTGGGGAGTTCGGGAGGGTGTCAGGCATATTTCTCTGAGTGATGTGAATGAAAATTACAAAATTCGCTTACACAAATACTTACTGTATTTCATAACGAACGCCATGAAAATACTGTGAATTACAAACGAATGCAAAAATATCACATACAAGTCCACTCAGTCAATTTGGACACCACGCATCAAAACTAATGTTTCAAAGACCACTCCATTAACTGGTGCGTAAACCTCCCTTGTATACGAATGTGCGTCGTCATAAGAAGACCAAACTTGGTTTGCATATTTAAGAATCAATCTAAAAAAATTGAATTAAAAGGATTACGTTAAGTAAGGTTTCGAAAATTCTTTTGGCCAGCGTTTCGAAATTAAGAATTAAGTTTCCTGTCACAAATGAGGTTTTAGTTATGCAGTCTCCAATTAAATAAGTTGGGGTTGACGAAAGATCCTTTCGGAATTAAGTAATAGTTTCGCATTTGCTAACATTTAGTTTATAAAAAAGTTTTGTCGCCGTGTCGTCTGCATAATGTTATGTTATGTTATGTTATGTTATGTTATGTTATCACCATCATTAATGGACAGGATGAAAAGCTACGGACTAAGATAGCTACTTTGAGGGACAACAAAAGTATTCATAAAAGAATTGGTTCTAAAAATAACCTTGTATTAAGATCTGAACCCAGTTTGGAAACCGAGAGCCTTAAGTATCAGCGTTCGAAAAGCTTTTCTGAAATCAGTAGCGACAACGCCAACCGTCATTAAATGTACTCATCAAACAGTTAATAAAATTAAGACCCACCCTGTCATAAAACTACTGTATTAATAAACGGTAAACGTTTATAATTTTGCAACGTCCCACTCCGGCTGCATTGAGAGCCTTGAATGAATTTTCCTTTCCATTGCCGTTACTGCGGTTCCCCAGCTACAGCCTGTGGTAGTAATGATTGCCTGACTGATTAAAAGGGAAATTTCTGTGGCCTTCTCCTGCTGTCCTTTTGTTCGTATAGCTACTCATACCCTTTTCTCTTTTCTGCTTCTTCTATTTTTTTTCAAATGCAAAAAATAAGGAGTAAAATCCCTTTGCAGCAACGCAACTTCCGCCACCCATTTCCTCCGGCCTGTGTCGATGAGGAGTAGGTACTTTGAGAAAGTTCTATTTGTTGCATTTTACCATTTTATTTACAATCCTTGTTACTTTAGCGCGCCACATTCTCGTTGTAGATACTTGTATCCTGTTTGTTTATTGTCTCTACAAATAGCCTGACATTTTGATTACAATCTGATACACTTGCCACATGATGTTGGGTAGAGCCTGGCTGTGTTGTAATTGTAGTTGAACACCAGATTACCCAGATCGATAGAGACAATTTGCAATTTGACTGCAAGGCGGCGCCGGGCGGCAGATGGAAGGTAAGGATGAAACTCATAGAGTAAGGCAGGCATCCTTTCAAATGGCACGTACATACATACATACATACATGTATAGAGATACTTTGGTCACAATAGGAGAAATTCGATTAGTTTTGTGTCAAACAAATTGATTGTAGGGATTTAAATGAATATGCTGTGCTCTTGTGTATTGCAGTTTGAGGTGATTTGTTTTACTCTATTAATAGAGGACTAGAGAGATTGATCCTGTTTGAAAAAAAGAGTAGTGGGAGTCGATTGAATTGAGTTTGAAGCAAAAGTCAAAGGTTGTAGAGGGTTTTTCTCTTTTGGTTTTTTTTTGTGCTTCCCACGTGAAAATGATAGAAATTTGTGAATTGACTTTGTGCAGGCAATAAATGGTTCACTTAGTGAATAGATTGAGGTCGGGAGAAGAGTGACTGTGCATTAACTAGTGTTCAATTTTAAATTCTGTTATACTAGAGTCATTTGTAAGTAACCGCGGTTGGAAGTATTTTATGGAATCCTCCCAATTAGCTTTAGGGAAAAGGAATAATAGGAAAAGTGACAGAACCCCCCAAATCCTTAGTTTTTGGACCGGCTGTGCAGACTGTAGTGCCGCTTCAGACAAGAGATGTTCAAAAAACTAGAAGGATATGCCTTCAGATGAACTTTTCAATTTGACAATTAGTCAGTCAGCGAACTGGAAGTAAAGTGCAATAGCCCATAGTCGAAAAGCTTCGTCGTGTATACTGATGGATCAAAAGTAGACATCGAAATGGATCGTAGAGTTTGGTATCTCCTCGAAGCCACACTCTGCTCGATTCCTGTACATGAGGCTATCCCAGATAGGTGATAAACTAGCAAAGAAAGGTTCAAGAGTCATACTAGATCAAACTAATCTTTTTATAAGAATCCAGCCTTATGTACTCATGCATGAAGCAGGGAATATAGACACGAGCGAGGTGATCTAAAATTGGAATTGCATTGGATAGTAATATAAAAAGGTGGCTGTCCTTCGACAGAGCAGAAACAGAGAGAATCATGCAAAAAGGCAAAGGATCCTGTCCATTTTAGATATCACTGAGACAGAGTCTGTCCAGAGTACGGATACTTGAACGCGAAAATTGGAAAGCAAAGCATCAATCTGGTAAATCGGTAAACACAGCCTTCACAAGACGACAAAAGACAGCTATAATACAATGATCAGTAATACTTCCTCTGCTAAGAATCTTCACAGCAACATGGACTTCGAAGATCAAATACTGGTTGCGTATCGACCGAGAGCTAGTCAACGCAAGAGACGATTCCAAAATTTACACTGTGCGTACCTTTCGAGGGACAAACGTCGACTCTGACAGCTGTCTTGTTGCAGCTTTAGTCAGAGCTTGGCTGTCCAAGCAGAAGAACTTGCGAGCCGCCCAGAAAAAGAAGCTGGACGTTGGACTCCTTAGCCTACAAAAAACAACTCCCATAAACGAGGACAACAAGTGGACCGAATCCCGAAATATCATCAGAAAGGAAGCCTTGGCTACCAGCTACCTCAAAAAATGAGCCACTGATATGAAGAGGGAAGAGGGTGACTGCAAAGCAAGACAAGAGCAGCAAGAGGCGTGCAGAAATGTGTACAGAGCTCAACACGTATAGTTGTCTGAAGCTAGGCCTACTTATGCCCTAATACTTATTTATTCTTTGGCAAGACTCAAATCTTACTGTAGCTTGGAGAGAAATTAACCAAAATATTGTAAAACTAACTAGAAAGTCTCATAAAGGCATCGTAACTTTATGGAGGAGGCTGTGGCTTAAATTTACGTACACTATTCCTTCCAAAGACTCCTCAGACCATTTTAAACTAAATAGTTTTCATATCCCCCAGCAGCCGAACATATCTTACATGTAACAGTGCTCATTGAGGTTCCATTCATTACGATCTTGTTATACTCTTAACCTCTCGAGATAGCGCCAGAAATTGTGTGTTAAATTTCCATCGAAACGGAATAACCCCTTCAAATTATTATTCTCTCGCTCCAATAATTCCTCAGACAATGTCCTTACAATTGCACCAGCAGCAGCCCCCAGCACCACACACACACCATCCATGCAAAACACATTCCCTGCACACTCCCAGAGAGAGAAATACACCCAAAAACAAAAAAAAAGTTCTACAGAACAAGTTCATAGCAATTAAATTTAATGTGCACACTACACTAGAGGCATACAGAACCATTCATTGCATTCAGCTCATTCATCTGGACCACCAACCCAGGGAGAGAGAGCAAGTGTGCATCAAGCTAGAGTCCTTAATAATTCTGCGCAAATTTTTGGAATATGACCAATAAACGCCCCCAAACCAACTCTCAAGCAAATGCCACCTTCTCGTACCAGAGAGCGAAGGCGCCCAGAGATACATCCCCAGATACATATGCACATCCACTTGGACACAGTTCAATTGCATCCGTCGTTTAACTGAAGAAATATGTCCATCGGCTAGCTGCAGGATGCCAAAATCAAAAGAGGCGAGCAAAAAAAAAAAAGGACGAAAAAAAAAAAAATCACACACAGCACAGAACTCTGTCAGTGGCACTCCTGCTGGCTGGTGAATTTAATGCTTCTCAAGCGCACAACTCACAGTCACTTCACTGCTACTTGGCTGCACCCTGTTTGGTTTGTTACTGCGTTGAGTCAATTCTCCTAGCAGATAAGTTAATAAATACTAGCAGCAGAGTAAATAGTTTACACAGAGTGACATTGAATACGAATGAGAGATTTGAAGTACTTCTTTTCTTTTTACTTCGACAGGATTGAAGAAGTCACGTCCGTTCGCTGCTCTGCTGAAAGGATGGACCAGTTAAAGCCGTGCCACCAAATAAAGAGATTTTAATTAATTCACTTGCCATTGAAATTGGCAGCGAGTCCTGCTGGCTAAACCGGGGGGGGTGGTAGTAGATACCGACTTGGTGGTGGCATAGTTCGCACCGTTCAGCTTGATTAAACATTAAATGTTAATTTTATTCCAGGGCATTACTTAGGTAAATGAAACTCTTAGATGAGAGCGCGCGTCAGAGTCTCCAAAAAAAGCGAACCAAGGAAAAAAAAGGGGTGATGGCCAAAAATTCCGTGTGGGAGTGGCGGGACAGGATGGACTAACAAACGAAGCGTAGTGTAAACAATGATAATGATTTGCGGATGAAGGAATTCCGTTAAATATCCCTAAGACAGGACGACGTGATGACAGTGACAACAGACGACACTCGAATGTTCGAGTTAACGAAGAGGAGTGGCGCCAATTGACTTTGGCAAACGATTTAACTAATTATCACACTTTCAGACTTTGTCTATCCATGGTATTTGACTAATTAATATTCAATGAACTGCTGTCAATGTCGAGTGTCCTTAGTACCTACTGGCCTGACACATACCTAGCTATACACACAGAGAGCGATGAGATTTTATGTGCCATTTTCATACTTTGATGCAAAGATATTCATGGGTAAATCCTTTTAATCAATTTGAAATAAATATTTGCGATGAGATTAACTGTTGAATATTCTAATGGGTGTCGTAAAATTTTTCGGCGGATGGAGAATGACGACGTAAACTTAGCTTTCATAGGGTGATTCGTGTTTGCAAGAAATTATTGCCGCAATAAAATGGTCCATCTGTTTGTGAATGGCATTGGAAATCTTATACTCTAACGAATTAACTTGTAAAATTTTATTACAATACTGCTGGAGCCCCCTTTCTTGGGGCTATAAATGTGTTTTAGCATTTAATAAAAATAAATATTAATATAAGGTGGGTAGCCTAGACCTTTTCGGTGGTTTGAGGTGTCACTTGAGGTGGAACTTTTTGTACATGAAAAATATTGATCCAGGCCTAAGAAAATAGTACCATATACTCCCTTTAGGAAAGATATGCCTTCATATTTCTGATTTTAAATACATTTTTTGTATGCAGTTCTTTGTGACATTCGTTAAGTATCATCTTAGATTGGGTTAAAGTTTCAAAATAATCTGCTACGTTAGAATCACCTATCAATCGTCCATCACCTTAACTAGACTTAAGTCCTCCAGGCCTAAAAAGAAGTATTCAAGACTGGATAAGCTAAGATAATCACATAGGAGGTATCAAACAGATTCAACGTCTTCCTCTTCCCTGCAAGAGAGCGTTCAATTTAGTTCAAATTAGCTTATTGAACTAATTCGTTCTTCTAGTTTATTTAGTTCAATATCAAGTCATGACTCAAAGTTACCGTTATAGAGACCAAAGAGAATTAGACCATTCTCCTAAGGTTTTAAAACGTGTTTTTGCTTGTTATATGCGCCGCAGTCGGGCTGAGAAGTCCGAGGCAACAAGTACACGAATATATGTACTACGAGATTACTACATCGGTCAAGGCAATCCAAAACAACAAGGCAGTAAGACTTGACGAAATGTCACGTCCTGCACAGAAGAGGGTTTCCTGATGAATTCAAAATCGAAAGAGGCCTACAACAGGGTTGTATTGTTTAGCCGATTCTTTTTATTTTGATTATCAGAGTGCTTCATGCAGCTTTGTCAGTCAACGGGAAGTCCAGAATGAACTCTTAAATCTGAATCCGAATACACGTACTACGCTGACGATGTGCTTGCTTACACATAGAATCATGGGCCTACACCAAATGACAGCAGGTGTCGAGAGGGAGACAGGCGTTGTCTGGCGGACGATATACACGGCCAAAACAGTCTTGGTACAAACTTGTCGGCTCAAATCAGCATCACTGGGCAACCGGTAGAGAGTATTGTCTCAACCGATTGCGTATTTGCGTAACCAAAATAGCCATAGAACTAGCGAAAAAGTCTGTGATTGGGTTGTTGTCCAGGAGTCTGTATTTTTATATGGTATTCATCTTTGCAAGCCAAGCAATGCAATGGAATCCATTAATCCAGGAAGGCACAAGACCAAATATGGCGGTGGTGGAGATGGTGGCATGGCAGTTGGGAAAAAGTTGCAGCACATTCTCAGAAACCTTACATGATGTCAGACATAGTCCGCTGTTTTACTTGTTGGACTGTGTCTTTCTCGCAGGCTTTTGATACCTACTTACTTATGTATGTATGTTTGTACGTTGATTCCATCTGACTTAGAGGACCATCCCTGTTTTCCACTGTTAATAACAGATACAGTAAAATTACAAAAACTCCATTAACAGGATCATATAGAACATATGTGTGTATCTACCCACTCAATCTCTAAAGACAACTATATTCCATTGCTCGGCATGTACATATGCTTGTGTTTGAATTGAATAAATAATTTTATTCAAAATCGCATTAACACTTCTCTGCTCCTCCTGGGTTATAATGGCAGGACAATTATTTCATTCAGGATACAAAGAGAAAAAAAAAACCGAATAAGAACGATAAAATCCAGTCACGAGGAAACAATGAAAATATATATTTACTGTATTTTTCCTGTTTGCTTTTATTTGCAAACAGCACCCTTGCGCCTTCCTTAAGCCGGCTAAATGTGTTTACGACATAACATTGCACACAATGACAGCAGACTGCGTAATTAGCTTTGATTATCTTCCTTTGCTGCTCATTATTCTAAACATGGTTAATTAAGGGGATTTTCTGATTATTTGCATACATTTTTAATTAGAACACTAAAATGTGTTGCGAAACTGAAGTTCTTTCTGTTTTTTTGTTTTTGATTGCGCAACAATTTTTTTGGCAATGGCGTTGACATTAATTTCTCTCTCTTTTTTATTCGGTTTAAATTAATTAATTACAATTGGATAGAACCGTTAATAATTTAAAGTAAAATTTAAATTCAAATATAGTAGATATATCGAGTAGAGCATTTGCATTTCAAAATACAGCGAGATAAATCAATAATTAACGCCGATTGAGTGCTGAATTGTCATCTTCATAGAATATTTTTCGAATCTTTGTCAAAAATTTCGTTTCGACAAGAATTTTCGCAGAAAATAATATTTTTCAAAACGGAAGCTAGCTCGCGAGGCCTCGTGTTAAAAGACAAGATATCAATGATACTTTCAACAATTGTTATGTTTCAAGAGCTGTAAAAGTTACCAATGACATCTAGCACCAGCGTGCATCATCGTGAATCATTCCAATTTTTGTTGAAATTATTAAAAAAAAAATTAAATTCCGACTGAGTTGTAAACACGGAACAAAGTCTGGTGTGATATGAAGAAAATAAAGCCAGAAATTGGGCGTGTCCTCATAGGCAATCCAGTTTATTTTGAGGTTGGATTTGGGCCTGCATCCGTATAAGATTGAAGCCGGACAATCATACCAAATGCGCTGAGTTCGTTAATTATTGGGCGCAAAATCTTTATTCTGTCCAAAAATCTAGGCTCATTTTTAGCTCACAAGTGTTTGATCAAGCACCAACGAATCCACAAAGATTAAGTATTTGGTGAGGTCTATCACATGGAGGCATTTTGAAATGAGGAAGGAGACACCGCCACCCTTAATGGTCTGAGGTACATACTGATGTTAACCGATTATCTGTGGCCAGACCTCGACAACATCGGTATATACGAACTGTGGTTCCAACAAGATGGGTCTACATGCAGTACAAGCGAAGTTGTGAAGGAAATATTAAGCGAATGAGTCATCGCACAGCGAGCATTGATCGATAGGACGCCGAAATGATTGACTTGACTCCTTGGGGCTAGGTCCTCAAATCACGTTAACAAGCTAACTACTCTGGCCGAGCTCAAGGCCAAGGGTGGAGATGATTCTGAGTAATGCATACAAAATCATACAGTAAAAGATAGGTCATCAACCTCGTGCGACGCGGCTGCGTAGTGGCTGGAATGGTAAAAATAGACCTCCTCCTTAAAGAATATAAATACAAAATGTTGTGCCAGCAGGACAACGAAGAACAAGCCTGGAAGAGTGGCAGGATAGGTACGTATGTATATGGAATTCTTCTGACAGAAGTTTATCCCCCCGAAGTAGCCCAAGTTCCAAGTGGAACACATAATATTCCTCTGCCCACGATATCATGAAGGCCGTAACCATGGAGCAAGCCGACTTAATGAGGACTTAATCCCAGAGAACATCACCAGACAAACGGTGAGCACGGAAGAAGCTTGGAAAGTAATCAGTCCAACCTTTGCTACCCTCATGAAGAAGGAATGAAGACAGGAGCAACATGAAAATCCAGAGTAGGTGGCTGTGAACGCGAACAAGCCGAGATTGTAGGACTAAAGTTTCCTTTTGCGATGAAATGCTCGACGGTAGTGTCGTGAAGAGCAAGGGCAGGAGTAGGAGGGATATTCTGCATTTTACTGAGTACCTCCTCAAAAGTATGTGTCCCAGTACATATTCGTAGAGACTTAAGTAACTTCAAAAATAAGCCATGGAAATATGCCAACTTAGACTCAACGAAGCAATAAGGTACCTATGCAACAAAAAGAATATGTAATTCTTACATAACCGGATCGAAAAGTTCAAAGTCTCAAACATGAACATAGAGTGCTTAAATCCTTCCTAGAAATTTAACTCAAAGCTCGACTAATTGCCTTCTATGTAGAAGCACATGCCACACATCTAGTAAATATTGATTCCGCCTTAGTAATTTGATAGATTGTTGACCCTTCCATCCATAATACATGAGATAATACACAGAGCGTTGCTCTTTTCTGACAAAACTGATATCGCTACGATAGACTTCACTTCAAATGCTGTTGACATTCCCAAAATATTGACCTTTATTAACCCCAATCATAAATCTCACCTGACAATTCGATACAATCCCACAATATTTCCGAATCATATTTCATATGGCTGCCTTCACTTTGATTGACCTGGGTACCTACCTAACACAAGGATAATCCCCCAACCTGTGTAAATCAAATTCACTGGCAAACACCGCCGGAAAGTTGGGAGTTTCAACTTCCTACAACCGCCCACAATCCATCGATACCCCCCAACCCCTAAGCCCCCTAGCCGATTTTGTCAACAAGTGGACAGATTAATTAACCTAAAAGCCAAGAACAATGTGTTAGATGCGAAACTATGCCACTATGCTTTAGTGTATCTAAATCCACTTATAGACATGCCATTTAATATCGTCCTGTACGTCTATTTTTGTCGATAAACACCTCTTGTTGGTGGTAGTTATTACTGGCGATAAAGGGAGTTCGGGTCAACAAACCCTGGGCAGGTAGAAAATCCAACAGCCAGCTGAGGAGAAAATAATTGAAGTACGAAGCCAATCCAATCAAATACGTTATTAGTTGGCACATTTTTCTACCCAATTCAGGAGGTGACTTTAATAGAATTCCTTCCTTCAAAGCTGCCGCCAAAGAGCCATTAAATAACTGTTTACACCGTTGTAGCCTATTTCACTTCCCTCTCCAGATTGACTAGATTGGATTTCTTTGAGACTTCCTTAGCATAGGATGGATACCTATGATTTGGGATTTCTCTTTTCTTTTGAATCACTCATTTCATTGGCTACGCGAAATTGATACTCTCGCCCACGATAGGGTACTGTAGAAGGATACCAAACGAAAAAACAAGAATACGAATGTCCTTTGGAATTGATGAAGCGGATTAGGGGAGAGTCTTTCAATATACGACACTGCGGTAATGGATCATCGAAGGGGGAAGCATCTTGAAATGCAGTGAAAATGCTAAAAATATCCTTAGCTCCTTCGTTATTCCAATTTCAAAGAAAATATTCCTATTTTTTCTCGTTTTTTTTTTTTTCTTCTGCCCCATTCCGCCTTGGAGCATTCGATGTTCGTAAACTCGTTGAAATAATTAGAATTCTTGACATCAGTCTGTCATGAGCGAAATGGGGTAGATGAAAATGTTGAAACAACCCCTCGCTGTTTTTCTATGCTGCGTTCCTCGAAGAGCAATTCCAAAGGACATTAATAATCCCCGAGTGGTGGAGAAGAAGAAGACGACGGTTGTTGCATTCGAAATTGAATGCTTTTAAAATATTGAAAATGAAATGCAGCTGCGTTCCATTTTTTACTACAGAGGTGCAAAGACAACTACTAACAACAGGGGTTGTGTCAGTCACTCTCTCTCTCTCTGGTTGTTTTAGGGGAAAAGATGCACCAGAATGGGGTGTTTGTTTCACACTTTAATTAAAACAAGTTAATAAATTGCACTCAAGCAACGGCAATACGTATATGCGTCCCCTTTTTGAATTTGAATGCAGCTGTCAACCAAATAACTTGGTTAATAGCTTAGTCAGTTGCGTACATCTTATTACCTTTTGTAGGTCTTTGAACCCTTTTCTTTTGTCAACTGATGTATGTATCTTTCGATTAGGTTAACTTTGGAACGATGAAGTCTTTTGGTTTCATCTTTTGAAAAATCATGAAGAATGGAGTTATACCAGAACAACGTTCAAGCGTATTACTTAGCTTGGTAAGTAGTCTCCGCCTTGTCTTGTGTTCTGCCAATGATAAACTCTTATGCTCTAACCATTTTCTGAGAGAATCGACAGTTTAACTACAGCTCATCTTTAGCTATAGCTATATCATCGGAAAAACCTACATTTTATTCAAACTCCATAGAATCTTTCAGTCATCGTACATTATGTTGCGAAGAACTAGTGCGAGAATGGAACCCTGTGGAACGCCAGCCGTAACCGTGCCAGTGTATTTCCATTTCTCAGCGCCTCCATAAAAAAGAACCCGATTTGCTGTGTTCCATTTTAACATGAAGTGTTTGGCCTACTGCTGATCGCGGTCTACGAAATCCATATTGAGTGTTCAAAAGACCTTCTTCTGATTTAGTGTGACCAGAAGTGATCTACGGAATATTTGGCGTTCCAGTGTCTTTCTTATTGTCTCAAGAAAATAGTAGTCGTTAATACTTTTCCCTGTTTTGAGAAGGAAGGTACCAGGTTGCATTCTTTCTGCTTATTTTTGTTTGTTGCTGGTTTAAGGGTCTACAGTTGGGCATACAGTCGGGTCCTAGACATTTTTTCGTCAATTTTTTCGCACGCATTCAATATTTCATGTACTGTGTGTGTTGTAGGTGGATGTAGAAATTGATCTGGATATAGACCTTTGGATCAGTAGGAAGCATGGAGAGCTGAACTTCTATGTGACGCAGATGTTTACTGGTCATGGATGTTTCAGAGAATACCTTCATAGATTTTTACATAAAAGGAACTCTTACTGGCCAACATGTACAGAAGCAGTCCAAAATTGTGGAACACAAATGTTCCTCTGCTGGCGAAAAGACTGACCACGCATTTAGCTTGAGAAGCCCAATTTGCCTTGACAGCTGTATTACTTTTCATTGCCTCAAGATACCAACGTACAACGTGCCAATCTTGTTGATATCATTATGGCATCCGGCCTCTCTCCCCCTGCTTTTGGGTTTTTTAACAATTGGATAGGAATAGGAGTCTACTCCTACTAATCTCTTACGAGGCTTATCATCCTGCTTTATTTTCTTTTTGGTTGGTCCTAAGTTATCCTTCTTTAGTGATTGTCCTATGGTCTACTCTCAGGTTTTCCTTCATCTTTTTATTGAACCCATCTATAATGAGCTGGCTTGTAAATGCTGTTCTGATTTGCTTTATTAATTTTGACTATTTTTAACCAAAATCGTTCCCTCTCTATCGAAAAATTTTGCGTGCATCATCGTCCATAAAATAGGCTAACAGTGAGAGAGAGAGAAGAGAATCAAAGAACAATCCATTAAGACAAATTGGCTACAGAAAGCAAGCTTAGCTTTGGATCCTCCTGCATTGATCTATCAAGATTGTGCAGTGCGTTGAATATTAATTGCTACGTGCTGATAATGTCAATGGGAAATTAATTTGCTGCGTCATACGTTCGGGTGTTTTCCTGGATTCGAACTTGGAACCCATTGCACGGTAATCCAACGCAATAGCCATTGAGCCACTGAGTCTCCAACAACGCTTGCGCGCTTAGATATATTTTTGATACCGTGCCGTTACTTCTATAAGCGCTGGTATTGAACTGTCTTCGAAATCCAAACGACAGAGTCATGTCATGCTTTGAAGGCCTCGCTAGAGAGATTTCTTGACTTCAGTTGTTCTAAAAGCCTACCTATACTCACGCCCTTCCATTAATCTTTTGACAAATACCTACTACAAGATTAAAGTTATTTCCTTCTAACACTAAAAAAATAATGAGAACCGTTGTTGCCTTTGCCATTCAATGAATGCAAATATAGTTCTCAATTCTCTAGACTCCGACGTAGAACAAAAAAAAAAATAAGAAGAAAAACAATTAAATCACCCACCATCCTTAAGCCAAACCTTCCTTACACAACTGTGCCTTTGTCCTTTGCGTCAAATGAATAAACCAAAATAACTGATTACGGTTTCCCAAATTAAGGATTCTGTCGTTGGATTTTGCATCTCTATTGTTGTACCGAACACAAACAAAAAAAAAAATTCCCAAAGGATTCGCGAATAAATTTACACACAGAAGAACCCTTTGTTTGGTTTGGGCGCTCATCACAATCACTGTGATTAACCTTCACCGGGAAATAGAGCGAATCCGGGTACTGCACTGTATAGCTAGAGATTTCTCTATGTGATGAACTTATATTATTATTTATTGTAGTCGACGGATTGAATAATCCTCCTAGAGGGGGTTAAGCAACTCACCTACAGGAATGTAAAGTTTATTTTTTTAGGAGGCAAGGAACTGTCACAGCGTGCGGTACTAGGACCAGACAAATTCAATGTTAATCGTAATAAAATAGCTCAGACACATAAACAATGTTTTGGCTGGCACCTCTTGAAGAGATTTATGCTGCCTGAAGGATGTGTCAGTGTGCCAGCGGGATCCGACTCAATGTCGGACAGAAACATCAATTGTTTTTTTTTTCTCTGATGTACTTTTGCAAGGACATTAGGCTGGATGTATGTTTGTTTTTTCTTGAGAATACTTATTTTTATCCGAGCTTATGGTGATGTAGTAGGTGTACTTTATTATTGGAGAGGTTATTAAATCTGAAAGCCAGGTGTAGACTAAAAAATTTGCCTCATTGTCAACTTTTTATGTCCGAAAATAAATTGGGGCTGTTTTACGCGCTGTTATTCAACTTTGAAAGTATGAATTTATTGCTTATGGTGGAGGATAAATTACACATGTTGACAAAGCGTATTATTCTTCTGAGTCGGTAGTAAGATCTCATATAGTCGCTATAGGGATTTTCCTTACTAGATCAGGGTCTGACAAAATCTCTCTTAAATTTTATCTAGTAACATCTTTGGTAATCTTATTTCCACCGATACCAACGTCACCAGAGATCATTCAAGTTACAACCTGTGTATGGGTCCCAGATTCGAATACCAGATAATACCATCAATGAGAGCGCCTGACTGTCATCCATAGAAATTTATGGCATTTTTCATCACTCTTGTCAGAACTTCCGAAGATATATTCTTGCATTCTTGACGGATTATCTCTTTGAGGGCTTTAAGGGTCTGAAGTTTGTTTATTGCCATAGACATCAAAAAAACCCACAAAAATAAGCATGGAATGGTAAAATCAAGCGATCTTACCGGCCATTGCCTATCGCCAAAACGAGATATTAGGCCACCCGAAAATGCAAATCTTTACAATTATTCCGCGTTCTTTAGGAGTATAGCGATTCATGTCCTGTTGACGTGTATTGTGTACATATCTGTTTACTTCCCAAATGTCAAAGTAGAACTAACATTTGCCGCCATTTGCTTAAATTATAGCAGCTTCCGATATGATGATGACTTTTCCTCATATATAGCTAGGTTGTGGCGCTCTATGGACAGCTTATAGTATGATATTTTGCTTTGAGATTGTGATGGAGAAAACTTTTGCCAAAAAACAGCTTGTTTTAACTAACCAATGATTACCAACACACATCTCATTGAAGGTCACTAGCAAACCGAGTTCATAGTCCCCCAGCTGACATGCTAAACTTGCCTTCCAAAGGAGCAACGACCTCAAAGCTTTTTCTGATATCTCTAGCAACAGGCGTGCTATTTTTCTTCACTTTTTCCCATTTACGCCTGTGGACTAGATTGAAGATAAAAACCGAAGAAGTAGTAAAGTCCAAACTAGACCCGACTAATGTTAAAGTATCAAAGCTTAAATCGCAAAAAAATGGTGCAGTAATGATTGTTTGTGAAAATGAAGATTCAATTAAAACCCTCAGGAAAGAAGTAGAAGATAAGTTAGGTGACGAATACAATACTGTTGTACCAGCATTGAGAAAACCTAGAATTAAAATAGTCAACTTTTCAGAAGAATACTCGGGAAGAGATAATTTAATAACCCAACTTAAAAAGCAAAACGAATATTTAACAAACTGTGATATAATAGTTAAGATAATTACTAAAAATAAAAGCAGATACAACCCCTATAGTGCAATAATAGAAATACCTAGTGACGAATATAAAAAAGTAATGTCAGATGGCTTTGTAAGGTTAGGTTGGAAAAAGTGTCGTGTATTTGTCGCATGTTATGTTAAACGTTGCTATAAATGTCTCGGTTTTTATCACGAGTCAAATAAGTGTACTGCAAAAACGGCATGTGCTCATTGCGGAGGAGAGCATTTTTATAAAGACTGTGATAAAATTGGCACGCAAGGTCCTAAGTGTATAAACTGTGATAAAGTGAATAGAGAATACAAATTAGAATTACCAACTGATCATAACGCGTTTGATAGATCATGTGGTGTTTTTAATAAAAAACTTGAAAAAGAGAAAAATAAGCGTATTTAGCAACCAAACGCTAGTATAAGATGTATGTACCTTAATATTCGCAGTACCACGTCCAATATTGAGCAATTAGAAGTGATCATTGAGGAAGACGAATATCCTGAAATAATTCTATTAAGTGAAACCCGTGTGACAGAAGATATTAGGAAGTGTGAAATTGAAATAAATGGATATACGCCGATAATAACATACTCGCAGTCTAGAAGTACTGGCGGGTCTATGATATATATAAAAGGGACAGTGCATTATAGTCATTTAAGTGAATATTATATTGACAAAATTATGTGGATCACAGCAATAAACGTATATTTAAAAAATAATAAGTGGACAATTTGTGTAGTGTATAGATCACCAACAAGCTCAGTTAATCGCTTTATTGACGAGTTAGAACGGTGGTGCGACATATATTTAACAAAATCAGATAATTTTTTACTTGTGGGTGATTTCAACATTAATTATTTCAAAAACGACAGTTGTAAAAATAAAGCATTTAACTTTATGAATGACAGAAAACTTAATCATTTAGTGGAGGAGCCTACTAGGATAACATTAAATACAAGCTCATTAAAAGATTACGCAATTTCAAATGTAGGGAACGGTGCAATAAAAGCTAAAATTGAAAAACGTTTTAAAATAACTGACCATGAAACAATTTTAATAGATATTTTAAATAAAGATAATGCCAAAACGGATAAAACATTGATGCGACGACTAAAATTTGATAAAACAACGTTTACAGAGCTATGGAGGAGTGAAAATTTAACCTATCATAACTTAAACGAGGAAGTGCAATACTTTAATAACAAACTCAATGATATAATTGGAAAAATGACAGTGGAATGTGAAATACACAATATTCAAAACAATAAATGGTTCAATGGAAATCTTCGACAACTGAAAAGGCTAAAAATATATCATTACAATAAAGCTTTAAACTCAAGAAATATTGACCACTGGAATAGATATATAGAATGCAGAAACAGATATAAGACAGCCGTTAAGACGAGTAAATATAAATACATACAGAATGAATTAAGTGTTAGATCTGGTGATCAAAAGTGTCTCTGGAAAACATTAAAATATTTTGTTCTAGGTCAGGAGAAAAGTGCAATCAAAGAAATTGTGATAAATGGTGATACTGTTAGAGATAAGAAACAAATAGCTAACTTATTAAATAATTATTTTATCGGTAGTATTAAGGACATTAACAAAGCAATTCCATCTGTGATATATTGTAGTTTAATAGAACCAGTTTCATGCAATTTTACATTCCGTTTAATTGAGAACAAAACTGAATTGACCGCGATCATTAAAAAAATGAATAAAAAGAAAGACATATACGGAGTAAACAGTGCAATATTGTTAAACAACATGGATATATTTGGTGACCAGTTATTAAATGTGTTAAATAGATCATTGTCCGAAGGTGAATTTCCTAAGTGTTTGAAACAATCTGTGATAATACCTGTACAAAAAGTAACAAATGCAAAAACCCCTGATAAGCTTCGGCCAATAAATTTACTACCGACAATTGAAAAAGTGTTTGAGAAGGTCGTATCTGAGCAATTTATAAAATATCTTGATGAAAATAATATATTATGTGAACAGCAATCCGGTTTTCGGTCTGGTAGATCATGTGAAACTACCCTTATGTGGATGGTACACGAGTGGAAAAATATAATAGATAGTAGAGATAAAATTTGTGCAGTATTCATAGACCTACAAAGGGCGTTCGAAACAGTTGACCATGAGATCCTTCTAGACAATTTAAAAAGTTATGGTGTCAAAAACATAGAACTTAAATGGTTTCAGACCTATCTGCAAAATAGACTGCAATTTACTAAAATAGACGGGGAAATTTCCAGTCCGAACATTGTGGAGTTGGGTGTCCCTCAGGGATCAATTCTTGGTGTTGTGCTGTTTTTATTGTATATAAATGACATTCCGCGCGTTCTTAAATATTGTAAGGTAATGCTGTTCGCTGATGATACACTTCTTTATGTAAATGGTAAAAATTTAAATGAATTAAAAGATAAAATTGAAGAAGATCTTTCGAATTTAAATAATTGGTTAAATAGTAAAAAACTAAAATTAAATGTAAATAAGTCTAAGTGTATGCTAGTAAATTGTGATGACGATATAGAAATAGAAATCAATAATGAAAAATTGGAAAAAGTAAAACAAATAAAATATCTGGGCACGATAATAGATTATAAATTAGATTTTAAGTGTCATGCAGACTATATTTGTTCAAAAATTAGTAAAAAAGTAAACTTTCTGTTTAGAATAAGGAAAAAACTAAATAGAGAATGTGCTGTTAATATATATAATTCAATTATTTTACCACATTTTGACTACTGCTCAACAATAATTTTCATGTTTAGTGAAACAGACAAAAGTAGATTACAAAAATTACAAAACCGTGCAATGAGAGCTATTCTACTAGCTGATTTCTATACACCAATAAGTAATATGCTAAGATCCCTAAAATTTTTAAGTGTAAAACAAAGAGTAATATTAAAAACTTTAACTTTTATATTTAAAATTAAGTGCAATATGTTGCCGGAGTACCTTAAGCGCAACTTATATTATGTTTCTGATAGGCACAATTATACACTAAGAAACAGAGGTAACTTCGACATACCAAGAGTAAATCTGTCAAGAACACAAAATCAAATTTTTGTAAAAGGACTGCATCTTTTCAATAGCCTTCCAGTTTATTTAAGGATACAAACAAATATAAATATTTTTAAAAAAGACCTAACATTATATGTAAAAGAACATTTTTAAATACTAAGCCATTCATCTACATTTTGTAAATTTTAGTATATAAGTGATGTTATAAAGTTTTTTATAAACTAATAAACTAAAAAAATAAAAAAAAAAAATAAAAATAAAAAAAAAAAAAGATACAAAAAACCCATTACATGCACATCCCTGTCAGCCCGGTCCTATTAATTCGTCCTTCCAAACCTATTACCTCAACAGTAATAGCCTGCTAAACCGCAGCGGTAAATACTTGTTTTCCACCCGACTTGCGACGAATTATTCAGATTACTTATACTTGGAAGCATACATTTTGAAGACCTGAATTTTCCTTTCCATGACTTATAACATAGCGGATGTTCCAAATGGAGGTCAGGTATACTAAAACGAAAGCGGCCCCCAAACGCACCAAAGATGCTGCTTCTATCTAACTGGCACTGTCGACGCCAAACGCCCTCGCTCGCTCACTCCGTGCATCATTACAGTCATGCCCTTCGAATAGTAGAAAGAGAAAATTTTATTTTTGGCAAACATTATACGATGCCTTAACACTTTATCTTGCATGCACCAGTTGAACAATAATCCCAGTAACGTTCGTCCTAAAGAATATGAAATATTCGCAGCGGTTGTTGGTTACGTAGTCCTTTTTTTTTGTTTGGTGTGTTCCATGTTAGTGGTTGTTTTTTTCTTTCTTTGCGTTTGTTTGTAGGGATGATGGCATGGTTGTGTATTCTGACATCACAAAGCAAATGCTATTAAAATGAAATATTCACCCTTTACTTCTGGTGGTGTATAGCTACTGTTGCCCTAGAATGATACATATCTAGTTGAGAGAGAAAGGAGAATTCTGGGAATATGGAGATGCTCTTCCTCCCACGTTGAATTATTATCAAGGATCTGTTTTTTTTTTTTTTTTGTTCGCATTTATGCAGTCGTCCGTATGATGTATGCCATATAAGCGGGAGCATTAAAAGTCAGCCAGAGAGAAGGAAGACTGAAAAAGGTTCCTATAGCGCCCCAGCGCA
Source organism: Chalcosyrphus nemorum (assembly GCA_949716465.1). Classification (NCBI taxonomy): domain Eukaryota; kingdom Metazoa; phylum Arthropoda; class Insecta; order Diptera; family Syrphidae; genus Chalcosyrphus; species Chalcosyrphus nemorum. The sequence goes on from OX454332.1 coordinate 85,261,985, forward strand.
ACGGTGTAGTTAAAACGCACTATCAGTAAGCAGCTTACAAAGTTGCGCTATAAACTGTGTCTATTATAAGTAAAATAGCAAACGAGGTAGGTAATTTTATTATATTTATCCTTTGTCATTGGTGGTAACAGAAGTATCTTCCGTACTTCACACGAATTGGAAAAATGCCAAAAAATATGTGTAAATGGATCCTTTGATTGTTTTAAACTTTCAGACTGGTCTTTCACTAAGACGACAAACCTTGTCAAAGTTTATCCAAATCTTCGTCCCTAGAACAAAAACAACCCAGGAGAGGATAGCGATAAACTTAGAGTGAATACTGTCCAAAACCACACTCTCTTCTCCGACATTTATTTCTTTCCTCTACTCTCGGAATAGTTCAGGGACAGGAAATTTAAAGTCGGTATCGAGGTGATTGCAATTGTAGGTAGATCAACAGAAATAACATTTCTGCGCTAAGAACAAAATATATGCCAAATGTAAAGGCCGGTTGTTTAATAATATTCCTTGTCATAACCTATAGATCGCCTCTTGCACAGAGCTACTTACATATGTATATCCAGCGAAGAGCCTGCACAGAGAAAACCCAAGTCACCGACACACCCCGACACTCCTGGACTGTTCTAGAATGGCCTAGATTTCCAACAGCGAATTGGGCGTATTGGATTGGAATTCGCCTGAAAAACAATGGCCGATATACATAGTAGAAGTCGCCAAGAAAGACAGTGACAGAGAGAGAGAGAAGCTCTGACAGCTAATCTTAGAGAAGAGACTATGATGAGCTCATAGAAAATTGTACTAGATCTTTCTTGAAAAAAGTTCTACCCTCTTGCAAACATGAATAATTAAATAGTGAATTCAATTTTTGCATTTCGGTTGAAATTTTTCGGCGGGAGGGATTTTTTGTTACAATACCTTAAACTTCTCATACGCTTCGAGTAAATGACTGCTCAATTATTTACAGCTTTATAGTTTAAGTCATGTTTTAAAACCGCAAATTAATAGGCCAGAGGATGAAAATAAATAAGACTCCTGCTTATATATATTAAATATTATAAATAATGATTATTAATTGGACCAAAAGTTGAGTGGGCAGGAACCCAAACATTTGAAATTAATAATAGCGTTTTTCTCATTCGATTCAAATTCGTTTTGATTTTCGCTCATTCTCGATTCAAATTTTATTTCAATTCCCAGCAAGTAAGTGGATAAATAACTAAAAACACAACATGAATAGCAGCACCTTGTATAAGACGCACTGTCATCTGGTTGCAACCACATATTTTCCTGGTCATTGTCGTAGATTATTCTCCGAGAAATAAGCACTGAATTACTATTGTTGCACTATAATGCAAACCAATGACGTACTAGGACCAAACAATGCACTTTTGTGGGAATTGGGAACGATTGGACCTAATGAGTCTGTTTTGGTTTTGTACATAGTAATTCCTTGATAAAAATACGAGTCGCTTTTGACTTATTCAAGAGTGGAAGCAATGATCTCTTAGCTTTAGCTTCCACGCCAGCTGGATACAGGTGTATGCGATCCTTTCGTGAAATAACAACAAATACCCAAGCTTGACAGACGCAGGAGTCTTACTCAAAGAAACCAAGAAGAAACTGCCAGAAGATACAACTTCAGCGTACAACAACGCGTAACATGAAGTAGGCCATCAAAGGACTAGCGGACTACGTTAAGGAGGAATGAGAAGGATTGCTTCCACCGAAAATCCATCTTCAGTATAGATTGTGTGGATTCTCGGGTGAAGCAAACCGACGAAGCTGATTTTGACTTAATGGCTTTGTCTATAAGCAAATATGTTTTGCGTATTATTGAACTGCAACAAATCCACTTGTGGTTCAAGGAATTCCTTTGCAGCCACAAAATGTTAGCACGTGGTTTAGATTTCAGGCTGATGGTTTTTTTTTTCATCGATGAAAATGACCGTCATGTTTCGGTCAATGGAGCTCACTATTTTTAACCAGAATTCGATGAACTTGACTTCAGTGATATGTGCCAAACAGCTGATCTATTGAAGAGGAAGTTCGTTAATCGTATAATCTGTAAAAGTAGTGGAACGGCCACTTTCTGTTTATAAAGCTACGAATTTGTTTTATGCCAATAAGTTAGAGGATCTCAGGAAATTGTCAATTTTCTGGCCAATATGTGTGGGTAGCTGCAAATTTGCTCTTGGTGGTCATGCAAACGAGATCGAATTCCAACAGGAGCTCCTTACACTTACCAGTTAGCTCTGAAATCCAGCCTTTCTTAAGCAGTGCATTTTGTAGAAGAAGAAATGTTGTAGGTACTTCGGTAGCACTATATTTCTTGGTGAACCTAGGAATAAGCTAACCTGGATCTCTCCATTTAGCTCGGCTTTTAGCAGCTTATTGTCTCCAATAGCGTACTCCAAGTTGGCAAAAGTCCCCTTAATAGCACGACTGGTATGATCAGGATCTTTAGCTGATTGGCTAGAGTTATTTTTCGATACATTTCTACGCTGATGTCGTTTACAAGATTCGTTCTTTTTTTATTTAATTTTCATAGACGAAACTGACTCCACTGTCTAAAGAGATATCCTTTTAAAGCCGCCTTCTATCGACTTCAAACTTCTAGAAATATTCTAAAAATCAAAATATCCTTCCCTGTAGCCCTCTCTAGCGACTGTATTTCATGAGGCAAAAGTTAAAATACCTTCAGGTGTATTTAAATGTCTGCTATAGTGTCCAAAAAGGATTCCCGACAATAAAATACAAATCAAAGTATCAGTGTAATATTTTATGAGCGTTTAGGTCCTTCTGTGAATATTGTTCTTTATGTTCGTATTTCACCAAATCGTTATTCTCTGTCAAGCCTTCGTGACATATATCACTAGACGGATTTCCTAACTACCTCCGAGCCATCCAATTATATTTCAAACTAGCTATTGTTTTGCTCTTCCAAAAGTTTCGCATTATCTGTCAGGACAAAACCTAAAAGTTGTTGCAGACGTCTGCGCTATAAATATCAGTCGATGAATAGAAAGAAAAGGTATACAACACGAGTACCGTAGGTATCCCGGGACTAATTTAAGTCTGGGCTGTGTTATAGTGCTATAGTGCGGAGTCCATTGTTTTTCACATTGCCCATGTTGTCTATGTATTCTGTGAAAACTTAAATCGCAAAAATCCTCTGAAAGGATACAAAACTTTGCGGTAAATGTGTGCGTTTGGCTTTATATTTATTATTTTTTGTTTTTAGTTGTCAACATCGCCGCCCTCATTGTACGTTGACAGTTTTATGACTGTGCGTAACATATTTGATTATTTATATGTTGATTTTGTTATCCTTACGTGGAAAAGGATACAGGCCTGTAATAGGGTTATTCTATTCAAGAATCTCCTTTCTATTAATTTTTTTTGCTCTATTTTTAAATGAAGACGTGTGTGAGAAGACATCGCCGTGCTTGGAAAGTCAATGATTTAATAATTTGAGTTGGAGTAGAGCGAGTGAGAGAGGTTGGGGGCAATACAAAATGAATATCTTCTCTAACATATGTATCGCAGTGCTATATGTATTTATGCCTGTTTGGGTTATGAACACTTAAGAGTTTGGGGAAAAATTCTATTCCTAATTTGGATGAGAACTTAACCCACTTCTTTATATAGGTATAGATTGTGCTAAGAAGCAGCAGGAGCGGTTTTGAACTTTAAATACCTTATCCTGCTAAGCTTTAGAAGCTAGATCTAAAGGGAACAAATTTCAACAGGAAATCAAATTGAATTGAATACAAATTGCACGGTCTTCTCCATCTGTGTAAAGTCTAGATGAACCCAGAATCGGTTTGCTTGAGCGGTTCATTTTATAAAGGGTTTCCATTAAGCATTTCTTATCTTTAAGTTTAAATCAAACAAATTGTGAGTAAGCTTTCATTAAAATTTTGTTATAATTAAGAGGACTCATGTATGCCATTATGTATGAAATATAATATTATTCAAATATCTACCGCGGCTTTGCTGGGCGGTGCTCATACGAAACGTCCAATTCTCTAAACTACGGCGCAGAAATCAGGCTGAGTTTGAATGATGGCATTGGCTTTCAGGCCAATGTTTGTGGTTAACTGGCATGGACAGGTGACCTAAGGAAACGCAAAAAGAGCAGGTCTATCTGGGTCAAATCACACGACCAATTCACATCTCCTCCGCGTGAGATAAGTATGTTCGGAAATTGCTCGTGCAAAATGATCATTGTGGCACGAAGCGCCCTCCTGCTGAAACTACATGTCATCGACCGGTAGTGCTCACCGTTGACGGTATTGGCCTGGCCAACGTCGTTCTCAAAGAAGTATGGGCCAATGATCCCGCCAGTCCAAAATCCACACCAAACAGCGGCTTTCTCAGGATGCATGGTAAATCTCTGTGAAATGTTATCGTCCTGAATTCGATAATTTTACTAACTGACCTTCAATTCATCCGGAAATTGGCCTTGTCGCTAAATATACGAAATTGCTCTAGATCCCAGTCTGTGATCAAATTTCGTTGTCTATTGTCGTTAACTTCGAGCTCCTGGGGCAGTTGAATCTTAGACGTGAGTAGGCTCAAGTTATGATCCAAAATTTACCAAGTTCTGGTCTGGGACAGTCCGAGTTTTTCGTTGACACACACACACACAAGTTTATTAATTCTGTCCGATGTCTAATGCATATATAAAGTAGTAACGATAACGAGGTTAGTTTGAATACAAAATTGCACCCTGGCGCCTTGCTGAACTAGATAAACTCCTCGAAGTGGGCATCGATCTGTGCTTAGTGAAAAGTAGTACCACAGTTTTTGACTCCCAGTCCCTTCCTGTAAACGTCTTATGCACTAGTTCTAATCCGTCCTTGGGCCTTTCAATTAGACTGATAGGAAGCTGTGTTTCTTCAATATTAACAAGATCTCATCCCAGAGGAGAAAGAGGACTATACTTTGAGGCCTTTCACAAATCGTCTTTCGGTGTTGAATGTACCTATCTCCACCTCAGCTTCAAAGGGCGGAGTGTACTTCTGTCGAAAATCGTGTCAACGTTTAAACCCGCACAATGTCAAAGAAGTGAATTCCTTGAAAAGGTCCTTATCTGGTTGACACACCTCTGTGGACAGCTGTATCCACATCCTACAAAGCCGCCAACTTCCTCTTAACCTCATCAAGATTCAGTCTACCAGATGTTCAGGCATCTTAGCTCAGCTTAAAGGATAAAATATTAAACGGATATTGAAAAGTTTAAGCAAATTCTTTTTTTTTTTTTAAAAACAACAAATCCTAACTTCATTGACTTCAAGTTTGAGGGTTTTTTTTTCTTATCTACCATAATCGAGTTGATTCCAGGCATTTGCTTCTATCCGGAAGTCAATTGCTGTGTGCTCTTGGGATCCTTCGGGAATTGGACAAATATAAAGTTCTCGAACAAATCATACTAGTAAAAAATAAAAACTCTAGTAACACAAAAAAAAAAAAAAGAAGAAAATATCCAATGAACCAGGAAAGGAAAAAGGAAACCCAATTGTCCTTTTGATATTTTTTTTTATTGAAATCGATATTTTTCTTCTAAACCCAACACTCAACCAAAGGAGTTTCATTTAAGGGTAACACCGACCGCCCCTTATGTGTTGCGGGGGGTGGGGGGGGGGGGTGTAGGTAGGTAGGTACTCCTGTTGATGCCATTATTTCTATTATCTTTATTGCCATCAAATACCTAAAGTCTTGAGCAAGGGGTTTCCGGACATAAACCGCCACTACCCGGAAGCCCCAGCATGATGGTGGGGTGAATTTTAAAACAGATAAACATACACACAACAAGGATATAAAAACCAACAAAATATTGGTACAGAAGAGGTCTCTAACGAATGGAGCAAAAAAAAAGAAATAATAAGAAACAAACAATAAGACGGCATGGAGAGAGAGAGAAATACAAAAATATTAACAGGATTAAACATACCGAAGCATTTGTTATCCATTTCCGACTCCGATCTACCCAATTGTCCTCTGCCCGGTTGACTGGATAGCTTGGTTGGTCCTCCTGACACTGTTTGTATCTGTGTGTGTGTGTGTGTTAGTGGGCTTCCACTGGGGGGTTACCTTTAATAAAGTTCACATTACAGGGGTCGAATACTTTTTTTTCTACGTAAAAACATAAATACTTCCAACCAGGATCGGGAGGACCTTCCCTAGTCTTTTGTTGTGCGACTTTATCCCTCAGGACGACCGACGACGACGGTTGTGTGTTATTGTTGCGCCAACGAAGATGATGATGACGACTATGGTGGTGCTCTCTACTGATGCTGGTTGTAGAAATTATGGCACTTCCATTTACAGAGGGAGCATACAGCATACAGCACACAACAACAACAAAATAGTAATAACGGTTGTCGTTTGGTCTCAAGACCTGCGATCCCTTTCGATTCTGTTGTAATACACTTTAGTAAAACGATTTGTTAAGCTTGTTGTGTCCTGCTGCCATCCATTGTTGTGTTCCATGTTATTGTTCGGTTTCCGTTATCGCACCAAGTGTACACAGATACATATAAAAATGAATTTTATTATGTTTTTCAAATGTTTTTCTTTATTTTTGGAAGCAAATAAGTAGGTTGACCAGGCATGTCCTTTGCATTTATCGCCTCTGATGTCGGCAGAAAGTTAAAACTTTTCAATTGTACTTTATGTAGGTTATGCATTTGCGTGCTTCTAATTGGATTAATTCCATTGATTGGGTTTCCTCTTTTTGAATTCATCACAAGAGAAACGTCTCACCGGCACTAGGGTTCAGTCATTGACTCTAAGAGGATTTCAGAGCTTACAGCTGGAGAGGAGGAGAACTTTTCCATTTCTTTTTACGGCCGCCCCAGTAGTGATGCGATGGAGGATTTTCTTTGGCGAAGAAATGCTTGAGTGAGTCTTATTACTCATTTTGTTGTTGGTTTTTTGGTATGAAAATCGATTTTACTTCCCTTTTTGGAAAGGCAAATTAATTTATCTTAAATTTTAAATTTCCATTGTAGCGAGGTATTGTTCTGGTTGTCCTGGATTGTAAGGAATTTGTTCGACTTAGTTACTGCGAGAGTTATTTTTGTCTTCAGTTCAGGAAATACGCACGTGCAAATGTTTGTTACACTAAGTTGAATATAGATACTTTAACAGTCTTTTTAATGAGAACCCTTCTTTGTCAGAAAACTAGTAGATACACCACATGTTTCTATGTTGGTATAGTCCAGAAGACATTTGTAGAATACTCAGTACAAAGTGGGGTTGCACAAGGCTGCATACTTTCATCAATACTGTTTTTATTGGTGCTTACTGATTAGCGATGTGCTGAAAGCGGCCTTATCAATAGGAGATGGAGGAATTCGATGGACTCTTCTAGACATCTAGACATAAACACCTAGACTAGTCGATGATGTATGCCTACTGTCTCACAGAATAATGGACCTTCACCAAGTGACAGCGATTGCCGAGAAGGAAGCAGACATCCTTGGGCTGAAAACTAACTCGGCGAAAACAAAAATGATCAGACTAGGACCAAACTCATCAATTTTTATATGCATTGCCGGGCAATCGGTTGACGGAGTTACGAGTTTCTAATACCTTGGGAGTATTGCCTCAATCGATGGCAGAACGAAACAGGATACAGCCAGTCAAATAGGCAAAGTAAAATCTGCGTTTGGCATGCTATCCACAGTTTAGCGATTAGCTTAAACACCAAGCTACGACTGTTCTGTTTCAACGTTCAATCCGTTCTGCTTTGTGGATGTGGTACATGGAGAAAGACCGCCACTATCACGAAGAAGCTGCAAGCATTCGTCAATAGGTGCCTAGATATATCATCTTAAGGATTTTCTGTCGAAACCATATCTCTAACGAACTGCTTTATCAGAGAACGGGCCATGAGCCTATAACCACAACCATACGACGACGACAGGTCCATAACTAATCACGCGATGCAATGGAACCCGCTTACTCAGAATGGCAGGCTACGCGGCGGTCCTAGGAGTACGTGGCGTAGAACAGTTGAGAAGGAAGCACGGCAACTGCGAAAAAGTTGGGAAGAGCTGATGCATACTCCCAGAAACCGCACACGATGGCGTGTAGGCGTTATAGAGGACAAGGGTACACAGAGCATAAGTACCTAATCTGTATCTACTACATCTTACATCTTAACACTTCCAACACTAGTGTGACATCTTCGCTTTTGCTCTTAATTTATCCCCAAACAAGAAGACCCTCAAACACAAGTTCACTTGAGGAAAATTCCACCACGCATCGTATTTCCTTATTTTCCACATGGAAGATGACACAAATTAATTCTGTATTATACCGGGCGGCGTCTCAAGGCCACAACCTTACTCTTGACTATACAAGTAGCCTAAAATTAACTCAATGTGACTTTGACAATAAACATGTTTTCGTTAATTCACTCAAGCATTGTTACGTTCCTTTCAAAAATTATCCTGTCTCCCTTCTCTCACCACGCAACCAATAGATGGCTGTATCTCTTATCGAACGATAACATTACATCAACACTCAAAATTGAAGAAAAAAGATGGAAAATCCAATTTTAAGAAATCAACTCTAGCCGCCCAATAAATAAATTAGCATACTTAATCAATCTGAATTCAATGAATAAACAATAATTTCGCATCATTTCCAAGGCCAAAGTATCTAACACTCTCCGCGCTTTGATCTCGGCGGCGGAATCGGTTTCTATTGCAAATACCGCCTTGAAACATATTTCCTAAGGTTTAGCTCGTTCCTGTGTGAAAAATTCAACCACCCTCGCTCGAAGCATTTCCATATTCAATTTTCCAAAGTGGCAAAGTAGAAAATTTCATACCCAGACCTTCGTCTTCGTCCTTACTCGTATAACAGCCCAAAACAAAAGCAATTGCAAATGAAAGAAGAAAATAAAAAAAAAAATATAAGGAAAAATGGAAAACCGAACAGGAAAAGGAAATTCTAATGTTTCATCGTTTTTCACAAGTACTTAGGCAAGGTTACAACTCTCATTGGGGTGGTGGTATTGGCAGGGGGGGTGCTTGTATTGAGTGTAACAACAGACTTCAGAGGCCAATGTACATAAGCCTACCATACCGACCAAGGAAGCATATTCACCACATTCACACACGAGCTACAAAAGAGAGAAAAAAAAACTTGCAGATCTTTGGGGAAATAAATTGATTCCTTTTTTCTTTCGTTCATAGGCGCTCTCTCTTCTCTTGGAGATAGATAGATACTTCTAACATTTTTAATGCGATGATTGCTTCTTCTTGTAGATATATATATTTTTTTTTTTATCTTTGTATCTATTGTGCTTCGCCTAGCGACCCAAGAGGAGAGGTTTCTTTCAATCAATCGAATAGAAGTATCAGGACTAACAGAAAAGCAACAGAAAAACAGCTGAAGCGTCATCATCATCATCATCACCTACACCATTATCTAGGGAGGCTAGGGTGTGGGTGTTGTATCTACACACACAGAGATACAGAGACCGATATTAGGCAAGCAGGCAAATAGACTCAAAATGCGTTGAAATTGTTTTCATTTGCCTTATTGTTATTTTGATAAGGCGTGGGGAGGGTAATGGAGACGAGTCCCTCAATACACTGCGTCGTTTTGATATCATTTTGATATTTAACGTTGGGACTATGATGTGTTTTTTTTTTTTTTTTTGCTTTTTGTTGCTCTTTGCAATAGAGATGAGCGGCATGGGTGAGTGGATGGGATGGCAGGCATACTGGCAAATAAATTAAAAAGTATGGGAGTGTGATTGAAGTGTTTGCATCAGTGTTGATCTACTTTTTGAAGTGAGACAGTTGATAAATACTCAAGAGGGTGTGTCAACTTCTCCCCCCAAGGACTCCTGTTTGGCTTTGCCAAATGACTGAGAGTGGGATTTTCACATCGTCGAACCATGTACTTTTAGATGCAAATGATAAAGGAGGTTGTGTTGTGTGACAAAGTTTGCGTGTCGAAATTGGCAAAATAATTGTGCAGCTTTTAATTATCAAGGTGGGTGGGTACGTGTTCAAAGTTGTGAATTTATTGAGAAAAAATTTTGAAACAAATTAAAAACTTTTCCAATCTGTCGATAGTTTTTTTTTTTCTTTTCTAAAAGTCACAGCATTGATATAAGGACAGCATTGGTTGTCGTCGATAGAAGATTACACATGCAAACTCGGTAGATACCTATCTTCTATTCACTAGAGGAGGAGTATCAAATAACTAATAACATTCTTTAAATCCCCCACATGTTGCATAAAGAGATTTATCATCAAAAAACTGTATCGTAGAGCACATTCTAAGACTAAATCCACTGACAACACGGAAACATAGTGTTGTATGTGTAATTCTTAAACTCAATGTCAAGAGAGCGTTTAAGATCGCAAACTGGAGAAACATTGTGCAACCACTTTCGCCTAAATCTCTCCAACTCCTTCCTTCCTTTGCAACTGTTCTGCACCATGTACTCCTAGGACCATGATTTATCCTGCCATCCATTCCATTACATTGCGTGGTTAGCTATGGGCCTGGCGATCTTTCGGAGAGTGTGACCAATCTACTGCCACTTCCGTCGTCGTAGGGCTATGCCTATATGTTCATGGCTCGTAGAGAGCATAGCAGGTGACGACACCTTGCAGCTCCATGTACCACATCCACAAAGCAGGACGGATTGAAAATTGGAACAGATTGCTGACAGATTGATGAGTTTGGTTCTAGGTCGATCATTTTTGTTTTTGCCGAGGTAATTTTTAATTTCGAGGAATAGCAGGTGAAGTGATGATCGATACTCAACACACTGCTTGATGATGATCCGCAAGGTGTTGATGTGGTCGACATAGGAGGATCCAGATCTTTGATTCGCTCCAGGATGTTTCTAGCTATTATCTTGGCCACAGCAGTCAGCACGCAGATACCTCTTTAGTTTTCGCTTGCCTTTTTTAGGGAGCTTGACGATCATTCCTTTCTTCCACTCATCCGGAAAACTCTCGGCTTCCCATGTTCTTCCGACAAGAGGGAACATTAGCTCTGCCGATGCTGTTGGCGCAGCTTGAAAAAGCTCCGAGGGTATTCCGTCAAGCCCTACCGTCTTCTTGTTTTTCAGTGCTTTGATCAAGGTAATAATCTCATCATTACTGAGGGTTGTGGTGACAAAAAATTATGACCTGCAAAAGGAAAGAAGGAAGCAGCGCAACACGTTTATAGTTAGGTCTTGGTCCCACGCAAATGAGACGATTTCTTCTTCTTCTTCTTGTATGGCGCTACAGTTCGGGGAGAACCTGGGCCTCAACCAATAAGCCTCTCCACTTAGTCCGGTCTTTAGCTAATTGCCTCCAATTGCGCACTTCAATTTGTTTGAGGTGGCGTTCAACTTGTACGCGCCAGCTGCCCCGAGTAGGCCCTCTCCTGCGTCGCCCCTCATTCTCTAGAATATCGTGGACAATGCAACATAATGTTGTCCGCATTCTCGACTAATTCCGTGCACGTTGATCAATGGGATTTTCGTCCTGTTTAAATCTGTTTGGATAAGCTTTGTATGCAGGGTGATACCCTCCATTTTTGGTGCTGCGTTGGCCATTAATCCACAACCATTACATAGTTTGTTAACTGCTCCTGTTGAGCAGTGTCTGCATACCTTTCCGCATGGAAGCAACCACAAATGTCATACTAATTTCAAAACTATTCCAAGTACTTATCTGGTCGAGTAATTAATTCGAAACCAAAAGATATTTCTCAAGTGCGGTTGACGGGGGTTCATAACAGCATATGAATAGTTAAAATCTGTTGGAATCCGACTTTAATAAGCAGACTTCTGACTGATTTCGTTTGGAAATACAAACTGCACATGTACACCCTACTGTGTACTCTTACGTTGCAGTATATTTATCGTTTTATTCAGTGAGTTGCTAACGCCAGACTTTAAGTATGTAATAAACCCCATGCTATGCAAAACTCAAAACGAAAAGAAAATGAAAATACTTGCATGCCATGTAGACGAACATTCGTTTCAGACAGCCCCCCAAGCCGTAGTATGCCGCCCTTTTGACAAGGGAAAACAATTTTCACTTCATCGCCCAGGAATTCACGTTCGATCTAGCTCGCTCTATCTCTCTCTGTCTTTCACTATTATTGCTTGGAAAAGTAAAATTCCTTCCTTCATCTCTGATTTTTAAATTGAAGCCAAAATAAACTCCCGCTAAAGACCAAGGTTGCAATATACATAAATCTACATACAGACTATCGGTCGGCTTCAGTGTCCTTTTTCATTTCAATCAAAAATATGCAGCACATTTCAAATGAACACTCCTCTGAAAGAGGGCCATTTCCCATATTTCCAACAGCCAAAAAGGAAATGTGAGCAAATCCTTTCACTTACTTTACTCGTTTCACCCATTTTGCTTGCTCTCAATGCGTGTGCCGACTTGTTCCGGAGGAGGCTACTGCCAAGCGATTTCGAACTTCAACTAGACTCCTTGAAAGGTCGACATAAATGAAACATGATTTTGGCGTTTCAGATATCAGCGCTTGTGTCGGCTGCTGCTGCTGCTGCGAATTCACTGTTCTGGACCTCAACTGGTGCTTTGCAAATAAAAAGCCCAAAGAGAGATATGTCTGTAAAGTGATCCTTGCGTGCTTCACCGTCGTTATCGAACGTACACATACGAATACACACAAACTTACACTTGACTAACACTCGCAACCCAGGAGGATTCCTTTTTTTTTTTTGTTTCCATGGTAAGGACCGTGTCATTCACATTCGCCACAAAGCCGATTACTTCACCGTTCACTCCGTTGGCAGTATGACGACAGACTTTTCTGCTGGGTTTTGCTATACCTACCTCTTTTTTTGGTACAATTCTTCCTGCGTTTCTGCTTCTTGCCTGAACTTGTGGCATTGAGCTCCTGCGGCCTTGAAAAAAAGTTTCCCAGATATTTATTTTTGCTCTGGCATATATCCCTGATATAGTGGTGGTTTGAGTAAAATGAGTTAAAATGCCTTTAAGCAGTGCTAAGCTGAAACGCGTAACACACGTGCACTCGAGATTCCAGGGTCATGTGCTCCTTGTCGGTGGGAAAGAAATTGAGCGTATCGAGGATTTGAAAGGTTGAAACAACACTCGAAACACAAACTTATGGGTGATTACAATATTTTTGAAATACGCCTTGGATTTTTAGGCACACGAACTTGATCTTCGTAAACATGGTATGAGCGTATGTTATCCTATTGGGAGTCTTAATATAAACATTAAGCAGGTTTGCTTTTCTCTTTTCTCTTTCAATTTACGTTGGAATACAATGGAAGAGAATAAGGAGATTCTAAGATTTTACGGATGAGATAATATAGAAAATAGAATGTATTATTGAACGTAACAGTTGTAAGGATTGGAAGAACAAAGCAAAAAATAAGTCCTAAGCAACTTCTTCAATTTTTAATGCAGGATCATCAATTAGTAACCCAAGTAAACAGGAAGATGTTCTTATGTGCAACTATATGTCAATTGCAAGATTTTGTTTAGTTTTTGATCAATACAAGACAAAGCCATGGTAGCGTCCTTCTTGATGAATAGACTTATTTCTGATCCATGAGTTGCGAGCCTTATAGGGTCTAGGTATACATTTAAGTACTCCCATTGTTCTAGCATTTGTAGTATCCTTAATAACTTTTATAGCTATAGTTGGGGTGAGAGCTCTACTAGAAGATTACTAGAAAATGGAAGTACTAGAGTCGGGGTATATGCGTCAGACGATGCAGTGGGCTAGAAGCTGATGTAGGACTGTCTCAAATCAGACTACCTTAGCCGTAGAAAACGAAGGCAGAGTGTCTATCAAAAATTAGTTATCGGCATCCTCTTATCGACCCTAAATCGAAACGAAACTCGAAACTTAGAAACTAAGACATTATTGAGGTCATTATGAAGAAGCCCAAAGTTGATTCCAATAACAGTAGAGTCATTGGAATGGTTCTAGGTCGCATGGATCATGGATCAGATTGTCTTAGCAAAAAGTGCATTGGAACTATAGTGAGGGTCGTGTCTTAGAAACAGTGCCAATAGGTCGGCAATATAGTCTCGAATGTTAGCCTAGAACTCGTCCAAAATAATTGCCTTGATAGCGTAGACTAAGAACTTGACGTAGTCCCAGAGAAAATGTGTCAAGTCGAACGATCGCTATCAATGAATGTAGCATGTAGTGTCATCTTGTTGGAACCACAGGTCGAATATATCGATGTTGTTGAGAAAGTCGGTTAACATCGCTCTGTTCCTGAGACCACTGAGGGTAACGGTGACTTCTCATTCATTAGACCGTACCAAACAGTCAATCTTTGTAAGTGCGTAGGTGCTTGATGAAAGACTTGCTGGTTCACATAGCTTCTGATCCAAAAATGGGTCTCAATCACGTATTTATTGCGGACAATACACCCACCAATGATAAGTTGTGAATGTGTGTTGTAGGGTTTCAGCTTGTAAGATACTATAGTTTTGGACCCGATAGCTGGCGCTTATGTTTGTATGGCTTTAATAGTGATCGAGTGATCTTTGGTAAAAGTTGGGTTCGATAGGTGGCGCTAAAGGCAAGTTTTTTTTTAATATAAACAGTTTGAGAGGCTTACGTGTGAGCTGGATCGATGAGATACGTGAAAAAGTAAGCAATGCATAAGTAAAATCGGTCCACTGACACGCCTACAACTACACGGATAGCAATATTTCCCGTTTAATTTGTTTTATCAAACAAACAATAAAGCCAAAACAACTACAAACAAACAGGAAAAAAAATAGAAAAAGAAAAAGAGATTTAGCGTAAATTGATGAAGTCATGACAAAAGTGTGACACTTGCCCTCTGAGAAAATCCTTCCATCTTAGTTGATAATTACCGAAACAATTGTGATTGTGTAGCTATTTCATGGCAGCTTACATGTTGGCATTTGATTTCATTTGTTCGTCCTTTATAGCATCTTTGTCTCTCAGGTCTCTCTGGAATCAACCACCTCCTCCTGTCCCTATTCATTCCCAGAGGGAGAGTATTATCTTGGTCCCTGGTCTTGGTTTTTTTTTTTCCTTATACCCATTTCTGTTATTCTTCTTTTGGTCTAAGAGAAAAATTAATCGCATTCTGTTGACTCCGATTCAGTTAAAAAGACATCATGACATTTAATGTCATCATCTACGAGACAGACGAGTATTAAGGAGGAGATTTTTTTTGTTTTTTTTTTTTTTCAATTTGAGGGTTCCATTTCTGTGCTTTGTTTTGGCATTGTCCTGATTGCGAGTGAGTGTGTGTGTTGGAATTCGATTTAAGGGTACAAAAAGCAAAAAACCAAAAGCTGAAAGTACTCGTATAGTTCTAATGAAGTTTTCGAATTGAAGATTTTCAGTTTAATTCATTCTCGACTAAGCTGATCTATGAAAATGTGATGTCCTTTAAGATATTCATTTTATCAATCACAATAAAAAGCTGCTTACTCTTTGGATTCATTTTGCCATTAAATTTGAAGGTTTTTGGGGCCACCGTCTTAAAAAAAAATAAGCAAAGATTTGTTCGTTTTTTATATGGGTATCGTTGAAATCACGTAAATATCCCGGACATGTTGAAATTCCTTTTTTTGCAAATGGAATTTCCCAATTAATTCCCTGTGAAAGCTATTTGAAAACCCTCCCACTAGTGGTCGGTGCCATTAAAGGTATGTATGTGTATCTCAAAACCACACAATCAACAACTTTTCTCACCATAAATTGCCAGGACATTCACATCAACCAAAAGAACTCCCATTACGAGGAGAACGAAGGGACAGGATGAATCCTTTGTCCAGATATGCAATTTTATATGTGTACGCACCACCACTCCATATGAGAACATTACAGAGCAATTGGCATTAGCCGGTGTGACACATCGTAGCGAGCAGCTTAATTATACCGTTTAATTAAACAGGAAACCACACCGAAATAGGATAAGTGTGCGAGTGTGTTTCTATCTACAACATGGAGATGGCAACGACAACATCCGTGTAGTCCTCGCTCGGTACATAAAAACAGAACAGAAAAAAGGGACAACAATTTGAAATTGTCGATTTGGGGAACACATTTGGCGAGCGAATGACCCTTAAAATGATCTCCTAAAAGTAGGTGTTGGGTTGCTGTGCATATTTCAGGTGAAGGAAATTGAATTTAATTGGAATTTTCAGTTTGAAATTGTGGTATCCGCAAATATCCTTTTGTGTGATGGTCAACAAGCAGAGAGAGAGAAAGGTAAAAGGGTAAATTCCTGGCAAGTTTTGTCTCCTACTGTTGAGGATGGTTAAGGAAGAACATCAAACTTAATGCAGATGAAAGTGACCAATGGAAGTAATACGTGGTTTTTGATTTTGAATATTCCAAGTTGGACAAGGTGTACGTACACCCAAAGGAGGTACAGCTTTTGAACTGTAGGTTTGTGCGAATTGCTATGAAATGTTGTCACAATGACGTTGGAATGAAGGAATGCTTTTCAGGGTGCCAAGTTTGCAATCTAAAATATGTTCTTCGTCCTCATATTTTTTTCCAATAAGCATTGATCTTGGGATCCTTTGCATCCCTGCTCCCAAGCACTTTGAACAGGCGAACGACTTTTACTGGTCGGCATGGCGTTTTAGCTCCTTAGGTTAGGTAGGGTGCGTAGGTTGGTAGGGAGAAGTCCTCCACGCCAAATTCAGGTCAATACTGACTCATTGTGATCCACATTAGAGGAAGTAAGATTATCCGCTGCCTTCCTTATCGCCACAGCTTCTGAAGGATTTCTCCTGTTGGCTGTTGGCGTCTATAAAGAAGAAGATACCTTTTGCAGGTATTGCCTTTACCGCGAACTCCAGCAATATATCAAGTCAGAGTGAGGTATCCGAAGAAGACAGTAGCATAAGAAGTTGGTAGCGTCCTCAATAAATTCTTCATCGCCGCAGCTTTTGGCGAGCACCTCTTCAGTCCTTCATAGTTTTTTCATATGATACCGTAGAATGTTGTGCCCTGGGTGGAACTGGATTTCCTATCTTTCCAACAAGTCTCTCGGTTCGTGATTTGTCAGGCGTGGGCCATAGGGCCATCTGCCTCTCTCGTAACTTTTTTCCCTGCTAGAAGTTTGAGAGCACAAGCCGGGATGTATACGTAAGGATGATTTGGTTATGTGATAGATATTGGGCCACCTCTTGCCAGTTCGTCAGCCTTAGTTTCTTGGTATTTCTTCATGTTCGAGGACCCAGCTGAGCTCAATCTTGTGGTGTGTACTAAGAGCCTTAAGTTCTTCGTGACACCAACTCACGAGCTTTAATTTTACCTCATCGGCATTAATTACGTATTGCTTTTACCGCAGACTCACAGGCCATTGTTGTCACTGCCAAGACATCCACCTGGAAGACACTGCTGTAGTCTGGGAGCCTGTTAAGTTTAATTAAGATGTCTAGTGAACGCAGATTGAGATTAGCCTCAAGACCATCTATTGGTGTGGTTCTGTTTGCACTGGTTACACTAGGAAATACTAGCGGCCGAATAAAGAAAACTTCTACCTTAGATTTCAATATTTCTGAATGGCCATTATTAATGGAAAACGGAGGAATTCGATGGATCCAGACGCAGTAACAAAACTAATTAGGCTGTGATCGAACTCATCAGCTCATACAGATAGTGCTGAACAGACTACCGTGTGTCTGGAGTGTTCTTTGAAGTCTCAAACGAAGTCGAAACCTACATACATATCTGTATATAGTCAGGTGGATCGGCAAAGCAGTAAAGCTTGAAATCATACCTCTTTTAAAGTACTGTTTCCAAATAAATAATATTTAATAATTCTTCCTCACTCTGCCAGATAAACTTACAATCAATCATCCAAGTATCTAATTGACTTTCTATGCACGCTAGAGAACCACAACAAAACAAGAACAAAAAAACAACAAGAGTCCTTTCGAAAGTCATCAAAATCCTTCCATTAATTAGTTTAATCAAGCAATTTCCACATCTTCACCATCTAAATATAGACGCGGGAACGAAAAAAAAAAAAAACAGCCGAAAACTTGAGCTGAATAACTCTATGCAATTATACTCTTCTACGAAAGTAAAATAAACAAAGTAAGAGACGTAGGACGAATTCAACAGCCTAAATTAATCAGATATCCTACGCACATTTTGTGTTCTATTGAAACGTCAACGCACGTTTACGACACGGCAAAAACGAATCAAACGATGACGACAACAAAAAATAACATACACATACTCGTCTACAGATTGTATGCTACGCCTCCTTACCACTTAATTTTGTATCCTTTCAGGAGATTTGTGTGATTTAAGCTGCAATAAGATAGGTTTGTATCGCAGACAAAGGATGTCAGACTTATAGTGATAAAGTCTCTGAATAAAGGTAAAGCTAAGGATATTCTACTTGTTTTTTTTTTTTCATTCTTTGCCCGGGAAAACAAATGATTTTACTTTTTGTTGTCATATCCTGCTGGAACTCGTAAATATTTCGTATCTTGCCCCATACAGGATGGGATGGAAAAGTTTAAGAAGAAAACAAAAAATGTAAAAAAAAAATTTGAGGTAATATTCTTCTACAGAACGTCAGGAACCAGCAAAGAAGGTTGATGGACAGCTGGAGATAAAGTTGAGGTTTTTTTTTTTTTTTTTTTCTTTTAAATGCTTGGCAGGTGTAAATTACCTCAGCTTATGGATGTTGGTGGGAACCATGATGGGTTAAGATGTGGAATGATTAACTTTTAGGGTGAAAAGTGAAATAAAGGCAAATAGAGTCGTGGAACTCCACTCAAGTTCCTTGGAACTGCAAGTAAAAGTGATTTGTTGTAATAAATAATCAGACTGTGAGATCTTAAGATAAAGATAGTTTTTAGGGTGACTTGCTTAAAGAAATCAGTCGATAAAGATTCCAATAAAGATTCATTCCTTGCGAATGGAGCTACATCTCTTAAAGTAATGAGTACAATACCATACCAACAGTATCATCCTAGAGAAGAGTTTTATCGCCATTACTATAGAACCTTCAGCTTTATAAGTTCCTGGAAGAAAAAAACAGATAAAAAGTTATTGCTGCTAGTGCAGATGTCGCCACTGTTCTAGTGTTCGTGTCATTCAATGATTTTGATAAATTTAATTTGTAAGACATTTGCTTAGGAACAATTTGAATTTCTTTCGGTAGGTGCTAACTCTGAGTCCCAGTACACAGACTAAATATCGTGTACACCACTGCACAAAAGCGATTTAACTTTAGACAATCTCAACGATCCTCAGAAGCGTCATACCTACAAGCAAGTCCTTAACTTACATAGATAAGGAAATCATTAGGAGGCTATCGAGCCTGAGATATGTACTACCTACAAGATGATCCAGGCAATAATCTGTCGGTTTTGTTAAGAAGGATGAAACATCCGAACACATTTTATGTGAATACCCAGCCCTACATTAGTTAAGGAAACATATTCTGCACAAGGAGATACCTACTTTAGTGGAACTACAGAGATGTACTACTATAGAAATATTCTCTCTTGTAAGTGAATCAGGACGCCTTCTAGGTTAACTCAAACCCTGGATATAATAGATCTTTCAGGTCGCAGTATCGTTATCTTTGCGACAAACTAAATCAACAGCTGGTCTCGACTGGACGGAAGCTCGTATGTCAACTACGTCTGGTTCTAGTCTAGATGAACTACTTAACTTAACTTCTTTCAGTACTTGGCAATTTGCTGTCGTAAGTCATTGTTATTGGTTTTGAAAACCTCACTTATCTTAGAGATTCTACTTATTTATGCTAGTGGATGCTGTAAAGGCGAACTACATACGCATTCTTACAGATATGCAGCTCTAAAACTAGTCTGGCGCAGTAGTCGTCATGGAAACTTACTTTACTTATGTCCTGTGTCCTATTTTGGGTAAGAGGACCTCCAAAACGTCTACGCGCCATCGTGTGAATTTTCTTGAAATGTGCATCAGGATTTACCAAACCTTTCCACAGTGCCGTGCTTCCTTCTCAACTGTTCAACCTGGGACTGCCATCATGGGTTCCATTACATCCCGTAGTTATCTAAGAACCTGTCACTCTTTCGGGGAGTGACAACTGCCACTTTCGGTCTTACTGAGAAAATTTGAGGAGATATGAATGAATGAGCAGAACAAGGCTGAGCCTTGCCTTATCGGTTCATGAGCACAAAGTGCTGCGATCAGATCAGGGTTACCTTGAAGTAATAACCTAGCGAGGCTAGCATCCTTTGTCATTTTACTTCTATTAACATGTTTATTTTCCATTCTTCTCTTTTAGGTAATTCCACGCAAAAGGCTTTGTTAATATCATTATGAGGATTATGTAATCCATTGAAGGCGATATGAGTTCCCTTCATAGAGAATTCAGACTGTGTTCAGTACCCAGGCTCTCTGTAGGTAGTATTTGAAGTCATGACTGCGTCCACCTTTGGCATAAAGACCACTTTCACTCGTCCTGATGATGTATGTACCTATATGTGGTACGATACTGTAAGCACCCAGCTATTTATAAGAGCCAAACTATTTATGGCTCTGGAAACTAACTTCCTCGATTTGTGGCTGGTCGTGTCTACCTTCATCTGGTTACCTACCCTAGCCTACAGTCGATAGTGGAACCGCTGATTTCGATTGATTCCTAATGCGCACACAAAACAAATCGTTTGGAAGTTCGTCCTAAGTTCACTGGAACGACTAAGACCGGATATAGTATATTTATTTTATGCTCAAAATGTATCCTTTCCACCATGTCCCCAGAGATGTAATAGTACCTGAAACTAGCATAAATCCTAACATGTTCCTTTTGTTCTCTAGTCAATAACAAATAAGACTATATTTCTTGGGTTCACTGTCCTAGCACCAGACTATGAAGCTTCAGTAAAATACATTATTCAATCATTTTCTTCGTTATATCAACTACAACCCTCACTCGTCCGCATGTATCCTTCTTCATTAAACATACTCTCATCATGTTGCAGTAGTATCCTTTCTGCCTCCTTGCTGATGATTACAAGAGCACTTTTATTAAATTCCATTTTCTTTATTCCTTTAGATAAATCTATTTCCCATACAAATGTATACATGTGTACTCTTATTCTTGTTCACTCGAATGAGTAATGGCCATCATATCAAAAGTCATTTCCAAATGAGACCGAAAGCGTTTGTAGGAGTTTGCATGTAGCAGTGAGTTGCAAAGGAAATCCCAGCATTAAAATACACCGGACATGCTTGTATGCAAAAAAAAAAAAAAAAACTCTTTAGTCTACATATCTCCTCGTATAAATCCATTTATCAAAAAAGTTTCTCCATTACTTCTCAAGATGAACCTATAGAAATTACAACCAATACTAGGACACCTAACTCTACACTTTATTCCACATCTACATTTAGTTGTACGTTCTCTCTATTCAAGGACTTAATGACAAAACTTGCTGCAGAATTCCTCATGCGAAAGTAACATTTGTGGTGCAGAAGGAGGAGGGAGGAAAAATGAATCATTTCAGTCTGATGGACAGACGAGTACAACAGAACCGACCGTGTCGTTGGGGATAAGTGCAAACGAGAATTCAGTTCTGGTGATTTAGGGATATTTACATTTAAATTTTGTGGTAAACTCAAATATATACACTTTTTTTTTTATTCTGCATCGTGGGTATGTTCTAAAACTCTTTCTAATTAATTGCGAAATAATGTACGATTTGACAGGACGTGCAAGCTGAAAACATTTCATTTTTGGGTAGTGTAGCTGAAGGAGTTTCGAGAGGAGTTTTGTGGATTCTAAATTTAACAGAGAACCAAAGGAAACAAAACATAATGATCGCTCAAAAAATGTTTGGTCCAAATTATTTAATTAACATAATTCACTTAGGAATGTGTAGCGTGATTCATTTGGAGGTACTTTTTGTCCATCAATTTTTTGAAATATGACGTGTGAGTTATGTTAACATTTTATGGTATTTTTATTTAATATTGTTTGACATTTTTTAATATAAAGGTAGAATAATGTCTTCAAACTATTCAGCTGTATTCTACGAGGAATGTGTTTCTTATGCTTAGAGGTACTATTGGTCGGCCAACTGAATTCAGGATTCACAATGCCATAGAAAAGTTGGAAACCCAATTTTCATTAATAGACAATAAGCGACCAAACAGATCAAATGCAGTATTGAAGAAAATATTTGAGCGGTAGCTGAGAGTGTACGCAATGACCGAGGCCTAAGATGGCCAGAAGGTAAGTGTCTAGGGCGCCCGTAATCGCGGCATGATAATGAACTATTTGATGCCTTAAATTGAAGCACGTGATCTCCATAGCATTTGGTACCACTAAAAAGATCCCACTTGCTTTACAGCCTTTGAAATCATGGCTTTCCTGCAAGAGCAATTTTGCAAACAGTGATATTAACGTGCTTCGGAGTGGAAAAATGACCGCCCAGATCTTGTGATATCACCTCTAGCCTTTTTACTTTGGGACTACGAGTATGTTAAGTCCGGAGTCTACATGGATAAGTGGGGTACGATTAAAGAATTGGAAACCACCATTCATCATTCTGCTCGGCAAATACAAGTCGGAATGCTCGACCGCGTCATCGAAAATTGGAATGTCT
The DNA here is from genome assembly GCA_949716465.1 of Chalcosyrphus nemorum. Lineage (NCBI taxonomy): Eukaryota > Metazoa > Arthropoda > Insecta > Diptera > Syrphidae > Chalcosyrphus > Chalcosyrphus nemorum. The sequence continues at coordinate 85,284,604 of OX454332.1, forward strand.
GAAAGGACTATCTTAACTTTAGTTATGAACAATATTTGAAAAAAATGATCATTTAATAATAAATGTCAATAATTAATCTTTTGTTCAACAAAAAAGACGGCCCGATAGAATTGTCCGTTTTTATTTATTCTTACTTATGAAAAAAGTACCTCTAAACGAATCACTCTTTACGGATGGACGGGCTAAGACTGTCACTGCAGCGCCCCGACAAATACATAGCGCTGTCGTTCAAAGTGACAAGAAGAAAAATCAGATCCCGGCAATTCAGAAAGGTGAGTTTAGCGACACCTACACCATCTTCAATTGTGTCCATGAGTTATCGAAAAGGACAGAGTATCTGTGCTACTCATTCACTGCTCCTCATCGGCCTATTCCAGACATTAACTTGAATGGAAAAGTACATCCCAAGTTCAAACATTTAAATATTTGGGATCTAAGGTCAATATCGAAGCAACTTGTGATGGTGACTTTGGGTGTAAGAAGTGGCGAAAAAACTCTGCTATGTTTTGTGGTCGAAAAACGCTCCCTAAGCTGAAAAGCTGGGTCTAAGCCGCCCTCAAACACGATTTACAATTCTGGCCAATACACAAATGGCATAAGGCAAATTATCCACAGTCGAGATGAAGATGAATCTAAAAAAAGAAGATTCGAAGAAGCCTCCATTTAAAATAACCCATTACAAGCAAGCTTGAGCACGACCATCTCAGTTGGTACTGTCAGGTACAAAGTAGAGATCCCTTGAGCCACCTTACAGAGGCAATTTGAATCAAAGTTTCTACACAATCACAAGAAAATGGCAACCGAAAGAAACAACTGGATGAATATCATTGGAATGGTACTTCCTGACTTCGAACCGACAATCTTCATAGGCGAACCAATAAAGATGCAGTAAAGTAGGACCATTGTGATCCTTCTAATCCGGATCATAACAACCTCGGAAAAAACAAAGAAAAAGGAGTCTGAGAAGCTTAGCAAACACGTACCCAACAATTGATTTTTTCGTTATCCTTATTGAGAGCAACCTTGAACGTGTTCAACGTAGCCTTATATGTACGTATGAAGGCACTCATCTCGGATTGTAGTCTTTTCTCTTTATTCTCTGTCGAACTCTGAACATTTTTCGGGTTTCGTCTTATAAATCCTGAAACCACAAAACCGAATCATACAGTCTGGCAAGAATCACCTCATTCTCCTTTCCATTGAATGATATATTTCTTCTTTTTTTTTTGAATTGAAAATACCCAAAGTTAATTCAATTCAACAGATTTCTTATCCTTCTCATGTGGGTAAATTGGTATGAGTACCACCAATGTAATGTACAGTAGCTGGGCAAGCAAATTCGTCGTACATAACCACACCACGGTTGGGAGAATGTATCGGATTTCAGATTCAGATATGTCCCTCCTTCAAAATGTAAAATCGTATGAATTTTTTCAGGTTTTTTGTGTGCGAAAACTCAATTTAAAATCCTTTCATTGGCGAATAGTATAAAGGGGGTTTACATTCGTTAACAAGGATCCATCGAGCAATGAACAAATGATGGGCGAACTGAGAAATATACTCGAATTGCACCCTAAAGTAAATTATCGGGCATTTCTTCTGCTAACCCAACGTTAACCACCAATCCGGTTCGGATCCCATGCTATGTCCATTGAATTTCTTGACAGCCAAAAGGTATTGTCGCCTTGAGGGTTGTTAAAGTGAGAGCAAGTCCAAAAAAGAACAGAAAAATCAATGACTCCTTCGCAGGACTTTTTCAAATGCTTCTGACCAAAGAGTGTGTAGTGTATACATACTGTATAGTCGTATGTGTGTGCAAAGTCTTTGACTGAAAGAAAATTGTAAACTTAGTCCTTGTAGCTAAAAACAAATCGCAAACTCTTCTAAGGAAGTTGATTTCTTGTTCTTGAATTTCTTTCATAGACTTTCTTTCTTTCTATGATTGACAGAAATAGAAAGAGAGGACATGCCCGACGGTGGTGGTAATGACTATCAATGTGAAGGTCTAATTCCTTCCAACTTTTTACAAGTTTTTTCTTATTCGTCAGAGTTGAGTGACCCATGGGTAGTTGCTGGTACTCTAGCTCTTGATGAAATTTCACCACTCAAGTAGGATTACTTATATCCTTGGGCTGAGAGGAAAAGCCCAACTGATTTTTTTTTTTTTTTTTTTTTTGAATTTCTTCTCGATTCAAGAAAATCAAATTTCCAGTTGTAATTGAATTTTGAGAGTTTCTATTTTTTCCAAGAGGAAAAACAACGACTAAACTAATTATGTTCTTCGAGAGAAAATAGGTATTCGCTTGGTATAACGCAACGAATCTCTTTGCTTTATTTTACGGTGAACGTTTGATGGATTTTTTTTTTTTTTTGAAGATTGTGGCCAGAGGAGTATTTGAATGGGCGTATCTATTCGAAAGTAGTTGGTATTCTTGAGTGACTACACGTGTTGCTCATTTGTACTTAAAATTTAAATTGGTTTCAATTTGGACATAGTTGGAAGGAAAATCCTGCCAACTTAGGTGGGCTATAAGTAGACTTCAATTGGAAAAACTTAAGAATTGCCTAAAATACTACAATGTAGGGTTGATTTGGTTCTTTGATTTGAAAAGGTTACGTAAACTGATGTTGTGATGGCTTATACACTGTCTTTGGGGAGAAAGAAGATCTCTTTGAGAAGAGAGGTCTTACAAATTTAAAGTGAAAGTGTTTTGGGAAATGCTTTTTGAAATTTCTTCGTCCTTGTGTTTGAAAATATAAAACAAGAGAAAGTGACTCATTGTAGATCATTTGTGTTTCGTTTGAAGGCATTAGCTGGAATGTGTCACAACATTCGCTGCTGTGACACCAATCTCAAAAGTGGGTATCTTTCAATTGCATTCTATAAACTTAACCACATGTCATTCACTGCAGAACCACGTTAAAAGTTAGTTTACAACGAGGAGTACCTTGTATTGAGGTTTACAACTGTTTGATGAGTATCAACTTCTTACTGATTGCAGCGCCAGTTTCTCTCTGTTGGTGATTCTTCTTAGATTGTTGGCAACTCGAAAGAAAGACATCGCAGCGAGAAAGAGCAAACACTGCAATCAATATCTTTTCACTCTTTGAAAATTTTAAGCTAAGGCGATGAAATTTTGTATATGTGTAAGAAGTCTTTGAAGAAGTAAGCATTACAAATGTTAAAAAAATTACAATACGCCCACTGAAACGCCCACTTTTGAAAAAAGTGTCACTTTCTTCTGTCACTTTCTCCTTCGTATAGTTCCTGGTTCCTGGCCCGTTCTCATATAAAACTGTTCGTTGGAGTAACGGTTCGGCCAAAAAAATCATTAAGATGGTTCTTAAACATTTATTTACGAACACCTGCAGCCACCTTCTAGGTCCTGCCCTATCCGTCTGAAGAAAGAGAACTTTGGGAGTCATTTCTTCTCAGAACTGGAGGACTTAGGCAACGTTGAGCTTACGGACCTCTTGAGATTCATATTACTATGTGAGCGGTTCTAACAAGGGACTTTCTTTATAGCGTCCACAAAGTTAAACGATTGGGCACAATGGACCCGCATTGTTGGTCTAAGTAAGCAGTGACTTTCTTCTGACTAGTCACAAGGCGCCCATCTACTTACCTAACTTAACCAGGTGCTGCACCCATAAAGTATTTGCTTTGCATATGTTTTTCTTAAAGTTTATTATAAAACATGCTTAAGTACTCTATGATTGTCTGCGACATAAGTCAAGAATTATTTCCTCCTTGGACTCTTTGCTTACTTTCAGCACTATCTCCATTAAGTTTCTGGAAACCAACAGATTCAAAGGGTTTTCTTACTACTGTTTTTCTCAATCATTCACGTCACGTCAAGGAATATGTTTCAAAAGGCATAAGATAGCCCGGACTCTTGCAACTTACATCTCTTTGTCACTTCATCAGTGTGGTACCCTTTTCCAGAAATAATCGTCGTGCGTCGCGATTAAAATACTCCTTACACTTAATTTCATCACTGCACATCATCACTGTATGCTTCATTTGACATTTCCATATTTTCGCTTGTATGGCAGCACTTCTTCTATCTGTCATGAAAATGACAGCTAGAAATGTTAGCGTCTACTGTAATATTGGGAAGCCATGTTGGCTATAGTAAAGCCATGCCACTGCTGGCAAAATGTGGCAACACGTCATAATAAGTTGCAAAGTCAAACATATAGAGCGAGAAGACTATGGTTCAGATGGTGTTTCTTTTGCCCCCCTCTTATTGGCACCAGTCTTTCATGCTCCAATGCCTTAGTAAACACCTTTCTTCTAGGCACTAATTATATTCAAGTTTGGCAGCTCTCTTTGGAACATTATCCAGACTGCAAGTGGGCAGTATTTTTGTCAGTTCTTATGCCAAAGGTGGAGGACTTAGTCTAATGTCTACCATATCACACTGATTGAAGCACAATAACACTGAACACGTATTTATGTCATCAAGGTCCTTGTTTTCTTCGAAAAATGTCTGTTCATGAATGTGTTAAGCAAGCCAATTAAAAAAATCATTTTATCCCCGCTGAACTGCGTATTATCTCTTTATCTGCATGCGCACTGCTCCATTATACGGATTGCATTTCTTTTCATTTTCCCATAGATACAAGCTAAAGCTCAGCATCAGAATTCGAAACGCACTCAATCCACATATACACGGCCGCTTAATTCGGCATTAAGACATCAAATGTAAATTGTAATTAATTTTAATTAAAAATTCCCTTTTCGTACAGCAGCAGCCATAAAATGTCTCATTTCCGATTTTCATTATTCGTCTGCTTTACATAGTATAGCTATGTAATATCAAGCAGTCGTCCTGTGGGAAGAATCCTCTTTGGAATTATCTGCCTGTGCTAACCAGTCACTACCTACCACCTGGGATATTTATGAATTAATCCGCGGCCATTGTTCGCGTTCATATTCATAAAAGAACTTAATTTTCACTTCGCAGGACCCAACCGGAGGGGAAACAAGTTTTCCACGGATACAATAAAACTCTTTATCCGATTTATCTTTTGTCCCACTTAAGTGCATTGCAGAGGACAAGGAGGGACACTCGAATGTATTCCCTTTCATTGCAATCCAATGTAAGTAGTTACAGAAATCACTCAGAACTTTTTGTCCCTAGTACATACTTGTATCTTTGCACAAGAGTATAAGTAGAGTAGAGTACATCTACTTCACTACCGTATTACCTGTCCGGTTTCGCAAAACTCATTCATATCGGTTTCGTTTCGAATCGAAACAATAGCCGGACAATAGGATGGAATACAACATTCAAGAGAAAATATTAAAATCAAAACAAAACAAGAAAAAAATAAATGCAGATACAAAAAGAAAAAGAGAAAAAAACCTTTCTAGATACATTATTGAAATGAAATTTATTCACCGGTGAAGAAGAACATGGTGAAGTGTGGTTTTCCATTGTCATTTGTGTATCTTCCGTTCGATTTGGATTCACATCTCATCGATAGATTGAAGGATCTGTCTGAATGAGTAATCCTTCGAACTGAATTGAGTCCTTAAGCGAACACAACACAATATCATCTTGTGTTCTGTTCAGCGAATTAAATTGAAAATGACAAATTTGTATCTGAGCCTTTTTTTTTTGCTCCTGCTTTTCTTCCTCCTCTTGGTGGGTTGTGTGATTGAAGGATTATTATCTCATAAAATATTCGGTATTGCTCGATTCGGAATAAATCTTGAAATATAGTAGTTTCTTATGCTTCCATTTGGTTTATGAGAAACATTTTACGAAAGAGTATTAGTGAATTTGTTTGGGGAAGAGTAATTTGAAAATTTAATTTTGCTAAATATTAGGTGCGACTGAAAATGGTACAAGATGGCTTGGGTTTTGTAGGATTGAGTAGCTATGAATGCTAAAGTTTTAGCTATAATTAGGTGTTTAAATGGTATTCGGGATAAGATGAAATAAGAATCTTGGAAATAAGAATCTTCTCATAGAAGCAGTATCGATAGGATAGGATTTGGTTTGCTCAATGACTTGAAAGTGCTACTGCAGTCGAAAAACTAGCAGTCCCATTAGTCTGCCTTACCTCAGCCTTTTCGTGGTGCCACCTGTTGATTTCTGCCTGAATTACGAACGAAAGAGAACAAAAAATTCGATAGACATCCATTGACTGAAGATGAAGAGCTTAGGATTCGTCTTCAATGCCAAAGGCAGCGGTTTATCAACCTGCCAATTTAGTAGACAAGATAAGCTGATAGAAAGAGAACATTTATTCAGATCACGCAAACTGTGAATTTGTCTCGTGAACGTCCGAAACAGACTGGGAGCCGAAATCTGGCAGGATCCAAACCACCCACACCACAAAATACCATGAATTTTAAACGAATGCAAAAATCGCATACAACTCAGTTTGGACACCAACCACGGAGAATACTAAAACCTAACTCCATTAAGGTGATCAACTATTTTATTAATAAAATCGACTCTCAAGGATATGATACTCAAACCAAATATTGGAGGACATAAACCAAGGAAAAAACTACTCTTCGGAAGAGTAGCTACGTACGGGGCAATGAGCCCAAAATAACACAGAATAAAGGTAGAAGCAGTATACAGAGCTTATGCATTGTGAGTATGCAGCGCCTTCTGAACAACCTCATACCACGCGGCGTGCGTAGTGCCTAGAATGGTGCTAATAGACCTCCTGGTTTAAGAAGCCGCATGGAAATATTGTGCCAACAGAACAACGATGCCAACAGCAACGGAACAAACCTGGAAGATTGGCAAAATAGATGGAACTCTTCTGACGAAGGTAGATGGACGCAGGGATTGATTCCGAATATCGACCTTTAAATCAACAGGAAACATATAGAGCTGAACTTCTACCTGACACGGGTGCTTACTGGTCATGGATGTTTTAGGCCATACCTCCGCAGATATCAATACGAACAAGCTGAGGAGATTAGGCTGCAGCCCCCCTCGCGATGAAATGTTTGATGGCAATACCGCGATGATCAGGGGTAGAAGGGGAAGTGGGCTTATCTTTGACAGATTCACACCTTCCAACGCAAAAAAACAAATACAACGCAGTTTATTAAAAAAAGGATGCATACCTCTTTGGTAGCGACGATCACTCTTCAAAAGCTGTGATGACTAGGTGAAGTGAATAAATATCAATACTCTGGCGGACCCAGAAAAAGATAAACTCACTTTAAGTGACCCTCACAATTTTTAGGTAGCCTCAACCAATTTACAGAGCGAGTCTTGTGAGTTGAGGCAGAGACAGGTCTCTCTGAATAACCTTGGACTACTACTACACTTCAAAATGTCATCAGCTCTAAGGTTCAATTCTTGCGTATATCAAAGGGATTTCATTGGAAAAGTTTACGTAGCGCAAGTACTTACTCGTATCTGTCTAACGCAAAACTTGTCTCTAGTATCTATGGCAAAAAGTTTAATTGAGTGTAACCTCTCTAACCCGACCTTTATCTAAGTAAACATAGGTATATACTTTTTGTTGATAGAACCATGTTATCCCCATAATTATATTACGATAATATTCTTATTTAACTTTCCTAAAAGCTCAACTATGCATTTTAGGGAACTGGTAAGTAGTAACTCTTACACTGCATTTCTTTATGAAACTATACACACATACATATGTACACACACGAGTAGATGTGTAATTTTAAGTTTCCCACCAGCTCATCAACTTGAAATTAACTTTCTCTCTGTTATTTACCGACATACGAACTGCATAGTGCCTTGCCACCCTGTTCTTTCGGCAGAATAACAAAAAAGAAACCCGAATATCCTTTGAAAATAATGAGTTCGCACTGCTAGAGGGGGTGTGGTGCTGCAAGAAAGGACTTGGAAACTTTCAAGCACAGCACTTTTGTGGCTCCCTAGGTCTTGTTCTTGAAAATAGGATCACATGCACCACTCTGCATTACGTAATTTACCCAAAGTCACGAACTGATGAATGCGTTCACACTAATAACCAACCACCACTATCCGCTAGCGGTATCTGGGTTATACTATACCCGGAGTGTGTAACTTTGCGCTCAGCATTTAGCACGTTGTAGTATGGGTATTAGGTGCGTTTGGCGTCGAGTGGGTTAATAGGGCGGAGAGGTACAGGCACAAAAGGATGTCAAGCAAGGCTCCTAGGAAACATGACGTACTTCTTATTCCGTTTGTTAATTGCATCAAATTTTACTTTTGTTCAAACAGTACCGATTTGTAGGAGGAGATTTGTTGTTCAGCTGAGTGCTACTGTCAGTTTTGTGAGTTTTTATTGAGTCACGCAAAGTTTTTGTCTCCTTCTACTCATACTCAAGGTATTCACTTGAACACATGCCATATTGTATTTGACAACATCACACAAAGTTGGCTGTTGTTCAATTTTGATTGATAGCGGTAAATATGTCAGGAGTGTCTCTAAATAACGGTCATCATAGAATCGACTTAAGTAGGAAAAAAGAAAACATCAAAAGGACCTCTCAATAGAGACATGACATTACGACAGCTCCAGCCGCCGCCTGGTGACATTGAGATGGTGTCACTTACTCAAGCGACTACAAAGCCTATTGACGTGAAAAACAAAAGCAAAAAGCAAATCATTGACTACTACAAAAAAAAAAAAAAAAAACTTATTCCTCAGAAATCGTATCCTTGATGTTCATTACAGAAGAACAAAAATTTTATATAAAATAATTGGAAGTGGAATTGATATCAAACTCCCAAAACTTTGGTTTTCTTTTTTTTTTCTAAAGTGGGCGTCCTCTTACAGTAAAGGCATAGAGTAAGGGAAACTTTAATTGTAATAAACTTTAAATTGGCAATTTTTTTGGATTCCACTGGAGGGTCGAACATCAAGAACGAAAATCTAAAGACAGGTGTATCGAATGTTTGTATGAGTGTTTTATGTTTTTTTCTTAAACTTTCTTTGACCTAACTTGCAATATGAAGCTTAGCAAAAACTTATATAGCCTTTTCTGTGTTTGTGATGTCATTGACAAAGGATTGAATGCTTTTGCTAGAAACAGAAAGAGGATACTATCTGTTAGTAATTTTGAAAGTTTTACTCGGCAAAAAAGTACATACATATCTCGGTACATAGCCTTTGCAAAGTATGTAAAAGATGTCACATAAAGTTGGGCTGCTTCTGTTTGGTTTAGCAGTAGTATTCTTTATTATCCTGATCCAATGGATATCTGGAGTCAATTATAAAGTAGAGGGTGTTATTATCAGATCATAGATATGCATATCTATACTTATACATTGTTGGAGATAAGGATCTTGCGGAAAGGAACTGAATAAGCTGTAGATGCGAGCTAGTCATGGTGTCAAAACTTCCTCTAAACGAAATCGAAAAAGGAGCCAGAAGAACCTTTTCAGAATCTGACCAACGGTCTTACTAGATGTTTTAAGCGAACATGCCAGATTATCAAAAACGCTGCAGAGACTTAGGAAGAGGACCAGAAAACTTGAGATGCAATTACTGCAGAGAAGGAAACTAGAACTTGATCACATGATAGCTGATTTGGAAGACGAAAATGTTATTTCTTGCGAAAATATGAAAACAGCAAGTTTGTTCATGTTCTTAAAGAGGAAATCTCAATTGATGGAACTCTTATGGTACCTTAACTAAGACGAAAATCGATATATATTTAGGTGCACATTCACTTATCAAGAAATCACTTGGTTACAAAGGAGTTAGCCTCTCACCAAGGCTGTGTATGCTCTAGGAGTCCGAATTTCTAGATGGTACTGGCTTATATGGCTTATAAAGTTTTCACCTTTGTTAGAGATGGTTTTACATCAAAAATTGCTAGGGATGACTACTTAAGTTATAAGCTAAACAGTTTATGCTCTTTGTTTCTACGTACTTGGGTAGAATGCATGAGCGTTACGTTGCTATGAAGTTAAATCGCTCAGTGGGCTTTTCTCCAGCGAAGTACTTACTTCCATCTCCCTGATCCTTGTTAGCATATTTCAGTTAGAAATCTTAGCATAGAGACACTGCCTTGACTCAATAGCAATATGGTATTATCTTCAAAGGATATCAGCAACGACATTGATAGGAAAGAAACAATTAAGTCCTTGGTAGTCATCGATTGCCGCTCGTCTCTTATGGAGATGTCAAACCAATGCAACATTCACCTCTACTGGGAGCCAGGACTCAAGGACTTCCCAGTATACCTATCGCATTATGCTGGACGTTTTTAACAAATCCAATCTCCTATGTGAAAACGATGAAACATGCTTCACCTCAAAGCAACTTTTGCCCAAGCTGGATCAGAGTTGCTTATGTTGAAACGTACTGATCATAGCATCTTTTTGTAGGTGTCTCCATAGGACACTGCCCTGTACGAAGATGGAGAACATCCTTCATCTTCTTTGAACCTGTTTCGCCCTGTTCACTTAAAGATGATTCAATCTGGCATCTACCCTCTTTGAGGAGCTTATGGATCTGTCCTCAACTTGTATAAAACAAATGCTAGGCTTAGAACGACCTTAGAAACTGTTTGTGCTAGGGTCCATAGGGTTTTAAACTTGGTTGACGGTAGGTGGACTTGAAAGGAGTCTCTTAAAATCCAACTTATTCAGCTTACGAGAAGGAGTATCATTACCAATCGGACTCAGCGAGTTGTAGTTTCAGCTTTAAAAAAGGTAAGTAGGTACATATGAATGTATATTTTCAGACCCACTGTTTTTTGTGAATCCGATGGGATGAAGGAACGCAAAGCGGATTTAAAATAAAGCATAAATCATAAGACACAACTTGAAAACTTTTTAAATTTAAATAAAATAAAACAAGGAGTAGGCTGTAGTAAGAGGGCGAATTCTAGTCGTTTAACAATCAAATTGCGCTGCTTTTACACAGGTTCTTTGAAAAACCTACTTCTGTTTAAATACATATGTATATACATATGTGGGTTGAGGACTCTCCCTTTATGCTTTATCATTTGTCCTGCTCATCCATACATCACCCACTCTCCTACAATTATTTTCAAATAAAAACCCATGACTTCTTTATATATACCTACCTAAGTATATATTTCCAAGAAATTGCTTTAAGAAAATTTAAGATCCATAACATCCTTAGACGATGCTTTAAAATATCTACTGCACCAAAACAATTACCTAATGTTTGGCAGTTTGCTTCAAACTCCCTGAGGCCTGTTGATTGATGCTTCGAGCGACAGATGCGCGGTGTCGCCTCGTATCTACCTATACAATGGGTATTAAATTGTTTATGGATGTTTGTTTGTATTCTGTTTCGTGTGCTGCCTCATTAATTTCACATTATATTCTTCCATGACACAGAAAAAAAAAGCAGAACAAAACAAATGAAGTAGAATATGCCTTTGGAGTTAAATTAATTATTTGCAACTTACGAGTTGTATTTTTTTTTTTTTTTGTAAGAATTTGATAGAATGTCAAATTAATTATTCATAAGGAACATGAGGCTAAATATTTCCGCGATTGTAAAATCTCGATTACAACTCATTTGTGAGTTTTGGGAATTTGAATTACCACGTGGGAATAAAGTTCGAACTAGGTGTGCATAGGAGTGAGATAGTTATGCCAGACAATGTTGCTGCTTGTTTCTTTCTGACTTTTTAGTGATACACTCCTACCAATCTGAAAAAAACTCTAAGGATAGGGTAACCAATACCTCATTTCTGGGACTTTTGTTGTTAAAATCCTTGACTACCGCGGAATTTAATTTTGGCGTGAGAGATATGGCATTCCGTATTTGCACCAGCCCTGTGAACTATCTGATCCATCAGGATGAGGAAGAAGTCACATGGCAGAGCATTTTCTTGCTCGGATCGCACACTATATTGGAAAAAGTTCCACGAAAATCCACTCCCAGGCAAGCCTACCACTTTTATGCAACACACTGCCTTCACGGAGCACCTAGGTACAAACGGTTCGATTGAATCAATCACTCTAATACTTCTTTGCACACTTTGCATTTAAGACTCCTTGAAAAGTTAGAGTTGATTGAGTCAGCCGCCCAACAAAGCCACTTCAGACACATTTAATCTTCAGCTATAAGCCCGGGTAACCAGTCACTAGTTTGGTTTATCAACATTTGGTACACAATGGACCTACCTCTAGTCTAAGTGTATCCTGACTCTTGCCGGGATAGCCACCTCACATAACCTACTTCTTCAATACTTCTTCTATCACTGATAAATACCCAGCAATTTTTCGGTCAGGTACTTTTTGACGATTCTGACTCCTTCTGACGTACTAAGACATCCAATGAAAAACGTCTTCTTTTAAACTCGCTCCAACTTTCTTCTCGTTGGAAATTCGGGCTCTGAATTAATCCGCAGTATTGGCCCTTTGGTAAATGTGTCTATCCAATTCAAGATGTTGTTCAGCTTATAGTAGTAGAAAGTCAGATCGAAGCGTTGGAAATGTAGTCCTGCTAATTGCCATATTGTGAGCTACTTTAAGCATGATTATTGGGAAACTGCGGTCTCTCATCGTGTCGTGGAGGCTGTGATTACCATGTAGCTTATTTAATGAAATCCCCTCGTATAATTTTCACATCAAACTCCGGACAGCCCTCGTCCTTGGCAGGGTCTTCAGATCTCTTTGGTATGAACGTTAGGCTGATAAAAAAGTTACTCTGATACGGATTAAAGCAAGTCAAATAAAAGACTCTTGATAGAAGGCGAATTCTTAGGACTTCTTTGCATATCTAATCCTATCCATCGTATCTCCAGTGTCCAGGTGTCATCAATCCTTAACTCCAATTTAGAGCAAGAGCTCCGTGGCTCTTAAAACATGGCCGTGTGGTCGGTGCAAAGAAAAACCTGCATCAGCTTCAAACGTCGAGGCTATAACCCATAACCATAATTTTTCCACAATCTTGACGTAATTATGGAAGTCCTTACGCACTTAACCCTCGAGTGTCTCGAAATCGCCCATGTAGGGTGTATACCAATTCGTCTATGGATCCCACGGCTCAGTTTGTCTAGAGAATCGAACGAGCGTTCATTCTCCTAATCGGTCTTTTACACCGACCAACATATAATATCATACTTAGCCCATGCATCCGATTGAAGCAGATAATTAAAGTGGTTAGCTTTAAGAACAATTCTTCATATAAAATAGCTTTCAGGCAACCAAAACTTCGTCGAATGGTGTTACTAACAGTTGTTTCCCCAATCAAAGGAATGAATTGGGTTGCTGAATAAGTCGTGCTATAAATAGACGGGGTGTGCAACTAGAGTGGTTTCGTTCATTCTTACCCCTCAGAGTTTTTATGGCATATCACCAATTCTTGTCGAGGATTTAGTACACTATGATGGATAAGGGTTGCGCAAGATGTCACTCTGATCAATAAGGAGAAAGGTGAAGCAACGAAGTACATTTTAATCTGAATCTGCGTTTCATTCATTTTATGGGAAAAGAAAACTTCGTTGTCCAAGATATCGCATGGAGGAAGACCATTTTTTATAGGCACTTTAGTTATGGGATGCAACGGACGGCAAAATTCTGTTTTGTTACCAATTGGTGACAGATTACACGCCCTCTGATTGATTTTGTCCAAAACCTACAAAGAAATTCCAGAGCCGGAATTGGAGAAAGAATTCCACGATTTTGTGTTTGGTTGAGCTGCTTTACGGTTGGTATGTGCGCTATCTATTCGAGTAGGCGCTTCAGTGATGAGGACTTATTATTAACACTAGGTATCTTTTCACCACACCAAAATCTACAGCGTGATTTGTATAAGAAAATGACAATCACTTAATAAGGGATCTGCTGTGTCGTACTTGCCAGAAGCAAAAGCAGAGTGCTCCGTACTAATAGTCAACAAGCTGTCTGGAGCCCTGAGTTTTTCACTAACGTTTGGGGGTGTCCGCTTAGGTGCCTTCAACCAGGACATACCGATTAAATGGATGACCTGACTGTGGATGCAATACGCAGAAGAAATGTTCCTTTGAGGTTTTTTTCTAGCAATCGCATTTCTCGTGATACCAATATGAGCTGGCGACTAAAAATGAGTCAATAAATTGCATCAACTTCTGAGCTTGGAAGGGACTAAAGTGTTGAGCAAGGCAACTAAACTATCAATTTAGACACTGATACTACCACCGTATCCACCTATTTCTAACAATATTGCTCCCAGGCATTAGAACTGTAAATATATATACACCTGGAAGACAGAGGCATGCGACTATACTCCTGGAAAGTTGACCTTATAATTGCACTGCAATTGGAACCTCAGACTGAAGTCATACAATAGACAAAGTTCCAGTGCAGCTCATACTAAAATTCATTTCATCGAACACTTCATGATATTACATAATATCAAGAGGAAAGAGTAGTCCGGAGTATTTAGAAGTTGGAAGTTTTGTTCAGTCAAAAGTATGTACGACTTTTCCTGAAAAGTGCTACGATTTTTGTGCCAATTGTTTGGTGCGTGTACGATACTCAGTCACCCCTGTTTCACAACCAGAAATTCGTGGAGTGTGCGCATGTCAATTGTTTAAAAGAAGTTCAAAAAGCTTCCAATATTTCAGATTGGTTTTTAACATAAATAATGAAAACTCTTTGTCTCTGTTTTTAGGTTAGAAAAATGTAATTGCTTTTAGAATGGTTTTGGCCTCTGTTGCAAACAAATATTTAACTATTAAAAGACACAATTTAGTTAATTCTTGAACCGTAAATTATTTTTGAACGAAATTCGGCGGATATTGTCAAAACTATAAATGAAATAAGGTTTGGATATTTGCATAAAATTTTAAAAAATGGAGCCGGAAAAAATACTGTCACGAGACTAATTATTTGTTCAAACCAGAGAACTGCATGAATCTATTCATTTCCAGTTGTGAATCATTCGCTAAAAAGCGAGCCTTTCACAGTCTCACGCGCATAGAAAGCAAGCAAGTATGAATCATGTACTAAATCATAGCGAAACAAAAAGAAAGCTTGGTGTTGGTGCATGAGTGCCTCAAAGTGTTCATTCAATCAGATTATTAACAAAAGTTGTGAAATGTGCAAGTGATTCACGAGCCTTCGAACGGTTTCATAGGAAACAGGTAGAAAACCCAGAACACTTACAGAACAAACAACAAAGACGACCTTTTTTTTATAACAGAAAAGAAGCAAGAACAAAGAGCTTTGAAAATACATACATACTTACATAGATGAAAGACCGCACGAGCCCCTCGAAACATTCATTGTTTTTGCGACAAGCCAATCATAGCTGGAATGAATGTGTATGCGAGATCGCTTCAGATTCATAAGGGATATGAGAGGCTGTAAAAAATGTTTTTTTATTTTTGAGTTGAGCTTAGAACCCTAGAGCCACTGCCAATAATAGTTAATAGCTCATGGACAGTACATGTTTCGCTAATTGAAGGCAGAAGCCTTCTAGTGCTCAGCCTGTGCATAATGAAGTAGTGCTCTGCTTTTCATCCCCAGCGGTAGGCTCGTTTTTTTCGTCTTCAATGGAGCAATCATCTCCTTCAGCATTTTCATTAACTAATGCCATCTTCCTGGTTTCAATGTGAGTCTTAAGTTACTTGGAATTCTACAGATTCTAAAACGCTTACTTGGGAACCCATACCCTAAGTGGACGTTGGATGATCTAGAAGTGCTCGGTTGATTGTTTGGCTCTTGCTGGCTTTCAGATGAAATCAGTGAAACTATTTTCTGTCGTCGTCTACTTAGAATTGTCTGCCAATCAATCTCTTGTAGTTTTCCGCTTCCAGTAGCAGATACTCCAATTTTTGACGGCGTACAGCAGCAGAAGCTATTGCCTTAAAGCTTCTAGATGACATGTAATCTGTGTGTCAACAAATTAAATGCAGCTTGACCTATCTATAAAGCAGTTTACCCTTCAAATGACTATGTCAATTAATTTTCCTCCTATTACCAGAGTATTTACAGAAGCAATAAAAATAAAAATAAAAACACCCTTACAACCATAAACAGACGTGCATTTTGTTGAAAACTTCCAGCAACAAACTATAGAACATGCTATCGTGCAGTAAAGAAAGATTTATACAGTCCTTCGCAAGAATGTCGTCCTTCGCAATCGTATTATCTGAAACTGTTGCATACAACAACAAACTACAAACAAATTTTCATATAATCTTCTTTTCTATGAAGGACAACCATTCCGGCTCTGACAAACAAGGACAATCGTTAAGACCACTAAACTCCTCCTCATCCATCGAACAGGGCCGACCAGGTTGCCTGCTGGACAACAAGTTGTACTACAGGCCGAGTAAACTCCTCTCCCCGCACACATAAATTCTCTTGAACAATAAAAGGATGAAAAGAACAGAAAAGCCTTGTGGTAAAGGAACAGAAGACATAAAACCCACTGCTAAGTCCTGCTTTTTGTCAACGGAGAGGAAGTTTATTTTATTTTTTTATTTTGGGACATAAAATAATTTTTCGATGACAAATTATTTTATATTTGCGGCCGGAAATCGGTTCTTGTGCACAGTAATTGGATCAAATTTATTTCTATTGATAAACTTCCATTAGCAGGACATGGTAACTCATAAGTATGTGCAGGCACAAAGGTTAAGAGAGCTTTAAAATTAATATGAGCCTCATAAAGGAAATTGGGCAGGTACTTCATTTTGTTGAAAATAATGATACCAGCTTTAGAGGGGGTATTCTTTGTATTGTCCTGATAAAATTGTTTATAATGCAGTCACCTATGGAACGAGGTAGCTTTTGTCAACCCTTGTACTATGCAGGATTGTTGGGTTGAATTAACCATGTCTAAAGGGTGACCAGATAGCAGTGATACTTTTTCCAATTCTTATGTTTCAGCAGCTGTCAAAGTAACAAATGACATTCGGCTGTCAAAATATTCAGTAAGGTTTGCCATATTGTGCACCGTTTCATATTTGCCATACGTCTGGCAGAAATGCGCTCGTGCAGAAATTCGATGAGGCGCCGATAGCTAGACAGTCCACCCGCCTTATTTTGCCGTAAGATTTGGGCCTACATCCCTATAGGATTGTGTTGTCGAAAGAATTGAAGCCAGACTTCTTGGACGAGGCTCTTTTCATGTTAAGGAGCAAAATTGCCATTATAGGAGCGAACAAGCCAACCAATTTGGACGTGTTCGAGGCAATCATTCGAGACGCTAGTCTGGATCAATAGATAGCATGGAGAGTTGAATGCTAGTTGGATGCTACCTCAACTGGTTTGGACACAAAGACAGCCCTTATAGTAGTCAGGTATGTCGAAAATGTCATGCTTAATTGTCCACGACCTTTTGAAGAACGTAAGCTGTTGGGCGAGGGTCTGACACCAGCGAACATCACCAGCCGACTAAGCAGAAGACTGAGTCCCGTGTATGAGCCTGAAGTCCGACCTCGTGATGCAATGCTTGACGGAAGTGTCGTGATGACAGTGGTAGCTGTACGTGCTGTGCGTGGTATACATATCTGCGCGTACAAAGGCACCAACAGTTTTATGCAGTGTCCAAAAAGCAAAGAAATTTTTCTGGAAGAATGTTTGTCAGACGCTCGCAAGAGGTGGGGCTTTGATAGTATTTTTTTTCTGGATTCGAACTTGAAATCCCCTGCTCAATATTCCAACGCACTAACCACTGAGCCACAGCACCCACATCCTTATAGACTGATGCTTACAAAGCGACATAAGACGAAAGTGATTTTCAAGTTCATACTTCTTTTGATCCTCAACAAGCAAGAGTTTGATGTTGTTTGACTTTGAAATGCCATTAGGTGTAATGGATGTCCTTAAATAAGAGAATGCCATAATTTCTTAAGCATGGGCTCGTTAGACATACAATTTTTCGTTTTAAAATGCGTAGATTTCCATTATTCCACTTCACATTTGACCTTTCTACTACACTCGCACTCACATCCTTGACTACTCTTGGGTCAAGAGCGAGTAATTGTTTGTGGATTCTTATTGTGCGTTCCTCTTAGATTTATTATACCAAAACTAAGTGTAAAAGAACGTACATATATACAAGAGTTACTTATGATGATGAATTACGCGCGCACGAGACAATAAATCAGAACAAAAGAATTCCAAAACAAACTCCATCCTTACCATCAATCACATCACAAAAGATAAAGAATACATAACCTCTGGCCTCAGGAGTTGGGTTATAACTTTCCCACATTACACACCTCGTGTGTGATTACATTTGATTCGATTGTACATACGAGTGTAAGTATGTATAGGATCGTTGTCCTTTTAAGTAGTTACTAGATACTAATGTCGTCAAAGAGCATCTTCAACTCGAAACGTAAAATCTAATTAAAATCTCAGCTACAACTACGAGAGAGTGTCATTCAGACAAACACACTCTTGGGGGTTTTTTGTGTTTCCGCTCAGTGAACAAACTCACACAAAGTGATACCACACAGTTGATGAAGAGAATATTGTGAACTAAGGATAATGAAGCTCTTTGCCTTTTTTTTTTAAAGTTCTTGAGACATTTTATTGCTTGCACATGAAGCATCCTTTCGAGGGCATTAATGTCTTCACAAGGACATTTAAAGGAATATTATTTCAGGATATGTGATTGCAATAATAGTGATAGCAGTAATGAAGACTTCAAATGTGACTTTGTTGGGGGAAAAGTCCTTTAGAATTGTGTCTAATTAAAGGCTTTGTTTCGTCTCCCTCCTTTGAAGTCAATTTTGAATGAGACAAGTTATGAAACAGGACTCTCACCTGTGTTTGGAAAACAGACAGAGTAAGTCACTGGATAGCAATTAAGGGAAAAAGGATGGACACAAAGGGGCAATAGAATATAAAGCAGCGACAGCAAAATTTAGTGCTCCTGAGCACTTTATGGTGAGAAATTACAACACAATTTAACGCTCTGTTGACGCACGTTTTATTCACTACAGGTAGTTAAATATATACTAACTGTGCCGTTTAAATCTAAATCATTTTGAGGCAAGAAAGTGTTGAAAGGTGAACCAAAGATGAACCAACACCCAGTACTGAAGCAGTTAGAGCAGCCAGTAAAAACTGAAAAGTAATAAAGCTGCTGGTTCTGATAGCCTCCTGCAAGTACTAAGTCATCAGACAAGAGATCATTTCTGTGTCTCAAATTTGAGAAACTTAAAGTTTAAGTACATGAGTATATCTTCCGAACCATGAGCTAGAGGATAGAGTTCTTCTGAACAACAAATGGAGCATTGGCGAACTTCATAGAATCTACTTGGAGAAGAATCGATGACATAAAGCAGCTTAAAGCTCGAATAGAAGGAAATCCAGCAGAAGGAAGGCTATATCCCATAGGAATAAGTGAACTACAGCGTAGCGTGCCATGTGACAATCGCTGCTAATGGAACTAGAAGAGCAGCTGCAGTAGCAGAATTGTTTATATGATCACCAAAGAGATTAGAGCTCGGTGAAGTTTTAGACAACACCTAGTGAAAGACCAGTACGGTATGTTGCTCAGGAGCTGGAAGGAGCATTCTGCTTCGATATTAATATTCGAATATTCTCCAGCAATAAGCAACAAAGTCAGTCGGAGCTTTCCATGGAAAGAAATGCCCAACCTCACATCATAACCCTAAGTAAGAATAAGACCATTATAGTGATCGAAGTACTGTCAATCAATAAGTAAGTAGAACTTGATGGCTCACCTACGGAGCGCCAATTGCATTGTCTGAGCAACTGCTCCCAATTGTTGGCAGATCCTGACAAGTCGAGAGTTTTTCGGATGAGTGAAAGAAGAGAATGATCTTCAAGTTCCTTAAAAAAGGCAACGTAATCTAGTGCGGAAACTGAAGGGGCAACTACGTGCTGCCTGCAACAAATGAAAGAACTCTAAGATGCGAACAAACAGGTTTTCGCTTTGAATCCCTCTGCGTCAGCCTGCGGATCATTAAGCCGAGTGTTGAATATATCGATCGCCATGCTAAGGGCCGAGCTCATCAACTCATAAACGCATTCATGTACGTGCAGTTGAGAGATTGAAGAGTTGCCAAAACCTTTGGAGTATTGTCTCAACCATTAGTGGCTAGAGACAGTCACGGCCGCGCTAACATGCAAAGCAAAATCTGCGTTTCGGATGCTCTCCACAATTTGGCGAAGTAATACGATTAATTTGAACACCAAGCTACGGCTATTCCAGTCCAAAATTGAATCCGTCCTGTGGATTGCCTATGGAGGTGATATTTGGAGAGCGACCGTAACTCACACAAGAAGCTGCAAACGTTTGTTGCCTACACATTACAAGATTCCTTAAGGACTTACCATCGATACGCAACAGTTCAGAACAGCTGCACGCGATGCTGCGTAGGCGTTGGACTACCCTAGTGCCCAGAAGGTGGTATAGGACTATATACTCAGTATGTATAAGGACAGGTGCTCTTTAAATAAGTTGACTAGCGACCTTAAAATTGGCCCATAAACTCCAACAAATGTGTGGGTCAAGGAACATCAGTCAGGGGCCAATTTTGTGTCCAACTACTAGAAGGATGAAATTGTTTATATGACCTTATGTGAATTTATCAATGACCTTTAAACAATGACACATAATCTGAAAGAAATCCCTTTAAATATTTACAAGAACAAAACACAATTAAGCCAAATGTTTGACGAGGGTAATAACATAAATTTCAAACATGGCTCGCAATTGTAATTCAGTTTAAACTTTGAGCCTTTGGTTCAACGCTTTTGAAACTGCTTAAAGCACAAATTACTTGAACTACACTTGAGGCGATAAACTGTCACCACAATGTCTGTCCGTGTTTCGAAAAGCATCTGTTGTCTTGTGCTTATCCAACAATCTAATCTAATAAAGCCATCGACATCCTTCAGTCAATGCATCCATTTAACTTTGTTTCAAGAGCAGACGGTATGCATGAATTCATAACGCAAAATCTCCTTTTACTGGATTCGTTATAAGAGGACTTACAACTAGATACTATTCGCCCGCCGATTGAACAGGACACTGGCAATATTCTCCAACGTTGAAAACTCAATTTTCCCGCTCCTCTTTTTGCTATCTAGACGGTGGAATTAACTAAATCACCACTTGGTTCCTTTTTCTTAGAGCACCCTTAGGGTTTGCCAATTTTCAAGTTCGCTTGTCTCCAAAGTATTATGTGGACTTAATACGATAAGGTTCATCGTGCCACCATCATCGTCTTGGCGGATATATTGAGGTTGCAGGTGCTCTCTCTTACCAAACCAAGTGCACAAAAGGAAAGAAGAAGGTACACACTAAAAAATTACGACACAAAAGTTTGTGTGTCTGCAAAAAAAAAAAAAGCGAACCCTTCTCAATCAAAGTTCACCCCATTAACCAGAGCGCGGGCAATCACCATAGTCTCTGTTCACTGTTGAGAGCCCTTAATTCCATAGTGCCAATGCTCCGAACCCAGATCGACTCCATCCATCCAATACCCCAACCCGAAAACACTTTAGCGACACTTTTAGAATTCATTACCAGTTCCGTGCGCACTGAGCACGAGCACCCAAAAATGTATGCTTCTAATCCTCGAAGGAATCCATCACCCAAATGGGATGGGGTGGCACAGCTTGGCATGCAAATGAGAGGAAAATTTAGTTGTAAATCGATGACAGGATGGAAACCATCATCGGGGAATTCGAACACAGATTGGATGACAAATTCTCAGGATGGGAGGGGGGATTCTAAATGGATTCTAGATCAAATCAAGGCATCAAGTTGCTGTCTTACTTCACCTCTTATATCAGAAAGAAAAATACGGATACGGTCTCATCATCTTTATTATCTCATTTTAAAGGAAGACTGAAGGAAAAAGAGACGAATTTCTGTTCGCTTCAAAGGGTCAACAAGAGACACTTTAAGTCTCCCTCCCTTGTCAGACTACTACTAGGACCAAAGCAGGAAGCAAAGGAACTAAGAGTTTGATGTTATAAATGAGTTTGTAATGAGGTTTCATGTTGTCACCTTGATAAAAGGTAAGCCATCCCAAAAGGGCAATAACACAAGAAAGATGTGAACCACCCGAAAACTACACACAGAAAAACTTTAAGGACAAAGCAATGAGTTCACCCGGCGAATAGAGAGAGATTATTAACCCGTAGACTACTACTACTACACAACTAGGGACGATTCCTTCGTCTACGAAACGGAAAAGTCATCAATCCTTGCCTGGCTTTGTTTGTGTGCAACTATGGTGAGTGAGAACATTTTAGTGAAAGTTAAGGACTTGGAAGAAGTTGACCCTTTTTTTTTCTTGTTTTGCTTTAACAGGATTTTATGACATTTGTGTAGAACATGATTGCTTTTTTGCTTGAAATTGCAAGGGACCAACACAAATGTAAGGGGATAGAGTTATAAGCTTTAAGATTGATTGTGCACAAAAGGATATAAACGCCAGACAATTGGTAGAGGCACGTGGATTAAATGGCCATCAGTACTGTGTCTCAAGATGGGTACGTGACAATGGGCTATAAGCTCTAGACTATCTTACAGTTTGAAAGGTTTGTCGTTGCTAAATATGAAGAACTGTAGTGAAGGCAGGTTGTTGTTGCCAGACCACTGAAAACTTAAGGTCACCTGCATTCTCGTTTGTTGAATATTTTATGCTAGTACTTCTATACTGGTGCTTCTACTATAGTGTAGCTTTATGCTCTGCCACAATATGGAAGTTTAGTAGGTAAAAGATTCTTGGGATACGAGACGGGACATGAAGCTAAAATATAGTCCATCTTTCCTGTCCTCAGGAACCTCAAAGATTTGTATACTGATAGATATTTAAAAACTGGTGGTGGTGGACTGTGTTCACATGTATTCACATTCTCTCAGAAGATGGACTGGAGGATGCTTGTAGAATTTGCAGCGCCTGTCCTATTACTGCCCAGCTTGCTAAGCCTTAATTGATCCGATCATTGATCAGCCCTATTACCTGACAGAAAGGCGATGTTTGCCCTGTAATATTGATTGTTAAGTTTGAGTATGGTGGTGAGTATGGACATCGGCCTGAAATAGTCCGTGGAAACATGGCCAGTGACTTGAAATACTTAGCCCTGAAACCACTTAAACTGCGCTCAATACAATTGGTCTTCAGACGCCAAAGATCGTACATGCTCCCACCCACCAAAACCAATATCCAAATGCATGATCTCGCTAGCCAATTCAATGATCCTTACAAAGTCAATGGATTCATTGGCAGTGTGTAACGTAATGCCATCCTACTGGAACCACATATTGCCTGGATAAGTTTAGTCCATATTTTTGCAGAAATAATCACTGACTCTTGTCCGGCAACAGTGGCCATTGACTGTAGATACCAGGGGCCTATACTACAAGTACTACAAGTACAAGTGAAATGTGACAGCTGTAGAAACAACACAGCATCATTGCATGGTTCTAGCTTGGTTCGGGTGCCTTATTTTTAGAGTAGAGTTCTCCCTCCCCACTGTATAAACAGCGAGACACCAAGACTAAAGTTTGTTGGGATAGGAAAAGCTTCAGCACTTATACATTCATTGGCCCATTGCACTACCAGATGGCACCTCATACTCATGCTGTAGAAATTGTCTTGTTTTCCTAATGAATTCGGCGTTTCAGTGATGAGGAGCTTACATTATTTGTATTCACCGCATATAATGCCTGCAGCCTGATACGCGCAAGGGCAGGATGATCACGAAAGACGTTCTCTTCAGTGCCCTTTTCAGAAGCAGTGCAGAGCGAGCATATTAAACTGCTTAGTGGCCCAAAGGAGCACCAATAAGTTATCTTCAGTCTTTTTTACGAAGATGCAACAAGAAAGCCCCAGCTATTTCATTAACATCTGGGAGAATCCGTTTAAGAGAGACATGCCACATAAAATTGTGTTCATAAGGAACTCCTAACCCTGGATACAGGAAGACTCAATTTGGCGTCTGAGAAATTCTCCTTAGAGCCTGGTTTAGCATTCTCATCGAATGGCACCCAGAAGAGATACTACGACCCTTCTACATACCTAATCCCGACGATTTCGCTTGCAGGCAATAGGAATGCAAGGTTCGCCGAGAATAACAAATACCATGAATACACCAGCCGCTGATTCTTGATCGGTTTTGGAACCTATTGTGAAAATACGACTTCACTCTTTTCACGGCTCTATATCTGTCCGAAGTCAGTCTCATGAAACCATGAAAGTTGACAGCGAAATTGCGCCACAGCTGGATAGGATAGATATCGCGCAAGATCACCAAAGCTAATGCCAAAAGCCATCTCGCCTGAGCCTGAAAGGATTTGATTGAACAGCTCATGATATCAATATCAAGAGGAGGAAGATTCAGCAGTGCATCGAGAGCAGAGAGCGAGGTAGTCGGAAAGATTTCCGTGCATCCGTGACTTAATTTTGTTTGTAGTTTAGCGCAAGAGGAAGCCATCTTTTTACGAGATCAAAACAGCTTGACATCAATTCTATTAAAAAAGCGAGGGGAATTCTTTCGGCAACTACTTAAGCAAGGACGTATTCTCTTTACCATCATCAAGATACATACAAAGCGGGCAGGTTCACGGAGATTTTTCTAAATCACTCCTAGACCTAGAGGCGGCATTTGGTAACATCTCACATGATATCTTGATGTTAATTTAATCACAACGAGGAACCAATTAACAGTGTGAAAGGATTGACTTGCCTCTGTATCGCTGGAGCGATAAGAACTTGTCCAATCGCTGTCATGTAAGTAATTTTGGAACTTACTTCCTTCTACCTTGTAGTTAGGGACTGTGCAAACAGAACTTTCCTAAGGAATGCAAAAGAACTGCATTGGAGCAAGGGAATTCGAGGTGCGTAATGATAGACTTCGTCGACAAAGAAGTGCAAGTTCTTCTTAATGTACGCACCTCCCTGTGATAAGGTACACCACAATATGGATCCGCAAATAAATGAATCCCATCTATAATTAGAAGTCAGACATATGTATGTATGCAGATTCTTAAGATTTCCAAATCAACCTAACTCCCCCGTTTCCTGCTTCAAAATTACGCTCAATGTAAGAGTTTTAATTTAAATTGACACTCAGATACCTGCTTTTCGAAATTTACTTTTTCATTTCCTCGAAGAAATTTCCGTTCTTATCAAAATCAGACAGTTAAATGGATTTCCGTCAAACCAAGATGTCAGAGACTCTCAGTTACGCATGATAAATTTCTCTTCCCCAACCAGGTGTACATACTTACTATCTCTGTCTTTTATTCTAAGGACGACAATTCTGTTAATGGAAGTCTTACCTTAAGTGAAAAGAAAACACTGAAAATATTCGCCAAAAACAAAGAAAAAAAAAAAAAAGAGAAACAAAACAAAATTCAGGACTCAAATAAAAAAGAGAAAAAAAAAGTTTTTCATTTATAAAATAATTCCAGGATTTCTTAAAGGATGCTACTTTCCTTTGAAAAGAAATCAAATTTCTTGTGTAACTTTGTGCCGTTTGTGCTTTACAAAGATAACTGTAAAATAAAACACACAAATTAAATCCATTTCATCAGCACCGTTTTATTTTATTTTTTTCTTAACTTGTATCCTTTTTTTTCTTGTTTTTGCCATGTGGGATTGGGGGTTTTGTTTTATTTTACATAACAATAATGTGACATCGTTTTTTAAATATTTTTATTTTTTTTATCGATCCTTTAAAGTAAAATAATTTACTTGATTCTTGTGCCTTCCCAATATGCAATAATCTTTTCCTCTTGGCAAATGTCAATCAATCAAAAGTCGTTGTGTTTATACCCTATCCTAAGGGTATATTAAGTTTAATACATAGTTTGTAACATAGAGAAATATTGAAGATAGACCACATAAAGTATATATATAAATGATCTGCATCAGTAGCCAAGTCGATTGAGCCATGTCCGTCCGTCCGTCCGTCCGTCCGTCCGTCCGTCCGTCCGTCCGTCTGTCCGTCCGTCCGTCTGTCTGTCACCAGTTTTTGGGCCTTAAATTTTGAGCTAGGTTGATGAAATTTTGTATACGAGGTCCTTGGAAAAGTAAGCAATACAAGTGTAAAAATTTTTAAAATCCGCCCACTGCCACGCCCACTTTTCAAAAAATCACATTTTTTCACTATTTTCATATGAAACTCGAAAAACTTCCTTGAGCAAATATGTAGATATCCACTTAATCTACAAATCGTCTATACATTGTATATGTCCACGCCCACTTTTTAGGGGCGTTTACTTCAAAAATTAGTTTTCGAGTAAAAATATTAGTTTATAGGGCAAAATAGAACATTTTGTGTGAATACATTTTCCACCGCCCACTGGTTTCATATGAAACTCGAAAAAACTTACTTGAGCAAATATGTAGATATCCACTTAATCTACAAATCGTCTATACGTTGTATATGGCCACGCCCACTTTTTAGGGGCGTTTACTTCAAAAATTAATTTTCGAGTAAAAATATTAGTTTATAGGGCAAAATAAAAAATTTTGTGAATAAATTTTACACCGCCCACTGACACGACCAAATAAGATAGGGATAGGGTATCATACGATTCGCTCCAGGCGGATTGTAGCATTTTTCACTGGTTTTTGTTTTCTTTTTGTTTCTACGTTTTAAAATGATGTTCTTTAAACATTTTTTTTTACTTCTACGAAATGTTTATAGATATGAAGGTTTTTTTTGTTGTTGTTGTTGGCTGAATGCATATTAGGATAGCAATAGACAATATTCTTAGAAGCTAGACAGTATTTAATGTAACACCTACTTATCGATTATTTATTTATGTTTTTTTTAGAAATTTCTTACGCTCTACGTAATAATGTAGTACATGATTAATAAAATATTTATTTAAATTTTATTTGTAATTTTTTTCCATCTAAATATATATATATTTTTTTTAATTTTAAATATTTACAATCACAAGATTTAATATTGTTTTTTCTAAAAATAAAAAATATACACATTTTTTTCTTAAATAAATACATACAATAGAAATGTAGATCGTTTTTTATTTTATATATGGAAAAGACTTTGGTAAGTGTTATACAGGTTTATTGGTCTGAATTTTTTTTTAGAATATTTGTCTCTTTGATTTGATATTTTAAAAACAAAAATTATGCTTGTTTTTCTTTAATGATTATGTTCTTTTTGCAGTTCAAATTTCGCATGTTTGGTAGGATAGTTTTGGACTATTCTCGTGCTTTAATTTTTGCTAACAACTTCTGAATCAATTTCAAATTCCATTTGGGTTTTAACAGTAAAATAAGCTATTTAATCGGACGGTATAAGTAAAAGGGTAGCCAGATAGTAATGATACTCTTTCAATTGCTATGTTTCAGCAGCTGTCAAACTTACCAATGACATAAAGCTGTCAAATGGAAATGTCATATGGAAATTTCGGCTCAGTGGTAAAAAATCAACATGAATTTCGTTGCGATGTCGGTCATCATCATGCCTTTAGTGTACAGGCAATTCGTCGTAAAATGAAAAATTTTGGGCGTGAGTATACTCATTTGGTACCTAAGCCACCTAACAGACAGAGATTGCTACAAAACGATGAAAAAATTTCTACATACAGTAGCAACCAGTATTGAAGAAGACCCATAAGCCTGGATTCGGCTCCAATCAGCGCTATATTGGGCATCAGCAGAGGGGCCTCTTTTTGACACAACGGCTAAGTCAAGAAACGAAATTGGCATTTTTGGAACCAACACAGTTCACAAGTGTTCGACCAAGCATCAATGCATCAACAAACGTTCACTATTTGACGCGGTCTTTGAGATGGCAGGAAGGAGACACTGTTACCCTCAATGGTCTCAGGTATAGAGGGGTGTAAGCCGACTTTCAGTGGCCAGACCTCGACAACATCTATATATTCCAGCTGTGGTTCAAACAAGACTTCGCCACATGCCATACATGAGACGCATAGCTCGAAGTTGTGATGGATGTTCATCAATTATCCACAGCGATCATGCGACTTGAGACCACTCTATTATTTTCTCTGAGGCTACGTCAAGTCCTTAGCCGACGGTAACAAGCCAACTTTTTTGGACGAGCTCGTGGCCGAAATAATGAAATAATGGACAGACCACTTAAAACACTGCAAGCATAGTCGATGGGGCTTTTTGAACCTTATGCATAATGGCATGAATGTAGCTTCAAATTAATGCCAGAATCGATTTTACCATATCTGGTCAACCTATGTTTTCTTGAGTGGCCAAATTTTAGAAACTATTATCACGTACATAAAATTTCATGAATCTAGCTAAAAATTCAAGGCCCAACAAGTTGTGGCAACCACTAACAGACGGTGATTACACTATAGCTGAATATTAGTATCGTGCATGAAATACTCCATATAAACAAATCTACTACCTAAGTCTCAAATAAATTGCATTGTCATTCTTCTTTCTGCCACTCAAATGTCCTGAATTTCGGCTGCCATTAAAAGTGACATTGAAATGACAGAGAAAATGGTCACCGTATTATGACGGAATTTTCATGTCACGCTCCCATTTCAAAAGCCAAAAGGATATTGTTTTTTATTCGTCAATTGGTAGCTTAATGGTGGCCCTGGCGTCATACTTAAAATTGTAATAGTCTACAAGGAGGAACTCGTCATCGCATTGTGAAGCTTTACCATTTTTGCTCTCGTGATCGAGCATTCACTATCAAACTTTGAGATGACAGGAGTCAGCTATCGAGTGCTATCGAGTCAAGCGAAACAATGAAGGTATCGATTGCGGTAATTCGGCCAACAACTTGTCGAAAACCACTTTACTTATGGTTTGAGAGATCAGTCTGACAAAACGGTTACGGCTGTCGATAACGTGTAGTGAGCAGGAATCACGAGAAGGGAGTGCTCGATTACGTGAGTGTTACTCATTTTATTTATATAATTCGTCCCAACATTTTCAGAGGATTATAGTAAAATATTTCACTAGGTCAAGCTGAACAAATAGCAAGTATCGGTAGGATCTAAAATCTTTCCAAACTCCCATCAAATTGATTGACCAGTTGAAAGCAAAAACCAAAAATTACTTGCGTCACATACTATTGCACAGGAGAAAAACTTTGTGTATTCTTAAATAAAGAAAAAAAATCCTTAATTACCTTACATCTCTAAACATATCACCAACTTTGTCAAATTGAACACTTAGCTCGACTATCTATTCATCATTGCATGCTTACTCCATTCGAATTCATGACCATTCTCTTATCTTAAATTTAAAAATCTTACATCTTTCTTCCATAACTTTACAAATACTTTAAGTAATTCTAGTCCTACTCAAAAAAAAAAAGTCCATTAAAAATATATATATACACCACTGTAATACAGTAAGAACCCTTTAAGGAAGGACAGGCAAGGCGCGACAGTAAGCTATAATACTAAGTTCCCTTAAACTCGTAAAATCCTAAAAATCTAAAATCTTTGGTATCCACTGTAGCTGGTTACTTTAAAAGTTCAACTATCCCTCAGCGACCTAGTCGATGGCAGTCCTTTCAGGCCTTTTTCCAGCTTATCAGCATCACCCGCAGAGAAGCGATAGTTTGCTGGTGGTCTAGCTACATTCAAACTGTTCCTCTTATTGTTGCCCATGTCGGAGGAATTCGATCGGGATGCCTTCTTTTTCATGAGCTTCTCTTCGCTGCCATAATTATCACAACCATTCTCATTTAGCCGTTCGTAGTCCTTTTTGCTACCCTTCCATGAAGGCCTTCGCACTGGGCCATTTTGACCGATGGTTCCAACCACAACTCCAGGGATGGACGACGCCGACGAGAGGGAATTGTTGCTACTACTGCTGCCGGAATTTCGTCGCTTGCATTTACCTTCCTTGACTATGGCCACAGAGATTGGTTCTACTTCTTGACTGATTGTCGATATATCCTCCTGGGAGGGATTCACCTCTAGCAGGGCCTCGGTGGAGCGACAGTTCTCCACGTCACGATAGTTATCCGAGTTCGTGATGCCCCAGGCGGGGGTGGACTCTTCGACGGTTTCCCCGAGGAGATAGTCAGAACTTGCGCCTCCTTCGGGGGAATTGACTTCTTCGATAGTATTTAGGGGAGACACCTGAAGAATTTGTTGCTGTTGAATCATTTCAATTTCAGTCTTTATAGTCGCCTCATAGCCCAGAAGGCCCAGCACAAGGCGTGGATTGGCAATGACAAACTTCTCGAAGGTCTGAAAGTCGATCTTCACCAGATCGGTTTGTGTTGCGCGGGTGATCTTTGGCATGGTGTCACTGATGTTCGTGTGCGGTGGGGCAGAGGTGTCTACCACTTCACAGTGCCACATTTCGGCTGGATGAGATGAGCTGCGAACCAAAATAGATTCGCTGCCAACCTGAGGGATCATGATGTTATTCGAGATGTTTGGAATTGATCGGGCAGGGGGGAAATTACCCACCGCAAGATCGGCTCGCGAAGCCAATGTTGAGTAGGTCATCTCTTGTAGGGCGTGGATCGCGTTGCGTACTTCCATGCTGAGTTGAGCGACATCGTTATGCAGGGTGCTCACCTGGCAGTCGAGTCGTTCGATGGAACGTTTGTTGGTGGGCATCTCAGTATCGCTGTGGCAGGACTCCAAATTGAGGCCATCTAGCGAGCCTGACTCCAACCCGGGTGAATTGACAGTCACAGACCTCTGACGTTCAACGCGCTCCCGAAGGCCAGCCAGAGAGCGTCCTCGCTGAAGGAATTTCATATTACGCGGACTGCCAGCTGCGCCAACTAACAGTGGAGATCTTGTCGGCAGCGGTGACGGTGTTGATGAACTACCATGATGCGGTGAGGCTGCAACAACTTGGTCGCTGTCCGGCTGGTTTTCGTCGTCTTCACTAATTGACGGAAGCGGAAAAGATGGTCCGATATCAGAGTCCTGGCACTCGTATCCCTCGCGCAAATTAAATGTAAGATCATGTTGTATGTCGTTGGCAAATTGCTGCTGATACTCGGGATACAGGCGGAGTACCTCCACCAAGCCACCCATGTGAACGCACTTCAAGTCACAATAGGTTAGTGCCTAGAAAGAGAAGAGAACAATTACACAACAGGAAGTGATGACGATTGTGACATATGTATAGTGTGTGTGTGTGTCCTTTTTTGAGTCACCCAGTAAACCAGTGCGTGCTTTATCTCTCCCTGCTGTCAGGATAATTAATCCTTACACTGACACAATAACTTAGAAAAGCAGTCTTTTTTTTATCGTTTATCAGCTGACAGTAAAGAACCATATCACAGCCCCACAACTGACATTTCTAAATTGCCTTCCATTTGGTCCTTACCCTCTGTTGGGCATTTCCTGATGTAACTCCTAAATTAATTAAATTCATATTTTACACCATTTTAATTACGTCTATTAAATGAGGAGCATAATGCTCTAGGGAACCGCTTTAAATTATTTGCAGGGGTTACAGTTGGCAGTCAGATTGCAGCTCCTGTTGCTCATCCTGTGTGGTTGGTGGTGGTGGTGGTGGTGGGACAGTTTTTAATGAAATCCATTAGTTCTATTCAGTAGCACTGGTTGAATGCAGTTATGCATACGAACGGAGGAGTACCACGCCATTGAATATGAAAATACACTGTATGTCGGTGCGAATTGAATAGAATGAAAGTTTAATTTCTAAGGATGCACATGAAAGCGGGGGAGTTTATGTGCTTTTAAGGACTAGGCTTGCATTCATATTGTGCATTGGACTGTGGAAACAAATAGAAACAAAAACTTTGGTTTGCTGAAATATTAATTGCTGGCAGTTTTAAATAAAGGCTTCAAAAGCAGAGAAAAGACAAATTGCACAATCACGGGCGAATGAATATTTTTAAATTAGAAAAAGTGCCGGGCGCAGACAAGTAAATGGACTTCATTTCTAGTTGGGATGGTCAGAGCTGGTATTGATGGTCAGTTGAAAAACTAAAAAAGAATCTAAGTACTTCTTCATCCCAAAAACTAGATCTTAAAGCCCTTACTTGGAATTACTTACTACTTGTGTTTATATTTTCAATATTTATTTTGAAACTCAAAATTCAATTAACTGAAACCCACCTTAACATCACTACTGCTCCGAACCACAACGTCCTGGCCGGCACTGTTTGTTGTAGCCGTCATCTGTCCATTTGATGTCGCCACCAGATGCACGTTGATGTCACAGCCAACTAGATCACCCTTGCCTACAAAAGAAAGAAAGAACAAAAAATATTAATTAAAAAACCTGCCCTCAAGTAAAAAGAATTACTTTCCAAAATAAAAAGAAACGCAATTATGTGTACTCAACTTACCAAGGATAGCCACAACCATCTCATCCTTGATGACCTCCATTGAACCATTGCACAGATAGTAAATATAATTCAAAGCATCGCCTCTGTGTATGAGGAACTCTCCTGGTGCACAGAAATTTGTTTTTATATGCAACGACAAGAGTTTCAAACATCCCTGAAAGAAAAGTGAAAAGATTGTTGGTTATGGTTGATTGTCAGATTGTAATGCAATAAAATGAGTTGGATAGCAATTTATTTGCACAATGTTATGAATGTAAAATGCATTCGAATAGGTACTTCAGAAAAGGCACGTAGCAAAACAAGAAAAGAAGAAGCACCTCCATGAGGAATGAATCTATTACATTCTTACAGCTTCTGAACTGGATGTTTCTGGAATTAATGAACGTCCTTTAGAAGTTGAACAATTGCATGGCAGATGAGATATGAAACAAAGGTGGGAAGGAAGGCTACAAGGCGAGGCCTTTTTGCAAACGATATCTGGAGAAGCTACCTATATAGGGAAGAAGAAGAGAGAACCTATTCCTAAGCCGTCTTTGTTCTGCCTCAGCTCTCTTTGGTCCTTCTATTACGATTATATAGGCGATCTGATCCGATGGACCGATGGAAAATGGACCTACAGTTGGTCTAGTGCCTTCTGCCTACCCAAACCGTAAGCCGTAAGCCGTTTCTGCCAAGCCCTCATTTCGAATGTCTGTAATTGTCAGTTCTGAAAAATATATATTTCCGCTTTGATAGAATGAGAATATTTTCTAAGACAAAACAAGAACTATCTCGACAACCAAATGAACACCAAAATAAATTGAAGCTCACGCTGTAGACTCGTTCGATTTGACAACCAAACTACACTTTCAATTTTCCAATGAAGTTACGCCATTTTAAAAATCTTTGCATTGAACAACCTTTTTAGGATTTCAATCCTAAAAAGTGACTGTCCTTCGTGCTACGTGCGTGCCTGCAAAAGAATAGGAAAATACGCTTTTCAAAATGTCTCTTAACTTGAGATAAAATTTTTTCAGTCACATTGCTTGCTCTCTTATAGAGAATACTAAGCATTACTACCTTTATGCATGTATATATGGATGTGTGTATGTACGATGTCACCTTTAAAAAATTCCCATAGAGCAAACATTTTTAAAAATGCAATATTGTGTCCTGATTTATCCAGTCCTATCAGCAAATTGTAATGGCAACTTTTTTTTCCCAACTACTCCCATTTGTATTTGACAAACATTTTGACATGTCATGACAAAGAGAAATAGCTACTCTACCTAGAAGCATCATTCACACGCTATTCTCTTTTGGAGATGAAAGGGTTTTTTTCTATGCTTCCCCTGATTCTTTATTTTTCTCTTGCACTCGCAATTTATGCAGGGCATGTATTGGTTTCGTGAAAATTTTCAATCTCTCGAGATTTTGATAAATATTGACATTATCAATATGACAGAATGAGGTTGGATTGCGGATACGACAAGAAGAATGTAAGCGAATCTTGTGGAGAGAAAATAATAAAGGAACCAGGATTGGCAATTAAGATCAGGATTTCAGGATTTAAAATAAGAACAAGGACTAGAAAAATAGCCTCAGCCTATTTTTGTAGAGATTTTTATATCCTATCCTAAAAGAAACTCGCACTCAGGAAGCAGGAGTAGGTATATCGATAAGCTCCTTTGATAATACATAGCAGGTACGCTGTAATAGCCTTGTTTTATTGGAAAGTGTATAGCCAGCTGAGTAATTTTTGCACACAAAGCAACAACAAAACGAAAAGTGAAGAAAATTTACTGAGTAACCAAAACCATAGATGGCATTGGCTTCGATTGAAGACGAAAATTATTTATTGTTTTACTCTTTAAAAGTGAGTATTGCCGTTTTATTGAGACCTGGCTATACACTTTCCAATAAAACAGTGCTAATGTTCTTCTTGCTTTTTCAGCCTCATGGATTTGCTCCATGAAGCTTTGCTTTACATTTAATGTACCGCAAACTGCTAACCAAAATATATAAAATCACCTGAAGTTGAATTTTTGTACGCATGCAATGTGGTCTTTCCTTATAATAGAGGTGAAGGTAATAGCTTTATAAGTCAGTTGATCGATGAAAGATCAATCGAAAAATACACTTGAAAACACAGGAAATTGGAACACGAATATGAATGGGAGAGAGTTAGGAAAAAATAAAAGGAACGAATCAATAACCTCTCGTACTATTTCAGCTAGCTGCAATGTACTGAGGCTTCATCTGAGTTGCTTGTGAGTTTGCAAAGGGATGTCATCAAAAGTGAGGCTTAAAATCCTGATTTCATCACTAATATTGTCCAAAGTTACTTCTAACGTCATGGACTTTAGTTGTAAAAAAAATCGAAAGACTTGTCGTCACGAATAGAAGTTATAATGGGTTTCCGATCTACAGTCACATAACCAAGCCTATAAGTTAAGTAACTCAATTGAGGGCCATATTTGGAGTAAGCACTGCGTTCGAGTGATAAGATTCATGGACGACAAGTAAATTTTAAATTTTAAATTTTACTTTGAGAGAATATTTGGTTATAGAAAAATCTTATTTGAAGGAAGAAAATTTTAAACATTCGCGCAATTTTGAGAAAATAAAAAATTAACTTTGAAAAGGATAACATACATAGGTATGTATGTAGGTAAAAGTACCTACGACTTAGTCGTGTACCTTATTTCATCTCGACGAATTTATGCACACATTCTGCGAGTATATACCCCACCTGTGCTCACCTTAAAGCACTCACACACACCGTACTCATTCGTTACACACATATTCCTATATATCACTGCTATACTTTAAAAGCAGAAACGTGACGGCTACAGACAGCAACATAAAAGAAAGAAAAAAACAGAAATGTCTTTGGAATTTTTCAATTTACCTGTGAAGCTGCTTCAAAAATTGGCAACTGAAGTATCTCCCGGTGTAGATGCATAGATACATCGCCTCGTAACTCTTCAGGAAACTCGCGAAGTGTCTGCAAAGTGAACAGATAAAAATGAATGCAAAATAAAAGTACAGAATAAATTGAATTAAAAAAGGATATTTGCTTTTCCTTCTTCCTTCTTCCCTCCCATACACAGCAAGACGGGGAAGAAGTGATTATTCAATAAAAGGTGTATCATCGACACAGAAAACGGTGTTCTTTTTTTGTGTGAAATCCTTTTCTCCTTCATATTCAGGAGTATTTTAAAATGGTTGCTTGCTCCATAAACCGAAAGCCAAAGAAATTTGCAGGACTTTCGAGTTAAGGTGGATCTAAAAGCGCTTACCTCATAAATATCAATGCCATGGTTGAGGGACCAACTCGTCTGAAAATAGTCCTCAATCCGTTGCTTCAGCTCCTTGGGCATCTAAACGAGAGAACCAAAAACAGAAAAAGAAAAAGCGTGAGTTGAGCAAAAACATTAAGCTTAGTAAATCGTGTTAGTTCAAGTGGAAGAAGCACTTTTTCCCTTTCACAAATCCGCTAAACCGATTTAGTTAGTCAAACAGTTTATTTTTTTTTAATTGCATCTACTAGAACCTCCTCTGTGTGTTTTTGTAGTTTTTATTTGAAATTATCTTGAAATCCTGCGGAAATGAATTTGTTTTTTGTTTGTTTGGCAACATGGTTATCCATGCAAAAAAAAAATTGCCAAGATGAAAGATGAATCTAGGACAAACATCCAGTAAAGGATACAATGTAGATACATGTATCTATGACGACCTCGATGAACAAAGACATCACTTGAGTGATAAAAATAATTTCCGCTGATAATAAATTTC
Organism: Chalcosyrphus nemorum; assembly: GCA_949716465.1. Classification (NCBI taxonomy): domain Eukaryota; kingdom Metazoa; phylum Arthropoda; class Insecta; order Diptera; family Syrphidae; genus Chalcosyrphus; species Chalcosyrphus nemorum. The sequence goes on from OX454332.1 coordinate 85,320,576, forward strand.
CAAGCTCGTCTGCGATATGTACTATATATGAATGTGTGTGTGGGTGGGGGTTGTGTGCATGATAAATTATGTGGGTGGATGGATGGTTCTTCAATGGAATCAAGATGCTAAACCAGGTCAACTTTATCACACTCATACGTGCTGCACTCGTGTCATCTTGTTTGAAGCGGAAAATTAAAATGATGCGCTTCATGTAAACGCGCGCGCTCTGTGTTGTATTGGTTGTTGGTTGTGTACTAAATGTGAATCCTTGTGTGTGGCGTAACTATTTTTAAAGACTTACCAGTGCAGGTGAGGTGGTATATTCCCGTTTAAGGTTGTGCGAGGTTATAATTCTAATGCAATTGCCCATACGTACCTGATGCAGGGCAATAAAGTCCTTTAGATCTCTCCATTTGCTCTCGTATAGTGAACGCCTAGAGTACATCCTTTGTATAATTGCGGTCACATTACCAAAGACAACGGCATGCATTAGTGCTGTTACAGAAGAGGAGAGAAATAGCATGTACATATATGTAGGTATATGGTAAAAAAAAAAGATGAATCAGAAAAAGGATAAAGTGTAGTAGGAAATTTGCCACTCAGGTAGACTTACCCCCAATAAGCATCATCAAGATGGTGAAAACCTTTTCGGCCGTAGTGTTAGCTGAGACGTTGCCAAAGCCCACTGATGTGAGACTTGTGAATGTGAAATAGAGCGCCGTTGAGTACGCCTCTGCGTTGGTTATATTGGAGATGGGTATTTTCAAGCGTTCCGAGAGCCCATGCATCCAACCTGCAAAAGAGAAGACGTCTCTGTTAATTAACATCTAATTGGGTTAAATGAGAAAACTTTATAAAGAAATATGATGACACCGTCAAAAGACGGTAAAAAAAAGGTGAACTTCATAAAATTTAATTAGCATTTGAGGTTAACGGGCATTTGGTCAGCAGATATTCTGAACCGCTACCACTGTAGTTTATTCGTCTAGATTATCATGCATTTATTTCAATTTGCGTTAGACACCTTGAGACAAAAGGGTTGGAAGGGGTGGAGGTGCGCGAATCAGTGAGAGAAATAATCTGACAGGCGGCAATTTTCTATAGGAAACTGTCCCAATGGAAGTACCTTTTCTCTCTTCCTCTGTGGCGCTACTGAAGGCCCAACAAAATGTATCCAATGAAATGGCATCGTTTTATTCATTTTTCATTGAAGGGAAGGGGCAATAAAAGCTTTGTGATCATGATACTGTATCGCTTACCAGTCATATCAGTGTGTTCCCTATCGCGTCTTCAAAAAAATGAGGCCCGCTCACAGGTCATACCATGCAGTGACTTTGGGTTTGCAAATTTTTACCAAATTTAGTTTGTTTACATTAGTTTATGTCTAGGAGATCTTGTTTAGATTAGTTAAGACGCAATTGACGATCTGCATACAGTAGCTGATGAGTTAGGACCATCTAACTATATATAAAGTACACCGCAGAAGTGAACGTGTAATGGAGAATTGTGTAGCTCATCCACGACATCTTTATAACTAAAGCGGTGGTATGAGTACTACAAGGTCTTCTGGTACAGATATAACATTTTACCTTATCCAAGACAAGGTTTCTACAAGCTTTAATGATTAAATAGACACAAGGATATCTTATTGTTTAAGTCTTGGGACTGGCATACCCACCCACTCCTGTTAGACAGCTCCAGATGCATCTTAATGGAAACAAACAAATCCCTATGGATAGCCTGTTCAAAATGACGGTCAAATAGGACCTGAGCGAGATTATAATCACTGTCATTGAAGATGAATTCTAGTCTATTTAGAATTGAGAGCCAAATATGCAGACTGGACCACAGGAAAATTCTTGATCCATGTGCGCCGTCGTTTATTCGTTAGTGCGTTGGACTACTGTGAACGAGGTTCTAGGTTATAAGACAATCGTCTACCCTAAAAACTATAGATACACAAGACATATAGGTGAGAGAAGCTAGGACCTGACCTTCTAGTGAATGCTTTGGCCTAATATTTGTTTATTTTTTTTTTTGTGTCAATTATATCCCCTAAGACACGTACCACAGCCCTCTAAAGCACCTACTAGCGTTCTCCCCAACTCTTTTTTAGTTGGGATATTGTCTGTTAAATATGGTCACATGGTCAATTCCGCTTGAGTCAGCATACATTATAACCCAAGTACTGGAAGCATTAGTAAGGACAAAGCGGGTGCTACTTAATGCCCAAGTTTAGACTAGAAATTCTGTAGTTCCTTGTAAAAAGCCCAAGGTTTGGTCCTTTTAGAGAACCTTTGAAGAGTATAGTGCAGGAGAAGAACCTTAAGATGCTGACCTGAAAGAGCTATAGAAACAGCATCTAATGAAGCCCACTTCATTCGTGTGTAATTTTTGCTTTCGATTGTAATTTGCAGTAAATTTTTCATGTTCATGTTGGAATACCTACACTAAGTGCTGTTTGAATAAATTGCATTGACTGGATATGATTGAAACTTGAGAACCAAAACTTACACGACCAAATTGCCACAGCTGCAAGGGCACCCACACTTTCCTGTGCACTAACCATATTTTTCAGCTAACTAAAATTCAGGCTCTAACGAGCTGATTTATGTATTACAAACTTGCAGTCTGTCTTGATTACACTGTTTCCCAACCCCACAGGATCAACACGATATAAATCATTCACCTTATAGCTACCTTTGGTTATTCCCACCTCCGACCGTATCTTTTGATCGGCTTGTACATAAATCATTCTTTTAAGCACTACCTACACTATTCCCCAAAGTGGATAATACTCACGCTGCATTAATTTTTTCTCACAAATTATTTCCTTTATGCTTTTCCACCAAAAAGGATACATAATTTATGACTTCGTCGAGAACACAATTAATTACAGCAACCAAAAAGAAAGAAACATCACATCCATATGGTTCGCACAACCAATTAAGCTAACGAAACGATTTGTGGATATCATCGATAAAGGACTCCGACTCGGTATATTGCACCTTCCAGCCAAAAGGGTACATGTAATTTATGCGGGAAAAATTCACACTCCAACAACAACAACAACAACGTGTCCTGAGATTTATTGCCTCAACCTTTCTCTGTCGAAAGAGAGAAATATTTCCAATGCCAAAACGGGATTCATATTCATGGGCTACAGCTACACGTTGAAATTTAATACCATGACATTACATCGTTTCGATAGTCGGTACGCTGTCGGAATACCGTCACCTCGTAACCATTCAATAACATGTACCGCCAGAGCGCCACTGTGTAAGGATATTATACTCACCAATATCCCATCCGTTGTCATTAATCATGTTCTCCTTTTCAGCGATGACATACCAGATGCAGGCGAGCCAATGGGCCACCAATGAAAAGCATAACATCAAAAGTGTCAACACCAATGCTGTGTACTGTGAGTATCGATCCAATTTTTGGAGCAAACGAGCTAGTCGTAATAGCCTTGTCAGCTTCACTAAATGGATGTGTGATTCCTGCAAAAAAAAAAAGAGAAAAAGATACACAAAAGGAAGTGATTAGGGCACAACATGGGGTTATGGAAGTAAATTGAAGTAAATCTATTTTGAAAAGTTAAAGGACATGTTTGTTTTCTTACTTTTAAGTTGACGGTAAGTAATGAACGCATGTTCATATGTATGTACGAGTATTGGTATAGTTACATCAAGTTAATACATGTTTCACTTTATTTATGAAACGTTGTATCTGGGTAGAGAACAGGGCTGAAAAATCCACCGATTTTCGCATGATATCACACCTTCCTTGTGGCTAAATGAAGTCCCCATTTCACATGAATAAGCCGGGTACGATTGAGCAATTGGAAGCTAACATTACTCCAATTATTCGCCAAAAAAATGTAAAATGCACGGAAGCGTCATCGAAAATTGGAACTTTAGATTGGACCAGATTGACTATAGTTAAGGTCAATATTTGAAAAAAAAAATCTTTAAACAATTAATGTCAAGATTAGTTCTTTTGTGCTGATTAATAAAAAAACCCGATTAAATTAAACTTTTATACTATTTTTTTACTTTTAAAAGAATACCTTTAAATGAATCACGCTTTACTTCGCTGTAACTTCAAATTCGCTTAAAAAGTGACGGCACTTGGCGCAACGGGAGGTTATGAGAACATGTCCAACCGAGGCCTTGAACGTAATATTTATTTAACTTACTAGACATTCGGTTAAACTAATAGATGTTGGGACACCAGCCATTATGGTCACAGCAGCATCTTGAATCGGTTACCAAAGGATTTGGCAGGAGTGGGTACAAACGAGTTAGGAACAACAATCTTCACCGATGGTTCAAAAATGATCTGTGGGTGGGTGCGGGTATTCTCCACGGCCTTCAAAACCTCTACTTTCTACCGGCTTCGGGATTCGTGCAACATCTTCCAGGTTGAAGTACTTGCTGTACGTGAGAGTTGCCGCCTACTTAAGAAAATCTCCTAGCCCCTAAACACTAAAGCCATCCTCATTGACATCCAGGCGGATATTTAGGCTATTGTTGACACTCTCGAAGCTGGTAGGACAAACGAGATCAAAGAATTGGAATTTGCCTTCTTTGGGTGCCAGGTCACAGCAACTTGGAAGACAATGAGTGGGCGGACAAGCTATCGAAGAGGGGTTATGTCCTTGATACTTCCATTGCGGAGACGGTGTACGTCCTACTGGGTGCTCTCAGGTGAAGAATCTTTGTGAACTACCTATCGAGAGCTGATACAAGGTGGCGTCTGTTTAGTCGAGTAGTTAAATCAATTTATACTTAGTATAAAGGACACAATTTTAAAGCCCACTAAGCGACTAAGTCATCTGGTCAGATTAGTTGATCCCAACTTGTAGTGTAGTATAAAATAATTGTTGATACCGTCTAAATTCCAGAGAATTGCTCACTTAAACATTTAACAAAGCTGCTATCCTCCACTGTCTGTAATGTCATAATTAAAAGCAGTCAAATTTTCATCCTATAAATTCACTCAAGTGTAAGACTGAATTTTCCAACACCCAATACCGCTATGTATAAGCATAATACCAAAATATTTCCGCATTCTCATTTTTTTTCCATTTCATTAAACTCCATTCAAAAGCAATGAATATTGAGTGAATTCCTTAATTAAATATTCGAAAATTCAAATGCGATCTACCGCTGGCGTTGTCACTTTGAAAAGGCATCCGCATCCTCTAAAGTGTTACCTATTATCCTGTGATTAAATCTGACTGTTGCCGCGGCGGCAGCGTTAATCGAACGAAACCCATTATCATCTCATTGTCTCGTCTATTCTGCGCTGCGCTCAGAGAGATTATAATCAACATTTCATTTGCCACAATTAAATCTCTATTAAAGGACAATGTAAAATGGACCCTGTAGTCATTTCAATTCCTCAGGATATCTACTCTTAGTCGTAATTCGTAAAACAGTTTTAGCTGTATATAAATTTATTTTAAGCAGAACGGAAGTCAAAGGAATAAATTATAAACTAGCTGTGGTTGTTTGAGAAATGGTCGCTGAAGGACATGTAATTCGGAAACTTTTGGCATAATTAATAATTAGGATACAAGAAGACAAGTAAGTATCCTGTTGATGGTTTACGGTTGTTTCTCCTTAGGGAGAATGTTGAATTAGGATTTTGGGGAAACTTATAACCTTTTTTGATAAGAATTGTTGAACTTGTTGCGTATAAATTGTACTCAAAGGAATTTAAAGGATCAACGAGAGTTTAAGGTAGTCAAGCAAGAGGAACAACTTTTAGTATTGAAAGACGCCGAATTATTTGAGTAATTTATCCTTAGGATACAAATCAATTTCAACATGAACGCGATATAGAAACTGTGAATTATGAGCGAATAGAAAAATCGCGCAAGACTTTCTCTCAAGTCAATTTGGATACCACCCAAGGAGAGTAAACACTCACCTGATTTTCAAATACCACAACACCTACTCTTTCCTATTCCATATTCTCTCTTCCAAACAAATTAACCAACGCCCGTGTCCTGTTAATCAGAAGAAGTGTACATCGGAGTCTCCATGCATCCAACACAGAATTGGATAGGGCTCCCATTTAGAGATGCTTTTCTAACTTCTACTTCAATTGGGGCGCTAATAGTTGGTATCGATGAAGAATGACGTTAAATCATTATAATTTACTACGTTTATACGACCGGGTTGAAAAAGGATTGAGTTCTAATCCACTTTTCCACGCCACGAATCGAAAGATGATTGAGTTTGACAGTGCTTCTACAAACAAGACACACGAATGGACAAGAATTTTTTTACCTTCTTTTTACATTTTTTCTCTATCTGTCAAACTCAATTTTTCGATCCGCGTTTAGGTATATGAAAAACTCAACTCCATCGCAAAAAATTTTGTCATCGGATCAAGTCAATCCAGTTTCAATCCAATTTACGTTGATATTGCACTCAACCGGAATTGAATTCAGATTCGATCTACCATATAAACATTGTAATTGATGTTGAAGACCACGATCGCGTTGAAGTAGGTCTAAGGCTTTGACTGAGTAAAAATACTGCCTCTACTGACACCTCATAAGCAAGTGATAAAATATTTCTTTAGTGTTAAGTAAAAAGTTTTTTGGAGACAATTTTAAAATATTAGAAAAGTTTAAGTGTCGACAGAAATGCTAATAAGTACTTCTTGCTCACCTTTCTTTCTGATTCCCGGAAATGTATTTATGTAGCTACATAAGGGTGTGATACTTTATGGATTATGTTTTTAATCCACTTGTCTTTCTTCAGTTTAGCCAAACAAGAAGTATGCGTCTTATCAGACAAGCAAAACCTATGAAAAATGTATCCAACCCAATTAAGCCACCTAAACGGCATACTCGTATCTATCTGTGGAAAAAACTTTTCACAACAAATTTCACTCAAGAAATTCGATAAGTAAAATCCTTCGGCATTTTGATTTGTTCGAAATCAATGTTAAAACAGATAAAAAGTTTTCACATAATTTACAGTAAAGTTCTGTGCATTCGTTTGTTAACACTTAAAATTTTTGCACCAGGTAAACAGGAAAATTCCTTCTCTGTGCTATCACTCGAATAAGAGATTAATTTAAATCGCTTGGTACTTAAATTCTCAAGAACGATGTTGGGAATAAAGTTGAAAGCTTTTGGCATAGAAACAAGAGAACTTTATCCATCCTGCGCGTGGAATTCGACATGAGTGAAAGTACTCATGCAAAAGATTTATCTGGAATTAAGTGCGAGTGCAATAGCCAGACCTAAGAGTTACCTTCATCCGAAAGGTAACGATGATTGCTTATGAGTTTCAATTATTTCGCAATAGTGGTAGCATGAAATGTGTAACATGCGCTCTGGAATTAAATTAAATTTCATTTACAGAGGAACATGTTTTAAAAACTGTAATTTATTGTACAGGACGGAGCGATGTCAATTTCGTAGTTGCGATTTGGCACAAGACAGACGCTAGCAAGAGGAAGAAAGTTTTTTTTTTTTCATTAAATTTGTACCCACTCCTCCCTTTTTGATTTGACTCCCTACTGAACCGCCTCCTTGATATTTCACCATAGAGGGATTTAGCTGTCAACTGGTTAGTACCTTTGTAAGCGTTTCTCTCAAGTTGCAGAACTTCTCCTGGCTTATGATTATGGTGACGAATTTGCGTGCCTGCGGTAACGCAAGTTAGGCGGTCCAGATACGCTAAACTCTTGCTTCCAATCTATTTCTCTTTTAAGGATAAACTCTAAGACGTATCCCTGAAAATTCTGACGAAAGTTCTCAGTTGCATTAAAAGTGTGCAGGTATCACAAATCAATTCTCCTCTCTCAGTGGATATTCTTTATCTTCTTCGAAAATGGATTATAATGATCCCAATAAGGCCACCAGTTTCTATACATGTAACATCCACTCTGACGTGACCTATCCTGTTTTTTCCATCAACTAAATGACAACTACACCTTTTGTACAACTTCTTATCTAATTTGCTTAATTAAGTTCCAATCAACCAAAAAATGACCATTCTTCGAACTTGTATCTTTGTTTATTCAGCCATTTGTTGTCCTTTTCCTGGTTCCCATACTCCATTCCAGTGAAACATTCAACTGAACGTAATCCAGTTTTCGCATGAATGTTCTTCACTCGAACATGTGCAGGAAAGAAATAAGTTCAATGACTACACTTCAAGGATATCAAATCGAATGTCATTAGGGAGACGAACTGTATTATATGTGTATCTGTTGAACTGAAGTGAGTAGGTATCTCAATGATGGCATACTGACTGTGGGAATGGGATAAAATTAAATGACAAACGAAATTTCTCGCTTGGTTGTGCGTTACTTGTTAAGAAGTCACAACCCGCATTGAGAAAGTTTTCTCATTGTATATCCCAATGATGCTTTAATTACAGAAGTATCTCTTGAAAGTTTTCGTTTCGCCTTTATCCACATCGTTTTGGTCCTCTTGTTGTGTGTGCTTGCTTGTCTCTTCGGGGAAAACGGAGCCATTTAAGGTGAATCAACCTCATTTGACATGTGAAGCGTTTAACAAAGGATATAAGAAGGATGCCATCGAGTGTGCTGTGTGTGAGTGCCATGGACATGAGTTTATCATTTATGAAAGTTCAGCAGTACACCCAATTAAAGTTTAGTTATATTTGTACGCAAGGCATATGTATGTATCTTGGCGATGTTAGTTGTATGGTGGGGTCATGGGAATCGCTAAGATAGTCCGCAGGTTTGATTTGTTCGGGAGAGGGGGGAATCGCGTTGAAAATTATATCTCAGACTCCCCAATAGACTCAATTACGGATTCAGAGAGGTTCTTAGATATGAATATATTGGCCTTTAGAGTAGCACCGCTCTAATGGCGCAAGTCAATGATTCTTCTTATTGCTTGGCTATTGTATGGTGGTCATGTGGGTCAATAGTCGGTCTTGGCCAAATGGTTTTTCCGGCTTTTTTAAAGCTCTTCAGCTGGCTATAATGACTGCTAAAAGCATGCCAATATGTGACGTCCTATTAGCTTCTTGGATGCGCTATGATCTGGCAATGATTTATTCACGAGAACGAGTGTTGGACCGAGAGTGCTGCCCTGTGGAACTCCCTCTTTTATTATCCTTAGTTCGTAGTGCACATCTTCTTGTTTTATTCTGAAGAAGCGAACCGTTAGGTATAATTCAAGTAGCTTGTTAAATTCTTTGTATGTACAAGTAAACCCTATTTCGAAGATATACCAACACTTAAAGGACCGTGTAGGTAGGTAACTAAGAAGCACCTATACGTCATCAACTTACGATAGGAACAATGCGCTTTTCGTACAGTACTTCATATTTAAAATATCTTTTCAACTTACCTCTCCATTATATAGATCCGATGCATACAAATGATCGAATGGCAACGCTGCTAACAGATCCACCACAAACCATCCTCGTAAATAATTGATCGCAATGAGCTTCGAATCGGACACCACTTCACCTTTGCTGGACACGAAAGTAGTCCGAAAGTTAAGTAAGATATCTTCAGACCAAAAAAGGAAGTTCAAATTTATTATCAAAAACTCTTTCTATTTAGAAAGAAAGGAGAGCAACTTACCCACTATAAACAGAGCCTCGACAATGACATCAGAAACCATCGTCTGACGGTCCGCTTTGGCAAAGGCTGCATTAAACGGCACTAAAATCGCTACATAGAACGTAGCCACAAGGATGATCCAGTCCCAAAACCCCTTAAACACTCCATAATGTGGAAGAATGAATTTGGATTTCTTCAGAGACTGTGTTTTATATTCCGGAAATGGTGCTTCCGTTGAATGTAGCAGATTCTAAAAATACAAAATCAAAAAAAAAAGGAAAGGGAAAACAAAAAAACAGTTTTCCTTCAGTACGTTTTCGACTTATTTTTTCCAGCACTTAACTTACATTTCCTAATTTTAATTTTGTTTTCACCTTTTCGGGTTTATAATGTCCAGACAGCTGATAGAGGACAGCTCGGGAACGCCTCCGTCCCATATTACAGCCGGCGGGTACTTGTAAGCTATTCGGACCATTGGCATCGCCCAGCATTGAGGCATCGGAAGCTGAACGAAATCGGGCTCCTAATAAGGCGGCTGTAAGTGCAAACACTTTGAAATGGACAAGTAGGTAAAGTTAAAATTTTTGGAAGCGGATCAGACACAGGTGATAGCTGTTAATATTATAATGCGGTACAAAAAACGTTCATCTGGTTTTTTTGGTATGTACATGTACAATGGGGCATATTATTAATATTAATCAACTCAAGGATATTGTGATTGGGTTTTGGATAGGATAAAAGGTTGCTTTTTTTTCTTAAGATATGGAATAAATAACACAAAAATAATAAAAACTGTGCAAATGATTAAAATAGTGTGGTAGAGGAACATACATATGTTAAAAAACAGCAAAAATAATTATGAGCAACTCAGGATCGGTGGTAGCAGTTTGTTTATAAAAATTAGATTCCTGGGCGAGACGATTTTTATTCTATTTCCTCTTCTTCTATTTCCCCGCGCTACAAGAGTCCATCTAAAAGACGTACTACCTACCTTATGAAAGTGAATAGTAGTGGGCAGTGGCGGTCTTCAGTTCCACTAAAGTAAACATCTCCTTGTAAAGAAAAGAAGAGAACACAGTTCGTATCCTTAAGCCGTGTACTGCCGGACACTCACAAAGGAGGTGTTTAGGTATTTCACCCTCCTCTAGGCAGAAGTGACGTTTTTTTTGTTGGCGCTGCTTCACCTTCTGACCAGTTTCCTAGTGCTAACCTTACCTAAGTTGAGGATTTCCTTGTTATAGTATGGCTTCATTTAGCGTGTGCATTGTCCGAGACCTGGTATGTTAAGCGGCTGTGTTATGACTGCCTTTTCCAGCAAGTTTTGGTGTCAAAAGCATCGTAGGAGCATTTTATAGATTTGGAGTTCATGGCCTTGAACAATAAGGTCCACTTGGTTATCTACCCTTAAAGAGATTTATTCTGTCTGACGCAGATTTCAATTTGAAGCACAATGGGATTCCTACCCATTGGCACCAAAATCTTTGTCCACAGTCCATTTTCGATCCGTCGTTGATCCGAACGAAATTTCTGAGGTTCGTTGTTGTCATACATTTGGACCAGGAAAGTTAGGAATTGCACAAAGAAAAAAATTTGAATCACTGGTTGCAAGTCCAAGAAGAAAAATGATAAGGGAAAAAGTTGTAAGAGTGGTAACACTAATGGAGCATTGCAAAGTGATCACACTAGATGAAGAGCAAGGGCTATGTAATCAGTCGTAAACAAGATTTTGGAAAAAGAAAGAATTGAAAATATTCGTATGATCTGTCCACAGATACGCCATAGATTTGAGGAGAATTTACATTTCAGAAATATGAATGCCTACTCCTTTGTACTCAATTCAGTATGCGAATATCAAAGGAATATCGCTCCGCTTCCTCGTTGAGGAGACGAAAGCAGCAGTCGGCTCGGAGAAGTGTATTCCTAGATATCGACCAAATTTATAAGGTCCCTGCTGCAAAGTCGATCTTCCGGATGAGTGTCTGTGTTCTTAACTACAGAAGCGCGTTGTTCATAAGTAGGACTCCTCTGCCATCTCTTTTGTCACTACTCCTCGATAATCTTTTAGTCGATCATGGGCATTAGAACATGGGCATTAGAACAAGGCCTGATATTGAATTGATATTGTTCAAATCTGCCATAACATCCTCGAAGCTGATAAAGAGGAAAGAGGAACATGCCTCGCTGGGTCATTGCACCTTTGGATGCTTAGTCACCGAAAAATTGAGAAGAATGATCGAGCTGATAAAAGCGGGGAACTACCCTTGACGGTATCCTTGCGGAGGTGGTCAACATCTTGATGGGGACCCTTAATGGTAGAATCCTTATATACTAAACGCTCATAATAGGTACAAGACGGTGTGGAAATGTATCATATCCAGACGGATGCTAGAAATATAAAGTACTATGAAACCGATGGCGGTATGAGGCAGTATGCACGCGAGTAGACTGGGTAGGAGAATAACCCCAGAGGACAACATCAGACAAATGCTCAGCACGCAAGATGCTTAGGAAGCGGTTCATGAAACTGTGGCTACCAAGATGATGGAACAACGAAACACTGGGTAGACGGCTGTCAACACGAACTTGTTGAGTATGTAAGGTTAGAATCTTCCCTCGTGTTAAAATGCTTGACGATAGTGCCAAGAGGACCAGAAGTAGGAGGGAAGGCGGGTTTAGTTGATAGAAATCCCACACTTTAAATAAATTACGGGCTAAGATGGGCAGATGGTAGAGGGCACAGTCTTAGTTTCTCATCACTATACGCATTAGAGTGCAGTTTTATGTCCTATCCTAAGAGCATCGGTTCTTAAGATGATTCCTCCTGAGAAAATGACACTCTTCGACAATTATCAGATACTTGCAAGTAGAAGGGTTGTGAAAAACTTGAGACAGTAGTCCAAATCCCTAAACACTCAGCTACGTCACACCCCCAATCAATACTACCAATTCAGTGTTTTATTTTGATTAAAACTTCATGAATCAACCTATGCTACGTAGATCATCATCAAGCCAAAGGTTTGCATTCGACTTACTCAGACTGTACATTCCAGTTCTTAACTCACTGTCTTCAATCGTACTTACCAACAGTAGTTCTTATGCAAATAATAAGAGTTCCTGTTGCTCGTTACAGTTGCTGGTCTTCTACTCCTTCAAAAGCCAATACAATAAGTTCTTTCATTTAAGGAAAGGAAAGTAAACAGCTGCAGAACACCATTCATCATCTACCGAAGGACTCAACTCCACCGATCCATTATATCATTCCTTCCTGAAGTCATTCCTCAAATGCAATTACAATAGAACGAACTGTTGTAAGTAATATTAATGAGCGTAATGCTCTTGAAGCTTCAGTACCCTTCGTCTCCAATGAAAGATTGTCGAATCGATTTTTGTTAAATTTCTCCCACTTGAGGATGTCTTCCTCCTTTTTTCCCGTTTTTTGTTGAAAAACACGAAAAGAGTAATACATACATTTATTTTAAAAGGATCATGGAATTTTTTAATTAAGTTTTCATTCCTGTTCTGCATAATTGGTGTTTATTTGTTGAAAAAAAAAAGAAAGAAGCCTGCCTGAAAAGAACTCCTCATAAAGGACCAAACAACATGAATGTTTAAGTAGGATGCTCACGTAACTTTGAGAAATTCCCCAAAAAAATTCTCAGGAATTCAAGGATACATTCAATTTAGTTTTGGTCAAATGAGATTTTTTATTCGAATTAGTTCGCTTTTTTTCGCCCCAAAATTTTGATCTTTTATTTATACAAAGAAAAAAAAAGGGTGAACAAAAGTTGTTGTGTAAACTTGGTGATAATTTGCTTATTGCTTCCGGTTGTGAAGACCATTATTCGCTGCTTGAGCCCAAATAAAAAAGGGATACGTTCGTCACTTTTTCTTTGTTTTGGTCAATTTAGAGGTAATTTTTTATTTTCTATTAAGAAAGGGTAACCACCTTTTTGTTTATCAACAAAAAAGGGTTTATTTTTATAAATTGAAAAATATCCGTTTATTTTTTTTTTTGAGTCGAAGGGGACGTTATTAGATAAATAAATTATGTGTTGGTAGTGGTGGTGAAAAAACGAGGGGAGAGCAATGCAATACAAAGGCACAAGTTGGAGTCACACCCATCCTATTGTTAGAGACTTATGTTGTAGCAGAAAGAAACTTAAGGTTTTGGCACGATAGGCAGACCCAGAGCCTTTTAAGGTAGCTGACTGAAGAAATGTCTGCAATGCCACAAAGTGTCAAGAATATTGCCTTGAACATCCTTGGCTACTAGCTGTCACTAAAAAGGAGCCCTTAGTAGGATACCAGAAAGAAAGTAGTGGGAGATGTACATGTAAAGTACTACTGAGGGGCTATAAATTTTGGACACAATGGACTCATAATGGACTAAGTTATCCGATGACTCACTTTGTCAACAAGTGCACTCATTTACTTAACTTAACTGAAGCGGAATATAACGGAGCAAAACAACAGATATTCCTTCAACAAATAGAAGAAAGGATGATTAAAAAATTCTTGGTTAAAAGGAAAGCCACCACGCTATCCATCTTAAGGCTTTCCAAGAGTTTCGTGAGCTCAATAACATCAAAAATTTTTATTAGAAAGCAAATTATCTAAAGGAAAGTTCTTCAAAGAGAAGCATACTCACCGAAGTGAAAGCAATTGTTCATGAGTAACAGCAGTACGTTGAGGCAGCAAACGGATCACGAAGGGAACTTACATACTTTCAGACAATGATGAACCAACAACCCCACAGAATACTAAGAAAGTTATCGTATCATCCATCAGCAATAAACAAAAAACCAGCTGACGTTTTTATACATATTCGGGGATGATATGTTGGGCACAGGCACCACATAATCAGTCAGATATGGAAATGCCCGATGACGACCGAAGTGTCAGCTCTGTATGACGAGGTTTTGTGTAAACGTCTGATAACTTTCTGCAACACTGTCGAGACTTGTTTAGATGTGTGACGTAACATTGGTAATCATCCAATGCTCTGTGCAACTTACTCACCCAAACACTGGATTCCGCTTAATGATAACTCACTGGTTTTGTACTAGCTTTTAGAACCTCATTCTGCTGTACAATTCCTCTGATAATATTGACATCATCGGGAGTCCTCGGCAAGCCATGCAGTAGAGCTGTTTACACAGGAATTAAATCACCAACTGACAATAATAAAACACAATAATGACCTCGTATCAAAACAAGGAGCCGGAAGGCAGCCAATGACTGGAAGTAAACGATTACCATTTACTTGGCTGGAGCTGTAGCGAACAAGCTACGAAGCAGGGCTGTAAAAGAATGCAATCATTTCGGAATGCATTCATTGAAGTCATTCTCTCAAAGACTTCAATTACAGCAGATGACTTCACTGACTTTAAAGACTTCAAGAGAATGCAGTGAATGCTCTTCAAGGAGACTTCAAATGCAGAGCAATCAAAATGATTGCATTCATTTTAACTTCAGAAATATAATAGCAGAAAAGAATTGCTAAATAATGACTTTAAGGCGAAAGGTCATTTGAAGTTGAAGTCATTGAATTGAAAAATATGTGTGTGAAGTCAAATGAGCTAGGTAAATGTCAAAATGATTGCATTCTTTTAGAGCAATGCTACTAAGAGCAAAGCAGCTTGCAAAAGAGTGCCGTGCAGACTTAATGCAGCATTCTTTCCTGCCAAAAACATCATGACCAAAGAAATATTGTAAAACATTTGGTAATTTTACATCACAGTCTCAAAACTAGCAATGCTGAGTACGAATGATGCCCTACACAAACGGATGACAGATCTTAAAAACAGCCACTTAATTCAATGGATTACCACGAGCACTACAGAGTTTCCTAGAGCCTGATGGGTGCATTCTTCATCACTATTTTGGCATATAATACTGTAGCAATGTAAAGGGAGTAGAACCGTACTGACTCCTGCCTTCAAGGAGCAGCCATTCGCTTAAAATTTGTAAGCCAAAGTATTACTCGGACGATAGAGTTTAAGTTTTATAGACAAAAAGGTTCCCTTACGTATCTCGACGGCCCATCACGTTTAATGATTCCCACTTACTCAAACTAACCTAAACCAACTAATCCATCCAAGGACAAAAGTAACATACAATCAAGTTCATAAAAGTCCGTTCCTCACTAAATTGTGAAATAAATTTAACCACAAGGACACGTTCCGCCCATTTAAACACCATGCAATTAGGATGTTGTTTCTGTTCTGCTTGCTTTTCGCTATATGAATAAACTGATTTAATTTTTACTATTTGTGTCCTGTAAAACACCTACGTAATTAAGTTATTCATTTGAGTGTGTAAAATAGAAATTTGTATAAAAAAAAACTCCCAGCGATAGTCAGATTCAATTACAACCAACCAGGTATTCTATTCGTCTTGTGCAGTGATTCATTCTGGACTACTTGGTGTCAGAAAAGCGACAATATTTGTACATAGGTGTAATTGGTTGTGGAAGTAGATCCTGTCAAATACCTTAGGAGCATTGTCTCAACCGATGGCGGAACCGAACTGGATACAGCCAGCCGAATAGGCAAAGTAAAATCTGCGTTTGGTATGCTATCAACAATTTGGCGAAGTAATGCAATTAGCTTAAACACCAAGCAACGACTGTTCTATTCTAACGTTGAGTCCGTGCTGCTATATTGGTAGGGTACTTACAGAGTGACCCCTACTATCACAAGGAAGTTGCAAACGTTTGTCAACAGGTGCCCAAGATAGATCTTAAGGATTTTCCGGCAAAACGTATCTCTAACGAACACCTTTATCAGAGAACGGGCACAAACATACTATGACGAAAGGGGCAGTGGATTGGTAACAATCTCCGAAAGGGTGACAGGTCTATTGCTAACCATGCGATGCAATGGAACCTGTTTACTCAGGATGGCAGAATACGCGGCGGTCATAGGAGTGCGTGGCGCAGAACAGTTGAAAAGGAACCACGGTAACTGGGAAAGGGTTCGGAAGAGCTGAGAAAGTAACCGCACACGATTATTGTCGATGCCCTAGGACCAACAAGGAGTAAACACAATGTACCTTCAGAGGTAGAGTACTGAGCCCGGAGCGTTAAAGGACTTAAGTATGTTCTCTAGTTAGACTGCTACCAAGTCAAACATGGAATAAGTTCAAAATGCAACACTGCAAAGAACAAAACACTTTAAATTAAAGCATTATACCCAACCAACTTCTGTATAAAAGATATTCAAGAGACTCCCTTGTGTTGTACCTAAATAGAATTTGGAAATAAAATGTATCCATACAAATTCTTGCAGTCTTGAATATCCTTATCAACCGCATCACCACAACAACGTCTCGAATTGCATAGTTACATTGAATTGTCCACAATAATAAAAAAAACTTTCTACATCACCATTAAAGGAGAAGAAGAATATTCTACTTCTATGAAAGGACTTCTTTTTTTATCCCAGCTATTATTTAAACTATTATATGTGTAAGAAGACTTCGGTCTTACTTAAAATCCCAGTACAACCTCTATTACATGTCTAACTGACCAGACAGGCAGTTACCTAAACTCCCAAGCACTTGTCTTTTAATTTGTTTTGGACTTTTTCTAATAAATTTTATTCCAAATGTTAGCATAACGCTTCACAACGTCAAGGAAGACACGAAACAATGTAAAATGCCAAAAGCAATGTCCCCCATTTCCGGAAATTTGACATTGTTTCTCTGCCCTTCTAATGAACATACGAACATAATTTTGTGGCTAAAATCGAATAAAGCCCGTAGGAAATATCGTATTGCTGTAGCCGGGTGTACGTATCACCAATGTCCTGGAGTGTATCCTATTGTCTTAATGTAAACACTTGCCAAATGTTTGGCTATCACTATTGTGACTTAATTTGGGGCATAAACATGAACTAGATATGTGAGTTGCCCATTCCGGAAGGACAATGCAGGACAATTGGAGGCAACATTTTGGGGTGTTTTGCGAGATTTTGTTTTTGTGTGTTTGCATATTCATGTTGCGGGCTATCTTTTGTGTATTTCATTACTCGGACGAATAGGTATGGACTTTACATGTGTGTATACAATTGAATGCGCAATGCCTTTAATTTGATATAGCGCGTCGATCATGTGAAGGGTTTATTTAAGGTAATGCTTTAGGGCAATCGAGAAAGCTTATAAATAGAAAATTGCCATGACGTTTGCAGTTCATATGAATTCGAATTGGATGCTCAATTGAATTTGATACGTCAACTGAATCAATGTTATTGTACTATTCTTTGTATGCTAAGTACTTCATGTGAGTGATGATTGTAAGAATGTAGTACAAGTTCAACATTAAGATTTTGAGCAAAAAAATCTTATCATAGTCATGTAGATCCTAAGAATCTTATATGTTGGAATGGTCCAGGTTTGACAAGAACCACATTTACACTATCAGAAAACCGACTGCTTTCGTACTTGCGTCCTACATCTCCTTGTGGGTTCAGATAAGTCTACAACGTAAACGCGAAATTGTGTCAGATTTCTGCCAATATCCTCAGGTCTCTTCAACTCTTTCCCCATCCATTGGCGTGCATTCTTCACTACTGTTTTGCTTCATGCACTCCTCGGATCGCAACACATCCGTCCTTGATTGAGCGCGTTCTTTGGCATAGCTTTTGACCTAACGCTCACATGTTTTCAGAAAGAGTGGCAAATCTCCCTCAAAACACTATTCAGCGCATCGCTAGTCACCAATAAAAATATTACTGGTGAAACCTTGAACATCGAATTCCTCAAAGAACAAAGAACCTGGAAAAAGATTAGGTTAGGTTATCTTAGGAGAGCGTGAGATAAAAAAGAAGTTGTCAAGTGCACTCGGAGTTACTAGAGGACCATTATGCATTATGGTGTGGTGGAAACCTATCTCGTTATCGGACTACCCCTAAATATCCGTTACCCTCTCTGCAGTGCTGGAAAAGAATCAGGTCTCTTCAACTCTTTCCCCATCCATTGGCGTGCATTCTTCACTACTGTTTTGCTTCATGCACTCCTCGGATCGCAACACATCCGTCCTTGATTGAGCGCGTTCTTTGGCATAGCTTTTGACCTAACGCTCACATGTTTTCAGAAAGAGTGGCAAATCTCCCTCAAAACACTATTCAGCGCATCGCTAGTCACCAATAAAAATATTACTGGTGAAACCTTGAACATCGAATTCCTCAAAGAACAAAGAACCTGGAAAAAGATTAGGTTAGGTTATCTTAGGAGAGCGTGAGATAAAAAAGAAGTTGTCAAGTGCACTCGGAGTTACTAGAGGACCATTATGCATTATGGTGTGGTGGAAACCTATCTCGTTATCGGACTACCCCTAAATATCCGTTACCCTCTCTGCAGTGCTGGAAAAGAATCTGCGGCTTAGAATACGCAGGCTTTGTTCGTTGAAGGTGCTCCGCACAGTGACCCTATCTCTTTAAATTCAACACATAGCTCGAAGACGATCCACTGGCTGATGATGTGATCGAAACAGGAAGATCGATAGCGGATTCATGCTTATTCGACATCGTGTTTGTCTGTGAGGTTTTCTTTGATTCGCTTCAGATAAGTCAAGCTATAACCTTGGCTATTAGAGGCTACACATAGATACCTCTCCAATTCTTACAGACCTGGTTGTCCTTTTGAGAAAGCTTGAGAGTGGTTCCCTATTTTTTATTCATTCCAAGACTCTTAGCCTTCGTTCTTGAACAAGTAAGAGCATTAACTCATCCGATGCAGTGGTCACTGTTCGGTATAGCTTTACGGGTGTTCCATTAAGTCCTACTCCCTTATTAATTCTCAATCACGAAATAGATCTCGTCCTTACTGAGTGTCGCCTTACGAAGAAGTCGTAACTACTTGTTTACGATGGTATGCTTATGGCAACTTAATCAAGATTTGAAGGAAAAAGATTCATAAAAGTATCATTATTTTGCGAATTCGTTGTGGGAGGGAAGAAAGTAAAATCATATCCATATCCACGGGTATAAATCAGATCAGTCAATGGGTTGTACTGGTTTGTCATTTTTAAAAGGAATTCAAGCATGGAATGTAGGTAAAATGCCTCATAGCGGTGGTAAATTGCTCAGATTACATAATTCGAATGGATTAAGAAACATTGAAAGAAAGGACGATTTTATTTACTTACCTACTAAGTACATACAGGTATGATGTGTGCCTGGTGCGATGAGGTCTATTTAAAAATATTTATTACTAGCTAAGGTTATTGTATTTGCAAGGTCAAAAATTGGGGAAAAGCCGAGCGAAGATAAAGTGAGGGTAAATGTCCTTAAAATGGTCTCATTCATGAAAGGTATTATCTACGGATGGAATGGAATTGGGTCTATCTCGGGAGGTTAGTAGAAAGAGGGACATATTAGTTGATAAATGCAAACATAAAGGAACACATACAGCATAGGAGTTCATGAACATTTATCATTTTCCAGATAATAATATGGGATGATTGAACCAAAACTTTTGGCAACCTAATGTCAGCTGTCTGACCATCAAAACTTTTGTTGGAAGAGGAGGTTACGATCCGGAGTTTAGGGACCAATTCTCTTACTTTACTCTATCCCAACTGATTCTCCTCTTTTTGCATGCTTGATCTCAGAAGTACCGGTAGGCTTTACAGCATAGACAAACTAGCATAGGCAGTTCCTTTCGATTGATTTAACGTTAAGCTACCCCAAGCTGTAAACTACCACCGCTTTTGAATGTGTTCTGACGTTTCCGGCAAAATCAAATCGGAGCTCATACACAAATTCTTAATCGGCAATAGTTTTCACGTACGCAGTCTGTCTATGCAATCATTTGCTTCATTTATGTGTGATTTTTTGGTCTATCTGTCTTCATGGTTATGTAGGAACTTTGATTTCATTTTGACGAGGTTCAAACAATGCCAATACCAACTGAGTGAGTGTGAGTGCCAGATGTACAACAGCCGTGCTGAGCCTTCCTTTCAATGTTTTAGATATTTTGCAGTCCCAGAAGCTAACAGAGTTTTGCCACCACTATATCCAGCCTACGCTTTCGCGATGATTGATGTGATTAGAACAAGTTGCTTCGCTATTGATCAGATATTAAATTTTCGTATTTGAGAAGCCCATTTCTATTCAAGAGAACGGGCAGCTTAGATACTTTTACAATTTATTTGAGGTAAAGCAGTGTGGCTTACATATACACATGTTTTTATAAAATATTGCATTTATAGACATCAAGATTTTGAAATAACAATTAAAAAACAAACACATAACATTAAATCAAATATCAAGAACAATAAATGAATAACGCCTTGCTACAAATTGATTGCTTTTCTATTATCGCAGAAGCACTGATAATGGCAAGTGGTTTGGGTATCTTAAAACCTGCGTTGCCAGACTTAAAAATTTTCAGACTTGGATTAGTTTTCTCTGCTGATGAATAAGGTGCTCTTGTGTGTCAGAACAGTTTCCACACGATTAAATCAGTGGTATGCCAACTCGTAATCTTCACACTACAAAGCTCCGAAGCCCTCACCAAAGTACAAAGACTATCTTGCTATAGAAGAAAATTGGGCTGTAAGCTTTTCGATGTTAGAGAAAATCGTCGCTCGCTAAATACACGAAACACACTCCTCGAAGAACGCTGATTTTCGTTATACAGCTGAATGATTTATAGTCGCTGTTCCGCGCTAAGTCTTTCTCATAATAAAATGTCAAACAGCATTAAACAAAAAGACCGTGACAAGTTTACCACTCACGCATCACCTGTCAAAAAAAATCTATAAACAAAGAAGAACCTCTAAATGAATCAGCCTCTACGTTTGTTATGATAAGTTTATGTAAACTTTCACATCTCTTTTATCTCTTAAGAGATTGACCTATGTCCTTTTCCAGCCTTCCAAATGTCATCACAATGGGTTTGGCAGTTTAGCCGTGAACACTTAACAGACAGAGTCACTTTTGTTTCTATAATACAATGTGGAGGATATGGATATCAATTTAGCGTTAAGCGTATAATCATCAAAAGGATACATACATATGTCTTTATTGCTAGATAAATAAACAACCTGTCATTTATGATTCGCAATTTATCTGTATAATTGAAATTCCAGTTAAGCCCAATTCATTATATCTTCTTAATTGTGCATTACATTATCAGATCTATGTATGTATGTTGGTTTATTAAGAACCAATTTCCCCTTCTATTATTCGTTATCATTCCCTTCGCAACTCTAATCTATCTTAGTAAATTGAAAACACTTGACAATGACATGTAACGATTGACTTGAGCAAAAAACAACTCTTCCCTGTTCGATGACACATGTACTTGTTACATACTAATTCCCCGGTTTCGTATTAAAAGCCTCTTTGCTGCCAGCCTACAAGGAGGGAACAGAGTAACCAACCTTCGTCACTTCACCGCGTACGCACGTAATAGGATGTAATTTAAGAAGCTTTATTCTCATCCTTATAGAACGTGGATACGAGTATGACAAGCACAGTGCGGGAGAAACCCTTAATAAAGAGCGGAAGTTACTTGTAGAACGTGTGGCACACCTGAAATGTACCGCCGAAAAGTGTACCCCATGTGCACAGGTTTCCCATTGAAGCTGGATGTGTACTCGTGGATTTTTAAGTACCAAGCAATTGTTTCTCATTAACTTTTGGGGAAATGAAAATGTGAAAAGCTAATGATTCCCCCATGGTAAACTGAATTATAGACGTATACCTCTCCAATGGTACGCCTACGGTTAAATTACATTCGTTGATTTTGTGTTCCAGGTGATTCAATGGCAAGTGAGGGGAATTGGTCTTTTAGGCTCCCGGGATAGATAGATCTTAAGGATATCCTTGAAATCTTCATTTAAAGAAACAGCTCGGAGGTTAAATGAAGGAAGTAAGGCCCTTGTACGTGAGTCCAAGGACGAAGCGCTATCTAATGAGATATGAAATTATTGTGGGAAAACATCTTTGTACTTCCTCTGGGGTAAATTCTACCGGCCATCAATCTGTTGATGGTATAGTTGAGGATTTTCTATAGATGTATAAAAAAAAATATTATCAAATGGATGATCTTTCAGGAATTCTTCTGGACTAGAGGTTTGGAGAACTAGGTGGCGAAAGCACAGTAGGAACCCAGAAAAGGAAGAAGATTTCCACCTCTAGGCCGCCACAGGGACAACATGGTCAACGAGCATTGCTTCGAAACATCAGTTAACGCAACATACTACCAAGTGGTACTCGCATGGATTCAAATGCAAACTGGAACCGAGGCTTTTATGCAATTCTGTGTGCCTAATACCGGCAATCCCTGACTAGGTCAGATTTAATGGCAAAAGACTCTAGAAGCTTTGAGCTTCTAGACTCCCTGACTATCAGGGAGCTTTAGAAATAGTTCTAGGTGTCAGCCTTTTGAATATTTATTCCTGACCCTCTTTGGTTTTAGACCCCTCGAGCGTCGAAGTCGAGAAAACACAAAACGTTATCCTATGGAGTCCTATGCTACTGCCCTTAAAGAATCCTATGTGTTTGAACCGAAGCGCACTTCTTCCCGCCTGTAAATGTATTTGAAAGTCGAGTGGCTGGTCTAAGAACATCTCCAGTGCTGCATTGGACATGATACGCAAAGCGCCCGTGATAGCAACACTAGTCGATCTTTGTTCCACCATCATATTGGTATCATGAATAGTTTTAGGCTCCACTACTTCCCTGCTGTTTCCATAAACACAAAAATGGCATTGTATGCCTTAAGAACCCTTGTGCCCGTTTCTAATATAGCTTAGGGTCCAACACAATACCAAGATATTTAGCCTTTTTGGCAAGGGATAGTTCCACTCTATCAAGCTTAGATAGTATGATTTTCTTAGAGGCTCAGCCCGAGAGCACATACAGCTAGTCATCAAACAGTTGTCATCACGGATTCAACTTCTTTCGAAAAAAAAAATTACCAATACGAGATAAGTTCTGTGTGAACGACTCACTTTCACTGCTTTATTCCACAAAATTACGAACGTGAACGCAACTTGGGCTGAAGTTTTCTTTTTGAATCTGACTTAACCTAGCTTTTTCGATGCCACACCCACTTTACTGATATTCCATTAATGGTTTTACCTGTCATTTGTGCCAACTGTCACCTTAAAAAAGGCAATGTGTCAGCTGTCACTTTCAAAAAAGAGAAAGTGTCAGCTGTCCTTCTTACAGAATCAAATAATGTGAATCAAATGTGCAATCAAATATGTACATATATCCCTACGAGTACATTTACAAAAATATAAAAATAAACTTTCAAAAAATGCTTCCCTATATTACATTGATATCAAACCATTGTCCCTAACATTCCCGAACTCATTAATCATAAATCGATTTAAAATTTATTTTTAAGTGATTTCACTGTTTAACACGAAATTCGATTTTCATGATTTATCTCTCCGTCATAGCTAATCTTTAATACCCTGGAACCATCAATATGGATGTTTACAAATAATTTATAAATGCGAGTATCCGTGACATAAATATCCTTCAACACATAATCCTCTGGGTGGACACTTTAATTCGTTAAGCAATATACAAGTAAAAAAAAAAAAAGAGAAAAAAAAAAAACCAAGTTCCAGAACAGTAATTTGTTTGCTTGGAAAATAAACCTCTGCCATATTAGCATCGATCCGTTTCCAGGATTATAGACCAAAGATATATATACATAAGCAAAATAATCAGAACTCACAAATGACACGAACAGGAAAAAAACAAATAGGAGAAGAAAAATAAGCAAAAGGAGAAGAAGAGGAGCCTCTTATCAAAGCAGGAAAACAAAAATGTGCATAAGGCGTTAAATGAATAAAAATATATATGTATAATAAACATAGTGGGTGTACCCCCAAAAAACTTACCGCTATCACATTCATCAGTAACATTCATCTCCAGCATTTTAGTGTGAGTGATGTCCTTGTGGGATGCCAGAAACAGAACAACATCACGTTTCTCATTTTTGATTGGCACAATGTCAAAAAGACACCAAAATGGTGATCCTAGAAAAATTAAATGGAAATTTCAAAAAATTTGTTTATGAATCAATTGTTTGTTGTTTTGGACAGTCAATAGAATTGTTTTCTGTATCTTCTTTTCAAAAAAAACACAAAAAAGGAGTTTGTGATTAGCATTTATATGAGTTTTTAGTTAACACAACCGATTTTTGGTACTCAACGAGTTTTGTTATAGGAATTCTGTGGACTGACTGGAACTAAACCCAGTCACTGATCCAAAGAGATCGTACAACTTTATCAATTTTAAAAGTAAATCTGGTACCCGACCACCACTACTTGCGTTATTCTTACGGCTGTGTCCAAAAGTCCTTATGGTATTACACTAGCATATAAAGATGAGAAGTAGTTATACACTATGCCATATACACGATATGACCAAATTATATGGCACAAGGCCTTGTCAGCTTACTTTGATAAGAACTGTGAGGCACACATTATCTCTAAGGATTTCAAAATAATAGAGATGTAGATTGTGGTATACGATTTTAGTATACAAATCCCAATTTGTCTTCCTAATAACAGTAGCATTGTTCAAGTAGATATGTATAACGACGATCAAGGAGGTCTATTCGTGGCTAAGATCTAATATGCAATCCATATCAATAGTCTCTAACTGTGCTCTGAACGAAGTAGTCCTCGCCTTACTGAGGACCCCAGGAACACTTCATAGACCACCGGATAAGGGAATCTAAGCATACCTCTCGCTACATGTAAACTACTTACCAAATCAAATGCGGTAAGCATTACCAATGACAAATGGTGACATTGCCTCATCACCAATTTCCCAATCAAGCAAATGAGGTCACTTATTAGTGTAATTATATTTGATATTACTGAATACTGCTAACTGGTAAGGTACGCCATCGGGCAAGGTCTCTCCCCAATGACTACTAGAGAAGCTACTACTGCACCGTCTTTGTACATGCCAAATTCTATCTGCTGTCAGAAGACCACACTTTTGAGAGTACTTCTTCGACAATATAGGCGAAAAAGCTTGCTAACATAAGTCGCCTCCAGCGCTTCATCAAATGCTGGATTCCACTAATTCTAAGCTATTCAGTGGATGTTTACCCAATCAAGTCTCAACTGGGCTGATAGATATGCATAATTTGCTTTTCTTATACTACAATCTCCGACTGATTAGACTAGCATCCTTCCTGCTTAAAACTTTAAAAAGAATATTATACACTTATGTTTGCTCCAAATAAAATCCATGCCTCACCCGCCAAACACGCGAGGATCGTGACCAGATGCCAGATGCAAGTGAATCCTATTCTCAGACAGGATAGATTACATATATGCGCAATACTTGATATGTACAATAGTTCTGCGCTGTGTAGCAACTAAGCTGGCTATGTGGCTTTTAATGGAACCCCTCAAAGGTGGTGTTCTATCCCCTCAGTTGTGGAATCTTTTGATTAGTGAAATCCCAAAAAGTTGAAACAAAGCTGGATTACTGCCGTCGTCTATGACATCGTCATATTAACGACAAGTACATTTTGGCCAAACATCACCGAGCTGCTACAAAAAGCATTGCATGGTCTGAAGAACCGTGCTTGGTTTGGTGGACTGCGGTCATTAATCTGTATCAAAATGTGGAAAAATAACGCAGGAGGTCACTGCACCATCACCAAATGATAAAATATTAATTGTTAATGGACAATCTTACAAACAACACACATGGACTTTGGCCTTAAACCAAATTTCTCCCCCTAAAGAGTTGGAAGGGTCAAGGGAACCAGAAATCACCCGGTTCAAAAAACTCCAATCATGCAAATGTGTTTCTAGCGTAAGCTTATGCTATCGCCGAGGCTTGCTGGGACCTATCCGTCCTGACCTGCAATAAGCCTATAGACATCTTCGTAGATAGCCATTACCTTTGCTGAAACTAACTCAAAATTGGTCAAGAGGTGCAAAGATGAAATCAATTCCCTAGGTTCTAGACAAACCATAACGCTCTGTTGTATCCTCGGATGTATGCACTTCCATGGCAATGAGGTGGACGATGAGCTAACCAAGAAAGGTGCAGAATCAAATGAAGCACAAACAGACCACACGTTTCAAGCGCCCCTAAGTCTTTTCACCACCAACATTGCTTTGAATTCTTACAACCTAGTTATGTACCCTCACCTCATACAAAGTTTCATGAAACTTAAGCGCTCAATATGACAAACAAGAGAGCTTCTAACGCCAAATAGGCCACGATTTACTGGCAGACTATCTAAAAAGATTACGGGTTGAAATCTCGGAATAATGTAGAGGCTGTGGCGAAACAGATATAGAAGAAGCCACATCCCACCTCATCTCTTAGCAGAACTAGGTTCGTGCTCATGATAAAACTGTGTAGAGCAAATAACGTGCAAGAAACTCACAATCCAAAATATCCCCAAATCTTTATGACCCCTATAACTTAACCCAACATCAAGTTTTTTATGAAACATTCCCAGACTCTGCCTCCAAGCACCTGTAACGTGTGCCAAGAAGCTAGTTTCAAGTTTAGCTTTAAATAGTTTCTAGTACTAAACTTGCCTTTTAGTGAACCAGTCATGCATATACTATTTACCATTGATATGTGTAGGTATTGTCAAGGACATGCTCCTTCTCGGTCGATAATCTAACTCGTATATCTGCCAAACGGTATTTCATCATGTCATTACCAAGAATTGACAATTTAAAACCCATAATTCTTAATAAATGTCCACTATCCTTTTTAATCCCACCCTCTACCTCTTTAGCGGTCGGCAATACATATATTGTACATGCATAACGAATTCAAATCACACATGCTTCTTGGCCATTATTGGAGGTATAAATTATTTTCAATTTCTAAAGGATTGACATGCTGCTATAAAATGTAAAATTTATCTCCTTCCTCCTTCCGACGCAATAAATTCCGGACTTACTTTACCGCACATGATAATAGCAAGAATCCATTTCTTGTATCATAAAATAGCCATAAAACCGATAGAAAGAAGTGATGAAATTCCCAGCTGAAGTATATGATAAAATATGTGACTGACAGAAGGATAATTCCTTGAATTTTTTTTTTATTTATTTTTCCAACCCATCATCCCACTTGGGATAATAAACCTTATTAAGCGAAAATATCCTAGCTGGTTGAGATTTTCCGGTTTTAGGATTACAACGCATTCAGGAAACACGTCCTTGGAATTAATTTTTATTTTTAAGAAAAAAAAAAGTTCTTCCTGTCACATCAGAGAGTATACGATAGAACGTGGATAGAATGGATGAGTGGAGAGAAACGTAGTGACTCAGCAGTGAATTTAAGGATAAGGAAACTTAGACTGTGTAACAATTAGCAGACGTGGGAAGGCTTAATGCCAATTTACATAAAAGGAGTTAATGCGCGAGAAGAAGGCGTACGTACATCTAATAATTTGTAAATTTTTTAAGTAAAAGGATAAAGTTTTGCGTAGCATGGGAATATACTTCCGAGAAATTTGAAAACTTTGCATCTGAGTTTTGCTTTCGTTTTAGTTGTGCAGTGAGACAGTCCCGAAGGATAATAGCTAATTTGATTTAAAGTAATTGATTTTAATTTCTTATTTGCATTTAAGAACTTATGTCTAACAATTTCAAAGCTAGAGTTATTTAAAATCTACGAGTAGCTATATAGGTGTAGTGGTGGTGTAGATACCAAAGATTCGGTGCTTTAGTCCCAACCCTATTCAACCCACACTCAGTGTATTACAACACAAAAGTGAAAAGAAATTCTGTGAACTACAAACGAATGCAAAAATAAGACACAACTTTCCCCAGTTGATTTGGGCATCACTCAATGGAAAATAGATTTTAGAATATAACACGAGTGCTATCCGAGATTCAAATACAACACCACACGATCTCTTTCATATGCGTTATTATCTCTTTCTATGTACAAACTTGGACCTATATCCATAGGTCTTATATGCATTAGAGATCCTTTACTTTCCTATTAATTGCTTGTCTGGTCTGGTGAACTGTGTTACGGAAAAATATCAATTAATAAAGTGCAAGGAATTGCAGTTCTGGATGCTGAAGTACCAGATCTTTTGTACACAATAATATCCTAAGTCTGTTACCGCGGAAGCTGGTTGAAAATCAAACCGACTTTATAGCTACTAGAGCGAGCTTCAGACGTCACGATCAGATTCGCAACCAGGTCGGAGTGGGGATTAGGGGACGTGACTAATCGATTCGATAAAACTATATCATCGATGGTTCTTAAATGTACGGTGGTGTTGGGTCGGGGATATTATCTGATTCCGGCATCCTGATTCATGCAGAGTCTCTCACGAGGAGTTCTCTTTGTAAGTTAGACTTGCTGCCTATTCAAATAAACCTCTACACCATTTAATACCATAGCCATCGTCATTAATAGCCAGTTCGCAGACTATTGTACCTGCCACTGTAACCTCGAATCGAAGCTAATTCAAAGCAGAACTCGCCTCGCTGGGACATCGGTTCATGATCAGTCTTCTTTGGGTGCCGGACCTTAGCGCCATTGAGAAAAATGGGCGAGCTTATGAGTTAAGGAGACTGTGATGTGCCCTTGATGGTTCTCTGGTGCAGACGGTAAACGTCAAGTTAGGGTCCTCAACTGTACAATTTTTTTGATAGATAAAATGCTGGTATGAGATGGCAGAGGCTGTGTAACTCTGTCATATACAGGCAGATGTGACCCAAACACTAATGCAACATAACGCAAGAAAGCGTGCAGAGTTGTTGCAATTGGCACTAGCCACTGGTCTCTCGGGGATCAAGAATAGGCGTTACAGCAAGTGTTCGACTCTAAGCCGGTCCAAGCAATATACATAAGCAAATCCTCTTTGGCAACCTTATTGAGTTAACGGGGATAGGTATGGAAGATATTATCAGCTTCCTCAATGCAATGGGGTGAATCTGAATAATCTTTTATCCAGTCACGACAGGAATCCTAGAAGGAAAGAGGAAGAAAACCTACCCTGTTTCTGAGTTTGGACTCAGTATCGTTTCTTCCGTCCCAATCCTGTCAAATCATATTTCAAAGACACATCTTCATCTGCGAATATGTCAGGACTGTTGACAACCATGTAACGACGAAGACGACGACTCATTTTAAACGAACAATTTAAGCCAAATAATCTTGAAGGAGTACTTTTTCTGGGCATCTAATAAAACTCAATCCTAAAGTAGCCACCATCCTACCCTCCATTCTATTATTTTCCACCTGCCAGAATGATGCCCGTAAAAACTTTCCTTTACCCATCTCAAGTGTCGTTCTGTCGGTCCTTTCAATTGACGTCAGTACTCCGAAAAAGAGGGAATTCTTCAGAAAAGTACTTCAATTATCCATCCGATTGACCATTTGGCACATTCCGATGCCCTGCCATTTATTTCTATAACTTTCATCCAATTAATTTACTTAATGGTTTTATCATACGCCATGATTGCGATTAGATAGTATAGAGCCAGGAACAAAGATTATCTCTCGTTCATTTACATTAATCAGAGAGAACGATCATCAAAGTTTCATCAGGACGAAACCAAATTTCAATTAATGCCATCCAAAGTAGTGCCACACTTCCCTCGATCTCTCTCTCTCTCTATCTGTATAGGCACGAGCCTCAGGGAATAATGTCAGATGTTGTTCTATGTTGTCCCTGATTGATGAGAGTAGGAGAAGAAGATTACCATGAAACAGCAGAACATTATCCATTTACCAGAAGCAATATTCTCCCTGGGGGTGGTTACCAACCTCATTCCTGTAATCGACCTGACCATTAAATTATCTCTAACACCTGGCCTTTTGCCAGTCTCGAGACTCGATATAAATTTATTATTTTTTTGCTCCTTTTTTTCACCCTGCTTTTATACAGAGTCGTACCATTAATCCTTCTGATCGATTACAGTTTTTTTTTTTTTAAGTAAAAAACGATACCCAACCCAAGATTGTCATCATTATCCCCATCACTCACCATCTTTCTTGTAAAAAATTACTTCCAACTTAAGTTCCATTTTATTGCTCAGACTTTTTTCAATTTGTAATTTATGTTCCTCCTTTGTTTCGGGCCCGTACAGAAAATGACACGAACATCCTGCAATGAAAGGTTAAAAACTTGTTACTTATACTCTCGACAATAATAATATTGGATGTGAGACAAAGTAAATGCACGAAAAAAGGATCAGAAAATACTTACCTTTTTGCATTATTTGGGCCCGGGAATATCCTGTTAGCTCCACGAAGCCATCCGAACAATAAACGATTGGATTGCCATTTGCTTGAGCATTTCCCAGCACAAAATTTGAATCTGAAAAGAAGGAGAGAAAAGGGAAACGCATTGCTTTAGATATGGAGAAACAAAGAGAAGAAAAAAAAAGGAAATCACTGCCAGAGGGGATTTTCAAAAGACTATCACGTTGAAGAGAGATTCAATTGTAGTCCTAAATGTTTAAGCGGATTTTCATATTCGATTTACATGCACCAGTGTGTGCTGGCAGATAATCTAATCGAATCCTCATACAAATGGGGTTTGATAGAATTCAGGAAACCCTTCAATATCTTGTGTTAATATTTCAAAAGTTCATTATGACGTGCATCAGAGATTGCTCATCATTCCTACTGACTAATAGACTTTCCAATAGGGACAGCTCTGAAACTGTGCTGTCAATTTGAAAGTTCTTTGACATTTGTATTCAATATTGTTTGATGAATCATAAGTAGTTGTTGGAATTATCTTTGTGGCGTTTGACGACCTGAAAATTACTTCTGTGCCACAGGGGAGCCAACGTCAACCCGAAATCAGCTTCCATTGCAAAAGATCGCCAGAGTCTTTGCCTATGCACTCTCTCTTTTCTCATCCTCAGTCCTATGCCGCCTTCAGCAATTGCGGAAGACCAGTGGCAAAAAACCATTAGTGATGGCAGCTCTGATATACTGGGTTTATTCCGGCCACCATAACGAAACCCCTGGTTGGATGAGGAATGCCGGCAAGTACAAGCAGTAAAACAAGATTCGTATAAAGCGGCGCTGCATGTATTCACTAGAGCTGCTCACGAGCAATGGACAACAGAACGAAATCGACTTCGACTGATGATCGAAAATGTTACCAAAAAGTAAGGAGAAGCTAGAGCAGAAGCCTTTAGGGACGAAAACGGAAATAAAATAGTAGAGATGCTGAGGATAGGGAGGGCATACCTCTACAGACTTTAAAACGGTGACGATAACCAATATTCTATTTTCATGCAGAACGAGCCATTCAACAGTGACGATGAAAGTCAAAAATTTCCTTCAATCAGATCAGAATTAAATAAGGATCTTAAATCAAACAAAGCTGCACGATCCTAAAGAAAGGAGATCCTCTGAACAGCGCCAACTGCTGAACTATATAAGTCTTTTTCAAGTGCTGAATACTCTTCATCAAAAGGAGCCGTGAAAGCCATGTATCAAAAGTCTTGTTCAAAACAAAGTGCCACAAACTATTTTTCGTAATGAAAAAGGATTATAATTAAGTTTGTGTTAAAAGTACACTCCGTGGATACATCTCATTACTGCGAGAGATACATACTCTCTCGGAGCTATAAAGTTCCATAAATTTATAGACTCAAAATCGATTGAAAATATTCTATGTAGGTCGTTGCTTCACGCCCCAAAAAACACCCACCAGACGCTGCAGGGACTCATCAAAATACTTTAAGTTCACACTGACAAAAGGTCAAAGGAACATTCCATCGCCCTCAGAAAGTGTGAAAGTTGTTTTTCTTTTTTTTTTTATACTCCAACCCTGGGGGGTTAAAATAAAAACCCCATGCCGTTATTGGATTGGAATATTTTCACATGTTACGAAGAGATGTCCTGTTTAGATGCGACACATAGATGAAGGAAAAAAGAGGACTCTAATTGACAATGATTTGGGATGAATTGATAAAATTATAAAAAAAAGGACTTCAAGAAGTGAAAGGAAGGTTTTTTGCGATACGACATGTTAGTTCATCATTAGACCTTATTGTCAACACGTCAGTCTGGAGGAGCTTATGGAACGGAAATTTAAGTGGGAGTGAATGAGTGAGCTGTTTTATTTTTCTTCCTCAAATCGGTATGGAAAAATTATTTATAAACGAATTGGAAAATTAAATTTTCTTGTTTGTATATATCTACACTTTCAAGCGCACACTCAATGTGGGACTGATAAATGAATGTATATTCATCATGGTCTGGCAGAGTAGGGATAAAGATATTTCCATCGACCTCACTCAATAAATATATCAATTAAGACTTTGGGTAGTTACTAAAAGTACTAATAGAATTTTGTTAGCAAAAAATACGTATTTGGTGCAATTTAAAATTTTTAAGGAAAAAAAGGATTAAACTTAGTCAAGTAATTTTCAAGTCGGGATGAAATTGTCTTGAAAGGGGGACGGACAACTAAGTGAATTCTTCAATTTACTTCATCGCATCAGAGCCCTAATCTATGACCTAAGTTCGGTGAGATGAGGTGGTCCCAACAAAAGCCAGTACACACTTAGCGAAAACAACGGCTGCCTTGACAAGGATTATGCTAAACATTGGAAGACCTAAACAAGAGAAAAGACTACTCTTGACCAGAATAGCAACATCAACGCTCAAAAATATGGGCTGGCGCAATGATCACCAAATCATAGAGTAGAAATATAGAAGCAGCATAAAGAGGCAATGAAGCCTCATGGAAATATCATTCCAACAGAATAACGATTCCAATAGCAACGAGGCGAAGTGATGATGTATTACCACGGAGAACAAACCCGGAAGAATGGCAAGATAGATGAAACTTTTCTGACAAAGGTAGATGGACGCAAAGATTGATAAACAATATCGACCTTTGGATCAATAGGAAACATGAAAAGCTAAACTTCTATCTGCGCAGATGCTTACTGGTCATGGATGTTTCAGAGCATATCTATTTATTGGTCAAACGTGCACAGAAACACTGGAGAATGGGAAGCTTGGACTACCCACGTAACCTATTGGCGAACAGACGAGGTGTGAACTTAACCCCAAAAGAACATCATCGGAGTGATGCTTAGCACACCAGAAGTTTGGAAAGCACTTAGTGAAACCGTAGCTACTATCATGATGGAGCAAAAAAGACAGGAAGTACAACGAAACGTAGTGCAGATAGCTGCCAGTACGAACGAGCCGAATATAAGACCCCGTCGAGATGAAGTGCTTGACATGCTGCTAGGAAGAAGGAGTGGTGAGTTTAGTGGGTGGAAATCCCACACTCTTTTGATTCCGAAAGATTCCCACCTACGTGAAACACTCCCACCTTCCAACGCAATGAACTAGGTGAACTGATCTGCAGAATCTACATTCAAAAGAGAATAACCGTAACCATGCATCAACAGGGCCACCGCCACATGGCATAGTCCACATTGGAGAATCTAAAGCACTAACTTGAATTTCTGGCCTTAACGTATGTCCAATGAACATCGCTACCAAAGAACGGGTCAGGGACCTATAGCCACGATCATCAGAAGTGGTAGTGGCTTATTACCACGTTAAGAAAAGAGGACAGCACCATAGCTAAGCATGCTATGCAGTGGAATCCATTAACTCTGGGAAGGAGAATACGCGGCGCCAGTGGTCCAAGAAGAACATGACATAGAACGTAGGCGTACTAAAGGCACTAGGTCCCATGAGAAAGTACAAGACATAAGTAAAGTATTGCACAGCTTCTCATAGCTTTTATGCCTTTGGACTGTAGGTCCCTTCACTACGTGTGATATTGGATATGGGTACAATATTTTACGTATGTTATTGTTTTGGGTATAAGTTTTGTGTGCGCGCAAGAATAGCTCGAAGCTAAAAGGTTTGACACACCTGTAATAAATGATATTTTTATTACAATTTTAAACATTAACATCATTAATTGTATAAAAAACGTGTATGGAACCTATGTCCTCGCTACTAACCACCAGTTGCATGAAGTTGTATATGATTGCGGTTTGTATTTATACATTTTTAAGGTTAAAGTTATAATGCGGTTTGATTGCTAGTTACTGACTTCAATGAGTGTTTATAAAAAGGCAAAAAAACTCAAATCTGTTATTATACTAAAAACCCCAATTCATTAGAAGTAACTTTTAATTTTCCACGAACAACTCAGTATATAATGGTTTTCAGTGAATAATTTACCTCGCAACATAATTGTTAAAGAATCTCCATAATTAGCCATCAATCCAAGGGAACGAATGAACCCTTAAACTCAAATAGCGAGCCATTGACCGTATCACAGATGCTGACACCGAAAATAGTAGGTTTCGACGAAAATATGAGGGTGGAATTAAAGTCATTAACTATGAAGGGTATTGAATTCCTAAGAAATTGGTCCTCTGCTCTGCAGGAGATCATTTGCGGATACTCTGAACGGTTCATTAGGTATCCGAGTTGTTACAGATATTCCAGCAATCTCAATTAAGAGCATTATCTGCCAGACAAAAATGTTTCTCTGAATGGATTTTTGTTGTTTTCTTGTTTCTTTTTGATTGAAGGATATTACTGTTTTTTTTTTTTTGTTTTTTTTTTAAGGTCAGATAATTACTTTGGTATTTTTTTTTTTTTTTTTTTTTGTAATAGCAGGACAGCTTTAAAAGCATGGCATAGATTGAATGTCGTGAATGACGTTGTTGGGAAATCAAATTTTAACGAATCAAATGAAGACCCAGACATTTTGGAAGGTAGTGTTGCTTACTGATCATAGCTTGTGGGTAGTAAAATTGCTTACTTTCATAAGATTTTTTTTTTTCCTTTCCTCGTTTTGAAAGGAGCCTACAATTCTGCAACCCTACTGGACTGTATGTGCTATTATGGAATTGGAAATCATTCAATACATAAATGAATGATAAGTTCAGCAAGGGTGTTAAACGTGCTGAGGGCTTTTGTGGTAGCATTGTTTATTTTGAGCAACACTTTGTTTGCGACCGATCTGAAAGTAGACAAACATACTCAGCAAAATCTAAGTGTTTAAGGTTAGAAGCCATAGTCTAAGGTACATGGAGTAAATTGCTTATAACCACCAAGCACAATAGTGGTGACAGTGTGCATCCCTGACGTACTCCGCTTTCGAACTCAAATTTCTCCGAAACCATACCATTGTGTAAGACGTGACACAAATTGCCCTCGTCTACATACGAGACTTTGATAAGTATTTTTCTGGCGCGTCTCTTCTCCGCAACACCAAGAAGATAGGTGGAAGGGACCTACAGTTTTATACCGTATCCGAAGGGCAGAGGGGTTTTGAAAGCCTTTCTCATAACAATTATACTCTTGAATGTTTGTCAGACACTCCGAAGAGGTGGGGCCATGAAAAAACTTTTGATTGTATTTTTCTGGATTCGAACTTGGAACCGTGTACGCAGTAGTCCAACGCACTGACCACTGAGCCATGGCATCCAATGAAAAATAGTTATTTTCCAATCACAGTTCTGAATGCGATTGTTATATTTGAATCACAGTGAAATTAAGTTGTGATTATGATGATATGTGTCTCGGAGCCAACTAAAATAATATCTCACTGAAAGTGATATGGAGATGGCAATGCAACTTCTCACAAATGTATTTTATCCATTTCCATGTTTATATGTTGAACGCTGCAAATTTAAGGTGATTCCTTTTTCCTTACAGAATAATTCGTCAGTGATTTTGATGTAACGTGGATTTCGGTGCAGATTTTCCAGCCGTCTTGCGTCAACTTGTGAAACAGTAAAGTCTTTAGTCACACCTCGAAAACACTAGAACAGCATATGACAGAAGAAAGCCTCGTAATGCTTTTTCTGACCAGAATATCACTGTGACTGAAGACGTCGCGGATGAGCCTTCATCATCGACCAGTGCCTGGTGAGCGATACAAAACCATGATCAATGAGGTTTTTAAGCCTCAAAGTGATGAATTGGGCTTAGAGAATGAGTGGTTCCAACAGAACGGTGCCACTGCACATACAGTTCGAGCGACAATGAACAGTCTGGTTATGGCAATCTATTCTGTCGCCAGAATTGACAGCTCCAAACATCTTTCTTCGAGGTTAAATATCCGTCAATATTTAATATGTTGGTCCCGGACAGTGATTGTGATCACGTAATCACAGTTACTGAATCACAGTCCGTATTCTTCTTGCTCACATTTAAAGGAACAACAAAAGTGGTAGTCATTTTTTTAACATAATTCATATTTAAGCCGAGCTATTTATTAATAAAGACCCTACATGAATATTGATTGGTATTTTAGTTTATTTATCCATCGAATTTTGCTTTAAATATGCAAACATTAACTCTGTTATCGGAATATAATAATAATGAGCGACATTGCTTCATTAAATTCCTTCGCTTTTGTGAAATCTATGAACTGCTTCATTTGCAAAATTAAAAAAAAAAAATTAATTATGTATACCAACATAATTTAATCGACTTGCATTCAATTTCATTCTCGTTAATTATCAATTCATGCGTTTGTCGTTGCTCTGTGGTCCAAAGGACGAGGCATATTTGCTGTCAAAAGTAATTCAATTTAACCTACT
The DNA here is from genome assembly GCA_949716465.1 of Chalcosyrphus nemorum. Taxonomy (NCBI): domain Eukaryota; kingdom Metazoa; phylum Arthropoda; class Insecta; order Diptera; family Syrphidae; genus Chalcosyrphus; species Chalcosyrphus nemorum. The sequence goes on from OX454332.1 coordinate 85,357,687, forward strand.
TTTTTCCGTGCACTTTTTTTTCTTTTACCGATGGTGTAGGTGATATAGAATTATGAATGGTCAGTTTAAATGTTTGTAAAATAGATTTTATGGTTTAGTTTTGGTTTACCCGAGGGACTGTAACATTACTACTAGGCTGTAGGATAAATTATGCTCAAGGGACGGTAAGCCGACAGGAGCAACAAATAATATGGTGGTTGTGGGGTTGCCTGTAATTGCTTCGAGGTTGTAGGTGAATAGAATACTATTGAACGTCCTTGAATGACTGCGAGTTTGCGATAGCCTTCTGTTTAGATTAAGGTAAAATGTCACATCCTCTCGTATTCTGACCAGCTGCTATGGAGGTTTACTTTTTGGGTGGCGTAGATAACTGTAGATGTTCTACTGGATCTCCTAACGCCTGAAGTCAACCAGTAATAACTTTTAAACTCCTAGATGCAGTGAATGTGATGGTCTTGTGAAGTTCAAGAACTTATCGATGTTTGCATTAAAGAGTTCTCTCAGATTTTGAAAGAAGTGTTTACCGAGAAATTTGCTGGAGTTCAGGGCATTGAGAAATGAAGTGAGTGGTGTCATCTACATCTTCCTTGGCGCCGCATCCTCTTCAGAGTTCTTCTTCCGTTTGACGAAGTTTCTTCAAATGGTACCGCAGAGTAAAGCATGGAAAATGAATGTCTGCCCTTGCGCATAAGTCTCTCGGACCTCGCTTTATCAAATAATGGCCATAATGTTGCAAATTTTCATAGAATTTCCATGTCTCATGCCAGAGAATGCAGGGCTGACTGTCGATAAAGAAGGTAATGCTTTCCGTTGGTAGGTAGTGCTTTTACGGCAAACTCATGGACTGGAACTCTGCTTGGAAAACACTGCTGTGGTCTTGGAGTAGTACAGATTTGGATATCCCCAGTTATTCAGAGACCCTACGCCGGTAGTATGCATTACTATGATATTGGCATTAGGTTCCTTTAATGTCAAAGAACCCGGCTAGTGTGTACTCTAAGGGAAACTGTACGGGATCATGTACCTACAATATTATTGAGAAAGAGGCCAACGCCTACAACGATTTATGTGATCAGGATACATACCATACATGACTGCCCTTCCTTGCAAGAATAACGCCTACGTACTCTAGGCTAAAGATTCTTCCCTGGGATTGCAGAGTTAGCAGAGTTTCGGATATTTAACCTACATAGATTCGTTCAAACGCAGAGCTACACTGAGATAGGTGTCCATCTCCCAGCAATTCATTATTTCCCTTTTCTTCATACTCCAAATAGTAAGGACGTTTCGTGTCTTCGAGTGCACATGATGAATTTCTACCTATCACACATCTTCATAACCTAATCTAAACTTGGTAAACTGTCATCAAGGACGTCTTCATTTCGCACTAATTTTTGTCTGGTTGGTGGGACAAGGCATAACAGAGTGTACACACGCTCAAGCTTTTCCATAGTGCGACATATTGCCTTCACACTGAAGCCATGATTACGACCGACCTTATGACGAAATTTAGTGGGTGCCGTGGCTCAGTGGTTAGTGCGTTGGATTACTGCGCAAGCCCCACCTCTTCCGAGTGACTGACAAACATTCAAGAGTATAACTGTCATGAGAAAGCTTGTCAAAACCCCTCTGCCCTTCGGATACGGCATAAAACTGTAGGTCCCTTCTGTATGTGCCGAAATGTATACCACGCACAACATGTACAGTTGTGAGAAGCTAGCCCCTGGCCCTCTATGGGCTGCTTACGGGCTAATATTTATTTATTTTTTTACGACGAAATTTAAATAAAATGATAAAATTTTTAAATAGTTTCTCTACGTTCAGTAAGCATCAAAGAAAGCACGATAAAATGGCAAACTAAACTGAATATTTTGACATCTGAATGTCATTGCTAACTTTGACAGTTGCCGAACATAACAATTGGAAAAGGCGTCATAGCATTGCGTAAGGAAAAATGTACCTTGAAGAGAAAACTTGACCCGCGTTGGAGTTAACTTAGTTGTAATCATCCTCTAAAGTTGATATATTGCAAAGGATACTCTACAAGACAACACTAATTAGATCTAAAAATAACTTTGTTCCCAAGCAAGAGTGACAAAAAAACAACAAGACCTACACAAACTTCACCGAATCCCAAAACAGCATCCAAGTCATCCACTAATTCAATTAACCTTTCGATCCTCGTTGTTCACCTTCTTACACAATTACAAATGGAATTTACTTCACCTGGTTAAAGAAAGTCAAACTTAACCGTCGACAGTAGGAGAAAGTTCGCAAATATTCGTATTGCATTGGATACCATGCAACTCTCCCGTTCAAGGCAAATCAATAGCCAAGTAACGATACCAACCGAAAGCATCGGATACGTCGTCGTCGTCGTCGTCGTCGCGATTGTTTGCAATCTTGATTGAATACCAACTGCATTGTGTTTGTGCAGTAAGTGAAAACAGAGCCTAATTGCCAATTTGCGCAAAGGTGTAAACACTGCACAAACTGCTAGCACTAATTGATGTACGAGTATGTGCCATGTGGCAGGCGAGCAAGACTATCATCGATAACATGCGTGAGTGTAACACGAACAAAAGCCTACACGTGGATGTGTCATTTATTTGCTGAAACGTCTACCCTTTCTGGGCAAGGGTTCGCGCGGGCGAGGCTAATAAAAATCTCTACCTGTTGACGTTGTTTCGATAACATTGTACCTGTTCTCCTTAATTTGAATAAATGAGTAGGTTCGGCAGTCAATGTGTGTGTGGGTGGTGATATACTTACGCGTTCCATCGAAACGTGTTGCAATCGTATCCAAGAAAGTATTTTGGGGCGCTAGCAGCCCCTTTCGGGCTGGCATTGGATTTGATGGTCTTTTATACCGTTTCTCCTTACGATGTAAATCTGTAAATGGTAACAAGAAAATACGACTTTAATGGTTTTTATTTCAGAGCACAGGATGTATTTGTTTGTAGCAAATTGTTATGAACCGTTTATGGCATTTCGGATTGAATTTTTTCTTTAATGGGATCTTAAAAGGATATAAATGTCCTTTGTATGTATTAATATGTAACCTTTCATGTGTGTAGGGTACTGTAATTAATGTGATATTAACACCGCAAGTGTTTGGATTGATTTTGACATGATTGCAGTTAATGTTTTGTGGTGAAATCACGAGCGGTTAAAATTAGTTGAAAGGTTATTTGAAACTAATATCCGAAGTGGGTGTTTACTTCACTTAACATAGCATATTCATATTTAAGGATCTACATTGCGTACCTAGTTTGCGATAATTGTTAACACATGTTTTGGTAAGCGTTTAGAAATAGAAAGATTGGTCATTTAATTAAATTTAAAAATACGATAGCTAGTCCCTGAATTGGGTAATATCTTTCGATATTCTCTTCTCTCGCCGTAAATGCCTCTATGACGACGACTTGCCATACTCGAATGTACGATTATATCGCTCTTAAAATGGACGAAATGTCGTGCATTAAACCATGAAACCGGAATAAATTTGCACAATTTTTGAGTGTTTTCTGGCGTAGGCTTCTTCATGATCCAATGGTAACCCCAACAGAGCACAAATATCAGCTCACAGCTGTCAAGTTGATTGTTACTGAAACATTCGAAAATCAATACAAAATATACCCATGTAGACCAAATTCTATTCACTGTGCAGAATATATGCGTAGCCAGAAAACTCCGTCACAATTTCATAAAATGTATGTCCTTTCTAGACTTAGTTTTGAGTTCAGCTTTTGAGCTTTGATTTGATGGTTATGAATAAAAATCTAGTTGCACTTTAAATTAACAAACCCCAAACATACCACAGCTATTTCTTTTGGTTCTATCTATTGATCCTTTTCTCATCTTTCCTGATTTGTATACACTTAAAATCTTTGAATCCGACTACAAACACTAAACGATAGAGTTGTACTGACTATGGTGGTGATAAGCGATTAAAATCCAATTGCTTTGATAAAACCAAATACGTTGTTGGGATACAGATAAGCTATTTGTTACAATAGTTGCAAATTTTATCGCTCTTGTAATACAGCAAAACAGAAATTGTGAATGTATTTAACCCAGAATATCCTTATCGCATAGATAAAGCATGCTATATATGATAAGCCAACTTATTGCTTTTCCATGGGGCTGATACGAAGAAAAACGGCGGAATGGTTTTGCGATTCAAATAACTTCACAGGAAGAAGTCTAAGCTGTCAAATCGCATGACCTATTATTTCCTAATAAGATTGAATAACAATAATCCATTGATATGATAATAACCGACTCCATGATTAAAATTATCAAAGATTGTACTTGACATCTGTCAAAAAGACCAATAGCATGTAAATGACAATAATTGACAGCCAAATATCCACGCCATCTGTTGAACTGATTGACCGGTCTGACTCAGTCAGTACTTGGAAGCACTCTATCGAAACCATAGATTGTTCGTTGGGGTAAAAGGTAGGTTTGCGCACCGCTTGTCACACTTCGTGTTTAATTTTTAGTGACACTACTAGAGAACTGCGAATGAAAGAGAAAATATAACCACGAACTGAGCAGTACCACAATGTAGATGAAGTCAAAAAATCAAAGATGCGCCTACTACTTTGATTCAGCCACATCGGGCGAATGGACAACAATGGTCCAGTTAAGAGAACCACAGACCCTAGCTTTAAGACGGTATAACCTTCGGTTGTCGTGGATGCCAGAAAACTTGGAAGCAGCGTGCCCGCGAACACAGACGATGGAATGCGGGGTAGTCTCAGCAGAGAAACAGAGGAGAAACCTGCCTTTACTAGCTTTAGGTTGAATAAAATGGGAAATCTTAAAAGTTTCGCTTTTATGGTAGCACAATGAAAGAGCAGTGTCTAGGTCTTCAAAGTATTAATCTCCAGGACCAGGTTCATAGAGGCGCTCATTATGATGAAGCAGCGACAAGATGAGCAATAAACGAGTACATTGCACGGTGGGAAACTAAGATTGCAAATACAACAAATAACAAAGTACAGCCTTGAGGGCGCCTTGACGGATGCTGTAGATGTTTTCCATTGACTAGAGGAAAAAGTCGCTGGGAATGAAATGTCAAAATTTTTGCGAATATTCGCTTGTTCTCTGAACTGTGAATGGACCTTTACTTTAGCTTTCAGTCCGCTCAACAAGAGTCAAGAAAGGAATCTCTCTATACAATGTTGTTCGGACAAGAAATTTTCTTTTGGAAATCTCCCCTGCTAATAGTTTACTGCATGTGGTTATACTGGAGAAACAAGTGAGGCAACAGATGCATAAGGTTGCAGCGCGAATGAAGACAAAGTACGATCTTTTCGGGTTCAACAATTCGTCTGTTTTCATAAGCCTAAGCGCGAGGTCCGCCGCTGTCCGAAACTTAAGTCAACATCGGACGGCCAATTCCGAAACTCATTACCGATGTCGTTGATAACAGATGACGTCCAAGACAAAGCCAAATATTCTGCATGTGGATCGGTTGGCCACGTATCGGGGGAAAAAAATACCAGTACCTGCGGGCAGTGGAAGAAAAACCATTCATAGGTATTGGTGAACGTACTCCAAGATGTAAGGTGTCCATTTGACATTTTCGCACGTGAACTGTCAAACATGATCTTACCGGTATCATGTATGATATAGGTTACATAAAATGTGGAAACAAAACGGCGCTCTTGTGCTAATTATGTTTCGGCTGAGGTTCGTTTCCAAAGAGCAGTTAGGCTCTGTCAAAAACTTATGTTTCAATATTATATTTCACTCACAAAGCGATATGTATGCATGCAACTACATATATCGTGATACGTGTTATGTATATTCAGTCCAATGACGCACGATTGTCAGACGTCAGCAAATGGTATTTGAAAACGAAAAAAAAAACTATCAAACTCACGTGTAGAATAAATAAAAAGCAAAATGACACTAAAACTCAAAGTCAACCTACATTAAATCGACTCAATCGTTTCGCCCAAAAACGCCTTCTTATTGCGGATCCATTTTCCAATTGATATACGTTGGTATGGTGCCCAATCCAAGAAGGAAATAAAATAAATGAATTTCCTTGGAAAAAGGTTACCAAAAACAAAACTGTGTGTCCAAGTTCCGATTCCAATCGATATCGATATCATTTACATAATACAAGCACTATACCAACCATAGGTCAAATTCGCAGACAAAAACCGACTACAAAACCCTACAACTCTTTGATGTCATTCGATAACATGATGGATTTCAATTTATTGAAAGCAATTGTAATTTCCATATCGGCATGGAAAATTCTCCAGATGATTTGGCTCCTAGGTTACTATATCTTCTCATCAATAAAAGATACGAATGAAACCCACTTGAAACAACAAGAAAATGCAGAAGAATCAACTGACAAATCGGACTTTGAAGCATTCAACCATATCGGGACAGCCTGTTCCTTTTTGAAACGAATTGTAAGTCATTCAAGAAAACATCTGTCATGGTCCAATAATGGGTGTGGTAATGTTACTTCTGCCTCAGCAGTTGCCGAAGAAGCGTCAAATCGTCATGTGAACTTCTGAACACTCTGAACCATGAGCGTATTGAATTCTTTTTTTCTTATGAAAATTCTTGGAGTTGTTTTTTTGGGAAATTTTATTTGAATCTTTTGATGTGGAAAGCAATTTTGTGGTTCAATGAAAATGTCTTGTGGGTGTGCAAGCAAAATATGGCCAAGTTGAGTGAGAAAACACTCTTGGAGTGCTATGTGAGTTAAGTGAAGGAAAAAAACAACAACTTGGCAATGGTTTATTAGTTTTTAGGTGGTACCTAGGTCTGGAGCTTAAGAGTGCAGACGGAGATAGTTATCTTGTGTGTCAAAGGAATGTTCACAACTTTATGTAGATGGTTTTGATGGCTTTTTCAAATCGGTAGTAGATGATATATTCAGGTATTAGGAACGAGATATTGGTGATTCTGCCGTTCTTAGTTAATTGGAGAAAGTCTTAATTTCTATTTTTATTACATGTAGAAAGTATGCCCGACAAATGGCAGCTCGGCCCGAAGAAAGGAGATCCTCTGAACAGCACCAACAACAGAGCTATAAAAGACATCGCATATAAGATCCTGTCTGCTAAAACCAATCGTCTAAAACCTGATAGCTTTATTATCACTGCCAAGCTCGTCCGTCCATCAAAGTCGCTAAGAACATCACCGACCTGTTCGATGTCAGGGAACGCTATCATGCGATCGCTTGAACATAGTACTTTAGAGTATTGTACGAAACTCACAAGTCAACACCCGAGGTAGTATATTTTACAAGTCTGTACAACTACTCGTTTACGCCGATGACAGTCACATAATCTCAAAAAGTCAGCGGGCCGTCAACGAGGCATATGTGAGTATTGAGATCGAAGCAGCAAAGCGGACAAAACATATCCAGCCAACAACAAAGAACATTAGACATCAGCGTCTTGTACAGAATTTCACAATAGACAGATATAACTTTGCGAATGATATAACAAGCGAATGACATTAGTGGGGAAATCAAACGAAAGATCGCTCTTGCCAATCGGTGTTTCTATGGACCAAGAAGGCAAGTGTCCTATCTCGAAATACAAAAGTAACTCTTCATAACACGCTGCACTAATCATTCCAGTCCTGATGTATAGCGCAGAGGTATGGACTTTGAAATAATCGAATGATGATACTCTTGTTTATTTTGAGAGAAAAGTTCTTTGACTGATCTTTGGTACAGTCTACATAAGCTGCAAGTAAAAAAGAAGATATAATGGTGTATACGAGGGCATCGACATCGCCAGAAGAGTTCGCATGCAGCGACTAAGGTGGCTGGATCATGTAGACTGACCAGATGGAGGCCAACGTTCAAGCTCAAGATTGTCTTCGAATCCACCCTGAATGGAGGCCGCAGTATGACTACGCATAGGAAGAGCTCGCAATAGGTGGCTTAAATAAGTGGCTCAATTAACTTGACGTGCGCATCTTGCAGGATATGGCTCGTAACCGAACTGGCCGTAGAGGTTGGCTTGTTGAGGCCTAATCCACTGATACTCATCAATGCCATAAGCAAATAATTTCAACAAAATATCAAGTGGAACCATCTTTATTTAACCATAGCGGTGGAGATTGGACCTATTGTTACGAAAACCATACCGCCGGTCATTTAGGCGTTTTGGTAAATCAATATATTTGACGATTTATAAGCGTTTCCATGACTTTGGAAAGAAGGGATGTAACTCCAATGCGTGGCTCAAAAGGAGCCCAGAACGGTAGGTCACGGAGACGAGCTTACGCGGAGTAGTTGCCAGCAAGGAAGAACACCTCTTCAGAACTATGGAGGAAATTCTATTATAAAAAAATTCCATTTGCTCAAAATTTCTTTTAATTATCATTCTATTGAAGAAATAATACACTTACCGTACTCAAGTCAAGCCAGTCTTTTTTAAGATATCCCACAAGATCTCAAGTTCTATAATCTCATAGATCTCATAGTAGAATCCACAAAGACATTCTTCAGCTCTGCTCAGTTTTCTGAACTGTGTCTACAGTGCTTCATGCCTTGAGCACTACTTCTCTACTACTCTGAATTCATAATTGAGGATGTGTTCTTTTATTAAAGAATAGTTTAGTATACCCAAGAAGGTTTCTGATGCATATTTTCTTGCCAGGGAATCTGCTGTTTGACTATCCTTACTGCCCACATAGCAAGGTATCCAGCAGAGAGTCACCTTAAAATTTCTGCGTAGTTTATAAAATTGCTGCAGCCATTACCACACAATTGAGAATTAATGAAGTACGAATCAAGTGCCTTGTTGATTTTAGAGCTGCGCCATCTGTTGGTTTCTTTTCGAATCATATAACATTTTGACACTGACAGTTGTTACACGTTCAAAAAATTGTGAATGAAGAGCGCTATCGAGGCATGATTAGTGTTTATTTCTGACCAAATATTGAGGAATTGGGCTACGTGGCCCAAAAGTCTTAAAACAATCGATTTGTTGTAAGGTAACCAATAGTCTTGATAATGTTGCTAAGTCGCCCCGCAGCGATCCAAACACATGTGATCCATTTACTTCATAGTTATAGCTTAGTTCTTTAAATGTTCGATACAGCTACAGCGCATTAAGTTCGGGAAGTTAGTTCGTTTGTTGTGCTGTGTTTGCTGGACTTTTTGACGTCTAGCCATGTATAGTTGTCTAGATAATTGAGACGATGATCTTGTCCTAACAGACGTTCAATTTCCTTGAAACTAAAAGCTCTCTGGCGTTAATAGGTTCCGCTGAGATTGTCAATAATTCTATACACATTTTTCAAATCCCATTTCGTAATTACGAGCTTGTATTTTGTAATTAGGACATAACATTTTAGGGTTACCATTATTTTTCCAAACACAGAGCACTCTTTTGTTATAAAATTAAGCTTGAAAGCATATGAAAACAACAAATAAATTCAAATCACGAAAACGCATTACTCAAAGTAGTAAAAAAACAACACACGAATAAAAATTAAACTACAGAGGAGAGGAGACCCTTAGAGAATTACGGTCAGGGCTCTTAAGAGTTTTCAAGAGTTTAGCATCCTTTTGAGCTGTAAAGTCACTCCGGATGACGATAATTTAACAAAAGCACGCAGTCAAAAACTTAAAAGCATTTTAAGTTTAACGTGTCCTGGAATTGCATTTTTGTGAAGTGAAAAGGACGGAAATGAATTTGAAACCAAAACACTTTTCGCTGTGTGGAGGGATGCGTACTTGGCACTAAACTACTACTTGCAACAATTATTTAGTTTGTGTATATTTATCGTGCTCGTGACGACAGCTTGAGGTGTTGTATATTGTGAAGTGGTAGATATGCTTTCCAGAGCAAGAAGAGAGGCTTGAGAGCAAATAACCATACCCGAGCTTCATATGGCTCTTAACATCGGTTCAATTGTCTGTTGGGAAGCTTTCGAGAAGGAAAACTATTTCGGACGTGCTATAAGGATTCAGCGACTATTTGGCGATGACAGGATCAATTAGATCAAAACAGTACTGAATCTTTTTCCACTTGACAACGGCAGTTTGACAGCTACGACTAAACTAAAACTAAGAGATGCTGAACTGGCCGTAAGGTTATGCATCAATTCCGCACTTAGCAGGCATCTAAATCGCAGGATATACGAATAAGTGTTGGTGGCTTGGTAAGGCACTGCGTGATAGGCAATCATAGAGACCTACTAGGAATTTTGTAGAAGTTGCAGAGACGACAGAGGAAATATAATCAATTCGTTACGTACTATGTGGTTGTCCAGCTCTAGCCGGCAAAAAGACAGATACTCTAAACCACGGTGGACTCATAGTAGCCTAAGTGACCCTCTCTCTTAACAAAGAGTCCTAATTACCAAAGCAAATCGTGATAATCCACCAGTATACCAGCTGATTATTTATACCCAAGTCAATTTCTTTCTCAAATACATCCTTTCAGAGAAATTAAGTCACTATTTAGGGAACCATAATCATATCCAATCCATCAGTTCACATCGTTTTTGTTTAGCCCTGACAGATGTTTTGTTCAAGGTTCATTTGGCGATACATCATTTCCAGATGCACAACTACACTGCCAATATTATTATTTACGACCAACTGAACTACAAAAAGCTAAAACACGACTTCCGGTGAAACCCTTTTTTCTGTGTATCCAATACCTTACGGTACATGGGTTCTACATGCCACCCATGTTGTTCTTTGAAAGTTTTCGACTCATAATAGAGTTATACAGTCTTCATTGCAAGAAAAATACCCACATGATTATATTACAGAAAAATACCATAATGATTCTACCGTGATTCTTCAAAGGATTTGCAATATGGTCTTGGTTGATTTGGAAAACCTTTTGATGACTAACTTAGAGATCTGATAAGTCATCGAGGAGTTCGAGGAACCGGAAAGTGACGGATCTTAAAGTTCATCAGTTATTCTGGATTGTATTTATTCTAATAAAGGCAGCTATGCTTATTTACTTAGCCACAGAACCACAGAAAAATAGGCCTCGTCCGAGAGGATTTCGGCCCAAATCTGGATCTTCGGCCAACATTTTTGACACCAAACTAAGGAACTCACGGCTTCAATTCTTGCATCAGCACATTTTTGTATGGATGTAGACCCAATTGACTCTCTAGCGATGTCCAATTCAGTTTATCGGCTCCGATTTGATATTTCTGGGTCTTCTTCGATACTGGTAATTACGGTGACTAGGTTTTCTTCGTATCGAAATAATCTCTATTTGTTTTGTGGCCTAAGGTCCAAGAGAGTTTACTCAAGCTGAGAGTTTTCAGGGCCTGCACACCACAGACTAACTAAATTAGACATTCAACTTCGGATCGTTTGTCAGATTCGCTCCCCCAAGCTAAAATCCATCATAAAACGCATCAGCGTTTTGACGTTTCAGCAAAATTAAATGGGATCTCATCCATACAGGTGCAGTTTTGGGTATATCGATTGACAGCAGAAGGAAGCGGCCATTTTGTATTAACTGTGGGTACAATTTGTTGTTGTCTAGTTAAAATTTAGGCTCCTCCTATTTTAGGATATAAGCCAGCAGGTGAAGTGTCTATCGAAGCTGCACACTGAATCCCTGATGACGATCGAACTTACGCCGAAATTCACGTTGCGTATTTACAAATGAGCCAGAATTTCGACAGTATGTTTTATTAATTTCCGCACGTTGATTTTGATCAATATTCTTAAGTTTTAACCATGAAATCGCCATATTTCCAAAACTTATTCATAAGCAAAGGACCGTTGCCTTTTTGGTAAAACATAGAACCTTTTGTACCTTTATATATATATATATGCATTTGCTCTAAAAGTCAAGTGTATATATCCAAATTTATAAAAATGCTAAATAAGCCCTTGTTCCACTTGCTCCTTCATCTATGTTCTATGAACAACCTCTCGACCGTTAAGTAGATAAAATTCTTTCGTCCTCTCCAACTTTCATATTAAAATAAAAAGACAAAAACTTCTCCTGCCTTGACGCCCAAAGTGTCCACATCCCACATAAAAATGGGTAAGTTTCGCTGGAATAATTTATACTGCTGTTAGTGTCGTTAAAGTTTGCTTATAACAAATGGCGCTAAACTTCTGTTTTTTTTTTCTTTCGGTGTTAATGGGGATCATTAAATTCGATCGTGAAATCTATTTCGAAGCATCACACTTGTTTTACGGTGGTGTTTATCGGCTCTTTACCTCCTCGACCATGCAATCGAGGGCACTAAAGCTGGGCAGCCATGTGAAATACAATTTCGTATGGTTCATTAACTTAAGAATATGTTACAAATTTACAACACACAGTTTTAGTACAAAAATTTTATGTATTTTTATATTTGCGTTGCAAGACTTTCTGTTGGATACACACAGGATGATGTAAATGCAAATGCTCATTGTCATTAGAGACAAATCTGGCAGAGGGTGAAACATATTTAATTTTAGAATGCTGCGGGGGTGCCACTAACTGCACAACTTCTCATTATAACTCGCATTGCATTTCATGGAACTTCAGTTGATGGTATGCTTGTGCAGGGCTGAAAACCTAACAAACATCCACCCTAATGGGGTTATGGACTATGCTGAATACGCAAAAATAAATCCTTTCCAAATGCTGCGTGGGAGAAGGAAGAGAATAGACAGAAATACGGGAGAGGCTATTGATTTTTTGCTTAATCATTGGAGATTATGATGCAGAGGAGGAACTTTACTCGAACAGTTTTTAATGTTTGTATCGAAAGTTTTAGTTAGCTGCCATATAACTTTAGATGCACTGCTTTAGAGAGTGTATACGTTGTTCGTTGTTTTAATCTCCGACTGACATAAAAGCACAGCCATTCTACTCTTACTATTGAGAGCTGGCAGTTAATCGGCAATATTCAGTGCACTCTTAGAAAATAAATGCATTCACTGAACATAACCATATAACATTGACGATGATAGATAAAATCTCTTTCCACCTAGCCAAAGTGAAGTGAGGATAGCAATGTCCAAAATGAGATTCAAACGAGCTGCTGAATCTGAGGCCTTATCGGCCGAACTTTTTAAGGCAGCTGGTGATGAATTGGAAGAGAGCATACACCAACTCATCTGTAAGACCTGGTCAGAAAAATATATGCCTGATGAATAGAACCTTAGCATCGTTTGGCCGATCCACAAGAAGCCTTTGCGTACAAGATCTTTTTTTGTGATATTGTGTGAACGCCTGAAAACTTTTGTCAACAGCCCCCCATTAGCCTTTACTAGCGCGGTTTCAGGCCAGGTAAGTCCACCATCGATAAAATCTTCACACTTCGACAGATGCTGAAGAAAACCTGCTCAAACTCAAGAAGTCAACATCCATACTTCTCATCTCTCTATCGATTTCAAGTCCGCCTATCACAGCTTCTATAGAGACGAGCTTTATGAAGGCATATCCACTTTTGACATCCCTCTCAAACTTGTCCGTCAGTACAGGATGACGATATGACCGTACTGAGACCTTCAGTCAAAAAAAGTCATGCCGTCATGCGACATGCTTGCATACTCCGACGATATTGACATAATTATTGCAAGAACTTAGCGGGCTGTATTGGTGCGCTTGCAAGCATTGAACCAGAAGATGCCAAAATAGGTTTATAGCGAAGGCAAAACCAATCAACAAGGACGAAGTAGACAAAGTGTCACAGCGGTCAGCTACAGCTTCGAGGCAGTAAGGGACTTTGTCTACTTTATTTCTGCTATAAACTCTAACAATGATATCAATGCAGGGATCAAGGGAAGAATAACCCTCGCCAAGCGTTGTTTCATTGGGTTAATAATGCAATTCAACAGTAAAGCCCTATCACAAAAAACCTAAAAAGACTCTGCATAAAACTCAGTTCTGCTTACGACGCTGAAACTTGAAGACTTTATTAAAAGCGGAAGAAGATATCCGTGGTCGCTTTGAGAGAAAAATTCTTCGTAAGATATTCGGTTCTGCTTGAGATGACAGGTTTTGTAGTTGAAGATTCAACGACGAACTATACGAGTTGTACAATGACATTGACATAGTCAAAAACCTGCGTATTGGACGTCTGAGATGGCTAAGACATTTAAAACGAATGAAGACCAACGTTCCGGCGTTCCGGCACGGAGCTGCAGGTTCAAGAGACCACGATCAACTTTGAGTGCGCAACTGGAAGCAATTATCTAAAGACTGAGCGAAGGTGGAGAGGCTTGTTGGTTAAGTTTCATCCCAAACTCTAGCGTCATCTAAGAGGAAGAATATTGATTGATATAACCCCAAACTACATTGCCTGTACAAGGACCTCGACCTAGCCGGAATAATTTGCATACAAAGCTGGCTGGTTAATGTATAGCAGATAGAGCCCAACCTTCCAACTAAGAACGTCTTCGAATCCATCCCGGATGGACGGAGCAGTAGAGGACCACCTCGCGCTGCGTGGCGAAAAAGATAAAGGTTGGCTCGTAACCGGGCTGGTTTGAGAGGTCATATTTAGTGACTGATATAAACGCCTTAACATGAGGATTGCATGAAAATATTTTTATAACATCCACCACGAGATAAGTACAATAAAAATCGAAGAGTTAACGACGAGTATTCAAAGCGTAAAGGATGTGTTAACGAGATGGCGAATATCAGTAGTTTCTATAAAACTGTCTGTGGTTAACTATTGTTCGTCGTACGGCGCATATAAAATAGTTATGAACGACATCTATCTAGTGTCATTAATTCACCAGTGCATGCAACGACTGATTATTTTAATAGAACATTCATGAGAACTTCACACAAAAAGAAAAACCTTGTACAGAATTACTTATGTCATCAGTCAGTATCTATTTTGTTCATCGTCTTTGAATAGATGATAAATTTATAACATGCTCTAGGCAAGGGGATTTGAATACTCTCCGGCCTCTCCTTGTTAATAATGTTATCTCTGTGATGTGTGACATGGGTTTGCCGCACTATGAACTGAACCGAAAATATTTCTGCAGGCACTCAATGAAATTATTCGCCACACCCTCCGCCTCTCAAATTCAATATGTGTGCGCTCGCATAAAACTGCCGGGCGCCCATGTGCTTACACTCGACTACATCATCAAACCCCTAAGGATACTTAGTCCCTGATTTATGGTTTGCACTTGTGAAAGCATTCGTGTATGGGGTTTTTGTCTAAGGTGTGCCCCCCGCCCATCCTATGCCAGAGTCCAATGAAAATGGGTTTTAATTGAGGCGCATGTATTGAATACACAATCGTACACTGGAAGGCCAGTACACACATGGCTGGACCATCTAATTGAAAGCTTAGTAAGAAATTCCACAGGCAGGGCGGCAGGGAAACCAAAACCACTTTGGAATCAACAATTTCATTTCAATTTCATTGTAATCCATATGATGGTTAGATTATTAATGCAACGTCAGTTAGTTTAGAGCCATCTTAGTGTGCAACTGAAGCAAACAAAGGATTATGATGGGAGAAATGGTATTACCACGAAGGCTTTCCGAGAAGCTTCAGTGAATGTCTTGCTCGTTGTGGTTGAAGTTGATATATGTTGGGATCAAGACGCAAGTTGAATCAACCATCCAGGCAAATGGCATTGACTTGTGCTCTTTAGTCTGGAGTGGGTTGATGAGATGTGTTGCGTTTTAAAGACAAATGTGACATGTGGCACCAAGTAAGTGTCTCATAGGAACAGAGTTAATCAAATCCTACTTCTAACCCGTGTGGAACTAGATTATGAGCTAGAATCGATGATGGGAGACCAAGAGGGATACCAAGGTCACCTGGGCATCCTACCCAAGCAGCTTCCCTGGTATCCCTACAACTTTCTAGTACTGATTGCATGACCAATCCAATCTTCATTCTTCCTTTGCACCCTCCTCCTCAAAAGCAATAACAATCACATTGTCATAAATTATTCCGTGAAGAGGTGTCATCGACATAGTTTTATAGGTTCAGGCAATTGAACTTATATCTTCGATCATGTCGATGACAGGATATTTTATTTCGTTTCCCCGTGACCCTTGTCTCCGAGACATTGAAAGCAAAATCGAATTAAACACATCGTAAGACAGTACGTGAGCGTGTGTACACGTGCAATTTACTGTCTTCAAATTAAATAAGATGTTTTATCATTTTACGCGCCGCCCTTTTGTTGTCACAAGCTCTCATTAAAATTCCATCTGTAGGGTATCCAATGAAAGCCATTTCTCAATTTGTGAAATTTATGAGTTAAGTCCCACTTTATTTGTAATATTCTCTGTGTGCAAAGTTTCGAAAAGCGGAACCATTAAAAAAAAAATTCATAAGAAATTCACTCAGAGAAACTTTTGAAATTGTCCAGAACCAGGACACAAGAAAATTCACGGGATACGCCATTTAAGATACTTGTTGTTGTTTTCTTTGGGGAAAAATATACAATTTAAATTTTAAAATAGTTTATGAATAAAAGAAGTTTAGATTAAATTTTGCCAGCAATAAGGAATCGTTTGTGGAAAAATATTTTTAGCAATTGGGAATCGTCTTTTGGGTGTGAAACGTCGGTTGGATAGTATCTAAGAGGGGGTACACCCGGTTACGTGTCTAGCCAACCCATACGCACAAGCCATCTAGGTGCTAAAACACTTAAGAGTATGGAACAGAGTCAAACTAGACAAGTAATATCAGGCTCAATATAAGAGTTTGCCAAATCAGAAATTGGCGATAGTATTTGGAAGGGTTTATGTGAGCACTTGACCCGTACCTCATGAAATGTCTAGAAAATCCTAATGACAGCGGGAAATTTATCCTAGACACCTCGACAACGCTGACGATATATGCCTACCATCCTTGAACCTTCACCAAATGACTGCAATTTTGAGGAGAGAGAAGCAAACGTCGTTGGGCTGAAAATTAACACGGCAAAATGATCAGCCTAAACCCGAACTGATCAACTCAATTATGCATAGCTTGAAAGAGTAGATACCTTGCGAGTATTGTCTCAACTTGCTTAGCCAAGTAATGCACTTACATTAGCTTAAATACCAAGCTAGGACTGTTCCCTTCTAACGTTAAATTCGTCCTTCTATGTAGATGTGGTACCTGGACGGTGACCGCCACTATCAAGAGTAAGCTGCAAACATTCATCAATTGGTGCCTACGCTATATCTTAAGGATATTCCGTCCAACCATACGATGACAAAAGTAGCAGTGGATTGGTCACACTCTCCGAAAGGGTGACAGGTCCATAGCTAACCACGCGATTCAATGGAACCCGCGTACTGAGGATGGGAGGATATGCGGTGGTTCTAGCAGTACATGGCGCAAAACAGTCGAGAGGGAAGCACAGTAACCAAGAAAGAGTTGCGAAGAGCTGACTCACATTTCCAGAAACGTTAGTACGTAGGCATTGTAGAGGTCCTAGGACCGACAAGGGGATACAGGGCATAAGTAAGTTCATTTTTTCAGGGTATAGGGCAGTGGTTCCCAACCTTTTCCACCGTATGCACCCCCAAAAAAAATGCCAATTTCTGATGGTGCATATTCTGTTTCCCAGAAAAATAAGTAAATAAAGGGTTTTGCAATAGGGATTTCCGAACTTTGATATATGATCGCGGCCATGTTACCAAGTCAAGTTAACACAAGTCATAACGTTCAGCAACATGTGCAATTGATTGAATTGCTTCATGAAAGTGGATCTTCTATTGTAACAGCATTTAGCGCACTTGGCCCATTTTACGGTCGCCATAATCATCCTTCCGAGAGGACTATAAGCAACGTGGTGGATAAATGTAAATAGATCGGTTCAGTCAACAATCGATGAAACTATAGCCGCTATCCGTGAGACTGTTGAGGAGAATTCGAAGCATTCAATAGCACGCCACGCACAAGAACTCGGCCTTTCGCAGACCGCAAATTGGTGAATCTTGCTTCATGACTTGGACCTACACCTGAAAAAGATCAACTGATCTAGGAACTCAAAGTAAATGACTAAAGGCTACTCTGTGTCTTCGCTGATTGGGCTTTCGAGCAGTTCGTAGTTAACCTCAATTTCGATCGAAAAAGCATATTCAGCGACGAGGTCCAAGGTTGGAATGTCCAACACTTTAGTTGAAGCCTTCAAAATCGAAAAATCACAATTGAAAACGTGTCCATGGAAATTATGAAAGTTTAAGGATGCGTTTGTAATAAAATATGTTCAAACTTGTTGTTGATGATAAAGAATTTTGACGTACTTTTGAAGCTCAACAGCGACATAGATTCTACGTCTGGAGCGAATTTAGACCTATGTTCCAGGACCAATCGAATTTTCAAGTCTACACACATAGAAATAATTTCATAATAATCATTATTAATCAATTTTAATAAACAGAACTTGCATACTTAATATAAACATGGAATCTTTTAAAATGAATGTTATTTTAAAATAATAAGCCACATTCACATTCAATTTGGTCCGCCCTTGTGCGGAGAGTAACTCAATTTACTTTCAATTTTATTGAAAGATGGCTCTGATTTTTGTTTTACATTCAATTTGCATAAATCCAATGGAACAGGAAAAATAGTCGCTTCGCGTAGGTTGCCTTACAGATTTCTGGCATGAGTTCCGATTGTATTTATGGATTCCGAATTGAAGGCACGTACATAATACAATATTCTAAAGAATAAGGTACTTTCAATAATGTGGCTTAGCTATATGAATGTTCGGCCTTCATGAAAGATTTGAAAATATATGTACTCATATACATATGTATGTGCGGGCAACAGTCGATAAATTGTCTTCATTGGTGGTTACCTAGGATTATCGTACGGATGCTTTTAGAATAATAACAATAAATTTTTCAGAGCTATGTGTGTATTCAGACGAAAAAAAGGTCTCTATTGCCTGGGAGAGAATAGCAGAGCGAAAAAAGAAAACGTCTTATCCTTTTCACAGGTTTATGGGTTTCATGTGGTTTGGGTGGCACGATTAGTATCGGACCCAGCTTTGATTTAATTTTAATGTCGTTTTTTAAGGCAGCTTAACTGGTACACAATGGTTGTAGGTTATTTGAAATGAGTGTATTATTTATTTATCCTTTGAGTGGACGAGTATTTTGTGGAGAAATAAAGAAGACAAGTCTTAGATTGATTTTAGGTTGAGTTGTCATGAAATATTTATTCTATTCCCACACTTGTTGATGGGTAAGTCTTTGGGATGCAATTTAATTTAGGTCTTTTCGGATCTTTTGTGTAGGGTAGGTATGGAAGGTAAGAGTCTGTAAATACAACGTGACATGACGTGGCCTCAATGTTAGTGTGCGTTGGTCGTCTCTTTTCTCTTGTGGAGTCATGCCTTATTATATCTGGGCAAGTCTTTCTGGATAGGACACAATCCGTCAGCCCAGTCCATCTTACGTCAGGCTTACTGAGGCCTTAACTGCTCACAGTGGCGTGTGAACCAGTTCCACGAATGAGCAGTCGATGGACAAGGCTTGTCTGCCCAGTTTAGTCGTTGCTTTGACCAGGAAGCTAGATCAAGGTTACCATAAAATGGCTTTCTAAAGAGTGACCAAATAGCAATGACACTTTTTCCAATCGTTATGCCCGATTCACAATAAAGCGTGAAAAAACGAGACACAATGAATGCGATATTTCTGACAGCGAGCTCAAATAATCTATGTGAAAAAGGAACAACGATAACCCTACAAACGAACACTTTCTCTTTCTGGCTTATTTAGAAAGTCGAATCTCACATCAGACTGCAGCCACGTGCGTCGTGAGAGTTTTTCAAATTTTCGAAAAGTACGAGTCTCGCGTCATTGTCAACGTGCTGGACTGGCCTCCTCTCGCTCACGCTACATTGTGAATCGGACATTATGTTTCAGTTGCTGTCAAAGTAACCAATGACATCCAGCTGTCAAAAGGGTTTTGTCATTGCATCGTGCATTGTTTCTCGCTTGCTGAAAGTATACAAATTATTTAAAAATATATCGAAATTATCGTGAATTTTATCGTGAATTTTGTCGTGAGGTCGTGTGCAGGCAACTTGCACTCTTTTGTACCTCAAGCCTCAAGCTTTGGGCCATTTGGGTTTTACAAGAGGCAAAAAATGATCCTGGTGTTATGCGAAACATTTTCAACTCAGCTGCCCCTATTTTAGTTAAAAAAAATCGCTTCCCTTTAGCAAACAACCTGCAAGGAACTTTCTCCTTAGAATTCCTGAAACAACTATTTACAAACCCTATTGCAAACATACGAACTGAATACTTTAAAGTAATGTTAACCAAGGCTAGCATTTTTCCCAAACATCCTTTGGCGTAATTAAAACAAGTGTTTGCTTCGAATAAACTCAACGGAAAGTTGTGCTTCGCAGCATCCTTTCAAGATATTATAATTATTATTATTATACGAGGAACTTTTCTGCCGTTAAATGTGTATATTTAACTTTTGCGTATTAAAGATATAATGGTAAGCAATTAAGAAACCATCTGGTTCAGAGACATGTCTGGATTGTATCGTATCGATGTGAGCAAACACAATAAAAAGAAAAAAAACAAAGTTATTAACTAAACAAATTATTATCGTTTTAATCATAATTATCTAACACCAGAGCTTTTTTCTGTTCCTTTTTTGGATTATTTTAATCATCTGCCGTTGACATTTTGTGGTATTGAAAATGTGTTCTGAACGTACTTGTTTTTATTTGCTTAAATGTGAGTGTTAGAGTTTTTACCAATGGTAATTCATTTAGAGGTACTCTTTTGTCTATTAATATTTGGGCAGACAACACATGAGTTGTGCTAATCTTTTATGTTATTTTTGTTGAGTATTGTCTGACATTTTATCGTAAGGAATATTAGCCCGGTATAGCACCTACAATATGTGTCAAAGTCGGTTGGTTCCATTTCCACTTTTCAACTGTTTATAGACACACAACACCATACTTCTATTATTCTTATTCAGAGTAGAAAATGCAATAGCCCATTCCCATGAAACTTAAGCATCACAATGAAAATCGATTACTTTCCTCATGTACCCAGAGCTTGTGCTTCCAATTCAAATGTTAGGATTAAAAACGAATTAACTAGTAACACTGCAAACCACTCTGTTCATGGGTATTTCGTATTTTATTACTACACGACACGGTTCGTGAAGGTCCCCAACTGGGACAGGATTTCTTCTGAAGGATACCTTCAGAATCTGAGCGTTGACTGGTGTTTGTATTTGTATTTCTGGAATTAGTTTTCATGCAAATGCAGTTACAAATGGATGGAATGTGTTGCGGTCCTTGTGGGTGGGTATGCAAATGAAATTAGAATATCCTTGCGAATAGAATGGCTTCGTTGGCATTTCATTTCTTTTAAAGTATCACGTAAGATTTAATGATGACGGTCTAATGCAAATCAGGGTATCAGCCAAGTCGTTCAATTAGCAGTTTGGATAATGAAGTGCTAAGATGGAAGTTTTCAAATGAATTCAGTGGCTTGTATCGGTGGCTTAATTCACCAACACTGGCAATGTACAAAGCACTTCTAACGTTCTGCACTTTGGACTTCAAAATGACCCGATAAATTGATGCCACTAACTGACAATACTGTTCAGGCTGGATGTTATTAAGTAGGATAACAGCAATCTGTATAAAACCTTCATGGAACAATAGACTAGTTTGAATCGCGTTCAACCGAGCTATGTACTGTTGTTAAGTCGCCCAGACCTAAGCCTGTAGAAGAAAACCATCAGAATAAGTTATTAGGCCTGCAATGAGGTATGTTTCTGTGTGCTAGACGGCACCAAAGAACTTGAAAGCCCATGCTTAAGTGGTCAGTGGCGTAACGTTACTGTATCATGTGAGGAACGAGCACATAGAGGC
Source organism: Chalcosyrphus nemorum (assembly GCA_949716465.1). Classification (NCBI taxonomy): domain Eukaryota; kingdom Metazoa; phylum Arthropoda; class Insecta; order Diptera; family Syrphidae; genus Chalcosyrphus; species Chalcosyrphus nemorum. Next base: position 85,379,513 of record OX454332.1, read on the forward strand.
AACAGTCACCGAAACCAAAACTGAACTCTGAAACACTCTAAGAAAACCGCCTCCAGTACAAGCATTGGACTTGCCAGAGGTATAGAGAACATAACCAAAACCGGGAGCAATAGCATACCTAGGACCACTACGTATCATACTATCCTGAGCAAGCGGGTTCCATTGTATCGCTTGACTAGCTAAAGACATGTCACCCTTTCGGAGAATGTGACTTATCCATTGCCAATTTCGTCGTCGCATGGTTGTGTCTGTAGATGCATGGCACGTTCTCTGATCAAATTGTTGGTTAGAGATATGGTTTGGTCGGAAAATCCTTAGGATAAAGCGGTCCTCGGTCACTCTCCCGGTACCATATCCATATAGCTGTACGAATTCAACATTGGAACGTAACTAGATATTGATAATGTCAACACAGGAGGATCCATAGCGAAAGCAAACTTGTTCGGCATCGAGTGTGTCTTCAAGGTGTTCTTTGATTCGCTCCAAGATGATTCTAGCTACTATCTTGGTCACTGCATGCAGCACGTAGATACCTCTCCAGTTTTCGCACAGCATTAGGTTACCTTTGTTAGGAAGCTTGACGATCATTCCTTCTTTTTCCACTCATCCGGAAAGGTGTAGCGCGAATGCCTTTCAATTAGGTAAGTGTCTCTTTGGTAGTTCTACAAATACATGGTCGGGTCAAGTCTGACAGCTATCCTGATCTCGTTTGGGAATTGCTTGGAATCATTTTCGGAAGATCGAAGGAGATGACCTGAGAATAGTGATGAACTAGGTAAGGTACTTATATTGATGTACCATATGCCATAGAATACTTTCTTCTTTCTCTTGAGGACAAAATGCCCATTACACAAATTGCAAATAACTTTGAATGTGACATGGGCATGGTTGTGTCTCCTGCAAATGAAAAAGTTTTCCAACAAATTGTATTAATTTCGTTAGAAAAGAGTCTGCATTTTTCCCTTTTTTTTTTTTTGTAGAATCCTTGTCCAAAGGTCAAACAATTTGACTTGGAAGTATATTATATACTTGTATATTTTGTAGAAAACAAAAAATAAGAAAAACAATTACACAAAACAGTACCAAACAAATGTTACTTCTATCTGCTGCTCGTTTTTTCCCTCAAATTCTGGTAGAAAAGGATGTCACATCCTGACATAAAAAAGGCTCCAATTTCTCGAAGGGTTTAATTAAATGCTATGACAGGAAAAATTGTTGGATTTTATTTTTTTTATTTTTTTTGTAGAATGTAAATTGAAATTCTTCAAAGCAAACGAAAAGACAAACATCGCAGAGGATTCAAATTAATACCTTGACTTTAATTAATGGCGTAACTTAGAAGACAAGATCCAAGGATTATTATTTTTAAGTTTCATTTCCTTTTTTTTTTTTTTTACTGTTTTGTATATTGTTTGGACTAGATACATATGCATCTAGAGAGCGTCCAGAAATGTGTATAATGATTAATTAATCTTCTTCTTCTTACCAGACTGTAAGTATACCAAACGAGATTAATTATATTTACGTAACAAATCCTTAGATTTAATTTGGATGCCTTGAGCATCACTTTGACACAATAATAACCATGGAGATAATGAACCAAGTTTCAAAAAAAAAAAAAAGGAAACTCCTTTTGAATTTTGTTGAATAAATTTTGTGGCAGGAAGGTTTTCTTTAGAGAATTTGGATTTATTTTATGATGAGATGATGACAGTGACTTCTCATTGACAGAGAGGATAGAGGTAGCAGGTGGTGGAGCCTGGACGAATAAGAAATCGAATTATTAAAGGAAAAACCCCTTTGAAATTTGTTTTTGGTTGGGTAAACAGCCTTGCCAGCTGTCTGTTGGTTGATTGAATAAATTTTAATTTATTTCGACGAGGATTCGCAAAAGAATGAGAAATTTGTTTCTGAAGGGAATTTTCTGGTATGTTTTTTGTATTATCTTATTAGGAAGTTCAAAGGAGAAACTTTTGAAGGCTGTATTCAGAATCTCAGGGCTGATGGTAAACTATAATTAAATTATTTTCTAAAAATAGTAGTTGACGCAACCGTTTTTGATGGAAACGCATGGGGAATTTAGCTTGTTGGTGCTGATATGGCGGACTACCATGCAAGATATGAGCAATTCAAAAGGCCAATGATTCTTGGGTCTGCAGAGTAGAGTAAAGCAAATATAAGTGGCTGCCATCAAGAAAGTCCGATGGGATAGTCCGATGGATCTGGTCTCCTTATCACAGCGATGTTGTAACTTCCTCATTGTTGGAGCTTATCCAGATTACTAGAATACCATGATGCTATCAGTATATCAGAGTGTTAGTAAATAGGTAGAGAGAAATGCACCAGCAAGCAAAGTCTTCGATCCAAAACCTGAGGGACGATGCAGTAGAGGGCTTGCTTGACAGTGCTAACAAGCTTGAAGGGCCATCAATTCACTTAAAGAACACGATTATAGGCGATAAGCTAAAGAACAAACTATGAGGAGGCATTTTCAGACGGCTGGTTTGACAATGCATCTCTTACAACATTGTCTAATCAAAATTGGCACTTCACTCGATTGTGATATATTTAGCTTTCATTGCTCGAGTGGCCCTAATGGTTTGAGGTCTTACATCCAAATTCTATGAGCCGGATCGAACTGCATGTAGCTGTGTCTGTCACGTGATTCACAGGTCAGATTGGACCAATACGTGGACAGAATATGTCACCTTCACCTTTGACAAGAAGACGTGATATGTAATTGTTCATTAAAGGTTCATCTCTGCAGCGCATTTAAGTGAAAGAGTTGAAGATGTTCTATCACAAAGTGCACTCAGCCCATCAGCTACTGACAGGTAAGCGATACAGAACTATAATAAACGAGTTTTTACTGCCGCATATTGATGAATTGGGACTCGAAAACATGTGGTTTCAACAGGATGGTGCAACTGCAAATTCAATCGTATGACAATGTACATTTGGAAGGATGCATATCCTGGTCGCCTACAGTGTTAGTAGCTTACATTTATTTTATGAATTTTATTATTTTCCGTGCAACTTTTGCAACCTATTTAATTATTTACATTACAGATGTAAAAAATGTAACTATTAGGGCGGCACGAAGCTTTTTCTCTTCTTGCGTAATCCCTCCGAAAAATTTCACTTATATTTCAAAGTCCTGAAATATGTACATAACATGTTTACATACGACCACGTATGTATATTACTTAATCTAACAGTGGTGTATCTCTACTATCTAAATATTAGTACTTGTTCGAAGCCATCTGTCAAATAATGTGTACCTCTAAATCTGGTTTAAAAAAACAATCGATGTGTGCATGTACCCTTTACTGATAACCTGTCCTAACATCTGTCTCCAAAAAAGTATGTCAACAACAGTGATATGATTCATAGATAAGCGCATGTAGTAGATATAATTTAATAGCTCTAGACATAGTCTCTCTCTAAAATGAAACCATTATTTCAGGACATTACTCAACTTCCATAACCAAAGCTGGTCGTTTAGAGTATATTACTCTTATAACATTAAGATTCAAAATCAGTGAATATATTATGACTAAATAAAGCGGTTCTTAAAGCTAAAAATATCTGTTGTATCTAAATATGTTTTTTATAGCAACAATTAATAGAACATTTCTTTTGTTCTTTCAGGTCAGGTACCCACCCCTACGCTAATCTATTTTCATTATTTTTCCTGTTTTACGACATCAGTATGTTTGCAACAAAACATGCGTTTGGTTAGTCATTTTTTTTTCGATTTTTTTCCCCTCTATTATTTTGTTTTCTTCCTATTAGCAAAATATATTGGCATACGAAAAAGCCGATATTGAAGGATTTAGAAAGCGAAAGCTGGTGGTTTCTCCGTTCTAAGAATAACATCTGTTTTCATTTTATATGAAGATGTTGCGATTGTTTATCATAAACGTTGGCATTTCACGAAAACTATAACAAAAAGCTTGTTGATTAATAGGATTTACATAGTCTATACGGCCTATGTGGAGAAAAATACATTTTTGTTTAAGTAGAACACTGAAAGTAGCTGAACGTTGTACATGCTACTTATTTAATGAGACTCTTAAGGAAAAAGTCTTCAGCTATAAAAAAACAAGTGCCTTAAGAGTTGTTGTACTATAAAATAAATATATTTTGTAAATAAGTGGCATCACTGGCAATACATAACGTACGGTATTAGAGATGGCGCTACAGATAATTGAGAGGATCCTTATTTCTCAAGCTTAAACGCGACCATTTAAGCTATAGATTGACAGGAATATAATCTTTCAATCTGCCTTTTTAAAGCATAGCAGGTGTACACGTCGTCCTGGAGCAAGAGAAAATCTCGAAGGATCTAACCCGACTATTACGGTAGAGGCAGAGAACTAGTCCCCGACATAAATATTAAGCCAGTAGCAGACCATAGAAAGCCAAGGCCCAGCTTCTTACATATCTCACATATTGTCCGTTGGGTGTGTAAATATGTATACTGACAGGTTCAAGATTCCCCAAGGATGCTTATAGTTTAGGGAACATCATGCCGTACAAGCAGATTCAAGCAGGAGACCATGGGTGACCACTGGAATCCTGTAAAAAATGCTTTTATAATCGGACTTAATATGCCTGTAGGAACGAGGAAAAAAGGAGTGCAGCGTAGTATGATGTCTGACAAACGTCAAACATCGACACATTGACTTCAAGCTGCGAGCCGGTGCGACTGTTTGCAGCATCATCAAGAAGCTGCTAAATAGTCGGAACTCCAAACAACACTCGGTGATTGGTCTGGATGGCAACCTTCTGATTTCGGATGAGAATGAGTTCGCTAAATGTATAGGATATTTCGCCATAGTGTCAAGCCATTTAGGCGATGTCGGTATGTTCTCAAATTCTAATAAGTATTCCGAAGCACCGAATTAATTCTGGAACGAATCAAGAAGCATTTAGATTCAACTCTCGAAATCGAACAGGCAGGCCTTCGTGCTTGATCCTCCTTAAGAATCATCTTGATGATTTTTTGGCCAAGGCGTGTCTCTAACGAACGGCTTTATATGAGAACGGGCCAGGAACTTATTAACATTACTATTTAAAGGAGAAATTGGCAGTGAATTGGATAAGTCCTTCGGCGAGAAGACAAGTCTATTACGAAATACGCCATACAGTGCAATTCCCTCACCCAAGCAGGCAGAATAGTGGATCGCCCTAGACAAATGTGGCGCAGAACAACTGGGGAGACCTCGAGCTCTTTAGGAATGAGGTACAGGCAGCTCAAATGCGTTGATGCGATATGGGTTAAAGGATTCATTCAATAATGTTAACCTTTCAAGTGTATAAACAGTAAATTGCAACGACTCCGTAAACATTAAATCCGCTTCAATAAACTGCAGCGACTGCTAACGTAGATTTTAGAATCTGTTGCTTCTGGTTATATGCACAGCCGAGTTTAGTTTCTGCAAAGTCCACAATGGTCTTTCACAGAACACAGAAGCCAACTTAAATATCTTTAGGCCAATTTGTATGTCGATCTAGTAGCGTACACTTTCAGTACACATACTCCTCATATCCACTTTGACCCATGGGCTTTTACCGAAAATAGTCCTCGTTATGAAAGTAATTAATTCCTATTTTCCGAGCCAAATGCTCCTTTATAGACTTCAAAGCGATTGTCAAACTACGTGACTGCTTTGATGCACTTCGATTGAATGTACACATTTATTCATCAAACTGAAGAAGGTTACATCAATACAATAAGAATACCCCACGCTGTGTTCTAAGCGATTTTATATTCACAAATTGTTTTATTGGATATCTCAACATCCCGACACGCTTCCTTTTATAAACACAAACATGCAGACATTGCAAGTACAAATTTTTAAATATCCAAATATACGCTGCACTTGAAGTGATTTGTTACGTGTTCGCTATAACCGTTCGGATGTGGGCAAACACAAGTGCTGGCATTTTGTTACATGAGAATCATTCAGCTAGACATGGCCTTTATGGAATGAGATTTAGTTATGAAGATACTTTAGATGTTGTTCTTGTTTGCATGCAATGAATCAAAAATAGATTCCAGAAGTCCAAAAGAGCTGTTTATTGCACACTGCTTGTTGAATAGGATTTATTTTTGGCAAAAAAGTGGTTTACTACCAAAAATAAATGCTATTCTTGTTTCGTGGAAAATTGGGTTAGTCTTAAACAGATGTTATGGCGCATAATTTGAAGTATTTATTACCTCAGACAATGAGGCATTGTGTATTGTTTGGAATGCAACCGAATTGTTGTAGATGTTCGGTAACATCTTTAGAAATGAATACTGGATGTTACATGAGCTCGTGTTGCACTTTGAATCATCAAAATTGGAGAATTCCTCACAAAGTTAACAAGGCACTGGTGTATAGCACAACAGGCAAATGAATATAAAGACTTAAGCATTTGAAGAGGACCAAAATGTAATTTCAAACATTTCGACTCTTTCAAAAAGAATTTTGCGTGTTGGCAGTAGCTCTGGTGTTTATTGTGTACTATTGCTGCTACTCTGACCTCTAACTGTGACAATACTCTTTTTGTAGTTAGATTCAGAGCCCGACTATCCAACGAGAAGAAGAAACCTACGGTCTGAGTCAGAGTTTAAAAAGAGCACCTGAAATCCAGTCAGAAATCGTAAGCGCTTAGAAGCAGTGAACTGAATACCACAACATTATCGAGTAGGTAGCTATGAGCAAGAGTAAATACACTCCTTATCCTTTAAAGCTCGGTGTGGTACTATATCCAATGGTCATGTGGATGTACACTGCGATGGTGCATCCTATACTTGCAAGTACCTATGAATCCCATCGTTAAGGAAAGCAGCACAGCACAGTACAAATTGTGACTTTAGGCGCAACGTTGGCCATGAGGACATGTCGATTTAAAGTCCTGAATGCAACACTGCACTCGATCCTCATATCATATTTCTGTAATCATGTATTGCAGTCGGACTAAGAGAAGCATGGTGTTAACATATCAAACTTCAGTAAAGGACGTCACTGTCAGACTTCCAACCAGGAACGATTGGGAAACAGGCGAAGTGGCAAATGGTTTCGAAACATCAACTTTCACCAACAGTTCACAAATGGACTGTGGGATAGTGGCGACAAAAGCTTTGGTTCTTTCAAAATTTCCATGTCTTGACGGCTTTCTGTCGGAAGTTCTTGTTGTACGTGGAGTCTGTCGCCCACTCAAGTAAACCTACATACCCCTAAGCACCATAGCCACTATCGTTGATAGTCAGGCCGCTACTAACGCTTTTCTATCTGCCACTACAGCCTCGAAGTTGGTAGAACAATGCAATCAGGAATTCGTCTCGCTGCCTCATCTTTTCGTAATCAGTTTCACTTGGGTACCAAGTCACAGTAAAATCAAATAATAATACAGGTTTTGTTCGAATGAAATTCCAATTCAAACTTGTAACCATGAAAGGTTGGGTGTTCAACTTTCCAACACAAAAGTTACTGTGAACTACAAACGAATGCAAAAATCACATTTAATTCTCTGCAATCAATTTAGACAATTGGAACTAGAAGTGAAACTACAACAATTTGATACTGAAAAGAAAAAACTTCTAAAAAGTTGGCGTGGTAATACACAATGTATGGAAGTCTTGTGAGGTATCGAATATCAGTAAGTTTTACTTCAGTAAGAGCAGTTTTATTTTCTTAAAGTGGGCGTGTCACTTGGTTGGTTTCAAAAAAATTGTACACTTGTGTTGTTCGTCATTAAAAGTCTTCTTCTTCGTATACAAATATTCGGTAAATCGGAACATTTCATTGAATTTCTTTGAGACCGAGAGATTAATAAAAAACCAGGAAAGCACCTGGCATATCGACAGAACTGACAACCCTAGACATAACCTGTAATTTGAAATTAATCCATCAGTCATTCTTTTTTTGCAGATCATTTGAGATTTTTTTCAAATTAAATTAGAATCTATTTGAAAATTTAATTTAGAAATCAAAAATTTCGATTCTTTCCACACGTCTTTTGACAAGGCTCTAAGAGTGTAATTGGATTTTTATTTGCTCTCGAGTCTGAGAAGTTTTCTAGCGATTGCCTTACCCTGTCGAGATTGCAAAGACAGCCTGGTTTCGCATTCACCATCAATCATTGTCAGCTGGTCGTTTTCCGTGAGCTCTGTGTGTTAATGTTTAATGTTGAATCACTTTTGAATTACGACTCAACTTTTTTTTTTCTCTCTTTTTTGTCAAAAATAAAGTAACAACGCTTTGGAGTTGATGCAATTTACATAAATGATTTTCGTCAATGAAACCGAAAAAAAAGATGAAGTATCCTTGAACTTTAACAGAGCACAGCATTCACACAAATGCCAAATGTGTTTCATTTTCTGTTGCGACAAGTACACGCGTAGCATCCTTAAATCCTTAAAATATGAAAATAAAGGAATAAATAAAAGAGTTTTTCCGCGCCGCAGTGATATTTCAGAAAAGACACGCAAAGCGTCAATTTACCATAAGGCAGACGATAACGACATGGAAAACATTGCGCGCGTCTTGAAAGGATATAAAGCAGGATCCATTTCTTTTTTTTTTTTTGCCATTTTTTTTTTCTGCGTGTTTACCAAGGAAATTTAATTTACTTACCCCCACTTGGTAATTTGGCTTGGAAATCCGTCAGTTCCATTACAAACGGGTTTTTTGGATTTCCTACCCCGAGGTGAGTCCCTACCATTGGTGGAACTTTAAGATGCCATATAACACTTTTTTTTTGTGGTGTGTAATTAGGGATGAAGCTTAAGGCAACACACGCAAAAGGAATATGAAAGGAAAATATATTACCGCTATCTCTTCTTGGTTTCGGTGCCATAAAGTGAACGGGTAACTTGCCGGGAGACTGCTGCGATGCTTATTACATTTATTAATGGATGTAATAATTGCTTTTTCTAGAGTTGATTACTTGAAATGTAATGATGGTTGCTTAGCCCACTATGTTATGCTTTTGAAAAATTCTTTTGATAGGCGACAGATGCATATATTATGCCTTTAGGTTTATTTAAATATTGACGCACAGTGATTTGGGAGTCTATCATAAAGGCAGACACAAATTTTCTACTTCGATAGTTTCATCAAAATAAAACATTTTGTAGGTACACCATAGGAAAACATTATGGAAGTGCTACAATTCATCTGGAACGCTATCCTTCGCCAAAGGAGCCCCTTTCTGAACTTTGTTTTATCTTAGTAAGTTCTTTTGAATTCCAAAAGTGGGCGTGTCAGTAGGCGAATTATAAAAATTATTCAACTTGTATCAGGTCTGAAATTTGTCTACGAAAACCGAGAAAAATAACTTTTTTTAAGAGAGCAAACGGCCCTAAAAAGTGGGCATGGCCATGCATAAGAAAGTTTGTAGAGTTTCTTACAACATTATTGAAAAAAAGTCTATTTAGTGAAAAGGATGTTTTTTCCAAAAACCTTGTATACAAAACTTCATTGATCTAGCACAGAATTTAAGGCCCAAAAACTAGTGATAGATGGAGGGAGAAACGAATATGGAACCATATTTGTACGAAATAGTTTTGTCCGCCAAAAATTATTGAGTCAGGAAATTTATTGATCTGGCCCAAATGCTTAGCCTATAAGTGTTAATGCTAGGATTCTGAGATTGATGTTCACACTTTTTTGAAGTCCAATCGACATTAATCAATTTGGTTTACCCCTAGGTTGTCCCAAATTTCCGTCAACCAAAATTCACGCGATTATAGCTACCAATCAATTGAAACACAAGAATCAACCCAGAGCTCAATTCAGTCAACCAATAGTTGACGAGTCGAGCGTTAACCACAGACGTCAATATGGGCTGCTGCTGTTTTTTATTTCACTTTTCGACATCGCTTTTTCTACGATTCTAATCAAAAACTGTTATTTATTCAGTAGCTTAAAGTGAACTTCGTTATCGTTTCCTACATGCTTCATACTCTCTTGTTTTCTGTGTGCATGACAGTGAGTGGTCCCCTTTTTAGCGAATGACTCACAACGGAAAATGAACGGATTCATACAGCTCTCTGGAGGAAATATAATCCTCAATAGCTGGTAATCTCCCGATCGATATACTCTTTAAGCTCATCTGCATTTTTAGGATTGTTGGCGTAAGTCTACGTTGGATCAGGGACTTTAGTTCTTAGGTTGATTTGATCTGGTTAATATGTAAGGCAAGATCATTATGCTAAATTCAACACAATTCTCAATGCATGTGAACGGTTTGGAATTGAATTTGAATTTGAATTTGGCTTATTTTGAACGAAGCACTTACGGTTATGATATTTTCGGTACTTCAACTGGTCTGTTGTCTCACTTTCTCAGAAATATTGAACATGTCGAATATGTTGACCTGATTTTATACACTGTAGCACGAACAGCCTGTCTGGGAATACGATTATTAACCGAAATTTGACGTAAGCGTACTTAAATTTGCCATCACCGACTCATAATTTCGATAGTAGTTCTTGACTTGTTTCCAGACTTTGCTCGTTTGTGAATTTAGTCATGATGAATACGTAAAACTTGACTAAGGCATCGACATTAAGAGTGCATTTCTAAACTCTCCCAGGACCATAAGGAAGAAAAGTTTTACGTAGTTTAACAAAATATACCACAAATAAACTATAACTTATTTCCTTTAGAAATGCTTGGGACACATTATGTCCTTCGGTTTAAATATTAAATTCAAACGTTCCTATAGAAAATCCCTTCACTATTATTCCTTACTTTATAAAATTTAATTGAAAAAAAATTACATGTCCTGGCATAATTCAAACAATTGTTGGATATTAATCCTCTGCGAAAAGTTTTTAATGAATTCGCCAAAAATGTCCTGCAGCCTGATTGACAAAAAAGTTTGGTCTTTTGTAGTAAGTAGGTATACACGAAAATGAACGTAATTGCGTATATTTCGGACTCGTAGGCAAGGAACCTTTAGTCGTTTTTCAGGAAAAATAAAATCAAACAACCGGAGTATGTAAACACCTAACATAACAAAAACAAAGAATGTACCTCACGTACATTTCGCACTCAAACACGCCTACCTATGCACATATGTATGTAAGTATGTAGGAAAATTGAAAGAGAAACGGATAAAGTAAAAACAAAGAATATTGAATTGTTATTATGCGTGGGTTTTTTTCTTCTTTTTTATAATATCACCGCAAGCAATCAAGTTTACATTTCACGAACAATACTTGAGGAACGTTTTGATGTGAATTGGGGACACAACTTTTTACAGCACGTGCGACTTATGACCCAAAAGCAGTAGGTAGGTAGTGAAAAATTATTTTTTTTTTAGAAAAATTAAATTTACAAGGAAATACTTAGGATTGGGGCATACATTTATACATAAGTACAATATAAGAAGAGTATCGGTGGTTAACTTTAGATACATAAGTATAAGGTTGCTTTTCTGTTCAATATCTCTCACCTACAGAGTTGTTCATAATCTTCTTAGTGATGGTCAAAAATTGTAAGACTTTTCTAATAGTTCTTATTTAAGGGTTGAGCTAAATTTGAAAACTTCTTATACCTAGTCTGTGATCTTTATAAAAGGAGGGGCTACTCCTAATTTATCGAAGTCGCGTAAGTCACTACCTTACCAAAAGGTGCTGAATATTTTGACTAAGTCTGATATTTCAAGAAGAGTTTTCGCTGACTTTTAAGTAATGATAAATCCTTAGGTTTACAGAATTCCATAATTTTACGTCAATGATGATGATATCGGTCAAACTTGCATCGGTTTTCTTAATAACAATTTGGGCTCTTCTTACCGCGTTTTGGCAAGAACTTCAGGCGTCAAGTTCGAGGGGCTATAGTATTTTCTCCTTGACCCGTGATTGGAACAAAAACCTTAAAGGAAAAATTCTGGAGTAGTTCTACCACGCCATGTCACAATATGCTAAGACGAAAAATTATGTAACTCAGAAGCATGTATAGAAAGACTACTTCATCAGGTCCCCTGCCGGTGGCGAATTCCATTAGCATGTACAGACGGAAGCTATGTAGATATGTGTTGCAATAGACTCAGCGTTGGTCACACCTAAAACACGATAGTAAAGGATACTGCCAAACATGTGTTTCGTATCGGTAGACACAGATATAGCATACCCAGTGTGGTTTGATACTACTGCAACAAAAGAGTCCCGATGAAAACTATCAACTGAAAGATACATTGGATCCATATGTTCAGTAGTGACAGAGGAACCGAAATGTGTCGTAGCTGGCAACAACAGAAAACTTGTGAATCGACAGCATGCAGGGTTCATTAAAGCAGCAAAACAAGCGATATCAAGTGATGGTCATGCATCATTGGAATTCCAACTGCAACACTGGTAGGAAAAGTAAACATTTATATCGTTCCTACCTATTCGCGGTGGATACAACAAGAATTTGTGCATGACAACCCGCCACTTTGTCATTGCTGTGATAGAAGACACATAACACATCATATTTCACTGTGGTAGAATTTTTGAGATCCAAGGACAAATCATGGAATAGATATTAGACTTTAGATGGATATGTGGCGATCATGACACCACCATATCAAAGTCGGTTGTACTTTATAAGTTTCAGAAGGAATTTCTTCACCCCCCCCCTTCGATGGGGTGTGGTACTTCGCTTAAAGTGTGTTAGAGTAGGGTGAACAGCTGAACAGTTGGCCGGTGGTATGTGCTGACAATCCGAACTCTGGGCTATGCTTTCATGTATTTGGTGCAAGTAGTTGCTGTTCCAAGCTCAACGTTTGCTACACGAATATCGTGCGATGTTAAGTTAAGTCACACTTAAGATTCTATAATCTTAATCGCCAACTGTTCGATGAATACGCTGTCTAATGCTACTTACTGTAATGCTCCAACAGTGGCTCAAGCACGTGTTCGACTTTCCTGTTATAGAGAACTGAGAGACCGATCTGCGCAGATGGTTCCAAAGCCGATCAAAAATTAGGGGCTGTAAACTGTTAGTGATGAATTCATTGATAAGCCAAACAGATGTCATCTTAATGCGATCCGCATTGGTAAAAACAGATAGAAGCGTTGTTCTTTCAGTGTCTGTAGTGATACCCAAGATGCGATCAAAGCTTTGTTCAGCTGTTTAACCACTGCCACCAAATGTAAAAGTTCTGTGATCGAATTAACCAAGTCTTTTCTGGGTTTCAGGACATACTGGGATGACGCGAAATAAGATAACCGATGCGATTGTTTAGGGGAGTATCTCTGGGTTTCCGGCCCTGCATCTTTCTGTGAACTGTGTACGAAATGACTCAGGTGATGTGTCTGGAGTATATTTCAAAATCTTGAACGATTTTTAGAGATCTAAATGTCTCTCAGAAAAAAATGTTTACAGGCAACTTACTGGCGTTCTTACGGGGCATTTTGTTTCTGAAAAGTATCCAGACTTGCAGTACTTGTGTCTGTAATGTTTATTGAGAGGTTATTGGTTATTGGTTATTATACTGCGGAGCCAGTCTATGATTATTCCCTGTTTGCTAGTATCAGATGTCTGATTTTAGATTCTAATGCGATGAATGCTGTTCTCCTCACAACTGAAGCGCATAAGCCACTGAAAAACACTTCATACATCCCGACAAAAAAGGGCAACAAAAGCAGGGATGTGGAGTCTATAAAATAACCTTAATGAGGGATTCAGAGCACTGGTAACCGCATAAAATGGCCACGCAAATACAATCAACATCACAATTTTTATCAGACGAGATCATGTATTTACAAAGCACATAAAATCGGAAAAGGAACCTTGCGACAGGTTTGTACTTTTGTACATTTATTACAACCCATAAACTCAAAGACAATAATTCGAGTTTAAATAACATTTTTTTACAGTTCCCTTACAATCAAAATTGAGTTACTCCTTAAATTAGAAATCCATTCAATTTATTCAGTTCTGTCTCGCGCCAATGGCTTCGGCATAAAAATGCCACAAAGTTGTAAAAATCTTCATAACGCTCAATTTTATCGTTTTTACGTGCAGCAAAATATCCAACACACAGCTACGAGTATTTCAATTCAGATAAAATAAAGATACATACATATGTACATATTTTTTCATCCGAAAAGGGGACTCTTTCAACTGTAATCATTTCAACTGACGGAGAACTAAGTTTTGGAAGTGGGTGTTGCAAAGAGTGTATAACTCTTTGTCAACTCTTCAGAAAACTTTTCATTTTTCGCCTTTTTCACCATATGAGGCGTTTGTTTGTGCTCCGACTTGAATGAAAACTGACACATTTGGGTTAGCCATCCCTGTGGGGAGCATATGATATACAACAGACTTAGAAACGCCGCCACCCCCCGTAGAACACATGGAATTCAACTTTGGCAGCAATTCAAAATCCATTAATTTTGGTTTTGTTTTATTCTCAACAAAAAAAAAAGAATCCGCAAAGTGGTTTTTCCACTCATGTTTATTGGTTTGAGGGCAATTTTATCCAACCTGAGCAATTTTTCTTCAAATTTTACCCCGAAAGAGTGAGGATATATCGATTTCAAATAAATTGACACCTCACAGAGCGAACAAAATAAAAAGAAAACGAAATGAAATTGATGTCTGATTCGCACCCCTGATCCGTATCGAGTATGATAATTTCGCTTGGCTAGCAGAAGTAGTAGATTTGATTGAAGAATTGTCGGTGATTACTTAGTGCTCGTGTGCGGAGGATGTACTTAAGTATCGCACAAAAATTAATGAGTAGCTATTAAATGATAAATTAATACGAATCGGTTGGAGGTTGAAAGCACAATTTAAGAAGAGTATAAGAGCACTTGATGGGAAAGTATTTGTGCGAATCATTTAGGGAGAGTGATGTTGTTTTATGTACTGCCGTACATCGATTACATGTAATCGACATGAGACTAGCGTCGACATGTTCATGGAACATCATTAAGGGCGCCGAATATCCTTGAACTTCAATTTGATACTGGGAGCTTCAGGTTCATGCGAAGGACCGACATAAACTGAATTGTTTTTGTTTGGATGTATATCATTCTTCATATGTCTGTTCAAGGCAGATCATCATGAACGTAATATAATGGATTTTTATGAAAAACGTCAGCACGGAAACAGTCTTTAAGGTTAGATGTACATAGAGTCGAATATAAAGTTTGTGTTGAAGAAAAATTTAGTTAAGTATCTATCATGTGTTGGAATCAAGGAAAAGAAAAGCCTGTCCATGCTCAAATTAGTTCACAAGTGGTACTTTAAATTTCACCAAAACTCAGAGAGTGACGTGCATCGGAATCATGGGGTCAATGAGAACAACAGCAATCGAAACCATGCTTAGTTTCATTCAGATTGACAGTCTGTATCAATCTGGCGGCCAAAACTGCTACAAAACAAAGCGAAGACCGATTTTGGTGATTAAAGTCTCACGACAATGCTTCCATTCTGTCCCAATGGGGGCTAACAGTGAATCGCCGGAAACTGATCACAAGAGCCCGATGCTAGCATTTGAAAAGAGATTACCTACAGAGATTCCTAAGAAAAAGAAGAACTGCTGAACCAAAAAGAAAAAAGCAGTTGTCATGCCCTATAAATAGTTTATTCTAAGATGGACATTAGCAGGGAAGCCAGAGTTTACAATAGACATTGACTGCAGGGTCTTTTAAGTCAAGCTTACAGTCATCATAGAATCTGCTGAAGTTATACGCAAGTGTAATATCGTTGGAAAGACGAAGTCATAATGGCTCTGGCCTCAGCTTTAATTAGCTTAAGAATTTTCAGAATCCACAAATATCGAAGAAAACTGCTGCACTTATCGTGGTCTATCCTCTTTTTTAGTAGCTCCAATCAGTTCCTTATGAAAGAAAATAGAAGATGAAGCCACCTGTCGAGCAAACAGAAGCTGAGTACATGTGAAAACTTCCGTAACGACTAGGGGGCTATGACCAGTCTTTAGCAAGAATAGGTTATCCGGTGTTCACTTGGCCAGGTGTGAGTGCGCTGCATAATGTCTATTGCAGCAGTTGCAGGGACGAAGAAGAGAGTCAATCTGTTCATCACCTGTTGTATGATTGTCTTGCCCTATTCGGCCGAAGAATAAGTACTCTTGGTAGTTACTTATTAACCTGATGGACATTGCTATTCCAAAAACAAGCAGAAGCCTCATATCGTGGGAACCGCATAGTGACCAGAGTAAAAACGTTAAAGGATAGCCAAGTGTGTCGATAATTCAGGCAATTCTGTGATTATCCTCCCTTTAAAGCTGAACCAATCAGCAGCACGATCGAGCTGAATGTGGATGAATACCTTTTCAACTGTGGCATAAGGCTGACAAGTCACCGCATATGTCTGCGGAGTTACCTAAAGATGCCTTGAATTGCTTTAAAAAGAAAAATACCAAATTTTAAGTCACAGGACTTATTCAATGCAATTAGACAAACGACCCAGTCATGTCATCCATTTTATTTATCTTGATCAGCTCCAGTCGTATCGATTTCATAAGGATTCAATCTTTAAGGATATAAGGTTTTATACAGCTGCTTAAGCACATTTTACTCAAGTAGCTACATACATATGTATATGTCAAAGCAAGCAGAGGAAAAGCAGATATCATCTGTAATTCAATCAAGCCAAGCAGACTTGATTACCAAAATAAAGATATGAATATCCAATTCGAAAGGAGTCTCCGAGTCATCTTATTAAGGATTCTCAATCGATATAATGTTGAATACATTCCAGAGCATTTTTTAAAGTTCACTTGGCATCAAAACGTTTTGAAAGCTTTCAAGTACTTTATCAAGCATTTGTCCTAGATTCTTACAAACATGTTCTTCACTTATCACAACCAGAATACGATCTCTGGAATTTAATTTCCATAACAATATAAATTTCCCCACTAAAATTAGTTCCTTTTGTGTTTCTAAGATTAGTGCAAATCCCCTTCAGTCAACTGCATCAAACCAAGTCATAAGAAACTACGAAGCCGTCGAATAAATGAAGTGAAAAAGTATGTTCATACTTAAGGCACCCACATAAGGGATGACTTTTACGTTCCTGGAAAAACAAAAATGTCACTTAAGAGCAAGAACAAAAAAATAAGTAAAATAAGCTGACTACAAATGAGCGAGGAAAACTTTGCGCCCAGCATTTACTAACTTTTGCTTTTAACTCTTGAAGTGACACACATAACTTGTGCATTGTTTTTCCACTTAAAAACGGTGGTTACATACTAGGTTGTATGTTGGCATACTATGCCTCTATTAAAGTACTCACAACACACATTTGTTTAATAGTTTGTTGAACAGTGTTTTGCTTAAAGGTGACATAGAGAAAGTAGAACACTTTAAGAGGCACTGAAACGCACAATGAAGTAAGGAGTTTGCACTTTTAATAGTCAGATGGCAGCCGAGTATTTGATTTAACGGTCACTTAGTCGCCTTTGTCACATGAAAACAACAAGTAATTCCAAACAGTACACTATGAAAGTCGATAATTTAACTTTTTCACAAATAGATCGTCTTTTTCCACTCAATGGACTTCTATTCTCTATTTGCGTCAAAAGAAAAATTAAATAAATAATTATTTAATCTCAAAGAGGAATTAAAATTTTCATGAAATTGTTTGTCTTTCGTATAAGCACGTCACATTTGTTTTATAAACTATTTAAACTGAAGATTTATTTGAGAAAATATTAAGACATCTTTAATGTTTTGATTAAGAGGCACACGCGTTGTGTTATAAAACATAATGTTAGTTCTAAAAATAAATATAAACAAAATGTACTATCAACAATGAGTACGTACATTCTATCTATTAAAAAAGTGAAATTGAAAATTAAATTGTAAACAAGGCAAAACACTTGTTTTGATGTGACAGCTTCAAGGTTTTTAAAAGAAAAAATTAAATGATGAGTTCATTTGGAATATTTAATATTAATTTAGAATTTGTACGCAGTGGTTACTTATATGCGAGATGTAGTTTTTCTTTGTTTGTTTTAAATTACATTAATTTTTGATTTGGAGAAATTTGAACTATTTTCTGTCATCATAATTTCTTAAAAAGTTAAATAAGAGTAAATGAAAATAAATGATAATGATAAATGAAATAAATCTTATCCTATGCTCTAGACCGCTGTATTGACGCCTCATTGAAGTCTAGTCTAAAAGTCTTGTTCACCCATTTTTTTGTTGTGTGTTAAGACTTAAGTAAGAGCTAAAAATGTAAAACGATTCTACTATAGTAATCCTTTTCGTTCTTCATTCCCAAAATAGCTAAGAGCTCACATGGTAGCCCAAAGGACCTTCGACCTATTAGTCTCTTATCTTCTCTTCTTAAGAACCTGGTAAGATAAATTGATACCCACTTGCATACGTGAAAGTAGACATAAGTCTGCTTTTAAAATCCCATCATGCTTATAACAAAGGAGCAGAGAGCTAACAATATTTTAGAACATATGTACGTATATCTAGTCCTAGAGAATATACGTCCTTCATGGTGATCTATTTGTGTCCGTATCTATTGTTCGAAATACTGATGAACATAATTTAATAAAACAATGCAAGCAATTTGCTTTGATATATTAATTATGCTTTATTTTTTCCGTTTCCTACGATATTCCATGCATCATTTGCTGAAATAATATGCCTTTGAATGACATGATTAGCATAAATTAATATTATAGTTTAATATTTATATTTAATTACTAACATTATAAAATGGAAATTTTAATCCTGAAAGAAAAGGATTTTGTTGAATTTCGTTTTAAAAAATAGACAAAAGTCAATTAGTTAAAAGCACTCACTAAGAGATTAAAAACTATGTTCACAAATGTTTAAAATTTTAGCAAAATCCTATAACTGTAGGAATTTCAGCTATAGGTATGTTGACTATAAACAGGGAAACAAGCACGCGCTAAAAATAATTTAGTATAAGTATACTTTATTTGACCACGGTTTTACCCAATTTTTTATAAAACTTGTTGGGTGCTCAAATCCAATTCAGTTTTCACAGTAGTTAAACTAAGTAATTCATTAAGAAAGTTCTTAGTATATTTCAACATCAACGGGGATAAGAATCTGTGAATTAGGAACGAATGTAAAGATTACATACAACTCTCTCCCCAGTCAAATGGGATACCAACCACTCATGGAGAAAAAATAATGAGACCAACTCTTTCTTATCCCTTCTTCTCTCTTCCGAAATTAACTCACGTTCGCGGCCTGTTAATCAGTAAAAGCGTATCCATATCCTCTTTGGTATGTGCAGAAATAAAAAATAAATATGTAAATGCAGCAAAACTCTGTTGTGAAATACGAATAAGTGTCGTGGCGAACTTTTGCAGAGCCTAACCGGATAAGTTTCGGGGATTAAAATATGTAATCAAATGGCTTTATTTCCTATATGTAGGCCAAGATCTTTACACAAAATTCACCCAATGTGGACTGAGAGACTACCAATTCCTGTGAACAGCGTTAAATTGTCCGTTTTGGTTCATTTGGTAGCACTTACTGCTGCGATATTTTCGGCACTCCGATGGCTAAGTTGTCTCACTGGTCGGAGAACATTCAATTATGAATATGTTGATTCGATTTTTTCCATTAAAATATACACAGCAAGTCTGATGGGAGCATCATCACCACCTAAAATTGAAATAAACGCCTTTAAAGTCATCATTTCGATACTAATTCTTAGTAACTTCCAAAGTGATTGACAACTTCACTGGTTAAAATATAAGCCGACCAACTGACGTTTTGGCATTGACGGATTATAGAAAAAGCTTAAAGTTGCAATTGCATTAAAGAACAAAACTGTTATGTGCCTAATGAAAAATCCCTTATAGCCTTACAAATCTTACATATAAATTTTACACAGCAACTTAGTCGTGAAAAAGTCCAAGCTTTTGGTGGTTTAATCAATCTTAGCAAAAAACCACAGCATTGCCAAGAGAATAAGTGTCAAGCCGTAATTCCATTCATCGTGCTAAAGCTTATGTCATAATTGAATGAAATTGTTCTCGCGCTGTCAAAATTTAAGCGGTCCCATAATACATATCGTTGTTTTTGTCTGGCCTTCACACGATATCCTCATCCTCAAAGCTCTGTACGGAATGTCGTCTCTCCCTAAGGACCCAAAAGTGAACGAAAACTCGACAAAATTGATCGAAAAGTTATTATGCGTGCGGACCTACAGTTTTATGCCCTATCCGAAGGACAGAGGATTTTTGAGAATCTTTCTCATGACAGTAAATACTTTTGGATGTTTTTCAGACATTCGGAAGGGGTGAGGACGTGAAAGAACTTACAAATATAGTACTTTTCTGGACTCGAACTTGGAACCCCGTGCGCAGTAGTCCAACGCACTAACCACTGAGCGACGTCACCCACAGCAAAGACATTAAGTCCTATTTATCTCCTTTAGAATCAGAAATGCAAAATAAAATCTTGTTTTGTTTCTTGATATAAAGCATAACTATTTCTCAACGAAATGTCCATTTTGGTTCTAAGAAGATCCGAAAGATCTGGGATGAATTACAGAAGTTGATAATGAGTAACTCGTCATCGAAATGTGAGAGTCTTTTCATACTTTCGCAATCGAGAATTCACTTTTGAAATTTATGATTTATTTAAGTTATGTATTACTTTTATGAAAAACTTTTTAAAATCTTTCTTTCTCTCATGGACTGTAAATCATTTCTATTGTCCAAAAATATACCCCAAAACAAGTTACGTAGTTGTAGGATGCTAGGACTAGCTTTCTATATTTTTGATTTAAAGCTTCAAGCTCATGATGTTAGTTAACTTTAAGAGTTTAAGCTTAAAGACATACTTTAACTTTTGTTCAATAAAGGACACCTCTTTAATTTAAATAAATTCAGTCAAGTTCACCTTAAAGTGACAGTTGTTTCAAGTAAGAAATTTATTTCATTGAAATGACAGATGACATACAAGTCTAACTCACTGTCAAATAGTTAAACCATTGTCTGGACGTTGTCATCAATGATGACACAAACAGGTGGTAGAATGACATGTGGGAAATGACATTTGCTCGATAAAATGAGCTTTGGGTGACATTAACTTAAGCACGATGTGATTACTATAAAGTGTTGCCACTTTATCAATAATTAACGAAACAAACACTGTGTTGTTAACATAATTTTAAAACGTATAATAAAATATAGTTTAAAGTTGATTATAATTTAGCGCCAAGGACACTTATAAAAATATTATTGGTTACATAATTTCCTTTTAGTGTAGTCCTTGAAAAAAACTACAACAAACTCAATATAAATGCTTGCCCTTAAAATTTAATGTTTTTTGTTGATTGTGCCCCAAATCGGCTTAAAAATGAACTAACGCATTTTTATGTTTCGAATAAATTGGCATAAATATTATTAATATTTTTTTTATATCCTCGAGCATTGTATCTGCTAAGCGTTCACATAAAAATAGATAATTCTTTTCGTCTCATTGCATTTTATAGTCATATTTAAATCATCATAAACCGCTTGTCTAATATAAAAATTCTCCCAAAGACATTTTTTGTACTTTTAAGTACCAAGTAGATTGCCTTTTCAAAAATACATTAAACAGACATAAAAATCCAAGAGCGCCTATAAATCTTATGTTAATGTTATTCAAATGAAAATGGACTGAAAGACCATTATTGAAACCCCAAATTAAGAAGGTCAGGCTTCGCGCTACTGAAGTCCTAAATTTTATTCAAATGCGCATTGAATATTCAAATACTTTTCACCTAAATAAGCACTCTGTCCTCCCGTACATGGTTGAGTACAGTCTATCTATTGTACTCAATTTTGAAGAATTAAAACCAAAGATATCGGCCTTAAATTTATTTTGTAGGGCATTCCTTCAACAATTTCTGTCATATCAACCGAAGCAGACAGCTTAGACCAAGACAGCACAAAAGATTTAATTTTTTTCTTTCGTTTTAATTCCGCTCGAATAGGTTTCCATCACATTAACTTGAAACCCATAAAAAAAAATAAGTCAAAAATCCTATCAACAGTTCATAAAAAAAATTCGAGAAAAAATAAATAAATCAAGAAACACTCACCACCACTCGCCTTGGATGCTAGAGATCCTTCGAGCTTCCTCACTTATTCACGTAATCCCTTTTGCAGCAACTCAATTCTCCATGCGATTCCTTTTTCATTTACAAAATAATCATATTCCTTTTAAGCAACACTAGCAGTGGTTGGCTTTAGAGCAAAAAAAAAAAAATTCAAACTTTTCTTTTCACTTGACAGAGAAAGGACCTTCTTCACTTGCCACATTAACAATTCACAACACTGTTCACTTATGTATGCTTAACGGTTACAGAAACTACCATCAACTTTCAATTTTAAAATTTTTTTTCTCTCTTTTTCTTTCTGGTGAGGGAATATTTTTCGGGACGAAAAACTGTAAATTAACACTGAAATCGGGGAGTCCTTGAATGTAATACGAATCGAACTACCCCCACGTACAAGCTTAAATGCCGACGATGCGAGTTGAAAGTTAAAGCTAATCCAAAATTAACTGTGTATAGTATAGACCCTTGCTTTGAGAATATTCATCACGTCAAGGACGATACTATAAAATAATTCAATCCAAACAGACCTTTACGTGTTAGACGGATTCTTATAAAACTCCTTGCCAAAGAGATACACAATAACTGGTGGGAAATGGAAAGCTCTCGGGACACAAAATGCACAACACAGTGTAAGCAAGAATCAGGTGTGCAAAGATTCTGTTGTGTGCACAAGGACGAAGAATATATTTTTTTTTTCTGCAAATAGCAAACAGCAAACAACTCCGACGAATACTGATTTGTACAAAGTCTCGGCGAAAACTGATTGAGGTACCAACTTGTAGCCCGCCACAGCATCATGCAAAACAAAATTGGCAAGTGGAGAGTTTTCTCCTCGTCGAGGTGGCTGCCGGTGCCATGTCAGTCGAGGGTAGTTTTTTGTGAATTTCCCCAGCTGCCTGTTGGACGTTAATCTCTCGAGTAATAATGTCTGTGCGAATAAAAAAAGCTTCGCTCTTACAGGTGCTATGACAAAAGTGTGTACAGCAAGAAAGGGTACGGTAGGAATGAGCTTTTCTGTTTGGGGGAAATTTTGTTGGAATGAAATTTAAGGAAATACAGTTTTGTATGTGACAATCTGATCAAAAACAAAATAAGAAAAAAAAACCCAAACTGGGAGTCCTTTTTCCGCAAAAATTCAAAATTAAATATATTCCAGTATACAAACTAAATTTTCCCACCGGCCCTGCCAGAGACCTGCAGCAAGTGGCTCATTTTGTGAGTAGGCACTGAATTTTGAAAAGACAATATGTTTCGTTCGAGTAGCTCGTGCGATCTTCCATATGTGCTTTGTTGTTCATACTTGCAGTGTTCTGGGTTTTCTACCTCTGTTTTTATGAAACCATTCGAAGGCTCGTGAATCATTTGCTAATATCACTGCTTTTGTGAATGTTCTCATTGAATAAATACTCTGAATTTGGGCCTACTTACGCTTAAGTATTCATGAATACCAACACCATGACCGTTTCGTTAAATAGATTCATGTAGTTCTTTTGTGTCTACTATAGTGGACAATTTTGAGTCAAAATATTCACTATTGAATGTTCGTGTGAAAGTAAGACAAAGCACCGGCCGACGTACCGAAAATATGACAGCTGTAAGTGTTTCTGTCCAAAATCTGTCGATTCCACGTCCTCACAGCGATTGGGAGTCGCTCAGTGAAAACTTCTCCGATTAATTTCTAGAAAATGTTGACGAAAAGCCTAAATTTCATCAAAAATCTTCTTCAGCGGCTTAATGGCTTTATCTATAAGCAAAATGTTCGTCATTAGACAGCAATTTATACATAAGTCAGTCGAAGAGCTAACCATGGTCCTAAATCACGCCAACAAGTCAACAACGGTCGAGGAGCTCTGGGACATCCAACGTGAAATTACCAGCGTTAAGCCCGATATGTGTGGAAGAACATTGAAAATTTGATTCGAAAAATTCGATCTTTAGAAACGTGCTTGCGGTGATCGTATAAATAACACACGGTTTCATAAATACAATATTGTTATGTCGTGAACAAACAAACATAATTCCACTTACATTTATATATATATTATCACTTTTCAACGCTCGTAATGGTTCAATCCATCAAAAGCGATTATCTTCCGTCGACGACTGATATGCTGACGTACCGGCAATCCTTCTGTCATCCCATAAGCCAATCATTCTGCGTGAGTGATGGTGTATAGATCTCGGCTGACTTGTACCTCGACCTCGCCGCTTGAATTTCGGCGCTCAGACTGCTCATCGACAAATAACTTGTGTCCTAATAGTGGAGTAATAAGCTGAGGTAGGTAAGAATAAAAGGATTAAAACTTAACATAACCTTTTATTAAATGCAAATCCAGGAATCAATTATGTATTTTAATTCCACAAGAAGTTCAATGTCCATTCATTGTCTTGCCAGGGACTAAGGCATCTAACAACCGAGTTTCCAAGGAACAGAATGAAATTGTGACACTATTCCCCTTCCTCACAGTTTTGGAGAGTTTCACTTGTTATTCTCCCAAAAGCTCTCCTTATCAAGGCTCATATAAAAAGGGGAGCAAAAGCTCTAACCCATACAAATGGTAACGTACTCATAATTTCGCCCTGTTGCTATGGTATTCCTAACCATCTGAGAGCAACAGAACGTGGCTCGTTGTTTTTTTTTTTTTTTTTTTCATATTTCTTCGCGATGTGAGCAGACATTGTGTCTGGGAAGCAATATCCTTACTTCTACCACCCGGTGGACTGGTGGTAGTCTCGCATCTTTATTATCTGAAAGAAGACGCAACATGTGCTAAAAATTCAACTGGACTCCAGCTGAGAGGAAGTAAGTGGCTGATGCTTTTTTTTTTTTTTTTGACGGAATCTGTTTTCTTTGGCTCTTAGGACTTGTATTTTGTTATATTTTGTGTAATAGCGTCCTTTTGTTGGTATATAAACTCTTTGTGGCAAAGCTCTTTGTTTCACTTATTTGCTTTGCATAGTAGTTGGCTTGTGCATTTAAGGATGCTTTGTTACCGTGATATTTAATCAAGATAGAAGAATGATCTATGAAGACACTTGTATTGCATTCTGACTTAGGGCGATGGTAACCGTGAACAATTTGTTTAAGCGGGTTTCTGCTGAAAGTTAATAAATGATTCAATTGCAGTGATAGATCTACTTTTCCTTCTTTCATTAGATTTGAGAATGTACAGCGATAAAAGTGCACTTAGTAAAAATTCATGAGATCAAAATTCATAGTGGAAAATAGGTGGGGAAAATTTTCACGTAAGTGGGACTTTGCTAATGGCGAAGTTGCTTCGAATAAATGTTTTCAAGAAACAAGAACATGTTTCACTCAAACTGCACACCGGCTTATAAAAGAGCAACAACTTCTCCGAAAAAGTAATTACAGTTGTAATCTAACGTGAATCTTCCTTCCATTTCGTAGAATTTGTTAAATAAAAATCCTTAGGGTTCTTTTGAATCATGTATTACAAAAACTTCGTTGAGTCAACGAGAAGCTTGAGACAGTTAAAGGCATGACGAGTATAACGACTTTACAAAGAGGAGGGGAAAACACAGAGGAGGTTAGGTTAGGAGGACAGGTAACAGGCGCTTATACTTAGGTCGAAGTAGATCCCTAATGGGTCTTCTTTACTACAGGATCAATATTCTCAATCTACTCGTTAGATCGACAAAAGTTTACTATGAAGCGATGGAAACGGTTGGTGTCTATATCAGGAGACTAAGTTGTCCAAGGAGTGTTCTCCTAGCTGTAGTTTCCGTCGACTTGAGAGAGCTTTGTATGTGCATGGAAGGTGTTGAATGCTCGTCCATGAAATCATTTGCAGTAAGTCCCAATGTTAGGCCTTGTCTCCAAATAAGACAGTGTCCCGTGCTGATACCTTCAATTGTGGTGATCTGAGATCTTCACAGTTTTGTCATACGGTTGGGCCGCTTAAGATCTAGCTCTGGGCAGATCTGTTCATCCATGGAGCATGAGCATACAGCAGGGCCCACACGTAGTAAGAGGCATGTTGAAATTCCCCTTTTCCGCTGGAATGGACAGAGCTATATAAACCATGTCTGGCAAGTTTATGGTTCGGCACCCAAAATCAGGTGAATTTTGAATTGGCAAATGGGTCTCGAAGACTTCGTGGAAAAGGAAGTTGGGGAGAATGTAATCAGTGTTTGTTGGGATATAATCTAGCTGATTTAGAATAGGCGAATAAAGAGTTTGAAGACTGGTCCATAGAAGTGTAACTTTCATACGAATGGCGTCCACTGCTGTCACTTGCTTGCATCAGATATCAAGAGAGAGGAATCATGTGGAACACATAATCACTGTTGGGTGAAAAAACTTTAAACAACTTAAAGCAAGGCACTTATTGCCCTGTGGCAGAGGGAAGCAAATGTGATGCAAGTGAATTCGATCTCAAGTGCAATAGGGTATATAAACAGCTAGACTAGTCGACTTGTCTAAGTAAACTTGTCGTATCACTCAATTTTGCTTAAGCTGTTGAATTTTACTTAACCGTGCAAAAAGGTCGCACACAAGGTTACGACTGTTCTGTTCTAACATCAAGCCCATGCTGTAATATGAACTTTGAGACTGAATGCTATTCTAAAGAGAAAGCTGAATCCGCTCATTTATGTGGCCAAACTGTATCTTGAACAGCTTTAGGCCATGAACGAAGAGCCATAGGCATATTACGACAGAGGTGGCAGCGGATTGGTTACAATTTCCAAAAATCTGACAGGTTAAAAGCTAATCGATATAACCCCCTAAATCGGGACATCATGATGCCTAGTTGTCCAAGAAACACATGCCGCAGAATAGTCCAGAGGGAAGAAATGAGACTGGGAAAGAGTTGCCGAAAACCATGCACATTGACGCGTAAGCATTCTAGATGCCCTAGGACCAGTGTTGCCAAATTTTTGCGGAGCAAATTCCCTTTTTGTATGCCAAAAAAATAATTCTGCCAGCTTCGCTTCCTTGCTTTCACGCCAGTTTTCCACTTTCTTACTATTTCGAAATAGCGCAAAAGTAAAGTAAGTAAATTAAATTGTAATTCCTTGCCTCCACTGTGCATGGCAAAAGCTTAAGCGACTGAAAAGTTAAAAGGCTTTGACAGACCAACAAACAGTCACCATTTGAATTCCATAAGTGTTGCCGTTTTCCCTTTTTACCATCTGAGGCGACTTACACATGAACACATATATGTACCTAGCCTCATTTCAATTTTCCACCACAACTTCAAGTGCTCATCATGAAAATTTGCTCATAAAGTGTAACATCCTCTTTGAGTTAATTTCATAGAGCAGATGCTAAGCGTTTGTCCTTAAGGCATAATATCCAACTCTTGTGGTATTTACCGAGGAAAAAAAAAGCTTCCCATGTCATTTTGCCTTCTGACCCAAAGGTATCTCTAAAGCAAGGATACTTCAGCTGCATTTAATCATTTTAAAGTGAACTTTTCCCCAGTAAAACTGATACTTCAACATTCCTGCACATAATTTCACTTGAGAGCATTTTCAGCTGGAAGACCTGAAAAATTGGTGTGAAAACACTTTGTTCGAAACTCCATTTAGGGATAAATTCTTTGGGAGTTTCTTTTTGTTTTTCTTTTTTTTTTTTTGTACTTACTTTTGGTTAATAACCTTTTTCTTCTTGCATGACAAAGGAGGATCGTTGGCATCGTTAAATACATTTCTATTCCTGGCTTTCTTTGTTTTCAATTTAGAATAAGAGGGGTCATAAGTAATGTTTCTCTTTCTTTGTTTTTGAATCTGCAAGATTACAGGCTTAGCTGTGTGTATTTTCAATTTAAATTCCAAATCAAAAGGAAGGATAAACATAATAATGCTAAACCAATAGACTGAAAAGGGCTTCTTTGCATAGGATTTTGGGGATTTATAAGGACGAATTCGGGTAGTTTCATAGTGGCGATGAATAATGAACTAAATCGAGAACTATGCTGTGTGTGTGTAAAGAAAAAAGGACATCAATTGAGAAGCGATGATATGCAATTTTACAATGTCTACAACTCATAGTTCCAAGAGTTCAAGGCCTTGGAAGTCAATTGACTGTGTGGACATCCTTGTTTGCAAATCTCTCAGGGAACTTTTCAAACTATAAATTGATATACATACATACATACATACATAATTCCTTCCGTAGGTATAACCAAAAATTTATGTGGTGAAAACCAACTCGGATACGAGTGTTCAACTACATTTTGGCAACAAGTAAATACTTGATTTAGGAAACCCAACCAGGAACAAACTGACAGTAGTCAAAACCCAGATACCGGAAAACCATACATGGCATTGAGCTTACGACTTTTCGCTGCAATACATCCGAGCAATGGCGCAACCCACCAGAGAAATCAATTTCAACTTCAATGAAATAGTGTGAGTGGCAGGCAGCGAAGAAGAAGTTCCCATTTTGTTTGTGTTTCTCTCAGGATGTGTTGCTTTCAGGCAGACAGTGTTCTTGTTGCAAAGGTAAATGTGCACAGAGTTTTCTATGGCTCAGGGCTTTTTCATCCTTTCGAAGTGTTTACACTTCCGATTTTGTATCCTGGAAAAAGTTAAACATTAAAATTTTCTAAAACAGACTACAGGATAAGGTAAAAGTTTTTGTTTTTTTGCTCGAAAGAGGCAATAGGTACATCCCACAGGATTTTCCGACGCAATACATATACGAGTATGATGATGGCACCTATTCTGTGTCTATGTGTTTCCAAGGATATTTTTCTTGCTTATTAATTAAGTTTATGCGATGCGGAATGAGTAGGTTTTAATGGCTCTTATGTACGAAATGCGTACGTTATGCATGAAATGAGATATGGAACAATAAAAATGAATACCCAGACTTGTGTGGAAATTTCGTGCTCAATAATTACGTAAATATCTAATTAACGAGCGTAAGTGTGATTCGAAATGGAATAGTTTAGGGATTTGTGGGAGGAATGACGCATTTTAGGCGAATGGATATGTCGCTTTGGTACGCAGGAATTGCTCATGAGAAGACTGTGTACATAAGATTTTTGAAGTGATTCAAGAAAATTTAAAAGATCCACAAGTGAGATGAAGATGAGGACGTGGGTGTGTCCAACCTCAAGTGCCTAATTTGAAAGTATTGCCCCTATGAACATTATGTGACCAGATAAGAACAATAGAAAATAAAATTCTAATAAAACAACAACGGCGTGCCATTTAAAATGTATTGTAGCTTCATTTTGAAGCCACACTCATGCCATTATATATGAAATAGCACATTATTCAAATAGCTTCGATGGCAGTGCTTCAAGCGGTCGGTAATTTTTGATGACTCGGTACAATA
This sequence comes from Chalcosyrphus nemorum, assembly GCA_949716465.1. Lineage (NCBI taxonomy): Eukaryota > Metazoa > Arthropoda > Insecta > Diptera > Syrphidae > Chalcosyrphus > Chalcosyrphus nemorum. The sequence continues at coordinate 85,408,895 of OX454332.1, forward strand.
TAAACGCCATTATTTCGGCAAAAGCCTCTCAAACCAAAGTACTAGTTAGCGTAGCCTAAAGACTTGACGTAAGCCCAGAGTAAATTCTCGAGTAGTGTCAAGTCGCTGCGACCAATTGAATTGGCCTCGTGGCCATATTTCTCCTTCACAACTTCGAGCTATGCATCGCTTGGGTGGCATGAAGCGCCATATTGCTGGAACCAGAGAACCGCCATGCCATAAACCATACCAAACAGGAAATATTTGTGTATGCATTGATGCTTAGTTAAACACTTGTGGTTTGTGTTCCCTTCCAAAAATCTTGTTATTTTTTGCTTGTTAACATTGCCACTGAAACGTGATCAACAATGAGTGATAAAATGGCAGGCCTTACTGAGTATTTTGATACCTAGATGTGGTTAGTTATTTGGACAACTACTGAAACATAACAATTGTAAAAAGTATCGATGCTCTCTGGTCACCCTTATCTGCTGCGCTGTTCTCACACACCGGTACTTAAAGGCTTACATTTCCTTTCAATTAGCACTCCCTGAATTAGATGCTCCTAAGATAGCAAAATATATACCACCTGTACCTATTCCTAAGTCGAACGTTTAAAAATACTCTTGCAAAAGGTCACATGTTTGAAGACATATCAAGGACTTGTTTTGTACCCAAAACAGAAAATAGCAATGATTAATAATTAAGACTCTGCTAAGACTTGTCACAAGCCGTCATCTGTTCAACCCTCATTTAACTCTCAATCATCAAGATACAACCCTCTTCAATGTACAACGACGACCTTGTCCTGAAACGAATAAAATAAAATCAACACAAGGACTATGATTAATAAATGTGATCCTTCACAGTCTGCATGTACAATTTTTAGCTTACACCAGATCCCATGCTCTCCAATGTCAAGATAGCAAGGCGACAGGTTTGCCATTAAAACCACACCACCAATATGTATACCCACGACCACTCCAATAAATCCTATATTAATCATAAGAGCATTTTAGTCAACCACACCCCCTCCCCCCAGAAGGTGCTATCCTTTTCCGTTTATCGACTGAGATTACATTCCAGTCGATTATCTAAATTAAACCCCTGTTGTCGGGGTTGATAACTACCAACCATGGTACACCAACTGTGTTGAGTAAATATTTAAATTCAATATCACGATGTAAGCTCAGTTTAGTTAGGGTTAGTTGGTCTTGTAAGGATTCGGATACTTCTGCATGAGTGCTTATTAATTTCTTATCAATAAAAAAAAAATTCAAATCGCTTTCTAACAGTAAACATTTTCAAAGGGATAATTTGTCCTCACATAAAGAGGATACAAGATATAACATATGTATGTCTATGGGTAAATGGCGTTTGCTTAGCATAATTTATATTTGAAACAGATTACAGTGAAAATTCTAATTAAAATGTGTTTACGTACATATGCGAATATGTAGTTCTGAAGGCCATGTTATTAGGAAAGGAAATTACTTTCTCTATTTATCTAAGCAAAGAACCAAAGAAGGGTTGTATGCACATAGTATTAACCAATAGTTGTAGCGAATTAAACGTTTAGGGAAATTGGATTTTATTTGTTACTGTAGCACGCAACCAATTTTGGGATATTGAATCCCTTGGTTGATCCCGTCATAAAAAGTACATTTTTACTGGAAGGGAAAACTTTTTATTCCTGGATTAGCCAACTTGGAAGCAAATTAATTTATTGGGCGAACACTGTGGACTTTCTTGCTTGAATGCTTGCCAGGTTAGTGATGTTAGAAGTTTTTTTTACCCTACTTTGGAATTTGTTTTAAATATTTGATATAAGGGAATGTTATTGCTGATGACATCTATACACTTTCTACTTTCTACTTTCTAAATGTGGGCGTGGCTGTGGGTGGATTTTGAAATTGTTTTCGATATACTCTCTACTTGGTTCCTATGAAGTGAAAATATTCTTATGAAATAGTCGAAAAACTGGTTTTTGATAATTACGCCCCTAAAAAGTGGGCGTAGCCGTACATAATATATGGAAGATCCGTAGAGTAGAGGAATGATTACATATTTCGTAAAGTAAAAAAATTTATTGAAAAAGGAAGCTTTCCAAAAACAAAAAAAATGCCTTCTTTTACAAAATCCCTCTAAAACGCAAATAAGCTAAAAGTGGCAGCTCGTTTCCTTAGTAAAAGTTTCAGAAATAGTCAAAGATCTAATTTTTGAAGGTTTTCTTATAACTCAACTCAAAGTCAAAAAGTTTAGTCAAAAACGGTCCGGTCCGAAAATCTTAAAATTTCGCAATCTATATATTATATAAAAATATAAAAATGGTGTGAAAAATGTATAGTAATTCATCAATTTGGCTCAAATTTTTTTCAGTTGTTCATAATTGCTAGGAGAAGGTTTTTACGAAAGAAAATTTTGGAAAACCCTCCGGAAAAGTCGGGAAATTGATTTTTTACATGGAATTTTGTGTGCAATTTTTCCAAAATAGCTTTTTGAATGCAAAAATAAAAAAATTCTCGAAAAAACTCGAAAAATTTGATTTTTTTTTCCATTTTACCACATGATTTGATGATTTTGGACGATGTAAAGGTGGAAATTTGGGATGATTATGAAGTTAATTGTGATAAAAGACGTTTTGCGTGCATTTTTGGGTGTAGAGATAAATAATAGATGGCGCTGTGCTGCGATCAATGAGGCAACTCGATAGATGGCGGTATACGTTGACAATTTGACAGGTGTCTTTTTCGTATTGTCATTTTCTATTGAGCAAATGTGTGGTTATAGGTTTCTGTTTTGAACCAAAAGATGGCCCAGTACAGGCACGTAACCAGTTTTGGTGACTTGTGAGCTGGGCCGACGAAATTTTGTAAGCGAGATCCGTACCTGATTCAAAACGACTAAAAAACCTTCTACTCGCCTACTTTTTGAATATTGCATTTTTTAGGTAATTTTATATTAAATCAAAAAAAAAACTTACAAAAGCAAAAGTGTAGATGTAGGCACTCCCACCTTTTAGTTTTAATATTTCACTGTGTCCTTTCCTGATCGATATATGATAAGGACCTATTAGTTCTAACTGTGAGTAAGGAAGGGGCAGAACAAGGTCGGCCGGGCCAGTTAGTCAGGGAAATTACTTCGATATAATTTTTTCTAGATTCAAACTTGGAACCACTGATCCACGGCACCCACGTATTGATACTAGACTACAATGTTTACTCTCCATGGGCAGTATCCAAATTATTTGACGAGAGTTGTATGTGATTTCTTTGCATTCGTTCATAATTCACAGAATCTTTTCGAGTTGGTGTTGAAATACACTTAATCTAATTTCGAAAGCCAAAAAATTCATGTTGTTTTAAAAGAAGAGAAGCAATGGCAAACTGGGAACAAGTTGGCAAGAGCTGGGGTACATGGTCATGTAGAGACTCTAGACAGACTACATAAGGAAAACTCCAATAACGCTACAAGACATCCTGCGGATCAAAATTTGTTTCCATTTTACTATCTATCACGGGTTCAGTTTCAAGTAGTTTTCTATATCATTAACTTTTTGCATTAGTCGATAATAATTATCCTGATCCTTGTGAGAATTTGTGAGAAAAACTCCAATTGAATTGCAAACACTTTACTTTAACTTTCAAGGACAAACACAGCAATCAATAACTTGTCCCTGTCTCTTGATACCACACTTGGCAATATTATGATGCACACATATGTGTATGTAAGACTAAGCTATCGAATACCTCAAATATACGAGTGATGATATGATGTTTACATTTGACACGGGTGCTGACATTGATAGAGAGAAATTGCCTCTCTGGGGCAATGCTCATTGCTCGCTGCTCACAGCAACATGAAAGGATTCTCGTTCCACATCTTTTGAGTTAAACAAACCATGACATGATAAAAAAATAAACAAAAGAAGAAAAAAAACACATATTGCTTGTACCATTTTGATATGCCCTAAGGGGAGACAGCAGCATCCGGCACACACAGGTATGGATTCATGGAAATCATCAAGTGTTACCTTGAATCTTACGCGTTCCATTACCATTATATCATTATCATAAGGTTCTCTTTTGCTGGAGAGTAATGGTGTAATGCCTTGCAAATGATTAAGGATTTCGTGGAAAAAAAAAACAGAAATTTAAGCAAAGAAGTAACAGAGGAATCATTACCTAATAGGATGTGCGGGTACAACTTTTAGGATCAAGAGAAAATACCTTCAGGCATCAGGACTCATTGGGATTGGTACGCACACCATACATCATCGAAATCATATTCAAAATTGAAAGCGAATTCCGACTTGAAATAGAGTGTGTAGCCTTAAGCATATGCTTATTAAATCGAAATCATATGTATGAGCAATTATTTGTAGAATCTATTTATAGGATGGCTTTGATTAGTTGGAAGACTTTTTGACCTACATATTTTGGCCTGCTGCTCTATATCTCGATTTCCAGCAATTCATGCGCTACAGACTACATAAGAATGATAAGGAGTATACTTGTATCCAGTAGGTCCTGAAGAATCCATGGCTAGTAAGCATCTGCTTTAGATAGAAACTTAGCTCTCCATGCTTCCTGTTAAGCCATAGTTCTATGAAGGGTATCCATCCCGGCGTCCGTCGCCTTTGTCAGAGTGATAGGTACCATCTTGGTAGGACTGCAGTCTCAACTCGATTCGTTGAGACCCCGCTGGCACGTTATTTCCACTGGTCTTTTTTAACATTCCAGCCGCTATGAAGTTTGATCACTGTGAACTTGGAGTCTTAGGACGGCAGTATTTTAACGTGGTTTTTAAGGCATGAAAAGTACTTTTTCTTCTCGTCTTTCTTCGTCGATCGTTAGTCGTGTTTTGCGAAACTCAAAGTGGGAAGTTTGCAGACTCGAGAACTTGTTTCCATGAACACCCCACTCTGACTTAATCCATATTACCAGTGAAAACCCAGTTTTTCAGTGGAAGTTGGATGCAGCTATAACTCCTTAGTGTATCTATAGGTAAGTGGCTTTACTCTTCCAGTTACTTGCTGCTTGTTCTGCTTCTATAATTTTTTAGCCTGCTGTGGCATACACTATGCTTAACTTGATCTTTCTCAACTTTTGTTATAAGTATGTATATTGACTCTACCTTGATCGTAGCTGCTGGAGTCGCTCCAATTCGAGTTGAATGGTCTCTTTATTCGAAACTCACTATGGGATCTCTAAGTTGGTTGATGTTGAACCTTTCTTCTCACTTCAATTTTGCCTGTCTTCTCGGGCATGACGTTCATGGGAAGGCAAGAGGTAAGCCAAATTGACAGGTCGCACGCATTATAGGAACACGCCCTAGGAACAACAAGAGGATACAGAACATAAGTAGAAGCTAGTAACAAACTTTGCAATCGTTGCCTACTTCGGCATTACAGGTAAGCACATCGTGCGGTTGCCAGACCTCTGAATAGTCTCTCGGAGTAGATGAAGACATTATTCTGCGGTTGAGGCTGGTAAACACCCTGGTCTAACCATTTTATCTCCTTTACTCCTTAAGCCTCCAGTCAATATAGTTCTCTAAAGGATATCCAGATAGCAATGATACTTTAAACAATTGTTATGTTTCGACAGTTGTAAAAGCTACCAATGGCATCTGAATATTCAGCAAAGTTTTGCATTTCATCGTTGATCGTTTTACGTTGCCAAAAGTTCGGAATTAATTGAAAATATTATTGAAATTTCGGCATTACCAATTTCGTGCACAAGTATCGACTGTTTGGTGACGGAGATTGTGACCGAATTTCTGTAGCCAGACCTTGACAACATGGATGTATCCAAACTGTGGTGCCAACAAGATGGCAGTACATTCCAAACAAGCGAAGGATAAATTTGGCGACTGGGTCATCTCAGGGAGAACGTTCATCAATCAGCCGACGCGATCGACACCGACATGACACAGCACGGCCAAGGAGATCTATTTGAAAAATGTGCTATTTCACACGTAATAGCATAAATGTGGCTCCAAAATAAAGTCAGAATCAATTTTATATCTTATGTCGTTGTTATTTTATTTATTTATGTTTTTGTATCGTTATTATCTGGTCACCCTGCAAATTTTTGCTCTATTTGAAGAGATCTGGCGGAACGGGGTCCTTCTGTCTATTAGTCAAGGAGTATTTTCAAATTCCAGAAACCAATCTCTGTCCGAGAGCAATAGTCAAAAGTAGTCATTCTTTATCCGTATTTTTTCCAGCTTCCATAGCCTGATGAACTTCAGTAAAGCAGATTGCTGGCTCAGTCGCCTGAGGACTGTCAACAAGCTCTGATTGGTTGCTATGCTTCTTTGGGCACTCAGTACTTTTCCGATCAATCGCCATGCATGCAGGTCTCTAAACGTATCAAAGAAACAATGTCTTACAACGTTTCATTTTCCATCTCAAGCACTTTAACTTTACAAGGATCTTACTTCGAGCTCCCTAAATCTATTTCACTCACAGAAAGATACACTCAGCTTGATGTAATTAGGATGCCTTGTAAAAAAGCCCTTGGCTGGATATGAAAAATACTTAATTTCATAATCATTACTCATTAAGCTGCGCTTCCTTATTCTCCAGGAATTGCTACTTTAATAAAGCAGGACCTTAATATGAAAACGTATTTACCTGGCAAATATGCTGCCTTGTCCGGAAGTAATTTGTATGTTCTTGCTTATACGAAGAGAAGGTTTTTAATTTTTTCCTTTTATATCCTAAAAGGTGTTAGTATTCATCTCAGTGTCCTGGTGCTAATTCGCATCTGGGCATTAGCCCACGACACGACTGGAGAAACGCAATAACGTCCCTCGTGTATAAATTAAATATTCCACAGCTTATCATCGTTGCGTGGGTAAACAAGGTCGTAATACTGATGGCCATCTCGGGATTACTATAGAAAAGTCTTTATAACAAGATTGAAAAATGATATCACCTGTTCATGGGTTCCTTTTCTGTCTTCCTTTTCTTTTTTTGGAGGGAAAAATCTAAAAGCATTTGAAATATTCACGAATTTCGCAGACAACGATTTCCTTCTTTCCTTTTTTTTTTCCTTTTGGTGCTCTCTCTCTTCCTTTGCGTAGGATATAGTCAAGGTTTATTACATCACAAGAAAAAAAAGAAGAAGAAACGCGGAAGGACTGCAGGATAAAAATGTCATCATGGCGTAGACAGAATAAAAGATTTATCCTCTGACTGGAGAATATAATCGCTGCTAACGTGAATAGCTTCCAGAGAAATTGCGTACAACTACTGGTGGTTATTATTGTTTGTATAGCTTTCTTAGATTACGATTTAAAATGAAGACAGAGTGATAGAAATAAAATAGGATGGTATTACAGTTAAACGATATTTAATACTGGCAGTGGGTTCAAGGACTTGCTGTGGATTTAAGTGCGCAAGGTTCTTAAACGTCATATGAGAGTACAAAGGGCATGGAACGATACCCTTTCTAAATATAGATGCAATGCTCCGAAGGATGGGTTCTGAGAAGTATTAGTGTGTAGGGGTGGATAGAGTAGTTGGAGATCGAATTTCAAGGACTTTCAACTTTCGGGTAGTTCGGTAGAAGTGATGATCACAGCAGTCCATGTTGAAACATACTTAGCTCTTTTAGATTAAAACTCAACTATGAGATGTTGCTTTGGTGTTATCCTGTAGGAATAGGGGAAATCGAGTAAACACTTGCAAAATACCCTAAGGGGCTCATACACTCTTTTCCAAGAACTCTTTTATGTTGCAAAAGAAAAGGCTCTGTCTGTCTGTAGGAGTGGATGGTAAGTGATGAATTGTTTCCTGAATATTGGATTCTACTTGCCTCAATTCCAATAGGCCAGTAGCTAATACCAAAGGCTAAAACTCTTGGAGCATCTTCACGCTTTCTGTTAATTTATTCCTCTTGTCCGTGTCAACTGTGCCATTATGGCCAACATTTGCCTTGATAAAGATATCACCTCTGATCTATCAAAAGCAGATAGAATAGTTCTTCAACTGGGGTGGTTCCACATTGACTCTTCTTGCCCTGTTACTCTTTCTATTTGCTGTCCTCTAAGCAACTGCTGGAAGAATTGCTTAAACACATTAACGATTCCCTGTGCTTTGGTTGGCTTCCATATTGCGAAGAGCCTGTGTTCCTTCTTTGAAGCCAGATGCTTGTCTTTCCGATAGAAATTCCAGATGTTTTTGCAATAGCGAAACATTACGATATCCTTGAGGTGGGAAGCTGGGTGATCCTTTTTATTTCTATGCAGGATTATCTTCTCTTCCCTTCTTCTGGTCCAATACTCTTCTATAATCCTCTTTTACTGAGTGCACTCATCGTCATACCAAGGGCTCCTTTTTGGTGATGGTTGATAGCCAAGGGTGGTCACGGCTAGTGTTCATCTTGGGCGATTTCATTGCAGAATGTTTCTCGTCTAGAGGCTCTTTCTAGGCTATGGTTCCTTCATACTAACAAAAGTGCCCAACGCCAACGTTAGGGTTCTTCTTCTGTGTGGCTTGCAACTTCTTATTGGGCTCTATATATAGCGGCAACAAGAGACGATATTTTCCTCTCGAAAGATATGCACGTCCAGGATGTTATGTGCATGTCTTGCGACGATAAGTGGGCGACCGCTAAATGAAAGGCAAATTGCTGTGTGAATTGTAAGCTTAGGAAACCCAGTACTTTTCACAGTAGTCAATTAGTCGGAAACCGTTGTCTGTTACCGACTATTCAGCTAAATTCTGTTCTCTTTACCGATTTTCACGCTAATGTTCCAGATCGTACTTCAGACAGGCTCAGGGTGTCTTCCGAGTGTCTGACAAACATTCAAGAGTATTACTGTCATGTGAAAGCTTCTCAAAACGCCTCTGCCCTTCGGATACGGCCTAAAACTGAAGGTCCTTTCTCTATGTGTAGAAATGTATACCACGCACAACATGTACAGTTGTGAGAAGCTAAGCCTTGGCCCTCTATGGGCTGCTTACGGCCTGATATTTATTTATTTATTTATTTTATTCATGTTTACACGTCACATATTTCGAAATAGACACAATATAAATATGTTTCCGCTTCAGGACCTTAAGATCGGTTCTAATCGCCTGCAAATGACAGTCAGTATGCTACTATTACTTTGCCCAGCGGAGCCTTTGAAGGCGTAGGACCTCTGTGTAGATTTTTTGGATGATTTTCCGCTTAATACTCTTCTTCTTAGAGATTATCAACTTCTCTAATTCAGAAACCTCCTCAATGTTGTCAACATATCATAGCCCACATTCGTTCCAGCATAAAATACTTGAGCGGTATCTCACAACAACATTTTCATACTCCTATCTTTCGTACTACACTAAAATTGCTTTAAGGAGCTTATGTGAATGTCATATTAATTAAATAAATTTCCAAACTCATCCAGAATAGTATGGTCCAATGGTTTCGTTTATGGATCTCCCTCCATAAAAGTTCTTATAATTTAATAGGTTTCTGTGTATCCTTCCTGGCCATATACGTATACCAAGAGCGCTCTTTCAATTTTGGACGTTCAATCTGTCAATGCAATGGTTCCTAATGAGCTGATATTAAATAACTAGCATGGGACTTGTTGACCTTCAGGGCGAATTTTGTTTCCAGAAGTCATACAAAGATCCTGACACTGACATTAATTATGCTTGCGTTATCAAGGGAATTGGAACGTTCATGCCAGAGGGTAATACACACAGGTTATGATGTTATTTTTAGATGTTTTGGTAAATAGAATATGAATTCTCGATAACTGTTCTTTGATAAAATTAGGAAACAGAGTGAATAGGTTAATTCTTTTGAGTAATTGGGTTTTGTGACTTCTGTTGTATTTTTAATTATTCAAAGGGTTAATTCAATATGCTTTTTATACTTTAGTTATTTGAGTCTTTGTATTGAAAGAAGATTTTTAATCTTATGCAGGAGGGGCTCGCATGGAAATCAGTCTTTGACACGGAAGATATCTGACTGTTGGAGTGAATAGATTAAGTAGAAATCATTGGCAGATATCGATAGATAGAAACATTTGAGATTATCAAAATGGAGGCAAGAAAAGTTAACTGAACACTTGGTGACAACAAACAAGTGGCAGGAACCTTGAGCGGTAGTTGCAAGGACTCTCTCGGCCACAATAAGTCTGCCTACTCGATGAGCTGAACGAGGTCTAAGGTACTCAGTTGACCATTGAAAGGCCTACAGCCAGGAGGTATATCGGCGAGATTGTAACTCTAATACCCCGCCGAATTTACATTCCTTACCGTACGACGTATTTCTCTGATGCAGTTATTACCTCGGTTATTAACTAGGAAACTAAAGCTGCAGTCTAAATGCAAAACCTTGCTTCAAACTTCCTCTATATGAACAATGCCAAAAGTCTCTTCTCTGATGATTCCATCAAGTGGGCCATCTACACACAGAAACCTTACAAAGATCCTGGTGAAGATGGAATCTTTCTGGCCTTTCGTCAGCAAAGAATTTTTATTCTTATTGAACCTCTGGTATCCATCTTTAGATTAACTAGTACTCCTTCGTGACGAATTCTGTGGTGTTCAGACAGTGTGAAGATTTACCAGTGCTACCAGTCTACGTTGAATGTCCAAAAGCAATTCTTTGGTAGTGGCTTGTCTCTCACATCCCCGCTATAGGTGCTGTTAAGCGACAGTTACCTAAAGCGAGATTTTTGGTCACCTGTAACAGGAGATAAGACATCTTGCAGATAATACGCCAGAAGAACCAGAGTAATCCCTGATACGTGAAAGTAACTGAGAAGACTGTGAGTCTCCCTGGTCAATGGCCCTGACGAGTCGCTGGAGTTTTAGCTCTTGACTCTCCTCATACACCTGAAGAGATTTTGGCGTTAAAAGAATACCTGTCACCTGCTCCAGATTTGACCGTCCCAGAATGGCGATGACACATCGATTCGTCTGAAGGCTTGGATGGGGCGAGAATCGTTTTAATCTGCCCGAAGCCCAGCTATGGACGGCTCCAAATTTTCCCATCTACCGAGGTTGTATAGAGGTTGTCTGTTATGGCAATGGTCCTATTCGCAAATGATTGTGTGTTGTGAAATCGACACCGAAGAAACCTTCGTAGAGCACATATGTATAAACATACAATCAAATAACCAAGCAGTTCTAGAAGCTCCCATGTCCTTCAACTCTGAATCGAAGCTGCATTAATGTGTATATTCAATGCATGACAGTGATTTCAATGACTCCAATGAATGATGAATGATGAATGAAATAGACTGATTTTTTTTCTACTTTAACATTATGATTGTAGAAAAGAATGCGATGGGCTGATGTCATCATTGAAAGCATTGAATTGAACGCATTCCCTATTTGTTGCATTTTTAACAGTGCTGCACGATGGATTTTTTTTTAGAGGAGTGTTATTAGTCTTGGGACTACACAATGAAGTTTTACAGAATGCTGTAAATGCTGTTTCAACATAAAACTTCACATAGAATAGAGACCTCAAGAGGCGATTTCAATAATGTCACAAAGTTCAATTTCTTAGAAACTGTATTGACTTGACATACATTACTGTACATATTAAATAGCAACATTTTACCCTTTCAACCCACTCCATCTTTTTTTGGGATAAAAACATTTCAATCCCTTGTGTGAACAAACGCGAATATGTACCCAGCTGAAGAGATACACTTTTAGCAGATATTATTCGCACATGAACGCCATTAAAATCACTTTAAGCAACGCACTCTTGATTTATTTAAAAGGAAGCATAACTCCTGATTCGTTAGGGCAAACTGAAAATGTTTTCCATAAATCACTTCCAGCCTATAAAACATCTGGAAACGACATTAAGGTTTTTTTTTTTTAAAAAATCCTCCACTTCACTTCCTGCTTCTTACGGTAATCATTCGGGAATTATACCAGCCTACGAACATGACAGCAAAGTTGTCCTTGTATCCTTTTGAAAACAAAGTAAAGCAAGCAATGCATTATTAATTTCGGTTAACGGGATAAAAATAACACAAACAACGATAGCCAAGGGACATTTTTTGCTGAAATCTCTTTATAAGGGTCTCCGTTATCACTAGATACTAAAAGTTATGTCAGCTCACCTTTGCGCTTTTGTTTTCCCCCGAAAAGCTGCTAAATGATTCGTACCATCACCTATCTGTTAAACTTTATTTACTTTGCCAAAAACTGAAAATCCAATTTAACTCGAACCTCACTCACCGTACCCGTACCCGTGTGCAGATAAATATTATTTTTTGAAATGTGATGAATTAAATTTTATGCTCAACGGATTTGCCACACTTTCGGGTGGTTAAATCTAAAATCGATTATACTTATGTAAATACATATTTCGCTTGACAGGCGAAATTCGAATTCAGTGTTTTGTGAGTGAATTTCGAAAACTACGGCGGGGTTTTTGGGGTGTTGCTTTTGCAAATACATAAATATGCGAACGACTGCTAAAAACAATATTCGTCACTATAATTGAATATTGTATACTTACTAAAGCCATTTGAAATGTGCCTTGCTGTGGGATTCCTGGATATATTGTGGAAATCGCCTGGGGAACAAAATTTGCTTGGAAAATGGCAAATAGTGGAATTGAAAGGCAGTCTATTATATTGACTAAACTATCGGTTGTGTTTATGTTAATAATGGAATAATATTTGTATTCGTAATATCAACCAACAATGATGCGATTCTATTAATTTGCATTCGCGTGTTCAAATGTTATAGTTATCCAAAATAATGGAAATTCCATTTCATTTGTTTTGAAATTTGTGAAGTCTATCGCTGTACTGTACTAACTTACTGTGTCTTGTACCTACTGACATATGCTTTCGTGGGTCCTAGGGCGCCACCATGTGCCAGAACTTACAATATGCCGTAGCTCTTTTCCAAATGCTGTATCATCTTCTTCGCCACTTCTCTTCGCCACAATACCTTAGAATCTAAACCCCATCTGATGAGTACCACACCCACTCAGCGCAGGAAATGAGGAAACTGTGTCAGGTATTTACTCAAAAGATGTGAACCTAGAAATATTTCTAAATCTCCCGGATCGATGGAGTGCTTTGCAGGCCGAAGTTCTAGCCGCGCTAAAGGCTGTGGAACTACCTGGGATGGGATCAATATTCAATAAGGATATTGGCATCTTCATTGAAAGTAAGGCTGCGCTCAAAGCGCTAAAGTCTTTTGTCATCAAATCTGATGTGGTCTGGGATTGAGGCGCAATGGGTACCTGGACACTGTGATATTGAGGGTGACGAATGCGCCGATAAACTGGCCAAGGAAGTTGTGGCACTCCCATCTGGGAACGTCATCAACAGCATTAGAGCACCTCTGTGTGTTGCCAGGAGAAGTATGTATTACCAATTGAATACAGAACTTGGCTAACCAGAAATGGGGTAAGCTGGAGGGACATTGGGTGGGTATCCAGAGCTTTATGTCCAGAGATTAGCCATAAAAGATCAGCTGAATTATCAGCATAAATTAGGACTATGATTGGGCTCCTCTCTGGGCATTGCCTTCTGAGAAGGCACGCCAGTAGATTAGAACTATCAGAATCGGATATTTGTGGGTATTGTGAGGATCTACACCCTTCATACTGTGCGAACTTGAGGGCACTTCTAGGAATTGTTTATTACATCCAGGCGGACACTTTTTTAGTAGTCTGGAAGGAGTAGATGCATGTAACCAACCAAACGACCAACACAATTTCTGCAGGGCAATCACATGCTTGGACGACATGATTTAGGCTTCAGGTTTCTTCTACCATTAAGGACGTACTAAAGGGAGGATCGCGATGGACCCACTACGGTGCCCAGTGTTTTATGATGAACTCATAACTCTCTTTAATCCTAACCCAACCCATATCCCATCTAAAGGACTCCAATCTACTTTTCTTTGTATTCGTATATCCAACCAACAGATGGATTTTAGGCTGGAACTATGAAATTTTCGATACAGGGACTTTGTAAGCCATACATGTGTAAACATTTACAAAATTCATCCACTGACACGCCTACTTTTCAATAAAATTCGTTTCTGGGAGTAATTTTACAATATAATTGAGAAAAAACACTTTCTTATTAAGGTATAATGGTGAAAGAAGGAGCTTCATATGTACATAAATATATGGGAAATGGATAGGGCAACGCACGGTCCATTCCAGACCGATTGTAGCATTTCGTATTTTTTCTACTGCTACATCCTAAACAAACAGATTTCAATAACAAAACCCCTTCAGATACGTTGATCAATAACCTCTAAAGTCCTTGAAAAAATATAGAATCATTGAAATTCCTTTCATTTCTACCAAATGGATGGCAAGTTTAAAATGCTCTGATTAGTAATTACAATATTTATCGTATAGCATTTCAATTTTTACCAAGTCGTTGACCCATTCGTGGGAGTAACAAGTTTCACACCGACTAGACCGCAAGTAAGGACCGACCTTTGGGATGTGTCATCCACCACCTATAAAATAGAGATATACCCACAAGCATCCCCAAGGGAAACCCACAAAAACAGGATAAAAAAATAAATAAAAAAAAACTGCTGTATAAACCCTCTTCTAAAAGATAGTGTCATCGAATTGGTTACATTTAATAAGATACGTTGACCTTTTATGTGGCCTCTTAACAAATTGTCCTTAAAAATGAGAAGAAAAAGCCCACCAATTTATCGCCAGTAACAAGTGGCACACTTAACCCTCAAGTTTTGGGGGATGAAAAAGGATATAAAAACTTTAAAGTATCTCTCACCAACTTAAAGTTAAATTTGCAAAAATACCTATCGATGACAACTTTTGAGGAAAGGTTTAAAAAATGTTGCCTACTCGTGGGATGAAGGCACATAATTAATGACATTATCATTAATATTAAATAAGTAAGGGATAAAATGTTTAATAGGTTTAAGTTTGCCATCAACCCTAACCTACAACAAATAATTATTGATTGCTCGGTTGGGGCATGAGGTGGCAAAGTGCTCTGTGGACTTTTTAATATTAATAGTCGCTTATTTTATAATTGAAAATGATTGATGTTCGGGGAATTGGAGTAAATAATTATATCCATTAGGTCAACCAGAAGGGTAAGATGCTGCTGTTTTTTTGTTTTTAAATTTGTACAAAGATTAATGCGTGTTCTTCGAATAAATATTTGTTTTAAAAATAAACAAAGTTTGTAGCCAAATAATCTTAAAGTTAAGAATGGCCTTTCTAATGGAATGAATCTGAGGTTAAGGAAAGAAATAACTTCTTTTTATTGGGATAGGAAAAGCTTCACCGGAGCACTTGTCCATTGTACTTCCAGAAAGCATCCTATTACGCCCCGTATACCTACTTTATGAATTTTCTCGTCTTCTTAATGAATTCAAGTAGGCACTTCAATCATTAACAGAATTCACCACATCTGTACCTAGAATCTGCAGAGCGACAGGAGCAATGGCAGGACAATCCCATAGTCTTCCGCAGTATCATCGCCCTCTCCACAAGCTTTGAAGACATACATATGTTTCATAAAAGCCAATCAAATTAATATGTTTAGCAAAAGTGAAGTGCCCTTTTCTGACGAAAGGCAGCAAGAATGCCGTGGATTGTTCACTAACATCTTGGAGCATTCCTCTTAGTTATCCTATATCCAGGACACACAGAATTGTGTTCATATGAAGCTCAATCATCAATGGAAGTCCTAACCGTTGCTGCAGGGAAATGAGAGTCAATAAATTGAAGTTCAAGCCTTTCTTAAATTCACCAAGTACATAATTTGCAATTAAAGGGTTTAGCAAGTCCTTAATCGCAGTTTCACCGTCACAATAGTCACAGACACTACGACCCTTCAACCCATTCCTAACGATTTAACTCGCCATTAGGCCTGCAAATATCTCCGCCTGAAAGATAGAGCTATGCCTACTCTATGAGTATTGCAGTCTTGCATTATCGTCTTCCACAAATACACCAGCCCCTGATCCTTGATCTGTTTTGGAGCCATCAGACACTCAGACGCTGATAGTATACAGTCCTAAATACCAGGAAAGTCGAACTCATACTTGCGCCGCAGCTGAAGCCTTGAAAGCCTTGGAGTCCTAGCATCAGAAGGCATATCCATAAGACAAGAGTCACATGATAGGAGTTGTGCAAAATTATCAGAGCTCCAGTGCTCTGATAAAAGTCATAACAAAAGTCACCTTGTCCGAGTCTGTGAATAGCTTTTAACGAAGTAAGTTAAATTGGAAGCCAGAATAAGAGATAGGAAAGAGTTGTGGTATAAGGTGTTACTATGACAATTGAATGGATATGGTCGTGGCTTATGCATCAAATCTTTCACTCAGTGATCGAATATACAACCACTACATCGTGTCCAGTCAAGCAGCAATCCGAACATCTAAAGAGATTTGAAATGCTCTGCTTCGATCGCGAGGGACTAACCCGATTTCGTTGCTCCGCTAAGGAGATGTCAACGACTGTCAGGCAGGTGCTTATAAGTTACTCCAAATTAAGCTTGGAACTTGAAGCAAATGGTGCTGGTAGAAAGTCCTGCGACCGTGTCTTAGTGCTCCTAATAAGCTTATTCCCGTATCTCTTCACTTGCCACCCCAAAAACCATCTTCTTCACTAGGTAACGAAACTTGAACTATTCCATAAAAAGAATGTAGTTTCAGAATCCTTGCGTCCTAATCGCAACAAAAGGTATAAAGCGCAATTTACTATGAGACTAATTATTTTCCAGTAGTACACACTTCTTCATAAGACTTACTCGTCAGCGGTAAGATTGTAATGAATTATACAAACTTAAGTCGGCACTCAACCAGAACTCTGATAAGAAAAGTTTTGCGCTTAAAGCACTCCATCCTAATCTCT
Organism: Chalcosyrphus nemorum; assembly: GCA_949716465.1. Taxonomy (NCBI): domain Eukaryota; kingdom Metazoa; phylum Arthropoda; class Insecta; order Diptera; family Syrphidae; genus Chalcosyrphus; species Chalcosyrphus nemorum. Next base: position 85,425,727 of record OX454332.1, read on the forward strand.
TTTAAACGTTGATACTACCTGTTTGCATGAAAGGATTACGCGCAATTGAGGAAGTGCGCTAGAAGTCATGTAAGAATTAATTTCATGCGAGATTAGTCAGCTTAATTAGTGTATGTGAGTACCTGGATTGCTCATGAATTACTAAAATTGTCATCAAATGAATGTCGTATGAAGATATGTTCGAATATGGATGTTCTTTGGAATTAAGTACATCCGGATCGGCTGAGGAAACTCAACAGGTAAAAGCGTGCACAGTGTATGGGAAGGGATTTAGTTTTCTCCGCATTTAGGGTCCTGGAGATTTTAGAAGGAGTAATTGGTATTGAAAGAAGGACAGGGAATCTACAGTTTCTCAATTACAGTGAGGAGTCAATCAGCAAACCTATTGCATTGTCACATAGATGTACCCACTTGGTCAGCCGCACAATTGCCTGGACCGTTCCTAAAGTCTGGCATGCTAGGATCTCTTACCATCAGGCACTATAAGAGGAGTGAGTACCTGGATCTGCTATAATAATGGCGCGGCGTACACATCCATACTGCCACCGAATGGAAACAATGTGATAGAGAAAGAGTCTAACGCCTCCTGGTTATGCAGAGATGATTGCACAGTTTGTCGTGCTCTATGGACAAAATTGAACAAATCTAGTGGCTAGTGGTGGATCGCCCCTCTATCCACATTGTCAATGGAGTAATCACAGGATATAACACCTAGGAACTTTGCTTCAGAAATGGAGTGCAGATTCCAAAGATTTATGCAGAATTTGCAGGAACGACGAGAAGGTAGAGTCAGTCCAATTCATGCCTCGTCTTAAAAGAACAACGACTGCATGTTGTAGACTACAGATTCTTTTTCATTTCCCATGTCTTCTTTATGTCACCAAAGAGTGACATGACTCCGAGTGCTTGTGATTAGTTGTTTCGTGGAACATACTAAAGATTGTGTAGTGTGTAGGCAGATGGACAATAGCTGCTTATTATCTGTAAGACAGAAGTAACTTACCAGGACTCCCAGGCCAAGATACAACTGGATTCCGTCCAGTGATTATAAACTAGCCTAAGCCTTGTTTGAGTTCATTTTTTGAAGACCAACCTCACACTCAGTCTTCTTGCAACCATTTCTGTATGTGTCCCTCTCAATTGCCCGTTGTTCCTAATATAGACACCCATTAAGATCACAATGTGTAACGTACCGAACCTTGAATTTAATTTCCCTTTCCAGCAGTTAAAGCTCATCCTGCAATAGCCCTTCACGAGAAAAGGGAAAACAAACAAATTTGCAATCAATTTCCTAATGGAACTACTAGTGCAACGCTCTAAGGATATTCTCCAGGAGCGACTATTCTGAAATGTTCCCTTGATAGAAGCCCATGTTGACAGTGAACTCAACGAACTATGCAAATGAAATTTTAAACTTTATGCACATTTGCATATTTTCATCAAGTAAATTAAAATTCCAGCTCCAATAAAAGTGAATCGTAAATCTCAGCATGCCGATGCGACAGTTGCCCATTTAACATCCATTGCCCTTCGTCCAGACAGTGCTACCATGCCATCATTCGCAAGTCCTTTGCAAAGAAAAAAACGTGACAATTCCCTTCCACCCAGTCATTAGGTAGCTATTCAAGAAGAGTAAAGTTTGTTGAAATTTTACTGAGAGTCCCAGCTGCCAATGGAACCTATCTGAAAATGGGAGATGCACTGAACTTTTAAGGACATAAAGTGCGATAAGAAGAGTTCTCAAATCCTTTGCAAAGATACACGTCTCAGACACACTTTATAAAAGTTTTCGTTGGGCTGACTGAACTCGGTTTGGATATGAAACACTGAAGCTAAGATTAAAAGCAATTACCGATGAATAATGTTCCCGGGAAGTGTCTAAGGACAACGCTAAGACGGTGAACTTTCAAGCATCACTTCTTACCAATTAAGGTGCCTGTAGAGCGTATCGCTTTGCGAAAAGCTACGATGATGAGCAAACTTTTCATGTGGATCGATTTTCCTACCAACTAAAGGATAGCCTGCGAGTTGAGAGAGAGAAAAAAAATCCATTTTTACTTCACTTGATAACCCACTTCAGATACATTGCTTCGTTTCCCTAACGACATTCGATACAAGCGTATACGTTCTCCTTCCACTCATAGCTGACTGAATTCTCCTTCAGGATGAGAATGAAATGATTCAATTTGACCAATTACTTGGGAAATAAGGTAAAGCACAGAGCCAGGGATGAACCATGCTCGAGAAGAATGCGAACCGATATTCGATTGGACATTTGCGTAAATTGAAATTCAATTTATTCGAATGAGGATTTTTTTTTTTGCTTTCGTGGGAAGGATGTTTGGCTTTTGTGTAGGTCAGCTATTTTCGGAGGATTGAACGAGGTTTATGTGGGTTTTTGAAACACAGATGTATTAATACCGTACGTAGAAGGAAGGATTGAGTTCATTGGCCTATTCAGGAGGTTTAGATACAGTTTACCAGTGAAGCAAGCTGACTTCTTGGGAAAACATCGACTAGCCTCCCAAGCGTGTTGGGTTTGGTATACGTGTTTGCAGGAATAGAATCTTTTGTTGCATGGGAATGACCTCTGAGCTAAGACAGAGTAAAGGGCGGTTACATTTAGCTCAATCAAAATTGGTCTCTGAGTAAAGTTGTCCTTTGATAAGGCCCAAGCTGCGTCCTGTTCTCGGAAAGTAGAAAAGAGATAGAGAAAGAGGCATAGAGAAAGAAGATTGACTGACTGACAATCTGTAGATTTATCAGGAGAACCAACCGTAGCTCCCAGCAAAGCAAAACAGATCCCTGATAAGTTTACCCGTCAAACCGCTAAGGTCATCAAAGAAATAGAACTCCAGGTTGAGGTTCCTCTTTGACGATAGGGCAGAGCAATTGCAGAGAAGATGAGAGATAGCCTGCTCTCATTCTGTATCCTTACAGCTTGGGCAAAATCGTTTGAAAAGAGGTCCAGGAGTCTAGCATACAAATCAATCAGAGAATGATAATGATACTCAGGTTCGAACGACTCAAGAATCGTTTGAACGTTTCTGGTTCAGGTTAGGCCAAAGTTCTCCCTAGATTCTGGAAAAACATGACTATTCTCCCAAAGAACCTTAGCCTTCCTAATATCTTTCAGTTTGAGTATAAGTTTACAAGTAGCAAATGGCATACCAAATGCCATCTTATCAGGCTATTTCATCCGCACTACAGTTCCTTGGACTATCCTTGTAGACTGGCACCCAATATAAGTGAATGTTATAGTGGTCTGAGATCAAAATGAGGGGCAATCTGGTGGCTGCCTGACCGTCTGTTAAAATGCTAGAATCCTCTTTTATAGTACATTAGAATCTTGCTTAGGCAGGGCTTCTTTAATTCTCTGAAATGTGCTACAAGGATCGATGACGCGGAGGGAGATACTTAGACTTAGCTCAAATGAGTAAACGCTGCCAGCCTCTCCATCAGAGGTATTTGCTCCATCAGTCTAGACCTGGACCATGCCAACATCCACCTGCTCATGGCTAAACCATCCAAAGCAGGGATTGATGTGCGAAAGTTCCAACGGAATTGCCTTTATTAAGAATAGTGGCCAAAGTTGAGGCATAACCACTGCGTCAGACAGATTGCTGGTAAGGTGGCCATTTGTCCATTGACTTTGATAAAGAACTCGGATTTCGCTTCGGAAATTCTTTTTTCCATTTCCAGTTTGCTTCTACCGCGCGCCGTTCCCAAGATACAGGAAATCCTCTATTCGGATATAGAGAATATCGTCAAGTCCTACCGCCAGTGATCTCGTCTAATTGGGTAGCATATTAGCATACCGAATACAAGCTTCAACACCACAGAAATGGCCATTTGAAATGTTCCTCTCATCTCTTGAACCAATCTCCACCCGAACTGTGGAATGAGCCGTCGTGTCTACATTGGTTGTTGGTTGGAGCTGCGACTACATGTCAAGGTTTCTTATATGATCCTCCATTACACTTGCGTGCCTGCATGTGATCCTCCACTTTACTTCTCTCACCTTCATGTGATATAGTGGAGCTAGCGTGCTCCTCCCTGTTGCGTGAGTAGTTACTATATGAGCTATTTTCGGTCGTCGATCAGCCTCCAGGTATCCCTACGATCGGCCGACAGTCCTTTCAGTAGCAAAAACAGTTCACACTACATACCAGCCGCTGATTGCTTCGACACTTTTCGAAAGATGATCCTTTGATTGGCGCACTGAGATATCCTTATGATGTTGTGGCGGTTCCTACAGACTCCTGAACGTCGCTGTAAGACTACCAGGATATTAGCCTTTTACGTGTTAATGGCGTATTCTCGCCGTTTTTCCGCTGAGCTTGCGGAATAGAGCAGCACAGTGTTAGGTATTTGGCACCAGTATTCCCCTGCTTCTTACCATTTTATTTCACTTGACCGCAGAATGTCTACTTTTCAGGAAAAGCAATCTTAAGACAAAGGGTAAGTTTCTAGCTACTTCATGCTAAGTAATTCTTATCGTTTTATTTATGAGTACTAAAGGTGAGATTATGTAGAAAGTTCCTTATAAAAGTGCCTCCCCAATTGCCAGTTTTAATGGAGATTCTTATTAAAGGCTACCGAACAGAAAAGGGACGTCTTCCAGTGAAAAATGTAAGTACACAAAAGGAAGAGAAGCCAAACAGCCACTCAACTTGCATATTCCACACATAAATTCATGCACACTCCTGGCAAAGGATTCTCCTTGCGAACCACAGCCATTCAAGTGCTTTATTTCGCAGAATTTTAAAAATACATTTCAACTCAAAAGTTACTCCCACTTAGGAGAAACTTTCTAGCGAAAAACAGAACCTAAGCACGTGTGCACATTTAATTACATTACAGCTGTACAAAGGTGAATAAATCTCAACTTTCGTTTCTATTTATGGCCAAGGATATCTTGATTTGATTTTCCAATACAAGCCTAATCGCAGCCAAAGACTGGCATTGATTAATATTAGCCAAATTGGCTCGTCCAATAAACTTGCTTCCTTCCTGGCAAAGTGATTAATATGCTCCTTGCTGGGCGATTTTTCAAAATCGATCGACGCCATCCTAAACCACACATGGCGAGCCGCGCCGCGCCGCCACCCAAAAATTAATTGAGCGAAAATAAGCGTTTATTTGAGGAACTTATCGACAGAGTTCGTGAGTGCGTCCATTTTCATTCTTTCGAAATTAATTTCCGAGGGCGAACTGCACGCTTCAGTTGTGTCATTTCGTAATAATTAATAGCCGCACGGTCGATCGTTTATCCACGCACACACACACACAAACGCTATTTAACGATTCATACATGCTACTACAATGATATATGTTTATGTGTAAAATTTTGCGATACATGCTGCCATAAATGTCCTGGCCATGGCCCTGGGCTCAAACAATGTCCTTTCTGCCATCATTAATCATATTCTCACTTTAAGCGATGACACATCGTATGCATAGAATGGAATAGAAACCATATGAGGCCAGGACATAGAATAGAACACAACAACGGTGTCGTCCAGACGAAAGCCATTTAATGTTAAATTGGATTCATCTGGCTGAGATGGGTTTAGCTGCTGCTCTAATGTCCTTGAGGACGTGTCAATCGATGCTTTGGGTGGTCGTAACAAAAGAGGTGGCGCACACAAAAAAATTTAAATTATTCAAAGGATTGTCTGAACCTTTTATATTATTTGAGAGAATCCACGATAAATTCACACTTAGCCAGAATGTGTTGGTGTTAGGCTAAGGAAATATTTTGCATCGTGCGTAGGATATTTAGTATGTGTGACCTTTACAGCGTTTTGTATTCCATCGAATTCCGGTAAATAATCGGATTGATAAAAGAAACACGTCAGGCTTTTACCGCGAATGTTGAGTGAAATGGGAACGTATCCGGTATTTTCTACTCCTTTGACGGGAAACCATATTTTATTCTACTACTCACTCTATGTATACTATAAGCGGGAGCACCACTAGCTGAGTTTTTGATTTATAGCACATGACATATAGGTTTTTTGATTCCTTGAAAATCACGTTTTCTATGACACAAGTTGGGTTTTTAATTTTCGATCACATAAAGTAAACAATTGGAAGGGTCTCTGAAATAATTTCCTGAGACATACATATATTTGACTTTACTATAAGTCAAGTCACTTATGGCATGAATAAGCGATATATCACTGCGCCTCACACTCAATTTGTGACTAACGTGTTACAACTAAAGGTCCATTCACACCTCAGCGATTGAGCCTACTGCGACTTTGGAAAGATGTGGAACGCAAACTACATTCGCGACGTTATTTTGTAAATGAGAAGTGAAATTCGCAGAGTACTGCGACTTGATACGACTTTACTTATGTCCCGTATCCTCTTGTGGGTCTTACGGCCTCTACAGCGCCTACGCGGCTTCGTGTGCGATTTCTGGAAATGTGCCCCAGCTCTCCCCAACTCTTCCCCAGTTGGCATGCTTCCTTCTCCACTGTTCTGTGCCACGTACTCCTAGCATCATTACAAGAACTTGATGAAAATTTTTGAAGCAATTTGTTTCTCGTTTTTAGTTTAGAAAAAGTCAGACAAGTATGTTGGGTGATTGTTGTGCAGGAGTGTAACACTATTGAATTTGACTTCGAGTAGGGAATAGGATAGATGATTAATTTAGAGAAACCAGGCTGACTAGGTTTTGGTTAGACTAAGCGTTAGTTTTCACTTCTTAAAGTGCACTTCAAGATCATTTAAGAGTATGTTTTTAACTAACTCCATGCTTAGGCTCTGAATGGATTTAGCTAAGTCGATATAACAAGTGAATTTTTTGGATTGCCTTTCCGACTTGTCCTCAATTTTTAAGTTCAATAAGAGGATCTGATCCTTGCTCTTCAGTTGTCTAGGTCTACTTACACTATCGCTCACATAAACTTCAAAGGCGTAGTTGCATGTTGTTAAATAAAGATGGAGAGATCATTTTGGTACTTAACGAAAGAGTCTTCCTTAGAGACCAATTTTGCAATAGAAACCAGACATTCCAGTAGGACTAAAACAATAACAACAATCCAGTCTCACAAGATAAACAGCGTCGTGAGTATTGGTGGCATCGATTTAATCAATCATCCTACCTTACCAAGCCAACACCCACTGTGGATGACCACGATTTAGTGGTAGTGTACCCGGTCATTGAATGAAAGGTTTGGTGCTTAAGTCTCGACAATATCCATTAAATTTTCATAGTTATAAAAATAGGCTAGACTAGCCACTCCATGCGCAAATAATCCTTATTCATAGCCCTACTGAGATAGGTAAAGATTCCCGAGTACCCGGTGATTCCTCCGCTCTAATCAAAAACTGGTATCCCAATGGACATGTGACTGGTCTAATTTTATCCTGACTCTTGCCTTACTTAGCCTAAAACCGGCTCACGTAAGCTGGCAGAAAATATAAATACAATAGAGAAGCAAAAAGGATAATCAACTGAATACCATCCATTTTCATCAATTTTTGAAAGTCAAAATATGAGAAATCAAAGCCTTAAATCGTGGTACATACAATCTTTTCCACCAACCTTTTCCAACAACCATTTCCAAAATAATCTTAAAATATAAATACGATAAGGATACAGATCCCACCCCAGAGCAATCGATTTAATTGAGATGATTGTTGACCTGGAAACTTGAAGCTGTATCTCAAGGATAATTAAATTAAATTAGCTTCACAGAATTTGTTCTTAGGAGTAAGTCAAGCGACAAACGTGAACTCATTGTACAAATGTATATAAAAGAAGGAAGTGAACTGCATAAAGGTAATTATTTTTAAGGGTTTCGAATAAGGTAAGGCCAGGTAGAGTAATTGAGGAGGGAATCATTGCTGAGCAACTATGTTATCAATAGAGAAAAGGTTAGCCCTTGCCCATTATAAAACTGTTCAATACAATGCTCAATTCAGATGACAAAACTCCGACTACATGGCCTTGGCCACATCGAACGAATGGACAACAATGTTCCAGCTAAGAGGGTCTCCGAATCATATCCCACAGGTTCGAGACGCAAGAGAAGATCGAACATTCGAAACAATCTGCCGTGAGTGCCAAAAAACTTAGCACTCACTCAGAACTTGAACAGCGCCAGCATGCTCTGGACCGCAGGGTATAGAAGGCCGACGTTCCTCAGGCAGAAAATCTCCACCGTCCTGTTTCAGAAGCCTTTCAAGTGAGTAAGTATACATATACATTGCATTTCTCGCTTTGGGATTAAGGTTGATTGGCATTCGGGAGCCGGGGTTGTCATACTTTTTCTACAGAAGAGTCATTTAGTTCCCTTTCACAACTTTTCATAACATTGCTTCTGAATGACAATAGTCTAGTCGCTCTTCCTGGATAGCATTCAGCTTGGTAATGTGTATTTGTGCAGTAACTGTCAATTGTTGAATGCTTTAATTCCACTAGAGCTTCCTTTTCCACTTGAAAGCAAAGAGAGCAAAGCACCTTGTCGCATATCCTCTCTGGCAGAACTGTCAAAGATGAAGGCCGGTGGTGTGCATGAGCTTGTTTTTTGACAACAATTCTATTGTTATCATTTTCGTTGGGCTTTCCTCTTTTAAACATAATTCTTATCGAAGCTTTCTTTATCTTATCACTAATGGGTCTAAGTTTAATTAAAAGGGAACAGGATATCCTACGTTCCCTTCCAGATGGATTAAAACTTTTCCATTTCTCTCAGTTTTTTTTTAATTGAAACTTTCCCCTTTGCAAACGCGTAAAATATTCATCAAAACAAAGGAAAAAAAATCCGATTTTACAAACTTGTGCATCTAGTACATAACATCTCGTTTCGCCTCAGAAACCACAGCGACTGCTGCTTAACCGCATCTATTTTCATTAAACTGAAAGTTTGTTAACACAATTTCTTGGTATTTTTTTTTATGACTATGACTCCATCGCAAAAAAGCTCTCACAATTGAATAACGTGAGAGGATACGCGAAATTAATTTCCACCCCATACCCTTGCTTGTCATGGGTGTGAAATCCTTAACCGGAAAATAACTTTCATCCCGGATGTTGGTCCTCAGTAGGGATTACTATCCTGTGTGTGTATCTATGTTAAGAGCTTTTGTAAATAGAATACACTGTCACCTGTTTATCGTGGCTTACCCCTTTTAGGGATTTTATTGCGATTTTATTGCACACACGCTATAGGTGGTTTCCTTTTTCTTTTTATATGAAGATTGTGGGCTCGAAGTTTTACGACTTGGCCTGGCTTTTACTTTTATTCCTTTTGGGCATAAATTTTCGGTGACACCAGTGTGAATTTGAAAATTGAAAATGACTCAAATTTATAGCTTAAGATGTGTCTGATTTGAGAATTTGTCGTATGAATTTATCGAGTTGTCATAAATTTAAGCGCTTATGTCTAGTAATGGTGGTATAGATATAAACAGATTGTCCTTTGGGATTTCAATTAGTTTTATTGAACTGAAAAGGAGTTTGGCAAAGACCAGAATTTACTTATGTTGTCTGAGGAAGCAGGAACTGATGGATTGCAATTCGACACTATTTATGTATGGCCCTTGAGAGACTCGTTGATCTAAATTTCGAGGAAATGTTCAGCCCCTAAAACCTGAGTATAGACAAAGTAACGATCGTCTTTGCCGATTTGACGATTGATGAAAACCCAAGCTAAAAACTACCACCGATTTTGAATGTATTCTGACGTTTCTGGCAAAGTCAAATCGGAGCTCACGCATACATTCTTAATCGTCGGTGGTTTTTACGAACGCAGCCATTTTGTAGAGTCGTTCTATACATATCGTTGTTCTTTATTGAATGACAGTCTGCTCAAAATGTAGTGTGCCAAAAGGAATGTAAAACCGAATGTCTATGCTATTCTTTGATTGGGCACAATGGACCCGAATTGTTGGTCTAAGTGGGCAGTGACTCTCTTGTCTACCTAACCTACTTTGTGTATAAATCTGAGTGGAGTACATTACGCTTACTTTAAGGAAAAAGCCTTGAAAGTGCTCCATGAGGAAGCGTATTTTTCTGGCTTAAGCAACACTTTCTTCTATATTCCTTCTCCAAGTTCTTGATGTTGTTACGGAATTGCTGTGGTTCTCTTTCCAGTTGGGGAGTTATGGGACATTTGTAGAGAAAATTTTCAAATTTCATGTAAAACTACTGAAAAAAGTGACTAAGAATCACAACAAACATTCACCTGGCTGCTTCCGACCGATTTGATTCTTGCTTCTACTCTTTTAATAATTTCAGTTCTATTTTCCTTAGAAATATAAAATACTCAGTAGTAGTAAGAAATCGATCAAAAATTTCGTGATTCATTTAATGGTATTTTTTGGAGAAGTAAAAACGAATAAAAAAACTAAAAATTTTCGGATTACATTTAATTCCAAACAAAAGAACCATTGTCGACATTTATGCTGTCATTTAAATGTTTTAAATGTTGACCACAAATGAGGTTAACATGATCCATTCTGAAGTTCCAATTTGTGCCTTACATGTGGGCAATAAGTATCCATAAGTGCAACACAGAAAGCAGATATTTGTAGTGCAGTTGAATAATTTTGCGGGCTACGTCTTTTAACTATAAAATATCAAACAAAACTTAATATAAATGCCATAACAAACTAACATATCTCGTTCGTCGTTGGTCTAAAAATCTAAAGAGAAAAAAGTACCTCTAAATGAATTAACCAATAATATTTTGTCTGCTTTGGTGAATAAAACATCATCGCACTATGAATTGTGGTCATAACAATTTTAATTGCCTTAAAATGAGTCACACATCGCAAATAAAGAATATAATTATATCTGTGGCACCGATACCGTCCTTAATCATTGAAAGCTTCAAAGCTACCTTTAATCAGTCGTCTCTCGTTCAATGCAAATGTATTTTAACTCCTGATTAATTTTCAATTAATAGAGTAATTACGAATGCAGGTTTCCATAATTTTAAGGCAACAATATCCACCACTTTATAAATATCTATAAGCTAATTATGTTCAATTAATTTCAATTTATTTCTTCGAAAATATTTTTCACATTTTCAGAGAGGTTTGACAGTCCTATAATTCTATCAATTCATATGATCTTTTTGAAATAAAAATTATTTAATTGAGTTCTCCGTTAACAGACGTAACTACATTATTACTACTTCCGTTTTATGTAATTATATATTTTTATGCTCTCTCATCCCTAATTTATTTATTTATGTACTTTTTATTATAACTTTTCTACTGTTGACTTATACTTCATACCTCACTATCTGTTGTAGCGTGTGCCTTGAAAATATTAAACTACAACTTCAGTAAAAATATTTTTTGATTTCTTCTGTATTCACTTTTAAAAAATTAACTGATCGTACACTTATCATGTACAAGAACCAAATAAGCCGCTGTAAGCAACTGCAAATGTATCGCACGTCACTCTGCACTTTGCTTTTAGTACAGAATTTCGGACTATATAAGCCCAATAGCACATGTGCGAGACCTCTTCACTTTCTTTTCCGGTTGGCACTTGATAGTGCATGGTGTGTGCTCCTTTTTTTTTATTTGAATTTGCGTAACTATTGCTATTTAAAGATTATAAAAGTGCATTACATATAGAGTATATTACTTATCTATAAACATATACAAGTACAAAAAAAAAAAAAGTAAAACACAAATAAGTAAAACATAAAAAAATAAAAAACATTAAAGAACCGAAATAAGCTAAAATTGCTTCGATAAACTGTGCCTCAAATATTGGCAGGAAGAAAAAGTACACATTAAATTTTGTTCACTTGCATCTTAAGCCCTACCATTAAAAAAACTACGCAGCACCCGATCTTACCATTTTCATACATTGGAGTTATTATATTAATAAAAAAGCAATTTTCGATAGAAATTAAATAAGAACATAAATATAAAAAAAAAGTGTTAGTCGTAAGTAGACATATACTTATTTAATGGCGCAAGGTATGTACGAATCGCCAAAAGTACATGTACATTCATTAGTTTTTTTTACATTAATACTTTTTTTCAATTTGATACAGTGATCTACAGACCCAATTGTGCGCACAGTTCGGCTGCAGCTTCCGAAAACACATGCATATACGTACCTACATACTATCAATAAAATATTAATTTTTTTAATCAATCGGCGAAACCGTAAGTAATCTTTTGGCTTTTTTATCAGATCATTGCACATTTCAAAGTATTTATACTATGGCGTAAATTAAAAGTTCATATTGTTTTCTTCTTTATAAATTATTACGCGAATTTCCTTCTACTATTTACCTATGATACTTATATAATTTAATTTTAACTACATACCTACATATACATATATACATATTTTGATTATATTCTATTAATTATATACCTACTTATTACTATATGCTTATGTAAAAAACGTAAAACAGGTAAAAAAATAAAAAATAAAAAAACACTGTAAATAATAAAAATTGGGGAGCTTCAAAACACACGATGAGAGTTGTATCTGATTAACCTGTGAGGTGTGCAAAAAAATATTGGGTTTTATATTCTTTTCGATCAAATTATTAAAAAGCCCGATTTGTTGAAAACAGATTCTCTAATCCAATATTTGGCAACCTTTAAGCATATGCGGAATATGCGAAATACGGACCCACAGCAATGAATTTATCAGGAATAACTCAGTTATTATATTATACTATATTCTTTTTCTGAAATACATATCATATCATAATGAAGTGCCGCGTGGAAAAATACTCCAAAGCAAAAGAAAATGCCGGTCAGTAATGTTCAAACTTATCCCGTGGAAATACAAGAGATGATTAAAGAAAAGAGAAAAGCGCGTAAGAAATGGCAACAAAGTCCGGCTCCGCAGCATAAATCACACCTTAATCGGTTGTGCAACTCACTAAAAAAGGCTATTAAAGATCTAAAAAACAAAGAAATAGAAACTTACCTTGAAAGCTTATCGGCAGAAAAAGATTCGAATTATTCGCTTTGGAAAGCTATAAAGGGTATTAAAAAGCCTATAATACAAACCGCACCAATCAGGAAAAATCAATACGAATGGGCCAGGCATGATAAAGAAAAAGCACAAATTTTTGCAATGCATTTGGAAGATACTTTTAAGCCATTTGACGGACAAGCTCTTGCTCAAGATGCAAATACGTCGGATATAGACAATATTGCAATAAGATATGCAACACTAACCGAACTTAAGGACGAAATTAAGAAACTCAAACCCAAGAAAGCTCCTGGATACGACTTAATCACGGGAGAGGTTCTTAAGGCACTGCCAAGAAAAGCTTTAATTAAGCTTCTCTTTATTATAAACGCCGCGTTTAGACTTGAACATATTCCCAGCCAATGGAAAGTAGCGGAAGTGTTAATGGTTCTTAAGCCCGGTAAACCACCAACTGAAAAATCGTCACATAGACCAATTTCACTTCTTCCAATTATATCTAAAGTATTCGAGAGAATTTTAATTAGAAGAATACAGCCGATAATAGAAGAAAAGCATCTCATCCCGGATCATCAATTCGGATTCAGAAGTAAGCATTCTACAGTTGAACAAGTTCATAGAATAACAGATGTAATCGAAAGATCTCTTGAAGAAAAAAAGATTTGTTCAAGCGTATTTCTTGACGTATCTCAAGCTTTTGACAAGGTCTGGCACGAAGGCTTAAAATTTAAATTACGACAAGTTTTGCCAGAACACTTATATAATATTCTAAGAAACTACCTTACGAATAGAGTATTCCGTGTCAAATGTGGAAATGAATATTCGGATTTTAAGGAAATAATGGCTGGGGTGCCGCAAGGAAGTGTTCTTGGTCCACTTTTATATCTACTATACACTCGTGATATACCGCAAGTGGAAGGAACGAAGTTAGCCACTTTCGCCGACGATACTGCTATATTGGCAGTAGGTAAAACGGTCGAAGAGACTACCGAAAAATTGCAAGAGGCATTGGATAGAGTAAATGAATGGACAAAGGTTTGGCGAATAGCACTTAATGAGACCAAATCTGTGCATGTAAATTTTACTAATAAGAAAATCAATTATTTTCCGATTTTTTCGAACTCGGTTCAAATTCCGTTCGCAAACGAGGCTAAATACCTTGGAATGACACTTGATGCAAAGCTTAAATGGAAATCGCATGTAAAGAAAAAACGCAAAGAACTAGAAAATAAATATAGAGATATGTATTGGTTACTTGGAAAATATTCCAAACTTAATATAGAGAACAAACTGCTTTTGTACAAGCAAGTGCTAAAACCAGTATGGACTTATGGTATACAACTCTGGGGTTGTACCAAAATAAGTAATATAAACATTCTACAAACCTTTGAAAACAAAGTGCTAAGAGGAATTGTTAATGCGCCATGGTATATTAGAAATAACGATATCCACAGAGATCTCGGCATTAAAACAATCGTAGATGAAATTAGAAACTACGCGAGAAAGCATAAAATTCGACTAGAAAGTCACGTTAATATCACAGTCCTTCAAGTTTTGGATGAAAGTAATCTACTGCGCCGTCTTCAAAGAACTAAACCTCTAGACCTGGCGCGATAAGTAACCGCGTCTAAACTGCGGAACTAGCAGGAGTTTCTAATGGGAAGCTAACCTGCCAAATGTTCTTATTTCGTGAGAAGAAAACTGCTTGATAAGTCGAACACTTAGTTGTAGTAACAATAAAAACCAACAAATACAATAGTTTGTTGAAGGGAGGTTTTTTAGTGGGTAAGAATCCCACACTACTATGAGCACGCGCTGGCGATCCTCATAGTGTCTTTTTGAAGATTTTCACCTACCCTCGGAAAAAAAAAAAAAAAAAAAAAATAATGAAGTCTGATCAAAAAAAAATCGAGACAAATTTTATTTTCTTTAACAGTGAAACATACACAATATTTATTACAGAGGTCTTCCATACCTTTAGCTTGAAGTTGAGTACACTTTTTGAGTTCCACCAACTGCCTATAGAGGTCTTCCATACATTTACTTGAAGTTTAGTGCACTTTTTTGAGTTCCTCCAACCCCCTACAGAGGTATATCATACATTAGCTTGAACTTGGGTACACTTCTCTGAGTTCCAACAACCGCCTATAGAGGTCGTCTATACAATCAGCTTGAAGTTGGGTACACATCATTTTGAGTTCCTCCAACGCACAATAGAGGTCTTCCATATACTCAACTTCAAGTTTGATGCACTTCTTTGAGTTACTGTAACACCCAACAGAGGTCGTCCATACATTCAGCTTGAAATTGGCTGCACATCTTTGAGTTTTTCCAACCGCCTGCAGAGGTCTTCCATATCATCAGCTTGAAGTTGGGTGAACATCGTTTTGAGTTCCTCCAACGCCTTATAGAGGTCTTCCATATACTCAACTTGAAGTTGGGTGCACTGCTTTGTTTCTCTCCAACCACCTGTAGAAGTCTTCTATACATTCAGTTTGAAATCAGGTGCACTTCTCCGTGTTCCTTTAATCCCCTATAGAGGTCTTCCATACATTTAGCTTGAAGTTGAATGCACTTTTTGATTTTCTCCGACCGCCTGTAGAAGTCTTCCACACTTTCAACTTGAAAGTGGGTGAACTTCTTTGAGTCACCCAACCCCCTTTAGAGGTCTTCCATACATTCAGCTCGAAGCTAGAAGCTCTTCTCTGTGCCCCTAGAACCCCCTATAGAGGTCTTCAATACATTTAGCTTGAAGCTGGATACACTTCTTTGAATTTGTCCAACCCCCAACAGAGGTCATCCATACATTTAGCTTGAAGTTGGATGCACATGTATGAGTTTCGCCAACCTCCTATAGAGGTCTTCCATACATTTAGCTTGAAGTTGGATGCACTTTTTTTAGTTCCTCCAACCGCCTATAGAGGTTTTTGATATATTTCGTTTGAGGTTGGGCGCGCTTCTTTGAGTTCTTCCAATCCCCTATAGAGGTCTTCCATACATTTAGCTTGAAGTTGGGTGCACTTCTTTGAGTTCCTCCAACCGCCTTTAGAGGTCTTCCATCCAATTTGCTTGAAGTTGGGTGCACTTCTTTGAGTTCATCCAACCTCCTATAGAGGACTTCCATATACTCAACTTGAAGTTGGATGCACTTCTGTAAGTGCCCCTATAAAGGTCTTCTATACATTCAGCTCGAAGCTGGGTGCTCTTCTCTGTGCCCCTAGGACCCCCTATAGACGTCTTCCATACATTTAGCTTGAAGGTGTATAGGGTCATTCCACGGAGGATCGACCGACGTTCTGAACGACCCCCCTCCGATTGGGTTGAAAATTAGTACAAATACTCATTGGAGTGGTACAAGCCATAAGTCAAAAAAGTTTTGCAGAATTCGATATAGTTTGCGTGTAACGGAACTTCAAAAATTGTCAAAAAATCGAATTCCAAGCGTTCTTTTATATTTCAAAATATCATAACTTTGGTTCTGCTTATCAGAATTTGATAAAATATACCTTGTTGAATTCAGAAAAAGGTGAACTTTCAAAGAAATAGAGTAATTTGTTTTCAAGGACGAAGGATATTCCAGAATATCCTTTTTACATATATCCTGGAATAACTCAAAAAATGGTATTTTTATTTTTTTTATTTTTTTATATATTATAGAGTGATTTGTCCTCTATCTCCATTCCAAATTTCAAGTTGGGATCTCTATGGGTTCGGCCAAAATAATTTTTTATAGCCGGCTTAGGCAAAAAAAACTAATGTTTAGTACGTTACTCCTTTTGAAATCAGCACATATATCCCACGTACACATACATACATAGCTGTTTTTTTAGAAAAAAAAACGTCACTGGGCTTGTTTTTCTTTTTTTCCTTCAATGACTAGTGTTTGTAACTACTCATTTCCCATTTTCAGTATTTAAGAAGTTAGACTTTGACTATTTGTACTCACTTGATGTCAATCTGTCGTGAGCTTGATGTCGATTTGATTGTAATATTAAATTGTGAGTAATCTAAATTTATAATGAGTACTTTTGTGTGCGGAAAACGTGCAGCAATCCTCTGAATTTAACACCTCACTACCCAGTGCTTGTGATTAGTGGCCAGGCCAGTATGACTATGGATGGGTAAGATTTTACCAAAATTGGACACAAACTTGGCAATTTGAATAACAACCAAGAAAAAAATTGAGTCAGATTCGAATTACTGCAATCAACTGGTATAATCTGGAATAAGTCTCACGCTCACGTCATCAAATGAGTACAAATAGTCAAAGTCTAACTTCTTAAATACTGAAAATGGGAAATGAGTAGTTACAAACACTAGTCATTGAAGGAAAAAAAGAAAAACAAGCCCAGTGACGTTTTTTTTTCTAAAAAAAACAGCTATGTATGTATGTGTACGTGGGTTATATGTGCTGATTTCAAAAGGAGTAACGTACTAAACATTAGTTTTTTTTGCCTAAGCCGGCTATAAAAAATTATTTTGGCCGAACCCATAGAGATCCCAACTTGAAATTTGGAATGGAGATAGAGGACAAATCACTCTATAATATATAAAAAAATAAAAAAAATAAAAATACCATTTTTTGAGTTATTCCAGGATATATGTAAAAAGGATATTCTGGAATATCCTTCGTCCTTGAAAACAAATTACTCTATTTCTTTGAAAGTTCACCTTTTTCTGAATTCAACAAGGTATATTTTATCAAATTCTGATAAGCAGAACCAAAGTTATGATATTTTGAAATATAAAAGAACGCTTGGAATTCGATTTTTTGACAATTTTTGAAGTTCCGTTACACGGAAACTATATCGAATTCTTCAAAACTTTTTTGACTTATGACTTGTACCACTCCAATGAGTATTTGTACTAATTTTCAGCCAAATTGGAGGGGGGTCGTTCAGAGCTCTCCATATAGCCTCGGCGATTTATCGTGGAATGACCCTATATACTTCTTTGAATTTCTCCAACCCCCAACAGAGGTCATCCACACATTTAGCTTGAAGTTGGATGCACTTCTATTAGTTTCTCCAACCGCCTATAGAGGTCTTCCATACATTTAGCTTGAAGTTGGATGCACTTCTTTGAGTTCATCCAACCTCCTACAGAGGTCTTCCATATACTCAACTTGAAGTTAACCGCCTGTAGAGGTCTTTAATAGATTCAGCTTGAAGTTGGGTGCACTTCTTTGAGTTTTTCCAACGCCCCATGGAAGTCTTCCATATACTCGACTTGAAGTTGGATGCACTTCTATAAGTGCCTCCAACCGCCTGTAGAGGTCTTTAATAGATTCAGCTTGAAGTTGGGTGCACTTCCTTGAGTTTTTCCAACGCCCCATGGAAGTCTTCCATATACCCGACTTGAAGTTGGATGCACTTCTATAAGTGCCTCCAACCGCCTGTAGAGGTCTTTAATACATTCAGCTTGAAGTTGGGTGCACTTCCTTGAGTTCATCCAACCTCCTATAGAGGTCTTCCATATACTCAACTTGAAGTTGGATGCACTTCTGTAATTGCCTTGAAGTTGGGTGCACTTCATTGTGTTCTTCCAATGACCATAGAAGTCCTCCATGTACTCCACTTGAAGTTGGATGCACTTCTGTATGTGCCTCAAACCGCATGTAGAGGTCTTTAATACATTCAGCTTCAAGCTGGGTGCACTTCGTTGAGTTCATCCAACTTCCTATAGAGGTCTTCCATATACTCAACTTGAAGTTGGATGCACTTCTGTAAGAGGTCTTTAATACATTCAGCTTGAAGTTGGATGCACTTCTTTGAGTTCTTCCAACGCCCTATAGAGGTCTTCCATATACTCAACTTGAAGTTGGATGGACTTCTGTTAGTGTCTTCAACCGCCTGTAGAGGTCGTTAATAGATTCAGCTTGAAGTGGCGTGCACTTCTTTGAGTTCATTCAACCTCCTATAGAGGTCTTCCATATACTCAACTTGAAGTTGGATGCACTTCTGTAAGAGGTCTTTAATACATTCAGCTTGAAGTTGGGTGCACTTCTTTGAGTTCTTCCAACGCCCTATAGAGGTCATCCATATACTCAACTTGAAGTTGGATGGACTTATGTAAGTGTCTTCAACCGCCTGTAGACGTCTTTAATACATTCAGCTTGAAGTTGGTTGCACTTCTTTGAGTTCATTCAACCTCCTATAGAGGTCTTCCATATACTCAACTTGAAGTTGGATGGACTTCTGTAAGTGTCTTCAACCGCCTGTAGAGGTCTTTAATAGATTCAGCTTTAAGTGGGGTGCACTTCTTTGAGTTCATTCAACCTCTTATAGAGGTCTTCCCTATACTCAACTTGAAGTTGGATGCACTTCTGTAAATGCCTCCAACCGCCTGTAGAGGTCTTTAATACATTCAGCTTGAAGTTAGGTGCACTTCTTTGAGTTCTCCCAATGCCCTATAGAAGTTTTCCATATACACAAATGCACTTCTGTAAGTGCCTCCAACCGCCTGTAGAGGTCTTTAATACATTCAGCTTGAAAATGGTTGCACTTCTTTGAGTTCTTCCAACGCCCTATAGAGGTCTTCCATATACTCAACTTGAAGTTGGATGGACTTCTGTAAGTGTCTTCAACCGCCTGTAGAGGTCTTTAATAGATTCAGCTTTAAGTGGGGTGCACTTCTTTGAGTTCATTCAACCTCCTATAGAGGTCTTCCATATACTGAACTTGAAGTTTAATGCACTTCTGTAAGTGCTTCCAACCGCCTGTAGAGGTCTTCCGTTCACGTACAATTAACTTGAAATAGGTTGCACATCATTTTGAGTTCCTATAGCCCCCTATAGAGGACTCCCATCCAATTTGCTTGAAGTTGGGTGCACTTCTTTGAGTTCATCCAACCTCCTATAGAGGTCTCCCATATATTCAACTTGAAGTTGGATGGAATTCTGTAAGTGCCTACAACCGCCTGTAGACGTCTTTAATACATTCAGCTTGAAGTTGGTTGCACTTCTTTGAGTTCATCCAACCACCTATAGAGGTCTTCCATATACTCAACTTGAAGTTGGATGCACTTCTGTAAGAGGTCTTTAATACATTCAGCTTGAAGTTGGGTGCACTTCTTTGAGTTCTTCCAACGCCCTATAGAGGTCTTCCATATACTCAACTTGAAGTTGGATGGACTTCTGTAAGTGTCTTCAACCGCCGGTAGACGTCTTTAATACATTCAGCTTGAAGTTGGTTGCACTTCTTTGAGTTAATCCAACCTCTCAGAGAGGTCTTCCATATACTCAACTTGAAGTTTAATGCACTTCTGTAAGTGCTTCCACCCGCCTGTAGAGGTCTTCCGCTCACGTACAATTAACTTGAAATAGGTTGCACATCATTTTGAGTTCCTATAGCCCCCTATAGAGGACTCCCATCCAATTTGCTTGAAGTTGGGTGCACTTCTTTGAGTTCATCCAACCTCCTATAGAGGTCTCCCATATATTCAACTTGAAGTTGGATGGAATTCTGTAAGTGCCTACAACCGCCTGTAGACGTCTTTAATACATTCAGCTTGAAGTTGGTTGCACTTCTTTGAGTTCATCCAACCACCTATAGAGGTCTTCCATATACTCAACTTGAAGTTGGATGCACTTCTGTAAGTGCCTCCAACCGCCTGTAGAGGTCTTTAATAGATTCAGCTTGAAGTTGGGTGCACTTCTTTGAGTTTTTCAAACGCCCCATGGAAGTCTTCCATATACTCGACTTGAAGTTGGATGCACTTCTGTAAGTGCCTCCAACCGCCTGTAGAGGTCTTTAATACATTCAGCTTGAAGTTAGGTGCACTTCTTTGAGTTCTTCCAATGCCCTATAGAAGTTTTCCATATACACAAATGCACTTCTGTAAGTGCCTCCAACCGCCTGTAGAGGTCTTTAATACATTCAGCTTGAAGTTGGGCGCACTTCTTTAAGTGCCTCAAACAGTCTGTAGAGGTTTTTAATACATTCAGCTTGAAGTTGGGTGCACTTCCTTGAGTTCATCCAACCTCCTATAGAGGTCTTCCATATACTCAACTTGAAGTTTGATGCACTTCTGTAATTGCCTCCAACCGCCTTCAGCTTGAAGTTGGGTGCACTTCATTGTGTTCTTCCAATGCCCCATAGAGGTCCTCCATGTACTCCACTTGAAGTTGGATGCACTTCTGTATGTGCCTCAAACCGCATGTAGAGGTCTTTAATACATTCAGCTTCAAGTTGGGTGCACTTCGTTGAGTTCATCCAACCTCCTATAGAGGTCTCCCATATACTCAACTTGAAGTTGGATGCACTTCTGTAAGAGGTCTTTAATACATTCAGCTTGAAGTTGGGTGCACTTCTTTGAGTTCTTCCAACGCACTATAGAGGTCTTCCATATACTCAACTTGAAGTTGGATGGACTTCTGTTAGTGTCTTCAACCGCCTGTAGAGGTCTTTAATACATTCAGCTTGAAGTTGGGTGCACTTCTTTGAGTTCTTCCAACGCCCTATAGAGGTCTTCCATATACTCAACTTGAAGTTGGATGGACTTCTGTAAGTGTCTTCAACCGCCGGTAGACGTCTTTAATACATTCAGCTTGAAGTTGGTTGCACTTCTTTGAGTTAATCCAACCTCTCAGAGAGGTCTTCCATATACTCAACTTGAAGTTTAATGCACTTCTGTAAGTGCTTCCACCCGCCTGTAGAGGTCTTCCGTTCACGTACAATTAACTTGAAATAGGTTGCACATCATTTTGAGTTCCTATAGCCCCCTATAGAGGACTCCCATCGAATTTGCTTGAAGTTGGGTGCACTTCTTTGAGTTCATCCAACCTCCTATAGAGGTCTCCCATATATTCAACTTGAAGTTGGATGGAATTCTGTAAGTGCCTACAACCGCCTGTAGACGTCTTTAATACATTCAGCTTGAAGTTGGTTGCACTTCTTGAGTTCATCCAACCACCTATAGAGGTCTTCCATATACTCAACTTGAAGTTGGATGCACTTCTGTAAGTGCCTCCAACCGCCTGTAGAGGTCTTTAATAGATTCAGCTTGAAGTTGGGTGAACTTCTTTGAGTTTTTCCAACGCCCCATGGAAGTCTTCCATATACTCGACTTGAAGTTGGATGCACTTCTGTAAGTGCCTCCAACCGCCTGTAGAGGTCTTCCGTACATTTAGCTTGAAGTTGGATGCACTTCTTTGAGTTCTTCCAACGCCCTATAGAGGTCTTCCGTATACTCAACTTGAAGTTGTATGCACTTCTGTAACTGTCTTCAACCGCCTGTAGAGGTCTTTAATAGATTCAGCTTGAAGTTAGGTGCACTTCTTTGCGTTTTTCCAACGCCCCATGGAAGTCTTCCATATACTCGACTTGAAGTTGGATGCACTTCTGTTAGTGCCTCCAACCGCCTGTAGAGGTCTTAAATACATTCAGCTTGAAGTTGGGTGCACTTCTTTGAGTTCATTCAACCTCCTATAGAGGGCTTCCATATACTCAACTTGAAGTTGGATGCACTTCTGTAAGTGCCTCCAACCGCCTGTAGAGGTCTTTAATACATTCAGCTTGAAGTTGGGCGCACTTCTTTAAGTGCCTCAAACAGTCTGTAGAGGTCTTTAATACATTCAGCTTGAAGTTGGGTGCACTTCCTTTAGTTCATCCAACCTCCTATAGAGGTCTTCCATATACTCAACTTGAAGTTTGATGCACTTCTGTAATTGCCTCCAACCGCCTTCAGCTTGAAGTTGGGTGCACTTCATTGTGTTCTTCCAATGCCCCATAGAGGTCCTCCATGTACTCCACTTGAAGTTGGATGCACTTCTGTAAGTGCCTCCAACCGCCTGTAGAGGTCTTTAATAGATTCAGCTTGAAGTTGGGTGAACTTCTTTGAGTTTTTCCAACGCCCCATGGAAGTCTTCCATATACTCGACTTGAAGTTGGATGCACTTCTGTAAGTGCCTCCAACCGCCTGTAGAGGTCTTCCGTACATTTAGCTTGAAGTTGGATGCACTTCTTTGAGTTCTTCCAACGCCCTATAGAGGTCTTCCGTATACTCAACTTGAAGTTGTATGCACTTCTGTAACTGTCTTCAACCGCCTGTAGAGGTCTTTAATAGATTCAGCTTGAAGTTAGGTGCACTTCTTTGCGTTTTTCCAACGCCCCATGGAAGTCTTCCATATACTCGACTTGAAGTTGGATGCACTTCTGTTAGTGCCTCCAACCGCCTGTAGAGGTCTTAAATACATTCAGCTTGAAGTTGGTTGCACTTCTTTGAGTTAATCCAACACCCTATAGAGGTCTTCCATATACTCCACTTGAAGTTGGATGGACTTCTGTAAGTGTCTTCAACCGCCTGTAGAGGTCTTTAATACATTCAGCTTGAAGTTGGATGCACTTCTGTAAGTGCCTCCAACCGCCTTTAGAGGTCTTTAATGCATTCAGCTTGAAGTTGGATGCACTTCTTTGAGTTCATCCAACCTCCTATAGAGGTCTTCCATATACTCAACTTGAAGTTGGATGCACTTCTCTAAGTGCCTCCAACCGCCTGTAGAGGTCTTTAATACATTCAGCTTGAAGTTGGGTGCACTTCCTTGAGTTCTTCCAACGCCCTATAGAGGTCTTCCATATACTCAACTTGAAGTTGGATGCACTTCTGTAAGTGCTTCAAACCGCCTGTAGAGGTAAAAGACGGTAAATAATAAAAATTAGGGAGCTTCAAAACAGACGATGAGACTTGTACCTGATTAATCTGTGCGGTATACAAAAAAACTATTTTGTTTTATCTTCTTTTCGACCAAATTATTAAAAAGCCTGATTTGTTGAAAACACATTCTCTAATCCAACGTTTGTCAACCTTTAAGCGTATGCGGAATACGGACCCCCAGCAAAGAATCTATCAGGAGTAACCCTGTTATTATATTACACTGTATTCTTTTTTCTGAAATACATATAATAATGAAATCTGACCAAATAAAAAATCGAGAAAAATTTTAATTTTTTTAACAGTGGAACATATTCAATATTTATTATTCTTCTGTTTCAATATCTATATAAACTGCATTAGTTGAATTTAGTAAAAAATATACGTGAATGAGTTTTTCAGACCTTTCAAAGGTCAATCGATTTCTTCTTCTTCGCGCAAGATTCTGGTATATTAAGAAGCTTCAACGCTAAAGATGACAGTTATATTATTTATTTGGATTTTGACAGATATTGCAATGCGTCTGATTTTTCTCAGTAATATACTTTATTTACCTCTTCTTTACCTTTTTACCTTTCAAAGGTCAATCGATTTCTTCTTCTTCGCGCAAGATTCTGGTATATTAAGAAGCTTCAACGCTAAAGATGACAGTTATATTATTTATTTGGATTTTGACAGATATTGCAATGCGTCTGATTTTTCTCAGTAATATACTTTATTTACCTCTTCTTTACCTTTTTACGGGATTTTTACGTTGTTTACACTTATTTACGCTAATCAAACGTAAAAAAGATAAAAATAGTTTTTTACACAGATTTGAACATCACTGATCCTTATATAGTTCCAGATCTTTAGACAATTATGTATTTTGGCCGCGTGTTGGTGATTTCAAATCAATGACTTTCATTCCAGAAGTTATGGAAAAGATTCGGGTTAAAAACGTCAGCGCACTTTAAAAAAGATGTTTACACTTTCTTGTATCTTTTCCACTCAATCAATATGAAGGCGGACAACATTTTATGCCAAATATATCCTACCAATTTTCATAATTATACAAAACTCAGGAATGCTTAATAACAGTCAATGTCTAATTCTCATGCAATCTAATTAAATCACCGCCGTCCGCCTACGCGTTGCCTGAAAAAAAACAAAAAAATTATAAATAAAACCAAGTCCTTAGTCCTAATGAACTGAAAATCATCAGTAGATCCCACGAAAAGTACGAAAAATATTTCTAATTAGCATAAAAGAATTTTCCAGAAATAATCTTCTAATAATTGAACTTTTAGGAGAGGGGATTTAATTTCGTTGGTTATTGTTTACTGTATCCTTTTCAGGTATCCAGTGTGGGGGCAAATTTATGAGATTTTTTTTTATTTGAATTTTAAGAAATTCATAAAATCTATCTAGTGGAATTTTATATGATTGCATTCAACTCTTCCCGACACACAATCCAAAGAGAGTAAATGTTGAAGCCTAATATGACTTGAGTTCCAAATACCAATACATCTATTCTTTTCTAGCCTCATATATGCGGATTGATTGGATAGTTTCGATAATTTTTTCGACATTAGAAAGGAGACTGATCGGTACCCTGATCCTCACGGCACTGCTGTCAAACTTTTCATCGCTTGGGGGGAATTCAGTGTTATAAACTCGGCTCGATCGTATTGGCAGATACATGCACTGTGTTTCGTTATCCTTCCTGTCTTCGTTGCTGCTTTATGTATTACTTACTGCTTCCCAAACTTATTGTGTGCTGAGCATCAGCACGGACGCCACCAGGTTAGGGCTTCACGATATTATAGACATTGGAATATTATGTGTTCCATGTTTTCTACTGCTTCTGTGCATACCATTGGATCTACATAATCTTGCTATTCTTCCAGGTTTTTTCTTCGTGGTACTTCTCCATTCCAGGCACTACGTATGCCGCGTCATATGAGGTTGCTTGGAAGGCGCTGGTTACTCTCAGCCAGTCTTGTATCATCCCAATGGCTTCATTGCCGTCATATTTCAACTCTTCAAGGAGTCATTACAATAATCGCTATATCGTTGCGAAACCAATTATTTTTGAGGACCACGGGACTCGAAGTTTGAGGACGACATCGTACATAAGATTGCATAGGATAGTACGGAGCCCTGAGGGCCATCGCCTGTGACGTTATAATGCCTTATCCCGTCTTTGGTGTCGTAGTGCAGTATTCTATTTGTAAAAGAGTCCCTCAGTGTCCGTAAAAGTCAAGCCTTCTATTGATGATTGGGTTTACCATGAACAAAATTTTACGAGGCATATCTCCCGTGGATGCAAGGACGGATGCTCCTAACTTTAGTAAAAAATCCGCGGCTTTCTTACTCTCTCTCTCAGTAGAAAAGACTGCAGATAAGTTGTTGGCGTTCTTTCGGGGTAGATTGCTTTTGCTAAGGATCTTTTCAAAATGTCTAGCTTAAGCAAATGCGCCGCTTGTGGAGATGGGGACGATACTGCATAACGCTTCCTACGTGATTGTCCTCCCTTTGCAAAGGTATCAAGATCCAAAAATATAATTTTAGTTTCAAAGCAACTAAAAATCATCCGAAAAAAGTCAGCAACAAGTCTATACAGCGTCACATGTACCTTTCTCCGAAAAAATTAATGAGAAATAAATCATTCTTTCTAAAAGCGTTTATATGAATGAAAATCATTTGATTTTACTTATGATTTATGCCGATGAGAGCGACGTAATTCATCGACCAAATAAAAGCCAGAAGGCCATTCTGCCTTTAGCACCTATTAAACGCCTCTTGCTTGAGGGAGTATGAAACTGATGATGACCACCAACAGTATACGCATTCATTCACATTTATTTCGAAGAGCAATGTAGCATAACTTTTCCAATAAACTATAGAGCATCCTCGCACCCAAAAAAGGACGCAATTTTTTCCTCTCAAACACGATGAAGTGACAATTGTTAGGAACCTTTCGTATCATTCCGAAGCCTCAAACACTGAACAGAAAACCAGAGCACTCGCTTTCTCATATCCCTACTACCTAGTGACTCTATCCGAAAACACTTAACACAATTATCACCGGATGATGGTTTTTTGAAACTTTATTTCCAATAAAAGTAAGTATACACGAGTCCTTGACGGCTTTTCGCTTTGATTTTACACCGGAGGCAGCGATAATTGTGAGAGAGGTCGTTAGAAAACTTTTTAATGACGGCAATTTCGTTGTTGTTTCCCCCTAAGCGCGAAACATTCCAAAGATAAGGATAACGATTGTTTACCTACACGGCACTGATGGTGCGAGAAAGGGTTTTTCGTGAGTATTAATGAGAAGCTTTGAATAGAGTTGGCATTGAGGGAGGTAAACTCTGAATTCAAGCTGTTGATGTGATTTATGTTTTAAGGATCAATTGTTAACGTAATCGTGAAAAGAATGCCATTAGAAGCAACAACCGTGTGGAGGCAAAACAAAATCGATTAGACTCATTTCGATGCCGATGGTTGTGTTGGAAGGAAAAGTTTGATTTGTATTTGAAGACTGTTGGCATTTGGTTTTCTTATATTTAAACATTGTACATTTGCTTTATGAAGGTAAAATTGGAACACAATAAATGACATAAGGACTTGGATAATAAGCCCACTTTTTGAATAGAAAACTTTATGAATTGAAAATTTTTTGAAATGAAATATCCTTTTTTCTTTTTTTTTCCCTTGACTTAAAGAACTCTTGTAGCAAACCATCTTCTCTATGGATATCCTGCCTTAAAATATTAAACTTGAAGCAGGGTTGACCACAAGAAAGGCAAACATACTTAACTATGACCCAAGTTTGACAAAACCAGAATCGAGAGAGACTTGTATGGATCGATTGATAGGTCCATTCCACTATGACATATTCCCGTATATATTAAGATATTTTGTCTGATGGAGCAGAAGAGAAGAAGAGCTTTTCAGCGAGGTCTTGTGGATTCAAACCACTTTCTATATCACTGCCCAGATATCGTATATGTGCAACATACAAGAAACAAGTTGTTAACAAGGCACTTCTTTAACAACCAAGTAGACATTTCCATCACACCGACAGGAAAGACTGGATATAATCTGCAGGATGTAGGTTAACTTGGGTAATCAAATCATTTGCTCCATACATGCCCGAGATACATGATTCTGTTATACCACGGGTAAATCAAATTTTAACAGGTTTCCTTAAGCTAGGCCGATCCGCAGACTCAGCTCTTTACATGGTTGCGTCAACCACATTAACTTCACTGCACTTCAAGGAATTTTCTCTGAGAGCATTTCTGGACATTGAATGAGCATTAAACAGTGTGAGCGCCATTGCCATTTTGCCAGTCCCTGAAACTAGATGCTCAATTGCGAATCATATGAAAGAAACCCTCCTGGTTGATGAGATCTTGATAATATAGAAGGAAAAGGCCTCAACGGTGTAGTCATTTTGGAGGTTCCTATAAATCCTAATGGAAATGCTCAACACTTCAAGTAGTACACTGGATTGGAAGCAAAGGATTACGAATCAATCCTTCAAAAACGCAAGAAGTGCTCTTCACTAAGAAGAAAGCTAAAACTTTTGGCATATACTCGTACATACAGTTGTAGGAAATGACTGATTTATTTTGAGGTATCTTTTCAGTAGTCAAAATTGGAAAAAAAAATTAAATTCTATCGGGTTATTTTCATTACTATACAAAGTTATAATTTTGGCATTTACTTCAAATATTGACTATAAGTGCGATTAGCATGTTCCATTCAGAACATCCAATGTTCGATGACGCCCCCAAGCATTTCAAGTGATATTTGGCGAATGAAACGAGTATTGTTGGCTTCCAATTCATCAATCGTACCCGACATACCCATGTAGACTTTGGACTTTATATTTTTCCAAAAGAAAAAGCTCTAGAGATGTGATATTACATGATCTATTCGGCTAATTCACCGGTCCAAAGTATGAAATTATCTGCTCACCGAATCGTCCCCACACTGGCTGTTTTACAGGGACGCGCCGTCATGTTAGTACCAAATATTCTAAAGATCACAGACTCTAATTTGAGTTAGCAAGTACTCCGTAATCATGGCGTGATTCCGGGCATCATTGACGATAACGTTCTGGCCAACTTCATCATCGTTCACTTACCCTTAGCTACCGCTCCAATACTGTCTTCACTACGCGCTGGATGTGGTCTATTTGGTCATGTTGTCTTATAATGAAAAGTAGACTTCAAATTTTTCGATGGTGTAGCGAATCGTAAGTTCGGTAGGCACAATATGTAGACCGTAAAGTACCCGAAACATATTTCCCGCTGATTTTCGTAATACAGTTGAATAACTTGTTGATAGTGTGTCGAAATAAGTCTTTTTATGATCAAATGTCAAACAATACTCAATAAAAATACTATAACATGTTAACACTATTCATGCGTCATCAGTCAAAAATTACATAGACAAAAAAGTACCTTTAAATGAATCACCCTTTTAAATACAGAGGAATCGAAGATGACAGTTGGAAACGTTAGGTACAATGGAAAACGCCATCTTCTGTCACAGGTATTATATTCCTCACATGTGCATGTTCTTATCTTACATATGTACATATGTAAGTAAGTATTCATTTGATTATGTGAATTAAGTCCAATAACATTTGTTTGTTCATAAATCAACGTAATAATCTTATTCTCTTACTGCTATCACGTTGTTTATTACGTTTGTGTTTTTATATTCTTGTAACTGCCTGTCCAGTGTTCATGTCGTTACTATAGATTCCCAGATCACCACTATAACATCATGTAATGTAATGGAGATGTTTTCCAACTGCCATGTCACTGGGGCAGAAACCTAAAATATTTTCACCGGCACTCAATGATCTTCCAGAACATACTACATAACTTTCATCCCTAAGGGTAATTTGCGGATATAAAATTCCTATGTGTCCTAGCAGTTTGCCAACAGCATTCCTTGGAGTTTATTAAGCTCTAATTTATGGTTTCCACTGAGGTATTTATGTTATCCTGATGTCGGTCGCATAATAAAGATGATTTTGCCTTCTCAGCAAAAGTGTGTGTGTGTGGTATTAAATTTAGAAAGTTTAGTTAACATGAGGGTCACCTGTGAATATTGGATGAATTTCAGTTCCATTTTTGCCTAAACACTTTCCAACATAGCAACAGATTTTGTAGTGATTAAACAAACATGCATCTCTGTACATTGTGATTTGATCCCATTACACTTGTTAGTAGTCCATGGGACTGTGCACGTTCCATTCAATGGAACACGAATACCAATAATTGTATTTACCATGAACAAACAATTCAGGCCACATGGGACAGTTGTTATCCCTTCGATGCAATGGTGAAAGGTGAAGTGCATTCCGTTTTTTTTCGTACTGGCATGTGCAAGGATATGAAGCTTTTTTTTATGTAACTGGAATATGCGAAAATATTTTTACCTGGCTGCTGGGATGGATGAAACGTGGCATTTAGTCTGCCAGTAACATCGTGTGCACAATAATGTTTCTGTTTAGAATGAAAGAGCATGGGGCAATATTGATTTTGAAATAGGAGTATCTTTTGCCATAGGGTAGGTCAATATGAAAGCATACATTATAACATTGAACACTCAAAAAACTAGGACACACAGCGTAGAGGATGAAATAGCCAGGCGTACTCCAATAGGGATTTATGAACTTTGGCAGGTGATTGTGGCCATATCAAATTGGCTGTCATTTTTGGGCCTGCTTTGTCAAATCAACATTGAGTACAACAATACGTTCAAATGATTCAATTGTTTTATTAAAGTGAACCTTCTGTTCGAACGCGATATGTTATTCATAGGCCAAGACTTCCTC
The DNA here is from genome assembly GCA_949716465.1 of Chalcosyrphus nemorum. Classification (NCBI taxonomy): domain Eukaryota; kingdom Metazoa; phylum Arthropoda; class Insecta; order Diptera; family Syrphidae; genus Chalcosyrphus; species Chalcosyrphus nemorum. The sequence continues at coordinate 85,456,161 of OX454332.1, forward strand.
TGCGGACTTTTAGACGAGGTATCCTGAGCCAATAGGGTGACTCTCATTTGCGTAACGGCCAGAGTGCTATGGCCGACCTTTAGCAAGAAGAGATCATCAACTCTGGTTAAACTCAGTCGTTATAACACACGGGTCGTTCTTGCCTTCACGCAGAGCGACTCTGTGTTCTGCATATTAAAAGGGACGAAGAAGAAATCGAATTTATTCGTCACCTGGTGTGTGACTGTCCTGTCCTATCCGTCAGAAAAAAGATAACTCTTGGCAGTCTTCTCGGACCTGGAGGACTTAGGCAACATTGGGCTGGTGGACCTCCTAAGATTCATATTACTATCTGGGTGGTTCTAACAGCGGACTTTCATTACAGCGTTCCCAGGGTTAAACGCTTGGCCACAATGGTGCCGAATTGTTGGAATAAGTGAGCAGTAACTTTCTTCTCATAAGCCATCCATCTACCTTAGCTAACCTAACGTTTTGCGATCTTCGCCCAATTTACGGTCGCCATAATCGTCTTTTCGAAAGGTTCGATTGGACCAGTTCAGTAAATAATTCGACAGCTTGGTCTTAGTACCGGAGTCTCGGTCTTCTTCGCCTTCTCGAACCTGAGAGCTGTGATTTGAAGATCCTCTTGGCTGGAGCATTGTTGTCCATTCGCTCGGCCTAGCCAATGTAGTCTGCGTATCTTGGCTTTTTAGACTACATCCACATCCTAGTTCAGCTCATAAAGTTCGCGGTTGTTCCTTCTCCTCCATTCGCCCTCCTCACATAAGGGACTTAATACCCGATGAAATATTTTTCACTCGAAAATGCCCAATATTTCCTCAGCTTTCTTACTTTCTTACAAAGTTAGTATACCAAGTGATGACAAAGTAGTATAAGGTATCATGCTAATGAAACAAGTAAAAGTAAAATCCTTCTTTATGTCTTCTGCAAACTATCGATGAATGTGCCAACGCATGCTTACAATATGAGTAAACGTTTGATATTGAACAACGTATCGAAGGATACATATCTGGATAGTCATTTCTCTTCGTTTATATTGGCATAATTTGCGTAACTACATTCATCGTAAACCGAAATAAACCCTAGTGCTTTGAAAATTGAGATAGATTTTCATTCATCAGATGCATGTAGGTAGATATAGAGTATTGTAATTTATGAATGTTATTCAGTTTTTATGGTGAAATACAATGAATTTATTCTCGGATTGTATAGGTAGACCAAAGAAAAATAGTAACACTATTTTATGAATTTCTTCAAACACATGCATATGGAGGTTTGAGAGTTTATTATTAAGTAGACAGCAGTCCTCATGTACCATATAAATACACGTTTCCCTCTCAGGTCAAATAGTATCCCAATAGAAACCTTAAACCTTTATGAGTAACACATTTGTTCCACAATGAGCACCATATCCTATCCAAAATAATACTTAAGCTTTACATCCACCCCCTGAATTTTGGTTTTGAAATTTATGTTGACACTTCTCCGAATGTTACCCAAACACCTTGTCAAAAATCGATCAAAATTTTACGTTCTAATAAATTTCTGACCTTACTCGTACCATCTTCGTCTTTCTCGAAATAGTTCCAACAAGTTTGTCAGAAAATTCTCACATCTAAAGTTTGCTGAAAAGTTTACTTTTAAGTTTAAAACTTTAACCCTGACACTTGGATTCGATTGTATCAAAGTTCGAAAGTTGTCCTTTCGAAGAGGGTACTGATTGAAAGTTTCATCACATCAAAATATCTAATTAAAATTTTGAACTTTGCTATCTCATTTGAGTGTAAGATAATTGGTTTTTCTACATAAGTATAGGTATCAATATTTCAAGGGTAATAAATTATATATATGCATGTTCTAAAGGACTTTTCTCTCTTTAAAATAAGAAAACAAATCGTTCACCTTATACAATATACTTTTGGTTTCAAAACAAATTGTGGGGTGGGAGGAGTCTTCTCCAAGGAACTTACAAAATCCTGATATATGATACACTCATGCATCTGATGATGATTGTAACGTAGTTTAGAGAAAAATAGGAGTAATTAAGGCAGTACTATCCTGTCTCAAGTATACCTAAAGTGCTATCTGCAGATTTTATGGGTATTATTACTGATAGCTACATAGGTATATGGCTGAATTCTGATTTCTGAAATCATCTAAATAGTGCCAAGGTGCCAAAGTTCCAAAACTGTGTATGCAAGAGTAAAATACTTGAAAAAGCAATTGACGGACAAGTGAACCCTGATCCTTTGATGACAATCGAAGGCTAATAGTCTGCAAACGAGTTAACCACGAGTATGATGCGGCAACTACGCATAGATGAACGAGAAAGGAGAAACTCGAGAAATGAAGAGCCTGTCAGCTCTGCCAGCTAAGAAAGGAGTGACGAAAAGTCATGCTATAATGTGTGGAGTAGCAAATCATCCAAATGGCCACCCCGCTGGCATTGATTCAAGCGATCGATCCAATTCTTTATGACTCAGTCCATTCCGGCAATAGTGTCTCGAGCTCGTTAAAAATGGTTGGCTAATCCATAAGTGTAGACTAAGGACTCACGTCACTAAGTCACTAAGTCTACTAAGGTTACCTCAACCTATGAGAAAATGATCGAGAGGTGTCAAGCCGCATGACCGCGGCGGAAAATTGATAAATCCCTAGGATGACACACTCGCTGAATTTCTCATTCGTAATTCTGAGCCTAACGTTTGTATTGAAGTAGCGGCATCTTGTTCGACAGCCTTAGCTCGGTTATATTAATGTTGTCAAGATCTGGCTACAGAAATTCGGTTAACATTTACTTTATACCTGGAACCATTGACGCTAACAGTGACTCCTTCCTCATTTCAAAATAAATAATTTCCGATTAAGTCGCAATACCATCGACGAAACCAAACAGTCAATCCTTGTGGATTTTGTTTGCTTCAATAACGGCAATATTCCGTCGTGAAATAGCTGCTGCTGAGCCAAACATAGGTCTCGTTCGAGAAGATGATCTGGCCAAAATCTAGACCAACATTTTCAGCATCCATTTAGGAAACTCATGGCGTTGTCTATGGTCGTCCGGTTTGAATTCTTGCTTTACCACAATCTTATACGGATGCCAGCCCTAATCCTGTTAAATAAGTCGGACTGACTCTCTGGCGTTGCCCAGCTATCGGTTCCGAATCGATATCACTGGCTCTTCTTCGATACTGACGACTGTTTTCTTCATTTCGCACCAATCTCTGACTGGTTGCTGGCTTATGATCCAAAAGAGTGTGCTCACGGTCGGTGAAACGAATTGTCTACATCATTAAGACATGATGACGGCAGACCTCAAAACGTAATTCACGTTGCGTATGAGCAGGAATTTTGATATTTTTTAATTATTTCCGCAAGCCGTAATCCAATGCATGATAAAATAGCAAACGCTAGTAAATATCTTGACAGCTAGATGTCATTTGTCACTTTGACAGCTCCTGAAATAGAACAATTGGAAAATGTCATTGCTATCTGGTAAAAGTGTTCCAAAAATTAGACTGGCCTTTATAAAGTGAGTTTTCTATTTCCTAATTAAAAGTCCTTACCTCTTACGTCAATATACGGATGTTTGTGCTTCCTTTTCGATCACAAATTTCATAGAAAAGAATCGCATTGTGTAGCGCATTACGTAATTAAGTAATTAAAAAAATCCTTTCAACTTGAACAAACAATGGTAGGTGGTAAAAGTAAAGAGAACTGATATTTGTAAAAGTTTGGATTAAAAAGTAAACTTTCTCTAGTAAAGTCAGTTTGTTGTTCTCTATGAAACTAGAACCAATACACTCCACATATTGATAACTTTCCTGCAAGGACATATGCGATTGATAGCATTGGTTTAAAGGATCATACTGTTCCATGGATACCATTGCTGGAGGCTAAAACTTGTTCCCATCAAACGTTGAATAAATGCAAATATGTAGAACGCTTTAAAAATCATTAAAAATGTAAATGTATGTCGGATCGGGATGGTATTATTAAAATATTTTGATTGCAGAGGACCAATTTCGTAATTACATAGATTATTTTAAAAGGAATCCAAAGAGATATGCATGCATTCGCCTCGTGCATCGATATTCATACTGCAATCGGTCTTGTCCAGTCACAAGTAGAGAAATACAATCATTTGGCATGAGGAGGGTCGTGGTACTATTACTCCTAGCTGCAAACGTTCATGGCGCCCTAAAAGACTTTGAAATCAATAAACCTGAGTCTATTTTATCCCGAGCTATTCATCGAATTGTTTTCGATGTCCACAGGAGGGAGCTTTCCACGTTACACTTCATTCAAAACAAAGCTAAGCTAGATGACATCCTTAGCGGAGTCGTGGATCGAATCCATTCGTCCCTAGCCTACACAATGGAAGACATGGAACACATAAGTGAGTGGTACCTTCGATGGTTCAATATAGTTCTCATCAATGGTGAAATGGAATTTGCAATCTTCGAAAAGAAGTTAAGTGCCATCCATTTTGATCCTCGTGGCTTTTATATAATTGTCGTGAAACCGGTGCTTAACACAACAGACAGAGAGCATTTAAGCAGGCGGGTCTTAAAGTTCTTCTTGGAGCTCTTCTATGACAATGTGATCACCCTGTTTAGAGATGAAAATGGGGAAACTCTTTTCATGTACACATGCATGCCGTGTGACGTTACCCATGCTTGCTACGAGGTAAAACCAATTCTTTATAATACCTTCGATGGAGAACGATTTGCAAACAAAATATGGCATTTCCCGAAAAAATGGAAGAACCTCAATGGCTGCTCAGTGTCGCTGGCCTTGAATGACTTTCCTCCTCACATAATGTTGGCAGAGGACGAGCATGGAAAAGTCGTAAAAGGCGGTCTGGATGTGAAAATATTGCAGATGATTGCAGCTCATCTCAACTTTACAATCGAATATAAACTATCGCAAAAGGGATGGCTCTTCCCCAATGGAACAGTTACTGATGTCTTTGGAATGGTAAGTCAGGAGAAAAGGTCCTTGGATAATTATGCATTAGTTCTTTTGTTGTAGCTTGTCAGTGGAGAAGCGAATGTTGTTGTAGGTGGTTTTACGCAAATCAAAGACCGAGCTCAGTATGTTTCTGTGAGCAGGCAATATTTGCAAACAGAATTCGTGTATGCACTGCCTGTTAGTGCGGAGTTTGGATCCTTGGAGAGGCATTTGTTTCCATTGAAAAAGGAAGTTTGGTTAATTTATTTGTCAATTCATTGCGCTGCCTTTGTATTTTTATCAATCTTGAAGTTCTTCGGATCAAAGGCTTATAGCTTCATTGTGGGTGATCATACGCATTCGCCATTTTTGGACATGTTCCAAATGTTCTTTGGTTCTAGCTTTCACAGGACGCCTAGGTACACTTTTGCCAGATCGATGTTCGGCATCTGGTTGTTGGCAACGTTCATCTTAAGCAGTACTTATAGAGGGCGGCTTGTAGAGATACTAACATCCAGATCGCCTAAAAGTATACCACACACTATAGAAGAGTTCGATGCCATGAAGTATGATATACATGTTCGACCGCCCATGATGAACTACATGACTTTTTTGTATGGAAATGATTCAAGGTAAAAGAATCTAAAGATGGAATCATTCCCTAACATGTGAATACTCTTTTTTGAAGGCTTAAACCAGAAACTGAACCGTTATGGAACTACTTTTTGGAACTACAGATTCCCTCAGGCCGTCATCGCGCCGTTATGGAATCGCTTCTTATAGTAAACTATTTTAATGCTCATCACTACAAGAATGGGGTCTTACCTATAATACCCAAGAGGCTGCAGCATGTTTATTTAAATATTTTGTTCAAGAAGAACTCTTACTTTATACCTCCATTCGATATGGTCCTGCGGCATTTCACAAGCAGTGGGCTAATTAACAAATGGACGCAGGAAATTGTAAATATTAGTTCCGAGAGAAGATTGCGAGGAATGACGGGGCCTAAAACGTTGAACTTGTCCCATTTCGAAGGTACTTTTCAGCTGCATGCTATGATTATCGCAATCTCGTTGGTGATGTTTGCTTTTGAAATAATGTCCTTGCGATGCAACAGGCTAAGAAGAGTGATGGAGTTTTATACTGAATGAATAAAGTTTGTCTTATTTTTTTTTTTTTTTTATTCTTAGCAACCTTTTTAGAGGAAATACTTTTGGACAAAAATATCTCAAAAAGGTATCACAATTCCGTTCAGAAACTGGATTTTATCCATCCTATGGAGCGATGAATGTGTAATCGCGTAAAAGTCTAGAGCTACTATCTCAAGCTGGTTACGGACAACATAAGGAAACGTTGTTGTCCTAAGCATAAGGATCGAATACGAGGACATTGAGCCCTCAATTTGCATACATAATTATGACCAAGGACCAGTGATGTCACCATCTGGAGAAGTTTCATCAGAGAAACACTCCAAGCCGAAGTAGTGGATAAAATCTTTGTAATATTTAAGAAAAATGGCTTCAACTCGACAGTCTATGCCAATACCGATGAAGTGGTTTTCCTGGTTTTGGCGAAATTTCCCCCTCCAGTCCTAAATGAAAGACTCAAATTCGTATTATAACTAGTGGATGACTAATGGTCAGTAGCAAGGAGCTGAGATGAAAGATTCCTAATTTCAGTTCAGTTCCTACAGACGTAGCTTTCTATTCTTGCAAAATACAAAGCCAGAGCCTGCTCTAGGCTTTTCGGCAAAACATGAGGATTAAAGCCAGTCTACTGGACTTACCGCACAATCATCACTCCAATTATCACCTACGCTTCGCTAGTATGGTGGGAAAAGGCCAAACAACGGGTCACGCGTTCTGCCCTCATAAGAATACAACGCTTAGCTTGTGTATGTATTACGGGTGCAATGCGGCTGCGTTGGAGGTTCTCTTAGACCTCCCACCCCTCCACGTAACTATTATGAAGACTGCAGCTACTAGTGCATTAAAGCTTCAACTGCTATACAATAATTCCTCACCTAACTAAGACGGACACATGAAAATCCTTGAAAGAGCTCCTCTGCTATCCAATCCTGCAGTGTGCCCCTTGGACTTTATGCCCAAGAGAATCCATTTCCATCCGGAGTTTCTGTGACTATCAGCTTATTCCTCAAACTTCCTCATCACTAGATCGGTATACCGACGGATCTAAGATGTCAAGTGGGTCTGGAGCTGGAATCTCTGGTCCAAACTACAAATTATCTGTTCCTCTAGGACAAACAACCACTGCTCTGTGCCAGAGAATGCATTAGAAGACACTTTCGAAGATCTCATATCAACATACTTTCAGATAGCCAAGCAGCTCTCAAGGCTCTCAACTCCTATAAATTTGAGTCTAAGCTAGTTTGGAACTGTCTATAATCCATCTTGCAGCTTATTGCACATAAAAATGTCACACTAACTTGGTTCCCTGGACAATCCCTGGCAACGAAGCCAGTCTCTGAGTGCATCAGAAACATAAGATCCATGAGAACAACACCAACAGTGGCAATGCTTAGTTTCATTCCACTTGACGTATAATTCAGTAACCTGGAGACTAATGTAAGTAACCTGGAGAAAATGCGCTCATCGATATGGGACTACCAATGGATCACGATGCTAGCATTCGCAAGGAGATTCTCTACAAGAAATCCTAAACTGAGTTACCTACTTTTGACCCACTCACTTCGACCCAATTCACAACGACTCCCAAGCAAAGACAAGGAGAGTCATTGTAAGCATCAAGCTCTTGCACAAACAGATTACGTATAACACGATTTGGAATCGCAAGGATGTCTTTTGGTCCACCTTATACTTATAAAAACAAAAGAAATTTATTATGTTTTCTATTATATAAGTTACTCGACTCTAGTAGACTGTTTGCCAGCATCCTGGTAGCTTATCTAACCCTTTCTAAGACTTCTTTTAATCTAGTCAGACACTCAAACTTCCAATACCGATATTTCCATCAAGCTTATCGGTCGTAATCCTTTGATATTATGATTGTATAGATCAAATTAGATTTTTTTCATATATGGTTTGGCGCTCTCGTAATAAAATTCCTGATCCTTCCTAAGGGCCAAACATTGTCGTTTAATGATGAGACACTTGAAAAGCCCCTGCGTGTTCTATGTCACCTATCACACGATCTATAATAGTTTGAATGCACTCAAACAATTTCTCCATTTGGAATTATTTTCTTTAAGCACAGGTTCTACACATGTATGTATATTAAAAGCCTTTTCAAATTACATGCGAGGTATATCACTTTCGGAACCCATTTCGAAGTAAGTAGTAGACAGAATCATGAAGCGCCTTAAAGCACTAAGGTTGTTCATAGCACTGCTCCTGGCTGGCCAAATCAACAGTTTAGTTGAAGTTGTTGACAAACGTCGGGAATCTATTCTAGCTAGCGGTATAGTTAGGACAGTTTTTGAAGTTCAGAAAAAAGAACTTCACACGATACACTTAATCAAACACGATACAAACCAGGACGACGTTCTTAGTGCAGCAGTTGAACAAATTGGCACATCCTTGGCCTACACAATAGAGGACAGTGGTCATATATATGAGAAGTATCCTCCTCGATGGGTCAACATAATTTTTGTGAATGGGGAGGCTGAACTCGCAACCTTTCTCAGAAAGATTACGCATTTGAATTTTTCTCCTCGCGGATTCTACATGATTGTAGTAGAGACTAAGTTAAATGCCAAGGAGCGAGAGGACATAAGTCGGATTGTATTCAAGGCATTCTTTGCGAAGTTCTACGATAATGTGATTGCACTGTTCAGTGATGAATTGGAAACAAGTGTTTTGATGTACACATTTTTCCCATGTAACCCTGAGCATCCTTGCTACGAAGTGATACCCGTTGTCTACAATACATTTAACGGCTCGACATTTACAAGAAAAGTACACCCCTTCCCGAATAAGTGGAAGAACTTCAATGGCTGCAAAATCTCCGTCACTATAAATCCTTCCCCACCCTTTATTCTAACTACCAAGACGAAGGAGGGGGTGACGCGAGTAGATGGTGTCGATGGAAGGATCTTGAATTTGACTGCATCTCATTTAAATTTTACAGTGGCCTACAATATTGAGAAGGATAAGGGAGTGTTGTACCCAAATGGAACTGCCACAGGAGCTCTCGGTGAGGTAAGTAGTACTTTTAATATCACTCAAGTATTTTGTATCCCAATTCTGTATTTAGGTTCTCCATGGGAATTCCAGCCTCATCTTAGGAGGCTTTGCTTTGGACAAAGTTCGTGCTGATGCACTGTCAGTCAGTGCAGCTTATTTGGAAATGGATTTGGTGCATGCTCTTCCAGTTTATTCAGAGTTTGGCTCGTTGAGAAGGCATTTTTTGCCATTTCGCAAGGACACCTGGATACTTTACTTATCCCTCCACTGCATTGCATTTATTCTTTTATCGCTTCTTAAGGCGTTCAGAAGAGAGCTCTACTATTTCATTGTGGGCGATCACACCCGCTCACCATTCTTGGATATGTTCCAAATGTTCTTTGGAACAAGTTTCCATCGGACACCTAAATATACTTTCGCTAGATCCTTGTTCGCAATCTGGTTGCTGTCAACTTTCATAATAAGCAGTATGTATCGAGGGAGGCTCTTTGAAATTTTAACATCCCAATCGCCGAAGTGTATTCCGCAAACATTAAAAGAATTGGATGACATGAAGTATGAAATATACATTCCTTCTCAGATGGTATCCTATAAAAACAGCGTATACAAAAACGAGCCTAGGTAATAGTATATTTATCTTGTAGGAAATATTTAATTAATATCTTTAAAGGGTTCAAATGGAGACAAAAGAGGTGGTGCATTACCTTAGGGAACTGCAAATACCATCAGGACGTCATCGCGCTGTTCTAGACTCATCTTTAACAATCAAATATTTTAACGCTCATTACTATCGCGCTGGAGTCCTACCAATGCTTAAAGAGAGAATTATGTCATTTCCAGTTGTGATATATTTTAAGAACAACTCTCTACTTGTTATGCCCTTCAATCAAGTTCTACGGTACTATGTCAACAATGGATTGATCAAGAAATGGTTGGACGATGTTCTGTATACAGGACCGGCGAGTAGCAAGCAGGCTACGAATGATCCGAAAAGCTTGAGCCTACCGCATTTCGAAGGAGCCTTTCAGTTGTATGGTTTGCTAACGTGTTTTTCAATACTGGTATTTGTGCTTGAATTAGTATCTTTAAGCCTGAAAATCTTGAAGAGAATAATACAGTTTTATACCGAATAGACTTTGTGCAAGATGTGTTGTAGATATCTGTGTTTATTTAAATAAATTTGATTGAGTGCATGCTTTTAAGTATGAAATAATTGTTGTTTAAATAAAATTCTAAAAACACGTGGAACTAAACCTGAGCATTGTTACGATGTTGTAGTCTCGATTGGAGGACTAAGTGTCTCTTCTCTCGAAGGGCAGGTTGCACCCTAATCTTCTTTCCGAGCAGGTCCCAAACACGTTCAATAGAGTTCATGTGAGGACTCGTAGTAGGTCAATCCATCACGTTCACTTCTTGGAAATGTGATCTAGCATTGTCCTGCATGAGCAAAAAATTTTCATCAATAAATATTGCGACTGGACTTAGTAATTTGAGTTCACCGATCCGTCAACGAACATCATGACGGAACTTCCCCAAATATGTTATCGCTGGACAACTGTTGCTGAAGGATATGTCTCACTTAATCATCTCCACACTCAACTACGTTCATCTGGACTCATATGACTTTACCCCAATCGGCCTATATCTAATCCTGGTGAAAGCGAGCGGATTCCATGGGATGTCGCTTATGCTGTACTGTGAGTATCGATACACGAGCAAGTCTTCTTGCTTGCGCCGCCTCAACGTTTGGGCATTCACAGCTGTCCCTCTAACGACACGAAGTTTGGAAAACTTTCAAGCACCAAGTATCAATCTTCCTTTGGAGAAGTTACTCTAGGGAGACTTAAACCTCCACGACCGTGTAGGAGCCTGTCCTGTCTATTTTCATTACTCTTCTTACCGTCGTCTATGGCGGTTTATCAACAGAGGCACGTTGGAATTCAGCTTTCAAGTCTTGAATATAACTCACGTTAAGCCAGGGCTGCAGTTCCCAGAGGCTAATGGGCCACTAGAGAGTGTAAATATAGTGGTAGAGAATCCAACCATACGGCAATCTAGAGGTCCCACTCACTCTTATTTCACTAAAGTAAAACAATCCGGATTACAACATTTCGTACATTTACTTTATTTGGTATAAAACAAAATAATCTTCCTCAAAAAAATCAACTTCAAAGACACTAATTCAAGGACAAACGTCAGCATTGACATGACGATTACAAAACCATACAACTGAAATGCTCCTTCGAAATGTGACAAGCCCAAATTTTTCGGGCCACTTGTTGCCTGTCCACCTTTAACCGGTCCATTATTCAGAGTATCGTCCAACCATTTCTTGATCAGTCCATTGTTGACATAATACCGTAAAACTTTATTGAATGGCGTAACAAGGTAAGAGTTATTCTTAAATAATATTACAACTGGAATAGACATAAGTCTCTCTTTAAGGATCGGTAGGACCCCGTTCCGATAGTGACGAGCATTAAAGAATTTAATCGTTAGAGCTGAGTCTAGGACAACACGATAGCGGCCTGATGGTATCTGCAACTCATTGAAGTAATACACCGCATCTTCTGTTTCCAATTTAAGTCTTGAAAAATAATAATTTTAATATACTGTACAAGGATCTTCATATATGATACCTTTACCTGGGATCGTTTCCATATAAAGACCTCATGTAAACCTCCATCTGAGGTTGCATGCGTATTTCGTATTTCATGTCATCCAATTCTTTTATTGTGTGAGGAATCCTCTTTGGCGATCGGGATGTTAAAATTTCAAAGAGCCTTCCTCGATATATACTGCTTATTATAAGAGTTGACAACAACCAGATGGCGAACAAGGACCTGGCGAAATTGTATTTAGGTGTACGGTGGAAACCTATTCCATAAAACATTTGGAACATATCCAACAATGGCGAACGAGTGTGATCACCCACAATGAAATTGTAGAGCTTAATTCTGAACGCTTTAAGAAACGACAAAAGAATAAATGCAATGCAATGGAGGGATAAGTAAAGTATCCAAGTGTCCTTGTGGAATGGCAAAAAATGCCTCCTTAATGAGCCAAACTCTGAACAAACTGGAAGGGCATACACCAACTCAGTCTCCGAGTAAGCTATGCTGACTGAGAGCCACTCTACTCTTGTTTTGGTTGGACTATAGCCTCCTGCGATAAGACTGGCATTTCCATTGAGAAGCTATGCATACATGCAAGCCAATTTTTTAGCTTTGATTGAGATTTAAAGAAAATCTAAATACCACTTACCTCACCGACTGCTCCTGCAGCAGTTCCGTTTGGATATAGCACTCCCTTTCCCTTTAGAAGCTTATAATCGACGGTGAAATTAAGATGAGATGCCGTCACTTCCAAGATCTTGCCATCAATACCACCTATTCGCGTTTTTCCTCCTTTCATTTTAATAGGCAGAATATAGGGTGGAGTAGGATCTACAGTGACGGAGATTTTGCAGCCATTGAAGTTCTTCCACTTATTCGGGAAAGGTTGCACTTTTCTTTCAAACATCGAGCCGTTATATGTATTGTAGACAACGGGTACCACTTGGAAGCAAGGATGGTCAGGATTACATGGGAAAAATATATACACTAAGACCTTTGTTCCCAGATCATCACTGAACAGTGCAATCACATTGTCGTAGAATTTCGCAAAGAATTCCTTGAATGCAAACCGACTTAGGTCCTCTCGCTCCTTGGCATTTAACTTAGTCTCTACAGCAATAATGTAGAAACCGCGAGGAGCAAAATTCAAATGCGTTATCTTCCTGAGAAAGGTTGCGAGTTCGTTCTCCCCATTCACAAAGATTATGTTGAACCATCGAGGAGGATACTTCTCATATATATGACCACTGTCCTCTATTGTGTAGGCCAAGGATGTGCCAATTTGTTCAACTGCTGCACTAAGAACGTCGTCCTGGTTTGTATCGTGTTTGATTAAGTGTATCGTGTGAAGTTCTTTTTTCTGAATTTCAAAAACTATTCTAACTATACTGCTGGCTAGAATAGATTCCCGACTCTTGTCAACAACTTCAAGTAAACTGTTGATTTGGCCAGCCAGGAGCAGTGCTATGAACAACCTTAGTGCTTTAATGGACTTCATGATTGTGTCTGTAACTTGAAAAGAAAAATAACTTGCGTGCGACTTTAGAAGCCTTTTAGTAGTTCAATATGATAAGTATCTTCGTCAAAAGAAATTAATTCAAAGGGCTCTATCGGAGAGGTACTATTTTTTTAATGGTATGGTATTTGTGCTTAAATTGTTTACATATCTCTGCTGAGGGCAGGAAGTCGATTTAAGCTTGTTTGTATGCAAGAAAAAATGTTTATGTTATATGTATATGTTATACTCCCCAATACAAAGTTATATATCTGATCCCCTTAAGATCATAAAGGATCATGAAAGCCACATTATGCTCCTATTCCTGCCTACATTTGGGAAGGTTATACTGTGCATGTACATATGTAAAGAACTAATGTAAGAGATATACCGAACACCATATATATATATATATATATGTCAGTATGCTAGCAGCCAAAAAGCAAACTAGCCTAATGGCACTCGCAAAAATACAAAGCCTAGCATGCATTGACACTTGCTCATTGGAAACAACACCAACAGCTGTCTTGCCGCCGCCATCATCAACCTTCTTTCACAAGAAATCTACATGAAGTCACAAGCAGCCCTATAAGTCAATCTGACATCTGGACATATAGATTTACGAGACAGCTCTCTTGAACCTTCCTTAGCAGAGATGAAAAGAAAAAATGGTCACATACCAATTGTGCTGCCAATAGCTATACACACTGGCGGATCCAAGATGAAGACTGCCGCATACAATGGGTACAACACTCAAACTACAGAAGCGTCTTCTAAGCTGGCATTAAAAGCAGCAGTTTTTGAGTGCTAAAAGCAATACCTCCAGAGGGTTATGTCTTCTTTTTTGACAGCCAAGCTGCCGTTGAAATAAAGTCGAAACTTGTTACGTGCTGTCGAGACAACTCAAGGTTCCTGACATGCAGCAGAAGCTTATGCTCTATTATGTTCTTAAACAAGCAAAATTAAGACTGAAATTTTATTAGAATACTGACGCATCCGTGAATATCCCGTTTTCTATGCTTGAAGCTGAGAATAAAGCCACGAGGGAGACATAACACTCTGTGTTGTTAGTTGAGAAGGCTATGTTTAACAGAAGAGCTGTGTACGGACTGTGACGACAAGGAAATATTTTGTGCCCGCTTTCTTGGTCATTACGCTGGATCACATCAAATCAGAAATCCTTGGGAAGACATTTCTTCCATATAGGTTCCATATGACATTGGTAGAGCAACACCCAAGCGTACTAATGGAAAACGATCTAATCAATTTTGAATTCAATTTGAATCGATAGTCATCCAGATTGGATTGAAACAGGATGATTGATATGATTGAATTGAACTTCTCCTTGTAAACCCGGTTCAAAAGATTGAGTATGGCAGGTACAGAATAAAGGTAGGTTGCCGAGTAGTGAATGAAAGGAGAGATAAGAAAGAGAAATTTCTCCTTGTGACGTCAGAAAAACTAAGAGATTGTGAGAGATGATATCCTAATCAAACGTCATGAAACGACGAGTTATGGTTAATTGTTTGACAAACATTACTCTGGGAACACACATACGAGAAGAAGAAGAAGGATCAATTTCAATTTGGTCCCTCAAATCGCTGACAGCGAAAATCCAGATTGAAACCCGATTCGTTTCTAATCCGTCTCATATAGAGTATATGTGCAACCTTTGAGGATACAAGTCATAATTACAGTCCTTTATCATATAAATTACATATTCACAAACTGATTTCATTGTTGCTCTTATGACGTTAATATGATTTGCTCAATAAAGTGGATCGGGGAAATAATTCTTTCCAATATGAATCTCGGAAACAATTTTGGTTAAAGTGTATGTTATTTTCAAAACCTTTGATTCGATTTTAGATTTGTGATAGCATGTGAAACCATTTGGTAATGGTGGGTGACAATGTCATGACAAAGTATGATATCACATGATATTTTTTTTTTTTTGAAAATTACTAACATGTACTCCTTTGAACTAGTCAACCACTCTCATCCGTCGTTGCATAACTTCATTACAAACGCCGCTTGGTAACATCTGTTACATAAAGGAGTCTTCTCCGCGATCAATGTGAACAGAATCATGCAAATAACTGACCCGAGAAGGCAGATTTTAATACTCCTTCTGATCGTACGCGTCCACAGTTGTGTAAGGGACTTAAATACCAAAAATCGCGAAAGTATTTTAGCACAAGCTTTGGTCCGGATAGTCTCCGATGTACGGGAACACAGAAGCGATGTCAATACGTTGCACTTCATTCAATCTGAAGGCGAACCGGATGGCATAATAAGTGAAACAATGAAGCACGTTCCTACTTTGCTAGCCTACACAGTGGAAGAAGTCGATCACATAAGTAAGTCTAAGTGGTATCCTCGAAGATTCAACATAATACCCGTCAATGTAGATAAAGGTCTTAAGAACCTTACCAGGATGTTCAACGCTTCGCACTTTGATCCTCGAGGATCTTACATATTTGTAGTACAAACTGTCTTAACATCACAAGAGAGAGAAGATATCAGTAGATACATTTTCAAGTTATTCTTTGACTCCTTCTACGACAATGTAATCGCCTTGTTCACAGATGAATTAGGTTCAAAAGTCTTCATGTACACATTCTTCCCTTTTGATTCGTCACATCCTTGTTACGAAGTGGTGCCAGTACTCTACAATACCTTCGATGGAGAACAATTCGCCGCAAAGGCCGTCTATTTTCCCAAAAAGTGGAAGAACTTTAATGGATGTCCTATTTCGGTTGCTATGTCTAACTTTCCTCCTTATACGATGTTTTTTGAAACAGAACATGGATATGATAATGTACATGGTATGGATGTCCAAATTTTACTTGCGATTGCATCCCATTTGAATTTCACAGTCCACTACAAAATGTCAAAAAGAGGATGTCTTTACACCAACGGGACAGGCACAGGCATCAACGAACTGGTGAGTAATTCTGCTCCAAATTTTCCTTAGCAATAATAGCAATTTTAGTTTTTTAAATGTTGACAGCTACTAAATGGAAATGCTTCTCTAGCTGTTGGTGCTTATGGCCAAAGTACGATCCGAGCTATGTACTTCTCTTTCAGCGAGCCGTACGATCAGACAGCGTTTGTGTTTGCATTGCCAATTGCACTTGAGCTCGGGTCGCTGGAGAGACTTCTATTTCCACTTAAAAAGAACATCTGGATCGTGTACTTGTCCATACACTGTGTTGCTTTTATTTTCTTATCAGTCTTGAGAAGGTTTAAGTCAAAAATTTACCATTTCATTGTGGGCGATCATTCACGTTCGCCACTCGTGGAGATGTTGCAAATGTTCCTTGAGGTTTCGCTTCACAGGACACCTAGATACACCCTAGCTAGAACCTTATTCGGTATCTGGTTGCTGTCTACCTTCATAATAAGCAGCAGCTATAGAGGTGGACTCTTTGAAATCTTAACAACCCGATCTCCGAAGACTATGCCGCGCACTATAGCAGAGTTGGGTGAACTTGACTATGAAATCCTTATAAGACCTCAACTGGAAGCGTACATGAAGAGGACATACGGAAGTGATTTAAAGTAAGCAAACTCTTTATTGATTAACTGAGTAAGAGTATTTTATACCTCTTTAAGAACTAAAGTTGTACCTGAAAACCTGTGGCCACACATTATTGAGCTGCAAAAGGATTCAAGAAGTCGGCGCGCGGTCTTGGAGTCGATTACATTTTTCGACTATTTCAATACATTTCGCTATCGAGATGGTATCCTGCCGATACTACCAGAACGACTACAGCATGTTTCATTATCATTTATGTTTATGAAGAACTCTTATTTGTTGCCATCGTTCAATGATTTTATAAAGAAGTGCGTCAACGGTGGACTGATTACTAAGTGGACAAAGGACACTGTGACCATTAGTCGTAGTTCGACTAAACGTCTGCAGGCAATTAAGGCACCTGAAAAGCTAAGTTTATCGCATTTTGAAGGAACGTTTCAGTTATTCGGTATGGTAGCAGGGATCGCAGTTATTATGTTTTGCATGGAATTGATATCGTTAAGATGTAATGTACTAAAAAGGATTATCCGGTTTTATAGCTATTAAAGAGTTATTGATGTTGTAAAGGTGTTGAATCTAGATTTTTTTTTAAGCAGCCCATAGAACACATCCTCGTCTTAGGAATAGTCCTCTAAACATTTGAAGCAGACGAAGAGTAGGCATGGGGATAGGACAAGAACGAAGCATCTCTTACATTGGCTATGTTAGGAATCTCATCGAACGTGTCTTCCATTTCAAACGGGTTCCATTGAAGGCTGAAAAGTAAGAGGCAACTATTTTGATTTAAGTGAGCCGAAGATATGAACCGTGCCCAAGGATAAAAGGTATATTATGGTGCATGGTGGTGGAGTCCTTGCTGACCGCCCAACAGTTCTGACACCTACGCGAAGGCATATGCTGTTGACGTTGTGCTCTCTGTGGGTACATGCCTAAGAACTGTCTTTGCTTGTATACAGGTGGCCTTGGACATGATCAACGACTGGTGTATTAGGAGTAGACTTTTGGTCAATCCGCTCAAGATGAAAGGTGTTCAAGAAGGAGGATGATGACCGGTCTGTCTCTGAAAGGCGGCACCATCTCGCTCGTAAATAAAGTCAAATATCTAGGAGTAATAGGCTTCTCAACAAAGTAGAATCAAAAACATCCCCAAATCGCTCTCAGTTTTCTAGCAGTGTAAGGGTGGTTTTGGATAGACGTGGGGCTTGTCGCCGAAATAGATCCTTTGGATCTGCACGGCCATGATAAGACCATTTCTAGCTTATGCGTCGGTTGTTTGGCGGAAGGGTATTTCTTTTGAATACCTGGTTGCCTCTAGCACCAAACTACAAAGAAGAGTTTGTCATTAAAAAAAAATTAGTGCTGTACCTTCTTTCGATATGTATTCGCATGTATCGTTCTTTGACACATATTTCAGCTCGAAAGATGTTAGTACACTTGCGAGTGTTTCCCCAAGACTTACTCGATAGGCTCCTGCATATCATTAGAACACCTTTGGCATTTTTACAGATCAACTCTGTGTAGTTTTTCTACGTGAGTTTACTCACATTTTAGATACTTTACTGGTATGGTATCAGTATCTGCCAAACTGTCGAATTGGATTTAGTACAAGTTTTCATTTTCTCGTGATTACTGTGGTTTGTGGTTGGACTAATATTGAGTGCCATTTTACGCCCCACCTCCTCCTCTCACAGTCAATACAATGTCATCTGTTTGACAGTTCAGTTTCAAAGGTTTTTTTAACTTTTCTGAGTCGAAAAGACCCCACATTAGGGGACATAGCGCTCCTCCTTGTGGGCATCTTCTTGTTATGTGCTTGTCATGTTGAGCTTAATATTTCTATTTGATGTTTGAGTTTCTTTTGACCTCATCCTTAGCAACTCGTTTATATATTTAGATACTATTCCTTTCCTGTCCAGCGTTCAATTGATAGCTTCATATACGAAGTACATTACCAGATGTTCCTTCGATCTCAAGGAAGGCACCCCCATATGACCTGCTATCGTCTCACTTTACCTTGGCTCCAGAACATTGACAAATTCCAGAGATTTGAAGGGAATGCCCAGTTAAGTACATGTACATAAAAGTACTCATCCTTTTACACAAGAACATTTGCATGCGGTATTTTGACTGGTGGACGTCAATTCAAATTCAAGGTGGGTGCTTTTAAAAGAACGATTCTTAAGGTGGACTTATGGTAATGGGCTTAAGCCAAGGGTAGCAAATTACCTCACTGAAAACAAGGCAATGTGGCTTCGTTGTTCTTAAAAAAAGGTTCGAATGGAAGTTGAATGGTAATTCGTCATCTTAGCTCTCTTTTAGAGACTTAGAACAAACAAAATTCAAGTTTAACCTAAAAGGCATTGTAACCTTTCCTAACCCAAGACCAATCAATATTCCGTTTGCCCTATAATTTACAGGACTCAAGCGCAAATACATTTCCAATTAAAAAATGTTCATGTCAGCTTAATTTGTACAAATCGAGGAAACAATTGTACTCAATTCAAATTATACGCTTGAATATTGATATGCGTTTTGTCGATGGGTGTATCTTCCTCATGGGGGATGTCCCTACATAAAAGCATTTGGCCATAAAACGTAATTTGTATTACACTATATCGCAGTAAGTAACTTTGTATAATTTTTGTGGGAACAAAGGATTCAAAAGCACTAGTAAGTCTTAAAGAAGCTCAATCAACATGTTTACTTTGTCTCTTTTGGTAGTCACAAATTTGGTCAGCACTCTTGGCCATCCTGACGGGATCTTGACAATTGCCATTAAACAGGCAATCTCCGGATCCTTTAATGGAAGTGCAACGATTCTAAAAACTACCATTCAAACGCAAACCGAAGTCAATGAATTATATTTTCTCGACGTACTTAGCCCAGTTCTCAAGGAAGGTTGGGATTTTCGAATTGAACTTGACGTAAACAATGAAAAGGCTCAATCTGCTGGTGACCACAATCTGGTGTTAGTGGACTCCTATGACGCATTTCGGTAAATTGCTTTACCAATTGGTGTGACACTAAATAATTGCTTAATCCTCCAGTCGATTGCTGCCATCGATACACGCCCATAAGGGCGACTCTCAAGTTTTCTATTTGATCGTTTTGAAGCTCCTGACTCGGGAAAGATCCACGGATTTGATGGGGAATATTTTTGCTGACATGCTCCGCATGATGATAACCAATGTCAACGTACTGATGGAGAAAACTCCTAGTGAGGTCCTGTTCTACACTTATTTCCCATATCAAGAAACTGCTTGTCGCTCTACGATCCCTACTTTGATTGTAAAATTCAATAATCAAACCTCGGCACTCCGTCAGGACTTTCCGCCAAAAGTTGACCACATTCACGGATGTCCAATGCGAGTGGCTGCTAGGGCGTCTCCTTCGTTCTTAACCATTATCCGGAAAAGGCGCCGGGAGACAGTGTTACAAGGTCTGGAGGGCGAAATCCTAAAAGAACTGGCCACAAGAATGGACTTTAAAATCACATTTTCAACCAACACCTTTTGGGATTGGGGCACAGTCTTACCAAATGGAACTGCAATGGGATTCTTTAAAAAGGTGAGGTCAATTCTTAAAGTATGATATGGTAACCCCTTTCTTTTCCTTTAGTTGGAAGAAGGTCAAGTCGACATGTTGATTGGAGCCTATGTACGCGATCAATATCAAGATTTCTGGTTCACTCCGTCGTCTGTATACTTTTACACCTGGCTGGTGATAGCCTTGCAGCAACCTCCCTATAAACTACCAAAATTATCTTGGCTCCTTGGCACGTTCGACAGGACAACTTGGACCTGCATTGTTGTATTTTTGATTGCATCTGTAATTTGTGTTACCTTCGCCGCTAGAAACGCTCATTTGGTTAAGTTTTTCGTCCTTCAATCGCAACGTTTGAGAATTTTACATATCCTGGCAATGGTGGTCGGTATACCCGTGAATTATTTGCCAACAATGAACTTTCTTCGGCTAAATTTTGTCATTTGGAGCCTTGGAGTGTTCATGATTAGAACAGCTTATCAGGGCAAGCTATTCGACTCATATCGCCGGGTTATTGTAACTAAAACACCTCTGAGTGTTAGGGAGCTCCTGGACGATGACTATACAATCCATTCGTTTGCACCAATTGTTGATCGATTGCTTTTGAGTGGGATTGAGCAATTTCACTTTAAAACCTTGGTTCAGTATAATGTCCTCAATGATTTGACACAAAAGAATGCAGTAATAGGTTCGGAGGCCCACATTGTGCCGTACTTCAAGCCCAGAGAGCTGGAGACAATGGTGACAGAACCACTCCAATCGCAGCAGCTGTGCATGTATTTTCAAAAACACTCAGGTTTTTCACGCAGGGTCAATGCTCTCATTACGCGAATGACTGAAACTGGTATTATGCAGCATTGGAGGGAGCAATATGCACTTTTGAAGCCGATCAGATTTGCTCCTCAGAAAACATACTCGCCAGGGCCAATAAATCTGGAACGCTTCAAGTATATATTGTTGTGCCTGGGTGCAATGTATGTGCCGGCTGGCATGACTTTTTTGGGCGAACTTTTGTGGGCAAGATTTCACAAATCCTAAAAGGCAGACATTTTTGTGCAAGTTGTTAAGTTACAATGCATATTTTGGTTTAGGAGAACAATTTCGTCGGATTTTTGTTAAGGAAAATTCTGTTCTACTAAATTCTGTACCAATATCTATGAAGTAATCCCTTGTATTGCTGTCTTAAATTGTCGTAAGTTGCTACTAATAAATTATGGAGAATAGCCAGTGATTGTTTGATGGATTTCTCTTATAAAAAATGATTTATTTAGAGGTACTTTTTTGTTAGTAAAGTCCTTGACAGATAACGGACGAGCCATCCTAATTTGTCATTAAGCTTTTATTCAGCATTGTTTGACATTTTATCGTGGACAAATTTAGTTCGCCACAACGTCTACAAGTTATTCAGCTGTACTATTGATATCAGCGTTCAACGAGGACTGTATTTTGTACACTTGAAAGAACTTAGAGTCTAAATAATCGGCATACTGAATGCATACCATCGATAAGTTTAAAAACCAATTTGCATTAGTAGACCAAATAGACCACATGCAGCACATTGTGAAGAAAATATTGGAGTGGCAACTGAGACTGTACGCAATAACTAACCTAGGACGAGGACGGCTAAAACGTTACGCCGCTATGACAACGGATTGTTTCCTCCTTTAAATTCACTCTTGTGTTTGTCAGGAAATTTGGCCATTGGCCCCTTGGACCGTGTGATATCAAACCTCTAGACATTTTTTCCTTAACGGTGGTCCAAAGTCCATCAGTGATGAACTATCCGAAGCTGCTGAACGACGTCTTAGGACGACCCAGTGATTATTCCTAGGGACTTCGATGCTTGTGATAGTGATTGAGGCAGTAGATGTGAGGTCACATATCTAAGGGTAAGAATCGTCTTCGAATCTTTCCAAGCACTGAACACTAGTCAGGCCAATAATGGTGCAAAAGAAAGATTTCAAAAGGCAGTCAACATTTTTTTAATTTTTTTTTTTTGTCAAGATCACTGATGGCCAAACAATTTTTATGTCATACAAGTTACTTTAAAATTCTTAAGACTACATGAAAACAAGAGTTTTAAAACTCAACTTTCTGGTTAAATGCCAGTACAGTACCTTCAATTTGTATAAAACTGCAAAAGCCTTCTAAGCCCTTTATACTTTAAGGATACCATTTCTAAAACAAACATCAGCATTGATACACCGACAACCATGGCATAGAGTTCAAAAGTCCCTTCAAAATGGTGTAAGTTCAAGATCTTATGTCGGCTTGAGGTCCTTGGGATTTTTCCTGAGCTGATATTCACAACCTCTTGGATCCACTTATTGGTTAATCCACTGCTGGCAAACTTCTTTAAAACATTGTCGAACGACGAAACTAAATAAGAGTTCTTCTTGAAAAAAAACGATGACGTTGTGCTTTGTAATCGTTCAGGTAAAATTGGTAGAACACCATTTTGATAGGAACGAGCATTGAAAAAATTTATAAAAATAAGAGAATCCATAACTGCACGCCGACGATCTGACTCAATCTGAAGTTCCAAGAGGGAATGCCAAATAGGCTCCGTTGGTACTTTGATCCTTAAAACACAAAAATATGTTAATCTGTCCTCTGGAGGATCAACAACAGATAAGAATATAGGTACCTGGAACTATTTCCATAGAAATTCAACATATAGCGTTGTAGATATGGTTTTATACTTATTTCATAATTCAACGCATCAAACTCCTTAATAGTGCGAGGAATAGCTCTAGGCGATCTGGATGTTAGAATCTCCACAAGGCGGCATCGATAGCTATTGCTCAGTATGAAGCTTGTCAGAAGCCATATAGCAAATAAGAATCTGGCCAATGTGCGCCTGGGTGTCCTGTAAAGACTTATGCCAAAGAACATTTGAAACATATCAAGAACCGGCGACTGGGTGTGACCTCCCACGATGATATTATAAAATCTACCGCCCAGTAGCTTTAAGATCGACAGAAAAATGAAAGTACCACAGTGGATGGAGAAATAGACAATCCAAATGTCCTTTTTCAGCGGGAACAAATGCCTCTCCAGCGATCCAAATTCAAGAGAAACTGGCAGCGCATACACAAACTCTGTTTGTAGATAAGGCACAGTTCCAGAGAATTGTTTAGCTCGAGCTGCACTGAAAATGTAGCCTCCAATCAGGACAGCTGCTTCTCCAGTTAAAATCTAGTGAAATTAAAAAATTAGACACAGATTTCATGTTTAATGTATTTACCTTTCGAAAGGCTCCTGAAATAGTTCCATTGGAATACACCCATCCCCTCTGGGATAACTTGTAATCAATTGTGAAGTTAAGATGAGCTGCAATCACTTCAATTATTTTAGCATCGATTCCTTCCACTTGTGTCCTTCCATCTTCAGTTCGGCCAATCAATATAAATGGGACATAGTTGCTTACCGCAACAGGTACTGGACATCCATGGAAATTGTCCCACTTTCTCGGAAACGGTTGAATTTTATTTGCGAATTCGTTGCCACTGAATGTATTGTAAAGTTTTGGTACGATTTCGTAACAAGCATGTGCCCTATCGCACGGCAAAAATGTGTACAAGAAGGCCGTAGTCCCAGGCTCGTCTCTAAACAGGGTAATCACATTGTCGAAGGACAACGAAAAGAATGTCCTGAAAATTATTCCGCTCAAGTACTCTTTGTCTTGAGGCTGTAGGAAGGTGTTTACAACAATCACATAGAATCCTCTTGGATCGAAGTAGGATTCATTTAATTTTTTTAAAAACCTCGTTAGCTCTTCCTTTTGGGTGATGAAAATAACATTGAACCACCGCACATGCGAGAGATGGATGGATTCAAAGTCTTCAACTGTGTAGGGCAGAGAACCGCGAATATAACTTACTGTCCCGCTGAGGATGTCATTCCTTAGGCAAGATGCAGACTGGATGAAATGTAACGTAGATAGATCTCTTTTGTGGACATCGAAAATGATGTCAACTACTGCACGGACTAAGACAGATTCACTGGTAGTATTACCGAATTTCGTAGTCATAGTGTAGCTTTGCGCTGACAAGATTAAGGTAAGCAGACTTATTGAGCCAATTGGTGACATCCTTCAGGTTGGAATGCAAGTGAATAGATGTCAGTACGTTTGTAGAAAAAGTCTAAATCATGGCATAGAAATGCACTCTAAATAAACTCTGTACTTACGAAAAAACGTGCCTGCACTTAAAGCATTTGTACAGTAATCAACGAATCGATTTAGGAGGAGTATTTTTGCTGGGAGGTGTAACTTTCTAAAACCTCTCAAATGCAGTAATTTCAAATTTAATTGCCTTCCTGTTACTTCACTTGGTTCTTCTGTAACTGCATTATACCTATAATGGATTCATTCCTAATGGTTAGAAATTATCAAGCATAACCCTTACGTATGTATATGTCTGGAAAGGATAACACATCTAACTATAGATCTATTACTAAGTTGCCGCTTGTTATACCTTTGAATGCTTTCTAAAAAACAAGTCAATTGTTGGACTTTCTGTTCGTCAAAGAGCCTCAGCTTCTAGATTGTGGCCCATCAAATGGAAGTCCATGTGACAGTAGACAAACATCGTCAATATAGTTTAGGTATTTAAGGTAAGATGTCATAGAACAATGAATTCTTTCATTGATAATCACCAGAAATAATAATACTGACAGTATGAAGCCTTGACGTACTCCACATTGAGTTTCAAATTCTTGCGCTATTTTGTAAGACATGACACTAACCGCCTTCGTACTCTTATGTAGCCACGATTTGAGCTATAAGTTTTTCTGGGATGCTTCTCTTACGCAAAGCCAATCTGAAAACATTTCAATTCAAACTGTAGAGAGCTTTCTCGAAGTTGATAAGCAGTTGATATATTGGAGACTTGAACAAAAGGAATCCAGCAAAAAGACCCGCCTTGTTTGACGTCGAGTGTTGAATCGAAATGGTCTTTGCTTTATTCGAGAATTATTGCTGGAAGGAAAGACACATGTAATGCATTTGCTTAAGTATTTTTTTTTCGTCTTTCTTTTAAAATTAGTAAAAAAAAGTGAATTCTACTTAACAATAATCGAGATAACGTTCAGGCTCCTACATATGTACTTTCATCGGTAGATTTGATGCCAACATTGAGACTATTTTGATCTATTGTGCGAGTTTCGAAGACAGCATTCCATGTTGTCTATGTTTCTGATTGCTTTTGCTTCTGCGGCAAGATGGCCCTGAAACTGCTAATTTTTTGCGCCTAACCGCATTGTAATCGATCTGGCAGGCCTTTCATTTGAGACCCAACTTATCTTGCGGTAGTTAGGTAGATAAGTAAAGTGGTGGTTCAGAGAAATACAAGTCCAATTAGTGCTAAAGTGCACCGTTTTGATACCACAAAAATTCGCGCTTACCTCTATGTGAAAAGTTTTATCTGAAGTGATTGTATCTCGCTGTTGTTATCTCGCTGAGATCCTCGAAGAAGGGTTTGACAAGTGTAGTCAGCCTGGTCCTTGTCAGGGCCGGACACCTGCAGAGGAAGTGGTATAGAGATTCTTTCTCATTAGTATCCTTGCAGCTTCTACAAAAGGAGTTGTGCGGGATACCCAGCCTAGCCGCATGTTCACCGTCAATGGCCAGTGATTATAGCTACAATTCTAGCGATATTAGGTCCTGATAGTAGCTCAGCTTAGTCGACCTGCGTTTATTATAGCTGGGGCATGTCTTTCTCCATATGAAGATATATTCAGCCCTTGACAGAGCCTAGCGGAGAATCGACTGTTTCCGCTGGAGAACCATCAAGGGCAGATCCTCTTCTGGCCCTTCGTTTTCCTCATAAAGTTGGTCCGAGAAGATGCCTGCGCCAACTCCGTAGTCCATCTTTCAACCGTCTGTATATATTATGTTTCATAAAGTTTAATGTGGGTGTTCAATAGTCGGTCGAAGACGCATATGGAACCGTCTCCAGAACCTTACTTACTTACTTACTGGTTTATCGGTACAGAACCCAGATTCTCTGAGTCGAACTGCACTACATAGGGCGATATATTCCATGTGAAGTTCAAAAGGGATCAAATATAGGATGAAACTGAGAGCATCCGTTGGACATGATCTAATCGCTCTAGTGATACCAACACACGCTGATCTTTGTACTCTTTAATCTCTCAATGTTATATTTATTGCTCAAGGCAAGCCACCAGACAATGGCACCATAGACAAGGATGGGACGTACAACGCCTGTGTCCATCTTTGGCTGGAGTCCCCAATTTTTACCGAAGATTTTATTACACGCGTAGAAGTCAATGCTTGCTTTCTTTACCCTTATTATTGAGTTTCCAACTAAGTTTCGAGTCCAGAATCATCCCTAGGTATTTTGTACAAGGACTTAAAGATAGTGATTGACCGCCTAGTTTCGGGAGGGTGAAGTCTGGAATCTTGTGGTAGGTGTTATGCTTATTATGTCTCCAAGGCCGTGAGATCCGATCACGTCACTAAACATAGTGCTATTGCTACCTAACTTGGCATTGAAGTCGATCACCATTAGAAAGTCCGCATTTAAGGTTTAGTTGAAGATGGCACCTTACTGGCTGTAAAAATTGTACTTTTTATCCTCTTATCAGATCAGATTAGGTTTCAGCAATGGAATGCTGCTATAACCAATTATACCTTTCTCCATTTGATCTTAGTTCGCCCATCAAATTGCAAATATGGGCTTTGCAACCATGATTGTGGTTTCGACGGACAATTTGTGTCAATAAAAATTAATCTTCAGTAAATTTTTTTAATATAACATCAACATGCTATACTCGACGAATGTTCATAAAAAACCTTGTACTATTCGCATTCCAGAAATCGCACTATCGAAGCTGCATTCAGGATGCATACTTGTGCATTTTGCTTTTTGGTCCTTAAAACTTTATCCGTTACTTATGGAGAGTTCAATAGCGTCACCACTGAAGCTTTAAAGCAAACTATGGCTTATTCTTTTAACGATGGCATAAGCCACTTAGACATTACCATTCAAACGGATATCGATGTCAATAAAATGGTTTTCCTCGATATGCTTGGCGAAATCCTTAAGGAACATTTGAACTTTCCCATTCAAATTAATGTGAATAATGGGAAAAGCCAATCAGTGGGTGCTTACAATCTGTGGTTCGTAGATTCGCACGAGTCCTTTTGGTGAGTCCTTAACGTATAAACTGTAAAACAATTTATTATCTTTACTATTCCTTATAGACGATTGTTATCCTCGATGCCATCTGTTAAGGGTGACTCTCCGGGTTTCTATTTAATATTTTTGAAGCATCAATCGCTCGAGTTAATAGAGAAAATATTCTCCGAGATGTTTCTTCTAAATGTCACCAACGCGAACGTTCTGATAGATACAACTGCTGGTGAAATCCTTCTTTATACTTACTTCCCACATCGAAAAGCCTCATGCCAATCGACTGCTCCGCAGCTAATAAGTGAGTACATTAATGGATCCATGACAGGGCGAAATATTAATCCACCCAAGGCTACCGGCTTTGACGGATGTCCCATCCGAGTTGCTGCAAGAAGATCTGCCTTCTTTAAAATGAAATGGTCCAAAGGGCGACAGATTTCAGGGGGCTTCGAGGGTAGGATTCTTACTGAGCTGGCTGTGAGGATGAATTTTGAGTTAAAATTTGTCAAATGGAGCTTTTGGGATTATGGAACTGTTTCGTCAAACGGAACTCCAACAGGCTACTTAAAAATGGTGAGTTGACAAACTGACAGCGATTTGTACTGATTGTTTCCATTTGCTTGCACACAGCTTAAAGAGGGGAAAGTTGACATCCTGATTGGCACTTATTTTCATGATCAGTATCAAGATGTGGTATTCACTCCATCTACGACGTACTTCTATACTCGGCTGGTTCTGTCCATACTCCGGCCACCGGATCAGTTGTCCAAGCTATCGTGGCTACTTGACCCATTTGATAGAGGAACTTGGATCTGTCTGTTCATGCTTTTGATCATTACCTCAGTTTGTGTTGCTCTTATCAAGAGGAATCTCCTTGTTCACCTTCAGCCGAGATACTGTGGACTTTTGCACATCCTTGCAGTGGGACTGGGAATTCCTCTTAAGTATCTTCCCAAGAGGAACTTTCTTCGCATGAGTTTTCTGATTTGGAGTTTTGGAATGCTGATTATTCGTGCCGCCTATCAGGGTAAGCTGTTCGATTCATATCGAAGAGTAATCCTGAGCAGGACACCTCTAACGGTAAGAGAGCTGTTGGATAAGGACTACACGATATATTCGTTTGCGCCAGTTGTAGACCGGTTGAGTGGCATGGAAAACTTTGTCTACAAGCATTTAGCTGACTATAATGTCATCACGGATTCGACACAAAAGAATGCTGTCATAGGTTCCGAGTCCCATATCATGGCCTATTTCAAGCCAAAGGAACTTGAAAAATTGATAATAGAACCACTCCATGCTCAGCAGGTTTGTATGTTATTTCAAAAGCATTCCATACTGGCGCCCAGGGTTAATGAAATTATCTTGCGGATGGAAGAGACCGGTCTTCTGAAACATTGGATGGAACAGTCTAAAACTTTGAAAACAAACAAAGTTTCAGCCCAGAGGACATATGTTCCAGGTTCGATAGGTCTAAATAGATTGAAATACATTCTGTTGAGTTATTTGGTAATGAATATGGTAGCCGGGATGGTCTTCATTTTGGAGTTACTATACGATGAATGGCTTAAGTATTTTTTTTAAAAATTAAGGTCAGACATGTTAAGTGTGTTTTTAAGTAACATTTTCTGTGAATAAATGGTAAAGAACACGAGACTATCCACCATTCAATTAACAATAACACTTTCCGCAAAATGGAGATCTATCTAGGCAGCTGTGTAAGCAAACATTTGGATTTGTTGAAACGTCAGAATACAAACGAATTTTTATTTTACTGAATAAAATGTATCTGCATTGTACAACTGTCTGTCGTTGAAGCTGTGTATTTTCAATTAGTTACATTAGTTACTTTAGTTACACTAGCTAATCAGAAAAGGATACAAAGTTGGTATTACCATGTTTAAAGGAAGGATCCAAGTTGTACAGAGCATACGCGACTCATCTGGGTAATTTTGACGGTATCCCGAATTGGATCTTCGCCTGGTAGATCTCGAGATGAAAGCTTACAAGACATGGAATTGCCTCTTCTTAAGATGAAGTTTTTGGAAATGATACTCCAGTCGTCTGGCATTCATTCCTCTCCGCAATTCTTGATGATGAGTTCTTGCATGCACCCTGTTAAGGCATTACCTCCGTAATTAAGAAGTCCATCTGCAGGCCTTGCAAAAGTAGCTTCTTCATTGACGCGAGATGGGTTTTCCTCTTGCCCTTTCACCCTCTCTTTTCGCTGAACTTCGGTACCGAATCTTAGACCAGTTGCTATCTGCTTAGCTATCCGATAAAAATTCTTGCTGTAGTAAGGATTTTCTAATATCCTTGAACTGGAAAATGGCATGAGAGCTGCAGAGCTTCAGAGAGTTTCTCGGTCAGATGCTTTTTGTAGACCCTTATCAGACTTTGGTGGTCTGGATGCGTGTGAGATTTCTACCCACTAAATCCAATACCTCTTCTACTGCTGGGTGGGTGCCATGGCGCAGTGGTTAGTGCGTTGGACTACTACGCAAGGGGTTCCAAGTTCGAATCCA
This sequence comes from Chalcosyrphus nemorum, assembly GCA_949716465.1. Taxonomy (NCBI): domain Eukaryota; kingdom Metazoa; phylum Arthropoda; class Insecta; order Diptera; family Syrphidae; genus Chalcosyrphus; species Chalcosyrphus nemorum. Next base: position 85,486,153 of record OX454332.1, read on the forward strand.
GAAAAATACCATCAAAAGTTTTTTCACGGCCCCACCTCTTCCGAGTGTCTGACAAGCATTCAAGAGTATAACTGTCATGAGAAAGTTTCTCAAAACCCCTCTGCCCTTCGGATACGGCATAAAACTGTAGGTCCCTTCTGTACATGCAGAAATGTATACCACGCACAACATGTACAGTTGTGAGAAGCTAGGTCTTGGCCCTCTATGGGCTGCTTACGGCCTGATATTTATTTATTTATTCTTCTACTGCTGATCCTGGCGGCACTGATTGGCTCGTTTGCATTGAGAGCTTCTTGCTTCTTTATGATCTAAGCCATGGCTTCAGAGACTGCTTCTCAAGCTTTCTGCGTGCGCAGTATCTGTCTGATGTTGTACGATACTCTGGGGTAAAGTCATCATCCAGTCAGTTTGCCAACAGGTTGTACCTTTGAAAGGAAATATTATGTGTTCCACGTTTTCCACAACAAGGGTTATCTTCATGGCCAAATCTGTGAAGGTATGCTTTGAACCATTTATCATAGCACTTGTATCAGGTAGAAGTTCAGCTCTTCATGCTTTCTATTGATCCTAAGGCCTATATTGGAGATCAATCTCTAGATCCTTCTGCCTTTATCGGAAGACTTCAATCTATGTATCTTGGCAATAATGGATGGAGATGTGATTCTTCATTGACTAATTTTCCTCCCCTTAGGCAACAGCAAATGTCCAATCATGTATGTCAAATCTAAATACAAAGTAAGCTCTCAAGACATTGTATCCTTTTTCTGCTAATAGAACAATTTTTAAAAATTACATATTCTCCTCCAGCTAATTTCCAACTAAAAACTTTTAGAGACTTAGTCTACAATCATTGGTAAGTACTGCACATTAACTGTGGATGCCATTAAAACAGAACATTGTACCTAATATGATGGTACATCGCACAGTCATTTAGACAGCTTTGTACAACTTAGTCTACTGCTCCCGATGGACATAAATTTTTATTACTAAATTCGCCTTGAACATGTTAGCACTCTTTGTGATCGTTGTAAGTCTGCCCGGAGTATTTGGGCAGGCGGAATTCATTATGGCAGAATCTATTGACCGTGCACTCGCTGAATCCTTCTATAAGAGTGAAAGCCTCTTAAGCATAACTATTCAAACAGATTTCGATGAGAACAAATTGCTGTTCCTCGACTTGCTCGATGAGATCCTGAAAAAACAATCGAGCCTTCGAGTGCAACTTGATGTGAACAATGAATTCAGCCAATCTGTCAGTGACAACAATTTGTGGTTCATCGATTCTTATGAAGCTTTTCGGTAAGTGATAGTGTAAATGCGCAGCGAAACTAATAACAATATCTCATTCTCACAGGCGGCTATATCGCCTGCTACATGAACATAGAGGTGACTCTCCTGGATTCTATCTAATCGTTTTGAGAAGTTCCGTCACTTACAACAAATCCTTTGGCATAATGCAAAAAATCTTTTCCGATATGTTCTTCTTGATGACAGCTAATGTGGACATACTGATTGAGTCCTCTGATGAAGAGGTCCTTTTCTATACCTTTTTTCCATATCAAGAAACCGCTTGTCGTTCTACAGCTCCTGTTTCCTTTAATCGATTTGCCAATGGAACTCTCAGCAATCGTCTCATCTTCCCACCTAAGACCCAAGCTTTTCATGGTTGTCCCATCCGAGTGACAGCAAAGACGTCAGTGTCATTTCTGCAAACAAATGAACTAGAGAATGGCTTACAGCTATCAGGCCTTGAGGGTGAACTCTTAAATGAACTTGCGGTCCGGATGAACTGCACGTGGGAATTTATTGAGCCGAATGAAGAATGGGGAAGGGTTCTTTTCAATTTAACCATAAAAGGACCTTTCATCATGGTACGTTTTGCAAAAGATCTCCAATGTCATATTGATACGTTCTCCTCATTTCAGCTAAATGAAGGACAAACTGAGATTCTAGTGGGCGCATACTTTCATGATCCTTACCAGAATCTGCTGTTCACTCCATCGATTACCTACTTCTATACGTCGATCGTGATAGCTGTTCGCCGGCCAGCATCAGAATTGCCCAAGTTGACCTGGCTATTGGCCGCTTTTGACGAGAAAACAAGGGTCTACACTCTAATACTTCTCGTTACTAGCGCTGCTTGCATAACTCTGGCCAGATGGGAGCCTCACTTGAAGAAGCTTTTTCGCCTGCAACCGAATCACTCTACATTCTTGCACATCCTTGCCACTGCTTTTGGTATGCCCGTGAAGTATTTGCCCACCAAGAATATGCTTCGACTGAGTTTTGTTATCTGGAGCTTGGGTGTGCTCATAATTAGAGCCGCATACCAGGGTAAACTGTTTGACTCATACCGACGGGTGAGTGTCGTCCCGGCGCCTTCGAAATTTTTATAGCTCTTAAATGAGCACTACACCATCCATTCGAGATTCGTTTATTCTCCAATCATAAATCAAATGAGTGGCATTGGGAACGTCAACTATAAAAATTTGAAGAATTATGAAGACTTGATGAATTCATCTGAAAAGAATGCGGTGATTGGTTCGAAGGCACTCATTATGACCGTATTAACTGCGAAGGATATGCAGGATTTGGTTACGGAGCCGTTGCTTTCTCAGTACGCTTGTATGTTCTTTCAGCAGCACTCTGTACTAGCGCCAAGGGTAAATGAGATAATTTTGAGAATCCAGGAGGCTGGTGTCTTGAAGCATTGGATGGCGCAATATCATTATCTAAAAGACGGACGTATAAAGCCCTTGGTGACTTATGTCCCAGGGCCCATAACTATTGGCAGGTTCAAGTATATTTTGTTGAGTTTTGCTGCACTGTATGTGCCGGCTGGAGTTGTATTTGTGGCGGAATTGGCTTGGGCTAGGATGCGAATGGCTTAATATAGATAAATGTCAAAAGGGGTTCTTATGAAAATCAGGTTTCGGTGTTAGTTCAAGTATTCCTTGCATGAGTAATATTTTTATTTAAAGTGAAATAAATGAAAATGGAATCAATCTGCATATAGGGCTGTTTGATAAAACTGTGCACTCCGTACGAATTAGAGTACCTAAGCGGGGAATACTGCCTAAATAATGAAGTTCACCTTCAGAATGAGATTCCCAATGAGGAAACAGGTATTTAATAGAAAGACTTGACGCTAGAAGTATATCTAAAACTCCCGTACCCAGGCAGTGTTTTTCAGGCGGAGGTTCTAGCCGTGCCCATCTACTTGAGATAGGATAAGTATCTGATAAGGATATTGCTATCTGACAACCCGCCTGCTGAGCTAGTTAGGGATGGCTTAATTCAATATGCACTCAGAATCGCGTTAGATTATTCTGGATACCTGGACAATGCTATATTGAGGGCACGGATGCTCCAAAAGACTGACTGCGGAACTCCCATCAACAGCGTCATGGCACGGCTGTGTATTGCCAGGAGAAGAATCATCAATTGTATACACAACTTGATTAACCGCAGATGGGCTAATCTGGAAGGACATAGGGTAACTAGAACCTCATGGCCTTGGTTTCGTTTCTCAGTTATAGAAAAATAAAACAACAACAACAGACCAAGCGGGTTTACAGTGTTGCATCTCAAAGGAAGAGCTTTTGTTCGTGGGCGAAGATTTAAACGGATATGTCGGGAAATCAACCGAGGACTATGAAGATTGTCATGACAGACTAGGGTACGGCGCGATGCCAGGAATTCTCCAAGACATCCTAAACATTTGCAAGTCATACGCTTGCTGAACATCAAGTTCATCAAACAAAGTCTCACAAAGAAGAAGAATGCTAACTTTCAAGCAAGTAGTGCGGTAGGTCTCTATCAGGAGTTGAAGAAATTATCGTCGTCCGCATCTGATAGGAACTAGGCCATCAAAAATCTTCAACAACTTGAGTAAAAAGAAGAAGAATGAGTCAGAGGATTCGTTCATCAAAGTTCATTAACATTATCTTGTGGAAGACGACAAAATTCTCTACAGATTTGTGATAGACTTTTGAACGAACAGTTTCTCCAGATATACTTTCCCAGCGCCACTCCATATTGAAGTATCCTTCATTACTGTCGAAGAAGTTTAAAATGTGGTCAAATACTTCAAAGAATTGAAACCAGTTGACCGAAGTGAGTTCAGAGTGTCTCTTAGTTTTGGAAAAAGATGAGAGAAATCGGAACCAGATGGTCCATGAGTTGATTTTGAAAAAGCATTTGGTAGACTACTAGGAGATCTGATATGAGTAGCGATAAGACAATAAGCAAGGCCAAGGGTAAGCTGTCCCGCCGGAGTCATCTGTTTGAAAATTGGTACCCTACTAGTTCCAAATGACAGAGGTTCTGTGCGGCCAATTTTCTCTTCCTCATCGGCCTATTCATAATATACACATTTCCGGTTGATATATTTATGGTAATCAATTTTTGATGATGAGGAGGATTTCGTTTGTCAGTCCTTTGCACCTGAGGAGGACTCACAAAATGTGATTCGATTTTGGCAACCGATGTTACTTTAAATCGAGCCTATACTTAAATACTGTATTCTTCTATATTCATGTATTTTTTCCTTCATATTGTACTTATGAATGCCAAGCAATTTGCGTGGGAAATCTTTCAACTGTCCTTCTTGCAAAAAGAAAAGTATGAACAACCCCTAAGGCGACTATGATGAATGCTTGCACTGACTCATCTTCAACATATTTATTATTCATTTAATGGAGAAGTTAATTAAGTAATGATATTTCAAATTCTGGAAAAAAAAAAGTTCACAAAGCTAAGGAGGAGGAAAATTAAAACAGAAATCATTTCATTTATGTTGGAAAATATCCTCAAGTGAAAAGCTACTGCACGAAAGAGGAACTTTAAAACAAACTGACCCACAGTTGATGGCAATGGTCTTCCTTTAATAAAACAAACTACTGGTTTGGTCCTTTTGTGGTAGTAAACAATAGCATTGGACATTTTTCCAAAAATATGGTATACAATACATTCATATACCATAACTATAACACGTTAACATAGTAGCATTGAAAATAATATGAGAGAAATATTTTGGATAGTTTTAGGTGTATCTGTGGGGTAGATCAACCCCAACGGGTGAATTACCACTAAAAGTGACTAAAAGGCAAAATAGAACGGATGATGCTAAGCCACGTTGTATATTCGAATGCCGTTGGGAAATCAGAAGGACTAATAGCGAAACAAGTTCTGGATGGGCTGATATCCATGTTATTTCAGGTGGTATTTATGTAGAAGAAATGAAAATGAATCGGTACTATTACTAAGCTTAGTCGCAAGGACAGAAAAAGGATAGGCAAAAATAGTCCCACATTTGGTGAGGCATAGGCAGCAAATACACCTTTGAGCTATGAGCTATGAAATGAGTGTTCATTCCGAAAGAAAAAGGAAGGAAGAGTCTACCTAAGTGTCACAGATTGATCAGCCTGGGAGGATATACTTAAAATGATGTACGGCTCTTCATCATCATCAGGATCCTCGGAGACTATGTCTATCAGCTAAAGAGATGCAAGCCCAGGAAACCAGGAAAATCACCTGAAGTAAATGTACTGTCGGAGCCTACTGGGAATATTCTGAGCTGATTGTCTTCACATTTGTGGTACCATAAGCGATAAACTCATGAGAACTTGCCCAACTATAGGCCTGGATGTAACATTCTATTGGAGTTAATTCATCTTCATATTGTGGTTGGAGAGGATATAGGAAAAAGACAGTGCATAACTATTTGTGAGACAAACTTTTAGGCAGAATAATAAGAAAAGCTAAAGCATTGAATGGATTGAAAATTTCTCTTCCTCAGGGAACCATTTACTCCTTAGATCGCTGAACAGGTATTCACCTAATGTGGCCTTTTTAATGTTGGCAAATGCAGTGCACGCGCATAGGAGGTGATAGTCTCCTTCTCCTTCTTCTTCATCTCTACAACTTCTACAGAAGTCATTGTAGGGGATGCCCAGTCTTTGAGTCTTTGCCTTCTTATAGTGTCCGGTGAGGGTGTTTATGATTTTCGGAAGGGGTTCCTCTCTTGTGTTTCAGAACCTGGTTTTATTTAGCGTGGACCAGATCAGCTTTGCAGTGCTGCAGTGGCTGAGCTGTTGCCACCGATGGTTGGCTTCTCTCACCGCATCGGCATGGACAAGGTATTTAGCATAGGACATTGACACCTCGATGTCGGTGACGTTTTAGTGACTTCGGTTTGGAAAAGCACTGCAGTAGCTAGAAAGGCTGAAGGAAAGGTGAATGTCCATCTTTTGAAAAGATACCAACACAGACTCCTTCATTCTGTTCTGTTGCTGTATTAAGCATTTGTAGCCCATGTTGAAGTTGTGTTCAGTGGGCAAGTGTTCGGTGACCTTTGGAAGATGGCGATGCATCAATAATATTCTGGCGTATACAGTGTGTTGTTCCTTCTATTGTTTGGCACATCTCAGTCTTATTGCTGGGCAGGCAGCCAGTTGTTTGCTGACGACGTCAGTTGGAAGTAGGTGGAGCATATGGTTTGGAGCGCTTCGGTGGGAGAAGCTCTCAGTGCACCAGTAATACTGAGTCAAGCAATTCGTTAGGTTGGAGGTCTTCTCCAGAGCAGGCCACCAGACCAGTGCTCCGTACCGAATACTCGTCACTCTTGACTTTTTTTACGGAATAAATCATGAATGATTTAGCGGCTTCCAAGCCAATTTGTACGCCTAAACTCTAACGCCTTAAACTCTCGCCACGAAGAAGCTGGAACAACAAGTGACAGGAGATTTCATATAATCTCCGCTGTGGCTGAAAGTGTTGACCGTGGCTGGTGAGCGATAAAGAACTATGATCAACGAGATTTTATTGCAGCCAATTGATGCATTGGGACTGTGTCCATCAGACTGTCACACTGAACTCGCTCGATAATGGAAGGATGCGTTTCCGTAGTGCGTGTCTCCTTTTAGGAATTTGTACTGACTGGCAAAACCTCTCAATTTTATCTCTCTTTTAGCTCTTGGGATTTTTTAAGTCACAAATCTATTAGAGTAAGCCACAGACTCTCGAAGCTCTCAATGAGAATATCCAATAAGTTTTTCTCAAAACATTCTGAAGATACAGCAAAATAATATCGCTTGAGTTCTTTAGGCGACCCAAACATTGCTGAAAGGAATCTACTTACAAGGAGAACTTTCCAAGGACACTAGCAGTAGTTAGTAATAGATCAATAGGTCGAGGTATGTTAGACCTCTTCTTTATGTCTATCTCTCAACTCAGCTCCCATGGAGTTGAAGTTCCTCTTAAAGTTGGTCTGCAAAACAATACTCCTAACTGGCCCATGGTCCTCCTTCACCAGCAAATTTATTAAAATTTATTTAACTTTTTTCTGTACATGGATACATATAGATTCACCCGCCCAAGAGTCCAAAATAGTTCACAGCAATTCACTCCAAATGCGGTCAAATAATCTAACCACCAACAACTCATATGGAACGGTTTCATTTTGAAACATGAACTTTCATCAAATTCAAATTAATTCTGTTAAAAACTAAAAATGAACCACAAAAAACCCATTTTAATAGGGAAACTCATCCATGGGCTAGCTTTTTGTTAATTAAAAAAAAAAATTCATTAAACTGGAAGGGAAATCAAATTCATTATCCCTCCCTCAGCATAAAGCAACATTCTGATTTATTGGTACTTCAAAGTTTGAATTTTCCATTCAGTATCTATGCGCTCTCGCATATTTTTTAATTAAAAGAAACAAATTCAGACAAAAATAAATATTGATGATGCTTTCTATTTACCAGTATCAGTGTGGTGCGTTGAGTAAAAAAGAGAAGAGTATATATGTTTCATTCTGTGCAGTCCTTTGAATTTTGTTTTGCAGTGCTAAATAGAGAAAAAGGTCAATTAATCAATTCAGTAAACAACAAACATGATGATGTTGATGTCCACTTTAATGGGAGCTTAAAGTTTCACTTTTAGGAGTCGATAGTTAGGTGGATAATTAAAAGTTGATAATTGACTATCAACCAGGCATACTTGTGAGTGAATTTGGAAGGACGAGTGTTATGTTGATAAAAGCATTTAATAGAGTTTGTTGAAAATGCAAGCATGTGGCTTTAATCTAGAAATTCAAACATCAAGGTACTCTGGGGTACCACAGGGCTGTGCTTTGACTCTCTCTATTTAATTTTAATAAGTGATCTCTTACAACAACATATAACAGCTTACCTATCTATTGAGATTGGCTGATAAGTGATTTTGTTATTTAAGTGTTCGAACGTTAAAAAAGCGCACGGCCCAAGTTCGCCAGAAAATTGTTTTCTGTTCTGGCTGGACCGAGTGGCTGAAAACTTTCATATCTGAGATGAATATACAGTCACATTATCTAAGTCGGAGTTTTCGATATAGCGGTTTAATTAACGGCACTTCAAACCAATTTTACGAAAAGCTGATTCTCTTAAATACCGCTCTTCGATTTTGCTCTTCAGGGCAAAATAGTTCCTGAATTTTGTTGAAGTTCTGGACAGACGTTCAATATTTAGTGGGACCGTACCATGTTTTAGTATCTCTAGACCCCCCTTAAGACTACAACAAATTGGAAATCCATGAAAAACTGGTGCGTATCGTGAGCTTTTTAGAAGACCTGTCGTAATATGAATATTGGGTCATTATGATAAGGGCCCGCGGCTTATACGCCAGGCAGAAACTATTATCTAAAGAAGACTTAAACAACTATAGTAAGCGCTACTCAGAAAGTTTTAATTGTTTATGATACTAAGGATACTAAATCACATTATACACGTGCAAGTACGTACAACCCATTCGTGCACTTCCTTTTAACTGCTGTACAAATTTTAAAATTAAGACTTTTATCCAAAAAACTGTTAAAGAACACGACTTCTGCAAGAACAGCGTTACCAAAAGTCACAACTCTGTTAAGAACCAATTACAATACTTTTCCAAAATCCATTTAAACTTGTTCAATAGCCTCAGGCTATGGTTCTCTTATTAAACATCCATGAATAGAACCCTTTGACTAGGACGAAATTAATTTTCTTCTTCGAATTTGCTTTCAAAATTTGTTGAAATTTGTTGATGTTTTTCCCGGAAACCGTAACGAAAGTTTCACTAAATTTAGCAGTGAAAAGAGAGCAGAGTAAGTTCAATTGCGTCTGCAAAAAAGTTCGCCATTAATTAAAATTAAATAATTTGGATTTCATTACACTGTCAGCCTTGAAACAAATCGTCTCATCCTGCCTACATTATTTAAGACATAGCTAAGGCATTTATTGTGGAAAAAAAAAACTAAAAAGAAACAAAATTTGTCTTAATATCCCCATGGAAAATGTGTCGTCCTTGGGCATTGGTTCTTAGTGTTACGGAACTCATTAGGAAAGATGGTTTTGATATGGTGTCCGTCAGTCTGTCACAGCCTTGTAACTTTTGAATCGTTTGACATAGAGAGCTTCCGTATATTATGTCGGTCTATTATATACGAGTATGTGGAAGCCCGCCAAAGATTGTGTGGAATAACCCAGAAGCTCCATATTAGTAGAAAATACTTTTTTCTCACGAAATTTTTTGAACAAAAAAATAATAATAATTTGTTTCTTACTTTGATTGAATCTGCACGCTAGAATACCCCTCCATTCAAACCATTTTTGCAGAAGCTGTAGGAAGGAGGACATCATCATCTCTGCAACTGCTTTGCTCTATCGCCAAAGAGGAACCTTCACCTGGGATCCTACTTCTTAGATAACCTTGGTGATCTGACGGGTTTACCTATCAGGACCTAGTATACATTCTATTAGAGGTCTAGATCCGGTGGTACCACATAGGGCCTTTAAGACTTAAGTGTGTCTATTTGAGCGTCTCAACTGCATCTGAGAACGGCAGCCATTCCAAGCTAACCTATTTGCAGCGATACATAGTAATTTTCGTAAAAATTCCGATTTCGAAATTTTGATAATTCTGACATAAGCTTTATAGAGAAGGCGAAAAAAGTGAGTCTGGCTGTCGCCAAGGTTACAGGCTAAACGGGTGAACAGATTTTGATCAAACTTTATATCTGCGCTCTGTAGGGTAATCCCTAAATTCAAAATTGTTTTTGTTTTAATCTTAATATCAACGGTATGTCACCTTAAATAAATTGGTTAAAAACTGATTTGCTGAGAGAAAGCTGCAGTGTTTTTGCTTATAATTCATGGTTAAGCCAGTTTAAAAAGATGCTTACAACACTTTGGTCAAAAAATTTGGTGTAACCACATTTAAGGCCAATTTGTTGATAGCCTGTTTTTCTATTCTCTAAACGAGTCTATAGATTTTATTCAATTTTTAGTCTTTATAGAATTAGGCTTACGCCGTCCGTCAAATTCTTGGTTAAAAGTGAACATAGCGGTATATACTTAACTTATGGCCTTATGGCTATAACCTTAAGCCAATTTGCTCAAAAACTCCTGGTCCAATGATTTTGTTTCAATCTTATATTTATTCTAATTTTGTAAAGCATTATAAGATTACGTAGCACGTTTTTGGCCAAATGGTACTAAATGGTACTTTGTTTATAGAAAGTAATTGTTGTAGGTACTTAAAAGAATGTTAACTTAAAAGAGAGTTGATTTTCTAGATCTCTTTTTGAAAAAAAAAAAAGCCTTTTTATAAAAATTGCCCACTATTAAAGTATCGTTAATATTGCTAAATGTTTAATTATGAAGCCTTTACTTATGAAGTTTGATTAAAATCCATTCAAGCTGTGGCTTCGGGCACAAACAGATAGGTAGAAGATACTTTTCCCGACTTGTCTATAACGGTTATGTCCAAATCCATCAAAACCTCGAATAGTTGAACGTTTTTAAATATAAACATGTTGATAATTTTACAAGTAAAAATAATCCTTGTTGTATGATACAGATTTTCCCTTCAGTTTTCACTCAATCAGCTGCGGGGATTGAAATCACAGCGAAAAACATAAAACGGGAATAAAAAGCTTACCTGGAAGTGGAAAATCTCTCAAATGTTTACCTTGCGCTAATGAAGGAAATTTGCCCTCGATACCCATGATGAAAGCGTAATTGATAAACGTTGAGCTCTTTGCAGTATCCTTCCAGTGTTTACGTAGATTTTTTTTTATTCCTACGCTTCTGCCTTGTAGAATTTAATTTATGAAAAGGGTTCGTTCCAGTGCCCAACGATTTTTACCGCCTCTGCTCGGGAAGATTTAATTAATTTGTGTAAAATGGAAATGAACTGGTTTTCATATTTAAATGTAGTCTGCTTCAAGTGGAAAGTGTATTGGTGAGTCCGGGAGGCATTCTGCAATATGAAAAGTGGTCTACGAGAAGTCACTGTTGCTGGCGGAACGTTCATTTATGTCTATATAGCACAGTTTGTGTGCGTTAATTCGAAAGAAGTTAACTGCTTGTTGATTTATCGCAGCGTAGTAGTCTCACATTGCCTCTGAGGTTGATTGCTGTCCATTAAGCAATTGTTTAAACATATCAACAATATCCGCTTAACTAGGCTGCTTTCTCTATTTAAAAGAGCTAAATTAGAGCTAGATTTTAAGGTAGCTGCCGTGCAAGACTAAGGTTAACCCTGCACCCATTCCTATAACCAAATTACTTTAAAACGAATTAATGTAACTTGTTTTTCATTGAGCAAGTAATTATGACTGCCTTTGTTCAAGAGTGGAACCACTGTGCATTGTGAGCGCTGCATTGACTATACGGCCAATCATACTTGAATTGAGGCTCTGAACGCTGCCGAATGTAGTGAATTTCATTGGCCGAATTTGTAAGATCTGTCAAATGTTTGCGTTATTGTTAATTGGCAAGTAATTGAAAGCAAAAAAAAATATATAGGTAAAATACATTTTTGGGCAAATTTCCAAATTCAATTTTAATCGAATTTTATTCTTTTGGCATTTTATGTTAGAATTTTTTGTTTGCGGGATTTTAGATTTTGAGCTATTATGGGATTCCTTCCGACTTTTCTTGTACATAGAAATGTCTGCATTATACACGTACTCGTACCATAAAATTAAAGAAATTACAGCATTTGAAAGGTTTTAGAAAGTTACACCTCCCACCTAAATCGATTCGTCGATTGACGATTACTGCACAAATGCTTTTAATGCAGTCAGGTTTTTTTTTTAAGTACAGAGTTTATTTAGAGTGCATTTCTATGCCATGATTTAGACTTCTTCTACAAACGTACTGACATCCATTCACTTGCATTCCAACCTGAAGGATGTCACCAATTGGCTCAATAAGTCTGCTTACCTTAATTTTCTCAGCGCAAAGCTACACTATGATTCCAAAATTCGGTAATACTACCAGAGAATCTGTCTTAGTGCGTGCAGCAGTTGACATCATTTTCGATGTCCACAAAAGAGATCTATCTACGTTGCACTTAATCCAGTCTGCATCTAATCTAAGGAATGACATCCTCAGCGGGACAGTAAGTTATATTCGCGGTTCTCTGCCCTACACAGTCGAAGACTTTGAATCCATCCATGTCTCGCATTTGCGGTGGTTCAATGTTATTTTCATCGCCCAAAAGGAAGAGCTAAGGAGGTTTTTCAAAAAATTAAATGAATCCTACTTCGATCCAAGAGGATTCTATGTGATTGTTGTAAATACCGTCCTACAGCCTCAAGACAAAGAGTACTTGAGCGGAATAATTTTCAGGACATTCTTTTCGTTGTCCTTTGACAATGTGATTACCCTGTTCAGAGACGAGCCTGGGACTATGGCCTTCTTGTACACATTTTTGCCGTGCGATAGGGCACATGCTTGTTACGAAATCGTACCAAAACTTTACAATACATTCAGTGGCAACGAATTCGCAAATAAAATTCAACCATTTCCGAGAAAGTGGGACAATTTCCATGGATGTCCAGTACCAGTTGCTATAAGTCACTTTTTACCATTTATATTGATTAGCCGAACCGAAGATGGAAGGACACAAGTGGAAGGAATCGATGCTAAACTAATTGAAGTGATTGCAGCTCATCTCAACTTTACAATCGATTACAAGTTATCAAAGAGGGGGTGGGTGTATTCGAATGGAACTATTTTAGGAGCATTTCGAAAGGCAAGTATATTAAATGTGAAATCTGCTCCTAATTTTTGATTTTACTAGATCTTAAGTGGAGAAGCAGATGTCCTGATTGGAGGCTACAGTTTAAGTGCAAGTCGAGCCAAGCTATTCTCTGGAACTGTGCCTTATCTACAGACAGAGTTTGTGTATGCGCTGCCAGTTTCTCTTGAATTTGGATCGCTGGAGAGGCATTTGTTCCCGCTGAAAAATGACATTTGGATTGTCTATTTCTCCATCCACTGTGGTACTTTCATTTTTCTGTCGATCTTAAAGCTACTGGGCGGTCGATTTTATAATATCTTCGTGGGAGGTCATACCCAGTCGCCGGTTCTTGACATGTTTCAAATGTTCTTTGGCATAAGTCTTCACAGGACACCCAGGCGCACATTGGCTAGATTCTTATTTGCTGTATGGCTTTTGATAAGTTTCATACTGAGCAATTGCTATCGATGTCGCCTTGTGGAAATTCTAACATCCAGATCGCATAAAGCTACTCCTCGCACTATTAAGGAGTTCAATGCGATGGATTATGAAATAAGTGTTGCAGCACCATTTCAAAGTTATATGTGGTATTTTTATGGAAATACTTCCAGGTACCTACTCTTATATTGCTATCCAGAGGACAGTTTAAACGTTTTTTTTTTTCCTTTTGTTTTAAGGATCAAAGTACCAATGGAGCCTATTTGGCATTCCCTCTTGGAACTTCAGATTGAGTCAGATCGTCGACGTGCAGTTATGGATTCTCACATTTTTATAAATTTTTTCAATGCTCGGTCCTATCAAAATGGTGTTTTACCAATTTTACCTGAACGATTACAGAGCGCAACTTCATCGTTTTTTTTCAAGAAGAACTCTTATTTAGTTTCGCCGTTCGACAATGTTTTGAAGCAGTTTGCCAGCAGCGGATTGACCAATAAGTGGATCCAAGAGGTTGTAAATATCAGCTCAGGAAAAATCCCAAGGACCTCAAGTCGACATAGGATCTTGAACTTACACCATTTTGAAGGGACTTTTGAACTCTACGCCATGGTTGTCGGTGTATCAACGCTCATGTTTGTTTTAGAAATGATATCCTTAAAGTATAAAGGGCTTAGAAGGCTTTTGCAATTTTATACAAATTGAAGGTACTGTACTGGCATTCAACAAGAAAGTTGAGTTTTAAAACACTTGTTTTCATATAGTCTTAAGAATTACAAATTTTATCTCCGGGAGAATAAAGTAACTTGTGCGACATAAAAATTGTTTGATCAAAAAGTTTAAGCTTGAATTTATTCACGACTTAAAGTCTATCCTCAGGTCATTTAACAGTTTTTTGGCCATCTTGACAAAAAATTAAAAAAAAAAATTGCCTGCCTTTTGAAACGTTTCTGCTGCACCGTCATACACCGAACTAATGTTCAGTGCTTGGGAAGATTCGATTGAACGCTGATAGTCTTAGTACAGCTGAATAACTTGTAGACTTGTAACTGTTATATGTAGTATAAGTACATATTTGTATAAAATAGTAGATAAAAATTCTAATCAGATATCAGTGAAATATCGTACTGTAGATGATAAGTGAAATGCACTCTAACACACACTTTAAAATACTCGCTTGAATTAACCTAAATGCAGAAATTATGTTAAAAGCCGTCTGCAGTTATGACACATGAACATGCATTTGTATCCTTACAGTACAACCCTACACTCAAACTTAGGAATAGTAGAATCATGAAGCCTATTGCTGTGAGAAGGTTTCTGATAGTTTTATTACTGACCTCATCTGTCCAAAGTTTGATCAAGTTATTCAAAGAAAATGGACCAGAATCACAGCTATCGCGAGCTATAGCATTGATTATCTTCGAAGAACATACAAGAGAACTGTCTACAGTACACTTTATTCAACACAACACTAAGCAGGATGACATCATAACAGGAGCCATGGACCTCATTCATACATCCATAGCATATACAGTGGAGAACACGGAGCAGATTGGTGATTGGTACCCCCGATGGTTCAATATAATTATCATCAACGGACGAGAGGGCTTTACAGGCTTTGCAAGGAAACTAAATGAGGCTTACTTTGATCCTCGTGGCTTTTACGTGGTTGTTGTGCCGAGGATTGCCTTCAATGCAACGGACAGAAAAGACTTGAGTGCTATCATTTTCAAGACATTCTTTGCATTATTTTACGACAATGTGATCGTTCTTTTTCAAGACACAACGGTCCTCCTGTACACATTCTTTCCAGTTGATGGGACGCATGAATGTTACGAAGTGGTACCAGTTGAATACAACTCCTTCAATGGAGATCGATTTAAAAAGAGAATCAAGCATTTCCCTAAGAAGTGGACGAACTTCAATGGCTGCAAAGTATCTGTTACTATCGGCCCAAATCCACCATACATTTTGCTAACCAAAACCGAGCTGGGAGGAGTCTCAGTTGGAGGTGTGGACGCCAAAATCTTGGAAATGATTGCGTTGCATCTGAACTTTACAATTGACTATGAAATTTTGAATGAAAAGGGTTGGTTATTTCTAAATGGAACAGTGACTGGTGTTTTTAGGAAGGTAAGTAGTTCAAGTCCTTATAAATCCAAAATAGACAATCTCTTTTAGCTTCTTAGTGGGAATACCAACCTAACTATTGGTGGATACGGTCTAAGTAAAGAACGACTTGAGTTCCTTTCAATGAGCGATACTTACTTACAAACAGAACTTGTGATTGTACTGCCCGTTTCCCTGGAAATTGGTTCTCTGGAAAGGCTTCTCCTTCCTCTGCAAAAGTACGTTTGGATAGTGTTCCTTTCCATTCATTTGGGGGCATTTGTCTTTCTATCGCATTTGAAAGCATTCAGATCCAATATGTATAACTTCATAATTGGTGACCACACCCGTTCACCCCTCCTGGACATGCTGCAAATGTTTTACGGTGTGAGTTTCCCAAAAACTCCTAGAAGAACTCTAATCAGGCTCCTATTCGGTATGTGGTGGATATCAAGCTTTATACTAAGCACGATTTACCTTGGTCAACTTGTAAAGATCCTGACAGCCAAGTCTCCCAGAAGTATTCCTGAAACTGTGCAGGAATTCGATGCCATGAATTATGAGATACACGTGCGAATGCAGTTGGCATATTTCATAAACGTCTTATATGAAAACGATCCCAGGTAAAGAAGTCAAAATCATAAGTCCATATCATGTTTCTTTTCTTTAGGATTAAACTGGTATCCGGGCAGATGTGGGACTACCTCTTGGAACTGCAAATTCCCTCGGAACGACGACGAGCTGTTATGGACTCGCATATTTTTCTGAAGTACTTCAACGCTCAAAACTATCGCGGTGGAGTTCTGCCCATATTGCCAGATAAATTCCTTTGTGTTCATATATGCATGTTGTTCCAAAAGAACTCCTACTTTGTGGCACCATTCAATGAGGTTTTGAGGGATTATATCAATAGTGGATTGATCGACAAGTGGATTGATGAGGTTTTCAATTCAACATCTAGGAAGAAACTACGGACAACTAGTGATCCAAAAACTTTGAAGTTGTCGCATTTCGAAGGAACATTTTTCGTGTACGGCATGGTAATAGGGATGTCTGTGATGATGTTTGTCGCTGAATTGTTGTCTTTGAAATGGAAGTATCTTAGAAGGATTATACAATTTTATACTAAATAAGAATTTAAGCCGCACTTTTGCACCCCACTTTTAAAAATACAGAACATAAAGTTACATAAAATGTTCAATCATTCGTTCACTGTTATGGTTCCAGTCTATCTCATTGTATAAGTGTGATAAATAAATATTAAACCACAAGCAACACAAAGCATTAATTGTTAGAATACTTTTTTGCTCAGAATTTCCTCTCCTAACAAGCAGACCTCGCAAAAGATTTAGGAGAAATTTGAAGCACAAAGTGGAGTACCCTAAGGCTGCATTCTCTCACCACTTTTGTTCTTGGTAGTTATCAGCGATGTACTGCGTGCAGTATTAAAGGCAGACAACTATGGAATGATGATGTTTCTTTCTCATCGGAGATTGGACCTTCTGAAGGCTCATAGTTCAGCAGCTGAGGCAAATTAAGTGGGGCTCCAAATAAAGGCTGCTATCACAGAGCGGCAAAGTAAAAAGGTTTCTACATTTAGAAAGTCTGCTCTTGGTTCTTCTGCATTTTGCTAATGAAACCTTACTTTTTGCTTAAGTCGCAAAAGCATTTTCCACAGCTTTCCAGTAGTCATACATAGTCTCCTGCAACGTGCTGTTACTAAGGCAAGGTGGTGCCTATACACCAGGAAAGAGTTTCTGAAGCGGCCACTGAGAGCAATCTGATCCATCTGGTTGAATATTTGTTTTCTTTCAGTCGAGTCGTGGGTTCTCTGATTTTTTAAAAGACTCAAGTCTGTCAGAGATCCAAACCTGTGCAGCACCTTACATTGTGGATCTAGCATGCTCAGGGATTGTCTCAATTTGCACACGTAAAAGCTTACATCTTTTCCTGGTTGCTTGGTACTTCACTTATCCAAAGTCTGACGAACTGACTCCGTCAAAGTTTGAAGAGGATCCGGTAAGAGCTTGCTCAGAGTCGTATCGGTGTTACTCGTTCGAGGTGCGGTGCTTGAAGCCGGACAGTTGGTTGTACACTGAGGATTTTTAGTAAAGGGTGCATTCCGCCGGTGGATCTGAAAGGAACAGTCGCTTTCAAGAAGACATACTTCTTATCGAATCACATACTTCATGGGTCGAATCGGGTATACACATTAATCAGGCCCAGGGATTGGAAAAAATGAAGAAAAATATGCGAAGGGGCAGTGTAGGAGTATTATCTATAAGATTCCTTGACCTTGAAATTCCTTGACCTCCTAAGCGTCTACATAACGAAAAGTTATATAGTTAAGGCATTCATCACCTATAAAATTGAGAATAAAATCTGATTAGCTACATACAACAGATGTATATTGGCTGATCCCTGAATATTCCATTCATAATTGATTCATAACATCTGCATATACATACCTCTGCACACTAGTCTACATATGTGATGACTACACAACTCGTATTGATTATCCATCAAATGGAATATCCTCGAATTAAACTTCATTGAATCCTCTTAGCACTTTTCTCTCCTAAAAGCAGAAATTATTCCAAATGCAATCTAATGTTGATGACATGCAGTATTCAGTCATATCAGGGAAAGACTCTTATTACAGTCCTTCTTTTGAATAGAACCATGCAACCATTTGGCATGAGAAGTATACTGACAATATTGTTGTTCTCCGTGTCTGTTCACGGTTTTTTTGAGACTTTTTTCAAAAACTCCAGTGAGCCTATTTTATCCCATGCGGTGGCAAGAATCATCCTTGACGTGCGTAAGCATCAACTTACTACTCTGCACTTTACTCGATCTGAAGCAACATCCGATGATATCATAAGTTTTGCGGTGGACCACATTGGGACAAATTACTCCTTTACAATAGAGAAAATTGGGTACATCACCGACTGGTACCTTCGGTGGTTCAATATCATTTTCATCAATGGAGAAGAGGATCTTTTAAATTTCATCAAAGAACTGAATCAAGCCTGCTTTGATCATCGAGGTTATTACATAGTTGTTGTTGAGCCCGTCCTTTCCACAGAAAACCAAGAGAATTTATGTAGAACCATTTTAAGGACATTCTTCGATTTGTTCTACGACAATGTGATTGTTCTGTTCAAAGATGAGGCTGAATCGAAGGTCTTCATGTACACATTCATGCCGTGTGACCGCACACATGCTTGCTACGAAGTGGTGCCACTTCTTTTCAATACCTTCAAAGAAGGAAAATTCGGGAATAAATCTTGGCATTTTCCAAAGAAATGGCAAAACTTCAATCGCTGTCCAGTGTCTGTTGGTGTAAACCATTTTCCACCACATATTCTGATTCACCATACAGAGAATGGAGAAACAAAAGTGGGTGGTGTCGATGCTAATATTTTGAGTATGATTGCAGAACACTTGAATTTTTCAATCGATTACAAAATATCACGTGAAAGAGGTTGGTTTTATCCAAATGGAACTGCTTCTGGAGTTTTTGACTGGGTAAGTTTAAGAGCTAGTTGCAAAACGTGTGACTTATTTTAAAATATTCTAATCCAAAATTAAGACAGATAAAAAATTATAAGGGCAACAAAATTTATGGAGTATCAGAAAACTGTCACATTAATAACTTGACTACAATAATTTGGGCTACGAAATACAGATTTTGCTTTACTTTAATTTAGTTTGTAAAAATTTATGATGAAAGTAATTTTTTTATTTGAATTTTAGTCCACAATATTTCGTGTTCAAAACTTTAAGGTGCTTGTCCACATAAGAGTAAAGAAGGCACGTAACTATCAAGCCACTTTCGAGAGAAATTTCATAAATGGACACGGAGCTGAGAGCAACTCTCAGAGAGCTGGTTTACTACTCTCAGCTTTCAAACTTTTAAAGATTTGCTCGCAAGTGGACAGATGTTCGTATTCTGAGAGTAGCTAGTCGTGAGCATGGCTTCAATGTGGAGCAACGAAAATACCTTTAAATTAATCGAGAGATCTGAGCAAATTCTGTGGAATTCATTTCTTGCAGAATTTCGATATATTAAAAATCACACAAATTTTACTCTCATATGGAAAGCTACTCGAGATGTACCTAACCTCAAGGGTTTACTAGCGAAAGTGCCCTCAAGTGAAATGCAAATTTAGATAGAAAATTACACTTTTTGAAATACTTTCGGAGCGAAAAGAATATTTTGGCTTTCCAGTTATGCTTTGTCCAATTCCCCATTTTTGAAGAAATTTAAGAAGAGAAATCCGAACTTTAATTTCTTACAAAAAATATGCAATTTTTCTTACGAGTCCCGTATTTTTTTCTTTATGTCAGTAAATATCAAAAGCTGACAAAATATTTTTTCCAACTTTAGTGATTCCTAGAACTTTGCTTTGCATACATATATTTTTTTACTTGACTATTTATGTATTTTCAAACTCCTTAAAGTTATTGAAAATATTTTACTTGCAGCTCCTTACTGGCAAAGCTAGTCTCATCATGGCCGGTTATAGTCAAAGTCCACAACGTGCTGAGTACTTTTCTGGTAGTATACCCTATGTACATACATCAATGGTATATGCGTTGCCAGTTTCTCTGGAAGTTGGACCTTTGGAGAGACACCTATTGCCATTTAAAAGGGAAATCTGGATAACATTTTTCTCAATTCAGTTCGGTGCATTCATCTTCTTGTCGATTTTAAAGAAATTTGGATCAAAATTTTACAACTTTGTTGTGGGTGATCACACTCGCTCGCCCTATTTAGATATGTTGCAAATATTCCTTGGAGTAAGTTCTCACAGGACACCGAAGTATACTTTTGCTCGGTCCTTGTTTGGCATATGGCTCCTGTCGAACTTCATCATAAGCACAACGTATCGAGGTCGGCTTGTCGAAATTCTGACATCCAGATCACCCCAGAGGAGTCCTCGAACAATAAGAGAAATGGTTGATATGGATTATGAGATATGTGTACGACCGCAATTAGCACCTCATGTGATGAAATTCTATGACTTCAGGTATGTAAATAAGATAAATTCAGAGTTTTCGATATAAACAGACACTTTTCTGTCTTTTAAGATTCAAACCATATGAACCGACTTGGCACTGCTTTTTGGAGCTACAGAAACCATCAGGACGTCGTAGGGCGGTTGTTGAAGCTCAAATTTATGTGGATTTTTTTAATGCTCATCATTATCGGAATGGTGTTCTGCCGACATTGCCCGAAAGAATCCAGCGTATTAATACCGTTATATTGTTTAAGAAGAACTCTTATTTCGTTAATGTTTTCAATCGAGTTTTAAAGTATTTTTCCTATAATGGACTAATCAACAAATGGATGAAAGATACCGTGAATATAGACTCGTTAAAAAAGTTACAAAATACAGGACATAAAACGTTGAGCTTGTCACACTTTCATGGAACCTTTGAAATTTGTGCTATTATGTTGGCAATAGCGGTATTAATGCTTGTAATTGAATTGATGTCTCTACAGTGGACTCCACTTAGAAGGATGATTGAGTTTTATAGCGAATAAGAGCAAGTGGTTTTTTTTTGTTTTTTTTTTTTTTTTGTTCGTAAAAGGTGTATATGTATGGATATATATTTGACCTACTGGTCTGAGAAATAACAAAAACTTAGTTATCCTTTACATCCTAAACTTTGTGTGTTAAAAAAAAATCCCACCACATGTTGATTGGTTGATCCTAAGTACATAGGATATTTGAATATGTATAAGATTGGAGAAAAGTCTAGAAATTGAATTTGGTAAATATACTTTAAGAAAGGAATAATAAAGGACACTTTCAGGCAGAAAGAAAATGGTGTTTATCATGTTATTGGAAGATCCTACAAGTAGCTTTAACATGGTCTTTATGATGTCCATCCAAAAACTGCTGACAGTATCTAAAGAGTTGCAAAACACGTTGTTGACTTAAATAAAAAAAAAATTAGGCCAATACACTATCAACTTAGCCATGTCCAGGACTAAGAGACGACTCTTGGTGATAAAGCTCTTTGACCATAAATTGGTCTATTGTGCTATAACGTAATGTTGGCTAGCCGTTCGTTTGTCAATAGGTCCCTACAATATATCTTAAGGATTTTCTGGCCAACCGTATCTCTAACGAAAAGCTTTATCAAAGAACAGACCGTGAAGATATAGGCTCTACTACGAAAGTAGCAGTGAATTGGTCCCAATCTCTGAAAGGGTAACATGTCCATAGCTAACCATGCTGCTAAGTTGAGAATGAAGCACGGCAACTGGGAAAGAGTTGGGGAGAACCGCACATGATGGTGTTGTAGAGGCCGTAAGGCCCACAAGGAAATACAGGACATAAGTGAGTAAGTACATAAAGTCCAAAATCTACATGGATAAGCCGAGTACGATTAAGGAACACAGCCAAAATTGCTCGCGTTATTCGCCAAATACTAGTCGAAATGCTCGGTTGCGATATCGGAAAATGGAACTTAAAATGGACCATGTCAACTGCAGTTACGACCAATATTTGAAAAAAATAATCTTTAAAAAATAAATGCCAGGAATAACTATTTTCTGTGAAGATAAAACTAATCCGATAAATTTGATTTCCTTTTTTTTGTTTAATTCAGAAAAAGGTACCTTCTAATGAATCATCCTTTCCCAAGGTCTGCTGGTGTTAATACGATTGACAATGTAGGAAGCCAGAAAGTACCAAAAGACCAAGAAATAATTGGCTTACAATAACACTACACACTTAATCGGGAGGGTGCCAGTCATATGGATAGTCCGATCGGTTCCTTAGCATTTGTGTTGGATTCCCACTCAAGTTAGTTCTCGGCACGAGTCCCATTAAAGGATTTTCCACAATATTTAACATACATATAGCTGTGTAGACTGGGCTATATTCATGCATATGTCACGACCAGCCAACACATATTCATTGTCCATAAAATTATATATCCCTCAATTAAACTTCATTCAATCTTATCTACTTTTATCCCTTTTCTCTCCTAAAAGCAGAAATTATTCCAAATGCAATCTAATGTTGATGACATGCAGTATTCACTCATATCAGGGAAAGACTCTTATTACAGTCCTTCTTTTGAATAGAACCATGCAACCATTTGGCATGAGAGGTATACTGACAGTATTGTTGTTCTCCGTGTCTGTTCACGGTTTTTTTGAGACTTTTTTCAAAAACTCCAGTGAGCCTATTTTACCCCATGCAGTGGCAAGAATCATCCTTGATGTGCGTAAGCATCAACTTACTACTCTGCACTTTACTCGATCTGAAGCAACATCCGATGATATCATAAGTCTTGCAGTGGACCTTATTAGGACAAACTACTCCTTTACAATAGAGAAAATTGGGTACATCACCGACTGGTACCTTCGGTGGTTCAATATCGTTTTCATCAATGTGGAGGAGGACCTTTTGAACTTCATCAAAAAACTGAATCAAGCCTGCTTCGATCATCGAGGTTATTATATAGTTGTTGTTGAGCCCATCCTATCCACAGAAACCCAAGAGAATTTATGTAGAACCATTTTAAGGACATTCTTCGATTTGTTCTACGACAATGTGATTGTTCTGTTCAAAGATGAGGCTGAATCGAAGGTCTTCATGTACACATTCATGCCGTGTGACCGCACACATGCTTGCTACGAGGTGGTGCCACATTTATTCAATACTTTCGAAGGAGAAAAATTCAAGAATACATCATGGCATTTTCCAAAGAAATGGCAAAACTTCAATCGCTGTCCAGTGTCTGTTGGTGTAAATCATTTTCCGCCACATATTCTGCTTCACCATACAGAGAATGGAGAAACAAAAGTAGGTGGTGTCGACGCTAATATTCTGAGTATGATTGCACAACACTTGAATTTTTCAATCGATTACAAAATATCACATGAAAGAGGTTGGTATCACCAAAATGGAACAGGTTCTGGCGTTTTTGACTGGGTAAGTTGAAGAAGAAGAATCTTTATCATCGGTACCGCCTTTTAAGCAAATTTGCCTTAAGTGCCAGTATAAAAATTGTTGGCCAAAATCTGGTAGCACTTTTCTAAATTCGACCAAATACAAAATTTAAACACAATCATCAAAACATTCTTTTGACAGATTGCCTGTAACTAAAGTACATTAAAGTTAGGGCTCAAACAAAAATTTGAATTTTGCCTCTAAATTTTGATTACATTCCATGCACCGGAACAGGCTGCAGACTTGCTGAGAGACAGATAGATTGCCAGAGTCAATTTTTTCAATTTCTACATAAAGGTAAGGTAATGTTAAATTTTAACACGCTTAGTTTGGCGAAATTTTGTCAAATTTTAAAATATCGAACACCAGCTCCAGATAGCTATTTTGGGAAACCAAAGAAATAGGAATTTTAGAAGTTTTGTAAGCAGTCTTCGGCCCATTATTCCTAAATTAAAATTTTTATTATTAAAATATTTTATTTAAAATTTAGTCATTCCTAGAACTTTGTATACATATATTCACTTACAGCTCCTTACTGGAAAAGTAAATCTCATCATGGCCGGTTTCAGTCAAAGTTCAGAACGTGCTAGGTCCTTTTCTGGAAGCATACCCTATGTACATACAGAGATGGTATATGCGTTGCCAGTTTCTCTGGAAATTGGACCTTTGGAGAGACACCTATTGCCTTTCAGAAAGGAAATCTGGATAACATTTTTCTCAATTCAGTTCGGTGCACTCATCTTCTTGTCGATTTTGAGGAAATTTGGATCCAAATTTTATTATTTCGTTGTGGGTGATCACACTCGCTCGCCCTATTTAGATATGTTGCAAATATTCCTTGGAGTAAGTTCTCACAGGACACCGAAGTATACTTTTGCTCGGTCCTTGTTTGGCATATGGCTTCTGTCGAACTTCATCATAAGCACAACGTATCGGGGTCGACTTTTCGAAATTCTAACATCCAGATCACCGCAGAGAAGTCCTCGAACAATAAGCGAAATGGTTGATATGGATTATGAAATATGTGTACGACCGCAATTAGCACCTCATGTGATGAAATTCTATGACTTCAGGTATGTAAATAAGATAAATTCAGAGTTTTTGATATAAACAGACACTTTTCTGTCTTTTAAGATTCAAACCATATGAACCGACTTGGCACTGCTTTTTGGAACTACAGAAACCATCAGGACGTCGTAGGGCTGTTGTTGAAGCTAATCTTTATGTGCATTATTTTAATGCTCAACGTTATCGCGATGGTATTCTGCCGATATTGCCCGAACGAATTCATCGTACTAATACCGTTATATTGTTTAAGAAGAACTCTTATTTTGTTAATGTTTTCAATCCAGTTCTAAAGAAGTTTGCTTACAATGGACTGACCAACAAGTGGATGAAAGATACTATGAATATAGACTCATTAAAAAGGTTACAAAATTGTGCACATAAAACGTTGAGCTTGTCACATTTTCAAGGAACCTTTGAAATTTGTGCTATTATGTTGGCAATAGCGGTATTAATGCTTGTAATTGAATTGATATCCCTAAAGTGGACTCCACTGAGAAAGCTAATAGAGTTTTACAACAAATGATTGTAATTATTTTTATTTATAAAATATGTATACAGAGAACCTTAGATCGTTGCACAAACAAATTTTGTACCTTCATGACTTTGCTTGAATATCTTATGCTAATGATATGTAATATAATTCCTTTCAATAGAATACACAATAACTCATAAGTTACACATTTACATTGCCAGCCCGTTGTCCGTAAGATTGCTTTGGGCAAACACATCAAAACTTTTCGCCACAGTAAAAGTTACTGGTCGAAGAACTTTCAAAATACTATGAACTTAGTTATCATTTCTATCCCAAACTTTGTGAATTATAAAGAAAAAGCGCAGCACATGTTTATTGGTTCGCCTAAAATAAATAAATGGAAAATCTTAACACAAATATTGGGGGAAAATTTAGCATTTAATTTGGTAAATATGATACAAGAAAAACATAATAAAGGACACTTTCAAGCATAGATAATGGCATTTATCGTTAATTTGAGGATCCAACAAGGTTTATGATTACCATCCAAAACTGTTGTCAGGAAAAGTGTTGACTCATTGATAGAACGCAAGATAGAAATCCTGCAAAACACGAAAGCAACTACAACTAATAGCGATTCAAAACCAGAAAGTAGAAGAAGAGGAAGACCACCGCCTAAAGGATATGCTATTTTAAGCTTGTGTACAAAACACAAGTTCTTTTCCTCGAAAATAAATCTTCCTTCTAACCACAATTCGGGCAACACTACCACATGCTACAGGGATTAATTACGTAAACATTAATCTAAGCCTAAAAATATATAGAAAAAAAGGCACAACACAACGCCCCTACTGTAAGTACCCTTCTCATGCGGCTTGACACACATATTTTGATATATTAATCTGCCCTTTTGTGTTAACTCAAAAGTTTTATAATCTCAGATTAAAATTCATCTTCATCAGTTAGATCAGGATTACACAAAAGGTTTGTTCCATTCAAAATGTGATATGTAAGGAAAACTTTTCGTCGAACGGCGAACGAAGGACGTCAAAAGGATCCATTAAACCTTTAAACACGCGGTAAAAAAAAGGCGTGCATTAATATTCATTTCCCTGCGGTACGTTTTAAGACACATTAATCCTTTTTTTTTGTTCATATGACCGGGGCCAAATGAATGAAATTGTGAGGAATAAATTTTGATTACTCTACAGCTCCCTTGGGTTAACACTTTGTACTGTGAAAAGAGATTAAAGGAAAGGATGCAGCAGGGGGAAGAAATGAACGATGATTTGTTTGGCCAAAGCCTTGGCATGGATCAACAAAGAAAGTTATGCTTGAAGGATATCTACCTCCTAATTACATAGCTTTCATGGAATTCAACTGCAACAAACCTCCTTCCCACCCGAGAAAAGTTTTTTGTAAGAAAAACAAACTAGAGCCTGGTTCCGAGAATCACTCGCATAGTGTGACTTTGCTTAGGAGCATTGCTTTTGCGGAATTCATGACAAGTCCATTTTTCATTCTTTCCTATTGCAATCTTAATGCTGTTCAGCCACAGGAAAGCATTTCGCTGCAGGCAGGATGCTTCTATTGCATTCGAAGTGAAAAGGAACCATTGCCCGGAGGGAACTCACCGAGTGATGGTAATGTAAATGAAAACTGTTTTGCAAGCGCAAGAATTTCCTTTTCGTGAAATTATTTGCTTTTAATTTCCGTCAACCAAAGCAGTGCACACCACCACGGGGAGAACAAGTAAACCATTGTTCGCGTATTGCAAACGAGAGAAGGAGAGCGCTAACAAGGTGAGGAAATGAATCTTGTAAATAAGGATTACTGCAAACTTAAGAGGGCTCTGCTTAATGGATGATAAAGTTTCTCGCTAAAAGGATTTTAGTTACTCGGTCGTTAAATTGGTGCTTACTCGTTTCAAGTTACTTAAATGCAAAAGTCGAAAGTTATAGTGTTTGATTCAAGATCATGTACCTTCTTTTCACTTTGGAAATAGTTAATGATGTTGGCTATCAAACTGGACGTTTCTTGGGCTGGCCCTTCTCCTTCAGAATAAACAACGATTTTATTATCTTCCAAGTCGAAATAACTGCCTTCATTTAAGATACAGCAGTTATCTTTAGGTATACTATCATAAGGTAAATTACCCTCTGTATCCAGGTACCCACTATCCCCTGGACTCTCTGATAATCAAATCGATGGTGGTCAAATATGCAAGAAAGTTCTGTTTCCCAGTCTGACCTTTCAGTCTGGTTGTTCTGCACCATATGCTTTCCAAACTTCCATTTAGCCTATTAAACTGGGGTTCCATTGCATCGCGTTTGCCCATTGGCAAATTGTTCGAGAATCGGTGCGGGCAGAAAGGCAGAAAATCCTTCAAGTCCGCCATAGTCACCTCCAAGTTCTACATCAAAATATTTTGGAATCAAAAAATAGTAAGTCGGTTATATAAACAGCAACTGACGTGTTCCGTCGGACAGCACCGCTCCCAATACAGCACCAATTGCCATCGCCACCCTCTGATAGCACTTCATCTAACTAGCTTAAACGTTAAACTATTGATGGGGACAACTAAACTAAACCATCGCCAAACAACAAACGTCCACGTCCACACCACGTACACGGAAGGGAGGTCTACATCTTAGTACAACATTAGTCACGTTGTTCGTTGCTTCTACAGTGACGGCTCCAATAAATGCAAGAGAAGTTGAAATCAGTAAATTCGACTCTTAACGTGGAATATATTTTGGCAATATTTCAAAATCAAACCAACTAACTCATACATGGAAGAAGCAATCATCATCACCAGAATTTTGCAGTATCTGGCACTTTGAAATTGCAACTGAATTGCTTGAGTTTGGTTGTAAGAATTCAACCCATTCCACTGCTTTAAGACGACAAAGGAGCATTTAGAATATCCCTAATTAAAATAGTATTGGCCAAAGAATACAGCCTTGGGGAACGGACAGCATTTTTCTGTGTTACGTTGTGCATAGCCTTGATTATTCCTTTTAATCTATCTGCTAATCATATTTTCAAAACCAATAAATTGGTGATTAACAGTCAACGCCTTGCTTAAAAAAAAAAAGGGGGATCCAGAAGGTATACTTGCTTGTTCAGCATCAACTACATTCAGGTGTACTTTACTTCATGCTATAACCTCATCCACAGTACTTCTGTCCCTATACAGTTTTTGGACTATATTACGTTGCCTTTTTTGAGCGATAATTGTCTTCTTCAACTCATCCGTGAAGCTCTCAGCCTTCCTTACTACATGTTGAGAGTACAAGTGGGAGCACTGGAGACCAGAATTGTAAAAGAATGCAATCATTTCTGAATATACTTACTACCTTGGATACTGACTTCAAAGACTTCAAAAGATTTCAACTAAGTGAATTCAATCACTGGCTTCAATTGACTTCAATAAACGGAATGCAATCAGTGAATGCTAGTGACTTTAAGTGACTTAAAAGAATGCAGAGAAATCAAAAAGATGGCATTCTTTCTGACTTCACCATTAGGAAAAAAAAAAAAATTATTTCCGCAGTCATGAATGGTATTCCCCTCAGACACAAAATACTCCTCTGTAAACTTCTACAATTGGAAAACGGCATCCTATTCCTACCCTTATTGATTTTCTTGTGCATTTGTCTTTTCTTTTGTTGTACAACTTAGTTCAGTCAGTTGATCTTCACCCAATACAAGACAAATAACTTTCTACGTGTTTCACTGGGTATTACGTTCTTGGCTGAATCTAATGATAAATTTATAGGTCATTGATGTTATAGCACTTGTTATGCTGCAAGCTAGAGAGCACTTATCATATTAATAAAATATCTAGACAATAACTTGATCTTCTCTGCTTCTGGAGCCGCTTGAACTCAATTTGTAAGCTCCTTTCTTTCGTCAAGATATCTATGGAAAGCCGCACCACGCAATCTTCGACTGACCATTCGTTTAAAACCTGGGGCCAATTACCGCATAGTTATTTAGTAACACGTGACTGATAAAATAATGTCGATTTGGCATGACTGCTTAAGAGATCGAGTGTCGAGTGTGGAAGTTTGGCATTCTGCCATCAGTGATCGAGTATTTTTTTATTGCTAATTGTTTGAACACCACTTGAGAGATGGTCCCTTAGTTCTAAGAGAGATGGTCACTTGTCGATATTTACCCTAGATGTTCCTGTTCCGCAAGACCTTCGGCTGTTATAGATGGTGATCCCATACCAATCAAAACACATGCATATCCGAGGAAAGGTGAAAGTGAGTGCTGTAGTGATGCTGATGAGTGTTATCCCTGCTTTATGACCCTTATTCCTTTGCATACTTTCTCATGTCCTGCTTTCTCTCTAGAGTGAAATTTCTCCTTGAATTCAATTAGCTTAAATAAAATAAATGAAAAATATTCTTCTATTTATAAAATATTCCATGCCAAATATATGAGGAAAAAAACACGCCTATATCCTTGTGATTATGTACAAAGAGTAACCCTTTCACATACAAACACTATCCTGTACGAAAAAAAAAAAAAAATATATAATAAAACGAAATGAAAATCCCTTTACCGGATTATTTTTATTTTCATTCGTTGCCACCCAACCTCTATATCAATATTTCCCATTTCTATTCTTCTGGTTTTGAATCCTTTTCAAAAGCAATTTCTCTTCTATTTCACGTGCTGTTCTTGCGAAATTCCAAATCCGATTCGAATCTTCAAAGCTAGTAGCAAAAGTAATATAAGAACTACACGACTGTTGCATGATTTATGGAAATACATAGTCGACATCTTGTATGTAATCCCTTTTCCCAAAAAAAAAAAAAATAAGAAGAAAACTTAAGTCTCATTCAAATACATTTCAATTCAATAATTCATCACGTTTGCCAGTGTTTCCATGCCAAATTACTTCTTCACATCGCTTTTAGGTTGGGAATCTATTCCTCCCTTTCTGGCAAATATAGGCAACTAAAGAAAGACTTCAATTATAATTTCTTTTTAAGGACAGGATGAGATCAGGATGTATGTATGTTTGTATGTATAGTCTTCCTCTCACCATTCGGATCACAGGAAACATCAAATGCAATGAATTATTTATGTTTTCTGTTTAAAGAAAATGAAAAAACAACTGCGGTACAAGCCCCTTGGCGACTTGCAAATTCAAAAAGACAACGGGGCGGGTAGTGAGTCGTTTTTTTTTTTTTTTTTTTTGTGGATGTCCTTTCAAGGCGCCCATTCCAATTTAAAATCCAATTTATCAGAGCAAAACACGCAGCCAGACAGCCGCTTTTTACAGTCACCGCGCGTCAATTCGAATCTTATTCTTCATCATTTTTTGTTGGAAGAATTTTAATTTTTGAAAAATATCACGATTTCAACGCCTAAATCCATCAAATGGATCCGACATGACATACGAGATGATTGCTTTGATAAGATTCTTCAAATTATGTGCACAAGAGAAGGATATGTGAATAGTGTTGCAGTATTTCAGACAGAAGTTGCTGTGTGGACATAATTTACGATAAGAAAGACTGTTGTTTCGCGTTAGTCTTTTGTGTCATATGTCATATGTCATATTTCTCAGAAGAAGGTGATCAGACACATTCTCTCGCCGGAATTAACAGCTAAGTCCATGGATGGATTGGCAGACAGCTTATATGACCTACTTTGATATATTCGACGGCTAAATCTGTAAGGATTTCCATAGCTGCATCAGGGTTATGTATATATGAACCCTAAATGGGCTAACGGCAGCGCTTGTACCTCCAAAGTTTAATACCGAGAAGTGATCTCCTGGCTGTAATCCCTTACATTCCACAATATCAGCCTGATAAGTGCTTCGGGGCACCTAAGATATGGAAGGACCTGCAAGGGAGCTAGACAACGAGCTGCGGCAAGAAGAACCCAAACCTCCCTACCCAGAAAACTAAAAACCACAAAGCCACTGGCTCTGATGGGCACCCAGCTGAACTTCTTAAATACGAAGGAAGGTTATGTCTTGGCAGGGTGCATGAACCCAGTCATCAGTTAAATATGACTGAAGGAACGCATACTCACTGACTAAAGAATGAGCTCTATATGCCCATCTTAAAAGAAAATCAAATCCTGAGGTCGATATTCTATTGTGCGAACGCCTAAAACCTTGCGTGGCTTCCGGTCCGAAAGATCGTCAAACAGACAAAATTTTTACAATATGACCAGCAAATTTCAAGGCCGAACTCAACACCTATTCATCAATTTGAAAGCCACTTATTAGAACACTAATCATCTCGAACTCCGCCAAGCGTTGGCACAATTTGGAATACTTTCAAAACTTATCCAGATCTGTCACGTAACCCTGGAAAGCACGCGATGCTCTGTGCAACGTGCACTGCAGTGTGCAGATCTAAACACGGAAGGCACTATATTTCGAAAATCTATCCAACTGCTGGGACACGCAGGCGATATTGACATCATCGGAAGACTCGACGGTTTGTCGGAATAGTGACGTTTACGGCAATTTAAAAGCAGGCGAAACAAGTTGGACTTGAAGTGAATAAGAACAAGAAATTGAAACGCTTATTCGTAACAATTATAAATTCTATAAGTTGACACCTTTGTAGAGATCCGGCGACGAATAATCCTAGCAAATGATTGCTACTTTAGCAAAATAGCTGAGTTCCAAACTGCTAACTCTGTGGACTAAATTAATGCTCTATAGAACGCTCATTCTACCAGTTCTACTTTATGGTATCGAGAGCTGCACGATAGGTAAAAAAACTAAACAAATGTTGAGTACTTTTAGGCGGATATTAGGTTCTAAATGCAAGAATGGCAAATGGAGGAGAAGATACAGCCCCTGGAAAAGGATAGAAAAGAGTTCCTGTAATGGAGTTTAAAACTTAGCAAGTATTAAGTTTTAAAATTCACTCTCTGTGGGTGGTGTCCATATTATTAAAAAGAAATTGTATGCAATTTTTGTATTCGAATTTTTGTTACTTAAATGTTTGGACTTCATCCCCTACACCCTCCCTTTATAACCTAACACGTTGCCACTGCACCATAACCACCCACTTAAACTTAACATTGTTCAAAACTATTGCCTACAAAGTTTTAGAGCAAGTAACTCCACCCTCACCTCATATTCGCCACACCATCTGTTAGCTATTATTATCTGAAGTTAGGAACACAATGGAATTGAAACACTAATTTACAGAGTGCTTGCAATTGGAGACATTCGCTTTTAAAGCTTTAATTCAGGAGAAACTGGGGGAAGTACCTATATACCTTTTAGGGGTAAAAAGCTTATTGTGTAGACAACCATGTTGCTTCAGCATTAATCATCCGGATTTTTTTTATTTTACAAAGAACTAAGCACTCCATCTGGTATACCACATGCTGCACGCCAATATCATAGTAAAGGACGAAAAGGAAGCACGATACTCAAATTTATAATCGGTTTTTCTCGTACCGTTTTTTTTATAGACAAAGTTCATTCGCTTTTGTGTTTTGTTCTCGTTTGTTTTTTACCTTCTTTGTTTTATGACTTTGATGTTTATGTTTATTTTTATTTTTAAATTTGGAATAATTTTTATAAGGTGTCCTTTTGTTGTAAACCTTAAATATCTTTCTATTGATAGAGACACTAATCGATGGGAGATTTTATTTTCAAAATGTCAAACTAATTTATTCATAAAAATTTATTTATGTTACAACAATTTGCGCGTGGTTACTATTGCAGCGAAAATAAAAAAAAAGGTTATGAGCTTTTACCAAATTTTCGATTTTCACCAGTCAAACGTTATAAGCTACCAAAATCAATAATTTCTGCCAAAAAAAACTAAATTTTACAAAATTCTGTCCTAGTACGGTGGTTTTATCGCAAAAGAAACGGCTCACGGAAGAATACTCTTAGACCGATTAATTAGTTTGGGTTGGCATGGCTGTCAAATCAGTGTACTGCCAATTTTTTGCTGTTCAGCGAGGACGATTATTATAATTTTACCTAACTTTGAGAGAATTTCGCACATATTCCGGTAATTAACGCATTTAACTCCATTGTACAAGGCTCTCAAATCTCTCCAACCAACAAACTTCCTCGACAAGTCCAGATGTGGTGAGGTCGAGCTCGAGTTCGAGACTTCTGAGCATTCACCCCAAATGGTATCTTCTGTTTTATGCCCTATCCAAACAATCAGACCCTATCTGTCAGACTACCTCTATACCCGTTTTTAAAAAAAAAAACAGTGAAAAATGCTACAATCCGCCTGGAGCGAATCGTATGATACCCTATCCCTATCTTATTTGGTCGTGTCAGTGGGCGGTGGAAAATGTATTCACAACATTTTCTATTTTGCCCTATAAACTAATATTTTTACTCGAAAATTCATTTTTGAAGTAACGCCCCTAAAAAGTGGGTGTGGCCATATACAATGTATAGACGATTTGTAGATTAAGTGGATATCTACATATTTGCCCAAGTAAGTTTTTTCGAGTTTCATATAAAAATAGTGAAAAAAAGTGATTTTTTTTTAAAAGTGGGCGTGTCAGTGGGCGGATTCTAAAAATGTTTACACTTGTATTGCTTACTTTTCCAAAGACCTCGTATACAAAATTTCATCAACCTACCTCAAAGCCTGGTGACATACGGACGGACGGACAGACGGACGGACGAACGGACATAGCTCAATCGACTCGGCTAGTGATGCTGATCATTTATATATATACTTTATTGGGTCTATCTGTAATATTTCTCTATGTTACAAACTATGTATCAAACTTAATATACCCTTAGGATAGGGTATAAAAAGTCACAGGTATCGACGGTATCATCGTGCGCTACGAAACCACAACGAAAAGGCTGTTGAACAACTCATGTAACTTGTTTTGATGGACGTAAAGGCCATCGATCTGAACAACTCTACTAAAATCCAAAGTTAGTCTACGCTTCGTTTATATTTTAATATAAGAATTTGCGACAAAAAGTATCCTGCGCCTCTGTCAAACCAACTAATGGAGAAAAAGCCCAACTGACCACTGCACCATCGAAAAAATGGTCAAACGTCAATTCGCGTTTAGACTAACTTACAGCCTATAGGAACTTCCCCCTTGACATCAAATTATCCTCCCGAGAGAGCTGGACAAAAATTAAGAGTATAAAGCTTACTTCCATACCCATCTTCACGGATGGATCAAAAATTGTCAAGGGCACAAATTCGGTTGTCTACGGGAAGAAACCAGAAATCGCCGGTCTGTAAGACTTTCCAACCTAGTAGGTGTGTTCCTATAGGAAGCTTATGAATGAATTGCTGCTGTCCTGACCTACACTGAGCTTATGGATATTGACATATGAAAACAGCCAAGCCTCCATCAAAGCCATTACACCCATGAACTCATATTTTCATGTTTGAGACACAGTTATGTTGGATCCCGGATTATATGGGCTTCCACGGCAATGTGATTGCCATTGAACTATGATAAAATAAAATGAAGCAGAAATAGACCACACGATCCTGGCACCCCTCAGTCTTAAATGTCCGAAATTGCTTTTGAAAAATGGTGATACATAGATTCCTTCACCCATTTGTTATGAAGTTGTCTTTGCGCATTGCGCCGCAGCATGTTCCTTCTTCTATAGCCTCCTGTTCTCCACTTAAATTACTCATTGGAGATACGGGAAACAGCATATCCGCCAGATGATTCTCAGATATATATTAACAAAGATCTGCAGCTTGCGTGTGTTAATGGTAGCCACCTTTCAAGTAACAAACACCTTTCAAGTTCAAAACACTAACAGCTTAAGCTTTTCCAGATTTTTGATAGCAGGCAGGAGTACATTACAAATAGGTAGCTTTTGTCTCCTGATTTTGTTGCTCATGTCCAGTTTGGTTCAACCGAGACATGATATAGAAGATTGTCTACTCTCTGTTGCAATTTTGGTGGCCTAAACTTCTTAATGGTGGATTCAATCAAAGTGACAGTATATCTGTCCTTGACGTACTTAATTTTCGACTTCTAAGTCCTCTAAGTCACACTTACTACCCTCGTACTCTCAAACTTTTTTCTGAAATACTTCTACTGCGCAAAACCAACCAAATGCCACCTCGATTCATTGAAATTGAATCCAATCTTATTTAATTGAAGGAACATGATCTTTATGCTCGAAACGAACTTCAACTTCATTTTTATGGCGTACATAAGTTAAGGTAACAACCATTCCACCAGAGCAGACCACCGATCGATTTGAAGTCATTGGCCCTTGACTTTCGGTGATACC
This sequence comes from Chalcosyrphus nemorum, assembly GCA_949716465.1. Lineage (NCBI taxonomy): Eukaryota > Metazoa > Arthropoda > Insecta > Diptera > Syrphidae > Chalcosyrphus > Chalcosyrphus nemorum. The sequence goes on from OX454332.1 coordinate 85,521,530, forward strand.
ACCGACATAAGCCATTCATTTTTCCACCAGCAACTTTTTTCTTTTTTTAAACGACACACTAACTCACTTCATTAAGCGACAAAGAAGCAATTAAATCGTAATCGCCTTGATACGTTCTTATTTTTATTTCCCAATAGCTGCAGGTACCACTTTGGTCTTAATTGTTCCCAAACCCAATATCTGGTAATGTATGACATCAATTTTACTACCAATAACAAAATATAATAAAACAATAATCAATTTAATACTATCTGGACGCTGGACCCACACATATGCCCACAATAGTCAAATAAAAAAAAATTGAACCCCATCCAGAATCCTGAACTGATAAAATGGCCTTACGAATTCAATTAATACCATCGACGACGATGACGATTCGGGAGGCAGAAAAGCCAGCCTCCATCCAACACACAGAAATATGTTTATTTCCTCCCAACATCCCGACAAATAATCGCACAAAGGTCGGAAAAATATCCTCCTAATGTTGCGCAGTCATCAAATTGGCAATAAAAACTTTTTATCGTATCCGAAAGTGTTTTCTTTTTTTCTTTTTTTTTTTCTCGTCCTGCTTCCGCTACGTGGTGCCAATTAGGATGACCGGCAACAGTTGTGGCTTGTGGCGGCTATGGTCCCTAGCGTGAGAGTTGTTCTCGGAAATCGTTTAAGTTTCATGATTTGAGGCAATTCTGTCGACTTTTGTTTTTCTTTCATGCTATTGTCCATCATCAACAAGTCGTCCATATGGAGCTGTAGGAGTCCAATGGGAACCCCTTTTTGCCAACTAAACACGTGCTTGGCTTACAAAACACAAGGGACAGGTATATTTCAAGGTTATAAGCTCACAGGGATACCCATATAGCAATAAGTCTCTCGAACCTGGAGGCGATATTTTCAATCGCAAATGTCCTCGCGATAAAAATAAGGGACTTTTGCAATTTCTATAAGTAAAAAAACAGCCGGGGGATTTCTCAAGTGACCATGACAAGTTGGCACTTGTAATGATGTTGGTGGGTGTCCTGTGTCCTGTGTCCAATGTTCCTTTATTTAAATTCTGTTTGAAAATTTGATACGTGATCAAATGTGAGCTACAGACATTTGGAATATGAAAAAGTCACGCGTATTATTCAAGATTTTGGTGCCGTCGTCCTTATGATGAAAGTCGTTTTCTGATGACTTGGTATATTTGCTTTAATGGTTGCCATTACATATTGGAATTTATTGGGTCAGTTTGGTTGTCTGCTGGTAATGCATGCACATCATAGTTATCGATGTCCGTCCGTCTTTCAAATTGCTTGAAGATGGGGCAAATGATTTTAGGACGTGCCTCTTTTGTGTCTAATATTAAGGGGGTTTTTTTATGGGCATGAATGAAGTTTCTTGTTATGGGAATGGGAAGCAATTTCGAACTCAGTGGGCATGGAATGAGGCAAGGTCGTTGAGCCTGCTTTTTTTGCAGCAAATCCAATAAGGCTTTCCAACCAAAATGATGCTATTCTCTTATTTAAATCTTTTAACAGAACATGTTTGTTATATATCCATTTCGAGTTCTACACAGAGCTGGGAACATACAAGTGTCTAAGCCATTGGATTGTATCTTCAGTAAATTATTGGCACCCACACAACTTACAAGATATACAATACTACGACACGGACACGGAACGAGGAGCATCATAGCTGATATACCCAAAACAACGTGTGAGGTGCGCTACTTTAGGATGATATCCTTAGAATCCTAGAACTTTGTAGACGGTATAGCTACCGTTCTGGTTAGCAGGCTCCTTGACTTTTTTTTGGGATGGTTCACCACAGGCCTACATTTTACGTAGGACAAGTCAGCAACAGTGTTCATCAAGAGCATAGATGAACTACATCAAACGTCAAACAACCCGAAGTTGAATGTCTAATTTAGTTCGTCTATGATCAAAAGCAATCGAGCTATGAAGACTATGAGAGTATCTAACCATGGAGACGCAAAGGGTGTGACAACAGATGGTATGAATTTAGCTGTCAATCGCTGTCATTTACTGAATTCAAAGTGATTGATCTTTTGACAGATGTCAAGTACAATCTTTTACAATTTTAGTCATGTTATTGTTTACCACGCAACATAGGTTATTCATCGTGCGTTGGTGAAGCGTTTTGACAAACTCTATAGCAACATGCTTGACCAAAACATCACCACTGTGAGCGAAAGTATTCAAAACCACTCAGGCACTTCAATTCGTCGTCAAAATCAACAATTAGGAATCACAACAACATGAGACTGGCTATTGTTTTCCAAATTCAAATCAATTGAGTCTGAACGATCTCTCGTTTTAACAGGATGGCGCTACCAGTGTTCCCACTTACCCTACGATTGTAACAGTTTTAGAGCAAAAGTTTATCTTCTTCTTGGTTGGCCCTCATGGTCATCGAAATCAATCATCTGTCTATGTGCAGTGTACGCAGTGAACAGTGTCAGAGAAAGCTGACATTATGACTATCGATAACCTGGCCAAAGAAATGAATCGAGTTTACAACAAGAAACTCGAGTATCGAACGACTAAACAAAATGTCAAAACCAAATACATAATAAGAAGATGGACACACAAGCTCATACTCCCGCAGAATACATGATGTACACTGTCCGGACTTTAGACCTTTGGGGAGTCATGGCGGTTCCTACGAGATTAGTGATACGATTGGAGGATTCGTGACATGAGACGAATGGATTTGTGATCGTCATACCGTCAGAAGTATGGAACGACTAGGAATAGAGAAGGGGTGAGAGCAAAGTTGAAAATATAAGACTAACTAGTCCCGCGAAGCATTTAATGCCTAATGGCAGTGGTTTGAGTGTGTGCTTTGTACATAGGGACATTCCTGTCATTGAATATTCAGGTAGATCAGTTTTATGGTATCCTTAGAAGATTACCAATCCATTCACGTGAGTGATGATAACAAAACACCAGCGTTGTGTTATTTGTGTCTGTTCATTTCAACCTTTGTACCTACACAAATACCACATCTCCCCTTCAAATGAATGCATGTCACTTGTAATCCTTCTCATTGAAATTTATCCTTTTACACAAAATTTAAAATGTACGATCCAAACTTAAGCAATTAAATCCACCTTGACCTCTATCATAAACCTACAGATATGTGCTTAAAGATTTTACTTCAAAGGACACAAAAAAAACATTTAAAATACGAACAACACGTTTGTTTGTCCCCACAGCTCCCCAAATCACAGATGGATGCGAGAAAACTTTTTCAATAACAGTAACGTCAATATTTACAAAAATAATCAAACTAAATACTCTCCTGTTCGTGTTCCAGAGAAATTTGGAAATTACACAAAAATAGCATGACAAACATTCCCCTATTCGACGACGACTGGGAAGTCTTTCAAAATCATGACATAAAAGAAATTTATCCCCCAACTCTGGTGTTCGAATTGTGGCAAGATGCTGGCGAAATTCTTTGGAAAAAGTGGCCATATTAAGGACTTTTTTTGTGGGCTCCATTGATTTTTATTTTATAAAAGGCCATTTGTTCTGATTACTTTAGGTAAACTTTGCAATCTTTGAATTCCGGTGGTACCTACTATATGGCCCAAAAGTTGTTGATACAAATGTATTAGCTTGGACGGTGTTAGAGGTCGTGTGTTTTCGAGAAATTATATGTTTGTCCTTGAACTAAAATTTAACCTTCATAGAGAAAGCAATTATTTATTAGCGCGTCTGAATAGATTGTTTAACGCATGCTGTTCAAATTAGATCGGCGTTGTGATAGGCTAAAGATTGCTGAGTGTCGTGAAGATATGATTGGTGACCGGGGCTATCGGCATATTTCACTCAGTGTTTCCTCCGGCTATCCGAGAAAATTCGAGAGTATAGTCCTCAGGCTATGACGAAAAGTGGATCTTCTCTCTAAGCTGTTTTGTATTCGATAACAAATTAGCAAATGATTCTAGAAGACCTCACATCATGAACACCCACTTTCCATGTAATGTATGTGACGCAATAACCTCTGTAGTGCACACTCACTCAGTTCTGAATGTTCCGATTGAAATATTCAACACCCACAAGTTTCAGTGAGCCGTTTGCTGCTTCGTCATACCCAAAACTCTTAGACTAGAAAGCATTTCGCCAGAGGAACTACAGAATGGTCTACAGCTCTTCACTCTATGGCTCCATCCTTAAATTTGGCTACACCCCCTACTCATCAAAAAATGGTCTTAATACTGAAATATGGAAATATTTACACTTTGCTTCGAAAGATTTAAGACCAATTATGCTTCTCTTTCCTTTTAAAAGCTTTAGAAACGCTACTTACTTGTTTATATGTCCTGTATCCCCTTGTGGGTCCTAGGGCCTCTAGAATGTCAACTTGCCATCATATGTGGTCTCTGGAAATGTGCCTCAACTCTCTCGAACTCTGTCCCAGTTGCCGTACTTCCTTCTCGACCGTTCTGCGCCACGTATTCCTAGGACCGCCGCGTATCCTGCCATCCTGGGTAAGCGGATTCCATTGCATCGCTTGGCTAGCTATGGGCCTGCCACCCTTTCGGAGAGTGTGACCAATCCACTGCCATTTTCATCGTCGTGTGGTTGTGCCTATAGGTTCATCTACAATTCTCTGATAAGACTGTTCGTTAGACATTCGGTTTGGCCAGAAAATGTTTAAGATAGGCACTTATTGATGAACGTTTGCAACTTCCTCGTGATAGTGGCGTTTACTCTCCAGGTACCACTTCCAAATAGCAGCACGGATTTAACGTTGAAATGGAACAGTCGTAGCGTAGCTAATTGCGTCACTTTACCAAACTGTGGATAGCATCCCAAATGTCCGCTATCGGTTGAGACAATACTCCCAAGGTATTGGAAACTCTCTACTCTCTCAACCGTCTGTCCAGCAATGCATATATGAGTTGATGCTGTAGTGTGAACACTTGGTCAATAGGACCTATAAATTTGTTGAAATTCAGTTTCAGGCGTTCAGGCAGACAGGATCTTATATGCGATGTTGAGATGTTGATACCTCTGCAGATGCATACCTCTGTATTGCATGATTCATACATCATGATGATCCTTTTTCCCAATAATTTTCAGTGATTTTCCCACTTGACAACTCCTAATTGAATTGAACACGAAACCAAACCCATGGTTGTCTAACGTGCGGGAGATATGATCCCAGCCAAGAGTTAAAAGCGCCTTTCATTTAATTGCTATTTAAGGGATAACGGAATTACATTCAAAATTCAAAGTCATCCCATAAATGGATTAAAATAAAACCACAGATGATACAAATAAAATTCCACGAAAACCTCAATCATAATCACTCATTACAAGCTCTCGCCATAGCTACTTTAGAAGCAAACCCAGCCAGAATCGTAAATCTACACCACAACCACTGGTAAGATGTATTACAAGTTAAAGATCCTTTAACGCCTTCCCCTAAGCAATTATTATTTATATCTTACAAGAAAGGTAAACATTTATACTCATTTATACTCTTAACCGCCCCTAAGATTTGCGGCATCAGATACAAAGGACCTTCAAATGGTATTTCCGCAAGTCATTGAGGTTACCGAGGTTTAGGCAAATGCTTAACGTGCAGAAAAAAATTATACTGCTATTAGTATCTGCATTCAAGTTGAACAGATTAAGTGCTACAGATACAGTACCCATGGCGTGATGGCGTAAACGACTTAGCATCTTGTTGAAGATATTAAATTTTATGAACTTCAAACGAAGTCCAAAGAAAAGGGTAATATGCACTTGGGAGTGGCTTTTATGACTAAAAAATTCTGTCTGGTGTACTCTATTTGATGTGTAGGTAATCCAAGTTCAGACGGTCTGTTTGATTAGGGTCGTCATGTATCCCCTTTATCACGGACTGTCATATTCGTTGGAGTTTTTTTTTAGATGCCAATATAAGAGCATTCAATAACGAATGTTTGCTATGATAATGTCACTATGTTGCTTTTTGTTCGTTTCAAGAGGAATAAAACAGTGTCTGGTACGTTGGACTGACGATGCGTTGATTGGGGTTCGAGTCCCAGAGAATACTGAAAAACCTTCTTACAGATTCACCTTCCAACGTATTGCCGTCATGATAACATTTTTTGAAACCTCCTTCCTTTGGGATACAAAATAGAACTGTACATTCGTCCCTTCTATCCTTGAGAAGTAAGGCATTGGCCTAAATGCCGCATCAGACTTGGTTTGTTGGAATATACAATACTGAATTGTATTCCTTGAAATATTACTTGATGCTTTAAGTTTATGGCAAAGATTCCTTAGTGACAAATCAGCCATCCCGATGCAAGAGTATTCTAGCAAAAGTGCTTCGAACGCGCTCCTTGCCGAGTTATAAAATATCTAACAAAAAGACTGTGTTTTAACCTTTATTTAAAACAAATTTTACAATTCAGTTGTAATCAATAAAATGTACAAGCTTGCGTCAAGATTCGTCAACAAATTGAGTGTAAAGCAATAAACTCTTCAATAACCCACGAACTGCCTCAGGTGAGTCTTTTATCCACCACCCTTTTTAGTTTTACCCTTCCTCTGGTTGGTTGACTTTGAACTGAACACTTTTTTGCCATTACTCCACCAAGGAAACTTAGAGTACCACTTGAATTTCCGACGATTAGATTTTTGAGATAGATTCGCTTCATTTGTGGGCACTTCAAGAATGCCTAAGGGCATAGTGGGTTCACTAACACTACAATCACTTGGTGTCTGTTCACTTACACATGGACGATCCTCAATTGCGGCGGGTTGTGCAGGCAAACTTATTGTCACTGGGCTTTGAATACTTCAAAGATAAAATTTAGAATAGACTTTAAGAACAGACAGGAAGTTCATTTCTTCTTACCTTGGTCCAGGACGCATCGAGTTTTCATTATTTGACGCCATGTGTGCCTTTTGTATGGACGTTTTTAGTCTTTCCCAGAAATCAACCAACAAACTAGACTGATAGTATAGTTTAGTGCTATGTCTTAGGGTCAGAGGTAATTGGCACTTTTCAGTTATACACGGAACTATTTTAAGTTTGCGCTCTTCTGAAAAATTTAAAAAGAAAGGCAAAAAAAAGTATATCAATGGCCATGCATTACAGTCCAATGTTTCATCAGAAAAAATCCACTTGAGTTAGCTTAATTGAACATAGAACAAGTATTTTGAATGACAAACTAATATGTATAAGAATGAAGGGCCAGAATGGCAATCTTGAGGGATACTATAGCTTAGAGCAATATATATGATGCATTGCTGCTCTGCTGGACATTCATGGCACATTCAACAAAGTTTAGAATGAACATTGTCAGGAAAAGACAGATAAGATATGAAAAGGTTGAATTACTGAACCAATGCATGGTTTGACTCAAATTTTGTGTTTTTTTTAACCTTTATGGACCCACTATGGTTAAAGCTAAAGAATCTAAATAAGAGTAAGGAGGTCTAGAGACAACATTTTAAAGCATACTGCCATTGTCATAGCTCTCCATATCTTGCTTCTTACCTATTTGAAGAGCGGTAGCGTAGTTCACAATAAACTCCTTCGTTGGACTTCTCAGGAATGCATTTGAAATTATCGCAACGACACAATCACAACGGTTGGTTATTATGTTTAATATTGTCTCGTGCTTGAGTCCACCACCAAGAATATTGCGATTCTTCAAGCAGAACTAGAGTAAACATAAAATCAGAGTTTACCACCGTCAAATGTGTCATATACTTAGTTAGTTACCTTAAAGCCCTGATTCTTCTCCAAACGATTAATCATTTCAAGTGCATAATCCTCGTCTGCCTTGGCAAATAACAAGAAGGCATTGTATCGTTGCGGGGGAAGTCCTCGAAGTGCCCTCTCCGCATCGTCAGTGGTTAGAATTTCTTCTTTGCACATAGCCATCGCCATATTTGGTTCTGCGTTCTCTTGTATTGTTGTGATGTCTGTCTCATTCATGCAACTGCTAGTCAAAAACACCTGTGCATCTTGGACTGACAAAATAAAAAATAAAATAAATGTTTACCCAAGAGAGGCAAAGGGAATAGAAAACTTACTCAAAATATTGGCCAAATCGTCGACAACATCCCAACGATCAATCATCTGCAGATATCTCACCAGAAAATCAAAGTTTGCCATTTCGATATCCTTGGTGGACCATTGCTGGAGAATATTTCTCATTTTTTTCGATTGAACTGGCAGCCCGGCCAGATGAACAATGCCTCTCCAATCGCGAGGATATCCCTCTCTTGTGGGCAGCACCGTGCTCAAATCCAACGATTGCGACAGGATATTACGAGCCGAATCACCCAAAGCAGTCAAAGGTACTTTCGTGAAGTCAATCGTGACATCATTTTCGGTCGATGTCATATCGATCCGTTTATCACAAATTGTGCTAGTGTTCCAGACTTAAGGCTTTAAGTGGAAAACCTTAAGTTAACTGCGAGAAATAAGCGGATGATGCAGGAACCATTTATTAGTGCTAAAAAAATATAATTTCGCATCTTAAGGGCCAACCATAATTAAATTAAGGCTCTGGACGCACCCGTACGTAGTCATGCTAATACACACAAGGTCCGTTCGCGTACTTTTTGCACTAAAATTCGTAGATTATCAAAATTCGAAGAGTGGGGTAAAATTCTCTCAGAGATAGCTCAAATTACGAAAAAGTAAACGAACAGGTGGAACACGAAAAAGGTGAAAATGCACTGACAGTTTTCAATTTTCATGGGGAAATTTCTTACTCTCTTGTGAGTACTCCCTTCTGCAGAAAACTAGGAAAATTCTAAGTACGCGAACAGCTTTTCGTAAAAATTCGCTGTTTTAGGAGGGTACGTGAACGGACCAATAATTTGTACATTTGCTTAGTACCCATAATGACTTTCGCTCAGTATCCTCGATTTTCGTTCACTTTTGCCTCCATACGTAGAGAGCGGTTTCATTCGCACGGAATTAAAAGTATGGCTACAACACATGACATACACTAATGTTTCCTTAATGCAATTATGGGTGAGCGTGGATTTTGAGAGCGCACGAGCAAAGAAAACATAATTCGTTCGATTATAACATAAGCTATCGCGCACTTAATGCAATTATGGGTGGGGCTTAAGGCTGAACTATAATAGAAGAATGGTTTCGTACGATCACTTGCGAATACAAAAAAAAATTTCTATTTTTCGATAAGTTGTCGATCACTTTTGCCCACTTTGCTCACTTAACTCTTTCGTACGAAAATTTGACAGTCAAAAAAAATTCTTAAATTCCTTTTAAATGCACAAAATGCTTCGAATTTAGATTTTAAAACAGTTTTGAATGAGTTAATTTCTCAAAACAAATGATTTTTCTTTTCTCAAAAACACTATTATGAGTAGCTTATGAAAATGACTGCACTGAAGGAAACTTAACGTAGAATTTGGACACTAGTTTCTGCAAAACTAAGCCAAGTTTTAAATTAACGGATATTAAAACCGGATATTGCGACGGTTCAAGAACCGGATATCTATACTAAGTATTCAAATACATAGTTTAGAACCAGATCTGCTTGTGATAACCCATAACCCAATAACAAATATTTATGTAGTAATTTGAGGGGAATTTGGAAATGACGCACTGAGTTTATTATGACTCACACGATAGTCGGAGAGTTAATTTTTCTATTTTTTTTTTTGGTTTATATGTAATTAATGCCGACAAAAAATAATTTAAGATACAGATAATTCTAAGCAATAAATAAACAAACAAAATTACAGTGGGAGGAATAAACCCACTAAAATGTGGCGAGCAACCGAATACAGTGACAATAGAAATATATTGACATTAGATAGTAGTTAGTGATTACAAGTCGAGCTTTTAGAAATATGTATAACACTTAGAATGTGTAGTAGATTGTTATTTACCTCCACCGTAAAATTTCTCTTGTTTGTGAACAGGTTTTGTAAGCCCTTCAAAACATTTCGTCTTGATGGTATCATTTATGCAAATATCTAAAGATCCTGCGATATCACTGAACTATACTTACGTACTTAAAGGGCTCCCGACCATTGTAGAGTCCCTGCCTAAGACAACATCTGTGGTCCCGGGCACACTTCTTCCAGTTGTGAAGACCAAGTTTTCTCCGCGACAGCTTGGTCTTTGTACCGGAGGTTCGGTCTTCTTCTCCGTCTCGAACCTGGGGACTGGGATTCGAAGATCATCTTGCCTGGAGCATTGTGGCCGAGCCAATGTAGTCTGTGTGTCTTGGCTCCACCTGATGGTACACATCACCGAACTATGGTTGGGTACAATGTCTGAGTGAGCTAGGTAAGTAGTAAATATTTAGTATTTTTTACCTAGCTGCTGGAATATTTTTGCACCGGGATGCCAGATTTAGCGCTAACGAATCTAACGCGATCTAGGACAAAATCGATCACCCCGGTGCAAAAGTAATCTATCAGCAAGATTAGCTGAGTGTTGAGAACGTGCTCATTGTAAGCTGGACTCGAAAACTGCCTGAAAAAAAATAACCCAAGGTCCCAAGTAACTAAGATTTCTCGGATCCTTCCACGATTCTTTCTTTCTCGCCTGAACAACATTCAACAACTAGTCTATAAACTTACAAACACATGTTTAACATAAAAAAACAATGTTTATAAACTTTATTCAAAATATATTACATAAAGCACAATTGTCATCAATAAAACGTATATATTTGTGTATAGATGGGTCAAAAAGTGGAATGTTAAAAAACAAAATCCTTCTATCTATCACGATTCACGAACTCACTCTCAAGAGGTACTCCGAGACACCATCTTTTTTAGAAGATTTCTTTTTTTCCTTTTTGGCTTCGTGATGGGCTCATCGGATTTCGTTGTATTCAACTCTTTAGCGCTATTGCTCTGCCAAGGAAAAATAGAGTTCCAAATGTTTTTGTTGCGACTAGATTTCGTTGAAGATGTCTCAGATAGATTCGTTTCACTATGATTTATATCACAATTTCCCAAGGGCACAGGTTCGCTGACATTATCATCGCCTGGTGTCTGGATATTAATTTGAATTTTTGATCCTTTTGTACGTGGTAGCTTCACGGGAGCACTGGGTACTGGTTCAGTTACAATTGGAGGCGCCTCAATTGCTGGACGCTGTGCTGGTGATTCTAGAACCTCCGTAATTTGAACACCGCTACAATAAAACTATTAATTTAACATGGAACGCATAGAATGTTTTGTTTCACTTACTTTGACTGATGCCATTCAATGTTTCTGTTGGGAATACATTGGGTACTGCGGATGGAGTCACTTAGCTTCTCCCAGAAATTGAAGAGTCTACCAGATTGCCGATATTTTAGGTGAAAGTAGAAGCTCAAGGAAGGAGGTAGCGTGCAATTTTCGTATAGACATGGAATGATCCTGCGACGACGTTGTTCTGAAAGATGTTATACATTTTGGTAATTAGGTTTTTGGAAATGACATAAACCAAAGCTGTCATCAAGGCAACATCGTCGTTGTGCTTCTTACCTATTTGAAGAGCTTGCGCATAGTTAACAAAGAAAGCATTTGCGGAACTCTTTAGGAATGCTTTTGAAACTATCACAATAAGTCGAGAGCAACGATCGGAAATCAAATGCAATATCGCCTCATGTTCGAAAGAAATACCACCAATGAGATCACGGTCCTTTACACAGAGCTAGAGGAAGAGATACAATCTTAAAACAACTTTCAATGATGTATCAACTAGAACTAACCTTAAAGCCAAATCTCGGGTGATCTTGTTCCATGCGATCGATGAGTTCGGCCGCAAAATCAATGTCATCGTCGGCAAAGAGCACAAAGGCGTCGTACCTCTGCGGTGGAAGCCCTTGTTGTGCCCTCTCTACGTCATCTTTGGTTAGAACATTTGCATCAGGATCGGGTACTGCCATCGTCATAATGTTCACCTCTTGGAGCTGACCATTTTGCTGTCTAGTCGAGATAGTCGTCTCGTTCTTGTTTCGTTTCGACTTGTACGCCTGCGCATCTTCAACTGAATAGAAACAAAAGAAACATGTATTCGCAACAGAATAAACATTTCCCTGACAAAACTTACTTAAAACCTCGGCTAGATCGTCGGCAACATCCCAGCGGTCGATGACACCAAGAAATTTTACTAAATTATCAAAATTTGCTGTTTGATTGTCACCCTCAGTGCACCAGAGGGTGAGTATTTTGTCCATTTGGTCGGCTGCTGGACCGATGGCGGATCCATAGAGGCTCTGTAGCCCTGCCAAATGGGCAATACCTCTCCAGTCACGCGGGAATCCCTCCTCCGAGGGTAATACCTTGCTTGGATTAAGTGACCTTGATAGAATAGTGCGAGCTCGCTGACGTAACGCCACCACGGGCACTTTCGCAAAGTCAATCGAGTCGTAGTTCCCATTCATTTTGATATGTCTTTGCTTATCTTGTCCGTCGGTTGGGCTAATTGCACAGAGTGACAACTGCTAGCGATGACGCGATCTCGCTGTTGAATTAGCACGAGCCAACTATCAAAATCCAGCGATTACTAAGGCTCGCGGATCATGATAAGCTCGGGAAAGTTGCACTTTAATGGGTGGCGGGTAGGATAAGTTGTGTACGGAAGGAGATTAATGTTTTAGGGGGTGTATTCTACCTGCACGGGATATTGAGAAGCAGTTAATAAATAAAAAGGAAGGTACAAAAACAGTTTCTAAACACAAAATAAATAAACAACAGGTGAATGTGGGATAAAACAAAAAAAACTTGGAAATTACTGAAACGCAGGGAAAACGTCACAGGTGACAGCAAAGATTTGACATTTAAAAGAAGTGATGCCAGTTTTCGTGAATAGAAATATAACAGTTCGATAAGTAGTAGATTCTTTTCGGTAGATGTTATACATATGTACTTCACCCAAGTTGGCTACTTTCCTATTAGCAACAAATTTCCTATTTTGCCGCTATTTTCGTCAAACTCGTAACTTTTGCAGATAGGGCTTTTACGAAAATAGCTGCAGTAATTGTAGATGTGTTTTTTGGCATCTCATCTTCTTCCGTTGAAATTATTCGTATTCCACAAAGCAAAATGTGTTATAAACCATGGCAAACAATTCGTTAGCTGCTAGACTGCTTAAATCCGGTAGAAGATAAAACTATTCGCTAGAATTAAAAAATGCTAATCAGTAAAAGTCGAACAATTCTAAGAACCACTAAGAAATATTAGACAAGTGGAACTCAGCATGCATTACTTGTATGCTTTTATTTTGAAGTGAATTGTTTTCACTTGCTTACTTGAGTTACTACGTTTCATGGAAGTAATAATTGAGTATATTAATTTATAGAGTAAGTCCTCCTGGCTAGAATTCGCCAAAATCTATCCAATTGTTTGTCC